>CM042022.1:2405000-3815000 GCA_023525975.1 Smallanthus sonchifolius
CATACACATATCCAGAGCTAAGATAAACAGAAAATATATTTACACAGAAAATAATTAATTATTTTAATTTTAAGTTTTGTACACGTTGTCTTAAATGATCACATTATATCTAATGATTTCTGGAAAGGAATTAGTAACGATGATTATTGGCTAATCAAGACGTTTAACCAAATGATGAGTTCTAACCATTATCGGTTTGTTTATAATTATAGGTGATAGAGTGATTGATTACTCAAATGGTTGACCCGTATATGGACACGTGGATACGGACGATCTCTAAGTCACAAATTAATTATCATGATAATACCGTTTTAATATGTTATTAGTTTTATTTTATATTATTGGTTTTACTTATTTATTTTAATTAAGTCTAGAATATTGGTTATTTTGAACAAAATTAATATTTCTGTTATGTTTTTCATTTCATTTAAACCTCTATTCAATATATCGGTTACTTTGACGGAACTTAACGAGCAAGTTAGTAGAAAAGACCATAAATAAAGGCTCATTTGTAATGTTTAAAAGAACTTTTGAGATCATAATTAAATTTATCCCATATGGGTTTTGAGAACTACATGTCGTGATAGTAGGTGGTGGAAACGTCCACAAATATCATGAGTGCGAATACTACAGTGCTATTCGACATTCCATTTTGAGCAAAAGAGGAGTTGTATTGGTAGCACTACTCATAAATATCAACATCTTATCAACAAGAAGAGGCTTGTCCCTTATTCATACTTCTTACATGACGAGAGGTATGTTCATTTCGATAATAATCCTAATGTTGAAACCGATAAATTCCATAACAATGATATAGAAGTTGACAACAAACATAAAAAAACTCCAAACACAACGTTGTAGGTGAAAAAAGAGGTTAGCATGATGGAAAGTCAAGAAATTAAGGAAACAAATGATGAAGAGAACAAAGGTAAAGAAGTTAATAGCATGTGTTATGTTCCTATGGTGGAGGGTATTGAAAAATCAACAAAACTGATAATGAATAAAAATGTGACAGGGAGAAATGAAATAGTTCATCAACTAAAACTCTCTATTCCAAAAACTCAAGGACGAGTTCTTCTCAAGTGAGGGAGAATAATGATGGATTGATTACTCAAATGGTTGACTCATATATGGATCGGTAGGAATGCTAAAAAATAATGAAAAAGCGATCCCTAACTAACAAATATAATAATTACAAAAACATTTTTAGTATATTAGTTTTATTTTGCATTGTTGGGTTTTATTATTAACTTTAATTAAGTCTAGAGTGTTGGTTATTTTGACCGAAATTAATATTTCGTTTACGTTCTTTATGTCATTTAAACCTCTAGTCAATATGTAGGTTAGCAGAAAAGCCTATAAATAAAGGCTTATTTGTAATGCTTAAAGAAACTTTTGATATCGTAATAAACTTTCCACTACTATAAAAATGACCATTTGTGATCGTCAAAACGGTCGCAAATGCCCTTTTGCAACGGATTTGCGACCAGTTTCGGTGGCCAGTAATACCATGGTCGGTAATTACTTTTGCGACCAAAATATTCTAGCGATCGAATTTGCGACTACAATTCCCATCGCAAAATTAGCTTCTGAATCATTTTTGCGACCGATATTGCGACGGTAACTTTTTGCGACGGAGTTTGCAACCAAAACTGTATGTGACCGAACCTGTTTGCGACCAATGTTGCGACGCAACTGTTAGCGACCGAAGTTGCGATAGAACCCATTTGCAACCGATTTTACCACCAAACCATTTTAGTAACCAAGTTTCATTTCAATCCTGCGACTAGTTTTGCGACCTCCATTTTGGTTGCAAAAATAATATGTAAAATTTAAAAAAAATGGTTTTTCTACTTTACCACAATTTATAAATTCCAATACCCATAATCAAATAATTAAAATCAAAAAATTGTACCGATTTATAGAAATATCCAAACGTCCAAAATTAAATATCACCAAAGTATACAAAGATATATACAATAAAAAAATATTCAAACATATGTATAAAAACAAATATTCGAATTGACCATATGTTTAAAAAAAAATCACACGCTTAACTAGTTAGAGAAACTTTTTGATGTGTTCTTTAGCGTGAATCCAATTTGTTGTTTCATTTCATTGTTTGCTTCTTTCATTTCGGCGTTAGCAACTCTAGTTTTCTCAGTTTGCTCAATCATTGTGAGTTCTTGCTCTTTCTTTTTCTTTCTGTAGTCTTTTTGTTTCTCTCTTGTTTAAGTTGCGCCATTTTCTCATTCAAGCATTGTACCTATAATTAATAAAACCATAAAACCCATTATGACTCATTAGTCCAAATTGGCACTACTTGCTAATAATTGACCGTAATCGAAAGTAGTTGCCCGTGCTTGACTTTATTAATCCAAATTGGCACTACTTGCTCATAATTAACCAATATTGACAGTAATTATCCTTAACTGATCTTCATTAATTATTATTTACCATCATCGACCAAAATTGGCCCTAGTTAACCTTAAATGTCCATAGTTGACCAATATTGACCTTATTTGACCCTAATGGTCCCTAATTGATTCTAACTAACAATAGTTTCCTCTATTGCCCCTAATTGATCATAATTAACCAATACTAATGCTAATTGACCCAAATTAATCATCATTGACTATCATTAGACATAATTGACCAATATTAATTCGAATTACCCCTAATTAACGAATATTGACTTTATTTAACCAATATCAAAACTAATTAACCTTAATTGAATATTAATACTATTAACTCTAATTAACTCTATTGACAATGTTGGACACAATTGACCAATAATAACTCTAGTTACCCCTAATTAACCAATACCAACACTAATTAAACATATTTGATCATCATTCACTAACATTGACCTTAATTGTTCCTATTAACACTAGTTGACCCTAATTGCTCATAATTTAACCTAATTAGCATTACTTGACCTTAATAAGCATAAACCTCCAAATATAATCTAACGACCGTTTTTATTTATCTCTTTTGGACCCTATTTAGTTTTTTGAAAATCAAATTTACAACCGGTCTTGTTGCCGAATTTAGTTTCTTTTATTGTATTTAAAAATGTGATCATTTTTGCGACCGAAATTTATCTTCGTTGTTTTATTACTATAATCTGTGATCGTTTTTGCGACCGCATTATTTCCGGTAGCTAGTTTATGACTATTTATATATTCGCAATTTGTTTAATTTTTTTGTTATTTCTTAAAATGACGACTATATTTGCGACCGAAACCGTTTCAGTAGCTTTATTTGTGATCGATTGAGCGACCAATTTCATTTTTATTACTTTTTAAAATTGATGACGGTATTTGTGACCGAAACAATTTCGGTTGCTATATTTGCGCCCAAATTAAATTTTATTTTATTTTTTTATTTATAAAATTACCAACCGTATTTACGGCCGAAACAATTTTGGTCGCTATATTTGGTACCGCTTTACGACCAAGATAATTTAGTCATTAATTTTTGCGATCGGTTTTATCTCGGTCGCTATTTTTGCGATCGAATTTGGCTCAGTCACTAATATTGCAACCGTTTTACGACCGAAATAATTTGGTCGCTTATTTTTGCAACCGATCTTGTTTCGGTCGCTAAATTTGTAACCGACTTTGGCTTGGTCACTAATTTTGCGACTGAAACAATGCCTGTAGCTAGATTTGCGACTAGATTAATTTTTATTTTGTTTTTTATTATTTTAAAAAAATAACGACTGTATTTGTGACCGAAACATATGCGGCCACTAAATTTGCAACCGTTTTACAACTAAAACAATTCAGTCGCTAATTTTGTGACCGTTTTTATTTCGGAAAGCTAATTTTGCGACCGATTTTGGTTCAGTCGCTAAACGATTGCTAATTTTGCGAACGGTTTTGTCGGTCACCAGTTTTGATCGCAATTGCCCATTTGTGTAGTGGTGTTCTCGTGTATGGGTTTTTAGTTTGCTAGAACTTATCTAGCATTTTTATTTTTTGTTGCTTTTGTCATGTGTCAGTATGATGAGAATATAATGAGACATTAAAGAGGTGTTTTGGGATACACGTGACATGCATTTTTAGTTGGTTTCGTTAAAAGTTTATTAATGGGGTTGTTCTCGATTGTCAATTCAGGTTGCGGATGATAACATCATTGGATTGTATATTATGTTAAGGGAAAAATACCAAAATTGATATTTCGTCGGCTAAATTAAACAGAGTAATATGAGCAGCGAAATTAAACTACAAATCAGTTGATATAAAGATTACCAACGAAAAAGTATGAACAGTAATCGTTACAGCTTTATCTTTGATTGAAAATCATAACAATTAGTGTCTCCCCCTCAATATCTAAACAGAGTAATATGAGCAGCGAAATTAAACTACAAATCAGTTGATATAAAGATTACCAACGAAAAAGTATGAACAGTAATCATTACAGCTTTATCTTTGATTGAAAATCATAACAATTAGTGTCTCCCCCTCAACATCGATTTATCTCTCTATGAACAATTCACACTCAATTTACACATATAAGCTTATCAGATTGTTACCATGAATGATTACAACAGCGAAATATAACTAACATGGAATCGTTAGATTTCCCCGACATCAACAAAGAGTGACTCATAGTAAAGGACAAAATAGTATAACTAAATTGCCCCTCAATAAAGTTGATACAAGGATATCCATCGAAGGTGATCAGTGGAAATGTGATATCCATTGATGTTAACATGACCACAAGGATATGATCAGTTGATCATCGTCAAGGGAAGATCATCTTCAGTGGATCTTCACTTCAGTTGATCTTCGCTTAATTTGGAGCTTCAGTGGATTAGACTCATCAAAGGATATCACATCAGTTGTTTCTCGTTAGGGGATCTAAACAGAGGATCTGCCTTGTTGACATTCAATCATAAGTTATTCCTTTATTATCTTCCACTAATATGTAGTCTTTAGATGATACAAGGCTTGATTAGAGGATGTGCATCAACATTTCTATGTCTCAGATTCCAAACTCCCCTTAGAACTGATGATGCCAATACACTTATTCTATATCCCTTTATAAACTCTAATCAATTTAGACCCAACTCTACAACATGGGCCTTTAATTGTTCTTCAAAGACTTGTGATTTCACATCATTTGCATCTCTTTGTAATGATAGTCTTGTCAGGTCAACTGGTCTTCCTTTGGCAGTTAGAGAACTTGAAACCAAAGTTTGATTGTTTTAAAAGTTCTTATGGATCGAGAGTTGTATATTATTTCAAATCAAAAAGGTGCAGTTATACAGAAAGAATGAGAGCCTATTTATCAACAAAGGAAAACTAATAATTAGGCTAAAATAATGGAAGAGAATGATCGTCCAAGAATAGTCCAATATATATGCCAAGAATAGAATATCTCTTTTTATCTCTTTTACTCCCCCTCAAGTTGGAGCATGAAGGTCACAAATGCCCAACTTGTCGAGTAGAGTGCGGAATTTTTGTGTGCCAAGAGCTTTGGTGAGAACGTCTGCAACTTGCATCTTCGAGTCAATGCATATGGGTCGAATTTCTTTCGATTCTACTCTTTCGCGTACGAAGTAGCAATCCATTTCCACATGTTTGGTGCGTTCGTGGAAGACAGGATTATTTGCTATGTGACGTGCCGCTTGATTGTCACAAAACAAAGGTGTCGGTGCATCAGGAGGTGCACCTAGCTCTTTTAGGAGCCATCTCATCCAAAGGATTTCACTAACAGTGCTTGCCATGGCGCGATATTCCGCTTCGGCGAATGAGCGGGAAATAACAGATTGTTTCTTGGATTTCCATGATACCAGGGCACCTCCTAGAAGTAGTATATATCCGGTTCGCGATCTTCTTGTAAACTGACAACCGAGCCAATCGGAATCGGAGTAGGCGGTGAGGTTCATACCTCCTTCTTTTGGCAAGAAAATGCCTTGGCCCGGAGTAGCCTTAAGATACCGCAAAACCCGTGTTACTGCATCCATATGACTTTGTCGTGGATCACTGACAAATTGACTTAGAACATTCACTTAATAGGTGATATCAGGTCTCGTAGCCTGAAGGTAGAGGAGTCGCCCCACAAGTCTTCGATATTGGTTGGCATCAACACGGTGTTCTTCTTCATCTTTTGTCAATTTTAGATTTTGTTCCATAGGAAACGGACTCGGTCGGCAACCTTTCATTCCGGAATCTTCTAGGATGTCAAGGGTGTACTTCCTTTGACTCAATACCAAGACGTCTTTTGTACGAGCTACCTCAATACCCAAGAAGTATTTTAGTGGGCCAAGATCTTTAATGCTAAATTCTCTGTCGAGGTACTCTTTGGTGTGTTGTATTTTGTTTAGGTTGTTTCCCATGATGATAACGTCATCGACGTAGATAAGTGCCACGACATAGGCGTCACCCTTTTTGTATATGAAAAGCGAATGATCCACTTTAGATTATTGGAACTCTATTTGGTGAAGAGCGCCCGTGAATTTTTTATACCAATTTCTCGAAGCTTGTTTTAGATCATAGAGTGACTTTTGTAGTTTGCAAACTTTTGTTCCCTCCCCTTTGTCAAAACCTTGAGGCATCTTCATATAAACATCCTCGTGTAAATCACCATGGAGAAAGGCGTTATTCACATCGAGTTGTTGAATAGTCCAACCTCTTTTTGTTGCAATGGCGAGCAAACTTCTCACGCTCACAAGCTTGGCAACCGGTGCGAATGTGTCATGAAAATCCACGCCCTCCATCTGTGTAAAACCCTTTGCAACTAGACGTGCCTTGTATATTTCTACTTCACCATTTGGTTTATACTTTATTTTATAACCCATTTTGAATCGATGGCGCGTTTTCCCTTTGGTAATTCTTCAAGGGTCCATGTTCCATTTTCTTCAAGAGCTTGTATCTCCCTTTTCATAGCCTCTCTCCATTTTTCATCCTATACAGCTTGGCCAAAATGTTGTGGCTCATCAGTTGAACTGATGGCCGCTAGAAAAGCTTTGTGAGAATTAGAGAATTTATCGTATGCAACATAATGAGTTAAAGGGTGTACCGTTGAGGACTCGTGATCGGTGGTGGATTGTGAGTGGTCTATAGATGGGGGAAATTTAACGACATAATCTTCTAGATGCTTTGGTCGTGACCTTTTTTTTTCTTCTCTGGTCGGTTCGATGTAAACATTTTCGCTTTCGTCTTGGCTGCCGTTTTCAAAGGGTGTGGTTTGGGTTGTTGGATACGGCCCATTGTGTTCATCACTAGTGATATGGGCCTGTGGAACAAGCTCGGTATCAATGGATGAGTTATGTTGGGCTAAAAACTCATCAATAATGTTGATCCAAAGGCTTAGGAATTGGATGTTGGGCCGAGGAACCATCAGTGGGCATGGTTTCATTTGAGGGATCTTGGGCTGAAGAGAACTCAGTGGGGTTTTGGGCAGATGTGTGGTCTGTATCATCCACAACATATTTTCTAATATAATCACTTTTGAAATTTTCTAGTTCATCATTGTTATCAAATTTTTCAGTGGTGGAGAAAGGAAATATATTTTCCACAAACTTCACATCTCGTGAGATAATAATTCTGTCATGCTTAAAATCATAGATTTTGTAGCCTTTTGTTCCACGTGGATAACCCAAAAAAACACCCGCTCTCCCCCTCACTTCAAATTTATCTCCTTTTGTTTCGGTGCTCCTATAGTAGGCTAGGCAACCAAAAATCTTTAACTGGTCAAAATCGGGTTTTTGACTATGTATAATTTCGTATGGGGTTTGGTTATTAATAGCTTCGGAGGGAAGGCGATTTATGATATAAGTTGCAGTTAAGATGCACTCTCCCCAAAACCTCGTGGGTATGTTTGCTTCAAATTTGAGGGCACGAGCCATTTCAAGCAAGTGTCTATGCTTGCGTTCAACCACCCCATTTTGTTGGGGTGTGTGCGGGCAAGTGGTTTCCAACACGATTCCCTCTTTAGCATAAAAATCATGGATAAGATTAGATGTAAATTCCGCCCGTTGTCACATCTTATCCTCTTAATGTCTCTTTCAAATTGTGTTTTTATCATCTTGTGGAAATCTATCAAACATTTGCTTGCTTCATATTTATGTTTTAACAGGAAGACCCAAACGGCTCGACTATAATCGTCTACTATGGTTAAGAAATAGTTTGCCCGTGTAATAGAGAGTGTACAATATCGTCCCCATATATCACAATGTAATAAATCAAAGCAAGCATTTGTTTTAATGGTACTAACCGAAAAGGGCAATCTCTTATGTTTAGCTTTTGAACAAGAATCACAAACCAAGTTCTTAGGCTTTATTGAAAAATTTTTGAGAAAATCAACACGAGATAATTTGGAGTGTGAAGCATGACCCAAGCGTTTATGCCAAACATCAACTAAAGCCATCATTGTCTGTCTCTTGTCATTCACCATCCCCGTCTGATAAAGACCATCACTCCATTTACCCACTCCAATCAATGTCCTCGAACGCAACCCCTGCATAACACAAAAATCAGGAAAGAACGTCACGGCACATTGAAGGTCTCTTGATATTTTGCCAACAGATAACATATTGCATTTAAAATTAGGGACATATAAAACTCCTTTGATTTTGGTTCCATTTGGTAAAATGTGGTCTCCTCTTCCTTCAACAGAAACACATTCACCATTTGGAATAGTAACAGGGAAGTTCATGAGAATTTTTTAAATGATTTTCAAGGATGGAAGCTTCACAGGTTATATGGTCGGTGGCACCCGAGTCTATAACCCATTTATTACCTCGATCTGGTTTACCTGTCATGTTGGCTACTGGTGGTGTGACATTATAGGTATCATTGCTTTCTTTTGAGAACAATTTTAAAAATTTTTGGTACGGATCATTTGTAAGTCCATTTATAGGACTTGAGTTGGTTTCAACAAATGCCGCCTTGGGATTTCCTTGCTCACGTTTTCCTCCCTTTCCCAGCCACCAATCGGGATATCCGATTCGTTTAAAACACCCATCTTTATTGTGTCCATTTTTTTCACAAAAATCTCAATGTTCAACACGATCTCCAACATTGCGTCTTCCTTCTTTTGGTCCGGTTCTGTTGACTTGTTGTCCCGAACTACTTTCTCGCTTACTTGGGAAGGAGGTATGAAATGCATTAGCATCAGTCACTGGTTTATTTGTAGTAGCAATTATCCGCTGCTGTTCATCCTCAGCAGCAAGGTGATATGAAGTGCCAAGGGACGGCGTCGGTTTCATGGCAAGAATTTGGGTCCTTATGGTAGCGAACTCGCTGTCAAGTCCTAGCAAAAACTCGTAAAGTTTTTCCTTTTCTTTTAATTCCGCCAACCGTTTACCAATATTGCAGGTACAACCGTTACATGAACACTTTGGAATCGGTAGGACGGATTGAATCTCATCCCACAACACCCGTAGTTTAGTGTAGTAGGCTGAGATTGATGCCCCATCTTGTCGAATGTTAGTGAGGTTTTGCTTCAATTCGTACGTTCGTGGAGCGCTTTCCTTCCCAAACCTTTCCTTCAAATCCGACCATATTTCTTCCGCCGTGCTTGCGTATTTCATTATGTTCCTGATTTCTTTCTCCATGGATGTGTTTAGCCACCCTTTGATCATGGCATCACATCTCATCCAAGGCATGTATTCGGTTGATGTCGGTTATGGTTTCTTCATGCTGCCATCGATAAACCCAGTTTTGTTTTTAGCAAACAAAAAATTCATCATCTCTTGAGCCCAATCGATGTAGTTACTGTCGGTGAGAGCGTCGTTAACGTGCATTTGCCTTGGATAATCGGAAGCGTGAATGTAATAAGGTGAGTTGTGGTCAATGACGTTCTCTTGGTTCTTTGTTTTCTCTGAGTCATCGCCAGCCATAGTTTTGGCTTTTGATTTTGGTTCGTAGGGTTTGGGTTTTGATAGAGGGGTTTCTCTTTTGATCTAATACCGCTCTGATACCATAAAAGTTCTTATGGATCGAGATTTGTATATTATTTCAAATCAAAAAGGTGCAGTTACACAGAAAGAATGAGAGCCAATTTATCAACAAAGGAAAACTAATAATTAGGCTAAAATAATGGAAGAGAATGATCGCCCAAGAATAGTCCAATATATATGCCAAGAATAGAATATCTCTTTTTATCTCTTTTATGTTTCCCCCACCTAGGGTTCAACCCCTCGCCCTTGGTGTTGCTCCGACCCCACCAGGGGTTTTGCCCTTGGACCCCCCCCCCCACCCCACAAAGGGGGCACTGCCCCTGAAACCAAAGGTTCATTGGTATCAGAAACTAGAACAATCTTGAACAATCATGTACTCATCATGTACTTCATACCTCATAACTCGTATCAATATTTATTCAAAATCTTCTTTGAGTTTAAGTAAATCCAAATTGATTAAAACGTCATGCAAAAAACCAACACTTTCTAACTGGTTTACATATAAACATCGATAGCTTATTTACCAATATGACATTGAAACTTTTTTGTAAATTATATGTACGTGTAGAAGTAAAATGATAAAGGACGTAAAGTGTTAAACTGTAAACGTTTGAGGACCCAAAGTTAACTTCAAACACGAAGATTATAAAGACGCAGGGAACCCTTTTCTTGATCAACACTCTTCATTACACAGACTCCATTATCAATCACCATCGAAACAAAAACCTGCAAGCTTCCGAATTATAGATCTGATAGACACCAATGGCGACAGCGGAGATAGCGATGAATCCATCGGATTCCGGAGAGAAAGACGAAATCTGTTCATCGAGACACATGGCTGGTGAAGGTCTGAAGCAGTATTACCTGCAGCATATTCACGATGCTCAGCTCCAGGTTCGTCAGAAGACTCATAATCTCAATCGCCTTGAGGCTCAGCGTAACGAATCAAATTCTCAAGGTAGTTTTCAGAAATCCCTAATTTGAAGAAACATAAAACCCTAGAACGTATACTGTCAATTTTTTCTACTTTATTATTATTATTATTATTATTATTTATAAGCTTTATTGTTTGATAATCTTTGCAATTTGAAACGGTCATTCTGAGCAGGTGAATTTACAATTTCCTATATTCAGATGTGATAGTATTTATCTTAAGAAGAAATATTTTGTAAATTGATGGTCATGGTTGCCATGATGCCATCCCATGATCCCATGGATCTCTTAACATCTATAGGAATACTAGCAAGATTGAAAATTTTAACTAGGTTTATGTTTTTCAGTGGTCACTATGTAAAAATCATCTTTTAATATCATCAGAAGAGTAATCCGGTCCCTATACGATCCCCCACTGTACATGATACGACCGGTGCGAGATGGTCAATCTCCTAAATGATTTAGCCTTTTTTAGTAGGCAAACACTCCCAAAGAAATAAGACGAGAAAGACAAATACGTTTGTTCCGATTTTCTATTCAGTTTTCATTATACTCAAACATTCTTAAATACAAGATGGTAAACTACCGTGAACATGGAATCATGCATTACTGGTTAAATGAAATGGCCTAACTAACATATGCATCTATGCAGTTAACTCGGCCGATATCGGTCATAGGCTAGCATATCGGTTTAAAATATCGGTTAGAATATCGTTCCCGAGAATATCGGCAGAGATAACCGATATATCGCCGAAATTTGGAGTCTTAAATATCGGTTATATCACCGATATTCTCGGTTTGGACCAAAGCGAGCAAGTAGAACGAATTCTTACCTTATTTCGAAGCATAATCGAACCACCTGTGTCTCCATTGTGGGAAATCAACCCAGCAATCCACGATTTCGAACCCAATCGATATGATTTTGGAGCTGGTGAGCGTGGAGGCAGAGGGGGAACAGTGGAGCAGAGGGGGAACGGCGTATAATGAACGGGGTGGAGGGATTTAGGGTTTATTAAGTTTGGATTTTTAACTTTTAACCCCTCTACATTTTTATTAGTTTATATCTGGTCCTCAAACTTATAAATTTATACATAAAAAGCATAAAAGTAATGTTATATTTATAAATTTAAAAATTTATACATAAATTTTAAAATTTATACATAAATTTTATGTTTCTAGTCTATGACTATTGAATCTAATGATTAATATATAATTTTTATATAAATTTATGGTTACCGATATCCCACCGATATCTCAAATATCGGTCCTTGACCGATATCCCATATTTTACCGCATTAACTGCTTAGATATGCATGCCTACAAAAATAAAGGATGTGGGTTTTGAACACTTTGACTTGGATGCATGTGAGCTGATCTCTAAACTGCATGGGTTTGTTGACAATTCGTTTGGGCCTTGACTGGTGATCACATCCAACCTGCTCGTCTGCTGCTTGGCCCGGTATGGGTGGGCCCGAGTATACTCGTATCAGTACACATTTGGAAACTTGTTAAAACGATGATGTGACTGGCCAGCCCCGTTATATTTGCGTAAATTTGTTATCATTCTTGCTACATTTGATGTACTTTGGATCCATGTTTTTTCTTTCCCCCATCTTTATCAACTTGTAAATATCTTCTCCACCTCATTTTCTGTTCCTAGTATCTTGTATAGCTCCATATATTGTATGCCACTGGCTTCTTTTTCAGCTTTTGACTTCTGTTTTGGTTAGTTTATGTCATTACTAGTCTGATATCTACTTTCTATTACCCTTCCCCATTATTTTAAGAAACCAAATGCCATATGGTTTAGGTTTTACTTATGGTTTATTTTACTAGATAATATTAATGCTCCCAAAACAAAAATAGAGCAGCTGATTAGTTTATTGGAATTTTCATTTCAACTATAGTTTCTGTTAATTTCAAGGTACTGTGAATATCATTGTTAATTTTCTAGTCAGTCAGTGGTATGTGTGTATCCTCAAGATCTTAGACCAGTGTTTACAAAATTTAATGTTAGAACGGCTTCATGTAGCCGCAGTATAATGAAAACCAAAACCCATTACCAATTTTTGTTTATGCTCTATCCAATCATGATTCAAGTACAGCTTATTTCTCCAGCAATTTTTCAATTCATAATGTAATATGGTCATAGGTGAAAATTTTGGTTGAAGGGCATAAAGATGGATTTCATTCAGTTAGGCTTGTTAAAGTTTTCTTTTTTGAGGCTCAATATGCATTTTAAGACACATTGCACTTCTTATATCTCAATATTGCACTGGTCAGTAATGTTTTATTTAAATGACAAACATACAGTAAGGATGCTTAAGGAAGAGTTGCAGCTGCTTCAAGAGCCAGGATCTTATGTTGGTGAAGTTGTCAAAGTAATGGGAAAATCAAAAGTTCTAGTGAAGGTTAGTGGAGTTATATATCTATATTTTTCACGATGATTACATGTATAGTTATGCAAATGTTACTTTGCAGACTGATGATAATCATATCTTTATAAAAATCTGAAACCTAGATATAGTTGCTTTTGTAATACACACAGAGCACCGAGTTGGATAGACTTATACACTATCTGAATTTTAATTTTATTTATGTTATTTCCAGGTGCACCCGGAGGGTAAATATGTGGTTGATATTGATAAAAGCATTGACATTACTAAGATCACACCGTCAACAAGGGTTGCTCTTAAGAATGATAGCTATGTTCTTCATTTAGTTTTACCAAGCAAAGTAGACCCTCTGGTCAACCTTATGAAAGTTGAAAAGGTTCCTGATTCTACATACGACATGATTGGTGGGCTTGACCAGCAAATTAAAGAGATTAAGGAGGTTCCCATTTGTTCCCTTTTTGCCATTTTCCCAATTGCCCTTAAAAGTATCTTTTTTGGTGTTATTATATATCATTATTCAGATTTACACATTGTTTATCCTCAAACATATTTTCAGGTTATTGAACTTCCAATCAAACATCCAGAGTTATTTGAGAGTCTTGGTATTGCTCAACCAAAGGTAATGTCTTGTGTTATCTTTCTAAATCAATATTTTGCCCTTGTTTGTTCATCTATCATGCTGACTTCTTCCCCCCAAACCCAAAAAAAGGGTGTTCTGTTATATGGGCCACCAGGTACTGGGAAAACGCTGTTGGCCAGAGCAGTGGCTCATCATACTGATTGTACTTTCATTAGGGTTTCTGGTTCTGAATTAGTACAGAAATATATTGGAGAAGGTTCCAGAATGGTTAGAGAACTTTTTGTAATGGCCAGGTTTGTACTCTCAATTTTATGCCTTCACATGATTATTTTTTTCTTAACAGCAATTTTTTACTCCAAAATACCACCTAACCTACACTTATAGAATTTGAACCCACACCACTTTTGTGGAGGGCAATCACCAATGCTGCTAGGCCACGAGGCCATGGGCATGCCTTCACATGATTCTAGCGTTTTTATTATGCCTTTGCGTTTGTGTTCTTTTACCGAATGTAGATGCGGTAAAATGGATGGGTTGGGTAAATAGTAAATGGTGGTACTTTTTGGTACATCTCTAAAAGTGTCGGGTTGGGTTGACATGAAACACTTTTTTTTAAAGTTTTTATCTTTTTTTACTAAATAATTAGTGTGTGAAATATTATTACAAAAATATTGTTTCGATAATAATCTATGTTTGTTAAAATGATTTAGGAGGTTTTAAGCATTAAAAATTGTACTCCGGGCAACTTTCTACCCGTTTGACTCATTTAAGCTTGCTTGTACTTGTAGTGAACTACTAATGTCAAAGTAAATAATTGGCAACAGTTTGTGCTAAATGCTAATACGAGTCTATGGAAAAATATTTCAACTTCCTGCACATAAAGTATTATCTCCCAGATTGTAAGAATCTTGACAAAAAATAAACTTAAGAATATACCTTTTTTTTAATGTAATCTGTTAACTGACATCAAAACATCATACTGATTCTTGTTAATTGGGGTAAAGATATTCTTCTTGAAGAGTATATGTTCACATTCATTCCCGTGTACCATAACTCTTGAATAGGTTGGATACCAATACTTTTTTTTTAAATCTACATTTTCAATGTTTGATGATACGTGCTCCTAGTTTCTTTTCTACTGACATTGCAATGTATATATCTTACCAAGTCTATCTATTTTTCCCTCTTTTTTTGTGCAGAGAACACGCCCCTTCGATTATATTTATGGATGAAATTGACAGTATCGGATCTGCTCGAATGGAATCTGGAAGTGGGAATGGTGACAGTGAAGTCCAAAGAACAATGCTGGAGCTTCTTAATCAACTGGATGGATTCGAAGCATCAAACAAGATCAAGGTACTTGGGTCAGTTTGGGTTATGTTTTTATAGCGGTCCAAAAGGGTAGAACCAAAAAAAAGGTTATTTAAAAAGGAAACGGGTCAATTGGTGTTTTCATAATGAATAAAACCTCATTAATATATTATTCAAAAAGTTAGGCTATTATTGAACTAATATGATTTTTGTGATCATATGAGTCACGCTAGCTAGCTCTGAAAAGTTTGAACTTTTGGACAAAAATTGTTTTGGACCCGTGTAAACCGTTACCAAGAATATTTATATTGACACGTAACCCAATCTGCACATCTTGCTATGCTAAGCAATTAACCCTTATTATAAAAAGATATTATTTTTACTCATCTCTCACTAATGTTTTCCAGGTTTTGATGGCTACAAACCGTATTGATATCCTGGATCAAGCCCTTCTCAGGCCAGGAAGAATTGACAGGAAAATTGAATTCCCAAATCCGAATGAAGATGTAAGCATTAGTAATCATCTCTTTTGATGGGGATAGGATAATTTTGTTTAAAATTAGTATCTCTATTATTTCTATCCTCTATGAATTTTATCTTAGAAAAGATTTGTTTGCTCTAATTTTTCTTTTATCTACTTGACAGTCGAGGTTTGATATCTTGAAAATCCATTCAAGAAAAATGAACTTAATGCGTGGCATTGATCTGAAAAAAATTGCCGAGAAGATGAGTGGTGCTTCGGGTGCAGAACTTAAGGTTAGTTACTGACTCCATTCTCGATAATACTGGTATAGAAATTGTTTAATAAAATATTTGATTAGGACGCCATATGCTATTTAGAATTACTCAACTCATTTGACTTGTTTCTTTTAAAGCCCGTCGAGTCAATTGACTTCATAAGTAAGTGGGTTCTACATACCCTTACGGTTTCGTAATCATTACATCTAAAAAGGTGGTGTTTTTTGTAGGCGGTTTGCACGGAGGCCGGGATGTTTGCATTGAGAGAGAGGAGAGTGCATGTGACACAAGAAGATTTCGAGATGGCAGTGGCCAAGGTCATGAAAAAAGATACCGAAAAGAACATGTCACTTCGCAAGCTCTGGAAATAAATAAAGGTTACCTGCCCCTTTTCTCTTTTTTGCCTTTGAATTAGTTGTTAATGTAATTTCTATTTGCATCATAAAGGATTTCGAATTCGTGTTCATGTTATAGATTTAACACAAGCATTATCTTCTTAACCTCACCCATGGTTTAACCAGACCAACTGGTTTACCTGACCCCACATTTTCCCTATGGGTGCCATAAATATCAGGTCCCGCGTCGATAAGATCCTGTTTTCCGGAGTCAGATCCGTTGGAAAATTGGCTTCATCGGACTTCGAACGTTCTATCACCAACTTTTTGCCCATTTTTTTGCAAAAAGTTTTGATATGCTGATATTAGGTCTGGGATAGAAAGGATCCTGTTTTCCGTTGGACGTCGATAAGATCCTGTTTTCCGGAGTCGGGTCCGTTGGAAAATTGGCTTCATCGGACTTTGAACGTTCTATCACCAACTTTTTGCCCATTTTTTTGCAAAAAAATTTGATATGCTGATATTAGGTCTGGGATAGAAAGGAATTCTTCATGTGTAATTTGATTTCACTTTAAAAAATCAAAATTTGTATAACCCGAAACCCGATTTGATAAACACCCTCAAGTCTTGTACCATAGGGCCAAATGCTCTAACATACGATAGGAGGCTTCACTTTGAAAATCAGAATAACTTGAAAACCGATTCAATAAACACCCTATTTCATTTTATTGAAATAACGGTGTGGCATTACGTCCTGTCACATCTATTAAGTTTATTTTGTTTTATATTTGTGTTAAATTAATCTTGACCTTGTGTTTTATTGAATTTATATTTAATAATATATAAATATAATGGATAATTATTAATTGGAAAATTTTGATGTGGAAGAGAGTGTTAGGGATGGGAAGAGGGGAAATATGGACTCCCCCAACATTTATAGAATCGCATCCCCATTTGCTAAATGTTTTATACCTGGTAATAGTTTACCCGTGCGTTGTGGCGGTTCGATTCTCACATCACAATGGTATATCCGAAAATCAATAAAAAGTTACGTCGTAAAAGTAAGGGTAAACACGAATAAAAAGTTAAATCGTTGTAAAAATGTGCATAAACACGAAAATGTATTTAAAAAGGTAAACTGTATCATATTTGACACGGCTTGGTTCTAGAAAAATAAAATTTATACTGAAACATAGATAAAAATAAGCATGTCGCAATGTTATATTCTGAGTGTACGAAAACACAACATTTTTAAAGTTATAAGAGAAACAAAATGTGTAAAATTAATTATAAATATTAAAATAAAAAACATATTTTGGGGCCAAGGTTAAAAGTGAAAAAGTTTGTGGTCATTTTGAATATAGTCAAAAATAAAAAAGATATTTTGTAGCCAAAGTTGAAATTGGAAAATTTTGTGGTCAATTTGTAAAAAAGAGAAAGTATACTATTCTCATGTTTGATAAATGTATACTTTTATTATAAAGTGACATAAGTTTGAGAATTCATTTCACGGGCCAATAGTATGGTTTACAACTGGAGTATGCATTGGTATTATAGAAGCATAATTGGGATATGTAAATTTTTTGTTCTAATTTTTCAAAAACATATTATATAACATACAATTTGTAAAGAGGCGACACTCCTCAGCAATAAGGTGCACAGTTTCACCCGTATGTTATATATAATATACGTCTTTAACCTATTTAACTTTTTACGAATTTAATTTTTCTCTGATAACTTTCCGTTTGTTATCTTCTTTTATAAAACCTAATAGGCGGTTGTGCTTAATTTTTTTCTCTTAACATTCTAGTATAAATTTTGTTAAAAGCGGAGTTGTATTCGAAATAAGATCTTTTGGTGTCGTACAGGTAGCGTGACGGGCGGAACTGACACCAACCGAACAACATCGTTGCCGTTTTTGGTATTATTGGAACCCGTACTGTATTCGTTTTTATGGTCTTCGGTCGATGTAATGGATTATGTTTCTTTTCAAATATGATGTTTATAAAATTTCGAATATACCGTTGTGAGACGCTAATTTTTATCCACATTTCTATGTAAACTTTTTTTTAAAACCGATCCACCACAACGTGTGTTCATAGCCCACTCGTTGAAATACAATTCACACCCCATGTCTAAAGCACTTCAATGATGAGTAGAGGTGGGCAAAAAAACCGGTTTCAAACCGGGTCCCCGGTACCCGACCCGAACCGGGTTCGCAAACAAACCGGTTTCACCCAACCCGATCCGAAACCCGATCCAAACCCGTAGGTGTGTAACCAGTTTTTTAAAAAATTTTGGATACCGGTTCTTAACCCGACCCGAACCGGTTTCACCCTCAAACCGGTTTCGGGCCCGACCCGGTTCTCAAACCGGTTTCAAACCGGTTCGAACCGTTGTAAACTTCGATTTTAACGGTTTTATAGCCGTTGGAACGGCTATATGACCGTTTTTTTTTGTTTTTTTTGTATTTTGGAGCCCCTACAACTTGTATAAATAGGTGTGGGTTGTATTGGTTCAACCACACAATTCCAAAACGCTCTCATTTCTCAAAAACGCTCTTATTTATCAAAAACGCTCACGCTCGAAAGTCGAAACTCCCAAAATGGCAAACGAATCTCAACAATCTAATATTGTTGGTGCTTCTCAAAGTGTTAGTGCTCCCACGGTTGTGCGGGTTATTCCTACAACAAGGAATCCCAATGTTTGGCAACATTTCGATTTATGCGAAATGTCGAATGGTGGTCATAAGGCTCGATGCAAGTTGTGCGGGCATTTTTTTGGAAAATACGCAAACACAACTTTGAAGAATCACATTGAAAAAAACTATTGTTCGGTTATAAAGTCTCAAGCTTCGCAAGGTCAACCAAGTATGACAAACGAAGGTAATATTTTTGCGTATAATGTTGACTTGGTTCGGGAAAGGATGGCGCATTTTGTGATTCAAGAGAGTCTACCTTTCAAACACTTTGACAACGAGCGTTTGACTCGGCTTATTCAACAAACGCTCCAACCTCGCTACACTCATGTAAGTCGTGCTACTCTTAGAAGAGATTGTATAAATATGTGGAAAAAAGCTAAAGTAGAAATAATAAATGAATTTGAAAATTTAAAAACCGGTATTAGTTTAACTTGTGATGTTTGGTCGGCTCCCCACAATTTGCCGGATTCTTACATTTGCGTTACCGCTCATTGGATAAATCCGGAAAATTGGCAAATGATGAAACGTACTATTGCGTTCGATATTTTTGCATACCCCCACACCGGTGACAATTTATTTTATATTTTAGACAAAGTTATAAGAACTTTTAAAATAGAAACAAAAGTTTTTTCAATATCGTTTGATAACGCCTCGAATAATACCGTCGCGGTAAACCAACTTATTTTAAAATATAACCCGATTTGTAATGGTATTTTTTTCCATAGCCGATGTGTTGCACATATTATTAATTTAGTTGTGCAAGGTGGTCTTAAACACATTGACGATGTTAGAAATAAATTTAAACAAATGTTGCGTGACATTTTTCATACAAGTCAAAGAAGATATCATCGATATATAAAATTTTGTAAAGACGGTGAAACCGAATGTTTAGGTCCAAATTGGGACGTTTCAACACGTTGGAACTCAACGTGTAACATGTTCGAAAAAGCCATTCAACAAAAACGAAGTTTGCAAATGTTTCATGCCCAACTAGCAAGGCAAAATAAAGTAACAAAATTTCCGACAGCGGGTTGGGGTATCATTGAAGGTGTAGCCGATATGCTCCATATTTTTAAAACCGCTACAACCTATTTATCGGGAGTTTACTATCCCACAAGTCCTTTGGTTTTAAATCAACTTTTTTTAATGGTGGAAAAATTAAACGAATATTCCATGCGAGGCGGCGTATTTAAAGAAATGATACCGCCAATGAAAGAGAAATTTAGAAAATATTTTAAAGAAATGCTTCCGATTATTACTTGCGCCGCCGCCTTAAACCCGTGCTTAAATGTTTCGGGTGTTGAAACTTTAATTGAAAAAATAATTTACGGTTTGGATTTATACGAAGAAGACGTATTTTTAACGGATAGAGCAAAAACTATTTTTACACAAAATTTGTCTACTTTATTTACTGTTTATGTTGAAAAATATGGTACAACATCTACCGTTCATGAGCAATTTAGAAACGCTCCATCAAGTGCAAGTACTAGTCGGAGTTCAATGTTAAACTTATTTAATACTATACTTAATGAAAATAGTAAACGTCAACGGGGTAATACCCCAAGTAGCGAATTAGGTAGATATATCGGTTCGGATTTTTTAACCGGTATGAATGCTCATGATTTTGAGACATTTGATATCTTGGCTTGGTGGAAAGGGAAGGAAAACCAATTTCCCGTCCTATCCGCTATGGCCCGTGATCTACTAACCGTCCAAGCTTCTACGGTAGCTTCGGAATCTGCTTTTTCTGTTAGTGGCAGGATTGTTTCTTTACGAAGAACAAGACTAACTCCGCCATCGGTGGAAACGTGCATTTGCTTAAAAGATTACTTGGACGCGGCGGAAAGAATACAACATATATCTTCCCTTGAAGGCGAACTCGAAGTCGAGGGAGAGATATACGAGGACGAGGTGGAAGGAGGATTGATTGAAGCAATCGGCGAAGACCTCCTACGAGGGAGTTCGGGATCCGACTAGTACCGACTACCCGGATTTTCAATATATCCACGAAGAAGACTTTTATATTTAATGTATTTTTAATTTGTAAACTTTTAATTATTTGTTTTGTAATTTCTAAACTTTATTTTGTATGTTTTGTAATTTTTAAGTTAAGTTAATATCTTTAACGGTTAATTTTTTTAAAAATTAACGGTTTTTTTTTTAAAAAAAAATCCGGGTAAACCGGTTTTGGACCCGAACCGGTTTAGTAGCCAACCCGGTTTCAACCCGGTCCGATCCGGTTTGGTAGGGTTGGGTTCGATGATCCTTGAACCCGGTTCGTGACCCGAACCGGTTCGTACGTCGACCCGGTCCAAGCGGGTTTTGCCCAACCCGACCCGGTTTTAAACCCGAACCGGTTTTGTTAAAAAACCCGATTTGTACACCTCTAATGATGAGTGATCCTGTGTTAAATTATGATCAACCTTTTTCTGCCCTTGATAACTTTTTCTAAGGCCCAAAATACTAGCCCACTGGCCCAAAACTGTTTTGACTGGGCTGAATTCTAATTTTTAGCACTAGAAGACCTTATTTAATTCATGAAACTTATGTCATTCAAAAAAATTGAACAAGAAAGCCCATTTCATTTCTTTATATAACCCCTTAGATTCATAGTGTAATGCATTAATGTGCTCTTAACTATGCTATGTCTCATATGATATGGATCCCATGATTGAAAGAATAAAGTACAACAGTTGTAATGAACGCGTGTAAGTAAGAAACGATACAACGAATAGTTTGATATGGGTCCTGTTGCGTGTTCCTAATCGGAACATTTCTTAGTCAAAGGTTGAACATGTGCATAAGGGATGGTGGATCGGGTTCACCGGTTTTATGTAGGCCCTAACATTTCATACAACATGTGAACACACGTAAGACATGGGAGTGGTAATCGTTTTCAATCAAGAAGAAAGACATTGTAGTTTCATACATTTCCATCTAATATAAAAGAACCATATGACGGCGTGTCTATCTGAATCTATTTGAATTTGTATGACGCTAATACGATAAAATAGGTGTTTAAGGTTAACGTTTATCGTGTAGATATCATTTTCATTAATGATTATATTATGAAAATTAGAAAGTATAAATTAAAACAAAACATTGATTTAAGAAATAGACATTTGCTTTGACTCTTGATACCTCTAAAAAGGTATTAGAGGGCTCATACACAAGAGTAGCTACACAATCATAGGGTCAAATTGGGATCATCAATAAGCAAAGTGGTTGCCAACTCATATATAGAGTTAAAGAATAGGGAAGAATGTCATATAGAATAGAAGAAAAGTTGCAACTCATGCATAATCAAATAATATACTAGTTTTATAAATATTAATAAACATTTAAAATATAATATTTAAGCAAAAACCTTTCTCTTCAACTCAAGAGATCATCCATATATAGAGATAAACAAATGTTACATATAATAAACCGGTTAAAATTTAAGCACATAAGAGATTAGTAAATATTATAGTAATAGGTCAAAATTAATAAAGATAATATGTCAATGATTGTAATATAAATATAACAATAAAAATGATACGTTATGATATATATTTTAAATATGAAAGCAAAACATGCTTTATATAAAGAGAGAGCCATAAATGTAGTCATTTTATGAACATGTTAGACCTCTATAACCTTGAAATTATGAATATTGTGAAAAAGTTTAATGATTTATCATAATTGTCATTTAAAATGTGGTTCGATATTGTACTCTCGCGTTCCAAAGAATATATTAAATACCAAACTAGTTATTGACATGTTGATGACACATAACAAATAATGAAAATGAAGTAAATCTTGAAACTTTTTCTTTTATGGTTTTCATATATCTTTCAAGATTATTATATTTCTAAAAATGATTAAGTTATGAGCGGTTTGTGGAGCTTAGGTAGATTGTCGACCGATCGAACTTGTCTTGGGATTCGGATCACTGGGTGTGGGTGTTGGGTGGTATGACTTCTCGGTTAAGGGATGTCGGGAGAGAATTGATAGGGTTTTGCTTCCGACTGGGCTGAGGGGTACGGTCTGGCTTCGTTCTTTATCTTGAAAGGTTAACATTTGTGCTTGGAGAGTACTAGGTAATCAGTTGCCTATAAGGAGTAATCTGGATAGAAAAGGTATGGATATTCCAACTGTGTTATGTCCGCTTTGTAATGATAATTCTGAGACGGTTAGTCATATTGTGGGTGAGTGTACTACCACGGGGAAGATTTGGGAGTTAGTGTTTGCATGGTTGAATGTCTCGTTTCCATCGATCAGGTTCCTGTTAGATCTAATGGATTGGCTTGATAATATTAATCTCACGAGAGATCAGAAGGATCTTGTTGGCTCGATTGTATATGTGGTTTGGTGGGCGGTTTGGAAGCTTAGGAATGATTTAGTCTTCTTGAAGAATCGGAGTAAAAAGGCGTTACTTTTTGATGAAGTTATGACATTTTCTTTTCTATGGTTTGGTAATAGGAAAAGTAAATAAAGGATTTCTTGAATAGAGTGGTTACAAAACTCTCTTAATTTCATGTAATGTTGGTTGTTGTTTGCCTTCTAGTGTCTTTCCGGTTAGTTTTTTAAGTTTTTATAAAATTTCACCGCCGTTAAAAAAAACTGAGCTAAATGTTTTTTTTTACAAAACTCATTATTTTAATGGAATGACACGTCATATGGTATTTTCAATTGTGACAAAGATTGAGTGGCCTACTTAAATAACATTATAAAATTTGATATTATAACTCATTTTTTTCAAACTATTTCAGACAGATATCTCATCACATCACCATGCACTAATAATTCTACAACTAATCATGACATCAGTCGACATAGCACGTGTATACGATGGCTCAATCATATATAGCAAGTAGCATTCACTTCTCATCTTGCTTCTCATTGACGACTTATACCGGTCTTGATCGTCAATGATACAATAATTGCCACCGAAAAACAAAAACCACCATTTCTTTGAAGAAAAAATTGTTTGCAATCATGAGAATCATGCTTAGAATCGGCGGTTTGATTGTATCTCATATGATTGATCCAAAGATTCGAGCTAAGAA
Source organism: Smallanthus sonchifolius (assembly GCA_023525975.1). NCBI lineage: Eukaryota > Viridiplantae > Streptophyta > Magnoliopsida > Asterales > Asteraceae > Smallanthus > Smallanthus sonchifolius. The sequence goes on from CM042022.1 coordinate 2,428,962, forward strand.
TCATCAAAACCCGATCTAATGAAGGAGATTTCATTTAGTTTCACTCTCATATTGTCACTGGGTTTTTTTTTTCTTATAGAGTACTTATAAAAGTATTTCATTATGTTAGTTACGTTTGTAAAATGAGTTTCACCCTTGCTATATCATGTCATTGAATTCTTAAGGAGGCGCCTAAAGGAACACCATTGACACACTTTACAGACATCGGTAGCCATACGACTTGTATGCATGATCTGACGAGAATAGTCATATGACCCATATGATGTTTTTATATGGAGTGTGTGGAGTGGTGTTTGCAAAATCATACTGGTCTCGACCGTCAACCATACAATAATTGCCACCGAAAAATAAAAACCACCATTTCTTTCAAGAAAAAACTGTTTGCGATCAAGAGATTAATCATGCTTAGAATCGGCAGTTTGATTGTATCTCATATGATTGTTCCAAAGATTCAAGCTAAGAATCATGGAAACCCGACCTCATGAAGGAGATTTCATGTAGCTAGTTTACACTCTCCTATTGTCACTAGTCTTTTTCTTATAACGTACTTGTAAAAGTATTTCATTCTGTTAGTTACCTTTGTAAAATGAGTTTCAACCTTGCTATCTTATGTCATTGAATTCTTAAGGTGGCGTCTAAAGGAACACTACTGACACATTATACATACACCATTGGTGATATGACTCGTATAATATGGAGAAAATGGTCATACGACCCGTATGTTGTTTTTATATGGCCCGTATTGGGTGGTGTTCATCAAATCATACGACCGGTATGTCCATTTTTCACTCTATCATACAGCCTGTATGATATGACATGCATACTGGTGTATACTTTTAGGAGTGGAATCTCTTTAATAGTTCCCATTCTTATAGATGGAACACGTATTATTAGTACGATTAGGTTGGGTGATGATCCCATTGTTTCCTATCATGGTTAGAACCTAGTTTCATTCTACTTCAAGTGTCATTTATGTAACACCCTAAGATTAATTTTATTGTGACTATAGTAAAGACTTGTATTATTTGAATATAATAATAATTAAAAAGTGTTATATGTGCTAATTAAGAGACAATGACCAATTTTATTTTAAATGGATGAATGTATAAAGTATTTAAGTATTTTGTAATTATCTCAAGTGATAGATAAGAGCGGGAGAGAGGAAACAAAACTAGTGTGGGTTGATAATGGTCTTAATTAGTCATTATCTTCCCAAATTATTTTAGTTAATCCCTTTAAGCGATAGAGTTAGAATTATGATGGGATACACTTTAATAATTGTCAAACTCCCTAGTTTCAACAGGGAAAACCCTAGTGAATGAAAGAGTAACTAAAGAGTGCATCATAGTCTAGAAGGAATCAAGGCTATGCATACATTTTATATATTGCTTTAAGGTAGTTCTCAATTCTCAAGTGAGATTGGATGTCATAGTAAGAACAAATTGGTTGTATATTTAAGTACAAGTGTCCTAGGGGAGTTACCAAGCCTCTATAGACTATTTTTTTTAACGACCAATGAATACTATAAGTCCAGCCACCCGGGTGAACCCATTGGCAAAATGTCACCACGTCCGCGAACGCAGACAGCGTTGGTGACCCGGCCCGCCCACAATTCCAGGGAAACCCACCACCCGAAGGCCCACTGTGAAAAAAACCCTAACTCATCTAAGCATATTGCACCAAGTGAGACTCGAACCCATGACCTCTACATTAGAAGGCTGTGGGTGTGGCTCCTCCCAAACCAGTAGATCTAGAGCTCATTGACCTATGTAGACTTAATAGCCTATTAAGATAAGAGTTAGAGCACTCCTAATAGGGAGATTCTTGCTTGTTTTTAAGGCTAGGTGACCGGTTTTATGATCCACCCTTACTGGGGTTATTTATTTTTGAGCATGTAGTTTATCAGCAAAAAAGTGAACGTGGTGGGACCAGGGTGGGGTTAGGACAAATAAAATAATAATAATTTATTTGTGTGTGTATATATATAACTAGGTTAAAATGTCGTATATTACACGGGTTGATAAAATGTAATATTATATTCTAAGTAATAAAAATTTGTATTTTAAAAAACCCGTATATTACACTGGTTGATAAAATGTAATATTATATAATTAGTAATAAAAAGTTTATATCTTAAAAAACCCGTATATTACACTGGTTCATAAAATGTAATGTTATATAACTAGTAATAAAAATTTTATATTTATTAAAACCCGGTATATTACACTGGTTGATAAAATGTAATGTTATATAATTAGTAACAAAAAGTTTATATCTTTAAAAACCCGTATATTACACTGTTTGAATACATTAATTTCTATTTAATATAATTTGACTTACATCACTATTTAGTTAAAAATAAAAATTATATAATTAAATTTCAAAGTTTCTTAATATAAGAGATAATTTAAAATAAATATGTTTTATTACTATAATTAATATTTTTCTTTAAATATAAATCATTATTAAAAAAAGAGGTGTATTTAATAAGAGAGAAAGGTGGGAAAAAATGATGAGAAGAGATATGAACGCAACACGTGTCATAAATAATTTTTATTTATTATATAGTATAAATTACCATTAAACTTTCACTAAAATGTCTTAAAATGTTATAACAATACATGTTGAACTTTGGTGTTCAATATCCAAATTCATGACAATTCAGAGACTTAAGCTGCCAAGTAGGCAAATTTAAATCCCTGACAGTACTTTTCTTTAACAGCATAGTATTATTAAAAACATCGACTATCAAGAAACTAGACATATAAAGAGAAACAAATTACAAGACCATGAATCAATCCAACCCATTAAATCATTCGGCCTTTTATGCATCGGAAAATCTAGATCTACCCATTTTTCAATGGATATCCAAGTCTTCCTAGCAATCTCATAATAGGCAAAAACGTGTTCCGTGTATTCCCCCTCTTTCATACAACAAGGACATGAAGTAGATAAAACATCAATTCCTTTATCAATCAAATTCCCATGCGTAGGAATATGATCACACATAATTCGCCAAGCCAACATGTTGACTTTCCTCGAAACAAATCGGTTCCATCTAGTCAATGTAAACCCATTCGGTAAAACCACTCGATCAATATATTTCCTAATGGTATTTAACTTGCTCCCTGGCGTACTTAACTTGCTCCCAATGTCGGTTTTAGTGAAAATAAAAAGAAACATAAACATTGTGTGTTCTTGGTAAACCTCCTCCCTCTTCCTTTCCTATTATAGGAAATTAATTATGTCTACGATTTTCCTTATATGATAGAAAAAAATTATGCATCTTAGTATTTTTGTACACTTGGAACATCAACTCATCAAACTTTTAGTGAGTTTAAAAAAAATCACAAACTTGTCTATTGTAATAATAAGTCATTTGCATTAAAAAAAATCACAAACTTAACTATTGTAATAATAAGTCATTTGTATTAAAAAAGATTCACAAACCTATCTATTGTAAATAAATTTAGTAGCTTTAATATATTAAAACTAGTTAGAAATGTGTTTTATATAAATAGAAAATATATATTTTTTATAATATTTGCTTTATAAAAACAAAATTTTAATATCAAAGTTATGAAAAAACAAAAAAAGTGGGGGGTTTTTAACTAACCATAGTCCATAAAAGAGATGGTGGGCAGCTTTCCTTGAGAAACAAAGTGCCAAAAATGATGTGTCCTTCCAACTGTTTACCAGCTTTGTTCATCTATTTCAATATTATTTATTTCCAGACCAATAGTGTCATCCACAAAATAGTACTAAAGCAAAAATAATTAATAAAATTTATTTTATTTATCTTCCTAGCAATCGAGTTATATTACTATAATAATATTTTTATTTGTATTTTATAAATTTATACATAATTAATATATTAAATATACTTAGTTATAAAATAATGTCATTTAAATGATAATATATTTTAACCTTTTAAATGTATAAATATAACTAAATCAAATTCCAACCACTTTCATCTTTTTTTTTCATTTGTAGATAAACTTTTAGATTCTACCAAATATCAATATTCTATTTATATTAACTTATTTTTATTTAAATAATTAAAATTGCCGGCTCTACAAGAATACAAAACATGGTAAAGTGTAAGGATGTAAATAACCCGGGCCATGCCCGAGCTTAACTATGCTCGACTTTATTCCATCTGATTTAAAAGAGCTCAAATTCGATTCATTTCGAGATCTACTTGTTAATAATTTTACAAGCTCGAGTTTAGCTTGTCAGTCTATTATTTATAACTTATAACCATATTTTTATATTTAGTATAATACATATTTTTTTAACTTTTACCATAATTATATATAATAGTTTTTATTACGTAATTATAAATCATATTATATTTATATAAGTAATAGACTCGTTTAAACTCACGAATTTATTCCGATTCAGTGTATGAAGCTCTGGTTCAAACTCGTTTATTAAATGTATTCAAATTAGTCTTGAGTTCAACTCAAGCTCATATAAACTCGACTCGATTTGATTTTTTTAGTGTACAAATCTTTAGTAGTTTACAAGTGACTCTACTCGTTTACACCCTTAATAAATATAGAAATATTCGTATTTTCTAATAATATGAAGAATTATAAATATTTTCTATTAATATGAAGATTTATAAATAATAACATTTTCTATTGATGTATAATAATATTGAAATTTTAATTTAGAAATATTCGTTTGTTTGAATGCTAACAAGTTCCATCAAGTGAAGTGGCGCAGTGAATTGGCAAATTCAGATTTTCACATACATATTGAAATCAGTAAAATAATAAAAATATAAAAGTGAAAATTGCATTCACTGATATTAATATATCAAATCATTATAATACCAACAAAATAGCGTACCCCTGAAATGACTTAATAAGAGCCTACCTTATATTTGTAAATTTATTTCATTTTTTTTTTCTATTAAAATGGTTTCTTAGGCAATTACTTAACTATACTAGAACTATTATTTTTTTACTTTAATAAATAATTATATTTAATGATAAAAATATATTTTATACGACAGTTTCACAGCTATACATTTCAATAAGCATGTGATCAGTTCTAATTCAGTATTGGATGGTTTAGACGGTGGTGACACGTGTCCTGTGGTTGGGCCATTTTTTATTTTATTTATTTTTAACTGCACCGAATTTCTTTTTATATTTAAGAGTATGTTTGGGGAGAGTTAATTCTAAAGGGGCCTAGCATAGCTGGTTACAGGCGTGCGCATACCCCTTCTTTCCACCCGGGTACGAATCCCAACTCTTTTTGTTTTAATTGTACCGATTTTTATATGCATTTAAGATTTTTGGCGGAGAGAGCTAACATCAAGGAGCCCAGCCCAGCCGGTAAACACACACCCAAGTTCGAATCCTAGCAAACCCCACCCTCTTACAGTTTTTTGGGCTTTTTTACTTTTCTTTTTCCCGAATTTTTTAGTTTTCTATTTTTTTCAATTTGTTTTTCTTATTTTTTATTATTTTAGCAGACTTTATTTTTTCTTATTTTTACGTTACAAATTTTAACATTGCCATTGTATCAACATTTTAAAATAAGAACCGCGAATTACGACACCGTCGCGAAGGAAAATATGATGGTGCGTTAAAATATTTGGAGTGGTCATATATATGTCAGCTATCAAGTTATTAAATTATTATAATTTTTTTTTATTTGACAATAACGTTATCTTAAGTCATTTTCAGTATACGTATAAAAATATCAAATTTAATGTTTGATATAAAAACACGTCCCTAACCAAGACATCAAATTTGATATTATATTTGGTGTAACACCAAATCGTTACAAAACATGTTTAAATGTTTCCTTTTGACAATTTATTAATAATTTTTTATTTTATGCATGCCATATTTTAGTTAGTTCATATAATTGTTAGATAATAAAATGAAGGGAAAGTTAATTTATATAAAATACTTGATATTTTGATTAACTCACTAGATTTTAATAGTTTGACCATTTCACAAATTTAATTCATAACTAGATTAGTTCACTAGATTATGAAAAATTCTCACATTTAGAAAGAAATTAACAGTGTTATTAAAATCGGACAGAACCGGTCGAGCCGGTCTGGTTTAACCGCGAACCGGGTGAAACACCGATTAGTTTAATTTGGACGACAGAACCGTTTTACTAAGAACCGGCTGGTTTACCACCAAACCAGGTTGAATCAGGAATCGGGTCGAACAGGGTCGACCAGTCTTGTAGTGATCGGGCCAGATTAGAGAAGGAGGTGATCCATGGTTAATTTATAGGAAGGGAGAGGGTACAAGAATTGAACATTTGATCGATGTGAGACGATTGAAATTAAAGAAATTGGAATTTAAGGATGAAAAATAAATTGTTTGGGAACAGACTCGAACAAACTACCTACACCTTATAAGAATTACCATTAAGCAACTTTGATAGAAACTCATTTGTTATGCTGGTAGGTAATATTTTGGAACTTTTAGAGGATGTTTGGGATTGTTTATTTAACTCCAAAAATGTTTTTTTTTTGTCAAAAGTGCTTATTAACTTATAAATTTTTCAAAATAAGTTTTTAAAAAAGTGTTTGGATTATCTTTTGTGGTGGAAAAAGTCAATAAGTCAATAAGTTGTTTTTTAAAAAGTGTTTGGCTTAGCTTATATTTATTGTAGGGTAAAGGGTGGGTAGATTGGTAATTTTATGTTCAAAAAGTCATAAGAAGTTTTAAAAAAACAGGATTTGTGACTTTTGAAAAACAACTTTTTAATTCTTATCAAAAAGTCAAAATAAAAATGACTTTTATACATGTCAAACATTTTTTTGACTTATTGACTTTTTAAAAAAGTCAATAAGTCAATAAATCATTTTCAAACTCAATCTCAAACACCCCTTTATATTAAAAGCTATTGGTATTACTTTAGAGTTCTTTTCATTATTATAAAGAAAGGTCGATTACAATAGATTGACAGATAAATGGGCAACAAGCTGCATCGTAACCTTATTTTAAATAGCAAAATCGATCCTACTAAAAACAAAGGTTTGAGTCTTAGGGGCTAAAAAATTAATATGCACGACCCGCTGAACCCTGTTCAGCAATTCCACAGCCTTTGGGGCTAGGAAATCAAAAGTATCAAAAGCAAAAGGGATAAACGCGTGTTGATTCTCTAAACAAGCCTTCTTGTGTTTAGCAAAAGGGAAATCAAAAGTATCAACTTCTTGTGATTTAACGCAGTTTGGCCCGCAACAAACCCATTGTTTCCCACACAAGCATTGTTTCCCCCTTGCCCACCCAAACACAAGAATATCAGATGGCCGAAGAGTAGACATCCCTTCAAGCGAATCTGTCAGAAAGTTCACGGGAGCCTCCTTTTTAGCAGAAAATTCATGCCCTCTTAAAAACATCACAAAGAAAATCCCTAACCAAATCATGCCTGTATTTAAAAACCAGGTAGTTCCTTGTAATGGACCGCATGCTCGCCAAAAGAATCCAAACAAACCTGGCGGCAAACTGGGCAGGGCTCATCAGTAGAAAATAGAGGGATTATTAGCCGGTACTTAAAATAGGCCGGTACTCCACAACCGACATATGTTGACCTAGACCTTCAGTGGGGATAACTGTCCGGAAATCCTGAGCCCGAGGAGCCCGGAGACATTCAAACACTGTTTCTTGGCAAGGGGATAGATCAAACTTCACTCCCCAAACTCTAGACGATTCTACTAAATAGGGCACTAGCCAAAACATGTTGAGATTTAGGGGGGCGGTGTCCTTATTAGAGAAACCGCTAAGATCGAAATCGGGAAGGAACATGTGAAAGCGATCCATCGCACACCCATAATCAGAGTCTAACCCATCCAGTTTTCAAAACATTGGAAATCGGAAAGGGACATGGATTTCTTTTATATATTTCTTATATTATATTAATTCTAACGTTGTCTGATTATTAAAACAGATCCAAACGGTGGACCTCTAAGAAGACCGGTTTAACTACCTATCCGGTTTTCAATACATTGGAAATTAAAGATAAAATGGCTTGCTTTGAAGTTTATTATATATTAAGTAGAGGGGTGTCCGCGCGATGCGACGGGGAACACAGACACCGGTAATCATGTAACATGTTAATTTTTTAATTAAAAAAAATATAGCAATATCATTCTCGAATTAAAGAGAATAAAATGTTCGTTTTTATGGTGTATATTTTTTTTAAATATTAAAATATGAAAAGCTTATGGCCGTTTAAAAATCATGGGGGAAGTTAGTTTAAAAGTCAACAATATGTTTTTAAAGTTATAATTATTTAAACTCTTAAAATTTTATAAAATTACTTTGTTATCCTCCTCATATGTATTATAATATAGTATAGTTAGATATATTTATGAAAGCGGTATGATAAATAAATAAAAAAATAGAAATTAGACTTGTAATATTTGCTTGTATGTTTTAAGTTTATTATTTCAAATATATATATATATATATATATATATTGAAGTGTGTATATTATATATAAATTCTTTTAATTTTATAAAGGGCGTACTCGGTGCTAGACTTAGCTCCCGCTGTAAAGTTACAGAGAAGATTAGCATGACCCATTGTAATACCCTAGGCAAATCTCACATCAGTCGTGGCTAGGAAAGATTCTTGGTTCATATGATATGCCCCGCCTCAAATATCATCAACGCGTTTTGGGCGCACTGACTGTGGATGAGAGGATAACTCCACATTTAAGCGTGTTCGGGTGAGAGTAATCCAGGGATGGTGACACATTGGGAAGTTTTCACCTAGACAACCAAAGACAAATCCGTGAGCTCTTAGCGGGCAAAGCAGACAATATTAGTGGTATGAGGGGCCGGATGTTACAAATGATATCAGAGCCACCATTGTGTCGTTCAGAATGGTGGGGCAAACCTCATCAAGGACGATGAATCTAGAAGGGGGTGATTGTAATGATACACAGAAGATTATCATGGCCCATTGTAACACCCTAGGCAAATCTCACATCGGCCGTGGCCAGGAGAGATTCTTGGTTCATAAGACATGCCCCGCTTCAAATATCATCAACGCGTTTTGGGCGCATTAGTTGTGGATGAGAGGAGAACTCGACAGTTAAATGTGCTCGGGTGGGAGTAATCCAAGGATGGGTGACCCCCAGGGAGGTTTTTCACTCGGGAAACCAAAAACAAATATGATACCCACTTTTGCGTAGGGTCCGGGGAGGGGTCGGATCGCTTCGTGATCTGATGTACGCAACATTACCTTATACTTTGTGCATGAGGTTTTTTCGCATGGCTTGAACCCATGACCTCAAGGTCACAAAGCAACAACCTAACTAGTTGCTCCAAGGTCTATCATCAAATTCTTTTAATTTTATAAATTAAATGATTTGTTTTAGTTTTATAAATAAAATATGTGAATTGAAATAAAGCATCATGTATACATAAACTAATCAATAGGAAACAAGTTGCTAATAGTTTTATGCATAAAAAATTGATGCTTGCATTGAAGTTTAAACATATTTTGTGTAAACTTTACGATAACTTTGATATAATATTAGAGATATCCTTAGATTCTCATAGTACAAGATATTAATTCTAACACATGACACTTTCATCGGAATGTTCTTTCATGTTTGATTATTGTTTTCGTCATTGGAAGTTTTCAGTTTACCGATGATATAGGAGCTTTGGTGTGTGTTCCTTGGGGAGGGGGGGTGCATACTTGTATACATAGAAGTAAATCAATTTGGAATCATAATTGAATCCCGCAAAGTCAGATATATTTAAATCGGATAAGATACATAGGCACTTATGTTTACACTCATTGCCATACATATATTTTGGTATCATATATCCTTGTACATATATTTATATGTGTTCATATATCTCTTGTATATCTATCATGTGCTTGAATCCTATAAGCACAAGGAGCAAGATGACATCCTCCTTAGAGTCAGATTCATCTCCCACTTACACTTTTGTTGGCAACGAGCTCCCTGGAATCCGACCTGATCCCTACTAACGTTCTTTTCTTTGTCTCGATGTTGCTAGATCATGGATCACTTGTTTCAAGGCAAACAACCCTACATGATAGGAAGATGGACCCCGTAGCTTAACCATACACCATGAATTTGAAATGAGTCATTTTCTTTAATATGGGATGAAACAAACCAGGTCGGGTTGTCGTAACTCTCAACTACTTTTTTATCCATCTGTATAAATAATTAATGCAATAACTATGATTACAAAACGTAACAATACCAACAATCTAAATCTACAAATCTCATTACAAACATTCCATCCACTTTGTATACATAGAAGTAAATCAATGGAATCATAATTGAATCCGACAAAGTCAGATATATTTAAATTGGATAAGATACATTGTCACTGATGTTTACACTCATTACCATACATATATTTTGGTGTCATATATCCTTGTAAATATGTTTATATGTGTTCATATATGTCTTGTGTAACTATCTTGTGCTTGAATCCTATAAGCACAAGGAGCAAGATGACATCCACCTTGGAGTCATCCTCCTTAGAGTCAGATTCATCTCCCACTTAGACTTTTGTTGGCCGCCAGAACGAGCTCCCTAGAATCCGACCTGAACCCTACTAACGTTCTTTTCTTTGTCTCAGTGTTGCTAGATCATGGATCACTTGTTTCAAGGCAGACAACCCGACATGATAAGGAGATGGAGCCCGTAGCTTAACCATACACCATGAATTTGAAATGAGTCATTTTCTTTAATATAGGATGAAACAAACCTGGTCGGGTTATCGTGACTCTCAACTACTTTTTTGTCCATTTGTATAAATAATTAATGCAACAACTATAATTACATAGCGTTACAATTCCAACAATCTAAATCTACAAATCACATTGCAAACATTCCATCCACTATGTTAAGAAATACAAATTTCTTTATCTCATAAAATTAAAGGGTTTTTTCTTTATTTTTCTAACTAAACACTCGTAATGGAATTTAAATACTAGTTCTTCTCATTTTTCCGTCCGATTCCCAAAAATTACACGAATTGAAGTAGCTGATTTGCTTTTTCATTGTCATATAGTGTTTCTATAGTGTTGATTCTCTCATACTTTATGGATATGTGCAATTTTCGTTTATTTGTAATTAAGCAAAAACAAGATTTTCCAATTTAAAAGTATAGATTAGTGTAAAAAGAATCCAGGAGGAATGAAGGGCACATATCCCAAACATGTCTTGGTATTATTAGAACAATATTAGAGGGTAGTTGCCCTTATGTGGGGTAGTTCTTGTTTGGGTGCACCCGAGCATCTTTCCCTACCGAAGGCAAAGGAGCTCTCAAATAGACACTCTTGTTCCCATGTGCATAAATTTAAGAGCAACATTCCAAGCTCATAACACTCTTTGCACCAACCCTTCACCAATATTTATTTAATTGATTAATGTGTTTATTTAGTTAATTGAAAAGAAACAATATTTTTCTTGATGATATAGAGTGAGAATCTAAATACAAATTAATAGATAACTAAAAACAAAAAACCCACTTTAGCTGTGAATGACTCGGATCTTGAATAATTATGTCCATTTTAGCTATTAATCGAGATCAACATCTCTCCGTCCGCTCCATCACAAAAAGCTAAAAAATGAATAATTAAAACAAAAAAAATCCACTTTAGCCGTGAATGACTCGGATCTTAAATAGTTATGTCCATTTTACTCTATTAATCGAGATCAACATCTCCCCTTTCGCTCCATCACAAAAAGATACAAAATAAATAATTAAAAACAAAAATTCCACTTTAGCTGTGAATGACTTGGATCTTAATTAATTATGTGTGTTTTAATCTATTAATTGAGATCAACATCTTCCGGTCCGCTACATCTCAAAAAGCTAAAAAATAATTCTTTTGATACTATTTGTTTCATTATTCTTTTTTAAAACATCTCCTCCACCCATACACATATAATCACGACCAAATGAGAACTAAGGGTATCTGGCATGGGGCGTGAAAGCCCCATGAGTGGACATGAGGGGTGTGGAACACCGTCCCCTCTAGCCTGTGAAAGGGGTGTGAGGGTGGGTGGCGTGGAACCATGAACTAGCCGTTAAAAACGGTAACTTTAATTATATAAAAAAATTAAATCATTTATTTTACAAATATATATATATATATATATACACACACGTTTTAAACACATTTACAAACACCCCTTATCATACAACACACATAAATATTTTTCTAAAATGTAGTCATCTTCATCTTCATCCGACTCCGCCGATAAAATGTTTTTGCATGGTTTCTCAAACGCGCCGCTTCAGTGGTGACAAGAAGGTCAAACGTTGCAACCAAGAACCCGAAGTACTCGTCTCAACCGTGATCGTACGGCTGTTAACTAAAAAATTTGGATAGGCGTGCACCTAATTCGATTGCATTGCATCTAAATTTTAATTCTTTTTTGAGTGAGAATTCAATAAAAATAAATATCAAATGAATTACTTTAACGGATAATTATGCCCCTTCTACTACATTAATCGAAATCATCATCTTCTTGTCTGCTCCATGACCAAAAATAAAATATATATATATATATATATATATATATATATATATTTTACTATTTATTTGATGATTATCTTTTAAAACACCCCGTCTTAACACATATAACCATGATCAAATGATTAATAAAAATTTCATAAAAATAATTTTTGAACACATGTCTCAGATACATATATGAAATTTGGATGTGTGCACCTAATTCGGTTGCGGTGTATCCAAATATCACTTGTGGATCTAAGATATTCTTATAGATCTTATAAAATATTTAGTTATTATTAAAACTCTCTCTTGTGTCATGTCGTATGTTTGATAACCTTTCTACTAGTATGTTTATAATGGAACAAAATGAATATATATATATATATATATATATATATATATATATATATATTTTGTTCAATAGTACAAAGCTAGATCAACAAATGTTTGTACTAAATTTGTGTCTCAATGATTAATCATTTTTATAAACATAATAAGAAGGTACAATGAAGTACTTTTTTACCCTTTTCTACTTGATAAAATAAAACCTAAAATCTTTTGTATCATGCTTAAAACCATCAGGGAAATAGTCATATATAGACTCATAGTAGCAAGTGTTTTATACATAAAAAGTTTATCAATTAAAATAATTATTTTTCCTAATTACAAAATACGTGAAACTATTTTATATATCTAATTTATTTCCGTGTATCAAAAGATTCTAGGTTCGTACACGACCTATGTATTACTTTTTTTTTATTTATACGTGAAATTTTTATCAAGTATTAACCTTTTTATGTATATCTACTTTATTTTTAAAAAGTGGGTCCGGTTAAGGAAATTATCCCATAAACATGAAAAAAAGGAAATTATTCTAAAAAAATATATAACATATAATTCAACTAAAGGAAATAATTTGCATTTATATAATTAAGTTTTATGTAACTATAACATTAAAAGTGGATATACCGTTAACAGACCATATGGAAACATATTTTTCAGCACGTTATTGTCATAGCTTTTTGGCATTTATTATCATAAGTGTTATTTGTTGGAGATTCACATGGCATAATTTGATTATGACTTTGCGTAAATAATCATCCATGAATCTTAACGGTTTGGTCATGTCTTAAGTAGTGATCCATAATATCTATGGAATGCCATCATCCATTAATAATTAAGTCATTGTAACGGAATTAGCACTTCTCGATCTGGGGTGGCTCAAAGTGTTTGGTGGCCCAAAGCGAACTAAAAGTTTGGTAGCACCCGATTCATGCTTCCAAATTGATTGATGATTATTGATTCATGAACCATCAAACTTGATTCTTGAACCCTAATTATCGCTCCCCTTAACTCCCGCTCCCCAATTCCCAATTATCGGCGTCCCAATTCAGGCCACCTAAATCTCAATTCCCTCCCACAAGTACACAACTACACATATCAGGCTTAATTCCTAAAGCCCAAAACGATTTTTAGCCCAAATTTACATGTATAGTTTTTTTTTTAAATTGGGGCTATATTTTTTGGGTGGCCCCAAGTCCTAGCTTGGCTCATATAGCTTATTGGGCCACCCCTGTTCTCGATCGGGGCTAACATAAAAAAAAATTTCGACTGTAACCTATAAAAACTCATGTTTTTCTTAAAATTATCACATTTTACAAATAAAATATTAGCTAATACCGATAGCTGGAGGGTCAATAGACCCTCTTAACCTTCATAGTATCTTTTTAAAATAAATAAAATAAAATAATTTTTGCCTTGACGTATGAGTCCACCACGATGAACCATAAATTCGTCAACTTTAGACAGGGTATATTCATTCTATTGTAAAATCTTGTTAGTTTCAACTCTTGATTAGCGTCGAAATAATGTGTAACGAGTTCAAAAATATTGAACTAACTTTCGTGAAAACATCGAATAATTTAGGAGAATCGATGTCTCGAATTTTGAAATAATTGTAGATCTAACGGGATAATATTCGTTTCACATGTCTTATGTTTATTGCCTTTAAACACGGTTTTTTCTATAGTATTTTAACCGTCAAAGTATCAACTACATAACATCTTTAATCATTGCATAAACCTTTTTTTTACCATAAAAGAACATGTTCTAATGACAGTTTTTGTAACCGACATTTTTGGTAGAATTAAAAGTGTAATAAACGAAAGATCATGAGAAGCAACATATAATGTGAATTGCAAAAAAGCTACCTGTACTTTTAATTATTACACTTTTAGTGCTTACGTAGAAACTCTTTTAACATTTTGGTCCATTACTCATAAATTGTTTGGCTATAAAAAGAAGGGTTTCCTTCAAATATTTTAAATAATTTTATTTTTATTATGTTTTCAAATCTTACAACTTGGTGAGATACTGCCAAATTGACGAGGGGCTTTAGTCATCATATAACCATCCAATTGATAAATGCCACGTGTACATACATGTCAAGTGTTTAATAGTTGGTTAATTATTGATATATACATACATAGTAGCATAACTTATCCTAAAGTTGGTATTTGTTTAACAAAGTAGAAACCTAGGGACTAAAAGTGTAAGATGTGGAATAGTTGAGGGGTGGTTTTGTAAACAAAAAGACAAAAGCTGCTGCATAAAAGGCCCAAAAGACAAGCATTTTAGAGAGAGAAAGATAGAGAGAGAGAGAGAGAGAGAGAGAGAAGGAAATGAAAGGAGAGATGATGATGATGTTAATAATATTGTTGATAGTAGTATTAGTGTTTGTTGTGAAGGTGTTATGGTTGAAACCAAAGAAGATTGAAGGGCATTTTGGGAAACAAGGAATAAAGGGACCTCCTTATTGTTTCTTTACTGGTAATGCCAAAGAGATTATGAGTTTAATGGTGAAGGCTTCTGCACAACCCATGCCTATGCCTTTCTCTCACAATATACTCCCTAGAGTTCTCTCTTTCTACCATCATTGGAACAAAATCTATGGTATCTTTTACTTTTTTTTTGCTTATCATCATCGTCATAATCATCTCAACATGGGTTCTTGATTTGATGCTTTCTCATAGCCGCGCTATCCCCAAAACTCTGTGAATAACGCTGCTATGAGCGAGATTTTCTGGGTATGTTTTGTTTGTTTGTCTGTCTGTGATTTTGATGCTTTCTCATGATCTTGAATAGCTAGTTTGTGTATGAACAGTTTTTTTGATCTTGAAAGTATCATCATAATTATGTATCTTAACTGAGAAGATGAGATTCAAACTGATGATCATGATCATCTGAATATGGGTTCAGGGTTCTTGATTAATTTGATGTTTTCCCATGATCATGAATAGCTTAGTTTGTGTACTAACAGTCTTGTTTCTTGTTTATGATCTTTAAACTATCATCATGATCATCTGAATATGTGTTCAGGGTTCTTAATTTGATGCTAATTTCCCATGATCATGAATATATATATATATATAGTTTATGTATCAAAAAAAATTGTTTCTTGGATAAGTTTTATGATTTATTCTCTTTTTGATATGGGTTTATGTTATTTCTTGTGTTTTTCTCTTTATAGCACATGGGTGTATATATATGTATACTTCCTATAGTTCTCTCTTTCTACCATCATTGGAACAAAATCTATGGTATGTTTGTGATTTTTAAGGTATCATCATAACTATATGTTAACTGAGAAGATCAGATTCAAAGTGATCATGATCATCTGAATATGGGTTCTTGATTTGATGGTTTCCCATGATTATGAATAGTTTGTGTATCAACAGTTTTGTTTGTTGGATAAGGTTTATGGTTTATTCTCTTTTTGTTTGTTGTGTTTTTCTGTTTATGTTTGTTGTGTTGAATGGTATATATGATCATGTGTATAGCACATGGGTGTATATGCATGTATAATCCTCATGTATTAATGCTAATTGTGGTATTTAAACTATGTCCATACATACATGACATATGATGTAAAGACTAGTTTCAAATCATGCACTATAACTATTCACATATCATCATTGTTTATAAAGAAAAAACAATACTTATTTTCTTTTGAGAATTTTCTTCAACTTGATGGTTACTATTTCTAGCTCCAATTTTGGTCTAGATACAAATGATCATTTCATGCAATTTTTGTCACATTATTTTAATGGCATATGTAGTTTAATATGGATTTTGCTCTTGAATATATTGTAGGTCCCACATTTCTTGTATGGTTTGGACCAACTGCTCGACTCACACTTGCCGATCCCGATCTCATTCGAGAAGTCTATTGTTTGAAACCGGAATTGTATGAAAAAAATGAAGCTCACCCTCTTATCAAACAACTTGAAGGTGATGGTCTCCTTAGCCTCAAAGGTGAAAAATGGGCACACCATAGAAAAATCATCACTCCCACATTTCACATGGATAATCTAAAAGTAACATTTTCTACCTTTCAATGTTACAATTATTAGTTTAATAGTTAAATTATTTAATTTTTTTAATTATTTTTATAGTTATTGGTACCCATAACAACGGGAAGTGTAATGAAAATGCTAGACAAATGGTTAGGCATGTCGGATTTTGGGGAGGTGGAAATCGAAGTGTCTCAATGGTACCAAAACCTAACCGAGGACACAATGACTAGGATCGCATTTGGCAACAATTACATAGATGGAAAGCGCATTTTTCAATTACAAGCCCGACAAATGGTTATAACTTCTGAAGCGATTAAAGAAATTCCCATTCCGGGTTATAGGTATGTGTCCTGAAACAGAAACGCACACATTATTAAAATACAGTATCTTACATCTTACCATGATCTTACCACGACCATGTGCTAGTCACTAATACAAAACTAGGTATTTGCAACCGCAAAAACTATTACCGACCATTAAAACAATTCGCACAAGGCATCTGCGACTGATTCGAATATTTTGACGCTCGCTAATGCCCAGTTTTATAGTTTTATAACCATTTTTTTGGTGTTTTAGGTTTTTACCCACAAAAAGGAATATAGAATCTTGGAAATTACATAAGGAAATCAAGAAAAGCTTAATGAGGGTAATTGAGAGGAGGAAAAAATGGGGTGACGTGGATATGGTAAATATTGGGCCAAAGGATTTACTTGGGCTTATGATCGAAGCCAGTAGGAAAGAATCCTCACCGTTGATTACCGCATGTGACATTGCGGAGGAGTGCAAGACTTTTTTCCTTGCCGGTGAACAAACGACATCCAATCTGCTGACGTGGACCACCGTATTGCTAGCAATGCACCCACAGTGGCAGGTGATAGCACGTGATGAGGTGCTCAATGTGTTTGGATCACGTGACATCCCCACCAAAGATTGTGTTTCCAAGCTTAAAATGGTATTTTATGAGTAAAGTTTGATGGTTTTCTTAAAATATTATATTTAATGTAAAGTGGGTTTTAATCGATATTGTTATGTTTATGTTATGCAGTTAACCATGATACTTAACGAGTCACTGCGACTATACCCTCCAATTGTGGCATCGATTAGACGAGCAAAAGCTTATGTGGAATTAGGAGGGTACAAGATCCCACGTGGTACCGAGCTTCTCATTCCAATTTTGGCTATTCATCATGATCAAACCATATGGGGAAGTGATGCTAATGAGTTTAACCCAAGTCGGTTCTCGAATGGAGTGGCTCGTGCAGCTAAACATCCTATGGCTTTTTTTCCATTTGGGCTTGGCGTTCGCACATGCATTGGACAGAATCTTGCACTTCTACAAGCAAAATTGACTATCGCGATGATATTACAAAGATTCTCGTTTGAGTTGTCTCCAAAGTATCGACATGCGCCTACTGTTCTCATGCTACTTTATCCGCAATACGGTGCACCGATTATTTTCAAACATTTTCGGCCGAATCCTAGCACCAAAGAGACTCAAGGGTTATAAATTTTCCCTAAAGTAGTACCCTAAAACAACCCCTAAAAGAGCAAAGTGAAAAGAAAATGAAACCTAGTAAAAATAATCATTAAAAAAAAGATCAGGGGACTAAATAGTGAATTAGTTCTATTTTCATTTCTAGTCCACTATATTACTGAATTATATAAAACAACCCCTCTCAAATACAAAGTGCCAGGTAATTCGTACTAGTGTTTAAATTTTGGACATGTAACTAGCTAGTTAGATATCTTTATGCATTCCAGATATGTATGTGATGTAAATCTTCTAAACCACTTTTTGTAGATATGTGGTTATACATTCTTGGTTGATTCTTGTGATTGGTTATTTTATTAAGCATTATTTATATTTAGTAATACTTTGACTTATATCACATTTATTTTATAAATGCATATTTAAGTTGATCTATCTTCCTTTTGTGTGTATCAGGTTTTAAAAACTATTGTAAACGTGTATATCTAGATATATGACCTAGCTGTAAAGGTCGTTGTGAAACCCAAACCAGTAGGCCTTCGGTTTATACAGAAGACATTGGATTAAAAAGAAATCGTTGGTTTAGTTACAAGCTGATACTCCATGCTACAATGAATCGACCGATTTTTAAGTCAACCAGTGAAAACCTATCGATGCAGCTTGTCTACTTTCTTTACTTTCGAGCCAGAAACGACGGTTAATATGGTGAATCTTTAGATCCGTTGGTTTAACTTAAAAAAAATAAAGGTTATTCTATAAATTAGGTATTTGTTAAGTATTTTATTTACTAATAATAAAAGAAATCCTTAAATAGCTTCTTTTTTTTATAAATTTGAAGGGATAGGATACAGGAAGAGAAAATGGTGCCTTCTTAAATTGAGTTGAGCTCCCAAAATTCAGGAAAAAACAAAGTGCTGTCCTCCCAATTTGAGTACAAGAGAGAAACAAACATGTGGATGGTTTCAAAATAATATATATATATATATATATATATATATATGATCATTATGAAAAGCAAGCTTAAATCCATGCTTTCTGTCCAATAAATACATATATTTTATATATAACACCTCAAAGTTTAAAGTTATCATGTTACTTTATAACTCATAACTAACTTTAAATAATAGGAAAAGTTATTAATTACTATCAGTTTAACTTATAATGTGCTTATAATCTTTCTATCTAAGTATGATGAAATTTTATAAATTCATACACTTAGATTCTTTCTCATCGTTCTATCTATATGTGATGAGTAGCTATAATATAACTCACTAAAACACGAATCTACACTAGTAACTCTCAAAAGTCCAAGTAATACCCTAGCCCAATAAGCTATAATATCAACTTAAAACCATACTTAAAGATATATGTAACTCATATATTATGCAAGCTAAAAACAATTGGATTAGTAAATGGCAAATTGAATTTTAATAATCAAACTAAGACCTATTGGTCGATAATAATCCATACTAACAGTCTGGCTGGTTACAGTACTAACTTTCACTTTTGTTGTCAAATGCAGTTCCAGTAACATAATCATCATATATCATAACTTTCACTTTTGTTGTCAAAGGCAGTCTCAATAGCATAATCATCATAGATTTACACTCGATCTATACTCGGTTCCTCACTCGATTTCGCTTGTATGTTTCTCCATTTCATTCAAAATCATCATTTTGAGCGAAATCAAGTGTAAATATATTATGATTATGCTATTGAGACTCTCCTTAACAACAAAAGGGAAAGTTAAGATTATTACCAGTCAAATTGTTAGTATGGATTATTATCGACCAATGAGTCATAGTTTGAATTATTAAAATCCAATTTACCTTAATAAATTACACCAATCGATGCATACTACTGATACATAAGATTTGATGTGGTTCCCATGATTTACACTAATCGATATCTTAATCGTATACCTTTAATGGTCGGCTTACTTCAATTCCTTCGTATTAAATAACATATAGGTTACTAAATATATGTAAGTATATATTAAACAACTTAGTTTAAAATAATAGATATATTAAAGAATTAACCTTGTGACTTTTGTCCTAAGCATGCTTTTTATTATAAAATGTTGGAGATGTCTCCCACATTCTACTAAACAACAAATTTTACATCCTAAAACTCCATTCAACAAAGTTTCCAAGTACAAAAGTTATTGCAACTTTTAAGGAAGTTGTCTTTCAAATAAATAAATGTTTATCATAATAAAAATTTATGTTTCTTATTGTACTTTAATCGCATGTTTTATACTATATAAATTAGAATTGCTCATAAATTGAGACTACAAATAAGTATAACCGTTTATAGTTTTGAATACCGCCCGAAACACATGATGTATCTCATATGAAAGTAATTAAATTTTGGGTTAATTAGTCTAACTCGGTGTGTTCATGTTAACTTGTCTAACATGTTTTATAAACAAGGCTTGTTTGGGTTGCATTAAAATTAAACAGGTTGACTCGTCAACTCATATAAAACTAAAATAAAATACATATATATTTATAAGTTCAATCTACCGACAAGTTTACAACTCGTTGAAACCTTTATTACAACATGTTTACAACCCGCTATTTTTTTACGACATGTTTAACTTGCTAACAAATTGGTTACAACTCGTCAATGCATCAAACCATTTGGCCCCTTTAGATAAACGAATTACATAGGTTGTTTTGAGTTACATGGTTTTATGTGTTTTCTGTTAGGGTTAATGTTTTTTTATATGAGTAACTCTACATATCGTTTTAAGGTTTATCAATCGCAATATGTTAACAAGAAATGTCAACCTCACAAAATTACTACCGACCTCTAGGGGTGTTCAGTATTCTAATTGGACTCAAAAAACTCAAAATTATATTCGAATCAAATTCGAACTTCAGGTTCGTATTTGGTTTTTGAAGATTCGAATTCGATTCCAATTTCGAATCAAATACGAATTTGTGGTTTTCGATTCGATTCAATTTGAAATTTGAATTCAAATTATACATTTTTTTTTATTATTTTATATATATATATATATATATATATATATATATATATATATATATATATATATAATGCTTCTAAAGAGTAAAACTCTTGGTTATAATATTTAGTTCTAACATCAAAATTCCAGTATTCTATCAACTAATACCCAATCTAATAACCAAAAACCAATAGCTCTAAATTACTAACTAAATCCCTAATCGGTTAATCCTATTCATATTCAACCGTTGAACACTTAAACCTAATATTTAGCACATCGCCATCCATGAAGTCGTGAACACTAATTTTTAAACAGTCGTTGCACAACCGCAACCCGTGAATCCTGTCGTATCTCTTTCTCTGTTCTGATTGAGTCACAGACTCGCTGTTTTGTAAAACAGTAAGTCTATTTTGTACTTTCTTCAGTATTCAAATTTGGAGTTCATTTACTTTGTTACTTTGTTTATTCGTGTTTCTTACTTCATCTAATGTTCTAGTTAATGTTGAAGAGCACCATGAAGATCTTGAAAGGTTTAAAGATGGAAAACCTTTTTATTGATTTTGTCTAATTGTTAAATTTTATATATTATACTTATGATTAACATTTTTTTTTCATTAGAGATGTAAGACAAACAATAAATGAATCCAACCGTCATAGATGTTTAGAGGAACCCAAAATGCAAGTTGTCTAAATATTTAAGGGAAATTGGATTTTAATAATGCCAACTTTTACCAATTGGTCAATAATAATCCCAACTGAAAATATTCTTACCACCAGTTCATATTTTCAAACTATTTTCTTACATTGGATCTCCCGTTAAAAAAACTTAGCGCCGTTAGATTTTATATGACGTGGACATCTGCAAACCGCCGGAAAGTCGAGCCAATCTAGCAGTGGTCTCGTGGTGGGTTTTGAAAATGGCTCTGGTGGTGTTTAATGGGTCTCTTTTTTCCGGCAAGTCCAAACGGAGACAGCGGTGGTGTTTAACGAGACCCGTTAAACACCACCAGAGCCAATTTCAAAACCCACCACGAGACCACTGCTAGCTTGGCTCGACTTTCCGGCGGTTTGCAGATTTCCTCGTCATATAAAATCTAACGGCGTTAAGTTTTTTTAACTGGAGGTCCAATGTAAGAAAATAGTTTGAAAGTAGAGACTGGTGGTAAGAATATTCTCAGTTGGGATTATTATTGACCAATTGTTAAAAGATGGATTATTAAAATCCAATAATCCAATATTTAATCTTCTTTTTTTTATTTTGTTAATTTATTTAATAGTGGTGAAACTTGGAATTTGGTTACCGGCAATGGAGGCGTGAAGCTTGGAATTTTGTAACCATGAAACTTGAAATTTTTTAGCTGTGAAGCATGGAAGTTTATCATTTTGGTTGTTAATTTATAATCTTTTTGTCACTTGTTATGAACTTATAATTTGGATGTTACCATTTTAAATATTTTAGATGATTTTAATGTTTTTGATGTGTTCGAATCGGTTTTGAAAATCTCAAAATTCGAATTCGAATTTAGTAATCAAACTCAAATCCTGATTCAAAATTTTAAAATTTGAATAATTCGATTCGATTAATTGTACTATTTTGTAAGACCGCAAAACACGAGAGGCCTCACTTATTGGATTTACTCATCAACACATAGCTCTTAAACACAAGACATTAACAATCACAGCGGAAACGACTTTAAACATAACATAAGCAGCGGAAATACATAACTTGTCTTTAACATACTTGTCTAATACGAAACTTAAACTTGTCTTTAAAACATAATAAACTTTAAACATAAGCGGGATGCTAGACTCTGATCTTCAGGGTAACTCCTCAAGCCACCCAAGCATCCAAACTGACGCCTACACTTAGCTGAAATGTTCTACCGGATCTCACACAATCTGAACAATCATAACAATTCGACACGTATCAGACTTAACTCGACACTAAACGTTTTCACCATTTCTGGCTAGGCGAACTTAAGGCTAAGTTCGCCTCTTTCTATCCTGACGAACATACTGACTTCACTAACCAGCTATATATACCCATAGACCTGATGCCTGCGTACTTAGCAAGTGCGTAGGGCCATGTTCTTGCGTACTTATCAAGTACGCAGA
The DNA here is from genome assembly GCA_023525975.1 of Smallanthus sonchifolius. Taxonomy (NCBI): domain Eukaryota; kingdom Viridiplantae; phylum Streptophyta; class Magnoliopsida; order Asterales; family Asteraceae; genus Smallanthus; species Smallanthus sonchifolius. The sequence continues at coordinate 2,452,398 of CM042022.1, forward strand.
CTTTGTTCTTGCGTACTTATCAAGTACGCAGGGCATTGTTCTTGCGTACTTAACAAGTACGCAGAGCCTGCTTGTGGGAAGTCTTCTTCCCCACAAAACCCTAACTTTTGCATGCAGATCCGACCTCGTCAAGATCCGAACTTTTTACGTTCAAAACTTGTGTTTTCTAACCTAGAGTCTAGATCTATACTTTATTTTCATTTTCAAACGTAAAAATCTAACCTTTACCCGATTTTATTTGAAAACTCAACACGATATGAAAAACTCAGATCTAAGAGGGATCCTTACCTGAAATCACTTCTCGTCTGTTGCTAAACGCTCTCGAGACTCATGCTAACGATCCTTGAAGCTCGAATCCGAAAACCGAGATTTTCTCTCTCTAGGCTCTCTCTCACTTTTTCTCTCTAGAATCCGAAAATGGTGCTGCAAATAAGGGTCGGGGCTGGTCTTGAGGCTTATAAGGGGCTCAACCCTTGCCCTTTTTCGGCCCATACTCCCAAGCCCAAGCCCGTTCCTCCTATTCTTGCTAAGTTTTAATTTTCTTGCTAACTATTCCGTGTCTAAAACTCGGGATGTTACATATTCAAAATTTGATTCATTAAACACACCTGCTAACATGCGATTGCCTTGTTTAACATGTAAATAGGCCTTTTTATAATACTTGTCATAAAGTTTTTAAATTATTTTGAGGCGCCATTAGCTCATTATGTGTTAAGAGCCCCCAACAGTTTAATTGGTTTTGCATAGGTTTATAGATTGAAAATTAAATATTTGATTCTTGAAAGTCTTGTTGGACATGCCGTCCAAATTCCAAAAAAAACGGACAAAACAAATATTAATTAATTAAATCAAACTTGACTTGGTAAAGTCAAAATTTATACCAAAATCTTCATCCCTTAAGACCTGCAAATCATAACCGCCACCATCAGTTTTAATTGCCACAATCACCATCAGTTACGGCTACCATCATCAATCGTCCCATCCTTCGTTTTCGCCTAGCCATCAAAGAAAACGTTAAATGTTTGATAATAACATCAATGATCTGACCCATTTAAAAAAACTATCAAAATTTGAGATCATCCAACATGAATTACGCACGCATATATAAAATACAATATGCAAAAGCAAGCATCAAAGTTAAATATTATCTAGCATATGCATGAACAACCTGACCCCTTAACCCAAAAGTGCAACCTGCAATAGGAGGCGGAGAACCGACTATCGAAAGCGAATCGGATAATAAACTACTGTCCAGAAACTTAGATGGTCTCAGAGGTTCCCGATTCTTCGATGTGCCCGCCTTCTCCAATAATAATAGCAATAATAGAATAAACAGCAGAAGTAATAGCTGATTTATGAAATAAAAGCCGAGTAGATGGCACTATTCTTTCAAAAGAGCACAACTTACACAAAAAGTTCTAAATCACGAATGTTTAAATTCATTAAATATTTTGTAAAAAACGGCTACTAAGTGTTGGGATATACGGTTATGAGGCTCATAGCCGTGAACGATCGAACAAAGAGGATAAATCCGGCGTAGGTGCATACTTAGCAATTGCCCCACCAAGAATCAGGTAGTCACAACTTTGCTTGATTCCCTGACGCATTGAAAGAATCATCACCGCCTCTACCGTTTAAAAGCAGTATAATTTTTTTTTTAAAAAGAGCTAGCAAATGTTGGGATAAACGATTATGAGGCTCAGATTTATAAATAATAGAACAAAGGGAATAAACCCGCCATGGCTACATATTTAGCAGTTGCCACGCCAAGAAGCAGGAAGTCACAACTTTGCTCGATTTCCTGACGCGTTGAAAGTTAGCATCACCGCCTCTACGGTTTAAATTCAACACAATTTTTGTAAAAAAAGAGCTAGAAAATGTTGGGATAAACGCTTATGACGATCAGATTTATAAAAAAAATGAACAAAGAGGACAAACCCGCCATGGCTGCATACTAAGCAGTTGCCCCGCCAAGATGCAGATAATCACTACTTTGCTCGATTTCGGTCAGACGCATTGAAATTCACCACCATCGCCTCATGAAGTTGAACATGTAAAGAATCAAAATATGGAATCAGCAACTCAATAAAGATATCAACACTTTGTTTCTTATGCCAAATATAGTATACTCAATATGATTTATCAGCACGAATGAACGGTACCACACATCCATTTTAAGAGGCCATTCTTTATGGGATCTTGCCTGGTTGTTTAGTGCCTGATCTGTAAGACTATTGTCACCCCTGAAAACATTCAACGTCAGAAACCATACATGCTCATAAGCACAGCAAACCAAACATTCAATATCGGTATATATATGATTAATTGCGAAACTGCATATTGTTATACATAGTGGATACTTTTCAAGTTGTTTCCATCGTATATTAATATCCAAATTAATCAATTAAATGGTTATACACTTACCAGGGCTGGCATGTCAGTGAGATAACTCCTAGAGAAAGTACAAATATTAGTAGCATATCAAAAACGTGTTCCTCGTCATTAATATGTTTGCTCACGACAATTGTGGCCTCTCGATAGAATCGATGACTGCATCTTTGATGCACTGCTAGTACTAGTACATCTGAGAATTCTTAATAGGATAGTTGTAAATAGCCCCAGGGCTATGGAACAAAGGAGTATCACGGACCTACACCAGGGTGTTGAAGGTGATTTTCAAATCTCCTCAAGTATGATTCGAACCTATGACCAATCGGTAAATGGGGTCTATTGTGCGTGTTACAATAACCAAATACATCAAAGTTTACAAACTGTTCTTAATTTTCAATGATGATTCTAAATATAAACATTTGAGCAATTATGTCAAGCAAGGGTTCACAATACATAAATATATGGCATATAAAGGCAACTGACTAAACAATTAAGCTACAATCAAAAGCAAATGAAATTTGATTTCACGAATACAAATCAAGATATATGAGTTAATTTACAACCCCGAACACAATGTGATTCAACCTTGTTAAAGAGATAAATCAATACCTTATTTGTTGTTTGTTAAATCATGTAACATCCAGAAATTTACAATAAAGATTAAACGACGGTTACGGGTAAAAGAAATAAAGAAAGAATAAAAGAAGAAAGGGCTTGATCGAGTTTGGGCATTGGGCCGGGTTTAGGTAGCGCAAAGAAGGGGGTAAAACCCTAGCCACCTTCTTCACTTCCCACACTTCATCTCCTTCACCCACAACCTAGAGAGAGAGTAGAGAGAGAAAGCTTCAAGAATCCACACCCGAGGCCTTCGTGTTGCTCCCGATCATTGCTGGAACATCCCGGAGGACTGGAGAAAAGAATCAAACGTTAACAGGTAACAACTCGACCCCAGACCCAATTTCTATATTGAAAGTGGGTTTTAGGGTTCATGGAAGCTAGATATAAGTTTTGGACGTAAAAAGATTGGAACTTGGATCAAAAACGAAGAACTTGATCAAGAACATATAAATCGTCCGAAATCTCTATAAATGGTCCGAAAACTCGGATACGTCCGAAAAGTATTTCGGAACACCATAGATTTCGGACAAAACTTTTTGATCAAAAAGTATCTCGGACAGAACATTTCGGACGAAAAGTATTTTGGACAGAAAAGGATTTCGGACAGATGTTTTCGAACAAAACATTTCTCTGACAAAAGTTTTCGAACGGAAAAAAAGCCATTAATAGAAAATAGTCTAACACCAAAGTTTTCGGTCGAAATAGATTTCGACCGAAAAAGATTTCGGACATAGGAGTTTTCGGATGAAATATGTAGGTTATAACCTTGTTCCATTCGTGACTCATGAAACAGACTGATTAGCCTACCACCTAGCTTGAAGTTACAGAGCTAAGTGAGATAGACACAGTAGAAGTCAGATGAGTTCTTATTTCCCTTTTTTCTAAACGGTTTTGGGCTGGCATGCATACTGTTAAAGAGATAGTTTTTAACGATAAAGAATGTTTTATAAGAATTATATATTTTTATAAAATGAAAGACAAAGAGATAAAGAGTATAGTATCATTTTTTAAACAAGTTTTTGAAAGATAACAATGAGTTAAAGTGAAAAACGATTAAGGAGTTGTACTTCGGTACAGCTCGACAGTGACAATGATAGATACCATGTTATATGCTTATGTGTTAACGTGTGCTATTTGTCTATTTGAAAGTTATGTGATTATATTTTCTATTTTATGTAATAGTGTAATTGCATTGCATAGTAGTTGCATAGTAGAAAGACCTACAGGCATGCTAACGTAGAAGTCTTACACTTCGGTGTGAGCAATGCTAAATGAGTCTTACGCTTCGGTGTAAGCAATGCTAAAGGAGTCTTATACTTTGGTGTAAGCAATGCTAAAGGAGTCTTACACTTCGGTGTAAGCGAGAAAGTCCTACCATGTGGTGTGGGCAATGCTAAAGTAGTCTTGCACTGACGTGCAAGCGAGAAAGAAAGTCTCACCCTGAGGTGTGGGCAGCGCTAAAGTAAAAGTCTTACCCTGAGGTGTAAGCAAGAAAGGGATGGGATCTGGTCCTCGGACCATGATCCATATGTGATAGTTAAAGTATGATAAAGTCACTTGTCCTGAACAAGTGAAACGATAGACAGACATAGTACAGGGGAACACCCTAACGGGTTTCCTCAAAGCTAAAGTTTTAATAACAGACATAACGTAATAGTTTTATATTTGTAACGTTGTAAAGTTTTAAATTAAAGTTTAAGTGTTTTCAAAGAAAGAGAAAGGAAAGCTTATTTTATTTTTATAAAACTAGCTACCAAAAAGAAAGTTTTACAGTTTAAAGTAAAGATAGAACTCACTAGCGTTAGCTGACTTTTAATATGCATGATAGGTAGGAAAGGCAAAGCGAAAGAGAAGTAAGAGAGCCGTGAGGGCCGGATAGCATGGACATCGGGTGTTGTTCTGAAGACTGACATTTCCCTTCCCGATAGTTTATGTTCTAGACAATGAAGTTACATTATTGTTGGTGAATGTTTTAATTTAAAGACATAGGCTGTAATAGATTCTGATTTCTGGTTTAAGAACTATGCTTGTTATGTTTTGTGCCAACTATAAGATGTAACCGTTTAGGGCGTTTCAAATCAAGTGTCCGTACAGATCAATCCAACTTACGAATGTCAACTAGAAATGACTATTAAATCATATACTCCTTAAACGCTATAAATTGCATACATAAACACTAAAATGATTAACAAAGATTACCAGAGATTTTAACCACATATCAAAAGCAATTACTAGAGGTTTCAACCACATATAACGCAATAACTGTTAATCAAACGCGAAAATCATAAAATCATACTCACATCAACGACAATCAATAAACCATATTCGAACCCTAGAATTTCAATTTTTCGTCAATAAATAGCATTACCTGCTCAATTTAACCTTCAAATCCTTCGCAATGAACAGATAATTAAAACTGAAAACAAACCCTAGAAAAGCAATCGTAGACACAATCCCAATGGTTTTGGATTCTTCGATTTCTTTAATAATAATGAGTCAAACAAAGCCAAAATCTGATTAGGATAGAAGATTCCATCCCCTTTTAAATGGCCTCACCACGAGGTAGTTCAGATGACAAACAGATCATCTTAGATTTGTGAATATGAAGCCAAACAGAGTAGATCGGACGCCGACATGGCTGCAACACGCTTCGTGTGTCCTCGCCAAGGATCAGCCCGATATTCACACAGATCTTCATATCCTCGATCTAGAGAGAACATGTATGTGTAAAATACAAAAGAAGAAGCTAGATTAAGCAAGAGACGACCGACCAAAAATAAACCCAACGTGGAGACACAGATCTTCATCTCATCGATCTAGAGAGAGAAAGTGTATGTGTAAAACACAGGGAAAGAATCCAGAGTAAGCAGGAGGTGGATCGCGGGAAATAAACCCAACGCGGATACCTAAGAGCAGGACGTGGCGAACATCCTACCACACCATACTACCAAAATAGAAGAAGAGATTCGTATTGTTCATTATCGTTAGTTGATCATATTGAGTTAATTCTATTAAAACATAATATTAAGAATAAAGTACACGAATAGTCCCTATAGTTTGCAAAAAAATTGGATGTGGTCCCTAACTCTAAGAAAGTACACCAATGGTCCAAACTTTAGCACATACGTAACAGGTTTGGTCCTTGAAGGCAGATGGGGTTAATTTTTTCTTTTAAGTTTTACAAAATGACTAAAATACCCTTTATAATAAAAAAAACAAAAAAATCACAAAACCTACCGTAACCAACCCCACCCTTGTCTTCTTCTCCTCTCACTTGTGGCAATTGGTGATGGTGGCACAAAGTTTTTGGACTGAAACCACACTGTCACAAATAAGTGGCGACTGAAAACCACTACCGCCACACCGCCACTGGTCCTCTCTCGCTCTCTCAACTTCTTCGACGCCTAAAACCACCACCTCCATTTCGTTTTTCCGACGAGAAGGGAGAACCAGTAGCCTCCTCCACTTTACCTCTCTCACCCCCCCCCCCTCTCTCAACTTTTTCGACGCCTGAAACCACTGCGACCATTTCATTTTTCCGACGAGAATGGAGGACCGGAAGCCCCCTCCCCTTCACCTAGTTATTAGGTGTTGGCTTCAATGTGCCCTGATTGGTGGTGGGCGGAGATGGGGCGGCTGCTATGGTGGGTTTTCATTCAAAAGAAGAAGATATGGGGTAGATGGCCGGCGAAAAGAGGGGGAGATGGTGGCGGGTTTTGATCAAAAAGAAAAGGAGGGGGATGATATGGCCGCGGCTATGGTGGTGTTGTGGCAGTCGGTGGTGGTTGCAGACGGTGGTTGCAAGAGAGGTTGTGGTGGTTCCATGATGTGGTGGTGGTGGTTCAAGTGGTTTGCCAACTAGGGTTTCTTTTGTTAAAATTGTATTTTTATGAAAAGCTAGAACTCACTCAACGAAGCTAACTTTTAGTATGCACATCAGGTTAAGTGTAGGTCGGAAGGTGGCTTGAGGATGCTTGGCTTGCATAGAAGAGTTACCCGACTGTCAAAGATCTGGCATCCCGTTATGTTTATGTTTTGAAGGTTGCTATGTTAAGACCATGTTTTAATTATTTTGGACAAGTGTATGAACTGTCATGAAGTTTTTTTCCACTGCTTGAAAAAAGTTCTATGTTTAAGAACTATATGTGAATGAGTAAATCCAATACGCGAGGTCTCCTGTGTTCAAGGCCTTACACCCGGAAACTGGGAATCATCAACGATCTAAGTCATTTTGGAAGTGGATCTTTGTACATTTTGAAGCAAAGTTTAGGAGTACCAAACATACCGCCCATCAACTTAATTCAAAAATGGAAGGTCGTGAACTTGAATATCACCAAGTTCAATGGTGTCTATAACAACAATATGACAAATCAGCGAAGCGGTCAATCAGAAAAGATGATATATTGAAGGCGGCATTAAAGAGTATAAGAAGCTTTATGCAATCAAAGGCTTTACTCAACAATCAATATGGGGAATTCTTAAAGATCACCTGAAATGGACTTTTGTTCATGTCATAGGTGCTGAGTTTACTTAGCAATCAACAAAAATAACAAAGACATCTTATTCAAACATATACACAACGTAGTAGGAAGCCCGGTTTCTCATCAACCTCTACGAAGAGTATGAGGTTTTCCCCATGAAGAACCGCCAAGACCTCAACAAAAAAGGAAGAAACTAGCATCATCATCAATAGGCCAACAAGAAATCTTTAAGATCATTTTTGAATTTTAGCAGTTTAAACAAAGAAGATCTCAAGGAACGAGTTCGAGTGGAGAAGTTACGCCTCAAGAAGTAGGAACAAGAAAGTAAAATCTTTCGCAATCAGGAGACGGTGTGCATGATGCAAGAAAACCAAAAGGATAAAGATATGGAGTTCTTCCTAAAGCCGCATGATCATTTAGACGAAACAACGTTGACTACGGGGCTAGCACGAAATCGTGAAATAGCCACAATGTTGGGGATGAGAATTAAATGTTATTTTTTAACTTTTTTTATCATGCTATTATCTTGTAATTTTTTTTAATTAATGAAATGTTATTTTATTTTCAATTTTTATAACTTTTAAATTAGTTTTATATTTTTATATTAGTTTTTATTTATTTTATATACTTTATTTAAAAGTAATTTATGGATGGGTGAGATGAAGAAAGATGCATTGCAAGAGTTTACGGATCACTATAGTTGGTCAGGGAAGGATTGAAAAAAAATCTTATGTGACGTTAATATGGAGGATATAGGGTTTAGGGATAGCTAGGGATGGAAAGATGGATCTCCTATTTCCTCCACCCTAAAGGTGCACGGTTTCGTGACAGCGTCGCTTAGGACGGGGTTGAGGTGGCAGTGAGGTAGCAATGAGGTACCGATGGGAATACCGCCCCGACCTCTAGGTACAGTAAAAATACACTCCGTCGTGGGGACTCCATGCCGATCTTTGATGAAAACAAAAAAGGAATAAAGATCAGCGGGATGGAGGAGCGGGAAGAGATATGCAGGAAGGACGGATCGAAACACCACCCCGCTGTTTCGAGATTGGAGAGCGGGGGAAGACCAAACGTGGAGCGAAAGACACCGTCTACCTTAATTAAGTCATTATTTTCTATTTAAATATATGTGTTTTCAAGAATTCACAAATTATTATTTACAATAAAAAAAATGGTGATACAAATGACATTCTTTTATTGGACACGACATTCTCGATGATATGGACGACATATAACATGTTCTTGTGGCAACATGACAACATTGTTTGTTTGTCATTTATTTATTTTCCTGTACTAAACCCCCAAAAAGGCATGCAAGGTAATAGGAAGAGGGCACGTAATTTGGGTCGAAGATTGCATATATGGATCTACTTGTTTCAATCCGACAGAAATATATAACTTGTCCTTTAATACAATGCCCACAATTAAATAGAAAATTAGACATGTTTTTTATGATTGTTATCATAAAAAGTTAATAAATTTTTATTTTATAAAAAAAATATCTCTTAACTTAGATTTTGTATACCATTGTTTCAAAACTTGTTTAAAATAGACTTCTAAGTATATAAAAAAATGACAGATGTAGAAACTTTTTTATCATGTAAGATAATATGATTTTTTTTTTTTAAAAGGTTATTTTTATAAGATAGTTATAACCAACGAATTCAACAGGACACCTATAGATGACATAAAAAATCACCAACATATTTTTCGTATAATTGTCTTGATAACCAAAATTTATTATTAATTTAAAAGTTTTTTGTGTTCTAAATAAATTCAAGGATTTTGATGTATTAATTTGGATAATAGGTTAAAAATAAACGATTTGGATAACAAATAAAATGTGTCATGACATATATTAACCTTTATTTTTTTAGTCTTAATATTAAATTAAAATATACTAATAATAATATTAATATGATTTATATAAAATAATTTTAATACTTAATTACACATTCAATGATATTAATATGTGTTTAACTTAGCTAAATTATTTTATTTTATGTGTCTCTTATAAAAAATATAATAAAACCAAGTGAACTCACTTGTCCATAAATTTACCAAAACAAAAATATTTAATGTTTATTTAAAAGACAAAAAAAATTATATATTATCTTCTTAGAAGTGTCCCTTTTATGAATAACAAAACTTGAAAAGTGAGGGTCAGGTGGGAATGACACTTTGGAAATCTTTGTCAACTAAGGGAGGGACAAAAGGAGCAATAGCAAACCCCTTTTGCCTCACAAATTTGCTTTTTAATTAATATATTATGTTAGGTGAGGAGAGAATTTTTATATTTTCTAAGGTATAATTTCATGTATTTATTTTTTAAATAAAATAAATTATTATTGTTTTTTTTTAAATTGTATTACTATATATTTAACTTTCAAATAAAATATATATTTGTATTTATCTTATATATATATATTCAAAATATATCAAATATATCATGTTTCTTTTTAAGTTTTTATGATACAATTTAAGATTTTATGAATCATCTTGACTTGTAAAACAATTCGTTTACTCAATAAAACAAACTAGAAAGAGACCCCGTGCGTTGCAGCGGCCTGGGGGCGATAACACTAGCTTTTAACCAAGCGAGTTGCGGCGTGTTAAACCGCGAAAGAAATTAACGTTCTCGAAAGCTTATAAAATAAAGCCAAAAACTTTAGGTAAACTTACCCCACGCTAGGAAAACGTATAAATTTTATGGTTATAAATCAAAACTTAAAAAATAATAATAATAAATAAATAAAAACATGAGAAATGGCATATGGGGGATTCGAATCCACATTCCCTGCATACAGATTAGCCAAATATAGCACTACACCAATGCTTTCTTTTGGTTTCTATTTCATGTATTAATTAATTAAAGCTTAAGAAAATAAGAAAAAGAAAGCAAACACATGCATTAAAGATTTGTACAATATGCAAACTAACTTATAAATTTTCTACAGTAACTTTGCCTCACATGTCAAGGTTACCTTTTAATATTTATTTAATTATTATATGTAGCTGATTTTATTTTATTTTATTATAATATTTTAAAACAAGGATTTATAAAAACCGATCAAATTGATTCGTTTGTGAAATACGGTATAATGAATGGGAAATCAATAGCTTGCCTTTCTCATTGAAAACCCTTGAATATATATAATACAATATTCCTATCTAATTATGGACGGAATCAATCTCACTATTTGAATTACAAAGATATCCCTGATTATATGCAACCTAATACATATCGACTCTAATATACCCCCGCAGTCAAAACTGGAGGTTGGCAGATGTTGAGACTGGTTTAGAAATCTTCGAATAGAACCAGAGGCAAGCCCTTCGTGAAAATGTCGGCGATTTGGTATCGCGACGGTACATGGTGTACACGAACTTGTCCCCGGGCAACCTTTTCCCGGACAAAGTGAATATCCAACTCAATGTGTTTTGTGCGTTGGTGCTAAACAGGATTGCACGAAAGATAAACAGCACTGATGTTGTCACAATAGACTAATGTGGCCCGAGTTGGGTAGTGATGGAGCTCTAATAGAAGGTTGCGTAACCAGCAAGTCTCGGAAACTACATTGGCAACTGCTCGGTATTCTGCTTCCGCACTGGAACGGGACAGAACTGACTGTCGTTTTGACGACCAAGAAAGAAGATTGTCTCCTAAATAGACACAGTAGCCTGATGTCGAACGTCTCGTGTCTGGGCAGCCCGCCCAATCAACGTCCGTGTAGGAGATTAGGGACGCCACTAAGGATTTTATGAGAAACAGGCCATGTGATAATGTACCTTGAACATACCGTGAAATTCTTTTAAGTGCGTTCAGATGTGTGGTCTTGGGTGCATGCCTGTGCATGCATATTTGTTGGACCGCGTAACTAATATCCGGGCGAGTGAAGGTTAAGTATTGAAGGGCCCCGGCTAATTGACGGTATTGAGTGCCCCCATCAGCGAGAGGTGAACCGGAAGTGGCACTTACTTTGGATTTTGTGTCAACTGGTGTGGTCGCTGGATTGCACAAAACCATACCAGCCCGTTCGATTATTTCTGCCGCATATTTTTGTTGGGATAAAAATAAAAAGTCACGGCCCCGAGTGACAGAAATACCAAGAAAGTAACTCGGTGGTCCCAAATCCTTCATAGCGAATTCAGCAGCTAATAATTTCATGAAGGTTTGGCGTAGACTATCCGATGATGTGATCAAAATAATGTCATCGACGTATAGGAGAAGATACGCCGTGTGTGTCCCACATTTAAAAATAAATAGAGAATGATCACACTTGCTGTGATGAAAGCACAAAGTGTATACATAATCAGCAAATCGTTGATACCACGCACTTGGGGCTTGTTTTAACCCATATAGCGATTTCTTTAATAGGCAGACGTGGTTCGGGTATCTTGTATCCCGAAATCCTGGAGGTTGGTGCATGTATACTGTTTCCTTAAGATTACCGTGTAGGAACGCGTTCTTGACATCGAGCTGGTGAATAGGCCATGAATGGTGAAGAGCTAGTGCAAGAACCGTCCTTATGGTAGCCGGTTTTACCACCGGACTGAATGTTTCGCCACAGTCAATTCCAACCTGTTGGGACCTGCCATCACAAACTAAACGAGCTTTGTATCGCTCTAAAGTACCATCAGATTTCATTGTATGTTTAAAAATCCACATACTACGGACCACATTCATGGAAGAGAGCCGAGGGACTAACTCCCACGTGCTATTGTCGATAAGGGCCCGGAATTCGTCGGTCATGGCTTGATTCCAATCCGGGTTACGGAGAGCATCCATAGGGTTACGAGGTAGAGGTGAAATGGATACGGATGTTTGAAAGGAAAAGGGTTGGCGAATTTTGGAAATCCCGGACATGCTACGGGTGCGAATGGTGCGTTGTGGTGGTAGAGGTGGGGGTATCGGGATAGGGGGGAGGTGCTGGAGGTTACGGCTGTTGTTTTGGTCGTGGATGTTTGGGATGTAGTAGTAGGAGTTGATGTGGAGTGTTGGGCTGCAGGAGGTGGGCTTGCTGCAGGAGATGTTTGGGTTGTAGTAGTAGGAACTGATGTGGAATTTTGGACTGCAGGAGTTGGGCCTGCTGCAGAAGGTGGGCATGCTGCTGTGGGTGAGTTGCCCTGGGCAGTGGGATGGTAGTTGGGCTGGTTAGGCTTGGATCGACGTGAATAGGTGAGGATAGGAGGGGAGTTTGGTGGGCTGTTAATGGGGCTGTTTGTAGGTGTGGGTAAGGGATCGGTAGAGGGCTGTTCAGAGGGTTGATTAGTAGACCAGATTAAGGGATTGAGATCATAATTGTTGGTCAGAAATTGATAGGTACGGGGGCTGGTGGGGTGAGTGTGTGAGAAGGGGAAGATGGTTTCGTAAAAGATGACGTGTCTTGAAATGAACATCTGATGGGTATTGAGGTTAAAAAATTTGTACCCCCGATGGTTAGTAGGGTGTCCAAGGAAAACACACGGTGTAGAACGGTGGTTAAGTTTGTGAATGGTAGTTTGGGGAAATAGGGGATAGCATAAACAGCCGAAAACCCAAAGATAGGAGTAATCGGGTGCACGGTTGTAGAGGAGATGAGTGGGGGTGAGAGAATTAAGACGTTTGCTAGGTAGAATGTTTAGGAGATATGTGGCATGTTGAAGGGCATGATGCCAAAATTTTCGGGAATGGAGCAGTGGGCTAAGAGAGTGCGGATGATATTATTTATGGAGCGTATTTTTCGTTCCGCTTTACCATTTTGAGGTGAGGTGTGGGGACAAGAGAAGCGGAATTGAATACCGTTGTTGGTACAAAATTGGTGAAATAAATTGTTGTTATATTCCGTACTGTTGTCACATTGGATGGTTTTGATTTGATGATTAAATTGAGTTTTAATAAGATTATGGAATTGGAGAAACGTGGTATAAACTTGTGACTTTTTAGCGAGGGGGTATGTGCATAAAAAATTAGCTTTATCATCCAAAAATAATAGATAATATTTATGCCCAGTGGAACTTGAAACAGGTGATGTCCATAAGTCGGTATGCACAATATCAAAAGGTAAGTAAGTAAAAGATGAAGATGAAAAAAACGGTAACTTAATTTGTTTACCCAAAACACAAGAAAACAAATTGTCAATTGTTTACTTCTAGAAGTAAAAGACAAACAATGTTTTAAAGACTTTAAAATAGAATCTCCCGGGTGTCCGAGCCGAGAATGCCAACGGTCTTGAGAGATGGAAGCAAAAGTAGATGGACTTGTGAGTTGATGAGATGACTTAAGTTGAAAAGGGTAGAGATCACTGACGCTGTTACATCTGAGGATGGGTATCCGCGTCGAGAAGTCCTTCACATCAAAGCCAAAAGGGTCAAATTCAATAGAAACATTATTATCAATTGTTAATCTACGAACAGATAATAAGTTTTTAATGAGATGGGGAGCATGAATGACATTATTTAGTTTTAAAGAAGGGAAGGGAGGGGTAAGGGTTTGGTGTCCCGTACCGTGGATTAGAATTTTTGAGCCATTACCTACAATAATATTCCGAAAAAGACCATTATTGATATAGGACGTGAAGTTACCTGGCGAGTGAGTCATGTGTGATGTTGCACCTGAGTCCGCGTACCAATTCTGATATGGCGGGTTTAATGCCATAGTGTGGAAGGCTTGATCAAGGTCCGTAGGAGTGAAGCCGACTTCAGATGCTGCATATGACTGGGCGGGGCGACTGCCGAGAACTCCCTGGCCTGGAGTTTGAGGTGGAACAGAATGATGTCGTGGTTGGCCATAAGACTGGTTCGGATAAGGACATGGGGGATAGGCCCAGTTAGGACTGTGACTGGCAGCCCACAGAGCATGGCTTGCTACTGGTACCCACTGAACTGCTGTCCTTTGCCACGGTTGCCTGATCTTCCGCGTCCCCGGCCACCACGACCACGGGAAGTGTAGGATGACTAAAAGTCCTAGTGTGAGGAGTGAAATTACTGCTGGTGTCCACGGTAATGTGGCGGTTGTGAAGGTTGGGTGCTGGTGTGTAGTGCCGACCCAACTGGAAGTATAGAGGCAGTGTTGGAGGCTTGGTGAGATTTACGGGTTTCTTTCATAATGAGTCGGGATCTAGCCTCATAGAAGTCAGGTAATGGTTTGGACTGCTGGATGAGCATGGCAACCCCTTCATAATTTTCGTTTAGACCAGCGATTAACTGCAGAACTAGGCGCTGGTTTGTGACTTATGCTCCAACATTGGCAAGTTGATCGGCCAGCATCTTCAGAGTTTGACAATAGGCAGAGATGGAAGTGTGGTTGTCAAGTTTGGTAGTAACAAACTTGTGTTCAAGGTAAACAGCCCTTGAACTTTGATTATCTTGGAAGATATTTTCCAAGGCAGCCCAGGCTTGTGATGCAGTGGTGTTAGGTTTTAAAATGGTGTGTAGCAAATCATTAGAGATTGTGCTATAGACCCATTGAAGAACAATTGCATCTAAGCGATGCCATAGGGTAACATCAGCAGCAGAGATGACTGTGGATGGTGCTGTTTCTTTGTCAGAAGCAGGAGGAGGGGTTGCTACAAGGGGAACAACCAAAGGATCGATGTGGTCTGTTACCTGGAAGGCACGACAATGGATACGAAATAATTCGGCCCATGAGTTGTACTGGCCGCTCTACATTTCTAGGGTAAAGGGGATGAAGTTTTTGATATTAGTGATAGTGATGGCCGGATGTAATTTGGTGTCCATAGCAGCAGGTGTAAAGGAATTGAAGCAGGAAGCAGGTGTAAGGGAGAGGGATTTATTTTTCGACAGAGGGAATAGCAGGTGTAAGGGGAAAGGAATTGCCGACGGGAACGGAATGGCAGAGATGAGGAATGGCCGACGGCTAGGCTGCTAGGTCTTGGTAATCAGACCGTGTCTCTGATACCATGAAATACGGTATAATGAATGGGAAATCAATTGCTTGCCTTTCTCATTGAAAACCCTTGAATATATAATACAATATTCCTATCTAATTATGGACAGAATCAATCTCACTATTTGAATTACAAAGATATCCCTGAATTTATGCAACCTAATACCAACCTAATATATATCGACTCTAATGCCAAAGAGGTTGTGGTGTAGTAGTTGAGGTGAGATCTAAAGTCCCAAGGGACCCGGGTTCAATCCTTGTCACCACCATTAATTTCTGAGGCATGCAAATGAGTCCTAGTTCTTAGCTGATGCACCAGGGTTTTACCCACGCTGATCCAGGGTTCGAGCCTCGGCTCTCCCTCAAGCCCGGAAGGGGCCGTATTGGGTGGGATTTTTCCTTGGATGCTTTCCAACTCTGACGTCAAGTGGGCCCGATTAAGACAACATATTGGCCGGAGTTGGACGAGTCTCTCCCATGTGGCGGAGGGTGAGACGTCACAACATTCAATGTTCGCCGTTCAAAAAAAATATATATCGACTCTAATAGTTTGGACATTCATTTGTGCCTTATTTCCTTCCCTCCTTATTTTTCTTTCAAAACTAAATCTATTCATGTTGATTTACAAACCGAACACCACAAGTTTTACTAGACACCAAGTCTATCACTATTTATGGTATAGGTTAGCCTACTTAGTCAATTTCTTGAACCAAAACTTAAACTACATAAATAGGTTAATTAGTAAGTCGGTTAATTGTTCGCTAATTAACTCATTTTAGTTAGTTCTATATTTTTAGTGATTTAAATCTACACCCATTACTAGAGATGCACAAACCGGTGTTTCAAATAGAACCTTTTTAAACAAAACCGAAACCAGCTTGGTTAACAAAAGTCAAAACCCGTTTGGTATCAAACCGGTTCGGTTTGAAACCGGTTTGAGATGGAGGTTTGACCGGTTTTAACTAGTTTCAAATCGATTTCAAACCGGTTTAAAACCAGCTTTTGATGGGTTTAGATCGGTTCAGATTAAACCGATTTCAAACCATAGGTTTACAAACCGGTTTCAAACCGGCTGTTTGAACTAGTTCAACAATCGGTTTGGGTCGGTTTGAAATCCTAAACCGGTTTTTTTTTTTGCACACCTCTCTACCCATTACCACACTAATCTGAAAATTTCAAAATTATAAGTGTTGGGCTAATGGTTGCAAACCTTTGTTGGGCCTATTAAAAGGCTTATTAACACTTCGGGTTTTGGGTTGGTCGTTCACTTTTTTTAATTTGGTTGGCTATACCGGTTTTCTAAATACAAACTTCTTTTTTGTTTACATATCAATATATCATTAATCATTATAGCATATGAACAACAATTATTTTAATTCCAAATTTCTTTTTTTCCTATCATTGTTTAAGGATATTTTAGATATTGACCAATATCAAACAACTTTACTTAGTTATATGCAAATAAAACATTTTAATA
The DNA here is from genome assembly GCA_023525975.1 of Smallanthus sonchifolius. Taxonomy (NCBI): domain Eukaryota; kingdom Viridiplantae; phylum Streptophyta; class Magnoliopsida; order Asterales; family Asteraceae; genus Smallanthus; species Smallanthus sonchifolius. The sequence goes on from CM042022.1 coordinate 2,469,253, forward strand.
CTAGAATTTCATATAATATTTTTTATTTATTTAAACATACCCTTTACCACCAAAATAATATGAGCAACTATCAATAATCACTATACAAACTTTTAACAACAATAGAAATCATTCACAAAATATTGCAACATATTGTTTTTTAAAATATCTTTAAAAAAATCATGAAAATAATTATTTTCTACATATATTTATATAGTAAGTATGTGAAACAAGTTTATACATCTATAGTCATGACATACATGAAATTATTTTATGTTTCTACTTTATTTTGTGTGGCGTTATAAATCTTTTAGAATGTACAAAAAGTAGATACGTAATATATGTATATATATGACGTAATAAGTGAAACAAACATATTATTTTAAATAGAATACAAAAGTATGTAAAGATAAATAGACACGTGAAATTGGTTCGCTTGTCTCATAGCTATATAAGTAAAAACTTGTATGAAATATTCACTAACCAATAAATATACATAAAAATGATCATTTAGTTATATTCTCGTTATTATTGATTTACCTTAGGAAATGAATAGTAAACATTTTTTTAAGGCTATAGCGGACGCCGTTACCATTGAGGTATCGTAAGGAATTCGACACCGTCGCAACGCGAGGCGGGTAAAATTCCTAGTTATCTTTAAAATAAAAATTGTGCTACTAGCTTCTTTGAGTTCACTAGTTGGGTGAGAAAGGAACCCGAGAACAAAACCGCAAAAAAAGAAAAAAAAAACTAAAGGATGAGGTGCATAACATTTTCCCATCTGGAGAGATTGGATCATAACCCGCAAGTTATCGGCTGGTGGTTGGGTGGACTTCCATGGCAGCGATAGGTTGAGAAAACACTCATCGGAGCGGAACATGGTGGACTGGCTCATGACGCTCTATACATTCTCAGAAAGATTGAAGAAACCAATAAGTTTGAGTAAAGTAAAGATCTTGAGGAAGGGTTGAAAATTAAACAATGCGTGCTTCAAGATGGTGGTGAAAAGACAGAAATACCCTCCAATAAACATTGATATGCAGAAAAAAATGATTTTTTGAATGCATATAACATTTAAGGTTTACAAGTAATTCTGGTTTCACATGAAGCAAAAGTATCAAGAAAAAAAAATCCAATATTACAACATAAATTACATGGAAAAAATAACAGCAGTGGGGAAAAGATGGAACATTTTTCATGCTGGTTTCATCATAAATTAAATTAATTCACTCTTTTAAAGTATAGTCTCAAAACCTACCTTTGAAATGCTGTAACAATAGTAGTCCTTTTGTGAGGCTTCATTCTATATAGAACTTGTTTCTGACAGGTGGCAGCATCTTGCCAGATAACAACTTAATTTCATAAGCGAGATCAACATTCATTAAGCGATGATTTTCTTCAGAACGGGTCATTGAAAAATTAATAAGGATATCATTCCCTTCGGTTACACGGACAGGAGGATGCAAGAGGAAGACCTGCACATAGTGCCAAAAAAAGCCTAAGGTTAAACTTGTAAATTTGAATCCACCAAGAATTACCACTTTGAAATAATCAATCACAAATTGTTTATTGGAAACAACTTATTTCACTTGAAAATAAGGAGATAAGCATTAGCACTTTTCTTCACCTAAACAAACAAACATACCCAGCAAAATCCCACACAAAGGTAGGGTCTGGAGAGGGTAGGATGAGGGCACAGCTTACCTCTATCTCACTGGATAAAGAGGCTGCTACCAGAGAGACTCCTGACACAGTATTTTATTTGTTTCCATAAAATGCAATAAGCAGATAAGTTGTTTAATAAGCAAATTCCCGAGCGCCCCCTTAATTTTGTTGTCGCATGTCCCATGTTAGTTGTAGTGGTTCCAAAATCTCCGTGATATTGATTATGGTCCACAAGGCTTATTTTCTACTTTGTCGTTATTTAAAGGGCATTTAAGACATTTGAATGACATTAAGGTCACAAATAAAGGTTTCAAGCAAATAAACACGCGACATAGTTTACTACAAATTTTATACGGCACGCCTTGCTTAAAAAAGCCCTCTCTTTTTAAGCACTTAGGCCCAAGGCTCACCCTCTGCGAGAGTTAGGTTTTAGGGTTTCTAACCTGTTGACCCCAATGTGTACCATCATCTATGCTGGGAGCTGTAGTCAACTCAACCTCGCACTCAGCAGGATTCTCCTTCCTTCCCTATAAGCATAAAAATAAAAATATAGCAATATAGAATATAAGTTAAGCTAGGCCCCATGACTCGTTGAATACTTGTGTGCATAAAATAACTCACATTAAAATGGACATCAAACCAGCCACCAAACCCGCATAGCCTTGTGTCCTCTTTGATAATTGTTGATGAAATGGTAGCTTCAACTTTAAGGATGTCTTCAACAGTAACTGTTAAACAATCAATCTCCTTTAAAATAGCAGCTGTTCCAACTACTTGATTTGGATGAAGGTTGTTCCACGTAGAATTCTACAACATTAAATACACGTTAAAGATTATTAAAGCATGACAAAATAAAACAAAAAACAAAATATTTGGTTTCATTTAAAAAAATATTTAATCAAACAGATAAACAAGAAACAAGTGTTCCAACCTGCAGGTAGTACTTTTTTTGCTCTTCGGAAAATGGTTTTGTTAAAACACTCATATCAACACCGTAATAAGATTTAGTTTCTGTAACAAAACCATGCCAATCATCCATACATCCTTCATAATCACTCATTTTATGATCAGCTAATCCTGATCTGATTGGCGCTAACAACATGCGCGCATGACTCGGATACCTACAAATATAAACAAACTCATACAATTTATAAAAAAAAATAGATAACAAATTAACAATTTATAAAATGTTTAAAATTACTTACATAACTCCAGATGGTTTCAACCAGCGATCACGAGCACATATAACAGAATCGAACATAGATTCACGCAGAAGAAAATATCCCATCCACTCAGAGATTATTACATCAACTGTTCACAAACCATTAGTTTTCAATATGACAATAGAAAAAAGAAAAATAATCTTATTTGACACCAACCTTTTTCAGGCAAACTTATATCTTCTATTGAACCCTCAATCACTTCAACCACATTATCAAGGTTATTCGCTTTAACAAGCTCACGCGCATGCTCCGCCATTTTAGTAGCTTCAACCGCATACACCTTCTTTGCACCTGCCTGAGCTGACCAAATTGCTAAAATGCCACTACCTGTTCCTACATCCAACACAGTCTTCCCCATGGAATAACCAATTTAGTTCCAATTCCAAAAAATGCAACACAAATTTAGAACTTATCGTCATCATTCAAAAGCTCAGCGATCAATTAGGGTTTAAAGGTTATATCAAACACATTACTCTAAAAAAATCAAAGATAGCATAGAGTTAAAACCATAAACACCACAGATCGATCTTGGATTTAAAATCATAAGCTCGACAATAACTGAACATGTGATCTAACCAACATCGACCATGGACAGGATAGATGCTAGGTTCACAAGGAATGTCCCGCCTCAAATATCAGCAACGCGCTTGGTTTTAAAAAGCGAGAAGCCACAAAAGCAACAGGGTCTAAAACCAACGCGCAAAGAGCAAAAGCACACCGTGTTTCGTACACGAGGCGTAATTTATTATATAAATTTTTAATATATTTCTCATAGGTTTCCGGTATCATTTACCCAAAAACAAGACACAAATAAGCTCCATATATGGTTTAACATCTAAATAACCTATATGTACAACCTAAAAAGCGTGTTGTACAACACCCTGAAGCACAAATCCAGCCCCAGTACAAAAAGCGCCTCAGACATGCGCCTTATGCCGACTTTTTTTCCTGAAAAGTGTGTCTCACATGCGCCTTTTGCACGCCCCTCGCCTTGCCTACACAAAAGCGCCAACCCCTAGGAGCGCTTTTTAAAGCCAAGGCAACGCGTTTTGGGCACTATGGCTGTGGATGAGAGGACAACTCCACAATTAATTAGTACCAGGATGGGTGACCTCCTAAAAGGTCTCTTAGCAGGCAAAGTTGACAATATTGGTTGGTATGAAAGGTCTGTTGTATCATAAACCGAATCAACAGACAGTAAGTTCTTATAAGTAACTCCTCCGTCAAAATTGAATCTATGACCTAAATTAACGAACTTTCTGAATGAACTACACAACAAAATTAAGCATGAACGAGATAATGAACAAATAAGCGAGCAATCAAGGAGTGAAACTACCGTACTTTTCCGACGAAGTGGTGTTTGTTTTTGTAAACAGAGTTGTAATAAGCATCCATTCGAACACGATCATAGAGCATTTCCTTCTGGTGGTAAAGGAAGGCGTAGGTGCAGAAATAGTTAGCGAAATCAACGCCTTTGTCGACGGTGGCGGTGCCATTGCTGGCGGAGGCGGCGCCGTTAGCTGTGCTGCTCATTGGATGAAAGAGTATGTGTGTATGTGTGAAATTATGGAGGGAGATATAGAGAGATTGGTACCGGCCGGAAAGAGGGAAAAGATGTATCTTTCAATTAGGGCACAAGCCGCTCCATTCCCATTCTATGTATTTTATATTAATTTTTAATATGTAATATATAATACTCTTAAAATAATATTTAAAAGAAATATAAAATTTTTACAAACTTTTACAGAGAATGTATGAAATTAACCTATTTCTTTATGGTCACTAGTATTTTGGGCAACTAAAGAACAAGGTGGAAAAAAGAGTATATGGAATTTACTAGGGGTTAACATGTAAATGTGAGATTTTTGATAGAGTAGTAACCGATTAAGAATTTATTTAATCTTTTGAGAGGATTGAGATAAATTCGGTTAAGGTTTGAGTTTTATGAGGATAATAATGAGGTTTATTAATTAATCTAAATATGTCTTAGAGATGTTAGGTCATCTACAGTGGTTTCAAGCCCTCCTCTTTCACGTCCCGCCACATTAGCATAGAGGCAATCATTGTCCACAATCACTAAGATACGTAGTGGTTTCACGACTCGCATTTATTTTTTAATAATTAACTAAATCTTTAATTAAAAAATAAAAAATAAATTATTATGTGCTTGATTTTGATTGGATAAATTTTGGTGAGGATTGCCCCCTTCCCCGTGAATGCCCCCAACCCCCCCCCCCCCTCTCAATTCATGCCCCATTCACGCCCATGAAAGTGCCCACATGGACCACACCTGGGCTTTAACGCCTCCATTACGAAGGGTCTTAGTGAAAAAGTGTTGGTTAAGGATTTGTATTTTTATAGGGTAAGAATACATAGGGGATAGAGAATCCAGCCCTATATAAATTGGCCAACCCCCCCCCCCCCCCCTCCTCTTTTACTTATTATTTTCAAATGAGGGAAAAGATAGAGATAGATGCGGCTGAAAAAAAGAGAGCATCACCCCCACCCCTCTCGGGCAATCAGTTGTCGTCGAGTAGAAAAGAAGTTGCACCACAACAACAATGACATCGGCTAGTGTAAGGTGATTGTTTTTAGCATGCATTTCAACAAGATAAGAAGGCATTGACTGGCTAATCAATAGTAGAGATGTGGGCATTTACATTATAACTCTGATTTTGCTTAGAAAAGTATGACTTGAACAATTGTAAAGGTTTTAACGTTTTTTAAGTATTGCAATAGTTTTTCGCCATGATTAGTGTAGATATGTTCAAGATTCGAATGTGTAAATCCAACCCACGCCACTCACTGGATAATCGGGATGTGACAAGTTGGTATTAGCGTCATGGTTTAAGACTAATCCTTTAGTTCCTAGACTTAAACTACGATTTGAGGGACAATAAGAGTATAGTAGTTGGATGTGAGATGGGATGAGAGTTAGACACAAAGTAGGATGTGTGATAGGAATTACATGTACCTTGTGTCTTGAACCTATAGATTTTTTGTCTGACTGCATAATTACGAACGCATTAAAACGAGTGGATTTGTTAATCCTTACATAGAATCATATTCTGTTTCAAATTTATGAGTATTGTGGTATTTATTGGCCTCCGGTTTCAAGGAATTTCCTGTTGGAAATCGGGGATTCTCTTTTATAAACTTATGTGGTTAAAAATTACCACTTTAAGACATATATTACCCGAAACCCGATATCAAACTCACGTTAAAAGCCGACTTCAAATATTAAATACTCAATTACAATTCTATCAATTTCATAACTTTTATAATTTCAAGTTTTAGAAATTAAGAGATTAAAAAATACTTTAGTTGGCATATAATTAACTTCAATTGAGAGCGGGGCAATGTACAATTATTAGCTTGAAAAGTTATCTCGTTCTATAATACATTTCACATAATTATTTCCTCGGAATGGTTTGAGCGGTCATGCTAGATAATCATACGAGTGAAGTTATACGTGTTTACATATTGATTAAAGTACCTCATAAACAAATAAAATCACAAGATAAATAAAGGGGATTCTAATGGGACACGGAATATTGCTAATTGTACACGTCGCCGTTCTATACGCCTCGTATAGCCCAATACGAGGCGTATAGGGTTCAGTCTCTAACAACAGAATGCCACGTGTCATTCCCTGTCTGGCGGCTGGGTCCCATACGTGGCGTATTGAGCTATACGTAGCGTATTGGTCACGGGCTATATTTTTGCTTCAAAAGTTGGCAGATTTGGGATTTAAGAATCCTATACGTGACGTATTGCCCTATACGCCACGTATAGGTTTTTTTATTTCATTATCTTTTTTAATTTAATTTATATAAATTTGTTAATAGAAGTTTGTTATCTTTTTCAATTTATATAATTTTTACCTATTTTTTAATTAATATAATTTTTATTTTTTAAACATTTATTATATTTTTACATTTATAATTTATCATTACAACCAAACAAAATATTCAACGTTACAACCAAACAAATAACCAAAACAATATATACATTACATCAAAAAATTAAATATATACATCAAAATGTTTTTACATACATACATAACAGAATAAACAAATTGAATATAAATAAAAACAACTAAGCCTAACCCTGATCCTAACCCTCCCCGCCCTCATCCTGATCCGCCCCCCCATCATCCTGAACGGGGTCGCCCGGATAATAACGTGGCGGTGGTAGTGATGGTGGCTCGATGCCGCGGCTCGTGACAGATCCACGATGCGACCAACCGCCCACATCATCAGGTCCTCCATGCGGTCGCTATGACGAGCATGTCGTTGTGAGTCGGCAACAAGTCCATCAAGCAATGCCTGGGTCGCCATGTTCAGCCTAACTGTAACATCCGGCCTCTCGTACCAACAATATTGTCCGCTTTACCACCTAAGAGTTCACGGATTTGTTTTTGGTTGCCCGGGTGAAAACTTCCCAGGGGTCACCCATCCCTGGATTACTCCCACCGAGCATGCTTAACTGTGAAGTTCTCCTCTCATCCACTACACTAAGCCCCAACAACGCGTTGTGGTATTTGAGGCGGGGCATTCCTTATGAACCCAGCATCTCTCCCGTGGACAGAACAGAACAGAACGATATGGGATTTGCCTAAGGTGTTACAACACCCCCCCCCCCGGGACTCATCGTCCTAGATGAGGTTTGCCCCACTATAGTAAACAGAACGGGAGTGGCTCTGGTACCATTTGTAACATCCGGCCTCTCGTACCAATAATATTTTCAGCTTTGCCCCCTAAGAGCTCACGGATTTGTTTTTGGTTGCCCGGGTGAAAACTTCCCAGGGGTCACCCATCCCTGGATTACTCCCACCCGAGCACGCTTAACTGTGGAGTTCTCCTCTCATCCACTACATTAAGCCCCAAAACGCGTTGTGGTATTTGAGACGGGGCATTCCTTATGAACCCATCATCTCTCCCGTGGACAGAACAGAACGATATGGGATTTGCCTAAAGTGTTACACTAACAGACCGACGTGCGTGTCGGGGATGCTATGGCGGCTGGTCGTGGATGGGTTCGACGTGCGGCTGCGGCAACGGCACACCATGTAGCAGGTCAGGCATAGGCGGGTCCCCCTGTCTCGGCATCGGCGGAAACAGCACCAGGACTCAAACCTGGACCTGGACGGCCCCTACGAACCGAAGGCCGAGCCCCGGGAATCGGTGCGTGATGCGCATGCCGCTAGTCGTGCGGCGGTCTAATCGGACAGGGGGAATGGGCGGTAACAACTCAAATTCATGTGCATGCCGTGGTATAAGAGTACGCATGATCTGAGTGATGAAAGCGCCGCCATACAAAAGCCCGCGCTTCTGCCGCATATAGGCAGACGCAAAATAAATCGCTAGGCATGTGGATAGGGCGCACCTCGTGCCTGTAAGCAGACAATAGAGAAAAAAAGGTCTCTATTGGTGCACCACTCACGGCTTTTCAGACGCGGTGCGATCGACGTCGAAATATATCGGTGCAAATATCTATAGAGGGGGTGTCTAATCCCCGAGACCCTCCCCTTGGTACCTAACCAAGGGCTATCTGAAATCAAACCCCGAAAAACAAGGAGATCATCCTTGTCAACCTCCGTCACCGCCTCGGTGTAAAGTGGCGTGATCGTCTCGGGCTCGAAGTACAAACCCGTTCTAGACGGCCCACTAACTGAGGGTCAGACGGTAAACGTGGCCAAAAATACAGAAGGAGAGCTGATTCGGCTCCTCAGTCGTCGCCTCCCCGGGAAGGGGCTACAGCCCCTCCTCTGAGTAGATGAACGTCGAAAGAAACTCGACGGCCACCTCTCGGTAGGTCTCGGTGAATGAAAGATCAAAACGGCGATCCCATGGCGTGTCCTCGCCTATGATGGCCCTGGCCCGTTCCGCCTCCTGGACCTCCTGGAGAAGCTCCCGGTCCACCGCCATCCCCGGCCCTAACCTCACCTCCCGTAGCTTCTGGCACCGGCCAAACCACTCTGAGTCGGGCGAAAAATCTAAATGCGGGTAGTGCGCGAGATGATCTAACTCCTTCATATGAATATCATACTCGTGATCAGCCATATATGAAAATAATAATAAATTGTTTTTTTCTTTTTTAATTTTAAAAATAATAATAAATTGTTTTTTTAATATAAATAATATAAAATAATAATAAATGGTTTTTTCTTTTTTAATTTTAAAAGTAATAATAAATTATTTTTTTAATATAAAATAATAATAAATTGTTTTTTCTTTTTAATTTTAAAAATAATAATAAATAGTTTTCTTTAATATAAATAATATAAAATAATAATAAATTGTTTTTTAATACCTATACGCCACGTATAGCTTTATACGTGGCGTATAGGTTGTTACCCGGGTAACCAAGCCATACGCAAGCCATCCAAGCCATACGCAGGTCAGTTACCGGGAAACCCAGGACCATACGAAGGTCGTTACTGGGTAACCTAAGCCATACGCAGCGTATAGGACTATACGTAGCGTATGGCTTCAACTTCTTCCTAAGATGAACTATACGCTACGTATATGGCTATACGCAGCGTATAGCTCATCGATTTCAGAGTTTAAATTCCTATTCTACCTAATTTTACCGGTTAATACTCTAAATTAAACCTATATTATAGAGCGGGAGGCTAGAATACGTACCTTTACGAGTAAAAGAGAAGATTTCCGGCCAGACAATCTTAATCAACCGAGGCTTCGTATGTGTTTGTGTGTAAAAGGGGGGGCAAGTTTGGATCTGTACGAGGGTCCTGATATGTATATCAGACCTATATACGCTTCGTATAGAGCAATACGTAGCGTATAGGACTGACTTTTGATATTCCCCAGTCCTATATGCCACGTATAGGCCTATACGTAGCATATAGGTTTTTTTAAAATATTTTATTTTTTGTAACTAATTAAAACCAATTAAAATTAATTAAAAATAATTAAAACAAATAATTAATAATCAAATAAAATACAATTTTAAACAAACATCATCCGCAATTCGTGAAGTATTGTGGAAAATTATGTTTACCACTAGCCATTATCTTATTAAACCGTTCGATACGATCATTGTATATATTTTCTCATTCTGCTGCAGCATCATTTCGGTGCAAATTTCAAAGTGCATTCGTCTTAGACATTGGAAAATCTCCGTCTAACTTGACGTGGATGAAATAATCATTGTTGACGTGAATGATTGATACGATTTGATATTGAGCGTGAACGTTAGGACCAAACCATAATGGGAAGAATGTTTGATTACCGGAGATGCTTAAAAGATGAACAATCACCCCAAATCTTTGAGTAATTAGGAGTCTTGTGCATGGCATCCACATCCAACGACTAACTGGTGCGGCTTTCACTTCCTGCCAATCTATCGTTTTACGTAGCCTATCATACTCTTGAAAGGCGACTCTGTCGAAAACAGTTCTACACCATTCTTCTTTATTGTCCATCTCCTGTAGAAGCTGTTGTCGAATAAAAAACCACCGGTTTTCATTTAACCCTAAGCCCACAGCTACCGATCGAAAACCACAGTTACCGTCGGGATTTACATCCTGTATACGTGAAATGTAGGGATGAAACAAAGATGGAATCGAATCCTTAAAACAATTTCTATTGTTAACTGAATCTTTCCCCATCATCAATGGAAACCCATGACTGGCGTTGTCATCTTGTGGTTGCTTTCCTTTACCCGTCGTTGAACGGCGGTGTTGAATGACTGAACTCGCTTGTCGAGAGTCCTGTGACGGAATATACGAGCTATGTCTCGCATGGTCACATCTGCTTTGTTTGGATTCTGTGAACGAGCTGTTTCTCGCGACATCCTGTTTCCTTTGTTATTGCTTTTTTAAAGTAGGACGACCGCGAGTATCTTCTTGTACCACAGACGCTTTCTTGTTACTTTTGCTTGGAAAGACCACCCCCAAGATTCTCGACAACAGACTTTTTTTGACCTGATCGGGTTGTGACATAATTTTGTTTCTCACTTGACCAAGTACTTTATCCACGTCTACATTTTCATCCTCGACAAATGACGGTTTTAGATCAAGCTTCCTCCGGAAGACGTCCACTGCATCTAGTGGGATTCTGCCACCTGTATTAAAACGAGATAGTCAGAACAGTTTGAAATTAGAAAAAATAAGATAAATATTAAAAGGTTTACCTGTAGCTTCGATATTTTCCAGACGACAAGCACACGGCAACCCACAACTACTGAAAAGTTGGCAACCACACGTTGCATTTTGTTTCCGTATAGTTGATAACTTGTACCACTTGGTTTCTAACAAATTTAGAGCTTTATGTGAAACTTTACCGTGTAGGTTATCAAATATTTCAATAGCAACGTGGCTGTCCATTTTTCTTATGAGGCTTGTTCCAAACCCAAACTGTAATTGTATATACTGATCTGTTACAATTTCATCAACAAACCCAACAAGTCTATCTAGCGAGCTGTTAACATTTCTAAGATAGCTCTTTAGGATCGAATGCTGGCTCTCGACTCAGTTCGTTGTATGTTGACCAAAATTGAGGTTTCTGTTGAACCAGGCGGATACAAACTTTTCTTTATATGGGTCCAACCAATTTTTGGTAACATAGTCTATAACTCCTGAAAAAATAATTTAAAACCTAATAAATATTTAATATTGAAAATAATTTAAAACCTAATAAATATTTAATATTCAAAACTTACTTCCCGTTTGGCTGCATACAGTCGTTCGTATAGCCGGTTGAAGTTGTACCGGTATACATCTAGCGTGGGAGACTCACACAATACCGACCATGAATACTTGAAATTTGCCTAGTCTTTGTCTGTAAACGATGCCTTGCATTGTTTTGACATATTCTCGTGTATGTGCTACCGGCATAGGTTCTTGGAACTATCCGGGAATATTTTATTACACGCGTTCATAAGAGCTTTGTCCCTGTCTGTTACTATCATACGCGGCTCCATACACTTTTGCAACATACCTTTGATTTGCAGCAGCACCCAAACGAAGTTTTCCTCCCGTTCTTTAGATATAAATGCATGAGCGACGCAAACGACTGGTGTGTGGAGGTCAAACCGACCACTTGGACAAATGGAAGTCTAGACATGTTTGTTTTGTACATCACGTCGATCATCAACACGTGCGGGAACGCACGCCACATCTCGTACGATTTCGGATGAACAAATAATACCTCCTTCACGACATTTGTGACGAGATCCTCCCGAGTATAGTAGACGTAATCTTTAGAAGAAAGCAGGTGCTCCAGAACCTGCATTGGAGTTTCACCGACTCTCGTTTCGTTTTTTATCTTTTGTATCGCATTATAAATGTCCTTTTTAATGTAACTACTCTTTGGGTTTTGTTCCCTTATGGTTGCCAGAATGTTTCGTCGCAACATATTTTGCGAATACAGCTTCGCCACCAAAAGTTGTTTCGACTCAGACAGTCTCCTGGCAAACGAGTGCGCCTCAAGATGTTGACTAGGATCGTGGTTATTACTGTCATCCTTCACCGTTAATTTTCAATCACCAGTATTTACTTGGTACTCTCCTTCCAATTTAAAGGGACAACCTATTTTCTTGCTACCGGCATGTCGAAGCGTGGCAGAAGACTTACGTTCGCCGTGACGGTCACATACAAGCCACACCTTGATAACCGGTTCCGACAGGTCGTCGCCTTTTCTCCTTGATCGTCGGGTGACAATGACGTAACCATTCTCACGTCCTCTGCGGACAGCCCAATCCACCAACTGGTCACGAGACTGAAAATTCTAAATGTATGTATATATATATATATATATATATATATATATATGAATGTTATACCTGGTTAGTTTTATACGACACGGTTGGATGGGTTTGTTCCTCATCTTCGGAGTCGTTAGTCAGCTTGTTCCCCGTTTATACGAAGTTGTCGGTTTGTTGTGTCGGGTAAGAGACTTCACCGTACACGTAGTCGTCCGTGGGTTGTGTAAGGTAAGAGAGTTCACCGTATACGAACTCGGGATTGCTTAGTGGCTCGTTCAAATCTGGAAGCCTTACCCGTTGATTAGAATAAACTTCGGATGAGACCTCCTCCCGGTTCACATCTTGAAATCCAGAACTTTGTTGGTTGTTTTCCAGCGACTCGTTAGAATTTACCTGAAAACCGTAGTTACCATCCCACCACCAAGACATGGCTATAATTTTTTGAGGGAAATTGTTGGAAAATTTTTTGAACGATACGTTCAAATGAGAATTCTGCATGGTTAAATACACAAAATTTGGCCCCTATACGCATCGTATAGCCCTATACGATGCGTATAGGATCCTGGTCAAACCGAAAACCTCGTATAAAGTGGTCATTCCAACACCTATACGCATCGTATAGGTCAATACGATACGGTTTAGGGTACGAGGTAACTTTTGCAACTAGTCATCCATCACATCTCTATACGCCACGTATAGACCTATACGCGGCGTATAGCGATGTGATGGATGACTAGTTGCAGAAGGTACCTCGTACCCTATACACATCGTATTGCCCTATACGATGCGTATAGGTGTTGGAATGACCACTTTGTACGAGGCTATCGGGTATGGGAAATTGTGAAGGGATATACGCATCGTATAGATACCCATCGTATTGCCATATACGATGCGTATAGAGCCCGGTCCAAATAGTAATTCCCGTGTGCGATTAGTAGTCCCCTAAATAAATCACATAAATATTAATTCTCACAACATTCTTGTGTTATGCCACTTTTTTCTGTCTTTTTTCTCGTTTAATACTCATGTTGCTTATCATTTTTGGTGGCCATTAACATAAACGTTATTACAATTGCTCTAATTAGGTTCTGATCACGACATTTATAACAAGTATTATATAATGAGAATCTTGTTCAGGGAATAGAGTAAACCAACTAGACAAGTTTTATGCATGTTTTTCATTATTTGTTTAAATAGAAGCATTTTTATATATATTTTTTAATAATATTACTACTTTAAGGTTATATTTGAGATGTGACAAGTATTGTATAATCTAATTTTTTTTCTTCTAAATAATCTTCACTTAATATAATATCAATTAAGAAACAGTTATATGATCAACTTATATTCATTTATTAATCCAAAATTTTATAATATTTTTTTAAGCTTTAATAAGTATTAAAGTGTATGTATCAAAAAGAACTACAATAATAACCTATCCTTTTTAAATAAATTCTTTAGATGGTTGTATGTATCGAAAATAGACAAATTAGGTGACTTTAACCCTGTTTGACCTGTTCGATTCACTTGATCCTGTTTGAGATAAAGCACAACCCAAATCAGCCATCTTTAATATGTAAACAGGTCAAATTTGCCGCATCTTAACTGTAAATAACATTTCGTAACCAACCTAGTTGGGTGTCATCCTTAAATATCGTATCAGCAAATCGGTTTTTTAAAACAACAACCTGATACAACTTTCCAGGTGAAATCTAACCGGAACTTGGAGCATTATCCCCTAAATTGTGCAAACGCATGGTGATTAGCTAGAACCAATGAACCATATAAACTAAAAATAACATTTTCATATATAATGCTCACCATCATCTCTCTGTCTATCAGATTCAACAGTTTGTTTGACCTAGATGACCTCCATGTACAAAGATCATCATAATAGTAAATGAAAATTGACAACAAAGACAGTTTTGATGCGATTGTTGGACAAACCTTTTGATTTGTTTTTTATTTTTGGGTTTTTATTTTATCTTTAAACGCCTCTTGTGCAGTTCCTATCGATAACAAAATATAAATCATGTTAAACTGATCACAAAACACCCTTAATCGAATATTAGGTCTCGGTTTGAAGCAACTGAAGTGATTGCAGGTTCTTCATGTTTACAAATAAATGTTTGCAATAATATATTATGTTGATTATAATGTTGCATAATTATATGAACGTATATAGCACTCGTCTAAAATAAAATTATCGCATCTAGATGGCTTGGTACAGAAAAACACTTGTTAGAGGAATTACCTCTGTCTCTCTCTTTCTTTCCTTATATATCTCTCTCTCTCTCTAAATATATATATATATATATATATATATATATAGCTAGGGGAGGGTAACCGGGGAACTGGGTGTTTCACACATAAAAAACTCAATTTCACATGTGAAAAACTTATTTTTACATTAATTTTTTCGAAGCTTTTGCATATAAACACGTTTAGGAGTCATTCTAACAAAAAAAATTTAAAATTAAAAAAAAAAAGTAAAAAAAATAAAAAAATGTAATTTTTTTTACAGAAACTAAGATTTTTTTGTTAGAACGACTTTTAAATGTGTTTATAAGCAAAAACTCCAAAAAAAATATGTAAAAATAAGTTTTTCACATGTGAAATTGGGCTTTTTATAAGTTTTTTACATGGTACCCCCATTTTTTTTATGGTTTCCCATTAAACCTCCCTCTATATAGCTAATAAATATTAAAAGCAATAAACATAATCCACATTTAAGAATATAATGATTGGATTTATAAGTAATATTTAAGTTCATTTATAAAATGATACGGGAATATAATATTCATCTTAAATATTGTAATCAACATCTTTAAACAAAAAAGATTTCGAATACTCTGATTATTATATAAATAGAACCCGATATAATCTTTGTGATAGTCACTCCCACATAAACATATTCTTTAAGATAGTGAAAATGTCTTTCAGAATGATATCTAAAACGTTGGAGGATTGTGACGCGACCTACCTAATGTTGCCAAAAGACGATGTTGAGCAGCATATAGTGTCTCATCTAGATGAGGATTTGAAACATAAACTCTATGTCTCACGAGTCCCTCTGAAAGTTGTTTTGATATACCAGACAGATGAAGGCAAAGATGATAACTACAAAGTATCGTTATACAAAGTATCATTATTTGAGGCGGCCGGGGAGTACTTTATATTAACACATTTCGATCAAGTTGTGAATGATTGTAAGTTAAAGGCCAAGGATACACTTACGTTTCAATTCATGGAAGTCGTAGGTGGAGAACTACAAGTTTTTTTCTCGCTTCATAAGAATTCATAGAGTGATGTGATCACCTTCAAAACAACTAATGCATTTGGTATTTTGAGGATTACTATATACAATAATATGTTGAAGTTATTAAGAACAAATTTCATTTTTTTAACGGCTAACACCTAGATCTGTGGAGGATACTGGTAAAATTCCTCTCATCGAGATTAACCCATGACCTCCACATGAGGAAACCTTTTACCGGGAAAACCCCTGACCACCAGACCAGAAGCATGATGGCTAAGAACAAATTTCTTATTACAACATCCTTAGAAGTTCATAATTAAAAGTTGGTCCAATTAGATTTTCTTGCTTACTTAATTATTGCAGCATATAGATCAATGGCTGCTATCAAAACCAACTTTATTTTTTGGTATCAATTATATGAACCATCAAAAAACATGATCCATATTAAAGACACCCCCATGAATCCGAGTTGACTCAGGAAGCTATAACCCTCTCTTCGGCTTCCTTCATACAACAAAAGATTAAGGGATAAAGTTGTTAGAAAATAAAATTGGTGGATCAGTCTTTTACATCATTTCCAAAAATAGCTTCCAATTTGGAACCGTTGGAGAGGATATTATGCCTCATTTTGTGTGATTTCTTTTCCTTGTTTAAACCTTGTATCCTTCTATTTAAAGGAGTTATTATTGTTCAATGTAATACAAGAAAAACAATTAAACCAATTACATAATTCATTTGCAAATATGGTATCAGAGCATGGTTTAAGGTCTTAGGATCAACCTGCTCATCATCTCCCGACTTGCTCCTCGTCTACCTGTTTCAGATTTTGTCAAAAAAAAAAATTCCAAACCATGTCAGAAACTCCCAATAGCAATGATGATCTTGCTCTACATATCACAAACCTCCTCAAAACTAGCCTCAATACCCAAAATCAAACCCAGAAACAAAACCTCTTCGATAGTTTGAAAATCAACTCAAACTTAACAGCCATCAGGGGATTCTGGGAACAACTGTTGATACAGGGTTGGCTGGGAACGGGTCACGCGAATCAGAGAGCCTAGGGTTTCTGTCAAAAGGGCGTACAGGCCAAAGAGGGTCAAGCAATGGATCATCATACTGGATTGATAAGACCAAATTAAAGTGTAGTCATTGCGGGATGTCAAAACATACCAAAGATCAGTGCTTTAAAATAGTCGGCTATCTCGAATGGTGGAATGACGATATCAAAACCAGCAATAAAGAAGGGGGAAAAGCATCTGTCGACGTCGGCAACCCAGAGGCCACCAAGAACGTCGCTAATCAGGAACAAAGGAATGGTGGTTTCGGTGGGATGGTGTCAGCCGGAGAAGAAGAAGAGCCTGATCTAGGGCAAACCGGCGATGGAGGTAACGGGTTTGGGAATTTTTTCTCAAGCTCCTCTGTTTTATCCCCTTTATTACCCTCTAATCTAGAAATGTTTAAAACTAACCCTCAAGATTGCAATATATATGATATTGGTCAGAATATAAAAAATTTACACACCTTTAAAAATAAAACCCAAAAAAATTATGATGTTTACAAAATTAACCCAAAACCTTTTGAAACTAATAATTGGAATTTTGGACATGCTAATATGGCTAAATACGGTGAAATTTTTTTCAAATAAATCGTGAATATTTGATTGTGGTGCCACCGACACCATGACTTTGGAGCTATTTGATATAGTTTCCACAACTAAACCCAAGATTGACCATATTAAAACCGCGAATGGGGGAGTGGTTCCGGTAAAAGTAGGAAGGACTATTGAAATATCCCCAACCTTAAAACTTTCAAATTGTCTTTACGCCCCATCCTTGTCACATAAGCTCTTATCTATCAGTCATGTAACCAATGAGTTGAATTGTTCTGTTTTATTACACTCGACCTTTTGTATCCTACAAGATATCAGGACGGGAGCGATCATTGGGCGTGGCACTGAACATCGGGGATTGTATTATGTGGAAGAAGTGGCTCAATATGGTTCTGTGATGCTAGCTCATAGGACTACAAATAGAGAAGCTTGGTTATGGCACCGGAGATTAGGCCATCATTCCACAGGTTATTTACATCTTTTTTCTAAATTATTTCCCCTTGATAAAAAAATAAATTGTAAAACTTGTGTTTTGGCCAAGAGTCATAGACGTACTTTCAAATTGAATATCACAAAAGTCAGTTTACATTTTTCCCTTATTCATTCGGACGTCTGGGGACCGGCGGAAGTTATTGGGGGACAAAATTCCCGTTTCTTTGTTCTGTTTGTCGATGATTGTACACGTATGACATGGATTCATTTTTTAAAACACAAGTCTGAAGTTTTTGATAAATTTACTATGTTTTATACAATGATACAAACTCAATTTAAAACCAATATTCAAACTCTTTGATCAGATAATGGGGGGAATAGGGGGAATATGTTAATGCCCAAATGAAAGTGTTTTGCCAAACAAAGGGGATAATTCACCAAACAACTTGCTCGCATACCCCAGAGCAAAATGGTACCGTTGAACGAAAAAACCGCATCCTCTTGGAAATAACACGTGCTCTTCTCCTAGAATCTCAAACACCTAAATCTTTTTGGCCTGAAGCCCTTGCTACCGCCACATACTTAATCAATCGTCTCCCAACCAAAGCCCTTGACCTAAAAACACCGCTTCAAACTCTTTCCGAGTTCACCAAACTCCCACCTGCGCTTACGTTACAACCTCGTGTTTTTGGGTGCTCTATCTTTGTCCATATACCTAAAATAAATCGGACCAAACTCGACCCCTGTGCTGAAAAGTGCGTGTTTGTGGGCTATGGTGTTAACCAAAAGGGATATCAGTGATATAGCCCAAAAAGACGTCATATGTACACGACCATGAACTTTGACTTCCTTGAAACCGAATTCTTCTATACATCCCAACACAGTGGTCAGGGGGAGACCGAGAATATTGACACACTGAGTTGGCTAAAATGGGCTTCATCTTCAGAAGAGGTTACTTACAGTACCCAAGATGAGCCACTGGCTTCACCACAATTTGATGGCAGTGCTCAAAACCAAAATCCTCATGACCTGGTGACGTCTGAGGTAAGTGTTGGAAATACACAAAATGAACAGTCTCATGAAAATCAAAATACTAATGTAACTGATAACCATGAGATAGCAAGAGAACAAACAGTGCAGGAGGAACACCAAACAATGCAGGAAGAACAAGGCAAGTCAATACAATGTGAAACATCCGAGCATTATGTCCTACCGCCAAGATCTAATAGAGGCATTCCTCCGAAACGGTACTCCCCGGAGAAACAAGCTAGGTCCTCCAGGTATCCGATGGCAAACATTGCCGAAGGAAACCTGTCCAAAGAAGCTAAGGCCTTTACCACTTCTCTTTATACTGAACGAATCCCAAACTCTGTGGAACAAGCTTTAAAATAAAAAAACTGGAAGGATGCAATGGAAGCAGAGATGGAGGCATTAGTAAAGAATAACACATGGGAAAAATGTGACCTTCTATCAGGAAAGAAACCGGTAGGGTGTCGATGGGTTTTCACAATCAAACACAAACCAGATGGGACTATTGAAAGATATAAAGCACGGTTAGTGGCTAAAGGATATACCCAAACATACGGAATCGACTACTCAGAAACATTCTCCCCGGTAGCCAAAATTGACACTATTCGAGTTCTATTTTCAATCGCCGCAAATGAAGAATGGCCTCTTCATTAATTCGATATTAAGAACGCCTTCCTTCATGGAGAATTAAATGAATAAGTTTATATGGAAGCTCCACCGGGATTCACTAAGAATTTCAAAACAAATGAAGTGTGTCGACCGAAAAGATCTCTCTATGGGCTTAAACAATCTCCTCGAGCTTGGTTCGGAAGATTCACTCTAGCGATGAAAGGATATGGTTTTCGGCAAAGCAACGCTGATCATACGTTATTTCTCAAACAAAGAGGTAAACTTGTAACTTGTTTAATTATATATGTTGATGACATGATCATTACAGGAAACGATGAGGAAGAGATGAAGAAGTTAAAAGCAAAGTTGTTCACTGAATTTGAAATGAAAGGACTTGGAAAGACTTAAGTACTTTCTTGGAATCGAAGTACTAAGGTCAAAACAAGGGATCTTCATATGTCAGAAGAAATATATTAGCGATCTTCTAGCAGAGACAAGAATGATCGATTGCAAGCCTGTTGACACTCCAACAATAGTAAACTATGGGCTCTAGATGGAAGACGAAGCAGAGTCAGCAAACAAAGAAAGATACCAACGACTAGTTGGAAGACTAATATATCTCTCGCACACTCGTCCGGATATTGCATATGCAGTCGGGGTGGTTAGCAAGTTTATGCACCGACCTCAAGCTACTCACATGGAAGCCGTGCTAAGGATTATCAAGTATCTCAAAGGGACATCCATCCATGGGGTTCTGTTTCAACCAAACAAACACCTAAAGATCCAGTTATACACTGATGCCGACTGGGCAGGAGATAAAGAAGATCGAAGGTCTACATTAGGATACTTTACCCTGGTTGGTGGAAATCTAGTCACATGGAGAAGCAAAAAACAGAAGGTAGTAGCCCTATCCAGTGCCGAAGCTGAATTTCGTGGAATTGCACGAGGCTTGTCAGAAGTACTATGGATACGCAAACTGTTATCTGATATCGGATTTCCTCAAACTAAAGCAAGTAGAATTATGTGTGATAATAAAGTTGCAATTCAAATCTCTGAAAACCCGGTTCAACATGATCGCACAAAGTATGTGGAGGTGGATAGACATTACATCAAAGAGAAACTTGAGACAGGGATTATAACATTACCATTTGTTCGATCAGAAGACCAGTTAGCAGATATACTAACAAAGGCGGTCAATGGAAAACTCTTTAACAAATGTCTTGACAAGTTAAGTATTGGATACCCCACTACTCAACTTGAGGGGGAGTGTTAGAAAATAAAATTGGTGGATCAGTCTTTTACATCATTTCCAAAAATAGCTTCCAATTTAGAACCGTTGGAGAGGATATTATGCCTCCTTTTGTGTGATTTCTTTTCCTTGTTTAAACCTTGTATCCTCCTATTTAAAGGAGTTATTATTGTTCAATGTAATACAAGAAAAACAATTAAACCAATTACAGAATTCATTTGCAAAGAAAAGTTTCAATCTTTTTCACTCCAACGGCAGGAAAGATAACCCCTTTTGATCCGCGACGAGCAAATATTAAAAAAAAATAATAAAAATATTATTTTCTTTCTTGAGACACCTTCTTGTTCTTCATCAAATTAAAAAAAAATTAACTTTTTTTTTCTTTTATATAAAAGAAATTGAAAATGGGGGGTAGTAGCTTATCATTTAATTGTGCAACGATGGGAACAAATGATGGATTGATGGATAAAGAGGTGTTCTTGAATGTATATGATCTCACTCCTTTCAATTCTTATAGCATTTGGTTTGGATTTGGTATTTTTCATACGGGTATTGAAGGTAATTCATTATCCTATCTAATCCATTTCAAATTTTGTTCTTTATGTGAATATAAATGGTTGAATATGCAATCAAGATTTTATGAAAATTCATAAATATATACATATAGACATATATATATATAGGGAGGGGTTCATATCAAAACCCACTTTTCATATAAAAACCTTAAAACCCAACAGGAATCAAGGATTAGCTTTACAATTTTTGATCCAAGGGCCAAGAATAAATCATATTATTTAAATTCATTTTAAAAGTGTGAAGGGCAGTTTCGACATTCCCCTACCCCACCTGCTTTTCCGACACAAACACAGATATAGATACATTTTCTTTCTCTTCATTTATTAAAATTCAAACCTCACTCTCCTTCAAAATCTATCCCCTTAAAAGACAACTCTCTATCTTCTTCAAAATCAAACCCTCCAAATCCACCAAAATCAAAACCCTCCAAATCCTGTAACGGCGAGCCTGATGACGCGAACGGCTCCATCGACGGCGAGCTCGAGGAGGCGTAACAGCGGGAACTACAAACTGAGGAGCCGACGCGTATGCTTAATGACGGACGTCCATCGGAGTGAGATCTGAGGAGGCGATTTCTGTTTTATCATTTCTGTGGATCCAAGATAACAGTAGCAGATCGTCGATTTCTTTGGAGGCGGCTTTTACGGAATTCTCGATCCACCTTCACCCCCTTCCCTCTCTCTCTCTCTCTAAAAATTGGATGTCGATCCACCAAGGATGAGTTCTTCGGTTTTAAAAGGATGGTTGCCTCCTCTCTTTCCTTACAGAAACAGAGACAGTAGATGAGGATCATGTAAATCGAGATCTGTGACTGGTTCTTTCTTTCACTCTTTCTTTCGATCGGCAAATATTTTCATGTTGATCTCTGGTAATTGTTGGTTTGGGGTTGCTTATTAAAGTGTTGATGGTTTTTTAGGAAAAATGAGAGGTGATGAAGTTCGGTGACTGGTTCTTTCTTTCACTTTTGCTTATTAAAGTTTTGATGGTTTTTAGGAATAATCGAGATCATGTGTTTGGGTTTGTTCACTCTTGCTTATTAAAGTTCTTTCTTTCACTGGTCTTTTTTTATTTTTTATTTTTTGTTCAAAACTTTGTTTAATTGTTTTATTATTATTATTATTATTATTTTTATTTTTACTTTGTTGTTTTGTTACACGTATAATTGGTTGTTATTTGATATGCAAATTTAGTGTCCAAGATTGATTAGAAAACATTTGGTCTTATGATTTATGGTTTGTTTGGGTTTGTTCAAAACAATTTAATTTTTTTATGTATCGTTTACACTAGTGTAATACCCATGTATAATTTTTTTATGTATGGTTTAAATTAGTGTAATACCCACGTATAAATTTTTTATGTTCGGTTTACATTAGTGTTCAAAACAACTTAATTTTTTTATGTTTGGTTTACATTCGTTACATTAATGTAATATCCCTTGTTGTTGCATTAGTATTTGTTCTACATCAATGTAACCCCTAGTGAGCTTTGATTCAGTTACACCCTGTAACATTTATGTACCCCCATGGATCTATGTATTTTTTTTTGTTAATGTTAGTTTACATTTATGTAATCTATGTTCGTTACACCGATTTAAGTATTTGTCACTAAGTTTTATTGATGAATGGTAGTTTGCATTTATGTAAACTATGTTCGTTACACCAATGTAAGCGTTCGTTACATTAATGTAATAAACGAAATCCATAAAAAAATTGCGAGACTATAATGGAATTAAAGAGAAAAATGCGATAAGTTTAATGGTGCAATTTTTATAAAAAAGTAACAAAGTATATAAAAGTTATGAAGGTTTTAAAAAAAATGGAGTGAATCTTTTATAAAAAAAGAAGTAAATGAAATATATTTAGAAGGTGACACTTGTCACCTTGATATTAAATCTGATTTTTTGGTGGTGAGTAAAAAGTCCAAATTACCCTTTTCATAAGAAAAAGTAAAAAATGATGTGTCAAATTCTGATTGGTTAAAATGGGTTTTAAGGTTTTTATATAAAAAGTGGGTTTTGATATGAACCACACCCTATATATATATATATATATATATATATATGTGTGTGTGTGTGTGTGTGTAAGTTTAAAGATTAGGGTTCAATCTTTTCTATGTTTGGTAAAAATCCGAAGAGGGTATCATTTTCTTGTGATTCTATTGATTTCTGGCTGTTTACGTGAATCTTGTTGAGGTTTATTGAATCGAGTTCGTACGGATTAAAAAGGGTTTCTTATTGATGAGGTTACAATTTGAGGGGTTAAATGTAAAGAAAGTGGTGGTGTAGAACACCATTTTAACAGAAATATGATCAATCAAGGAGGGACTCTTCGGACCAGGGATGACTCAATCAATTTTAAGATTGAGCTTTTTTCATGATTTCTTTTAGCATAACAACCATTTTTTCTTTCAATAAATCTTTAAATTGTCTACCCACATTGGTAAATAAAAAGTATATAAACTTAAAAGTTAAAAAAAAATATTGTCATCCAACATTAATGAGTGAGAGAAGGTATGTTAAATAAAATGTTTATAAAACATGTCGTTCTATCCCTCGTTGCTAAAGGAAGAAAGTGATATCAAAGAAAATGTTTTTGTAAAATTGAAGAACGTAAGTGTTTTTTAAACCCTCTTAAACCTAAGTGTCATCTTAATTTATCTTAATTCATCTTAATGCAGTGTATGGTACAGAATACGGGTTTGGAGCTCACGACTATTCGATTAGTGGAGTGTTCGAAGTCGAACCAAGAACTTGCCCGGGTTTTATCTACAGATGCTCAATTTCACTCGGGCATATAAACATGTCGGCTTCGAAATTTAGGACGTTTATTGAAACCATAGCTTCTGATTATCATGGGGACACGTATCACTTAATTTCCAAGAATTGCAATAATTTCACAGATGATATTTCTCACAGGATAAATTGCAAAAGGAGTTCCAGGGTGGGTAAATCGGTTGGCAAAGTTAGGTAAGCAGAGGTGGTAATTTCAACCCGTTTACTTATATATAGATAAAACTGTAATTCTTTTTTGATCAAATCGTGTATCTGATGCGTTTTAAACGACCATTTCAGGTGCTCTATGTAGTTGTCTGCTTCCTGAAAGTCTTGAAGCAACTACTGTCAAACAACTGCCAGAGTATTATACATATGGTATGTTTTTAATGTACCTTTGACTTTTGAGGTCAAACTTTATTCTTTACAATCCTAGATAGTTTCTTGAACATTGCAATTTTTGACCTGCAATGTGGTCATTTTATTGATTGAGAAAGTTTTGATGATTTACAGAAGACGATGGGAGTGATTCTGGGTCGAGTTCGAGTGGCCAAGAAGCATCAGAAACCGATGAGTTTGACCAAAAAGTCTTGCTTTCACCAACATCAGTTGAAATAGCTTTTATTAGAGATCCCGAGGTAAGTCGTACTTCATACGAGATGCAGAATCTTACACGAGAGTGGTTGTGTATGATGACCGATGAAACATGCTCACGTTCACACTCGTGTTTCTCGTTCTTAGGATATGAACTTCTTTTGGTAGTTCTTTTAAGTTACTTTGAAATGTATCGTAATTATCGTCTCACATGCATGCCAGTGTATTCCATGATCGAATTGTTGTTGTAACATCATATGTAACCTTTAAAGGGGGACACAATGGTAAATGTAAGCATCTCTAGCAAAAGTCTCAGGTTCTAATCCAACTTCCACTAGTATAGTAGTATTCTGTCTAACCGCCACGTCATGACTCATGACATGTGACGGGATTTTGATCATTTACCCGCTTCATCTTTATTTAAAATGAATTCAAAAACAATAATATCCAGGTTAACATGAAACTGGTAAAATGACCAAAATGCCCGTCAAGTGACTTGACCACTTGACACAAGAGACCGCTGATTGATCTCTTTAAAACTGAACTGGAAAAACCGAAAAAGCATGAAACATAACAAACATGCCACACAACATACGAATTGGTCCTTGGTACCATGTAACCTTAAACACACTCGTAATCTACACCAAAGGTTGATAGGTTGGCTGGTAGATTGATGCAGCCCCACCCCCACCCAGGCGCGTGCATCTTTAGGTTCACATGTATTCGATGTTTTGTTCAAGACTTACCCTCGAGCTCTAGAGTTGAAGTTAGCCATGAGGCCACCTCAGCCATCTCTTCTCGGTTTATATAATGACCGAGCCTGCACTGTCAAGAAACAAATATTAAGCCACCACTTTTACTACTCTAACCAACCCAAACAACGTTCGAGAGTATACATTTGTTATACTCGTTCAATTTTGGATGTACGTGACAAAATAAGATAAATTACTTGTGTGATTTTCATATAAAAATGGCGGATGTAAGATGAAGCAAGACACATACAAGTTGAAGGGCTTGAAGGTCACGTTTTCAAAGCCGGCTGAAGTTAGTTTCTCGGCTGACCTCTCACCATAGTGAAAAAGAACCACGTCATCAACTGCCATGATATATTGTATAAGATTTTTTTTTTCAAAAATAATAATAACAAAGATGTTTTTCTTAAGTCTATTATAATGATATTTCCACTAGATCCTTTTATTTGTTATTTTAGATATTGAACAAAGAATTTTGTCTACCTCTGCCATGACAGAGCAAAATGGGTAAGGAAGCACGACCGTCAACTTCATATCCTTCGCCCTTGTTACTTAGAGCCCTAGCAAAGTAAACCAAGATTAGCAAACGTTCAACATGTCTAGATGTGAC
The DNA here is from genome assembly GCA_023525975.1 of Smallanthus sonchifolius. Lineage (NCBI taxonomy): Eukaryota > Viridiplantae > Streptophyta > Magnoliopsida > Asterales > Asteraceae > Smallanthus > Smallanthus sonchifolius. The sequence goes on from CM042022.1 coordinate 2,495,341, forward strand.
AATTCTGTCGCGTTTATTTATGAATGGGTTGATTTGGGTGTGCTTTATCTCAAATGGGACAAATATAAAAAACTAGCTACAAGGGGGACGAATCAAGAGGTTTCAAAGTCGTCTATATCCCTGATGCATATGCACTCCTAAATTATTTTTATTCAAAGATTAAGATTATTATCGTAAAAATATTGCTTCTGTAATCAACTAATCATAACCAGCGCATTAATTATCTAAAATTTTGTTTAAAAGTTGACAAAAATGTCAAGGGTCAACCCATACCATACCAAAGAAATGATATGTTTCAACCCAAACCCATTTTGACCTGCCCATATTGCCACCTCTAGGTATGTCAAAACAAGAAAGTGAAGTGGTTATGATGAGTCTTCCAACCTTGCACATGGAAGCCAACCACTAAGGCCAACAACTGCATCCAGACGGGTAGGACAACCAGTCTGATTTCCAAATTTCCCACAGGCAAAGCAACTTGCAGAGTATATTGCAGTTGCTGCACCCATACTAAATCCTCCTACACCAAGTTTGACTGTAAAGTCAAAGCAAAAGACATGAGAAAAAGAAAACAAAATAGTTAACGGTATAAATAGAGGTGAAAAATGGTGGGTCAGGACACTCGGGCAGGTTGTATAACAGGTCAAACGGGGTATGAATAAGGTTTGGTTGGGCTGACCCGAAAACACTTTAATCCATTTTTTTTTACTTTTGTAAATAATTAATGCGTTAAATATTACAAAAATTATGTTGTTACACTAATAGTTCAACTTTTCTTAATAAAACTATTTAGTAGGTTTCATTCATTTGAATTCACTTTGACCAGTTCAATCTGTTTCCTTTTTAGTTAAATCTTTTACCTTACCCGTTTGACCCGTTAAGGATAAACAAATAGAAACTTACTATTTTGAGGCTCGGTGGAGAGCAGGCTCAAAGTATGTGCTGCTGAAGCATCCATTCCTTGTACATCTGGACTTGCATCTTCAGAGATGCCAACGACATCAAACCCTAACAATCATATGTTGGTAATCAGGGATTCAAAATGATGAACAAACACAATGACTTTGTATATAAACTTGCTGACATTGATTATGAATGTTGAAACTTGTTTATAATATGGCAATGGGTATATAAACCCACTCAATCGACGCGTTGTTCTCTGAAACGACACAATCCTAGACTAAAATACATACTTACAGTTTCTAACTTCGATATCTTACATACTTGACTCTTGAACATATTTCCTAACAATGACTAAAAGACCCCTATAATTTAATATTTAGTTTAATACTTCAATACTCCCCCTTAAACTAAATATAATCTAAGTAAGGTCTTCATCTTTCTTGACTTGCCTTTACAACAATGTTGGTTCTTCATCATAGATGAGATTAGATTCTTGCTCCTTCTCTTTCTCCTTGTCCTTCCATTTGATGTATTCGTATGCAAAGTGACTGAATCCACCATGTTCATAACACCTAAGTTCTTCTTTACTTTTGTTTCCTCGACCGGGATCTCTTCCACATCCTCTACCACGACCTTGATTGCTTGAACTTACCATTAGAAGTTTATTTTGATAATTTTCGGTTCATCTTGACTTTTGAGGCGTTCTTCAAATGCTATTATTCTTCCCATTGCTTTTTCAAATGACATTGTGTCAAGTTCTGAATACTGCTCGATAGCTGCCACGATCGGTAGGAACTTCTTTGGCACTGAGTTAAGTAATTTTCTTACAATAGCCTTATCTTCCAGGTTAGTACCAAGGCTTTTAAACTTTGCTCTTATGCTTCACAATTTGCCTTCAAAGTCACTGTTTCGTTTGATTTCATTCTCAATGTCTCTGACTCGTTTCTTAATGTTTGTAGACGTGCTTTCTGAACCAAATCTGCTCCTAGATAACGAAATTTAACCGAGTCCCATACTCCCTTTGCAGTCGAGTACTATGCCACTTGCATCAAAACATCTTCTGATAATGTTTGGAAGATCATTGCTTTTGTTGTATTGGACTTCTTTTCATCTACTTCTTTAGCATCAACTGTTTCCCGAAAGCTATAAGCCTTCAAGATTGTTTCCAACATCATTGCCCATGTAGTGTAGTTTGTTTTCGTCAATTTTGGGCACTGTAGTGATATGTTCCCTTGCTTGCGAGTTGGGGCCGACGTACTTCATTCTTTCTTGTCTTCCTTGCATGTCATACTTTCTTGCTTATTTCAGATCTTGCTAAACTTGCTTTCTTGTTGTGATTTTCTTGCTTATCTTACTTGCTTGCGTTCTTGTTGTCTTTCTTGATCTTGGTTCTGATAAAAATCAGATACTTGCTTGCATGCTTTCTTTCTTGCTTTAACCGTAATGGGTCTTTCTTGCTCGCTTTGAAACACTTATGGTTTCTCTTACTTGCACGCTTACTTGCTATTTGAACCAAGATTGGTTTGATCTTGCTCGCTGTATAAATCACACGGGTTCAGGTTCTTGCTTGCTAAATGAACAACACGGGTTCAGTTTCTTGCTCGTTGTATGAACCACTGAGATGTGGTTCTGACTTGCTTATCTTTCTCTACTTGTTTCGTATTTTTCTTATTCTAGGGTATTTGCTTTCGTTCCTTCTTAATACAAAACAAGGTTTGATCTTACTACTTCCTTTAACCGATTCGGGGATTCTAACTTGCTGTTTTCTAAACTATTTCTTGCAATAAATTGAAATGAAATACTTACTTGTATGTCGGGTATTTCATCCTTCTAACTTGCTGTTTTTCTAAACTATTTCTTGCAATAAATTGAAACGAAATACTTACTTGTATGTCGCGTATTTCATCCAATTTATATTTTGACTTGCAATCTTCCAATCAAAAAAATGATATTCCCCCCTTTTTTTTTGCCAATTGATTTTGAAAATTGAATTTGCAAAATCTGATTCCGACCCCTATACTTTAATATTTAGTTTAATACTTCAATATCATGAACCAAGTTTTGATGATTTTATTAATGAATGTCAAATCTTGAAGTAATAATAAAACACTAATAAATACAATGTTTGATTCGGTGACAAACCCCGGCATTCATCACCAATTACAGAAAAGAAATGCACTGCCACCACAACTTTTGTTTCTAACTTCTGGACCACAAAAGTCTCTTGTATATGGTTTGATTTGACATATTGTTTAAGTATCACAATGAACCTAAAAATCAAATCTATCAATAGTAATGATCTCAAAATAACTAATGGCAATTGTTATTAAAGAACATAATAACCTACATGCAGTTGTAGAATTTCCGCCAAATAAAGTTAATGGTTGAACAGGAGAAGTAGGGCATATCCATTTGATCTGCAATGCATTAAAGCTAGAAATGGCATCAAACTAACTTTACAAAGGAATCACGCCAATTTAGGACGATATTCTAGGGCATTAAAGTAGGAGAAAACCAGTGTTATTTTAAAGATAGCATTTTCATCCATTCTTCATTTTCTGGGTCCTACCTTTGTTTTTTGTAGTACCATCTGAAAATGGCCCATATAAACAAAATGATGAATGGTCACACATATAATTGTGGCCTATGTGATAAATATGTGCTCACATTTGGAAGAGGAAGAGTCTCCAAGACCTGAGACCAACTGCACAGAAAAAATTGGATGAAAAACACACAACATGGATCCTAATCACCATTCACAATGATTTGCCAAAAGCACCAGAGATTATAACTTGCATTAGCAAGGGAAGTAAACCTGTAAGACAAAGTGTGGTGGCACAGTGGTAAGCGACTGATTCGAGGTCTCAGGTTCGAATCCAACTTCCACTGGTGGTTTCTGCTTTTAACCCCTTGAATGTAACATCCCAACTTTTTTATATATAATGAACAAATTGCTTATATCTCATGATAGAAGTCAAATTGGAATCATACCTTTTGAAAAACGAAGTTTAAAAATATATTGTGTTTCGGTTTAGACTTATATTTAACTAAGTTTACATGGTTCATGCTTTGATATATACTTTAAATGGATAATAAAATTTTGGGTGTCACATTAAAGGCCACATGCCTAGCTGTATTTTCCCTAGTCCCATTGGTCACTAACCGAAGCTACTGGTGGGGCCCATGAGTTACAGATTCTCATGATTATCGAAAAGAAGTTACTTAGCTATGTGTAGTGGTTTAATGAGCGTGAGCAAAAAATGTTGCCACGTAGGCATCATGTATTTAGTCACACTCATACTCACTAGGGTGTGTAGTGGTTAGTGAGCGTAAGCAATTTTTGTAATAATTACTCAATCATTAACTTTTTTATATTTATATATATTTATTTATTTAAAAATAATACTAGTAAAAAATGATAATAATACTAAAAAGTTATAATAAACGCACCAAACAATTTTCTACTAGTAGGGGCGGTAACAAATGGTAGAGTCAAACGGGTTGTTTGGGCTGAAGAACGGGTTGTTAAAAATAATAATAATAATAATTATCCTAAAAAATTTAACTTGGGTTCTAAGATGGTATTTGTAACTAACATAACTACCAACAAAATGGATTGATTACCTTAAGCCATCATCACCAAGACCATGCAACCACACAATGGTTGCCTGGTGTTTCCCTTTAGGTTCCACCACATATGTTGACCCAAACTTAAATCCCCTACTTTCAGTTGAACCACCTTAATTTCATTACACACACACAAACAAAAACATCAATTTCTCATCACATATTCACAATGTTTTTAAAACCGGACCGGCCGTCAAACCGGTCCAACCGGAAACCGGTACCTCCGGCCGTTTTACAGAAAACCGGGCGGTTCATACAATTAATTGGTCAAACCGTGAACCGGGTCGAATCAGGTTCTCTAATTTAACTTTTAAACAAATAAACTTGGGTTATTTTGTTTGAACTTGGATTATGTTTGTTTAAACTTGAGTTATTTTGCTTATTATGTTTGTTTAAACAATTAGTATTTAGAATTTTTGTTTTTTTCTATATATTTTTATGAATATTTATTTATATGATATTACGTCATCCGGTTCTTAAATCCGATCTGACCAATGAACCTCTTATGCGTCCGGTTCATTGTCCAGTCCGGTTCTAAAAACATTGCAGATTCACATTACATCAACTCCAAATAACAGAAAACCTAACCAGAATCCATAGGAGCATCAGTTAAATTCATGTTGACGATCACAGAGATGCAGCCGGTTACTGCAGCCACAAAGAAGAAAACATGCGATGATGAAATCTCAAAAGTCGACATCAATCCCCATGGCAATCGCGAATCACAAAACTAGGTTAAAAATTGATCGGAGAATCCGAACGTTGTTAGATCTTCTCATTCTCTCTGTGTTTTTTGGTTTGTATAGTTGTCCACGCTTGTATGCAGTATGCAGTATGCAGACACCTGGATACGTGTATGTATATACACCTGTATGCCACTATTTTTGCTCTAATTTTCAAAATAAATTATTAGAAATATTTTTAATTTTAATTTAGAGAGGATAATAAGCGAAAGACTAATATGTTGGTATGTAAATATGACTCATTGGTCGATATATACCAAAAGTTTGGTTGATAATAGTTTTAAATTTTATTTTTGTTATTAAGGATGGTCACAGTAGCATATTTATCATAGATTTACATGTGTTTTCACTCAAAATGATGATTTTGAATGAAATTGAGAAACGTACAAGCGAAATTGAGTGTAATTTTTTTTATTATGCTAGTAGGACTGTACTTGACAACAAAAGTAAAAATTAGGATTGTCACCGGCCAAATTGTTAGTGTGGATTATTATTAGCCAATAGGTAATAGTTTGGATAAAATTAATTATCAAAATAATATCACTTTTTATAAACGATGATTGTAGTTTGGTTACTCGGTTTTCCGTTCACCCTTGCTCTCTTTTATCTTTACAGTAATAAAAAACAAAAAAAAACTTTTTAACACTAAAAAAATTGGAATTATATGTTGTTTAATATATTTAACCAACTTTAGACGCGAGTTATTAAACTCTCGAATTGAATAGGTTTTCTGTCACACACGGTTATGATGAAAGAAAACATTTATTAAGCTTATACAATCGAGTCCAAAACCCTAAAAACACTTATTAAGCTTATACAATCGAGTCCAAAACCCTAAACCCGTCATGTCGAACTCAAACTCGGCACATTTGCAACGCTATCAACAGCGAATAAGAGAATCGTTGAAGGCCCGTTTGATCGGGTTCAGTTTGACAAAATTACAAAAGAGCTTTCCAATCCATTTAGTCATATGCTGCAAGAAATTTTAAGCATTGAAATAAATCTCATTTTTCAGAATTAAGAAAAATGTATAGTTTGACTTTTGCAGTCAAACAGGTTACTTTAGAATTAGAAATATTATTATTAGGAAAAACTTCATAGAAATGTAACCAACTTTTCAAACTGTTCCAATTAAATCACTCAAACTTTTTTTGTCCCGATTTAGTCACTCAACTTTCAGGTAACCTGCTAATCGAATACTTTTTACCTGTTTAACAAGTTTCATACTGATGTGGCATTTATTTTTTGTTTTCTTTTTTTTAATATGCTAGCGTGGAATTAATATATTTTTTTTATTTTAAAATTCCAAAAAAAATTCTTTCTTATCTTTCATACACTCACGACTAACGTGATGTTTCAAAAGAAATTCTTTTATGAAAGAATTTTTTTTAATTTTAAAATAAAAAAATATATATTAATTCTACGCTAGCATATTAAAAAAAAACGAAAAATAAATGTCATGTCAGCATGTTAAATGCCATGTCAGCATGAAAACCTGTTAAACAGGTAAAGAGTATCTGATTAGCAGGTTACCTGAAAGTTGGGTGACTAAATCAGGACAAAAAAAGTTTGGATGACTTAATTGGAACAATTTAAAAAGTTGGTTACATTTCTATGAAGTTCCCTTTATTATAACTAATATTGGTAGTTGAAGGCAGCATTTTCTTTAGTTGTAACATCTGTAAAGAAACTTAATGCAAGACTCAGTTTCTTGATATTCTAAAGCATCCAAATCAATTTAGAAACATAAAAATTGTCCAATTGACCACAAAAGTCAACATAATTTCTAACAATACTCTTATTAGTTATAAGTCAACCCTAGTTCTTTTAGCTCCACAATGCATATATGCACAATAAATTAAAAAAAAATCCAATCTTTCATACATACCTTTTGGTTGTTGAATGAATCCACTCCCCAAACAGTTAAGACATCTTTGAATCCTAAAATCAAATAACAATTTCAATGTCAATTGTCCACTTTAATTTTCCTTTTTCTTCTTTTTATATAGCAAACTAGGTAGTCAAAGGCGCAAGACGCAAAGGCCTCGAGTCACCGTTGACTAATTTGAAAAAAAGTCAACATATTTCGTTCCGAATCAAAATTTAACATAGTTCTTTTACTTCTTTAATCTCCTAATACCCTGCTAACAAATGGTATCGGGTAAAAAACAGCTTGCGTTGGACAGGTAGCCTGCAAATGGGTTAAAGGCATAAAACAGCGGAAACTGGATTCGAACTTGAGAACTCTACTAAAAGGACTCAAGCGCTTACCACCACGTCACCCCTTTGCTTACCACCATGTCACCCCTTGAAGGTTCATCAAATACATTTTTATAAACAAAGAACATAACTTTTGTCAATTTGAAGATTCATAACAATTCAATTGACCATAGTCAAAAGTCAATGGAGCTATGTAGTTTTGATTTTCAAAGATGAAATTGAATATACCTATGTCCCTCACAAGTAGGGCAAAGACATGGATTGATGAACACAGGATCATACAATGGAGACCACTCTATTGTAGCATTCCCCTTGCACAATTTACACATATAAAACCCTTTGGCTCTACATACATCACATGATATTGCATTCTTTTTATTCATAGATGATGATGATGATGATGATCCAATTTGATTCTGCACCAATATATCAAAATCATTTGCTGTACAACTACATAGCACAAAGGTACAACCCTAATTCTTTATAAAAATTGAATCTTTCTTCTTAATTCCCTCAATTGAATCTCTAAAAAGTTAAATTGAGAAATCAAGAAACAAGAGTGTGTGTTTACCTTTTTGTGCAGTGTGAATAATTGAACTGTAGTGGAAGAAATCATGGTGATTGAGAAGATCCCACCTAGGGTTATAGCTACCCCTTTGGCTAACGTACGCAGCAGAGGAGAAATATTCACATTACCACCACCGCCGTCTCCGGCGCTGCCGCCGTCAGCAGCTGAAAGCATTGATGTGAAATTTCCCAATTGGGTTTTATCTTTAGATGCCAAATTTGGAGTATTTTGCTTAGGGTTTTACAAAACCCCTGAAAATTTCGTGAGTAACCCAAAGGGTTGCTGGCTTGCTGGCCGGTATTTGTGTTTTCTTGATTTCTTAGTGTAGCCCACATTCTGGTAATTTCAGCCCATGGTGTATTTAATTTAAAAAATACCCTCTTTTTTTCTTCTTCAAAAAGTTAATAAAAAATTAAAATATATTAAAGTAGGGGACAAAATCCCCGCGCTACGGCGGAGGTGATAAAATTTGTAAGACTCGGTTTCGACGACTTGTACATAAGTATTCACCCCGCAAAAAATTTCATGTTGAAACGTTCTTAAAAATAAGACATGGCAACGACAAAATCGGAAATTTATAAAATAACATATTTTAAATGTTGTAAGAGGGGAAAAACCAGTAAAACGAAACTTTTAAGTAGTTGTGACGACTTGTACGTTTGTGCTTTGATGACATCATCCCGAAAACTCGGTTTTGAATAAAATTTACATCGAAACGTAGATAAAAATGAGCACATCGCAAATGTATATTTGGAATTTTATAAGACTTCATATTTTAAAAGTTATAAAAGAAAACAAAAAAAAGAATTGTGAGTGTGCCACGTGTCATTACCTGACTAGTTAAAAAAAGAAAAAAAAACAAATGAAAACGTATATGGTTTAAAGGGTAAGTCTCCTTAAAGCTGAGATGATCATATTGCAACTTAAATTCAATATCCAGTTCACACGCTGAAATCACTTGTACTAACCACCAAGTGCTTCAAGCACTTGTAACCTTTGATTTGTCGGAGTGAATAGTGAATCACCGACCTACATCTTTAATATATATGTATATATATAATATTAAATATTAATTGTATTAAATAGTTCTGTAAAGCACTATAGTTGGTTCTATTACGTGGAGGAGAAGAGCGAAGGAAGAATTTAGTTTTCAAGGTGAAGTCAGTGGCCACAGGGCTAAGAAGGAAGCGGTTATGAGAGGGTGGATGTGTCCTTGGGGAGGAATGCATTTCGTGGGGAGTTTTTGGTAAGTGCCTACGTGGAGGTTCGCGGCCACCCCCGACTACGGATGCTCTTAAACCATGTGCAACCATTTTATTACTCAGTGATTTTTAATGTGTTTTTGCAAAAAATATTTTATTAAGATGAAATATAAATAAAAGAATTGAAAAAAAAGTATGGATGAAGCATATAATCATATATGTCTCAATTAAAAACTATAGTAAGAATTTACATGAATTTCATATCGATCGTAAAGATTAAGATATGAGTTTCATAAGAAATGTCTAACTTCAAACACCACAAACATATATCGAGTGTTTTAACTCTAATGAAATGAGAGTTCAACAGCTAAACATGTTTAAATGAGAGTAATATCAAGATGGATGTAATCTCATAAGAAGTCATATATGCTTTAAGTAAATACTATGTGCAACATTCTAGTTGAATTTTAAATCGACTACAAATTGAAAAGATGTTGGGTTCATAAAGTAGTTCTGACCGAATACTATCTAATAGGATATAATCTCCCATTAATTCTCCTTTATTGTTGTAACCCATCCAAAATTAGTTACAATGCTATCCAAACAATATGTGTAACATGTATTATATATATTCCAATGAATAAGAGAGCAACACATGTTTTGAGCAAAACTATTATGGTATCAGAGCCTTCTTCTCCGATTTACCAAAATCCCGGTCCCTTCTCTCTCATCTAACCCTAGCCATCGTTACATTCTTCCTCTCTCGCTTAGTTCTTCATCCCCATCTTCGCTTCAACCATGTATAACAAGATTCACCCTGCCGTTACAGTAACAAACATCTTAAATTTCATTCCCGTCAAACTAGAAATGGAAAACATTCAATGCTCCTCATGGCAGAATTGCTTAAAATTCATTGTCGGGCTTTTGATGTCCTTGATCGTCTCTCCCCCAAAACTGTCGCCACACATCTCTTCCTCATACATTTATGATAAAGATACTAGGAAAGACAAAGCACATACATACAAGAAATGATGTTATTATCCTATAATGGATATATAGTTCCCTCTCTAATTATTTGCTACATACCATTCTTCAACCGAATTCTACCACTATTCAGGCATAGACCGTTTTGGCAAACATATTTCAAGACAACCGTAACTCATGAGACTTTATAATTTTCCCAACATCTCTGATACTCAAGCTCTTAAGACTCTATCGGATCAACTTACCAGTGTTGGGGCTCCTATCATTAATCAAAGACTTGTGTTACAACTCATTGCAAGTTTAAACAAGCAATATAATGGCGTTGCTACGTTACTCCAACAAACATCTCCTCTTCCTGAATGATGTGAGGCACGACCGCAACTAATTCTCGAAGAAACAAGGAAAGCTACTCAGGCTTCCACCGCAGCCACGCAACTTCCAAAGTCAATACTTGCATAGGAAAATCACCCCATGCAGCCCGCTCCTCGGTCTGATTCCTGTCCCATAGATCTGCGGTATTCAGGCAATCGCTCGTATGCACTTACCCGGGGTCGCGGTTATGGACATAGCTTTACATCTACTCCCACAAGCAACTCACCAACTCTAGAGTTCTCTAATGGGCTCCTTATCAACAGTGGCCATGACAAATGCCACCGTGGGCGTCTCCCCCTTGCCCATACCCTACTACACCATTAAACAAACAACCTTATGGACCACCTGCATCTTCAATCCAAGAATACTTGGACCACAACCACCTCAAGCCTATAATACCTATGATGCTCGTTACACTCCTACAGAACTTGAGAAGGCCATGCACACGATGACTAAATCCACCAGATCAAAATTGGTATTTGGCATCATCGAGTCAATAAATTCCCAAGAGATTGAATCAAATGCTTTATTAAAATCAACTTTGAAGATCAAACCACTTTGCTTAGATTTTTTTAACCAAGACAATACCTCGTTAACCACTAAAGGCCCTTCAAGCATGTTTCTCTTAGCAAGAAAAGCCGTTTGAGAATCCGAAATAATCGACCCAATAATAGATTTAATACGATTAGCGAGAATTTTTGAGATCACCTTACTAATACATCCGATTAATGAGATAGGCCTGAATTCGTTAAAAGAGTCCGGGTTTTTAGATTTGGGAATAAGAGCGATAAATGACGAACTGCATGCTCCGCTAATCACCCCATCTTCATAAAAATCACTAAGGATTCTTTGAAAATCCTCTTCGAGAAGCTCCCAGAAGTGATTTATAAACGTGAAATTGAACCCGCCCGGGGCTTTATCACCCCCGCAATCCCAAACATCCATTCTAATCTCGTCTTTGGAAAAAGGCCTGGAGATAAGTTCCGCCTCACCCTCCGATAAGCCTTTTAAGCCTGAACATATCAGCTCCGGTCTTGATGGCATGGTCTCCCGAAAACGCGTTCCAAAAAAACTACAAGCCTCATCCTTGATAACCTTAGGATGTGTTGACCACTCCCCATTTACTAGGATTCCGTTTATTCTGTTTGTGATTTTCCTTGTGTTATATAACCCATGAAAGAATGAAGAGTTCTCGTCCCCCTCAATTGCCCATTTAATCCTTGCCTTTTGCCTTATGTCTTCCGCTTTTCTTTTTTATAACTCCAATAATTTCCCTTTGGCAACCACTCTTTCTTCACTTTCCTCTGTGGTTAACCCAACTAGTTCTGCAATGGTGTCTAATGTGTTCAACTGAACCCTAATAGTTCTGGCCTGCTCCTCTTCTTGATCACATACAGCAGTATACCACTTTTTCAGGGCAGTTTTGACATTTTTAAGTTTGGCGACAAACATAGCACCCGTTCTTGCCCTGGACACCTGAGTCCGAAAAGCCCCTTCAACTAAAGCTTTTAGACCGTTCCTCCTGATCCAGGAGTTATAAAATCGAAAAGGCTTAGGCCCAAAATCCACACTAGAACAATTAAGGGTTAGAGGACTGTGGTCCGAGATTACCCGAAGCCAGGCAGTGAGGGAGGCGTCTAGCCACTTGTTCATAAAGTCGCTGCACACTAGGACCCTGTCGATTTTGCTAGCCTTGAGCCCGTTGTCGCTCATATATGTGAACTTATACCCACCCATGTTGTATTCGGTCAAATCCGCCTCAAATATAAAATCATTAAAAATTTCTGCCCCGCTGCATTAAACTTTGAATTTAACCGTTCCGAAGCATACCAGACTTCATTGAAATCGCCAAGCATAATCCACGGCCCGAGTATGCCATCCTTAGTAGCCTTTAAAAAATCCCAGAGAGAATTTTTTGACTGTTGATCCTGCGGGGCATACACATTTGCGATAGAGAGCCCAACGTTTGAGCTTTTCAGAAGCCCCACAATTATCAAAGCATGTTGGTGCTTGATGGAGTGCCTTTTTTCGAAAACCCCAAGGTCCCAAATACTGATCAAGCCCCTAGATCTCCCCACTGATGCAACCCATTCAAAATCCATCTCCCTCTTCCCCATATGCTTATGGGATTAACTTTATCCAGTTCCCATATGTGTTATTCCTGAATGCAACTGAAACTAACTTTGTTTTTTATTCGGAATTCCTTGATCCAGGACCTCTTTTCTGGACCACATAACCCCCTCGAATTTAAGGATGCAAAATCCATTACACAATTTTTTCTCCCCCCTCCCCCACAATTAAATCCCGAACGTGGTCCTTAAATTTTGAAACATCAATTCCGACACAAAGCCCTACCTCGATTGTGTTTCGAACCTCAAGCTACAGGATCTCTCTGGTTGGATCGACCTCCCCTCTTACTTGGTCCAAGCTAGCAGAAACATCAGGTGATGCGTTAAGATCCACCTGCGTGAAGTTGGGGGCAGGTAAGTCCTGCCCTTCTTTGATACCTTTACCTCCCCTGCTTTCTTCAGCCCCCAACTCCGATTCCCATTCCTACGGGTTGTTCCCCCTGACTGGATCTCTGTTGGAAGCAATGTTGTAAAAATCGCTAGGCGCTAGTCGGGCGGTGGGGTAGGGCCTAGGCCTAGGCGGGATTAATCGGGGCCTAGGCGGGATTAATCGGATTATAATTTTTATATGTAATTTTCAGTTTTTTATATATATACACACATTTTTATATGTAATTTTTATAAAAATATTCATTTTTAAACCACACCAAAGGTTTTCGTCGGAATTTGGCCGGAAAGTTCAGGTGTTCGCCGAAAATTTCAGGTTTTCGCCGGAATGTGGCCGCCTAGGCCCGCCTAGGCCCAAAATTCCTCCTTAGCCGAGCGCCTAGCGATTAATCGGCGCCTAGGCGCCGCCTAGGCGCGATTTTTACAACACTGGTTGGAAGAATCGATACCCCCATCGCCCACGTCGTTTGGATCCAGAGCAGGATCACCATCCCCACTGTTGTGATATTCGCTTCTATCTTCCCCCAAAAATTGCTCATGACTAACAGAGGAGATCCTTTTTTTAAATTTTAACCTCTTTCTGGACATTGTTAATGGAGCCGCAACTTTATTTTTACCAGGGGGAGGTCTAACCAATGCTTTTATTTTTTTCTTGGGCTGGCCCCCAGTCTGAAAATAATGTCATTAAGCCTAAATGGATCAGAGCCCAAAACATCACCTCCACTAGCACAAACGTTTTTATTATCTGATGGTGGGGCCGCCCCCTCTTTTCTTGAGATATCCCCATGCATTTTAATCTTAGTACACATAATGTTCCCCCCATCATTATGATTGTTGGAACTAGAGAAGGATAATAAATCGTTAAAGTTCCCCATGTTAACCTGTCACACCCCGACCGATGGCGGAATCATCGTGGCGGGACAAGTAGACTGTTCATAAGGTTGACTAAATTGAATTATATTAATTATCAAATTTCATTGCAACATTCATGACAAAACAATCCAAGAAAAACAACATAATTAAAATACATAAGTTCTTTATTTAATTTAACTAAGTCCAAGCCTATGTGTAGCACATCTTGATCAAACTCACCCATTAGTACCTGAAACATGAATAAAATAAAGTCAACTAAAAAGTTGGTGAGTATAACACAGGTTTGTATATAGATAGCATATAGTTTGTAAAATAAATCCTTACATAACATGATAAATAAGACATTTATGGGGAGCAGCTATTGTGTAACCAAGTACAATCAAACCTTTGTAACTAGCATGCAAAATTATGTTGTCGGTATCAATCACCCCAATCTGGGTGGGTTTGTCAGACTCAATAGATCTATCATTGAAAACCGTCGGCTTGAATAGTTAATGATTGCACATAATCGCATACAAAAGTTAGCACACATAGCACTCGGGCATAAAGCTCAAATTTGTACACATGAATGTAAATAGGATTTGTACTTGTGTTGTTTGTGTAAATGTAAACATGTAATTTGAATAGTGTTCATGTTTCACCCCAAAAATGTAAAAGAGTAAAAGGGGCTATGAAATACTCACTTGTAATGTGTAGCTTGGAGATCACATGAATCAAGTTGATGCACAAGTGTGTGGCTAACCACCAGGTTAACCTATGATTTAATGATATAATTGTATTAATGATATGTTCAAATGACTAAAGGGGAATCCTAGCGCGTAAAGATATGGATGCGGGGGTCCTTGATTTAGTAAGAAATGTTTGTTTGAGTTTCAAATGATACTTATGAAATTCCTTGTAAAGAGTATAAGTGTGCGAATAAATGATTTCAATTGTCTTGTAAACAATTTAAGTACGTGTTTATATGAATAACTAATTTGTTTCTTTTGTTTATAAATAAATGGATAAGTAATTTACTCTCGTTTGTAAATTGAGAAAAGAATAAATAGGTAATTGGATAATGTATAGTTGAATATATAGATAATTAGGTACATATATATATATAAAAACCCCTTTTTTATTTATTTAGCTTGAACAAAAAGTGTTTTTAATGAAGGTATGTTTTAATTAATTAGTAATTAAACCATAATTTAAAGTGTAAAAACAATGTTCAAACCTATTAATAATTAAATCATAATTAATTATTAATTAGTAGTATAGAATGAGTTTTAAATGTTTTAATAAAATAAATTATATAAAAGGTTGTATATTTCTTTACAAGGAAAAGATGGTTTTATAAAACTAATCATATTTATCTTCCAAATAATTCATCACTTTGTGGTTTTTAAGTAAATAATTCGTTAAAGTAAATAAATTTGAAGTTTATTAGATTTATACCCTAGAAATAATAAATAAAGTTGTTTCCTACGAAAATTTATCAGTTTAAATCATCAGAATAAATTTGAGTACTCCAATGTTTGGGGAAAGATTCTTAATAAGACTACATGAGTTGGTAAATATATAAATATGTATATGAGTGTATTAAAAAAAAAATCCTAAAAAGGAATGTGCAGAGGCCGGGTCGAACCCGTGACCTCTGCGTTAAGGAGAGAATCACCTAAACCGCTGGACTGGGCACCAATGGCTTGCAAGTTATGGAAACATCTGTGTTTTAAGGGGAAGGTTCCGAGAACCCTTCTTCCCCAACTATCCCAATCGCAACCCTAATCCCTTAAATAGAACCCGATAGATCACAGGTTTGAAATCTACTCCTTAGGGCTCCAGATTAGAAGATCAAAACGAGTAAAATAGCATGGAATTTACCTGGAGTAGTTGCGAGAAGAGAGAGATCAGTTTGAGTCACGGGTTCGAGTTCTTCGGTGGAAATCGGGTCTCAGAAGTGGTAGGCGAAGGAATTGAGAGTTTAGAAAGCTTGTAAAGGGTGTCGCGATCGTGTTTGAGTAAGTTTTAAGTTCCAATTTCAACTGGAACGCACGAATTGCTTGTGCCCATGATTTGAACGGTTAAAGTTATAATTTCCGAGTTAATTTGCTATGATTCGTTCGAATTAGTTCATTATTTGCATTTGAATTCGATTAGGTAACGCTTATGCACGTTGTGCTGTCATTAATCAGGATTAAATTCACGGTTTGCAACGGAATTAGACTGAGTTTGACTTTGGTTGGTCAAACTTGACGAATGGGGTTAAATTTGTTTTATTTGGATACGTTTTGGCTCATCCAAGGCCTTCTGTTTTGATCGTGTAACGTTTTGGGGGGATTAACAGTCCTTAACATCTTGAAATCGATGAGTTGGTAAGTTGAATTTGAAAGTTGTTGACTTTTCTGAGTCAAATCTGCCGAGATTTTGTTCTTGTTGACTTTAAAAGTCAAAATTCAGGTTAACATAAAAATTTGGAAGGTAATGGTTCAAGTTTGAGGGTGCAAGTACTTAGGGGTGTTCAAATGGGGGTTTAATTACATGGGGGAAGGTTCAATTGTCATAAATGGGGTTTTAAAACACTAAAATCATTACGTTGAAATGATATTTATTTCTAAATATACATTTAGATTAATTTATAAAAGCGGACTTATCATATTAGACTTATTTTAAATACGTTTATAGTGCTAAAAAAAGAAACCATAATATATATAGGTCTTAGTTTGAAAACAAACAATACTTTTGACATGATTTGTTTAAAAGTCTCACATGTGTTCACATATATCCCTGTATGTGTGTATATATATATGCATTTATTGTTACCCTTAGAACCTTAAATTGTATGGATGAAATCTTGAAATTAAGACACTTGTAGTCATGGTTTATGTAACACAACGTATTTGAACTAGAAATATGATTAAAATGTTATCATTGCACTAAACAAGGCATAAGAAAATCAAGGATGTTACAGTATCCCAATGTTGAGGGAATTTCGAGACTGATGGAGGCTACTGAACTATAAAGGAGATGAGGATTAAGAAGGAAATTATCGAAGAATATTTTGGACTTCAGTGATTGAACGTATCACTTGAGATGAGAGCAATTTGGATTTGATGATCAAGGTTTGTTTAGGACGTAGTCTAACATGTTCAAGAAATGTTACTAAATAAAAGGTTTCACAAACATGGGTCAATGTCAAAATTACATAAAACTTTACGTGATACGAACAACGCTACTTCTAAAAATATGACAGGAACACTTATATATAGGAAGTACCATCGGCGTATCCACCATGCCCTTGTCATATCACATCAGTTTCGTTGTTACTTGTCATGATAAGTTTTAGGTCACAACACACGACAAAATTTACTATGTTTTCCATGCGCTGATTTTTATAATTCCGTGTGCACCCGTAATTACTCAAATCATCGCATTGTCCGTATAGATCATTCCGTTGTGTGTGGGTTAAGAGGGGCACAATTTCACCCTGTTCATGTCTATTGTTTTCACATAAAAGTTGTTAAAAGTAACTATGTCCTCAGGCAGGTCAGTTAGCAACTAAGGAGTAATAAGTTAGTATGACTTAGAGTTTCTTAGTTTACTCATGTTTGAACAAGAATACGTCAAACCCCGAGTAATTTCAATGTGTTATGGTTTCCAAGTTTGGTGAACAAAGTGTATGACCATTCTTTGTGTATAACGTGCTCAATCATTTGTAGCAATTGCAAGCAACTTAGTTTCGCGTATAATGTAAACACACAAGTCTCATGTATGATCTAGTGTCACGTAGCTTGTAATCCAATAGGTTTCATGTGTAGCGTGAACAACTTAGCATCATGTATTTTGTAAATCAATAAACACTCATGTGTAATGTAAACAACATAGTGTCATGTGTATTGTAGGAAATGAAGTTCATGTATGATGTTGACAACTTAACATCATGTATTTTGTGGCTCAATAAGTTTCATGTTCAATATAGTCAATCATGTATTTTGTACCAAGCAAACAATTGTTATGTATCATTTATATTGCAAATAAACTGGTTTCATGTGTTATGTAATCAGTCTAGTAAATTGTGATTTGCAAATAAACTAGTTTCATGTATTATGTGATCGTGATGTGTATCTTGTGAACGTGCATACGTAGGTTATTAAATTTTGTGTGACATATACTAACGAGTTTTGCATGTGATCAGGTGTTGCGGAGCAGCGTGTTGGTTTATGTTCGTGAAGGATGTGGTAGTTAGGTTCTAGCTCTTTAAATCTCGTTGAGGTTTGTAGGGATGGTTAATCGTTTACGCGGAATGGGTCGTTTCTTGAAGTGGTAAGTGAAAGATAACGAGGAGGTTCTGAAAAACATTCAGGGAAATGTGTTTACAAATGCTGATCTTTGTTTGAAAATAGGAAATTGTAACTCGTTCTTGATGGTAGATATATGAAGTAGTGAAACTATTGAGTCAAATAATCTAAATAAATAACCAATTTATAGGAAAAATCGTTTTATTAAATTTTCAATTATTATAAGAAGAACATTTTTTTTCGAGAAATTTATTTGCTAAACAAGCGGTTGTATATTAATTTAATCAGGGTTTAGAATTAATTGACTTAATGAGAAAAGTCATAATTATTTATCAATTTGAAATACTGCTTTTATAAGACAGTTCGTATTAAGTTTCCTTATAAAGTGAAATGGTTTATGGAAAATTTATATTTTTGATACTATCTAAAAGTTTGATAAACATTTGATTTGAAAATAACGAGGTTGTTTAAGTCTAATAGGATAAGTTGTTTACGAAGGAGATTGTTGGTAGTGTACTAAATCGTATTGAATGAAGAAGGTGATACTTGGGACATTTTGATGAAAGTATGATGGGTGTGATTCACACTCAACGAGTCAAATCAATGAATAATAACTTTAGAGTTGAAATACATAGAATTGATTAAATGCTGAAATGTTAAAACATTACTTAAAACATAGGGAAATGGTTCTCAAACTGAAAATTTAAAGGCAATAAATAATTTTGTTAACGTCTCTTTTAGCTTTCCACTAGAAGGAAGATAATTCCCAAGACGAGCACCGCTATGGTCACTCGGGAAGCCGACGTGGCTTCAGCTCTAGCTGTCTCCGTGCGATGCTCCAGTATTTCTTTTTCAAGGATGGAGATTAACTCCTTTTGGTACTCTAATTGGTTTGCTAGGCTATCCATTCTTTGTCCTTGCAAGTCGTACATTACCCCCTGCTCCATCCTTTGCCTCTCAAATTCCGAGGTCCTTACATATTGGTGAATGTCATTGGTTGGAATTCCCATAACACTAGTGGGTGCCGCGGTATGCCTTACCCAAGGGTTAGGATGGTACGGGTCGGGCATTAGATATGGGTCTCTTAGTGGGGGTGGTAACTGATTGTGGAGATGGGGTGTCTGATACGGGTTCCTGGGTGCGGGTGATCCAGATGTTCGAAGTCTTGGGCCGGTGTTCCTAATCCAATCTGCCCTTACGTCAAAACTTGGCCTGGCAGCTAGGGGTGGTGATGACCGATACACGGGTGAAGTGATGTCTTCTTCCCAATCAGACTCTGCTCCGGGACTGTATACCGTGAAGGAAGGAGAGTAGGAGTCCATGTCTAGTGGAGAAACAAAGAAAATGTTGTAAGTGATAATAAAATACTGAGGGTTAAATATAGGAGTTCTCATAGGTTTAGAGTTTGACTAGTCATAACACCGAGTCTTCACAATAGTATTTTAGAAATACACTTGACCTATAAGCAATGCATCCCTGAGGAGAATTCCCAGGAAAGAGGGGTGGGTCACTAAGACACACTTAAGTACCCTGTCTTTCCTTAGTCAGAATCCCTCATGGGCCTACACACTCTTCCAACCATCATATGTTAATAACACTATTGTTGGGCTCATGGTTATGATGAGAATTGTTCTGGACTGGGCTTTGAGGCCCGAAAGTGAGGTTTATATATTGTAGTAGACTTCTTCTTCTTGGAGGGTGAGTGGGCTTCTAGTTTATTATTAATGGGCTTTAGGCCCGATAGTTTAGATTTAGATCACAAGAGGTGGTGACATTATATGCGTGAGTTTAAGGGTGCATGAAAAGCTAAGTGGGTATAAGTGTGTGTTAAAACTTAGGACAACACTTAATGAATGAAATATGTAGCATGTAGATAGCAACGAATATGAGCACAAGAGTTATCAAGTAGTGTGACACATAGACTATTCGGTATTGTATCATGTAGTGTAATTACTTAGGATAACATGTAAAAATATTCACACAAGGCAGTAATCATGTAGCATATAGTAGCATGGCATAGTGTGTGTGTCCTAAGGTAATATAGTCTAGGTCAAAAGTGTCTAATAACCTAATTCCCTATAACCAAGGCTTTGATACCAATCTGTCACACCCCGACCGATGGCGGAATCATCGGGGCGGGACATGTAGACTGTTTATAAGCACAAGGTTGACTAAATTGAATTATATTAATTATCAAATTTCATTGCAACATTCATGACAAAACAATCCAAGAAAAACAACATAATTAAAATACATAAGTTCTTTATTTAATTTAACTAAGTCCAAGCCTATGTGTAGCACATCTTGATCAAACTCACACATTAATACCTGAAACATGAATAAAATAAAGTCAACTAAAAAGTTGGTGAGTATAACACAGGTTTGTATATAGATAGCATATAGTTTGTAAAACAAATCCTTACATAACATGATAAATAAGACATTTATGGGGAGCAGCTATTGTGTAACCAAGTACAATCAAACCTTTGTAACTAGCATGCAAAATTGTGTTGTCGGTATCAATCACCCCAATATGGGTGGGTTTGTCAGACTCAATAGATCTATCATTGAAAACCGTCGGCTTGAATAGTTAATGATTGCACATAATCGCATACAAAAGTTAGCACACATAGCACTCGGGCATAAAGCTCAAATTTGTACACATGAATGTAAATAGGATTTGTACTTGTGTTGTTTGTGTAAATGTAAACATGTAATTTGAATAGTGTTCATGTTTCACCCCAAAAATGTAAAAGAGTAAAAGGGGCTATGAAATACTCACTTGTAATGTGTAGCTTGGAGATCACATGAATCAAGTTGATGCACAAGTGTGTGGCTAACCACCAGGTTAACCTATGATTTAATGACATAATTGTATTAATGATATGTTCAAATGACTAAAGGGGAATCCTAGCGCGTAAAGATATGGATGCGGGGGTCCTTGATTTAGTAAGAAATGTTTGTTTGAGTTTCAAATGATACTTATGAAATTCCTTGTAAAGAGTATAAGTGTGCGAATAAATGATTTCAATTGTCTTGTAAACAATTTAAGTACGTGTTTATATGAATAACTAATTTGTTTCTTTTGTTTATAAATAAATGGATAAGTAATTTACTCTCGTTTGTAAATTGAGAAAAGAATAAATAGGTAATTGGATAATGTATAGTTGAATATATAGATAATTAGGTACATATATATATATAAAAACCCCTTTTTTATTTATTTAGCTTGAACAAAAAGTGTTTTTAATGAAGGTATGTTTTAATTAATTAGTAATTAAACCATAATTTAAAGTGTAAAAACAATGTTCAAACCTATTAATAATTAAATCATAATTAATTATTAATTAGTAGTATAGAATGAGTTTTAAATGTTTTAATAAAATAAATTATATAAAAGGTTGTATATTTCTTTACAAGGAAAAGATGGTTTTATACAACTAATCATATTTATCTTCCAAATAATTCATCACTTTGTGGTTTTTAAGTAAATAATTCGTTAAAGTAAATAAATTTGAAGTTTATTAGATTTATACCCTAGAAATAATAAATAAAGTTGTTTCCTACGAAAATTTATCAGTTTAAATCATCAGAATAAATCTGAGTACTCCAATGTTTGGGGAAAGATTCTTAATAAGACTACATGAGTTGGTAAATATATAAATATGTATATGAGTGTATTAAAAAAAAATCCTAAAAAGGAATGTGCAGAGGCCGGGTCGAACCCGTGACCTCTGCGTTAAGGGGAGAATCACCTAAACCGCTGGACTGGGCACCAATGGCTTGCAAGTTATGGAAACATCTGTGTTTTAAGGGGAAGGTTCCGAGAACCCTTCTTCCCCAACTATCCCAATCGCAACCCTAATCCCTTAAATAGAACCCGATAGATCACAGGTTTGAAATCTACTCCTTAGGGCTCCAGATTAGAAGATCAAAACGAGTAAAATAGCATGGAATTTACCTGGAGTAGTTGCGAGAAGAGAGAGATCAGTTTGAGTCACGGGTTCGAGTTCTTCGGTGGAAATCGGGTCTCAGAAGTGGTAGGCGAAGGAATTGAGAGTTTAGAAAGCTTGTAAAGGGTGTCGCGATCGTGTTTGAGTAAGTTTAAAGTTCCAATTTCAACTGGAACGCACGAATTGCTTGTGCCCATGATTTGAACGGTTAAAGTTATAATTTCCGAGTTAATTTGCTATGATTCGTTCGAATTAGTTCATTATTTGCGTTTGAATTCGATTAGGTAACGCTTATGCACGTTGTGCTGTCATTAATCAGGATTAAATTCACGGTTTGCAACGGAATTAGACTGAGTTTGACTTTGGTTGGTCAAACTTGACGAATGGGGTTAAATTTGTTTTATTTGGATACGTTTTGGCTCATCCAAGGCCTTCTGTTTTGATCGTGTAACGTTTTGGGGGGATTAACAGTCCTTAACATCTTGAAATCGATGAGTTGGTAAGTTGAATTTGAAAGTTGTTGACTTTTCTGAGTCAAATCTGCCGAGATTTTGTTCTTGTTGACTTTAAAAGTCAAAATTCAGGTTAACATAAAAATTTGGAAGGTAATGGTTCAAGTTTGAGGGTGCAAGTACTTAGGGGTGTTCAAATGGGGGTTTAATTACATGGGGGAAGGTTCAATTGTCATAAATGGGGTTTTAAAACACTAAAATCATTACGTTGAAATGATATTTATTTCTAAATATACATTTAGATTAATTTATAAAAGCGGACTTATCATATTAGACTTATTTTAAATACGTTTATAGTGCTAAAAAAAGAAACCATAATATATATAGGTCTTAGTTTGAAAACAAACAATACTTTTGACATGATTTGTTTAAAAGTCTCACATGTGTTCACATATATCCCTGTATGTGTGTATATATATATGCATTTATTGTTACCCTTAGAACCTTAAATTGTATGGATGAAATCTTGAAATTAAGACACTTGTAGTCATGGTTTATGTAACACAACGTATTTGAACTAGAAATATGATTAAAATGTTATCATTGCACTAAACAAGGCATAAGAAAATCAAGGATGTTACAGTATCCCAATGTTGAGGGAATTTCGAGACTGATGGAGGCTACTGAACTATAAAGGAGATGAGGATTAAGAAGGAAATTATCGAAGAATATTTTGGACTTCAGTGATTGAACGTATCACTTGAGATGAGAGCAATTTGGATTTGATGATCAAGGTTTGTTTAGGACGTAGTCTAACATGTTCAAGAAATGTTACTAAATAAAAGGTTTCACAAACATGGGTCAATGTCAAAATTACATAAAACTTTACGTGATACGAACAACGCTACTTCTAAAAATATGACAGGAACACTTATATATAGGAAGTACCATCGGCGTATCCACCATGCCCTTGTCATATCACATCAGTTTCGTTGTTACTTGTCATGATAAGTTTTAGGTCACAACACACGACAAAATTTACTATGTTTTCCATGCGCTGATTTTTATAATTCCGTGTGCACCCGTAATTACTCAAATCATCGCATTGTCCGTATAGATCATTCCGTTGTGTGTGGGTTAAGAGGGGCACAATTTCACCCTGTTCATGTCTATTGTTTTCACATAAAAGTTGTTAAAAGTAACTATGTCCTCAGGCAGGTCAGTTAGCAACTAAGGAGTAATAAGTTAGTATGACTTAGAGTTTCTTAGTTTACTCATGTTTGAACAAGAATACGTCAAACCCCGAGTAATTTCAATGTGTTATGGTTTCCAAGTTTGGTGAACAAAGTGTATGACCATTCTTTGTGTATAACGTGCTCAATCATTTGTAGCAATTGCAAGCAACTTAGTTTCGCGTATAATGTAAACACACAAGTCTCATGTATGATCTAGTGTCACGTAGCTTGTAATCCAATAGGTTTCATGTGTAGCGTGAACAACTTAGCATCATGTATTTTGTAAATCAATAAACTCTCATGTGTAATGTAAACAACATAGTGTCATGTGTATTGTAGGAAATGAAGTTCATGTATGATGTTGACAACTTAACATCATGTATTTTGTGGCTCAATAAGTTTCATGTTCAATATAGTCAATCATGTATTTTGTACCAAGCAAACAATTGTTATGTATCATTTATATTGCAAATAAACTGGTTTCATGTGTTATGTAATCAGTCTAGTAAATTGTGATTTGCAAATAAACTAGTTTCATGTATTATGTGATCGTGATGTGTATCTTGTGAACGTGCATACGTAGGTTATTAAATTTTGTGTGACATATACTAACGAGTTTTGCATGTGATCAGGTGTTGCGGAGCAGCGTGTTGGTTTATGTTCGTGAAGGATGTGGTAGTTAGGTTCTAGCTCTTTAAATCTCGTTGAGGTTTGTAGGGATGGTTAATCGTTTACGCGGAATGGGTCGTTTCTTGAAGTGGTAAGTGAAAGATAACGAGGAGGTTCTGAAAAACATTCAGGGAAATGTGTTTACAAATGCTGATCTTTGTTTGAAAATAGGAAATTGTAACTCGTTCTTGATGGTAGATATATGAAGTAGTGAAACTATTGAGTCAAATAATCTAAATAAATAACCAATTTATAGGAAAAATCGTTTTATTAAATTTTCAATTATTATAAGAAGAACATTTTTTTTTGAGAAATTTATTTGCTAAACAAGCGGTTGTATATTAATTTAACCAGGGTTTAGAATTAATTGACTTAATGAGAAAAGTCATAATTATTTATCAATTTGAAATACTGCTTTTATAAGACAGTTCGTATTAAGTTTCCTTATAAAGTGAAATGGTTTATGGAAAATTTATATTTTTGATACTATCTAAAAGTTTGATAAACATTTGATTTGAAAATAACGAGGTTGTTTAAGTCTAATAGGATGAGTTGTTTACGAAGGAGATTGTTGGTAGTGTACTAAATCGTATTGAATGAAGAAGGTGATACTTGGGACATTTTGATGAAAGTATGATGGGTGTGATTCACACTCAACGAGTCAAATCAATGAATAATAACTTTAGAGTTGAAATACATAGAATTGATTAAATGCTGAAATGTTAAAACATTACTTAAAACATAGGGAAATGGTTCTCAAACTGAAAATTTAAAGGCAATAAATAATTTTGTTAACGTCTCTTTTAGCTTTCCACTAGAAGGAAGATAATTCCCAAGACGAGCACCGCTATGGTCACTCGGGAAGCCGACGTGGCTTCAGCTCTAGCTGTCTCCGTGCGATGCTCCAGTATTTCTTTTTCAAGGATGGAGATTAACTCCTTTTGGTACTCTAATTGGTTTGCTAGGCTATCCATTCTTTGTCCTTGCAAGTCGTACATTACCCCCTGCTCCATCCTTTGCCTCTCAAATTCCGAGGTCCTTACATATTGGTGAATGTCATTGGTTGGAATTCCCATAACACTAGTGGGTGCCGCGGTATGCCTTACCCAAGGGTTAGGATGGTACGGGTCGGGCATTAGATATGGGTCTCTTAGTGGGGGTGGTAACTGATTGTGGAGATGGGGTGTCTGATATGGGTTCCTGGGTGCGGGTGATCCAGATGTTCGAAGTCTTGGGCCGGTGTTCCTAATCCAATCTGCCTTTACGTCAAAACTTGGCCTGGCAGCTAGGGGTGGTGATGACCGATACACGGGTGAAGTGATGTCTTCTTCCCAATCAGACTCTGCTCCGGGACTGTATACCGTGAAGGAAGGAGAGTAGGAGTCCATGTCTAGTGGAGAAACAAAGAAAATGTTGTAAGTGATAATAAAATACTGAGGGTTAAATATAGGAGTTCTCATAGGTTTAGAGTTTGACTAGTCATAACACCGAGTCTTCACAATAGTATTTTAGAAATACACTTGACCTATAAGCAATGCATCCCTGAGGAGAATTCCCAGGAAAGAGGGGTGGGTCACTAAGACACACTTAAGTACCCTGTCTTTCCTTAGTCAGAATCCCTCATGGGCCTACACACTCTTCCAACCATCATGTGTTAATAACACTATTGTTGGGCTCATGGTTATGATGAGAATTGTTCTGGACTGGGCTTTGAGGCCCGAAAGTGAGGTTTATATATTGTAGTAGACTTCTTCTTCTTGGAGGGTGAGTGGGCTTCTTGTTTATTATTAATGGGCTTTAGGCCCGATAGTTTAGATTTAGATCACAAGAGGTGGTGACATTATATGCGTGAGTTTAAGGGTGCATGAAAAGCTAAGTGGGTATAAGTGTGTGTTAAAACTTAGGACAACACTTAATGAATGAAATATGTAGCATGTAGATAGCAACGAATATGAGCACAAGAGTTATCAAGTAGTGTGACACATAGACTATTCGGTATTGTATCATGTAGTGTAATTACTTAGGATAACATGTAAAAATATTCACACAAGGCAGTAATCATGTAGCATATAGTAGCATGGCATAGTGTGTGTGTCCTAAGGTAATATAGTCTAGGTCAAAAGTGTCTAATAACCTAATTCCCTATAACCAAGGCTTTGATACCAATCTGTCACACCCCGACCGATGGCGGAATCATCGGGGCGGGACATGTAGACTGTTTATAAGCACAAGGTTGACTAAATTGAATTATATTAATTATCAAATTTCATTGCAACATTCATGACAAAACAATCCAAGAAAAACAACATAATTAAAATACATAAGTTCTTTATTTAATTTAACTAAGTCCAAGCCTATGTGTAGCACATCTTGATCAAACTCACACATTAATACCTGAAACATGAATAAAATAAAGTCAACTAAAAAGTTGGTGAGTATAACACAGGTTTGTATATAGATAGCATATAGTTTGTAAAACAAATCCTTACATAACATGATAAATAAGACATTTATGGGGAGCAGCTATTGTGTAACCAAGTACAATCAAACCTTTGTAACTAGCATGCAAAATTGTGTTGTCGGTATCAATCACCCCAATATGGGTGGGTTTGTCAGACTCAATAGATCTATCATTGAAAACCGTCGGCTTGAATAGTTAATGATTGCACATAATCGCATACAAAAGTTAGCACACATAGCACTCGGGCATAAAGCTCAAATTTGTACACATGAATGTAAATAGGATTTGTACTTGTGTTGTTTGTGTAAATGTAAACATGTAATTTGAATAGTGTTCATGTTTCACCCCAAAAATGTAAAAGAGTAAAAGGGGCTATGAAATACTCACTTGTAATGTGTAGCTTGGAGATCACATGAATCAAGTTGATGCACAAGTGTGTGGCTAACCACCAGGTTAACCTATGATTTAATGATATAATTATATTAATGATATGTTCAAATGACTAAAGGGGAATCCTAGCGCGTAAAGATATGGATGCGGGGGTCCTTGATTTAGTAAGAAATGTTTGTTTGAGTTTCAAATGATACTTATGAAATTCCTTGTAAAGAGTATAAGTGTGCGAATAAATGATTTCAATTGTCTTGTAAACAATTTAAGTACGTGTTTATATGAATAACTAATTTGTTTCTTTTGTTTATAAATAAATGGATAAGTAATTTACTCTCGTTTGTAAATTGAGAAAAGAATAAATAGGTAATTGGATAATGTATAGTTGAATATATAGATAATTAGGTACATATATATATATAAACCCCTTTTTTATTTATTTAGCTTGAACAAAAAGTGTTTTTAATGAAGGTATGTTTTAATTAATTAGTAATTAAACCATAATTTAAAGTGTAAAAACAATGTTCAAACCTATTAATAATTAAATCATAATTAATTATTAATTAGTAGTATAGAATGAGTTTTAAATGTTTTAATAAAATAAATTATATAAAAGGTTGTATATTTCTTTACAAGGAAAAGATGGTTTTATAAAACTAATCATATTTATCTTCCAAATAATTCATCACTTTGTGGTTTTTAAGTAAATAATTCGTTAAAGTAAATAAATTTGAAGTTTATTAGATTTATACCCTAGAAATAATAAATAAAGTTGTTTCCTACGAAAATTTATCAGTTTAAATCATCAGAATAAATCTGAGTACTCCAATGTTTGGGGAAAGATTCTTAATAAGACTACATGAGTTGGTAAATATATAAATATGTATATGAGTGTATTAAAAAAAAATCCTAAAAAGGAATGTGCAGAGGCCGGGTCGAACCCGTGACCTCTGCGTTAAGGGGAGAATCACCTAAACCGCTGGAATGGGCACCAATGGCTTGCAAGTTATGGAAACATCTGTATTTTAAGGGGAAGGTTCCGAGAACCCTTCTTCCCCAACTATCCCAATCGCAACCCTAATCCCTTAAATAGAACCCGATAAATCACAGGTTTAAATCTACTCCTTAGGGCTCCAGATTAGAAGATCAAAACGAGTAAAATAGCATGGAATTTACCTGGAGTAGTTGCGAGAAGAGAGAGATCAGTTTGAGTCACGGGTTCGAGTTCTTCGGTGGAAATCGGGTCTCAGAAGTGGTAGGCGAAGGAATTGAGAGTTTAGAAAGCTTGTAAAGGGTGTCGCGATCGTGTTTGAGTAAGTTTTAAGTTCCAATTTCAACTGGAACGCACGAATTGCTTGTGCCCATGATTTGAACGGTTACAGTTATAATTTCCGAGTTAATTTGCTATGATTCGTTCGAATTAGTTCATTATTTGCGTTTGAATTCGATTAGGTAACGCTTATGCACGTTGTGCTGTCATTAATCAGGATTAAATTCACGGTTTGCAACGGAATTAGACTGAGTTTGACTTTGGTTGGTCAAACTTGACGAATGGGGTTAAATTTGTTTTATTTGGATACGTTTTGGCTCATCCAAGGCCTTCTGTTTTGATCGTGTAACGTTTTGGGGGGATTAACAGTCCTTAACATCTTGAAATCGATGAGTTGGTAAGTTGAATTTGAAAGTTGTTGACTTTTCTGAGTCAAATCTGCCGAGATTTTGTTCTTGTTGACTTTAAAAGTCAAAATTCAGGTTAACATAAAAATTTGGAAGGTAATGGTTCAAGTTTGAGGGTGCAAGTACTTAGGGGTGTTCAAATGGGGGTTTAATTACATGGGGGAAGGTTCAATTGTCATAAATGGGGTTTTAAAACACTAAAATCATTACGTTGAAATGATATTTATTTCTAAATATACATTTAGATTAATTTATAAAAGCGGACTTATCATATTAGACTTATTTTAAATACGTTTATAGTGCTAAAAAAAGAAACCATAATATATATAGGTCTTAGTTTGAAAACAAACAATACTTTTGACATGATTTGTTTAAAAGTCTCACATGTGTTCACATACATCCCTATATGTGTGTATATATATATATATGCATTTATTGTAACCCTTAAAACCTTAAATTGTATGGATGAAATCTTGAAATTAAGACACTTGTAGTCATGGTTTATGTAACACAACGTATTTGAACTAGAAATGTGATTAAAATGTTATCATTGCACTAAACAAGGCATAAGAAAATCAAGGATGTTACATAACCTGAGGACTCCCGCCCGAATTCGAAGGTTGGCCTGCTGATTCAGATGCCCTTGTGCAAACCGTGGCCGGAGAACCTCTTCCTCCCCGACCGAAAAACGATCCAGAGAAAAAGTTTGTCGAGGATTCTGGCATGGTGAGGAAGCCGGGATCCCAACATCTGATTGATTCCTCCAATCTCACCAGATAGGACTTTCCACCCCATTCCAAATTCATGCTAGTTGATATTCGAAGAGGGTTGCTGACTAGAATGTCAATCTCATCGAAAGAGAGGTTTCCAGTTTTGTTAGAGGTAGAAGAAAATTCCACCACTTTGCTAAGGAGTTGGCCAATCCGATCAAAGGTGTTCCCTTCCCACAGCTGTATTGGAACCCCGTGGACTTGAACCCAAGAAATCCGATCGAAAGGAACATCTTGGCCTTCCCAAATCGCTAACTCTTTGAAAATTAGTTCATGATCCATCCTTCTGTCGTTAAGAAACTTCCTAGCACCCACCGTAGAGCAGAAAGTAAGCATGACCTTCATGCCCCCTATGTACCGAAGATCTGTCCCGGACTCGACTAAACCGTTAAGGCGATTCTTGAGATCGCTTAAAATCCCCATGTCCAACACCTCCCCTACCAATGAAAGTTGTTTCCAGCCTGCAACTGATTTAGACTCCTCATGAAACTTAATGGAAAGTTCAGGATTTTTTCCGACTAAAGCATCCTGTATGAGTTCCCTCCCAACGGTCTTAGCGCTTTCTCCCGGCGCCGGGTTCATCAAACATGAAATTGTTTGTGAATGTTTTTTCTTTGGTAGTGTACCTCGTACTAGTAGTAACTTTCCTCCCAACACTTTGCCCAGGCTTATCATATTTGGCGACATTGGCACGCACCTTCATCCCTCCGATCCGAAGCCCGTTCAATGCTTTTTCAAGCCTATCAACGTCCATAACATTAGCGTACCTTACGAACCCGAACTTACCTTTTGATTCATCCCTCTTCCCAGGGATGAAAGCATCCACGATGTGACCAAGATTACGGCATTCCATCCACAGCTCCTTCCCTGATAGGAAATCTGGTAGATTTGCAAGAAAGAAAGAGATAGCCTTTTGCCTTCTCTGTTTGCTACTCACTGGAATCTATCTTTCTTGCCGCCGGTCATTGCGCTCTCCCTCCATTTGTCTTTCATGACCCGCTGGTCTGTCTTCTTCCGGCGGTCTCCCATCTCCCGGTGAACTTTCGTCTCCCATACTCAGCTTACCTTCTAATCTATCTTTATTTAACATAAAAAGTTTAATTAGTTTTAAATATATTTATGCATCACATCGAAAACATAAGCTAAATTCTATTAGCCCATCTATTTTAATACGTTGAATCTGTTTCAATGGCCCAATAGCCCACCACATTAATATGATATATATTTAAGTAAAATAAAAATTATGTCATTTA
Organism: Smallanthus sonchifolius; assembly: GCA_023525975.1. Taxonomy (NCBI): domain Eukaryota; kingdom Viridiplantae; phylum Streptophyta; class Magnoliopsida; order Asterales; family Asteraceae; genus Smallanthus; species Smallanthus sonchifolius. The sequence continues at coordinate 2,526,483 of CM042022.1, forward strand.
TGTATGTCTAAAATTATGAATCGTGTTCTTTAATATCAACACTTATACCGAGCGTCTTCTTTTTGAAAAAGTTATCACTCTTTCTGTCTTTTCCGCTAACATAAGTTAATTTTTCTATTTGTTTCATGGAAATGACTATTTTGCTTTTACCCCTTAAAAGATGAAATGTCTATGTCACTAATCTTTTTTTTTTTTTTAATTTATTTACTTTACTTTTGTTTGTTTTTCTTTTTTTTCACTACTTTTATTTTATAAAATAATCTTAAATATTTCTTTCGCGGTGTAATTCAGACACAGGGATGATCGTAATTGACGAATTAGGGTTTTTACGGTTTAAAAGGGGGATGATGGGGAATAATTAAGAGTTTAAAAATTGATAAAAGAAAGAAATATATAAACAGACATAATTACCCTCTCGGCCCCTCATTTAACGTTAAAATATGGATGTAGTTAACTGATTTGATGAAAATGATAAGTTTTGTAAACCACCAAGATACATAGAAGAAAAATAATTTTTTTTAATGAAACTGACAAAAGTGACTAAACCGCAGAGACGAAAATAACAGTTTACTCTATATATATATATATATATATATATATGATTAAGACCAACTATAACAACTTACATTCTTATTATATAATTACCTTTAAAAAACATTATTCTTATTGTAGACTGCAACGTTTTTGGTCCATTATAAAAGCTCTTAGGGTGAAGGGGGCACAACCTTCATCCAAAAACAACCCTAACAAAAATACTTAATTAGGATGTGCCACCTCACTTTTACCCAAATCCAACCCTAATACCCTAAAGTGTTGGGGGCACAACCCTAATACCCTAAAGAATTTACTTTTTCTTTTAAAGTATTCTTTATTAAAACTAAAACAAGAAAAAATAATAAAAAACTATAGATCTAATTTATATTTAATTGATAAAACTATAGATATAATTTATATTTAATTGATAAAACTAAAACAAATAAAATATTCTTTATTATTCATCGTAATCTTTTCTATTTAATTGATTAAATTTATATTATTTTTATCTCATAGTGCAAAGTTTCAAATAAACCCTCATCTCCACCCGTGTTCCCAAATCAAAAACAATCCATTTCACCGACCTTCGTATCAGATCTTTCACTGACGGCCAACGTTCAAATTCAAACCCAATCACTCGGGGTACATATACCCGCATTAGCCTACCAGATCCCTTACCCGCATTAACGGCGACGGTGTATCCGCATTAACGGCGACGGTGTACCCGCATCAACCCGTGAACCCGAAGCCTTTACCCGAATGTGCCCGCTTCACCCTGATGTTATTCTTTTATTCTTAAACCTATATGATGGGTTTATAAAGCCAAGTTCAATAATATTTCATCTTGATAAGGGGAACAAACTGAATTTAGTTGACTTGTGTCAGAGATGAATAAGAACATTAATAAAACACATCTTAGAGATCTAAAAATCACAATGCATAATGTCAACTACCCGAAAGAGGGAAGAATATACTACAATGCAAAACTTTTTAGACTTTTAGTCCATATGGACTAGTGAAATAATTGAAAGAAATAACTAGATAATTAAATAAATGGGCACTGTTATAAGATCCTAGACATTTAATTTCTTTCAAATATAAGTCGTTTTTTTAAAAAAAAGTTATACATTTAATTAAATGTCAAGCTAATAAGTAGAATCTGATTTATTATTAAAATAAAATCGAGTTCTACATGTAATTACAATAAAATATGTCTTTTTTTTAAATGTCATTATAATAAGAAACTAGGCTCTATGAGTAATTATTATTTTCTTAAATGTAATAGAGACGAGTTTTAGATATAGTCTATGAGAAGAGTTATAAATATGGTAGATCATTGTTAGCGAGTCTGTTGGCATTGGTTGTCTCAGAACTTAAATACTCCGTCATATGGTTGCGTGTTCTGTCATATGCACAACGGATTGGGTTAGAATTGGTGGTCTCGAAATGTAGAGTCAGACCTATATATGTCGTGTACGTGCACATATATATAAAGGTTATTATTCAGATGTGTTTCCCACGACGAGCAATAGGGACTCGTGCCCTCAGATGCAGTGTCGGAGCTTGAAGAAAAAAGCAGGGGGGCCGGGATTTTTTTCCTATCGGGGGGGGGGGGGGGCTGGAACTATAAAATTTTCGGACGAATACGTATAAATTATCACTACTGAGCGAAAAATTGGCCGAATACATATAAATTAACACTACTGAGCGAAAAATCGGGAGGGGGGGTCACTATCCTTCGCCCCTGCTCAGATGGTAAGTCACCTTGGAAAAAGAAGATGAAATATCGAGGTAGTCTTGGAATCCTTACCCGTGTATGTGGTTTACTCGATGATGCAGTGTATGTGCCACCGGAGAAGACTTGTCAGCCACCGGAGAAGATCTGTTGGGTTTCGTCACTAATAGCGTCGTCTGTAATCCGTCAGTAAACATATTACCATGCCCCCGATTTCCCAATGGATTCTCGTCAGTAAAGTATATCACCGGTTGATTTCCGACGAAATCATTCGACGTGATGCATTAAGATCCAATGCATCACCCTATTGTTCTTTACTTGTTTATTTACCAAATAAAGCTTTAATACTATGTCATGTTAGGTTAATTAAATTTTCTCTTTTTAAAATAAAGCTTAGTTGATTATAGTATTAGTTGAATCCTAGTCGAAAACAACATACCTTTTTTTGTACATCTTCCTAAAAGCACCATTATATTTCTGGGTTGTATATGAGACTGGCAATGCTAATCACCATCTATTTTTGTTTTTATCTAGTTATTACCAACATGATTATGAAAATTTATCCTCTTAACCAAAGTCTTTAGGCGTATGTTAATCAAAACCCTATAAACAAAGCCCTTAATTATATAGGCACTTTGAGTTCAAAGTGATTTTTGGTTCATCTTTTGGGGAAAGAATGAGAATGGACTTGTCAGTTATTATGAATCACTCATTAAAAATAGCATATGGTTCTTGTCCATGCAAATTATTGAAGTATTTTTTTTTCAAGATTATTAGAGAATAAATTGGTATTGCTCGCGAATCAATGGATATATAGCTTTTGTTTCCTGTATTTACATATTCTCGGTATCTATTAATGCATACTTTTGGTTTTTGTTCAGTAACTAATTATCCGTTGAAATTTGGCGGGAAATGCTTGAAGGGTGCATGGCTGGCTGGTCCATAATTGGTCCATTGAAGTTCTATCCAATCTGAGCATCAATATGGGATTATTTACAGTTATGATTCGTATTCCAGTATGGACCGAAGGTCACTAAATTATTGATGTCCCAACACATGCATGTGTGTGTTTTCTTGGTGTGCTTAATTAGTTAATTGTGTGAGAATGACAATTCAAGAAAAGACAAAAAATATTTCAGGATTTCATGAATATATATATATATATATATATATATATATATATATATAGAGAGAGAGAGAGAGAGAGAGAGAGAGGCATGAACATACAAAAGATTTGTAGGGTTTCATAAACTTCATGTAAGAAGAGATTACACCCAACATAGAGTCATAAACTACCAAACAAAAGCTAAAGATTGACTTTTTAAAGAACAAAGAGATACAAATTAAAGATGACTGATGAAGCACAAGTTGGTTCTCTTCTTCAAATTCATTTGCATCCTGGAAACAGAAAAAAAAAAGTTAAAAACTTTATAAATTAATCAGAAAAGAAAGAACACTACCAAGATACAAACATAATTTAGGAAAATGAAAAGGTTACTTAATTACCTCAATTACTCCTTGGTGCTTTGCATTTGTAGCATTCCATCCTGCTAGCATAATTGTGCAGTCCACAACCTAATCTACTTGAAATAAAACAACATATGAACAAAGATTAGGTAACATTTTAGATAAACTTAATATTTATTTCAAATGAGAATCTTATTTATACCTATTGCAAATCCAATCTCCGGTTTTCCATCCTGGAACAACACTAGCATCATAACCATACGCATTTGGGGTAGCCATCATAGCACCATAATCTCTAAGTGTGCCACATCTATAACATGCGGTCCTACTCGCGTAATTGTGTGTTCCACAATTGAATGTGGTACAATACCAGTCACCAGCTAAGATTTCAGTTCTGTTCATCCCATAAGATGATACCTCATCAGGGGTGGCAAATTTAGGGCAATGACATCTTTGACAATTGTCACGTTTCTTGAAGTTTAAATGTTGACATCCAATCTCCACTGCTCATTTTCTCGATCTTGTTATAAGTTATATCCTGAAAATATAAAATAAATTAAGAACCATCACATTTCATCTCACTTAAAAGCATTGAAAATGCCAATCTTCAAAGACAGTACAAACCTATAGAATGTGTGATATTATAATCAAGGACCGGTGAAGCAAAACTAGCAAAAGAAAGAGGATATGACAATATTTCTGTTGGTGATTTTCTTGATTGAAACCTCAAGGGTTTATATAGTTGCCAAAAGATTCTAAAACATGGGACCCATGTAAGAAAATGAAGTATTAATCTTTTTTCCAAAGCCATTTTTGATAGTGTGTTTTCATATGGCCAGGCCTCCTTAGAATGGGATTCTAAAAGTAGAAAAAAGTGTCATTTGGTGGTTCAGATAAACCTATCTATTAAGTTTATCTTGGTTCAGATGAATCTTCCTATGGATAAACAAATTTCATCCTTTGTTACCTAAATCTAAACATGAGTATTGGTTAAACATCATAAAATCTTGTGTGAGAGAGAATGACATGTATAATTAATTTCATTTAATATTTACTGGTTTGTATATGACATATAAGTTGACGTAAGACACTACTATAAAAATTAGTACTTGCTAAGGTTAAATCCATAGAAAAACTCCCCATTTTGTTACAAGTTACACATATAGTCCGTAGCTAATTATTTCGTCGCTAATCATTTTTGCTATGATTTTTCGCCGAAGCAAATACTTGTTTTCATAAAAGTGAGATGTTTATTTTAAAATACATAAAATATTCTTATTCAGTTAAATACTAGGTTTAATTGTTCTTTAATAACAAGTGTCTTAAATCTTCAATCCATGTCTAGCTTGTAACTATGCTATCCTAACTCCAACATGAAAAATAAACATAAAAACTCTTTTAGATGGAGGTGATAATGTACCAAAGAATTGTTTCGCATGATTGAAATCCCAAGAATGCCCCTCTTTTACATGATTCCTCTTGCATTATTTGGACAAAAAAGGCTTCTTTTTATTCTCTTCCTTGTTATTTCCAGTTTTAGTAATAATATATTACGAGGGTCATTGTTTTTGGAAAAAATCATCAAAATAATCACTTTAATCAAATTTGTATATCATCTAACTAAGTTTTTCGATCATAACAAGTTGGTCACCTAGATTTCGACAACTTTATCCAGATTGTACTTTCTTGGGGTTAATAAGCGGAATTTTTTTCATGTTGTAAGGCCCAAACCAAGGAGGTCTCATTTATTGGATTTACTCATCAACACATAGCACATAAACATGAGACATTCAACAAATCACAACGGAAACGATTTAAACTTTAACGTACGCAGCGGAATATAATAACATATCTTAAACATACTTGTCTGATACGAATTTAAACTTGTCTTAAACAACATAAACGAGATGCCAGACTCTGGTCTTCGGGTACTCTTCTCGCCAAGCCAAGCATCCACATCCATCTCCAGCCACCTACACTTAAACTGATATGCATACTAAAAATCAGCAACGCTGAGTGAGTTCTAACGTTTACTTTAAATAAATTATACAGAAGATTTACTAATACATACATACTGCCAATAAGACAAAACTTAACATGCTTTACTTTTTAAAACATGCAATAACCGTTAATTCCTTTATGCTGTACTACCCTCATGACTCACGTCCATGAACCGACAAGTACCTGGTCAATGCCCCCATGGCCAACGGCCATGAACCGACAATACCGCTTATCCATCAATTCCCTTGTCACTACTGTACCGCTCCATAGTTAACGACTATGAACCGACGAGTACCTGGTCAATGCCCCCATGGCTCACGTCCATGAACCGACAATACCGCTTAACGCTAAGGGGAGTTGCTTGGTCCTCTCGAGCAACCGCCGTCACTCATCCCGGTTGTACAACCGTTAACGAACCACAAAGGTTCTTACTAATAGGCATAACCCATAACTGACATCTTGTACAAGTAACATCTGTCCCCAAAGGACCTTAACAAGCTGGTACACATTCCGTAGGAAAAGTGTTCACTTTCTTTTCATAAAACTTTCTTTAATCTGGTTCAAAACTTAACATACAATCTGCCTTTGTTTATGTATATAAAATATAATAAACGCTTGCCATAAAATATCTTTGCTTTACTGAAACATAACTTAACATATATATTATGCATTTGTTTATGTATATAAAAATATAACAAACATTTGCCATAAATAAAACTATACTTTTCATAAATCGTACTTTTGTCTCTTTTAAACATTTCTCTAAAACATAACATTCGCTTTTGTTTATTAATATAAAATATGTAATACACACTTTTTACTAAGTATGCACACCACTCCTAAAGAAGGCAAAAAGGGGATTAGAACTCACCTGATTTTCTTAGTTAACTCTTCTTAAGTACAAGGCTCAACGGGGTACTAGGTGATCTGTTCGAGCGGTTATAAACGACACGTGTTAACTTCTAGATATAACAAAACAATCTGTCTGAAATCTACTTGGTCGAAAACTCATCCGTCCAAAATCTCTTTTCGACCGAAATCTATTTCGATTGAAATCTCTTTCGCCCGAAATAACTTTCATCCGAAAACCATTCCGTCCAAAAACTAATTCGCCCGAAATTTCTTTCATCCGAAAACTATTTTGTCCGAAAACGAATTGGTCCGAAATCTTTTGTCCGAAATCTCCATGTGTCCAAAATACTTTTTAGACACTTCATAGTTTTCGGACCATTCATAGAGTTTTCTGACAAATCAATTGTTCTTGGCTAGATTCTTCGTTTTTGATCCAAAATACCAACTTTTTACGTCCAGACTGTTCTAATCTTAACCATGAAGCAAAATCTATGGTTTTTAGACATAAACACACGTAAAAATCTAATCTTTTTGAAGAAAACTCATGTTAACCCTAAAAACCCATTTCAATAAAAACTCAGATTTGGACGGGTTTTGATACGTGGTTGAGCTCGATTCTTCATAGAAACTTCAAATAACGGATGGAGCAGTAGATTGGGCCGATCACTAGTCAAAACCGACACTCTCTTTCTAAGTGTTTTCTCTCTCTTCAAATGGGGAAGATGAAACATGGAATAAATGGGAAGGAGGAGGATTAGGGAACTTAAGGCCCATCCTCCCTTCTTGCTCGCCCCATTTGGCGACCCGGGCCAAGGCCCGGTCCATCTCGTTTCCTTCTCCTTATATCTATGTAAAATCCCGAGCAAGATCTATTGCTTTCGAAATTCAGGACGTTGCACATGTTTGTCAAAATCTTATACAAATTACGTCGTATTGACACCAACCAATTAAGTTGTGATCGCAAAAATTCCATTAAGGTCTTGTAGACTATGTCACGATCATGAGTAGTATTATGCGTTCAAGTCCCTTTCTTTTTCCAAATTTCTCCCATGACACCCTTTCTCGAGATTTAACTTTAATGTACTCTAACATTTGAGGTGACACTTTTTCATGATCTCGACATTTTAGGTTTCACTTTTTCACGATCTCGACCTTTGAGGTTTCACAATTTCATGATCTCTTCGTTCTTTTTCACATTTTGACATTTTTTTGAAATCATAACGATAACTGAGTCATTTATCCTCAATAATTATTAAAAACAACTATAATCGACGACCTTTCGTCAGTGATAGACCGTCGACAATATGCCGGTGACCATTTTGTAAATAATCTGTAGGTGAATATCATGTCAGTGATCCATTAGTGAAGTCTTTACTCATGACCAGATTTCCCACGGAATTTCACCAATAGATCACCATGGTTGATATCTTCACCGATGAGCAACATATCTTGATTTTTGTGAATACCCTCTTTTTTGTAGTGTGCGAGAACCACATAGACACTTGTAATTATTACTTTAACTTTGATACATAAGACGATTATGTAACAACATAATCGTCTCTCTCCCACTATATCTAACTTACATAACATACAAGAGCACTCACAGTGAGTTCTTTATCTTTATCCATATAATTTAACTAAAAAACATATTTACCTTATCAATTTAAAGATTTTTAAAAAAACCTCACATCCGGTTCCTTATATTTTTTCTATTCGATTAAAATAATACTCTTTTAATCAATTTTTACCATTGTTTCTCTCTCTTTCACTCACAAAAGTATTAAAAATATAAGGATATGAGATGAATTGAGATTGGGATATTTACCACTCTATGTAGTCTCCTATAAATTTTGTTGTTAAATTTTAAAGATAAGGAATGTTTTAAGGAATGGGATGAAGGAGTATTTTAGATGTTTTTCTTAAATTTACCTAAAATATAAGGATAAGGGTGAATATACCAAACTCATTGTGAATGCTCTAAGTGTTTATGTGGCTCTTGCCTTTTACACTTAAAATTGGTTTTGCATAAGTGTCTGTGTGTGTGTTTATAGGGGAGAGTTCATGAGAAAACCACATAGTTATGCAAAAACCGTGAAAACCAATTCTAACCAATTATATAATAATAATTTTTTATTTTATTTTATTTATAAGAATATCAATATATTATTACACATTTTTACCAAAAAATCATTTTAAGTAATGGGTTATATATACATAACACATAGTGTTACATATACGTAAACGGAAAACGAAAAAATTACAGTTACGTATACGTAAAATGTTTTTGGTAAAATATGTAATATTACATTAATACCCTTAGAAATAAATTAAAAACCTAAAAAATCTATAAATTATTTGATTGGATTTTGACAGTTTTCACATAATTATGTGGTTTTCTCATTAACCATCCCATATATATATATATATATGGTTTCATGTTGTAAGTGATTATAGGTTCCTTAGAGCATTCACATCGGCTTCTTAATCTCCATATCTATAATTTAACTAAATATCACATTTATCTTTAAATTTGTTTTAACCCCCACATCTCATTCTCTATATCTATCTCACTCACAAACACTTGTTTTATTATTTTTTCTATTTCCTATATACTCACAAAAAATATAGAGTTTAAAGAAAATTGATCTCTATATTAAGAGAATCTCTATTTACTAAACTATAAAATTTAATAATAAAGATGGAAATAGAGATGCTGATATAGGTTTAAAATAGAAGAAAACTGTAAATAATAAAGATGAAGATAGATATACTGATGTGAATGCTCTTAGTTCTCCTATGAGTATAAGAGAAATTATGGCAGACAAAATAATGGGCTTTGTTGATCATAAAATTCTCAAAATCAGAATATTCTTATATGGAGGACTATGTATAAAAATATAAAATGGTCACTGAAAAGGTTCCCATCAACTTGTAAGTTGGCATGGTCACTAACTTAATTAAGTAGATTCCAAGAGTTGAGTGTAAACTTAGGATTGGGTAATGAAGAATCATAGTCAACCGCATTCTTTGGACAAGATGAATATTTCAGGAAATGAGAAAGAGGGAGTTTGAAAAAATAAATTGAGCCATTTGTCCCTCGATAATTATTCACTAAGACATGTCTAGTCGTTGTTTTTTTAGTTTTAGAATATTCTTGGAACATATATTAAAAAATAATATATATTTTTAGAACACGTAAAACAAAATAAATAATTTTTCTTTTAATTTTAAGAAAATAAAAATGAATAAAATACAATGTTTATTTATCTCTCCCAAAATTCATAAAAAAGTATGAAGAAATTTCGCTTATGTATTGTAACATCCAAAATTTCAAGTAATAAAGATATGTCTTAAAATGAAAAGGAATAAAAGTGGAAGGTCTAGTTGGTACTTTCCAAAAGAGGAAACCCCCATGCTTATACCTAGCCGCTACCCTTCATTTCTACGCAAACCCTCTTTTTCCCTCATTGCATTTCACGCAAACTTGAGAGAGAAAGGGTGAAAGGAAGTCGTGAGAGAGGAAGAAAAGCTATGATCCATCCGAGCTTCAACAACCGACTACAATATGCTCAAGAGAGGCTAAGTAAGAAGACCGCAACAAGCTAATGCGATTTGAGGTAAGAAACTAATCTAGATGTACACTTTTCATGGAAAATGGGTTTACAAGTTAAAAAGGACTTTAATCCAAAAAGGTTAGTTTTTTACGCATGAAACGGCATGAAAACCATATATCTGGCTTTCTGGATACTAGACGGATGTTTTGAACGTTTAAAGTTTGAATCTTGACGTCATAACAACCCATATCTGAACCATGCAGAAAGTTAGGGTTTTGGGGTGCAAGAACACGGTTCTCGTACGAGTACTCGCACATAGTTCCCGTGCGTGACCTTGAAGTTCATGCGTGCATGATTCAGATGGGTACTGGGAGTACTCATGCGTATACCCAAGGTACACGTAAACATGAGTTAAGCGTGTAGGAAGTACATGTAGGAATACCTTTATGCGTATACTTAGAGTATACACATGTATACTCTTAAGCGTGTATTCTGGAGTTCTCGTATGGTAAGGATGAGCGATTACTTGATGCATGTATTTGCCTTAGGGCCTAATTTCACTTAACGTACAATTACAGAATGTATATAGTTGATAGAGCGTGCAAGATCAGTCAGAACCCGGCCTACTAGTCAAGTTACTACATGTGAGTTCTAGATGCCCTCTTATATGAAGTTTTACTATATTTTGGACTGGTGTGCATACATAACGAAATGATGTTTATGAAAACAAGTTTACGAAATGAAGTTATGAAATAACATTTATAAAGTGGAGTTTATGGGAATGTGTTTATGAAATGTTTTGCCAAAGAAGTTATCAAAGGGTTTTGAATGATAAGTTATTTTAATAAAACGTACAAATGCTTTAACTAAAGTGTGAAGTAAAAGAAGTGATGCTTTAAGAAAGTCACAATATAAACGAATCTACCATGGTTCCTTCGGGAATCGAAGTGAAGTTATGTATGCCTGACAATACCTTTATAGGGGTATTTGTGGCTAGCCAACTGTTATACAACTGGGGTGACGACGGTCATCAAGGGGATTAACACGATCTTTGAAGTTTGGTACATGCTACTATTTGGAGTGCCGTGCTTAATTAAAGTTTGGTACTCTTTACTTTTCGGAGTACTGTAACATCCTGTATTTCGAAAGCGATAGAACGAGCACGAGATTTACATAGAACTAAAGAAAAAGAAGCGAGATGGACTGGGCCTTGGGCCGTGTCGCTAGGTGGGCCGGCCTGAGGGTGAGGATGGGCCTTAAGACCCTAACCCTCCATTCTTTTCCTTATTTTCTTACTTTATCTTCATCACCATTCTAGTGAGAGAAACGTCTAGAGAAAGTGTCGGTTTTGACCAAAGATCGGCCCAACCTTCTTATCCAGCGTTTGTTTGAAGCATCTCCGAAGAATCAAGCACAAACAGGTATCAAAACCCGTCTAAATCTTTGTTTTTGTTCGAAATGGGGTTTTAGGGTTTTTATGAGTTTTCTTCATAAAGATCGGATTTTTACGTGTGTTTATGTCTAAAAACCATAGATTTAGCTTCATGGTTAAGATTAGAACAGTTTGGACGTAAAAAGTTAGGATTTTGGATCAAAAACGAAGAATCTAGCCTAGAACGGATGAGTCGTCCGAAAAGTCGTTGAATAGTCCGAAAATTCTGATGCGTCCGAAATATATTTCGGACGAATTAGTTTTCGGGCGAAATAGTTTTCGGATGAAAGATATTTCGGACGAATTAGTTTTCGGGCGAAATGGTTTTCGGATGAAAGACATTTCGGACGAATTAGTTTTCAGGCGAATTAGATTTCGGATGAGAGACATTTCGGGCGAAATAAGATTTCGACCGAAATAGATTTCGACCGAAATATATTTCGACCAAAAAAGATTTCAGTCGAAAAGATATTTCAGACAAGTGGAGTTTTTGATCAAGTAGATTTCGGACGGATAGTTTTGTTATGACTCGGAGTTAACACGTTTCATTTATGACCACTCGAACAGATCGTTGAGCCTTATACCTAAGAAGAGTTAACTAAGAAACTCAGGTGAGTTCTAATCCTCTTTTTGTCTGTTTTAGAGGTGGTGTGCATGCTTAGTGTAAAGTGTTTATTACATATTTTACATTAATAAACGATGGCGAAAGTCATGATTTATAGCAAGGTTTAAAAGAGGCAAAAAAAGTTTTATAAATGATGTTATGAAATGTTTACGAACAGAAAATATGTTTTCTTAAAAAGAATAAAGGTAAAGTTGTAAACAAAAGTCAGTTCATTAACAAAGAAATAAAGATAAAGTTTCCTTCAGCAATAAGTACCAAGTCAAGCTATGGTTCCTACAGGGACAAATAAAGACAAATATGTTTAGTATTTTATGTTTACAGTTTATGATGTTTTAAGACAAGTTTGAATCCGTACCAGACAACTTATGTATTTTCCGCTACTTATGTTATGTTAAGAATTGTTTCCGCTGTGATTGTGAATGTCTTAATTTTAAGAGCTATGTGTTGATGAGTAAATCCAATACGTGAGGCTTCCCAGGTTTGGGGCCTTACAAGTACCATGTCTGAAGTTGGAATTGACGGTCACTAGAATGCGCATATTCGATATATATATATATAGGGAAATGTTCAGTTAAGAACCATAATTTTGGCGAGAACCAAAAGAACCATGCATTTATACACATATTTAAGGATGCATGTATGCATTTGTGCATATATGCAGTAAGGATGCATGTATGCATTTGTGTATGAATGGATGTTTCTTTTAGTTCTCGCCAAAATTATGGTTATTAATTGAACATATGCCTATATATATATATATGGGGAGTATCAAATAAGAACTAATTTTTCGCTAAGAAATCTAAAAAATGACAAAAACCTTAAGAAACGATATCAAACGAACTCCGATTGAGCTAATTTCAGCGGCGTTGGAACTGTCTCGTCGAACTCTACCATCTTAGCTTTTAGGATTTAGCTTTTAAGGTTTAGATTTTAAGTTTGAATTTTAGGGTTTTAGCCATATGGTTTAGCCTTAGGGTTTAACTTTTAAGGTTTAGATTTTATGGTTTAGGTTTTTTTTTTGTGGGGGTAGGGGGTTTAGGTTTTTTTTGGGAGGGGGTTTAGGTTTTTGGGGGGTGGGGGTGGTGGTTTTAGGCTTTTCGGGGTAGGGTTGGGGGTTTAGGTTTTTACGGGTGCGGGTGGAGGGGGTTTTAGGTTTTTGGGTCCGGGTTAGGGTTCGATAAGATGGTTCCAACGCCGCTGGAATGAGCTCAATCGGAGTTCGTTTGACCCAATTCTTAGGATTTCTTAGCGAAAAACCACTTATTAGTGGAACCATCCCCTATATATATATATATATAGGGTTAGGTTCAAATGAGAACTCATAAATACTTGAGAACTCGCGAGAACTCGTCAAAAAACCAATTAAAACAATTTTTTTTTGTTTTCAGTATCTTTATTATTAAAATATAACATAAAAATGATTTATCTCTTCAATTAATTCATCCATTCTCTATAAATTATCCTTAAAAAAATTTATATACATGTGTAAATGATAAACACTTACACATGTGTAAGTGGTAAACTTACACAAGTGTATATTTTTTTAATATATGAAGACATGTAAATTTACATATATAAATTCATTTTTTTTATGTTGTATTCTAAAAATAAAAATATTAAAAACAAAAAAATGGTTTTGATTGGATTTTTGACGAGTTCTCGCGAGTTCTCAAAATATTTATGAGTTCTTAAATTATCCATTCCCTATATATATATATGCTGACTATTGTTTAATTATGTTATTGCATGCTTACGTACGATTTTATTATAGAATTTTAATTGTTTATGTTTTGGCAAAATACTTGAAGTTAATGTTTTATATAAAACTAGAACTTACTCAGCGAAACTGACTTTTTAGTATGCATTTTCAAGTTAAGTGTAGGATGAGAAGATGTATGGATGCTTGGCTAGCGATGAAAAGTTACCCGGTGATTAAAGAAGCCTGGCATCCTGTTATGTTTTAATTTATGAACACTAAGACAATGTTTATGTTTGTTATGAACTAGTTTATGAAGTGATAAATGATTTTCCGCTACATTAATGATTTCAAAGTTTAAGAACTATATGTTAATGAGTAAATCCAACGTGCGGGGCCTTACAAGTTGGTATCAGAGCAATAGTTTGAGAGATTCGAACATTCCCAGTGTCTGAACTTAAACTGAGAATGGAACCAAGCAACGGATGCTATTACGGGTAATTCAAAGCCAAAGCATCAACCGTATGTAGTAAGTAACGTTTTTCCCGTTAGATGAGTTAGATTAGGATGTAGGTTTTAATGTTAATCTTAAATGTGATCAAATAGAAACCAAGAAGTAGCGTAATGGTTAATTGCGGATAGCCAGTGTATATTAACAGCTTACCTTACATGTTGTGTTCTACTTGTTAACTAGCGTGATTACATTATTCCCTTTATTCCTTATCTTTCAGTTTAGGAGAATGGCTAGGCAAGGAGGTGGTAGACGTGGTAGTGGACATACGGGACGACGTGGCAGGCCACCCGTCAACCAGAGACAAAATGAAAAGGAAAGTGTTCATGCTTGCCCAGAGGTCAGCCATCATGAAACGAAAGGGACCCCGACGGTCGAACAATAATTCAGCTTTGAGCCAGAGGTTAAGACCGCTCTGGCAAGATAAATGAATCAACTACTACAAGCTACTTGCCTACCCTTTTAACTGAAGCATTAAAGACAACAAACTGAGAGACTGCTAGGAACTCCGGTACTAGAGTGATGGACCACAGTGATGATAAGGAGTATGGGGGAGGATTCGCCCATGGTTGCTCCTACAAAGGATTCCGAGATTGTGACCCTCCAATCTTGGATGGTAAGAAAGTTGCTATTGCCACCTTTACCTAGGTGACAAATGGAAGCCACTATCAATATGAGTGAGTGTCGCAAGGATCAGACTGTCAAAGTTGTTGCACACTCATTCAGAGATGAGGCCTTGCATTGGTGGGCATCGGTGAAGCAAGCTAACAGTAGTTGGGAAATAAAGTTAATGAAGTGGGAGGAAATGAAATAATTGGTAATCAAGAAGTTCTGCCCTCAGAACGAGGCATAACCGACGAGTCTTATCCGGTGGCTGACAAGTCTTCTCACGTGGCCGAAAAGTCTTCTCCTGTGGAACATACCGTGTTACCAACAATATGTTTTACAATAGATCTTTGTCGGTAATGTAATTTCACATAAAAAAATAAACAAGTTTATTTATATTTTCTGAAAAATTAATACAAATTATGAAAATTAATTAAAATAATCTGGAAATTAATACATATTATTTGGAAAATAATACAATATCTGGAAATTATTATAAATTATGAAAATAATATAAATTATGGAAATTAATACAAAATCTAGAAATTAATACATCTCTCGTGACGATATCTTGTCTTGGATTCGGTACACCGCAAATAAGAAAAGTCTCCTTTCCAGTATTGTTGCAGAGTCTCATGCCTAGTCGTATGGTTCTTTGTAGCAACACACTAACATTAGTTACTATTTTTAAAGTGTTTTTGAAAATATACGACATTGCTCATGGTCACTAACCAATACAAACAAAAACAATGTTAACTTTTAAAACTTAATTTTAAAATCTGAAGTCTGAATATGATAAATGTATATTATTAAACACTTAGATTATAGAACAATTAACTCAAGAAAAAAACTAAAACATTGAAAGATCGACATGGCATTCACTTGATACCAAATGCATGCACGGAATTAAACATTGTGCTAAAGAATTATAAAAAATCAGCATGGGTTTCATAAGAAATTTTAGCATGAAATAGGCAAAATTACATGTGACAAGATTGGCATGAAATTGATCCTCATATTCAAACACATCTTGGAATCTAGTATTGGCATGAAATTTGCATCTTTTCAAAGGAACATGACAAAATTTTACTTAACTTTTGTTTCCTATCGAAAACACTATTTTAAAAATATATTATTAAATAATTAATTTGTTTGCATTCAAATGTTTAATCAAACTATTCCCTATAAACTAACAAAATTCATATAGGATGTAAGAATGATGGTGAATTTCTGTTAATAATATGTAGGGTTGCAAGTGTACACAATCAACGATAAGGTCAAACAAATGGATAAAACTCTTTTACATTAGATTCACTCGTTTAAAAACCAAGTTTTTAGTAATAACTTTTTAAAGGTTAACTACATGTAAATATCTTATATTAGTTTAGCTAGATGCATTTACAACCGGTGTCATTATCCCAGCCAGTTGAAACAAAAAACCGCAACTTTTACGGTTCGGTACAATTAAAGAAATGGTTTTAAAATTATTACATGCGTTAAATTTTATTAGTTTTGAAACAACTAACCCAATTTTTCTATCACCAAACACACACGTGAAAAACCCCTTAAATGAACTAACTTTATAGCTGTATCAAAATAAGAAAGAAGTATAGATATATATGATTAAGACCAACTATGTAGGAATAGTATTTCGTGTACGCTTGTACTGTATGATAATCGGGTGATCGCTTTCAGATTGAATTATTTCGTTGGTATACACGAATATTCAACCGGATAAGAATCAGAGATTCAAGAACGAATATGTGAAAACTGTTAGATTTTTCGTGTGTCTGAAACTGGCCAAATAGACGTATATTTATAAGGGTGAACCTATGCAATGAAACGTCATGACTGTTGGCTCATAACCACCACAATCGTCAACCGTTTGGAAGTTAACTGGCGTTTCAATTTTGTCCCGATGACCAAAATTGCTATTGATCTTTAATCATTTCCAAAGATCAATTTCAAGCAATCTTTAGCAAGTTTTCACTTCCGAATCAACTTCCAATGCATAACAAAACATGAAAAATTAGCTTAACCCCAGCCAGGGGCATTGCTCTTTGGACCCCACTAGGGGTTGTCGCCCCTACAACCCTGCTAACCAGGGGCACTACCCCCGGAACCCCGTTGTTAAGTGGGCTTCGGCCCCTTAAAACAAGGTGTCATAAGCATCAGAAATCATAAGATCCTCAAACAAGCGTGCATTTCACACTTACTAATTTATTTAATGTTTCATTATGACTTCTCATTTAGTCATTAAGTAAATCCAATTGTATAAAATAGCAAGCTAACACTAAAATCTCCAACAATATAATAACCAGTGGCAGATTTACATAGGGTCTGGGGGGTTCACCGGAACCCCGCGAGTTTCAAAATTTTAGTAGAAAGCTATATAGAAAAACTAGGGTGAACCCCTTAAAAAATATAGGGTGAACCCCTTAAAAAAAGTTGAAAACTGATCAAGATCAGATTTTGAGATGTGAATTTGGAGTGGAATGATGTGTTGATAAAGACCTAGAAATTAGAATCTTGAAAAGATTAAAAATTTGTTGTTATTTTGGATAGGGATGAAGGTAGAATGATATTTGTGTGTGGTGGTGAACAACTATGGGTAGCTTTTTTTTAATTCGTAAATACTATTTTATCTATATTATGTGTTTTTAAATTTCTAATGACGATGTTTTTTTATTATTGTATCGTATTTTAATTATGTGATGAACCTTACTCGACCCGAACAATCGAACCGAACCAAAGCGAAATTTTTTATGTCTTACCCTATGAAATTGGAGTAACTGTGAACCACTAAAAAAAAATTTCTGGATTCGCCACTGATAATAACTTATACTCTTATTATTGAATTACCTTTAAAAAAAACATTATTCTTATCGAAGATTTCTAACGTTTTTTTTCCATTATATATAAAAGCTATTATTTTATTCTTAAATCTATGATGGAGTTACAAACCCAAGTTCAATCAATATTTCATCATCTTGATTAAAAAAAAGGGAACAAACTGAATCTTGTTGATTTGCGTCGTCGGACATGAATAAGAAAAATTAAAAACATCTAGATATCGAAAAATCGTATGGTGTTTCTTTTCAAAAAATTCAACTTCCCCAAATAGGGAAGAATATACTATGCAAGACCTTTATGTCCATATGAACTAGTGAAAAAATAACTAAATAAATAAATAAAATCGTGGACATATTCTCTCAAATATAACTCATTTTTGAGATATAATGAGTTATATAACACGGTTTAACTTGACATCGAACAAACAAATAGAATTCGGTTTATAGTAAGAAACCGGTTAGGTGATTATAATAAAACAAAAATTTTAAATGTAATTATAGTAAGAAACTGTGCATTGGCGGAACTTGAACAATGAAATTGGGGGACCCGAAAATATTATACATAAAACCAAATTTTTTTCACCAAATAAAGACCACAAATCCCAAAAAAAAACTCAGTTCTTACACATAAACGTCAAAGAAAGAATAATTGCAACTCATCCCGACGACCTTTAAGGTCTTTGTGGAACAAATTTGGCTTTTGGTCTGGATTAGAAGGGGCCAAAACACTATAACTAATATGAAATAAACCTTATGGGCCGAAAAAAATACTACTGAGCAAAAAAATATGAGGGGCCTGGCCCCTTATATGTTCCTCCCGTGGTGCTTTATATGTAATTATATTTTTTAAATGTAATAGAATTTGTTTTTTTTTTTTTGGGTTTAATTTAGAAAAAAGAACTAGACTTTATTATATTATGTTAATCAAAATCCTATAAATAAAACCCTTAATTATTTAGACACTTTGCCTTCAAGGTGATTTTGATTCATCTTCGAGGAAAAAATGAGAATGGACTTGTGAGTGATGTATGAATCACTCACTAAAAATAAATAGCATCTGGTTCTTGTCCATGCAAATTATTAAAGTATTTTTTTTTCTAGATTATTAGAGAATAAATTGGTATTGCTCGCAAATCAATGGATAGCTTTTGTTTCCTGTGTCTATTAATGGGCATTTTTGGTTTTTATTGTCATTAACAATCATTTTTGGTTTTTTATTGTCATTACTGTTGTTCTGTAATTTGCCCATTCTAGCTACTTGCTAGTTGGTTTCTTCTTATAAAAGTCTTCTGTCTTTCAAAAAAATTAACAATCAAATAAAACTTGGCGGGAAATGCATGATGGTGGTCCATAATTGGTCCTTTGAAGTTCTATCCAATCTGAGCATCGATTTGGTTTTTCTACAGTTATTATTCGTATTCTAGTATGGACCAAAGGTCACAAAATCATTGATGTCCCCATGCATGTGTGTGTCTCCATGATGTGCTTGTGTGAGAATGAGAATTCAAGAAAACATACAAAATATTTCAGGGTTTCATTACCTTCATGTAATAAAGATTCAACACCACACATAATGAGATTGATCCAGAGGGAGATATATACAAGAGCTTGCTAAATATTTGTAGTGGTTTATAGATTCCATGCAGAAAAAGCTTGATATATAATATATAGAGTAAACTACGGTTTTAGTGCCTAAGGTTTGGACTCATTCTCTATTTTAGTCAATTAGTTTCAATTTCACCTTTTTAGTTATTGTGGTTTCCAATTTGTCCCATTCAGCTACCATCCCTTAACGTCATCCATTAGAAGCACTCATGTGCGTGCGTACGTGTGTGTGTGTGGAGAGAGAGAGAGAGAGAGGAGCATGGACATATAAAAGATTTGTAAGGTCCATAAACTTCATATAAGAAGAGATTACACTCAACAGAAAGTCATAAACTAACTATCTTTAAAGCAAAAAACAAGAAGACTACATGACAATGAGAAACAAATTAAAGATGGCTAGTGAAGCACATTGTTCTCTTCCTCAAATTCATTTTGCATCCTAAAAACAGAAAAAAGAATTGTATAAGTTAATCAGAAATGAAAAAAAACTATCAAAACATAAACATAATTTATAAAAATAAAAAGTTTACTTAATTACCTCATTTACTCCTCGATGCTTTGCATTTGTAGCATTCCATTCTGCTAGCATAATTGTGTAGCCCACAACCTAATCTACTTGAAATCAAACAATATATGAACAAAGACTAAGTAACATTTCACATAAATTTAATGATGTATTTCACTTATGAATCTTATTTATACCTATTGCAAATCCAATCTCCGGTTTTCCAGCCTGGAACAACACTCGCATCATAGCTATACATGTTTGGAACAGCCATCATTGCACTATAATCTCTGAGTGCACCACATATATAACATGCGGTCCTACTCGCGTAGTTATGTGTCCCGCAGTTGAATGTGGCACAATACCAGTCGCCGGCTAAGATTTCCGTTCTATTCATCCCATAAGAAGACACCTCATCAGGGGTAGCAAATTTAGGACAATGACATCTTTGACAAGCGTCACGTTTCTTGAAGTTCAAATGTTGGCATGCAGCACACATCCAATCTCCACTGCTCATTTTGTTTATCTTGTTATGAGTTTTATAACCTGAAATACCAAATAAATTAAGAATATCATCACATTTTATTTCACTTAAAAGCATTAAAGATGTCAATCTCCAAAGAAAGTACTAACCTTGAGAATTTGTGATATTGTAATCAATAACTGTGAAGCAAAATAGCAAAAGAAGAGAGGATATGACAAGTGAGTTGGTGATTTTCTTCATTGAAACCTCAAGGGTTTATATACTTGCCAAAAGATTCTAAACATGGGACCTATGCAAGAAAATAAGTATTAATTCTTTTTCCAAGACATTTTTGGTAGTGTGGTTTCATATGGCCTCTTGGAATGGGATTCCAAAAGTTGGAAATGTGCCATTTTGGTTCAGATAAACCTTCCCATCTGTGAACAAATTTCATCCTGTAACCTTAATCTAAACATTAGTATTACTTAAAGATCATAAAATCTTGTGTGAGAATAACGACATGTATAATTAAATCCATTTAATATTTACTGGTTTATATTTCACTTATAAGTTGACCCTGAGAACTTTTGACAACGCGTATTATATAAGAACCTCAACGTACGTGGGATTGGCTTATTTAGCTCTGACTAAGTCTTGTTCATGGATGCCCGGTCAAGGCCAACAGTTAACCTATTCACTTCAAACAACAATGCCTTCGATTACGTGATTGTAGTAGAGTTAACTTGAAAAAATGATGATCTTTGTTCTCGGATAGGTAGCTACAATTGTTCAAATGAAAGTAGTTTTGAAGAACAATATTGTTGATTGTGTTTTGAATAATAAACGCTTCTTGTGAATTGTGATATTTTTTAAGTTGCAAATGACATAATATTATTGAAGTCTAATTAGTTTGTGACTTGTTTAAAAAGTACATGTGGGTGTATATATGTATATATATGTAATATGTGTGTGTATTTTTAGATATTTGATGCATAAATTTTCTGTAATTACTGTTTTTAGTCATTTTATGTTAAGTTTTAATAATTGTTAGCTATTTTGAATATTTGTTATTATTGTTTAATATTTGCTATATTTGTTATCTAATTAAAATATTTGGAGGTTGATTCCAAAGGCTTTAGCCCCGGACCCCTTCTAACGTGTTTCTACAGTGTCTATAGGTCAAAGTCCAACTTGAGAAGACGAACAACGACCCAACAAGCAGGGGCGGACCTACCTAGCGCTACCCCTCAACTTTTACGCGCACTGTAATTTTTTATTTTTTTACGCTTTTATGTATCCGGTTACCCATTACGTTACCCCTGAAAAAAAATTACGTTACCCCTCAAATTTTTATAAAAGCTAACACTTCATAAAAAGTTTAAAATTTTATAAAAAACCTAATACTTTATAAAAAGTCCCCATATTCTATTAAAACCTTCCCCAACATTTTTTAAAACCTTTTTTTAACCAGATTTCGTATGGGTCTTCAGCAGCTTCTGACCTTTTAATAACTAATATTTGGATATAAAATGATGAGTCTTTAATAGCTTTTTGTTTTGTTGGGCTAATAACACTGTAACAGGTATAACAAAAAAAAACACAAGATTACTGAATTAGGGAAAGAAGCAAAGCAACAGGTCACATCCGGCAGCCACCTCCAACTGTGCTTTCCGCCATTGCTCAGCGCTGCTCCCCTGTCTCCGCCGGGCACCGCACCGCTGCGCTGCCGCCAGTCTCTCCACCACAACCCACATGTTATTTTACTCTTTATTCCCTCTTGTTTACTTGTTTGAAAAAGAAAATCTACGGTTAAAAACATTGAACCCCTTGAAAAAAAATATTCCGCCACTGTTTCATTTACGTGAAAGTACGGTTAAAAAAATTCGTTACCCCTGAAATTTTGTCCTAGATCAACCACTGTCAACAAGACCAACAAAAAAAACTCAAACCAGAAAATTCTACTTTCATGCATTATTAATTACTATTTTCACGTGTTTTAGAAATATATGACATTGCTCATGGTCACTAATTAGTACCAAAGAAAACAACGTTAACCTTTTCAAACTTAATTTCAAAATCTCAAGTTTTAATATGACAAATGTGTGCTATCAAAGGAATACAGCAATTAATCCAAGACAAAGTTTCATAAGATGTCATTTTAGAAGATGAGTAAATAAGGAATCTTAACTACAACATTGAAAAATTGGCATGGAATTCACTTAATACCAAATGCTTGCATGAAATTAAACATTGTGCTAAAGAATTATGAGAAATCAGCATGGATTTTCATGAGAAATTTTGGCATGAAATAGGCAAGAAAATGTGACAAGATTGGCATGGTCAAATTCACACATTTTGGAAGCTTGTATTGGCATGAAATTTGCACCTTTTCAAAGGAACATGACAAAATTTGACTTAAATTTTGTTTCCTATCTAAAAAACCATTTTACAAATATATCATTAAATATTATATATATATATATATATACTATACAATAAAGGAAAACCATGGGGGGACACGTGTCACTCTCTGGTTACTCCTCACCTTTATTTTCTCGCATCTCTCTCCTATTAAGTATTAATTTTTCTGTTTCTCTCTCCTATTAAATAATAATCTTTATATTAATAAATAAAATTATATTGACACGTGTCACTTTCTGGTTCATTTGTATCATTTTTTTTCCGCCTCTCTCTCAAATTGAATAATGATATTAAAAGAATTTATTTTTAGATTTTTAATATAAATATAATTACGGATACTTATTATTTAATTATAAATAGTTATTATATCATCAATCAAATGAACTTAATATGAACTAACATTTATCAATTAAATTAAAAAAATTAATACTCAGTTGAATTTTTTTTTTTTAAACTAACTTAACAGACATTATAACTGTCACGATAAATTACATTTTTAAAGACATATTTTGACGAGTGTGTTTGTTAACAAATTATATTATATTTTATTCAACCGATATAATATACCGGTTTATTAAACCCGTGTATTATACGGGTTTTTAAAAATATAATTTTTTTATTACTAAATATATAATATTTTATTTATTCAACCCGTGTAATACACGTGATTTTAACCTAGTATATATATACACACACATTAAAGAACAACTTCGATGAACACTAACTAGACAGGTGGTGCGTCTTCAATGGACCATACGAAAGGCAACCAACCACTGCATGGTAGTCTACCACGTGCACGTGGCAGGCTGTTGATTTAATTTCTTTTAAAACTGTCGATTTTTTTTAAAGCTATATAAAATTTAATGTAGGTTGACAACAAAGGAATAAGTTGATTAGTGCCCATCCCTCCCCAGCCCGGATTTTTAGCTTTTTTTTCTTTTTCTTTTTTCATTTTCTTTACTTTTTTTCGTTTTTGTTTTTATTTTTTTTCTGTAATTAGTTTTAGGTTTCTTCTGTAAATTTATTTATTTAATTAAATCATTTTTAAATGTGTTTTTCTTCTTAACGAATTTTAGGTTTACCGATTGGTCGTGACATAGGGTTTAAAGAGGAAAAACCCGTCGCAACGCACGTCGATAACCAAATTCCTCGTTTAATTTAATTTTCAATGAAACTATTCCAGATAAAATAATAAAATTTATATAAAATAAAACACTAATAGTTATATTTCTGTTAACAATATATTGGGTTGTCAGTGTACATAATCGACTAAGATCAAACAACACGGACACAACTTTTTGACATTAGACTTACTCATTTAAAAGCTATATTTTAAGTCATCATACAAGTTTATCAAACTTAATTGGTATACATTAATTATGTGCAAGATATTAAAAACAGTATTATGCCATTATCTGAACATTAATTATGTGGCCTAGAAAAGTTAATTTAAACGTCGACTTTTCGCCTAGAAAAGTTTAAACGTCGATGTTTCATTTAGAAAAGTTATGAATTCACATTTCTCGGTGAATTCACCGAAGCATCGGTACGTAAAATGGAGGTGACACTGAAACATCTATATGGTGACATCGAAAGAACAGTCATATAAATACGTGTATCGCGACCCTCAGTTATCCACATGTATATTGAATGCTTTGATGAATTTGAAATGTTCATTAAAAGTTAAAAAGTCAATATTTTTACGATGAAATTGACTTTTAATATGTTTATTTTAAGAACATTTCCCTTCAAAAATGCGCTAAAGTTTAATAGTATTGATGCAATTAACCCAATTTCTCCATCAACTAACACACACGTAGAAAACTCCATTAAAAATTAACTTTATAGGTGCATCAAAATCAAAAAGAAGAATATATATATATATATATATATATATATATATATATATATATATATATATATATATATATATATCATTATGACCAACCATAACTTATATTCTTATTATAGAATTAGCTTTATGTAACGCCCTAAAATCACGACACGTTATGATGGATTCAAGAAGGTAAACGGGAAAAGAATGGGTCGAGGGTCGGTTTGGGCTTGGCCCGTAGGAAGGAAAAGAAGGGGGAGGGCCTTAAACCCTAGCCACCACCCCTATCCTCCTCATTTCACCATTTTCTAGAGATAATCTAGAGAGAGAAAGTTGTGATTTGGAGCAACCGAGCATCAAGGAGCGTTGGGAATCATCACGAGATCGCATCAAGAAAAGGCAAGCAAAAACATGTAACATTTGGACCTAGATCTGAGTTTTTATACAAAGTGGGTTTTAGGGTCATTTCATAAAAAGGAAGGATTTTTATGTAAAAAATGGAAAACGGACCTTGGATCTGGACTCATGAGATGAAAAGCAAACTTTTGAACGTAAAAAGTTACAATTTTGAATAAAAAAACATAGATTAATGAAGAACATTCATGGGGTGACACTATTTCATGGAGTGATACTATCTCATGCGATGACACTATTTCATGGGATGACACTATTTCATGGGGTGACACTATTTCGTGAGTTAACACTATTTCATGAGATGACACTATTTCATGGGTTGACACTATTTCATGGGGTGACCCTATTTCATGAGGTGACACTATTTCATGGGGTGACACTATTTAATGGGACGACACTATTTCATTAGGTGACACTAAGAGGAGATACTAATGATTAGCTAAAGTCCATAACGCAAGTTATGACGACATTAAAAGTCTATAACGAAAGTTATGGCGACACTAGTCATGTCAACACTATAGGGGACACTATAGTGGCGACACTGTCATAGGAAACACTGTTGTGACGACACTACTGGGCGACACTAGCTCGACGACACTATAGGCGACACTAGACAAAAGTTGACCGATTTCACATGTTGACTTCGTACAGATTTCCGTAGAGACCGGTCTATGTAAGACCTGAAACCCGGGAGGCCTCACTTGTTGGATTTACTCATAAACATGCAGTTCTTAAACTTGAATATCATATACGCAGCGGAATCATTCATTTTCATGGATAACTAAAACTTGTTCAACATTCATAAACATCAAATATGGTCTCAAACAAAACATAACATAATCAAAAGTCATAACGGGATGCCAATCTTCATGATCAATCGGGTAACTCCTTTCGCCAGCCAAGCATCACGTTCAACTTTCATACCTGCCCTTAACCTGAATGTGCATACTAAAAAGTCAGCTACGCTAGTGAGTTCTAGTTTTAACATAAAACATTAACTTCAAATATTTGCCAAAACATAACATTTATCTTCATTTAATAAAAGCGTACGTAAACATGCAATAACAAACATAACACATAAGTCAAACGAATACATCGAATATGCGCCTTCTCGTAACCGTCAATTCCAATTTCAAGCACGGTGCTCCATAGAGCACACGTACCAAACTTCAAGCACGACATCACAAGGATGACACGTACCAAACTTCAAGCACGATACTCCGTGGAGTAGTCGTACCAAACTTCAAGTACCAAACCTCGTGAGGCACAAATACCAAACTTCAAGGATTACGATAATCCCCTTGGTGATCGCCATGACCCCAGCTGTACAATAGTTGGCCAGCCACAAATGCCCCTATAAAGGTAAGGCCCATAACATACATCCCATACCCATAAACTCGATTCCCTAAGGAATCATGGCATATTCGTTCGTTTGTGACTTTCAAAAACATTTACTTCTTTTACTTCAAAACTTCAGTTAAAACATTCGTACGTTTTATTAAAAATCATTCATTTGTTCCTAAACACTTCATAAACTTCTTTTGGCAAAATATTTCATAAACACATCTTTCATAACCTTTTCTTCCAAAAACATCATTCGTAAACATTGTTTCATAAAACGTCAAACACATCATTTATCAACATCGTTTTATAAAACAAACACATCACCACGTATGTACACCAGCTCGGAAACATTATTTAAAACATTTAAAGAAGGGCTTCTAGAACTCACCAGTCTATCGATACTCAACTTGAAGTCGATGTCTTTTCTATTGCTTAAGCGTACACGGATCTACACATAAATCAAAGTGCGGATTCTATCAATTGTACAAGAGTCGGCCATAATTGTTACTAGCTACTCTTGAGAGTCGCCGAGACAATCGCCTGGCGACACAAGAGTGTCGGCCGGGAGTATCGGCAGGCACACATGAGTGTCAGCCGGTGATATGTCCTAAATTATACATGTTTTGCATGCGTAGTAATCCCCATATTATGGTACTAATTGATTAATAACCTTACAATTGATACTTAAAACATTAATATTTCACAATTTCAGGTTATTCGGTGCTCCAAGATAAACAAAGCAAAAACCAGCTTAAAACATGAAGAAATCAAGCTTTTGGAGGACCAAACTCGAGCATTGACTCCCCAAGAAGTCAAACCAGGTCAAGGAAAGTCAACACAACAGCTAAAAGACAAAACTGGGAGGCAAAGGAGGGTTGCACGGCCATGCAACCCATTGCACCGTCGTGCATTGCCTAACTTTCTCCCCAAGGCTCCAGTACACTGTCACTTGTACCCTGTTTGATTCCCGAGGTGTTTGCACGCCCGTGCAATCCAATGCACGGCTGTGCATTGCTCATTTTGAGGCCTATAAATAGATGGCTTGAGTTCTTCATTCCACACACCCATACACATCTTAGAACAGTGAGCGTATTTCATAGTTAGAGTAGAGAGTATTAAGTGGAGGGGCTCTTCCTCCTTGTTCCGCAATATGGGAGCCTACGAAACCCAGCGTTATGCTAGTTAGTATGGCCATTCGTGGCTAAACTCTTTGTATTGCTAGGGTGAATATGAAATTTGGTGCATGTTAATGTTTAACGTATTAATCCAAGTGATGTGTTTATGTCTTTAACTATTCGTCCTTAAAACCACCATTTTGGTGGGCTTTTATTATTGTCTAAATCCGTATTTATATTTGTGAGTGTTCTTGATTTTAAAGTGTAAAACCTTTTTAATCAAACTTCTCTTGACGCTTGTACGTCTTTATACAAGTAGAGATTGATAAGCCAAGGCTTGGTTAACACTATTAAGGTCGTACGTATTTATACGAACTTATTATGCAACCAAGAATTGGTGAACTCATGTTGGGAACGGTATGTCTTTATACTTGGTCCCATTGTTACACCGCCTCCCGGTGAGCAAGATATAATCACCTATTTAACTCTAATACAAAGCATTTTACGTTCGATGTCTTAAACCAACCCGGAGATGACCATTCGATGGGTTGAGGGTAATTGTTGTCCATAACGAGAGGCACTACCACTTGTTAAAGCTTTTTAAATTTGCAAATCAAATGTCGTGAGGACGAGGCTCTAGCGGTGACCCGGGTCACACATTTGTTGTAGTCATATCACTGGATTAGTCAACTTAACATTATCACGTACCAAGCGGATTTGAAATCCAAAGCAATACTATTCGTAACCTGATCATTTCCGACATATTTACTTTCATGTTATTTACTATTCTGTCCATTACATTTATGTTACACATTTCACGCACGTTTTTACTTTTCTGCTATTACTTTATCGTCATTTACTTTTCTATCGTTTACTTTCCTGTTCCACAAGCACACAAAACTCACTCACTAATTAAACCGGCTAAACGTTAACAAAAGTTGAGTATTGGAATTCGACAGTGCCCATTGGTTCGATACTTGGTTCTTACCTAAACTATATTACGCTGCGATAGGTACACTTGCCTATTGTGTGTGTTTTTAAGTTAAAGTAATTATCATTTTATAAATTTAAAACCTGATCTCGTAAAACCATCCTAAAAATATATTTATTATATTTTTATATATTAAAACACTACGCATCAAGTTTTTGACGTCGTTGCCGGGGACACGGTAATTTCAAGAAAAATTCAAGTTAACGGATTAACCTATCAATTTCCATCTGCTCTTCTGTTACATTTGTTACAGGTAGTGTATGATCCATAGCTCCACT
Organism: Smallanthus sonchifolius; assembly: GCA_023525975.1. Lineage (NCBI taxonomy): Eukaryota > Viridiplantae > Streptophyta > Magnoliopsida > Asterales > Asteraceae > Smallanthus > Smallanthus sonchifolius. Next base: position 2,555,318 of record CM042022.1, read on the forward strand.
ACTGGTTTATATCAACCTTTAGAAGAGCCCGAAAGATTCTTTCATCTCCGAATACGAGAAAACCGTACTAGAAGAATGGCCGCTGAAAACCGCACTATTTTCGATTTCACAAGACCGACACTAGAGGCTTTGGGGTCTAGTATCACAAGGCTAATGGTTGACGCTAACAACTTTGAGATCAAATCTCATGTGATCCACATGTTTCAGTCATGATGCACTTTCCATGGATTACCCGATGAGGATCCACATGCCCACATTGCAAATTTGCTTGAAATTTGTGACACTTTCAAACTGAACGGAGTGTCGAATGACGCAATTCGCCTCCGAATGTTTCCCTTTTCCTTAAGGGAACGAGCTAAGGCATGACTAAACTCTCTTCCTACTGGGTCAATCACTACATGGGATGATCTAGCTCAGAAATTCATGTCGGAATACCTCCCGCCAGCTAAAACTGCTAAACTAAGAAATGATATCACCACTTTCACTCAGGATGTTGGTGAATCACTATATGAAGTATGGGAACGCTTTAAGGACATGTTAAGTAAATGTCCTCACCATGGGCTAGAAGTTTGGTTACAAGTGTCATCATTCTACAATGGGTTACATAATCAAGCTCGTCAAACACTAGACGCTACCGCAGGTAGTATTTTTGAAAACAAGAGGCCACAAGAAGCTTACAACCTAATTGAGGAAATAGCTATGAACAGCTATCAATGGGACAGTCCAAGAAACACCAGGGGAGCTAGGCAAGGATTTCATTCCATCGATACTTTCACATCACTTTCTGCTCAAGTAGACGCCCTTACCACTCGACTCAATCAACTTAGTAAGGGCAAGACCGCCGTTGAGGCTACTGAAGAAGTGAAGAGTATCACCACTAATACCGAGTAGGTTGACTTTATCGGAACAAATCGCCTACAAAACAACCCCTATAGTAATACCTACAATCCTGGATGGAGGAACCATCCAAACTTTAGCTGGAAGGATAACAACAATCAAGGATAATCCGACTTCGGACAACAACATCAACAGTTTCAACAAAGACCACCTCAAAACTATCAGCCTCGTCAACAATTTCAAGGAACTAGCAAACCAAGCAACGGGTTAAGCTTAGAGGACGCGATAACTAAGTTAATATCTACAACTGAAAGTCAAGCCCTTCTAGCGGATTCCCGTCACAAACAATATGAGGAGAAGTTTAGTCTTCACGAAGCTGAGTTTAGGACACATAAAGCAACTCTACAGTCCATTGAAACACATATAGGGCAAATTGCAAAACTTCTATCCGAAAGACAACCAGGATGTCTTCCGAGTAAATATCGAAACCAATCCAAAAGCAAATGTAAGTGCTATCACTCTGAGGAATAGCAAGGTTTATCCAGAGCCACCAATGCCAGACGAAGAGGTTCAATCAACAAGGAGGGAGATATTTACCGGAGTACCGCTTCATCCACATATCATAGAAACAACTACCCAAGAACCACAATCAAAGATAACTCCACCTCCTGCTCAAGTAGATACTCCTCCAAAAGTTCCAACAAAGAAAACGTTCCATTCCCACATACCTTACCCAGGAAGGCTAGTAAAGCAAAAGACTGACAAACAATACGAGAAATTCATCGAACTATTAAGCCAGATCCATGTCAATCTTCCCTTCCTAGATATCATACAACAAATGCCTAAGTATGGACGTTTCTTGAAAGATTTCCTTACAAAAAAAAGAAACATGGAGGAAGCAGTAAAAAGGACTAATCATTGTGTCGCTCTCATTGAAAGATGCCTTCCAAAGAAACTTTCAGATCCTGGAAAGTTCTCTCTACCTTGTTCTATCGAACCATTACCAATAACCTTTGTGCTCGTTGACCTAGGAGCAAGTGTGAATGTAATGCCTTATGTCATGTTTAAAAGGTTAAATATTGGGAATCCACGACCTGTCAATGCAACTATCGAACTCGCAGATGGATCAGTCAAATCACCCATAGGAGTCATTGAGAACTTACTAGTAAAAGTCGGCAAGTTTGTCTTCCCCTCCGATTTCATGGTTTTAGAAATGGGACCCAACTATTCCATGCCTTTGATTTTAGGTCGTCCATTTTTAGCTACTGCTCGAGCCGTTATTGATATGAATGAAGGAATCTTGACACTTCGTGTCGGAAAACAATCAGTGACCTATAACATAGGGGGAAATGAATGCCTATCTAATGACCCATTTGAAATTGCCAAATTCATCGATACTAATCTGGACTACCAACTGAAGAAAGCTAAGGAATTCAACAAAGGAAAGAAACTGAATCTTGGGAAGGATTTTGAAAACACTGAATGGATCGATGAGTACTTTGACAAGCTACCAAAACTAAAGGACTTGAATGAAAGAACAGGAGATACGGTGGAAGTCGATGGCTCCCACCCAAAGAAAAACTGATGAAACACGTACGGGTTTGGCTAAAGACCCTTAAATAAACGTAGCGCTTCCTGGAGGTAACCCGATGATCTTGAAAAAATTGAGAGGTTGGTGCATACAGTAGAATCATGGATCTCAGGTTTGACCTTTCAAATTTAAATTTCTCATACTTCAGCCCCAGATATGCCTTCTCGATACTAGGACCTTAGTAGCTTAACTACTACCTTTTATTTTCCTTGTCTGCTTTTATGTATTCCCTTATGTGTCAGGTAGAATAGCATTACCAGATAGTCTCTCTACTTCTTTGAGGAATCGCACTCCATCTCTACAACCTGAGGAATCGAAATCCACATTAAATTTCTGTGAAATTCGATGAAGTCTTTGAAGCAAAGTGTTGACAGCACCAATAAGTTTTGGCCTTAGGTTATACACTGAATTGACCGGGGGAGTACCAGTTTCTTTTCCCTTAAAACTTCATGCATTTAAATTTCTACATAGCATTTCATTACATGCATTTGTACATTGAGGGCAATGCACAATTTTAAGTGTGGGGTGGGGAATTAGAGATTCAGGACTATTTGTAACCTCAAAGCAGTAAAATTTCAACTTGTGATTTTCTAACCATTTGACTAAAACATTACAAAAACCTACCTTTTGCAAAATCCGAAAAATTTTCAAAATTTTAAACTTTAAAACCTCTTTGAGTTCGCACCTAATTAAATAAAATGAATACATGGCAAGTAGAAGCAAATGAATATTATGCATAACGATTCGCTAAACCCTATTCCATCCATTTTCATGTGAGGAAAATCAAGCCTATTACACAGCATCAAATTTTTGGCACAGTATATAATTATTCGCATGATCTTGCGTTTGGCATTACTGAGTGTTTTTCGATTGAATTTTATGCATAATTAGAACTTGTGTGACTTATACATATCAAAACCATGAACTAGTATAAATATGAAAGTGATTGAGGCACCTACGACTTTATTACCCTTATCCTTAAATCCAAAAATCCTAAAAATATAATCCGCTTAGATCGCCCTTTGAGCCTTAGCCTTTTCTTTTCTACTACCTATAATTATCACCCAACCAGCTATTCGTAAACACCTGTTATTGGCTAACTGTCTTCAAAATGGAAAAATTAGCCTATGTCGTTATTTCGAGTTTATTACCATTGAGGCAACTTCGGAAAGAATCTGTTTTACTCAAAGGAATTGGAATATACAAGAAGGTGGATGTATTAGGAAGAAACAGTCGAACTATCTGCAAGGAATTGATGGAAATATTATTTCAAGTAAATTGAGGAAAAATAATTATTGAAGAATTTGTCTTGATATAAAAAAAAAGAAGTTGGTCTTTTACCGGTTAGACCTTAAAGAGCTGGATATGCATTATTTTGATTTCAATTTGTTTTTCTGCCTTCATTTCGCAAAGCCTGAATTACTGCCCGAACTTCAAGAGAAAGTTTTCAAAGCAACTAGTGATGTTAGAAAACGGTGGCGCAAGCAAGAACAACTGTCACCATTCTGCGGCTTGTCAAAAAGTGCCGCAAAAAAAAGAGCCAAAAGATACGAAAAATGTGTGAAGTGTGGCAACTGGAGCCACAATGGAAAATGTAGCAAGAATCAAACTCATTCCCAAAGTGAATATACGCATCTGATCAAAGTTGGAGCTATTAGGCTACAAGCCTAAAGTTCTATACGAAGAGGCAGTAACGTGTACTACACAGTAAGGAAAGAGTTGGCACTAATGAGAGATCTTGGTCTTGGCAATCTGACCATAAACGAGCCCTCGGATTAGTTATACCCTCATGATCCAAGTACTGTAAAGGGACCTGCTAGTATTTTCCATTTTAAGCCATGAAACCGTAGCTGTGTGTTTCACGATAGCTGCAGCCTTTCAAACCTTTTAAATCTCTAAAAACCCAAAAAGATTTTCATCTTCACCCCCTTTATTTTTATTTTAGCCACATTACAACCCTTTTAAAGTCCTCTTGATTCATGCATACTACTTATTTAATTGGTGGAGACTTGATTTGCATACAAGCTTATGATCATTGCATAATTCGATTCGAACTTGAGTGTTCCACTTAACTTATATTATTCATACATATATAACCCTAGAGTTGAGTGAACATTGTGAGGAGTGAAACTTTATGCATAATTGAAGTTTTAGTAGGCTTGTCATAGATTCCATCATAAAAAAATACAAAAATAGAATAAGCAGCTCAAGAGTTATCCCAGAATTTCCAACTACTTGGAGTTCCATTTTCCTTGTAAAGTTTTTAGTTATGGGTATGATTATGCATGAGTTTGCTTGAGGACAAGCAAAGTCTAAGTGTGGGGTATTATGATATGTCCTAAATTATACATGTTTTGCATGCGTAATAATTCCCATATTATGGTACTAATTGATTAATAATCTTACAATTGATACTTAAAACGTTAATATTTCACAATTGCATGTTATTCGGTGCTCCAAGATAAACAAAGCAAAAAACCAGCTTAAAACATGAAGAAATCAAGCTTTTAGAGGACCAAACCAGAGTATTGACCCCCAAGAAGTAAAACCAGGTCAAGGAAAGTCAACACAACAGCTAAAAGACAAAACTGAGAGGCAAAGGAGGGTTGCACGGCCGTGCAACCAATTGAACGGTCGTGCATTGCCTAACTTTCTCCCCAAGGCCGTACACTATCACTTGTACCATGTTTGATAAATAATTGTCACATATTGATTATAAGTATACTAGTTTATACTTCTAATATTTCCCCCTAAACTTAGTATTTCATCATAGTCTTCACTTTGGTTCACATCCAGGTGGTCAATCTCGAACAACGTCCTTCCTTGTAACAAATTCCTTCTTGTCATCTTTAGTATCTATCCTTCGTTTCTTAGGTTTGCTTGTTTCATGCATACATTATACGTAATATTTGCTTGTCAATTCTTTTCTCATACTCGTATCACATGACATTTAGTTGTCTCACACAACTTTCGTGTCACACGGTGCTTCCTTTTGATCTATCACAAACTCCTTTTACTAGATCGTATCACACGGTCCTAATCACCCAACCTGAATCACTTAGGCCTTCTTTTGATTTCTTCTCACAAGCCAGTTGGTCTTCTTTCTTACAGGTCTGTCTCACACAGATCTTGATCGTCTCATATCATTCAGTCTTCTCCTCGCGGTTCCCTCACACAACAAGTTCTTCCACTTTGATCGCTTCACACGACGTGGTTTCTTTGCTTTGATCGTATCACACAATCAATTTTCTATTTTTTTATTCTATAGTCGGTTCGTATCACACGAACTTTTCATCCCCTTCTACTCGCCTCGTCTTCTTCCTTCACTGATTGGCCTTACACGAATCATTCAAGATTTTATACAATCCTTCCTTTTTTTCTTTTTCGTACCCGTCATAGGTAGTCATATGAATCACTTGGTTTCTTGTTTTGTACTAATTCCCTTTTGATCCCTCACGGGTCAGTGTACTTCTTCATTTCACGTGATAAACAATATCAACAAAAGGACTCCCTCCTTTATTCTTGCCGATCACAATTCTTGATTGTTGTTTCACACAACTTGGCTCTCACAGCCTTCCTGATTGTCTCACACGGTCGGTTTCTTTAGTGGTCTCGTTCTTTCCACTTCACACGTTTCACACCGTCTTGATTTTTTCAGAATCGTTTTCTGCTCAAATTTGATCACGGGGCTTCATCTATGTCCCTCTTACCATGTACTCATTGTTCTGTGATCTCACATCGCAGTCTTTAATCGCATTCCCAGGATTGTTGTAGAAACTGCATAAAGTCTTCTGACTTTGGTCCATTTCTTCTTTCCTTTTCCTTGTCTTGATACCCTTAAGATCTTCTACCTTGTCTTCATGACTTGTTTCAGTTGATAAAGATCTAATTTTCATTCAGGCCAATAGTTCCTTCAAAATCTAGCCGATCTGGAACTGCAGTATGGGATAATCCTCCCATTCGGTTGCCAAAACCAGTCACCAAAACATTCTCCATGTTTGATTGTTGAGTGGTGTTCGGATTTGTTTCTCTTGGTCGTAACCCGCTCTGATATCAAATGTTGGAAAAGGGACAATCGAACAAAACACAAGTTTAAACACACGAATGCAGTAACACAAATGATAACACAAAATACTGCATATATTACACACACTCATATATTAAATGTTTGATACAACCAGCCTTATATAGGCATCTAACCGACACATTAACAAACCGACACAAAGGTTCATATGACAATTTCTCAACTGCTATTAACCGACACTTAACCACCTTAACCAACTTCGTAATGACCCATATTCTAGACACTTAATTACACGGATTGGACTTTATCCAAACTGACCCATTAGAGTAAACTAATAATTGTCACATAATAATTATAAAATATACTAAGTGTATACTTCTAATAAGAATTGAGAGCCATACATCGTCACATTGTTTTTTACATGTTTCTTTGTAAGACTTAGAGGTGTATAAAAGAAAAAAAAATGAGTTTTGAACATTAAGTTTAACATTTGTTGAAAAAGTGAGATCCATGCATTGACCTATTGTTCTTTACCAATATTGAAGGGTTTTCGCTGTTTTAATAACCGTGTTATGTTAAGTTAATTATAAAAAGCCCTTGATTGTATATTTAGACCTATGCGTTCAAAGTGATGTTGGTTCATCTTTTGGGGAGATAATGAGAATGATCTTGTCAGTTTTCAAGTTTTGTATGAATCACTCGTTAAAATAGCATCTGGTTCTTGTCCATGCAAATTATTGAAGTATTTTATTTTTCCAGATTCTTAAGGAATAAATTGGTGCTGCTCTCAAATCAACGGATAGCTTTTGTTTCCTGTGTATACATATAGTATCTATTGTCATCAACTTATCTATTAAGATTTGGCGGGAAATGTTTGAATGGTGGTCCTTTGAAGTTCTATCCAATCTGGTCATCAATATGGTGTTTTTGACAGTTATGAATCGTATTCCGGTATGGACCGAAGGTCACAAACCTATTGATGTTTCCATATGTGTGTTTTCTTGGTGTGCTTGTGTGAGAATGAAAATACATATGCACTAGTATATATGTGTATATTTTTACAGTTTTTTTAATTTTGAAGAGAGAAGATAAAACCAAAGAAAAAGTGAGAAAGGATAAATAAACCATTGTTTTTCACTTCTATTGTTTTCATTGAAGTGGTATGTACACGGCTTATTCGGTTGTTGCAGTTCTTAACATACTATTGGTTATGAAAAGAACACGTCTCCATATATATACATAAGGCGCCCCTATATATACATATATATATAGATATATATATATATATATATATATTTTGAGAGAGAGAGGCATGAGTATTCAAAAGATTTGTAGGGTTTCCTTAATGTTTGAAAAGATTACACCCAACATAAAGTCATATACTACCAAAACACAAATTAAAGATTGACATTTTAAAGAACAAAGAGAAACAAGTTATAGATGACTATTGAAGCACAAGTTGGTTCTCTTCCTCATATTCATATGCATCCTGAAAAAAAAAATCTTTATACATTAATCAGAAAAATATAAAAAGAAAACTACCAAAACACAAACATAATTCAAAAAAATAAAAAGTTTACTTAATTACCTCAGTTACTCCTTGGTGCTTTGCATTTATAGCATTCCATCCTGCTAGCATAATTGTGCAGCCCACAACCTAATCTGCTTGAAATCAAACAATATATGAACAAAGATTAAGTAACATTACTTTCACATAAACTTAATGATTTACTTCACTTGAGAAAATATTGTACCTATTGCAAATCCAATCTCCGGTTTTCCAGCCTGGAACAATACTAGCATCATAGCCATATGCGTTTGAAGAAGCCATCATAGCACTATAATCCCTAAGTGCACCACATATATAACATGCGGTCCTACTCGCGTAATTATGTGTCCCGCAATTGAATGTGGCACAATACCAGTCGCCGGCTAAGATTTCTGTTCTATTCATCCCATAAGATGATACCTCATCAGGACTAGAAAATTTAGGACAATGACATCTTTGACAAGCGTCACGTTTCTTGAAGTTCAAATGTTGGCATGCAGCACACATCCAATCTCCACTGCTCATTTTCTGGATCTTCTTATAAGTTTTATATCCTGAAAATACCAAAAATAAATTAAAAACCGTCACATTTGATCTCCTTAAAAGCATTTAAAATGTCAATCTCTAAAGAAAGTACCAACCTTCAGGTGTGAAGCAAAATAGCAAAAGAAGAGAGGATGTATATGGCAATATTTGAGTTGGTGATTTTCTTGATTGAAACCTCTAGGGTTTATATACTTGCCAAAAGATTCTAAAACATGGGACCCATGTGAGAAAATGAAGTATTAATCTTTTTGCCAAGACATTTTTGGTAGTGTGTTTGCATATGGCCTCCTTGGAATGGGATTCCAAAAGTAGAAAAAATGCCATTTTGATTTCTATCTTGGTTCAGATAAACCTTCTCAAGCATCTGTGAACAAATTTCACTCCTACAACCTATGTCTATCTGAACAGGAGTATTTAGTTAAAGATCATAAAATCTTGTGTGAGAGAATGACATGTATAATTAAATTCATGTAATATTTACATGTTCGTATTTGACTTATAAGTTTAATTACGTAAGACACTACTACAAAAACATGTACTTGCTACGGTCAAATTCATAACAAAAAGCCACTTTGCTATCGATTTGTTACGAATTCAATCCGTAGCTAATCACTTTGTCGCTAATCAGTTTTGCTATGGATTTTTACAAACAAAATTCCGTTTCAAATATTTCTTTTTACGGTAGTGAGATGTTTATTTTGAAATACATCAAATATTCTTATTCAGTTAAAGACTGGGTTAAATTTATTGGCATGTGTCTTAAATCCTAAATTGTAAACTATGCGCCTAACTCCTACATTAAAAAATAAACATAAAACCTCTTTTAGATAGAGGGGGTAATGTACCAGAGAACTTTTTCACAAGATCAAAATTCCAAGAATACCCCTCTTTACATGAATACTCCTCTTGTATTATTTGAAGAAAAAAAAACGCCTTCATTATATTCTCTTTCTTGCTACTTTTCCACCTTTAGTAATATATTACGAGGATCATTAATGTTAGGGAAAATCATCCAAACATGATCAAGTGTATACATCACCTTACTTTTGAACTGTCACTGATTCTCACGCTGAAGTCGGGTCACAGAAAACCCCCTCTCTGTAGCGAGACTAACGGTTTTCTTGTCTTGCAGGCCAATTCCCGGTCAACACCTCCTCCATTAGGTTTCTCTTTAAGGCTTGAAGTGATTCCGCCAGGTCATACTATGACCATATTGCTAAGATTTACTTCTTCAATATAAATTGCAATAAAACAATTGACATTGAAGAACTACTTTTTATCTATTTAGTAAGTGGAAAAATGATATAAGATTGTTATAAGAACAAATGAGACGCACAATATTGTGGGAACTATAAGGGAATTAAGTTGTTAAGTCGTACTGTGAAATTATGGGAGAGAGTTGAGATTAGAATTAGACGGGAAACTCGGGTTACATTCCAATTTCGTTTCATGTCAGGGAGGTCCACTACGGAGGTGATGCACATACTAAGGAGATTGATGGAAAAGTATAGGGAGAAGAAGCGAGATCTTCATATGGTGTTTGTTGACCTTGAAAAGGCATACGACAGTGGGCCACGTCGACTGATTTAGGATAGTCTTGAAGCCAGAGAGAGTCCAGGGAAATATATAGATATTATTGAGGATGTGTATGAGAAGACTGAAACAAGCGTATGTACGTGTGTGGGGGATACTGACTTCTTCCCTGTGGAGGTAGGTCTCCATCAAGGGTCCGCATTGAGCCCGTTTTTTTTTTGCAGTAGTGCTGGACGAGTTGTCAAAGTTGATACAAGAGGTTGTCCCGTGGTGTATGCTCTTTACTAGTGATATTGTGCTAGTAGCAGAGAGTATACAGAGCCTGAATATGAAGCTAGAGGAGTGGCGAGCAGCTTTAGAGAGTAAAGGTTTAAGGATTAGTCATTCTAAGACCATAACCTATTCTATGAGTTCAGTGGTGTCACCGTAGATGAGGGCGTTGAGATCACTATCGAAGGTCAAGTAGTCCTGCAGGTAACCAACTTTGAGTATTTAGGATCATTTGTTTAGAGAGATGGAGACATAGATAGCAACGTGGCCCACCGCGTTCAGGCAGACTGGTGTCGTTGGAGAGCAGTCATAGATATCTTGTGCGACAAGAGGTTTCCAAATAAATTAAAGGGAAAATTCTATATGTTTGCAATTAGACCGATTTTGTTATATGGTACAGATTGTTGGGCCATCAAGAAGACACAGAAGTGTAAGATGGAGGTAGTAGAGATGCGGATGTTGAGGTGGATGTGTGGCCACACAAGGTTGGACCGGATAAAAGCAGAGGTTTTTAGAGAAAGATTAAGGGTGGCTAATATATCAGATAAGATAAGGGAGGAAAGATTAAGATAGTTTGGATATACGATGAGGAGACAGATGACGGAGCCGGTTAGATTAGTGGAAACAATCACTGTAGAAGGAAGGAAGGGTAGAGGTAGACCCAAACTAAGTTAGGATGACCATATTAGACAGGATTTGTAGACTTACACTTTTTTTAGGACATGGTCGAGAATAGGACTTCGTGAAGGCGTAGAATTAGGGTTAAAGAATGTTAGGGAGGATACATTTTTGTTCTAGCTTTATCTTAAGGGCTTATTATACCTAAACCTATGATGGCCTATACATGTTACATTCTTTCTTGCTTAGTGTATATAGATATGATGTTATCTGTATCATTTTACCTTTTTCACCAGCCACATTGTTTCACTATTTACGGTTATTCGTGATTGACTGTTACTATTTTATTAGATCTGTGTTGTTGTCTATTGTTTCTTCACAAGTTTCTTATATACTCCTCTTGCCGAGACAGGTTTTTTATGGAGCTGAGGGTCTCCCTGTAAGCAGTCTCTCTATCATTTATGATAGAGGTATGGTTTGTCTACGTCTCACCCTCCCCAGGCCCTACCAATAGCTTTGTCATTAGTGAGATTTTACTAGGTTTGGCTGGTTGGTTAGTCTCAACACCGTGGTACTTACATTGCTATGATATGTTTCTCATATTTAATATAATAGTGCCTTTAAGGTTACGTTATTTTCTTTAATTTTTCATAATTTTATTTTAATTATATTTGAGTTTCGTGACAATTATTTTGTTATGATTTCAAATATATAGATCCGTGGACCGTGAGGTTTTGAGGTTAGCTATGGAGCATGGTGTGATTAAATGACTATTGGCTCGGATAAAACCTACCTTTATCTCGTGAGATGGTACACTTATCATTTTTTTTTCTAGAGGTATATTGTTTAGTGTCTAAACCCTAAACCCTGGATTATTTTAGAGATATTTATTAATTTAGTGTCATTAGTTCTAAGGTCGAACTTTAGCCACTGTTGAAGTCCACCCCGCATCTTGTAAAGTGTGCTGTGGACGGCTAGTCATTGTATTTTTCAGGGGTGACTCGACTATGATATGTTTATTGTAATTTTCACGGCTAGTTATTTGTACGGGGTTCTCACAATCACGAAGAAGTGAAAATATCAACACACGTGTCAGAGATTCCAGTAGCTAGAACGGAAAAACTTGCAAGAGTGTCAAGATTTAGATAGCGAAATGTTTATAGTTAAAAAGATTACCATAATGATAAACACACTTAGCCAAATGCCCAAATTAGTTACTTTAGTTAATAATAATTAGGAAGGTGAGATGTACATGATACATCCATATTTCTTTTATCCCTCATCCATTGCTTTCTCACATGGATGGCCCCACTCATGGGATGACAGGGACATGCATAGATCTTCATACATTGTACTAACACTATGTGGGTTATAGTTCCAAATTAAAATTTAAAACTATTTGTGGTTAGTTATCTGATTAAAATAAACTAAAGTTATATTTTCCCTTCCATATGAGAATAAGTTCCTTATGAAACAACAATGCACCAATACAAAATTCTATTCTTCTTCACCTACTATTATTTTTGTGTCAATAATTCAAATCCCCACTTAAAGATTCAGTCTTCCCTCACTACAGAAGCAAAACATTAACTTGCCACATTCGTCAAAATCATTATTTTTATCTTTTTAATATATATATATATATGTATTTTTTTTAACGACAAATTTGGATCACTGACGGACCACTGGGGTATCATCGTGCCACCAGTGGTACCACCCGATCATATTCCAACACCAAGTCACCAATTCAGGAGAAACCCCAATTTTTCTGGAAAAACCCCCTTATGAGATTCGAACCCAGGACCTTATGGTCACTGAGCCTTATCTCACCACCAAGATGCCGCTAGGCTATTATGCATTTGGCTATATATATATATATATGTGTGTGTGTGTGTGTGTATGAAGTCGTATTTGTACATGCATATACTAGCACATGCTTATATATATTTTCTTCTGAAACTATAAAAACCGCACCTTTTTAATATCATCGAGGAATTTAAAGCTTAAAACCAGTATTGAATCAAGATAAGAAATGTGTTTAAACACAAGGTCATCGATTCAAGATAGTTAATTTGTAGTAGTTAGATTATTAAGTCATCTACGAAAGTGTTGGTCGCGTGTGTATACACAGAGAACGCCATTTAATACAAAACCGATTTTGATTAGAAACATGTAAGAACCGTATAAATGCTTATACCTTTTGCTACAACTTTAATATATAAAATGTTATTGATCTTAAAATTTCCCAAAATCAGAATATACATATATGGAGGACCATATATATAAAATGGTACTAAAAGGTTCCATCAACTTGCATATATTTTGCTACCATCATGTCACGCTAGTTTAAGTAGATTCCAAGAGTTGTGTAAACCTAGGATTTGATGTTGAAGAATCCTAGTCAGCAACATTCTTTCGACAATATGAATATTTCAAGAAATGAGGAAGAGGGAACTTGAAAGAATAAACCGACTCATTTGTCCCTCAATAATTATTCAAGTCATGCATTGCGGCAACTAGCCGCTGCCTTTCTAATTTTGAAATATTCCATGATAAGAATGAATTTTATAAATAATCTTCAAACCTTCTTGGACCAAGTGTAGTGGGTTAACGTCCACTAACACATCAGCAAGAAAGGGCGCTAAACATCATTGCGTGGGCGTCAAGGACGAGGGTGTCATGGCTTTAACAGGCGTGAAGGGTTTGGAGTGTGGGGCCAACTCATCACAATCAAACCATTTACTCATATTTTTATATAAAAAAATTAAAAAATAATTATGTTTTTAGTTAAACTACTACACACTTTTGAGTATTTACTTTGTTAAAGCCACATTGCCTACGTGGCAGTAACGTGGCATGAACTTTTTCACTTTTTAGTTGAATCCCTATACTTTTTAGTTAAATCCCTACTCAGATCAGACCTTCGAAACTATGACATTGTACTTCCAAATAATCTCCTTCAAATTCGATTCGAAAAGGTTTCAATAACGTTTTAGATAAACACCTCCTAATACGTGGCCTTCCTCTTATGAGACATGTTATATCTTCGTAATTTATTTTTTAAATATCCTTTAAATTGATATTTTGATAAAAATGTATTTATGTTTGTTAAATACACATTCTAAAGGACCATAAAAGAAAATTTTATAATGAATTAAAATGTCTTTCACTTTCTTTTTGTATGATAAGGTGTATAATGTATGTGAAGTTAATTTTCTAGGACCAAACTTCCAAAAATACCCCTATGTGCATGATTTTTTTTGCATTATATAACCAAAAGGTTTATATCCATTTCTTTGTCACATGGATGGCCCCACTTGTTGGTGACATGGCTTCCACGTATGCATACACCGCATACACACATAGACCTTATTCATATGCACACTTGTTAGGTTCATATGCACCATAAAACGAGTATCAAAACATAAAGAATATATTTATTTTGTCTTCCATATAGGAATAAGTTCCTAATAATGCAACACATTGCTTGAATTCCTCTTTTTATATGTCAACCGTTATACTTTTTCTTGATTAGAAGTATTTAAAGATATTAATTATTGACAACTAGTCATTTTCAAGAGTAAAACCGATAAGTTTTAAACTTTGGTTGTGCAAGTCAGATATAGTGGAAAAGAGAAAAAGAGACGACTGGCATCAAAACTATTAAATAATATATTGATTTCTATCTATCAATCTAACGCCACCTACATAATACACATATAAACATATCATCGTATCCTTGAGAGATTTGGGTATATAGTATCTACACATAACATGATAACACATTCCGTGTTCTATCTCATGTTCGTACAAGATAGCTTCTAATTCGAGTATATCTGTTTTTAATTGTAAGGATCACTCTATAAGATTCCAACGTCTATCGCAAACTCACGATTGCATCTACTTATGCGTTCACTTAAGTTGGTTAAAACTTTTCGGCAACCATAACTAACTTTGAGAAATTTACAGCTGTTGCTACATACATAGAAGTTATTACTATTGTTAACGACTTAACGTTGTCATGAAGTTGTTGCTACTAATATTCACCCTTGGTAAGGTTGGATTATTTTTAGTTTTGGGCTTTTTTGCAAATAAATAAATAAGACAAGGAAAATTTTATTTTAGTCATCAATCATCTTTAACAATTTATAATTTATTATATTGAACTTATAGTATCAAACACACTATGCATCCAATATGAAGAATATTAAGCATGACCACTTCAAGGAAAAAAAATGCTCATGCACACCGTTATTTTGTGGATAGCAATAATACTTAAGAATCTATCAAATCATGTGATGCATCTAAATGCCATTTGCTTTAGAAATTTGAGTATCTGTTGAGCTTCACATCTTTCATGGTCGAGAACTTTATCCCTTCACACTTCTTTTATTATACTATTGTCTCAATAAGTGGGACGACTCAACTATAAACAAATAAGCTGAAGCTTGACACCACATATTTAAAGGCTCCAACTTTGTTAAATTTTCAGGTTTTGACAAAAAGAAAGTATCAATATACTAGGAAGATATTTTTTTACTAAAATTCACTCCAATTCAAATATGTGTGATTTGTTATATAATGATTACAAAAGTCAAAATAAGTCAACATAATTAAAAGTCAACTGAAGTTCGTTTTTAATATACTTTGGGTGATTAATGTCAAGTTAGTCAAAGTTAGGCGTATTCATGTTCAAGAAGGTCAGGGACTGTTTCTGTCTAATAGTTGAGGAAGTTTGTTAATTACCTATAACAAAAGCTAGGTCAAATATATTGGGGGTTTTCTATTGTAGTTCTTTATTCATTTCCTTCTGTAATTTCACATTCAATTTCTTGTAATTTCATTTGATCTTCCATTGAATAAAGAAAGCATTGGCTTGAACATTCTTTTGATCTTGATTCTTCTGGTTTTATTCCATGATTTGATTAACATGATTGTGTGTATTTTAGAAATCGTACACAAAAAAGTTGTATCATCATATTCTCATGTGTCAGGATCCTAAGCAAAAGGATATTTTTTCTACAGAATGGGTCCTGGTTATAAAATCAGCTTTAGGCCTAAAAAAGGTTGAGCCAACGCTATCAATTAAGATCCACATATTGATCAATGGTTATTCAAAATGTGATCATTTAGCCTATGCACGGACATTGTTCGATAAAACCATACATTACGCGTGTATGGTTTCACTTCTGGGTGAAAGGTTACAAATACCTCCAGCTAGCGTAATCTGGAGGAGTTTGTTAAGTGTGTAGAAAGTTGTAGGAAATCTTGAAATAGGCAAATATGTTGCAGTTGGATTGAAATTGATAGTGAGATTCATTTTTTTTATTGTTAGAGATGAAACTCATGGGAACACGGGTTTGATTAATTGATTTATAAAGTGATTAATAATCTGATTGATCATATTAGAACATTAGTTTATGAACGAGGCCCTTGTATGATCTTGAATTCTTGATAAATGATTCTGAGTAATGAAAGATATGTGAGTTAAAAGGAGTGATTTTTGGGTCCATTTTTGTTTCTTGATGGTGGTGATAGGATGAGAAAAGTTTCAAAATAAAATAATACTAATAAGAGTTAATTACACAAATAGCTCATGTGATTTGATCAGATTGCATGTTTGGACCCCAAGTTTTAAAAATTACAAACTAAACTCAAACTTTTGTAACCTGAATGCGCATTTAGCCCCTGATGTTAATACCAGTTAGTTTTTAACGGAAAATTAGCTTAAGTGTCATCCACGTGACTTACGATTGCAAACTTAACCCTAAAAACAAGTTAAAATCTAGTATTTTTACGAATTTTTACCGGTTTTTTTATAGATTTTTTATTTATTTTGACCGATTTTAACTCATTTTAGGGTTAAGTTTTGCAATTGTAAGTCACGGTAGACGGCACATGAGCTAATTTTTCGTTAAAAACTAACTGGTATTAACGTCGGAGGCTAAAGGTGCAACCATGTCACAAAAGTTTGGGCTAAGTTTGTAATTTTTAAAACCTGAGGGCCAAACATGCAATCTGATCAAATCACAGGGGACATTTATGCAGTTAACTCTACTAATAATAATATACCACTTACATATAAGATTTGACAAAAATACATATCTAAGATAAGAAATCTGGAACGAACACCCAATACTGACTAATACGAGTCAAATAAGCCCAATAGACACAGATCATCACTGCGATGATCTGAAGAAACAAACTCTCAAACAATTATAGAGAAATACGAATGATCAACCACACTAGATTACAAACCCTAGACTTGCTAATGAAGAAGACGAGAGAAAACGAAGGGAGAGAGTGATTGAGGTTGCTTAGAATCACTCTCTCATGCCATTTTAACCTAAAACTCTTCAAGAGGCCGGATACCTGCTCAAGTCCAGCTAGAGGTGAACAAATCGGGTATTCTCAAGAACCGGTTCCGGTTTCAGAACCGGTTTCGGTTCTAGGTCCGGTTCTTGGTTGAAAAACCAGATCCTATATACCGGTTCCAGTAATTCTAGGCGGGTATTTCAAAAACCTAGTTCCAGCTATTCGAAAAACTTAGTTAAACATATAAATAACTAACTTAAAAAGTCCAATAACATTAAAAACTTAAAATGTTACAAAATAGATAAATGTTTAAAACATAAAGTCATAAAACATAGATAAATTATATAAAAAAACTAGATTGTCTTCGTTTTTCTCTTCGTGACTTTGTTTTTTGATTATCTTTGTGACTTCATTTAGTGATTTATTAATCTTCTTCTAGTGGGCTTGACATTCCCATGTCGATCTCATCTTCGTGTATCTCTGCTTCAACGATGTTTTCATCTTCAAGTGAAGATGAATCTTGTATCCGCTCTGCCGCATCCAAATAGTCCTTCAAGCATATGCACATTTCTACCGATTCGGGGCTAAGCCTTGTTCTTCTCAAAGAAATAACCCTACCACTAAAGAGACACAAGTGGTAATGAAGGTTTTGACACACTTGAGAGTATTCCAAATACAGTTCCATCAGTTTTGACTAAACCACCAATTGAAGAACAATTAGCATGGTTTGACTTCTCATATCTCTATTAATCTCCTTCATGACTAGATTAAGGTATATTCATTTTCTGAAAGTGGAATATATATATAATCGGTTCTGGGTAGAACCGGTTCTGGAGAGAGCCGGTTTCGGGTATTTTTAGAACCGGTTTTGACTAGAAATATTGGAACCTATCCATACT
Source organism: Smallanthus sonchifolius (assembly GCA_023525975.1). Classification (NCBI taxonomy): domain Eukaryota; kingdom Viridiplantae; phylum Streptophyta; class Magnoliopsida; order Asterales; family Asteraceae; genus Smallanthus; species Smallanthus sonchifolius. The sequence goes on from CM042022.1 coordinate 2,573,500, forward strand.
CTACGGGTAGGGTCGGTTCCGGAAGAACCGGTTTTTGGAAAGAACCGGTTACGGTTTCTTAGGAGGTTCCGGTTTTTTTGTTCGCTCTAAGTCCAGCTGCGCACAAATCCTTTAAGCCCATCTTCCTTTAAGCCCATCAGCATAAGTCCAAGACTCCAGTTGTATTTAGCCCACTATCCAGTTTAATCTCCTCAAGCCCGTATGTCCATGTAAAACAAAAGAAATAACTATAATAAATACATGTTAAATACTTGGATATAAGAATTGAAATACAATACAAAAGATATTTATTTTTAACAAGATTTATAAATTTAAAATATTATTAACCCTTTTCAAACTAACACTTTTATTACTAAATTGCAAGACAATGCCACTAAGTGATAATATATATTTTATTATGTTAAGTATGGTTCGGTTAGATTATTAGCTAAAACAGAACATATAACCAATAATTCAGGTTTAAGATTTTCATAAATGATTAGTTCCGGTTATAAAAGGTTTGGTTATTTTGATAATTGGAAAAGGTGGTTCGATTATTTCGGTTGATTAACTTCTAACTTTAGATGAGGGTGGATCAAATCTAATTTCAATTAATAAAATCAGTTGTATCCTTGGTCAAATAAAATTCCTTTTAATTTATAAAAAAAATAAACGACAAACTAATATGTTATTTAGGAAAAAAATTACAATAAAACTATTTCGACCTATAATATATTATTTATAAAAATAAAAATATAAAGGTTTGTTTTAATATTATACTTGATTATTTATACACATACTAAGGATAAAAATCGGTTATTAAAAATCATAAACGAAATCTGGATTTCATAATTAATTTAGTTATTTCAATTGGTTGTTTCCGTTATTTAGGTTAGAGGTGCATAAATCGGTTTTCCAAACCAAATCGATCCAAATTTGGTCAACAAAAGTCAAACCGGTTTTTGGTCAAACCGGTTCTAGTTAAAACCGGTTTGAGATGGGGGTTTGACCGATTTAAAACCGGGTTTAAACTAGTATTATAAACCGATTTCAAAATCGGTTCGAGTTGGATCGAAACCAAACCGGTTTTTTTTTCGTGCACCTCTAATTTAGGTTTGGTCCTATTTTTCTTCACTCTAACACTGTGTTCCAGAGTTCACTAAAGGAAATAAAAGAAATGATTACTTTCTTTTCCTTTATTTTTTTTTCCCTCCTTTTTCCTTCTTTTCCTTTCTCTCCGAATCTTTCTAAATTGAAAGAATAGAAATAAACTTTGTTTTCTCTTGTTTTCCCTTCATTTTCCTACTTAAGAAAAACTAGGGAACACTCTTCACCGCTTTTTCTTTCTTTTCCCTCTTCAAAAAAACTCGAGAACAAGGGTTAATTTTCTTTTTCTTTCTTTTTTCCTTTCTTTTCCCTCCTTAAACGAGACTCGGGACAAGAGCGTAACGCTTTAAGCTTGTGGAGCGAATAATAGCGTGTAGTCTACAAAGTTCCCCCTGAAAGTCGGAGCGGCTTAAGGAATTGAAACCCTCAAAATCTCACTTCCGTCGTCACTCCATTGCTGAAGATGTCGACTTTCTTCAGAAGACTGAGCAAAGCAACGCCGATCGCATTTTCCCACGCTTTTCGAGGCCAATCGCAATCGACGTCATCGCATTTTCGATTTCCAGTCGGAGCGATCGCTGCCATCTCCGGTGGAATCTCCTATTTCTATTACTTTTCTGAACCTAATTTGGTAATTTTCTCATCTTATTGTAAATTAGGTTTAATTACATTACAATTTGATCCATTAATATCTGAAATTGTGGTTTTTAAGCTGAGATGTTAGGATCCGGTTGTTTAGGTTTGTGCTTTTGTTAGTTAGGAATCAGTTATTTGAATTGTTTCTTTGGATCTTCTAATTTGATTGTTGGTTGTAAATACATTACAGTTTACAGAATGGAGGTGTATGTGTTGTTGTGATAGATTGATATGTGTGATTGGCAACCTGACAAGTTAGTAGCTGAAAATTTGTTTATAAGCATTTTGTTCATGTGAGATGTTAGGATTCTGTTGATTAGGTTTGTGTGTTTGCTATATAGCCATATAGGAACTGATTATTAGATAGTTTCATTGGATTGTCTAGATGTTGATATAGAGAACAAGAGAAAAGCTGAACTGTGAATCTTGGTTCTCAATCTCAAATAGGCTGTGGTTCTGTAATCGCAGTCATGCTTCTAAATATAATCAATGTTTATAAAAGATCTACGGCAAGATGTTTTAAGGTGTCACTCTAAAAGGGATATTCAACATCAAAGAAAACTCTTGGTGTGTATACATTCTTGCAATGTTAACATAATTGAATCAATTTTTTTGAGGATTACAGATCCTTTAATATACTTGAAGAACAAAATGACTTACGCAAGACTTAGTTGGTTTAAGAAAAAATACAAACCAAGGAACCTATGTAGTCAAAGGCGCACAAGGCGCCCGCCTAGTCGCCCAGCGCAGCAATAATGCCTTGCGTCTATCAAGGCGCACAATTCCAGCCAAATTCTGCAAAAAGAAAAACCAGTCTAAAACAGCTAAAATTGATCTGAAACATCTAAAATGGCCTGAAACCAGCCTACACTAGCCTAAAGCCCTAAACCAGCCAGAACATGTCTAAAACCCCTAAATATGGGCTGTTCATACCGTGTGCCTTACTTTAAAAACTGACAGTTTAAGCGCGTTGCGACCAGACGGTAGAGTTCGCCTTGAGCCTTTGACTACCAATCAAGGAACTAGTGCTAAATTGATGCACGCACTATGATACAGATTTTGTAAGGATCCACAATTGAAATTACAATGACTTGCGATAACGACTTGAGAGGAAGGCAAGTGCGCCGCTCAAACTTATTGCAGCTACACAAGATGATAAATTGGCATAGATGGTGAATCCAATAAAAGGATTACTGACCAATTATTTTTTTTCCTCCGTTTACAGGTTCATTTGGATCAAATCAATGAGGAAACAGGCCCTAAAACTGGTAGGGTTTTTTTTACATTTCTCTCATCTCGTCTTAAAATTGCTGATTACTAGTAACTTTAGCTCAAATGTTGGTTCTTTTGTATTACAGCTCTCATTCCTGATAAATGGGTAGAGTTTAAGCTTCAAGAGAGGGCTAAAGTCAGCCACAATACGCAGTTATACAGGTTATATTCATAGTTCTTTGTTTTCTTATAATAATAAGTTATTGAAAGTTACAGTTTTAAATTCACAAATGATATTACTTTCTCCGTGGTGTGCGCTGGGTGTTTGCTATACTGAATTGTACATGAACTTAGCAGAGCCAGAAGTTGATCTGTGGTAATATTTTGTCTTCAATCATTGTAGGTTTTCATTTGATCCAGATCTCAAATTGGGGCTCGATGTTGCATCATGCCTTATTACAAGGCAAGTTTGTGAACACCTTTATGAAATCAAATTTATAATGTTAACAATTTATGTATCACACGTGGTTGTAGAAATAAACTTCACAAGAGGTTTCTAGTATGAGTTGCATATGGCAGCCAACTCACTTATGTGTTTTGTTCTTGATCTTTAGGGCTCCATTGGGAGAAGATGCTGAAGGGAAAACAAAATATGTTGTCCGTCCGTAAGTTTCATGTGAAAATAGGCATAATTTTATGTAACTGAATGATGAAATTGAAGTTGATCACAGATGGTTTTACTTATGACATGTGTATGTTCAGGTACACCCCGATATCAGACCCGGATTCTAAAGGTTACTTTGATTTGATGATCAAGGTATGTCATGCCAACTACTACTGATATAGATTCTTGCCTAATTTTTTTTTAACACTTATGCTTTTTTTCCAGATTTATCCTGAAGGGAAAATGAGCCAACATTTTGATAAACTAAAGCCTGGCGATGTGGTTGAAGTAAAAGGGTAAACCATTTATTAAGCTAATATAGAACTCTTTAGTTCTTGGTCAATTGTGCATATACTTACAACTGATGGAATGGATCTTGTGCAGACCCATTGAAAAGATCCGATACACACCCAATATGAAGAAACACATTGGCATGGTGAGTGTGATTTGTTAAGTTTGTTCTCATTAAATGTGCTTTTAAGAACATGAAGAATGTGTTGTTGATCTTTTTTGGCTATATTATTGTGTGTAAAACTTTTATCTTTTCCAGATTGCAGGTGGGTCAGGTATCACCCCAATGCTTCAGGTTATCGAGGCCATTCTTAAGAATCCTGACGATAACACCAAAGTAAGGGTTCTTTCTTTGTATTAGCAATGGTAATTACATTACTAATTCATCAAGTAATCAAAAGTATGAAAGCTGTTTTCCTTATGCAGAAATAACCACCCTGATAGGTTTACATGATAGTTTGAATAATCAATAAATTTTGCTTCTTTTGGTTTTGTATATATTCATATGTGGCATGGGTGGGGATATCAAACCTGTTATCTTGCTTCGCCGTTTAACTTAGGATTTTGATTTCAAAATACGGGTTGATGTTAAGATGTTTTTGGTTTGTGTTTGATGGTTTCTTTATTTCAACAATACTTTTGATTTCGATCTGTAACTTTTTGAAATTTATGTATGAATTTAATTTCACAAAAAATAAGAAGAAAATAGAGAATGAAGATGATTAGTGTGTTTCTGTCATGTGTCGTGTGCATGACAGATCACAAGGACGAAAAAGTAGTTTACTCTTGATATTTTTTCAGGTGTCTTTGATTTATGCGAATGTATCTCCTGATGACATTCTGCTGAAAAAGAAACTTGATATGCTTGCTGCTAGCCACCCCAATTTAAAGGTACCACCTTTTTTTCTTCTTAAACTATGTAAATACTTGATGTTTTTATCTGCATTTATGATATATTCTTATATTTTTATTATTATTTATTTGAAATTTCAGGTATTTTATACCGTTGACGGTCCATCGAAGTACTGGGTTGGAGGTACAGGTTACATATCAAAAGATATGGCCTCAAAAGGCTTACCTGCTCCAAGTGACGATACACTTGTACTTGTAAGATCTCATCATAACTCAATACATACTGTGGTGGGGTGTGTTAAATGGGTCGTGTTTGCAGGTCGAACCCAACACGACAATAACCTAATATCATGTCAAACACATGAAACCAAACACGACTTGAGTTTTCACGGGTTGACGCAAACAAGACCCATTGAACCCAAGATTTTTATTTAATTTTGTTTTGTAATATTAATACTCCAAAATTACAAATTTACAAATTACAACCAAAAATACAACGTTTAAACTATAAAATTTGATGTTTGTTTCTCTTTAATCATTTAAATTTCAGCATGAAGTACCAAATTAGTTTAAATTATGACATAAAACATAATTTCTAAAATTTTAAAATAAACGGGTTAAATGGGTCAACTCAAGCACGACCCTTTTAGCTAAACGTGTTCGCAGGTTCGTGCCCTTTTCACGAGCCTGTTTAGACTGAACCCAAACTCATGAATTTTACGTTCACCATACATAGTTTCTTACCTACCGGTTGTCTTAGGTGTGTGGTCCGCCTGGAATGATGGAACACGTCTCTGGCGGGAAGGCGAAAGATTGGTCACAAGGAGAGGTTTGCACTTTGCATTTAATTAACGCCACACGCCTATTGATGAGGGGGGTTAACACTCTTAACCATATTTTTGGGTTGTTGCAACTTGCAGGTGAGCGGTGTGCTTGAGGAGCTTGGATACACAGCAGATATTGTTTACAAATTTTAGAACAAAAGTAATGGAATAATAAATTTTGTTATGAATAGAGCTCTTGTTTACCGAGTCCATACCGAAAACAAGTCGATACCTACCTGGTGTAAGATTCGGTTCGGCTTGTGCGTGTATGGTTTTTTTGTAAAAGACTTGGTAAGGAGACGGGATTGTGGCAAGAATAATGTATGGGTCGTGTTGAAATTATATGGATTGTGGATCCTCTCTTACGTTTATCGTCAAGTCATGTGGGTCCCACATGCCTGATGAAACCTGTAATTCCATTGTATCACCATTTCTCTCTTCTCCCTCCATTTTAGGGTTCGATTTGGGTGTTTACAGAGTACGATTTGTGTGTATGTTTTGTGTATGCGGGTACGAAAATCTATTAGATCGGTCGACAGAATGAAGGCAATATTTTGGTAAAAAAGATTAGAAGACTAAAATTTCTCATTCTAAATCTATCATCTAACATCAAATATCCCTTTGACCAAACATAAAAAATTCTTCCTCATCTGAAAAAATCTCGGCTGTAAAAAATATAATCTCCCATGAACAAAAAAACTATAAAAACCAAAACTTTTGAATCTTTATTATCTTTCAAAAAAACCATATCTCAACATCCCCTTTCGGTCCGGTTCTTAAGGTTCGTCATCTTCTTTCTCAACTAGTATTTTCTTGCACGCCTCATAACACATGAACGAAATCCCAGCAGCCGGAACTATTTTAATACAACTCGGGCCCAGCCCGCGATATAATCCCCCAGCCCCTTCTTTTTCAAGAATGCTCAAAAGTGCATGAAGCATGTTGTCATAGACCCGCCCGTTTACAGCACCCGCCTGCATATGTTTACGGGCCACCTCAAGTGGGAAAGTTGCACTACTTGAAATTGTACCGGCTGCTGACCCGATTAACAAAGTAGCAATGTTCCCAATTTCATCTTTTTTCAAGATGTTCTTGTATGCTTTACGTAATGTATCGTATGCAAAATAGTTTGCAGCAGCATATAGGACAACACCAATTAAACTTGGTGAAAGCCCCCGGTAGAGTTCTATGGGGCCCTCTTCTTTCACAATTTTTAAAAATGCGTCTACAAGATTCTTGTACACGCCCCTCTGAAGAAAAATATGACCACGTGAATAGGGATGAAAATAGAGGTGACAAGATGTGTGGGTCGGGCAGGCCGGGTAACGGGTCATTTTTTGTGTTTATCAAAATGGGCTAGAACAGGTTGTGTATGATTATATACATAGACCTTTAAAAACTTGACAAAAAAGTCATTTCATAAAGGTTAGGGACTTGATCAAGCAAAAAAAGGATCTTTTTTGTCAAATTTTAAAAAAGTCAAGGGATTTCATAATGAAAAAAGGAAATCTATGTTAATAATAGAGTGATGGGACTTCATATTAAGTTTCAAAAACTTAAAAGGGATCAATCACAAAAATAAAGTCAAGGGATTAGTAACAAAAACTTAAAGGGATTAACCAAAAACTGAATTCGGGCTGGGTTTTTTGACCGACTGTGTAGGACTAGGCCGCTCTAAGATTAGAACAAGTCTTAGCTCGGCCTTTTTAAGAACCTGTTTCAGGCCAAGTTCAGGACTGGTTTCAGTTTTGGCATGTTTGCCCATCGGGTGTCTGTCAGCCCGTTTGACATGTTCCCCTTTTAGCTAACTTTTTTCATTTGACCCGTTGGAGATAAAACACAACCAAAATGGGCAGATTATACAGAAACTGCCACCTCTAATGCAAATAATTTGAATTGCAAGTGAAAAGGGTTAACTTTTTACCTGTACCGTGAGTCAGGTTTTGAGTAATTCAAGAGTGTAGGTGCATATGGTGGAGCTAATTCCAGCAACAGCACCTGCTATTAATGACTCGGGTATACGGGGCTTTGACTTTTCTCCAGGTTTAGGAGTCAAGCTTTTCTTGATAGTATCATAAGCAAATAACTGCAAGATATTACATACAATCACATAGTAAAGAAAATGTAGCATGTAAAATTAAAAGAAGAAAAAAAAACTAACATAATTAAACACAGTAACACACAACGAAAGAGTCGTGAAGCAAACTGCTATGATATCATGGCGATAATTTAGGGGTCAATTAATATAACTTAAGAGTATACTTATAAGGATTAAACAAAAAGAAGTCATACCTCGATTGCTTTACTTGGAGCAACACGAATGACATTGACCAAATTGCCCCTGAAGAGGCCAGTCCAACCTTCAGTCTGCATGATATCTTGAAAAACTTCAGTACTAGAATGCCCACAACTACCTACCATCAAATGAGTTCTTATTGTCTCTAATGGAGCAACACATGTTCTTGAAACCGTCCCTGCAATTTCACCACTGATTAACCTTCTTAATGATGGATTCCCAATCTTGATCTTCAATTTCAACCCACCTTTTTTTCTTTAAAATAACCCCATTTTCCTCCACTTTTGGTACCTCAACAACCATAAAACTAGATTCAAGTGTCGAAACAACCTTAGATAAACACAGAAGTTTAACACCTTCATTATCATTTGTTTCTGTAGAATTTGGTAAATTAGGGTTTACACTTCCAAAACTGCCCCTACCCATCTGCCCAACACTTGCAAAAAAGCTTCCAGATTGAGAAAGATTATCATCTCTAGAACACCAAAGAAACCCTATTCCAGAATTTGGGAATAACCCATCTCCATTGTTCTCCAATAAAACTCTTGTATCCATTCAACTCACCACCAAGATTACAATAAACCCAATAAAAATGCCTCTTTTCTACAATAACAAGATTAATAAAACAATAATTAGTAAAATAAAACCCCAACATATGGCATTGGCTGTGTCTTTAAGCTAAGAATATGCTAACTGAAACAGATTATAGCAAATTGGAAAAATTGAATCTTTTTAGAAATATAATAAACCCATTTAGTGATGAATATCATGAAGAATTACAAATCTTTAAACCAGGGTTTTGATTAAAACATAAAAGAAAATGGGAAACTGGGTTTTACTTGTTTACATTTAAACATATGATATCAAGATTGAGAAAGATTGAGTCTTTTTTATAAACTTAAAGAACCCAATTTAATAAAAATAATAATCAATAAAATCAAACCCCAAAATTGGATGAATATAATTTTTTTTTTAGAAATATAGAAAGATTGATGAAGATTGAATCTTTTTTAAGAATTCAAAGAACCCAATTTAATAATGAACACTGTGAAGAATTAAGAATATTCAAGATTGATTTTTGGTTAAAAAAACAGAGGGATTGAAGAGTATTACCACTTGAGTTCAATCATTCATTTACTTCTTGGTCTCTCTCTCAATACGAATTGCAGAGAGAGAGATGGGTAGTTGGTGTTCTTGGTTTGGCGGCAATAGGGTCGTTAGTGTGTTTATACATTTGACAATATGACCTAATTTTGTATCGAATCACAAGATATTCTTCATGTTGTCAAATTTATTTTCTGATTCTTGTTTTATAATTATACCTAACAACAAAATATGTGTTTTTATAATATTTTAATTTAACTTGTAAGAACGTATAACGAAACGTTGAAGTTTCCGATCACGAAAAATCTATATCGTGGTATTTTTTTAATGTATTTTCTATCTTCTGGTTCCGAGTTGTCGCGGTCATGAATTAGCCTGGTAACCTTCAATTGTTTGAGCTATTCGATTCGTGATACACCGCCCCACGGGGTGTTAATGGGGGGCGTTGGCATGAAGCCACTCACGGGCGTGAGACAGGAGAATGTGTGTGTTATGTAGTGTATGTGTATATGTATAAAGTGAAACCACTACAGACTTTAGTGACTGTGTTTAGTGATTATCCAGACGTGACGGAACATGAATCACTTTTTGATGATTTCACTACACATAGTCTAACAATAGTGTTTTGATAAGAGCTAATCTTTCGATAGTAGTATACTACCATTTACCATATGCATTCACACATCTTCATCCACAATAATTATTTCAAAGAAGTATATTTTGTGTAATTTCTACACCAATTATTTCAATAATCATATATTCTTAATATCCTTTTTTTTATCGGTGAAAACACAATCTCCACTTTACAGTCAGTGTACGCATGTACTCTTAATATCCTCATACCTGCATTCCACGGGATTTAAACCTCCAAACATTTATTTAATTAAAAATACACCACTCTATAACTAGAATCTCTTCTCAAAGATATTTACTTATTTTGATGCTATGAATGTTACACATAATATTAAATAAAAAATTATTAAATTTAAATAATATAAAAAAAGAAGACATTGATTTGTTATACAAGTTATATATATTATGATTGCATCGGAAGGACGAGAACTTTCACTGGGGTTCCAGATTGAGAAATTTGGCTCGTTTCTCAAATCCTTCATCCGATCAATCGATTATTAAAACTTAAAACCCCAATCAATTTTGCACAAATCAACCCGAAGTTCATCCCGTACGGTTCCCGATTGCCACTTCTTCGCAATTTAGGGTTTCTGCGATCGATTCCCGGTAAGATAACTTCAATTTGAGTTCAATTTCAATCATACACTGTCTATTTACGATCAATAACTCGAAATTCGAAATCAAACCTTAAATTATTGGAGATGGATGGTAACAAAGACGAAGCGTTGAGATGTTTGAAGATCGGAAAAGATGCCCTAGGGTTAGGCAATCGAGTTCGTGCCCTAAAATTCATCTCGAAAGCTCAACGATTAGATCCGTCCCTTCCGGTTCACGATCTGTTATCGGATCTAGAAACCGATCGTCCGGCCGATGAATCTGAATCGCCATCATCAAAACCGTCGGAGAACGGCTCCGGCGATGGTTTTGGCGATGGTTCCGGCGTACGGCGTAGGGTTCCGGCAACTGGATCTTCATCGGGATCAGGTACTTACACTGAGGAACAGATCATGATTGTGAGGGAGATTAAGAGGAAAAAGGATTATTATGAAATATTAGGGTTAGAAAAATCTTCTAGTGTTGAGGATATTAGGAAAGCTTATAGGAAGTTGTCTTTGAAGGTTCATCCTGATAAGAACAAAGCTCCTGGTTCCGAAGAAGCTTTTAAGAAAGTATCGAAAGCGTTTCAGTGTTTGAGTGTTGAAGAGAGTAGACAACAGTATGATGTTATCGGGTCGGATGAGCCTGTTTACGAGAGACGTACCGCTAGGCATGGTAACAGCAATGGATTTTATTATGATGGTGATGTTGACGCGGAAGAGATCTTTAGGAACTTCTTTTTTGGAGGGATGAATCCTCGGGCCACGACTCAGTTTACTGGTTTTAGTTTCGGGTCAGGGCCTGGTGCGGGAATGCAGGGTGGTAACGGGTCAGGTGGAATGAGGACCTTGCTTCAAATATTACCGGTTATTTTGATTCTATTGTTGAACTTTTTGCCGTCTAATGAGCCTGTTTACACCCTCTCGAGAACTTATGGTTATGATCATGTTTTAACTACACAAAAAGGGGTTAACTTTTATGTGAAATCGAGAAACTTTGAGCAAGATTACCCGTTGAATAGTGAAGAAAGAGTGAAACTTGAAGAAAGAATCGAGCATGATTATGTATCAATTCTTTCTCATAACTGTCGGCTTGAAATACAACGGCTTCATTGGGGATATTATCAGCAGGAAACACCAAACTGTGACAGGTTGAAGCAGTTTGAGGCGATTGTTTGAGGCCTTCATCAAAGGTCTTATTTCTTTTATTTTCATTTAATTCGAATTATTGTTTGTAACCTTTTATAAATTGATGCATACTATTAGTAAGAGAGAAATGAATGACAATAAGTATGCAATTGTTTTTGCATATGGATCATCATCAAGTGTACTTACGCGTATCATGATTTGTTTTGGTACATATTCAATGAATGTATCCTGGATTTGGTATATGTTTCAAGATTGAAAGTTTAAATCTTGATCTGTTTTGCAGATTGTTTGGTCGATCATTTATTTTCGTATTGGTGCTCTGAGATTATAAGAAACCCGAAAGGGATGTGGGATCATAGAGTTTCTGCTCTTAAGTTACATACAAACTTCTGCTAGGATATTTTCGAGTTTGTATGTGATCTAACACTGGTTTATTTGCCTTCTGTTACACAATATAATCTTCTTTGAAAGGGGTTGTTTGGTAATTGGATGGTGTCTTAAGTAGTGGCGTTCGAGAATCGTATACACAAACATTGTATCTTTTGTTTTAAACGTGATACATAAGACATTTATGTAATCTCCTACCCCACCCTCTTTTTAACTCATGACAGGGAGCATACAAAAAGTAAGCTTTATTTGAAGCTTGGGCCGCCATATTCCGCGGGCTATAGAATAATGGCAACGATAAGGTATTGTCTATTATTGATTAGTGTTTATACGATTACAATAAGAATAATTGTAATGAAATTTTAATTAAATCATATGAATTAATTATGGTAAAAATTACTATAATAAATTATAGAGTTAAATACAGTTTTAGTCCTTGTTGGTTTGACAAAAATAACTATTTAAGATCAAAAGTTTAAATTTGACTTTTTTTAGTCTAATAGTTTTAGTTTTATTTCAATTAAAGTTCAAACCATTTAACCCTATCTATCTTTTCTGTTAAGTTGTAAACATACAAAAATACCTCTAGACTTAATTGTTACTCAAATACCATTGTTGTTATTATTTTCCTCCAAACACATACTTAAAAGGCAAAGAGAGAGGAGGTCCCCCCCCCCCCGACTTCTCCGGCCGACCACGGCGACGGCACTGACAAGACAACAACGACCACCATACTTCACTAAATCCATGAATATCATCATTTCTTCATCTTTCTTCTTCCATATATCCCTAAACTAACTATCTATGACGGCACCAAGAAGTCAAGAACCCTCCACTACCATCACCGCCTCTCTTCCCGTTTTTCCGATAGGTGTGGTCGCCGGTGAGAGGACCAGAACCGTTCATGAGATTAGTGACCCATCTCTCTGTAATGTTGGTCTTATCAAAGCAAACCGTCTCACCCCTTCAACCATCACAAAACCGGCTAACCATTTTCAGGTTGAATCGGGGTTGATTTGGACTGAATCAAGGTCGATTTGGACCATTTTCAGGTTGAATCGGGGTCGATTTGGACCCATCTCCATTTTCAGGTTGAATCGGGTTCAGATCTATGATGGTAGCGACAACCATTTGTCCCTGTGATTTTTATTCAATGATGGTTGTCGATTTCTAAACCCCCTTGCCGCTACCATCGTAGATCTGTGAGAGAGAGAGGGGGGAGGGTAATTTAGTACGCAACGTACTCCTTTTGTTTATGGGTTTTATGTTTAGAACCAAGTCGACACAATACGTTATCTCTCCAATGCCCAGGTTAAAGCCAACTAGTTTATATTACACTAGGTTAGGTATCCGTGTATTACACGGGTTGCAAATTATAAATCATATAATTTATAACTCGATAAATAATCAAAAAATAAATGAAATGGCATATTACATTAAATAAGGAAAAAAGTTAAATTACAATTATAATTCACAAACGTATAAATATTTCATAAATCTCTTAATATTTCCTTTTATATAACATTTAATGTTTTATTTGTAAGTCTACCATCTTTATCTGGTATTAATAATTTTACCCCGTCTCTACTTTATACTCTTGATATTGCGACAAATAGTCAAAACATTTAACTTAAACTTAATGAACATGTCTAGTAAAGTTGGTTGGTGTTAGTTAAGTTAGTTGGTGTTAGTTAAGTTAGTTGGTATGGGAGTTTGGGGTTGCTTGATGTAAAAGGTAATCTATTTGATGTACCTTATAAAATCAGATAAGCACTTTTGAGTGTTTGGATGAAAAATAGTGCTTGCGATCATCTTCGGGTGAACTGTCTAAAACGCCATTTTATCAATAGTAAAGAAAAAACCATGTGAGCCCACGTCGATGCCATCAATCTATCTTGACTAGTAAATATGACAAACAAGTACTTTTTATTTAATTTTATTATGAGGATATTCATTAAGAAAGAAAAAAAAAGGTTTCAACATTCGTACGCTTGAGGAAAGGTTCGAATCAAAGAGAATTGGAACAGGATGGTTGTCAGTCGAGTGTTTGTTGCGCCTTCGAGATTCATATGTTGCGGTAGGGGCTTCGACCTTGACAGCTTCGACCATAAAAGGCTTCAACATTGGTACGCCAGTATTGACGAAATTAGGGTTTGAGAGAAGGGCGTGATTATAGATGAGATCAAAAAAGAAATGTGTTAAAACATGTTAACGGGTCGGATTCTAGGATCCGCACGTCCAAAAGTGAGATTAACATTTAGGCGGGAAAATATAGCTTCATAATGGCCTCAAAAAATGACACGGAGACAAACTTATTTTTATTTTTATTTTTATTTTTATTTGTTATAGATAATATAGTTAAAAAAAGAATAAAGTAACGAACAAGTTGTCAAGTTGTCATCCATAAAACGACCTCGTTCGCACACAGTCATTCAAAAGACTAAAAAGCCCTTAGCAGCCTTAGCTTCGTCTTTAAACCCTTCTCATAGGTAAAACCCTAGCCTCCCTGCTTCATCTTCTCTCTCTCACACCCAAAACCCTCTTTCGCCGTAAAAATGGTACCATCTTTTTCCCCTTTGAAAATCCATGTTTATTTATCAATCTTTCATGAATCAATCAATCGATTTCGTGTCTGGTTGTTGATAATTTTGATTTGTTGTTGCAGACAGGAGAAGCTGTGAATCCGAAAGCGTACCCGTTGGCTGATGCTCAGCTTACGATTACGATATTGGATCTTGTTCAACAAGCCGCTAATTACAAGCAGCTTAAGAAGGGTGCCAATGAAGGTGTAATTTTTAGCCTTTACAAACCCTAATTGTTTACATCTTGTGTGTTGATTTGTGAGTTTTTGGTGTTTGTATGTAGGTCAAATGTTGGTACTTGTTAGGTCAACGTTTGATTGGTTATTTATTTATTTTTTTAATTGAAATATTAAATAGTTAGTAATGAAGATTTAGGACTTATAAATTAAAATATTAAACAGTAACGAAGATTTATGAATTAATGAAGGAAATATTAAATAGATAGTAATGAAAAAAAGTAAGCTGAAAAAATAATCTCTACTCACAGAACTATGATACATGGTTCAACTTACTTATTTAATAGGTATAGATTTTAAGCAATTAATCCTTCGAATTGAAACTTTGCATAAAAGTAACCAAATTTTTGAGCAGTTACAAGTTTAACATATTTTTTTTGGATTTCATATTATGGATATGGTGAAAATGTTGGTTACTCTTTTTGGATTTCATACCTTATCCGTATAATGGAATACAGAAAAAGTAACATATAACCTGATATTCTAGTAATTATGAAAGATTGGAACACCATGTGATTGAAACTTAGTGACTGTACTGAGACAAAAAAGTTTGAGTGACTAAAATGGAACAGATGGAAACCTGGTTATTGTTCTATAAAGTTACCTCGTCGTTTGAATATGTTTCATTGAACTTGGCAAAGTTACATTACATAATGTTGTGATTTGGGGATTTTATTAACTAGGTCAACATTAATGTCTAATAGATTATCTTAAGATAACCCTTGTTGCAATCTACTCGTTTCTGATACAAATTGAAATAGATTCTTGAAGATGTAGGTGAAATCATGAAAAATGGTAATATGTTGATTGGAAAGCTGTGCTTTTGTTGTTCGTATTTGGATGAATTCGTGTCGATGATTTCATTAAAAATCAATTTAGGTTAATAATTTTGGAGGTTATATAACATCAGATTCGGAAGCTAATACTGAAAATCTTGATTGGCTACTCAAAGTTTCATTTCTGATCATTGTTTATAAGCAAGTGTATATGAAAGCTATATATTGGACTTACATGGGTGTCTTTTTTCTTGGCAAAAGTTTATTTATTTAGTGATTTTTAATCTTGTAAACAGTAAAACAAGATCTAATTATTGGGATTTCAGATGGGTGTTTATGGTTATAATTTTTGGTTTCAACTTCCTGTTTTACAGCTACAAAGACCCTTAACAGGGGTATATCTGAGTTTGTAGTGATGGCAGCAGATGCTGAGCCTCTTGAAATTATTCTTCATCTTCCCCTCCTTGCTGAAGATAAGGTATTTAGAGTTTTCTTGATGTAATGTGTATTCAGTTATTGCATATGCATTCTTCCATATTTTAGGTACTGATCAATTATCATGAAGTTTTAACATTTGATTAAAATGATGAAAAAAAATTATGGATCATGTTGCTATTTGAATAAAATGATGAAAAAATTCTAGAACGATCTGCTGTCTTCATTTTTAGAATGAGACTAACATGCTGAAAAAGTTATGAATGTTGATGCTATTAAAATTAAACTAATTAAATAATCATGGATGTTGATGCTACTAGATTAAACCAGTAAAATCGATAGACGCTAGTCGGGCGGTGGGGTACCGACTAGGGCTTAATCGGAATTAATCGGATTGGGTTTTTATATGTAATTTTTCTAACTTATTTATATATACAGTATTTTTCAAAATTTTGTTTATATATTTTTTAAACTTGTTAACAGGATTGGTTTAGTAAGTATAATTTTTCAAATACTTCAAAGTTTTTGACCAAATTTGACCTATTAATGGTCTGATTACGTGAAATCACAGCGGGGGCCCTCCAATTAGCGATTAATCACTGATTAATCCCGATTTTTACCACATTGGATTAAACTGATGGAATTAATTACGAATCTTGATGGATTAAAGTGGTTAAAGTATTCACGAATCTTGATGCTATTAAGATTAAAGTGGTTAAAGTAATCACGAATCTTGATGCTATTAAGATTAAAGTGGTTAAATTTATCGCTAATGTTTATGCTATTAGATTAAATCGATGAAGAGATTAAAGTGGTTAAAGTAATCACGAATCTTGATGCTATTAAGATTAAAGTGGTTAAATTTATCGCTAATGTTTATGCTATTAGATTAAATCGATGAAGAGATTAAAGTGGTTAAAGTAATCACGAATCTTGATGCTATTAAGATTAAAGTGGTTAAATTTATCGCTAATGTTTATGCTATTAGATTAAATCGATGAAGCACGTTACGTATCTTGATGCTGTTAGATTAAAACGATGAATAAGTCAAGAATTTTAGTGGGCATCAATCACCCTTCTTAAGTTTTTAGCATCACCTTAAAATGATGGAAAATCATGAATCTTTATGCTATCAGATTAGAATGATGAAAAATTTTAAAATCTTGAATTAGAAATTAAGATTATTTTTTTAACTATCCTGCATCTTGGAGAAAACTCGAAATGAGTCATTAATGTCCACATAAGAAATCTTGATTTCGGTTTTCTTTTATACTTGTGCAACCAAAAGCATAACAGTTTTTACATCATTTATAACTGTGTTTGGCAGAATGTACCCTACGTTTTTGTGCCCTCAAAGCAAGCGCTTGGACGTGCCTGTGGCGTCACTAGGCCTGTGATTGCGTGTTCAGTGACCAGCAATGAAGGCAGTCAATTGAGATCCCAAATACAGCAGCTCAAGGTTCTTGTTACCTGCCAATCTGCCATTAATTCTGCAATCTGTTTGCCCTAATTTGCTCAAATGTTCTAAAGTTTTTTCATTTTTTCCGCAGGATGCAATTGAGAAACTTCTGATTTAAAGATGATATATGGAAATTCGGTGTGATGGGCCTTCCTCTTCTTGCATTCGAGGCGGCTTTGATCCTTCTTTTCCTAAAAAAAACTATGTTTTCTTTCTGCATTATGCATTTTTGCACTGTCAACACAATGACTTCTAGTTTTATGCTCAACAACATTCTGTTCAAAGGATGGATAGAAATTTTCTTCTGTTTGTGTTTATTATTTGTCGTCATTAATGTGTTTTGGACCAGTGGTAATTACCAAATCCTTTGAACCAGTAATTGTGTGGTCAGATATTTAGTGTAATAGTAGTAGTTGTAGCAACACTGATCTGATTATTCACAAGTAATGGTATTCTTGAATAAATAGAATCAGATTATAAAATTGGATTATTGGATTTTAATAATCCCATCTTTTACCAATTGGTCAATAATAATCTCAACTGAGAATATTTTTAACACCACTCCCTACTTTTAAAAAACTATCTGCTCTAACAGGTCTCGTTTGTCCAGCAAGTCTAAACAGAGACAACGGTAGTGTTTAACGAGACTAGTTAAACACCACCAGAGCTAATTTCAAAACCCACCAGGAGACCACTGCTAGCTTGGCTCGACTTTCCGGCGGTTTGCAGATGTTCACATCATATAAAATCTAACGGCGTTAAGTTTTTTTAACGGGGGATCCAATGTAAGAAAATAGTTTGAAAGTAGGAACTTGTGGTAAGAATTATCTCAGTTAGGATTATTATTAGCCAATTGGTAAAAGGTGAGATTATTAAAATCCAATAATCCTATAAAATTTGAACAATTACATTTTTTGAATGAAGAATAATAAATCCGTCAGTGTTTGCATTATATAATTGGTATCATTTTTTTAATTGTGTAATTATGATATTATACAAGTTTTTAAGAGTACTATATTACAACTGCAAATAACATAGTCATGTTTAAGCTTAGAGCATATCTAATGTTATGATCTTATGGACAAAGCTATTAATAACACCGTGACTGACATAGTTTTTTAAATAACATCAATTTCTATTGACCAATTTTTTGTGTGTGTGTGTGTTTTTGCCTCATATAGTTAACTATAAACTTTTAGTTTTTCTTTTTATATCACATAGATATTCTAGAATAAATACACCATACCTAAACATTCCAGGATTTGAACACTCAACATTTTATGAGGTGGACCATTTAACCACCTGATGTCCCTTGATGACAACTATAAACTTTTGGTTGATCTAACTTTTAACAAGCCGTAAAAGGACAAAGTTCATATGCGAATAACGCACAATGTCACTCATTCGCAACAAATGTAACATTCATCCGTAGGTTCTCATAACAAATGATATTAATATCATGGCATGTTTATATCCATATGTCATAGTTATATATGTTTATTAGAAGGTATTGACATTTTAATCTATAAACACAACATTGATACATAGAATTGGTAATTTTAACACATCAGATGGACTGGACATGCCGGATTGGTTATCGGGCATGACTAGAAATCATGTGGGCTTTCCACGTTTTTATTTTCTTTCCAAACTATTTATATGACTTTCAAGATTGGTCTTCTCACTATAGGTTCAGTTGCAAAATCAGTCCTAAACTATCATTTTCACTCTCTTCCAAACCTTCTCTCATATCATCTCTACACAAACCAGAAACACAATTCATGTAAGAAAAAAACTCATGCTTTCAATCTATTCATCTCTACAAAACTTTAACTTGCTCAATAACATCGTCGATCTTCACCGACTTCATTTCCGATCCCAAAAACCACGCCATTCGATAAATCTCATCCGTCCGTGGATGGGATGTATCATCCGACGAAAAAGCATGCAACCGCTCATCAACATTATGAACATCAACCCAACTAAACCCAACAACTTTCTTCACATTGTTCTCCCTCATCCCTTTTCTTATTCTAGCAACTTCATCCCAATCCGCTCTTTCTGCATACAAATTCGACATCAACACATACGAACCCGATTCTCTAGGCTCCATTTTCAACAAAGCATCTGAAACCTGTTTCCCCATTTCCATATTCCCATGAACTTTACATGATCCCAACAAGCTTTGCAACACTGGGAGCCCAACCCGGCCCGGGATATGGGCCAAAAACTCTTCTGCCTCTTTTAACCGCCCAGCCCGCCCATACATGTCAACCATACAAGAATAATGCTCTGGGGTTGGCTCGATTTTGTAAAGTTTGACCATTGACTCGAACACCTCTGTCCCCTTCTCCACCATTCCTTTCCTTCCACACGCGGTTAAGACAGATAAAAAGGTTATGGAATCAGGTTCAAAAGATTGGGTTTTTATGTCTTCATATAACTTCATGACAGATTCATAATCTCCATGTCTTGAATGAGCTGATATGATCGCGGTCCAAGCAACTTGGTTCTTATTCTTGATTTCATTAAACACTTTACGAGATTCGTTTATGCTTCCACGCTTTGCATACATATCAAGAAGTGCTCCCGAAACAATAGGATTGTTATTCAAGCCGAGTTTAAATAAATAAGAGTGGCACCATTGACCATATGTTAACGAGATAGATTCAGAAGACGCGATTGCACTTAACACACTCCCAAATGTGTAGTCATTTGGTTTGGACTCCATGATTGTGGATGAGAATGTTTTCAAAGCTTCTTGAAACATTTTGTTTTGAGTGAACCCTGAAATCAACGCGTTCCATGAAATGATCACTTTGTCTTCGATTTCTTGAAATACTTTGATCGCGTGTTCTATAGACTCAAACTTTGCATACATGGTAATGAAGCTGTTAGCCACCACCAACTCTTGAAAAAAGCTAGACTTTATGCATAACCCGTGAACCGTTTCACCTTCTTTCACCATATTGTTAGCACATAAGGCGTGAATCAAGCCAACAAACGTAACCTCGTTTGGATAAACATCGTCCCTTCTCATGTATTTGAATAAAGAAACCGCGTGCTCTTCACTTATAGAGATCATAGTGGTCCAAGACACTACATTACGGTTCACCATGCCCTCAAACACCAACTTTGCATCTTTAACTTGATCACATTTCGAATACGTGGAGATTAAAACATTGCAGACCGATTCATGTGTTCCATATCCTCTTTTGACAGCCAAACCGTGTATTTGTTTCCCAAGCCCCAAGTTTCTAGCATGCCCACAAGCTGAAACCGCGCTTGTGAATGAAACATGATCAAACTTCATTCCTAATCTAATCATTTCAATAAAAGTCGAAACCGCTTCCACCTCATAACTTCCTTCTTGACTATACCCCGAAAGGATAGCATTCCAAGACACTAAATCTCTGCTAGGCATTTCATCAAACACCTTTTCAGCTTCGTTTATATGTTCCCATTTCGAGTACAAAGTTATAAGCGCATTCGCGATAAAACCTTCACACTGCATTCCGTTTTTCATTACTAGCGAGTGCAACTGAGTTCCGAACATAAACTCTTCACAATCTGCACAATGTGCTAATGCAGTAGTGTAAGTCACTGCATCAAAAGCAACCCCTATGTGATTCATTCGACAAGCGAAACTCAATGCATCTTTGTTATCTTTAAACCCTGAGAGCAAGGTGTTCCAAGAAACAGTATCTGGGCTAGCCAACTTTTGGAAGATAACCAAAGCGCGATCAAGCTGTCCAGATTTAGAGTACATGTGCATCAAAGAATTGGAAACTGATAAAAATGAATCAAGGCCAGATGTCAATGCAAACCCATGAATTTGAGACCCGAGTTTCGGGTCTCCACGACACGCCTTGACGGCAAGAGTGGTTGAAACTTCATCGACACGAGTGACACCCAGTTCCTGAATTTGTTTATTGAATATGTCAAGGGCTTGAAATGGGCGGTTTTGGTGCAAAAGATCAAGCATGGAGTGGTGGAGAGAGGGGAAGTTTGGTTGAGGAATTTTGTCGAGCAGTTGGTGTGCATCTTGAAATGAATGGAAGTTCACTGCACCTTTTGGGTGGAAATATTTGAAAATTATTTGGCGGGTAATCATCAAATTAGTGAAGAATCGACCAAAACGAAAAAGAAAACTTGAACACCCGACGCACTCCGATACCAATTGTTCCCCAGGTTTAGGTCAAGCAATTGATTAACACACAAGTAAAAGAAACGATTGAATTTAGATTACAATCCCGTATGAATTGATACAAAGAATTCGTTCTTTGCGTGTTTTTGTTCGTTGCCCTAATTTGAGACCGACGCATCGTTTATACGATACATACGGCTCTTGGGCTTATTTACGTTGACATAATTGACTCAAACATAAATATAAATATATACATAATGACCCTTGTAGTTTGACCTGAGGATGATAACTTGATCAACCTCACAAAACGATGGTTAACCGAATTTTCCACTAACGGAACTGTTTATAACAAAAAATGATCGGTTATGAAAATCACTACTAAAAAACATGTATATTTTCTATAAAAATTTCGATAAGTTACGAACAAAAGAAAATTTACACAAGTTAATGACAACTTTCTGACGAAACAAAAACAAAAAGTAAACATAAGATTTCCTACAATTTCCGACAAATTTATTAAATAAGTTAATTTATTTATTTAATATAATCGTCAGGAATTACCGACGAAAGGCTTTAGTCACTAATTCGTCGGAAAGTTAGTCGGAACATTGACGAAAAAACATTTCATACAGGGTTTTTCCAACAAACATTTTTTGTCGTAAACCTGTCGCTAATAGCCAATTCCGACAAATTTCTCATGAAATCTACTATCGCAAATTTTTCAGTTTTTTGGTAGTGAATCTAAAAACCAAAAATAAGTAATAGGTTCAGTTTTTGCCCATAACCAAGTACCGACCCATGCTCACCCTAATTGACATAATAGGAAAAACCAAACCTTTTAGCGGGACAAGTCCTTTCTCCATGAGAACTTTCACCTGATAAAACCCCATGAATCCACAGGCAGCCATGGTCCAGAAAAGGATGATCGGGATCTTTAGCTTCTCAGCAGCATTCATTATATTTGTGTAAGTTATGAAACCATCACAAACAATACAAGTAACCGGAGTTTCAAGGCCGGACACACCATCCAGAAACGAATCATAGAAATCGGTTCCCATGTAGGTCCAGACTTCAACTGTGGTTTGAGTATGTTCGACATCATCTTCTGTAGACGAAGGGAGGCCATCAGGAACCGTTTTGAACCGAAAGGTAGGTGTGTCATCTAGCCAGCGTGTTCCACCGGACTTTATGAGCCGCTTATGGTTCGTCTGAGTGTTGATGAAGGTAACATCAAGGCCCTTGTGGTTTAGGAGCCTGGCTAGTTTGAGCATGCACTTGATGTGGCTTTGTGTTGGATATGGTATGAACAACACATGTGGTTTCTTTTGATCGATTATGGATACTGTATCCATATGGGTACTTTATTTATTATATAGTATAGATATTTGAAGGCGAGTAAGGAGACATTATTTAACGAAGGCCCGTTTTGCATAAACCATGTAACTAATGTACGCTAACGAACGTAAAATATTTTTTACTTGTGACCCCCCAGTTGAAAAGTTCTAGTTCCGCCACTGGACGGGAAGCAAAATGAACTTACGATCGTCGAGGGTCGCAATGGATTACCGGATCGCAAATTTAAAAAGACAGGGTAGTGAATTTGAATTGTGTTGACTACAGAAGTACCCAATACCTTATCATTTTAGGGTTTATCTATGATTAAGAAAAATCTATAAAATCATGACAAAGTGTTATTGTTGTTTTACTAAAGTTAATTAAGTTTTAATATTATGTATTTTTTTTTATATCGAGTGGTTTAGAACAATTATAAACTTAATTTTTGTTTATCAATTTTATTACTTTAATCCAAAGTAGTATATAATCTTAAGAAATTACTCCCATTTTTGTTTTTCGGTTCGAGACCTCTTGGATTTGCACCTATCTATCCAGGTTAGAACTATCAAACGGGAAATGTTGAATGTGGTAGTACTTACTAGTTTAGTTACTACATGTTAGTACATTTGACGAGCACGAAATGATGTTATTTTCTCCGACAAATAAGGAATTGGAGCTTGCTATGGGTTTCTAAAAGATCAAACAAGGTAAAAATGGATTGGCGTCAATGGTGTAATTTTAGTTTTGATTCTAATATAATTTAAGTTCCTATTTTAGTTTTGATTCTGATGTTATTCCTTTCGTTTTAATAAAATGTTGTCATTAAAAAAAATCCTATAAAATCATTAAATAGTAATCAATGTTATAGTTGTTTATTTAGGTCATATAACTTATAGGGCAAAGCTTATAAGTTATATATAGGGTGTACCAGTGGTGTACCCACCACCAGTGGCAGAGCTTGAGAAAAAAAGCAGGGGGGCCGAGATTTTTTTTTCCTATCAGAGGGCCGTAATTATAAAATTTACGGCCGAATATTATAAATTAACACTGCTGAGCATTGTTTTTCCTATCAGGGGGGCCGGAACTATAAAATCTGAGGCCGAATACGTATAAATTAACACTACTGATCGAAAAATTGGCCGAATACGTATAAATTAACACTGCTGAGCGAAAAATCGGGGGGGACGGGGCCCCCACGGGCCCTTACAAACCTCCGCCCCTACCCACCACTCCTTTGATATTCCGTGAATACTCCGTTACACAAGTTTTGGGGTTTAGACCCTTTCTTACCGTATACTCGTATTCTGATCACATATAGATATTACCCATACATTAGCATGCCCTAAGCACATAATCACACACACAAATAAGACTAATTACTGGTTCAGTGTACTTACGATGACCTCAAGGCATTGCTATGCTCGTTTCCTCGCTTAAACGCTTCATTCGATCTAACTTGGACTCGCAACACACCGTACTCAGCTCGCTTAAATGTTTTCCAGAGGTGTGTGTGTTGTTTTGTGCGTTTTTGTTGTGTTTCAAATGAAGGTTTATGCCTTCTATTTATAGGCTGAAACATACACTCATAGCAGAACGCTAACAAGGCAGGTAGCGGACCGCTATTGCCTTCCGGTCGGCCGCCAGCCTTGGTGCCTACGTAGCAGACCGTTAAGGGCTTGGATAGCGGTACGCTATTCACGTTGCGCATAGTGGATCGTTATGTTTCTCATAGCGGTCCGCTATAAGGTTGTGGCTAAGGATTGGTGGCTTGACACGTGTCCTATCATCATTGTTTACCTTCCTCTCCACATAGCGGACCGCTAAAGATCCGGTAGCGGTCCGCTACCGATCATATTTTCAGAATTCTTCATTTTTAGTCCCTGAAGTTTGGTCTTTTTACTGTTCTAGTCCTTCCAACTTTATTTCTTTAAAATTTGGGGTGTTACATGTTTTATATATTGTTGTTTACTGCATCATGTGTAACCTTCTTATTAATTTTGTTATTTGGCTGTTGTCTGCTTTGTGTTTCTAAATATTAGCCAATGTGTTAACTTTTCAGTTACCATTATGTTCCTCTTTTTTCTTGGTAAATTAAGTGGTTTTCTGGTGAATTTGTATTCAAATCTGTGTTCTAGTATTTGTTTTTTGATATATTGTTTATTTTCAAGATGTTTTAGTGTGTAAAGTTCTACATAAATTAAAGGTTTTAGTGATGTTCTACTGCTTCTTTCTCCTCCTTTTTTACACCTAGGTAATCCACAATCATGATCTAAAGTTGAATGTGTTTGTAGGTTGCACAACATAAATTAGCTATACACCTATGGAGGCCGAGACACAGACATATGAGACCCCAAAGAAGAGTTCAGAACATGGTGATTCTTATGGGAATTCTTGACAAGAGTTTAAGGTCAGATACATCACCCAAGTCTATTGTTTGAGCGTAACTTTTGGGTGAGATAAAATATGAATTGTGATAGCTTTGTTAGTAGAAGGCATTAGAAATACTACGATCTTCCTTGGTTGTATCAGTGGCTAGAAACTTTGTTCATGTAACGTTTTATTGGATGCACCAACATGGACTTTTGTTCATGTAACGGTTTATTGGATGCGCCACACATGTCTGCTAAACCGCGCGTTGCAACATGTGCGGGTTTAATACTAGTTTATTGATGTAGTAAGGAAAACGGTGGTCAATTATGTATTTACTTACATTATATTTTATTAAGGTAACCGATGTAGTAAAACAAATTAGTAAGCAAGTAAAGTTTGTATCCGGACATTTTTTTCGGGGCAATTGTATATATCCTCCTCTAAATTTATAAAATTGCATATTTTCACAAATCATGCTTTAAAAGCATTGTACATTATAAATTGAAAACTTGTATTTTAGGGAAATATGCAATTTTACAAGTTTAAAAAAGGATATATGCAATTCCCTTTTTTTATTAGACTTGATTAAAAAAACATGTTTACCTACAATTTTCTTAAAAGTTTAAAAAGGGTTATACGCAATTCCCTTTTTTTTATTTTATTAAACTTGATTAAAAAAACATGTTTACCTACAATTTTCTTAAAAGACTAAATATAATTGTATAGGTCTACTAAAAAAACATTTAGATGTATAAAAAGCTAATTATATTTTTATCATCTATACTCTATAAAAAATAAAGGTTTTTGTTAAACAAGTTTTCCCGCATCTCTCTCCTATTAATTGCATAAGTTTTCTTTAATTGTTTTTAATAATTTTTTGTTTTCCGACTCTCTCTCCTATTAAATAATAATGATTTCTATAATTGTTTTTATAAACGTTTTTTATTTAAAAAATATAGGTTTATTTATAAAACATTTTTAGAAATTAAACATTTATTTCATTATTTTATAAAACATTTTAAAAAGGTAACTATAAGACGTTTCTAAAATTTGTATTAAGTAAATATTTATTATTAACTATATAACATTACATTTATTCAGCCTGTGTAATACACAGGTTTCTAACCTAGTTTTATAATATTCCAAACATGTGTTTTTGTCGGATTTATTGTAATCAAAACTAATACATACTTGATTGAATCATAAATCACACTTTTTAAGAACTTATACTTTCATTTAAAATAACTCACATTGAAAAAACTGTTTGGATTATAAAACTAAATTTCATTTAAAAAAATAAGCTTCACCAAGTTCTGTAAAGGAACCGGACGAACATGAACATGGGCAAGGTCATGTTCGTTCATTTAACTTTAACCGAACATGAACAATTAATCAAACGAAATTTTGTGTTCATGTTCGCTCGTTAATAAAATGAACATGTTCGTTCGTTAAAATTCTAAACGAACATTTTTACGAACGTAAACGAACACAAACAAACATAAACGAACATAACTGAGCATAAACAAACGAACATAATTGAACACAAATGAAAAAGTCTAATACATTAAGTATCAAATAATGCAATGGTTAACAATCACATCTAAATTAGTGATTTACATGTACATGATTCATCCAAAAATCCATCATGCTTCTACCAAACAAAATCCGTCAAGATTCATCAAAAAATAAACGAACATATTTGAACTTAAATGAACGAATAAAAACGAACTTCTCGCCAAACAGTTCATGAACGATTCACTGAACGTTCAATTCATTTACAGGCCTAGCTTCAACGCTTTTGACAGTAAAACCACTTAAATCGCCTATTAAAAACTGGTTTAACGGTTTAAAACTTAAAACTAGTCGAGAAAATAAAGACTGATATATAAATATACCAGTTATGTTATACAGACATAATATTACATCATCATACATGCCATATCACATGATGAAAATAGTCATACATACCGTATGACTTTGTCAGTGGTCACATCAATCATTTTTATTTCACACGTCATACATGTCATATAGTCTAACGACGCCACCTCATACAACCCATATAAAAAATTTATTCGTCGTATCATGTATAAGCCTAACACGTTATACCACATTACCGTTGGAAATCAGGCCCCAAACACACGAATTTTGATATCAAATATCGACTATTTATTAATAAAACTCAACTCACTTTTTACAATTAATCCCTAACCATCTATTTATAATAAACCTTATACTAATCATAACACAACTCAAACTCAATTAAATAATCAAATAAATAAACAGACTAAATCATAATGTAATACGAACTCAAACAAACAATTAATAAACTAATATTAATAATTAATTTTTATCAAGATTCATTACAACCCCCACCATGATCCACATGGCCTTTTGCTCTTCCTTAGCTTACACCCTCGTAACCATCCTTCGACTCGTCGAACCCGTCCAAATCACCCGACACGTCTACCTCAAATCCGTCGTCCCAATCGGCTTACTTTACTCAATCAGTTTATGGCTTTCGAACTCGGCTTACATTTTCCTTTCCGTCTCGTTTATTCAAATGCTCAAAGCGTTAATGCCCGTCGCAGTTTACTCGATCAGAGTCGTGTTTGGGAAAGAAACGTTTAACTCGCGAACCATGAGTAACATGTTGTCGATTTCTTTTGGTGTCGCGATTGCAGCGTATGGTGACGCGAAGTTTAGCCCTTGGGGGGTTATGTTACAGCTTGGCGCGGTTGTGTTCGAGGCGACGAGATTGGTTTTGATTCAAATGTTGTTGGCGTCGAAGGGGATTAGTTTTAATCCGATTACATCGTTGTACTATGTAGCTCCTTGTTGTTTTGTGTTCTTGTCTGTTCCGTGGGTTGTTGTTGAGGTTCCTAAGTTGAGGGAGAGTTCGAGTTTGATTTCGTGGTGTTTGGGACGAATTCGTTTTGTGCGTTTGCGTTGAATCTTGCGGTGTTTTTGCTCGTTGGGAAGACGTCGGCTTTGACGATGAATGTTGCGGGTGTGGTGAAAGACTGGTTGCTTATCGCATTTTCGTGGTCTGTGATTAAGGATACGGTGACACCGGTTAATTTTTTATTTTTATTTTACCATGGAGTTGAGAATCGCCTTGATATCACGTCAGTCGTTATTTATGTTATTATTTGCATATTGTAGGCAATTGTGCTTGATCAGGGACTTGAGGCTGATCTTCAAGCTGATATTTTAAAATATGTTGAAGATCTATATGAAATCATGAAAAATGGTAACATCAATACTGAAAATCTTGATTGGCTACTCATTTTTGATAATTGTTTATAAGCAAGTGTATATGAAAGCTATATATTGGACTTACATGGGTGTCTTTTTTCTTGGCAAAAGTTTATTAATTTAGTGATTTTCAATCTTGCAAACAGTAAAACAAGATCTGATTATTGGGATTTCAGATGGGTGTTTTTTAATCTTGGTTGTTTATGGCTCTAATTTTTTGTTTTAACTTTCTGATTTACAGCTACAAAGACCGTTTAATAACTTTTGTTATTATGGTAGAAGATATTGTTCTCAATTAATTGTTATTGATAGTACAGAGAAAGCCCCATTTATATAGATGGGGTCAAAGTCAAAAAAGGCAATCAATAATGACTAATAATAAGGAAACAATTAAGGCTCTATAATCTCCATAATTTACGCCATTACTCCCCCTCAAGTTGGAGCATGAAGATTGATAATGCCCAACTTGCTGGTTAAGTTTTGAAAGTCCTGTGTCCCCAATGGTTTAGTCAAAACATCGGCAATTTGGTCTTTGGTGTTGATGGCCATAGGTAAAATTTCTTTCGACTCGACCCGTTCTCGAACAAAATAGCAATCCATCTCAACGTGTCTGGTGCGTTCGTGAAAGACTGGATTGTTTGCGATGTGTCGTGCGGCTTGATTGTCACAAATGAGTTGAGTGGGTTGGTGACATGATACATCCAGCTCACTTAGTAACCATCGGATCCATAACACTTCACTAACCGTTGATGCCATGGCGCGATATTCAGCTTCGGCAGATGAACGAGAAACGACTAGTTGTTTCTTGGATTTCCAAGATATGGGTGTGCCTCCGATAAGTAGTAGATAGCCTGTGCGCGATCTTCTAGTCATGGGGCAGCATAGCCAATCGGAGTCGCAATATGCCAGGAGATTGGTGCCGCCATCTCTGGCAAGAAGGATCCCTTGTCCGGGGGTGGTCTTCAAATACCCAAGAACGCGATTAGCAGCTTCGAGATGGCTAGCTCTTGGGTCGCTAACAAATTGACTGAGGACATTGACGGAGTAAGCGATGTCCGGACGAGTGGCTTGTAAGTAGAGTAGTCTGCCAACTAGTCTGCGGTATTGGTTCGCATCAACTCGTGCATCTTCTTCACGTTTGTCTAGCTTAAGATTTTGTTACATTGGAAATGAGCTTGGGCGGCATCCTAACATACCCGCGTCTTCCAAAATGTCCAAGGTGTATTTGTGTTGGCTAAGGACCATCCCTTGTGCCGTCCTAGCCACCTCAATGCCGAGAAAAAATTTTAAAGTGCCGTGATCCTTGATGCTAAACTGTTTATCTAGGAAAGCCTTCACGAATTGAATTTTGTTCATGTCATTTCCCGTGATAATGACGTCATCAACATATATTAGAGCAGCAATGAACACATCATCCTTTTTGAATAAAAATAGCGAGTGATCGGCCTTTGAAGATTTGAAACCAAGGTTCTGCAAGGAGGTGGTAAATTTTTTATACCAATTCCTGGAAGCATGTTTAAGACCATGGAGGGATTTGTTTAATTTGCAAACCCGAGTGTCACCTTCCTTTCGAAAACCTTGCGGCACCTTCATGTAAATGTCTTCATCCAAATCTCCATGGAGAAAGGCATTATTCACATCTAATTGATGTATGTGCCATTCTCGTTTAATCGCAACGGCAAGAAGTGTGCGAACCGTAACTAGCTTTGCCACAGGAGCAAA
Organism: Smallanthus sonchifolius; assembly: GCA_023525975.1. Lineage (NCBI taxonomy): Eukaryota > Viridiplantae > Streptophyta > Magnoliopsida > Asterales > Asteraceae > Smallanthus > Smallanthus sonchifolius. The sequence continues at coordinate 2,603,547 of CM042022.1, forward strand.
GGTATCATGGAAATCAATACCCTCTAGTTTGGTAAAACCCTTTGCAACAAGACGAGCTTTGTACCGTTCGATATCCCCATTTGGTTTATATTTGATTTTGTAGACCCATTTGGAGTCGATGGCTCACTTTCCCTTTGGGAGGTCCTCTAATGTCCACGTCTGATTTTGCTCAAGATCTTTAATGTCAGCTTTCATGGCATCGATCCACTTTGGATTGCGAATGGCTTGACCAAAAAACTTTGGCTCATTATTTGAAGTAATGGCCGACAAAAACGCTTTGTGTGAGTTAGAAAAATTGTCATAAGAAACAAAATGGGATAAAGGATGTACCGTTGAGGGATTGCTTTCGGAGTCGGGATGTGAATGTTCAACGTCTAAAGATTGTGGCAGTTGCACGTCATATTGTTTCAGATAGGTTGGTTGAGTGCGAGTACGTTTGGGCCGAGCAGCGGAATGTGAATCTGGCAAATGGGCCTGTTCAGAGATGTTTGGGCCTGTTTCGGTTGCGTCATTTTTAGTGGGAGATGGGCTCGGTGAATGGGCTAGTGCGGAAGTATGTGGGTTGTGGGTTATGTCTTCGGTTGGGTCAGGATAATCGGGTTCAAAGGTTGCGGCAGGTGGGTTGAGACTTTCAATGTTTGGTGTGGTTCCAGTAGGAATCCTCACTGTGGGGACATCCCATTCCTTTGGCATAGCAAATATGTCTTCTTCATTCTTAGGTATATCCATTTTGGTGAAGGGAAATACATCCTCATAAAATTTGACATGCCTTGTTATGAAGATCTTTTTAAGTGCAATGTCGTAAATTTTATATCCCTTCGTTCCAGGTGGATATCCCACGAAGGTTCCCGGTCTCCCCCTCATTGCAAATTTATCCCCATGTGTTTCGGTATTAAGATAGTAAGCAAGACATCCAAACACCTTTAGGTGTTCGTAGCTAGGCCGTTTGGCGTGTAGCAACTCATAAGGCGTTTTGCCATCGATAACATCAGATGGGATCCGATTTATGAGATGAGTTGCTGTCAAGACACATTCTCCCCAAAAACGAGTAGGAAGGTTGGCCTCAAATTTTAAAGCTCTAGCGGTTTCTAGGAGATGGCGATGCTTGCGTTCAACCACACTATTTTGTTGAGGTGTGTAGGGACATGTGGTTTCCAACATGATCCCGTTTTTAGCATAAAAATCAAGCATTTTATTTGACACAAATTCCCCCCCATTGTCACACCTAATTCTTTTTATGTTCCTTTCAAATTGAACTTGCACCATTTTGTAAAATTCAACCAAACAGTCGCTGGCCTCATATTTGTGTTTAAGGAGAAAAACCCATACATGTCGACTAAAATCATCAAAGATGGTGAGAAAGTATCTAGCATGTGTGAAAGAAGGTGTTCGATACTTACCCCATACATCACAGTGCAAAAGTTCAAAACAAGTATTGGTTTTGGAGGTACTGATGGCAAATGGCAACTTGGTAAATTTTGCTTTATTGCAAGAATCACAAAAATGTTTGGAATTCAAATATAAGTTCTTGGCAAAATCAAAATGAGAGAGTTTTGAAATAGATACATGACCCAGCCTTTTATGCCATGTATTTCCATTCACCATCATTGCTTGCCTCTCGTGCTATATTATTTCCATCTCGTATAGACCATTTGAACATTCACCCGCTCCAATCAATTCCCTCGAACTCAAACTCTGCATGACACAAAAGTTTGGAAAGAAAGTCACAGCACAATTTAGGTCTTTTGACAATTTACTAACCGACAACAAGTTGCAGTTAAATTTGGGAACATATAAAACGTTCCTTATGGTTATTCCATTAGGGAGTGTGTAGCTACCACGCCCTTCAACGGGTATGGACTCCCCATTGGGTATGGTAACCAGTAGTTCACGGGTTCCTTTAATTAAGTTATCAAGCCATGAGTTCTTACAAGTGAAGTGTTCGGTAGCCCCGGAATCAAAAAACCACTTACCTTTCTTGCGTATATTACCTGCAAGGTTGGCGGTTGGGTTACCTTCTTCAGTATTCACTTGCTCCTTACTCCCAAAAAAATTAAGGAACTGTCGATACTGTTCCTCGGTTAGTCCCGGTATAGGGCTTGTCTCGTTCTCGACAAAAGAGGCCTTTGGTTTGGGTGTTTGTTTCCCTTTGCCTATCCACCAATCCGGATACCCAATGATTTTGAAACAACCATTCTTCTTGTGACCGTCTCTGCCACAGAAGTCGCAATGGTCCACGGGTTCGGTGCTATTCCCCTTTTTTGTCTCCTTCTTTATAAATCTAGTTTGGGACTGACCTGAACTGGTTCTGGCTGGAAGAGAGGCCTGAAATGCTGCTGAATCGGTGGTCCTCTTGGTTCCGGTTATAGCTCTTTGTTGTTCATCATTCGCAACAAGGTGATACGCGCTTCCGAGACCGGGTATGGACTGCATAGCTAAGATTTGAGTTCTTATTGTGGCAAACTCAGGATCTAAGCCAAGCAAAAACTCATACAACCTTTCCTTGTCCTTAAGATCCCGAAGCTTCTTTCCGATATCACACGTGCAATTGTTACAGCTGCAAGAAGGTAAGGGAAAAACGGATTCTATCTCGTCCCACAAGGTTCGAAGCCTTGTGTAATAAGCAGAAACAGAAGTACCTTCTTGCCGTGAGGCGTTGAGAGATTGCTTCAATTCATACGCTCTTGGTGAACCGTTCCTTTAAATCTGTCCATACTTCTTGAGCGGTGGTCGCATACTTCACACTTGTGCGGATGTCCTTCTCCATGGCTGTGTGCAGCCATCCTTTTATCATTGCATCAGCCCTCATCCAGGCCATATAATCATCTGAGTTGGGTTCGGGTTTCTTGAGAGTTCCATTGATGAAACCGACTTTGTTTTTGGCGAACAAAAAAATCATCATCTCTTGCGCCCAATCAACATAATTTCCGTCTGTAAGAGCCTCGCTAACGTGCATCTGTCGTGGGTAATCTGAGGCATGAATGTAGTAGGGAGAATTATGGTCGGATGGGTTTTGTTTTTGGTTTTGGTTTTCGGGATTTCCGACGACTACACCTTCTTGGCCGCCGGCCATGGTTTAGGGTTTGGTATATTTTTGAGAAGATTAAGCCTGCTCTGATACCATAATAACTTTTGTTATTATGGTAGAAGATATTGTTCTCAATTAATTGTTATTGATAGTATAGAGAAATCCCCATTTATATAGATGGGGTCAAAGTAAAAAAAGGCAATCAATAATGACTAATAATAAGGAAACAATTAAGGCTCCATAATCTCCATAATTTACGCCATTACCCTTAACAGGGGTATATCGGAGTTTGTAGTGATGGCAGCGGATGCTGAGCCTCATGAGATTATTCTTCATCTTCCCCTCCTTGCTGAAGATAAGGTATTTTAGGTTTTCTTGATATAATGTGTATTAAGTTATTGCATATATTCTTCCATGTTTTATAACCTGTGGGTACTAATCAGTTGTCATAAAGTTTTAACATTTGATTAAAATGATGAAAAAAAATTACAAATCATGATGCTATTTGATTAAAATGATGAAAAAAATCAAGAACGATCTGCTGTCTTCATTTTTAGCATGAGACTAACATGCTGGAAAAATTATGAATGTTGGTGCTATTAAAATTAAATTAATTAAATAATCACGAATGTTGATGCTACTAGATTAGACCAGTGTTGTCAAATCGGTAGGCACTAGTCGGACGGGGGTACTGACTAGGGATTAGTCGGGTTGTAATTTTATATGTAATTTTTCAAACTTATATATATATATATATAGGGGAAGGTTCCCCTAAGAAGTGAATTTTTGATAAGAAACCTAAGAAACTGGGTCAAACGAACTCCGATTGAACTAATTCCAACGGCGTTAAAACCAGCGCATCGAAATAAAGCCTAGAGCTAAACCCTAAACACTAAAGCTAAACTCTTAAAGCTAAACCCTAAAAGCTAAACCCAAAAACCTAACCACCCCACCCCCACCCCCCCCAAAAACCTAAATCCTCCAACCCCCAAAAACCTAAACCTACCCACCCCACCCCACAAAAAACCTAAATCCCTCCCCCACCCCCAAAAACCTCGACGAACCGGTTTCAACGCCGCTGGAATGAGCTCAATCGGAGTTCGTTTGACCCGGTTTCGGTTAAAAAAGAAATCATTTCTTAGGTTTCTTAGTGAAAATTCAATTCTTATTTGAACCTCTCCCTACATATATACATACATACATACAGTATTTTTCAAAATTTTATATATAATTTTTCAAACTTATTAATCGGATTGGATTAATGAGTATAATTTTTCAAATACTTCAAAGATTTTGACCAAATTTGACCTATTAATGGTCTGATTAGGTGAAATCGCAGCGAGGACCTCCGATTAGCGATTAATCAGCAATTAATCACCGATTAATCCCGATTTTTACAACACTGTATTAAACTGATGAAATTAATTACGAATCTTGATGCCATTAAGATTAAAGTGGTTAAGATAATCACGAATCTTGATGCTATTAAGATTAAAGTGGCTAAAATAATCACGAATCAATCTTGATGCTATTAGATTAAATCGATGAAAGAAACAAATTACGTATCTTGATGCTGTTAGATTAAAACGATGAAAAAGTCCAAGAATTTTAGTGGGCATCAATCATCCTTCTTAAGTTTTTAGCATCACCTTAAAATGATGAAAAATTTAAAATCTTGAATTAGAAATTAAGATTTTGTTTTTTTAACTATCCTTCATCTTTGCATACCTTTCATTTCTTGGAGAATACTCGAAATCAGTCATCAATGTCCACATAAGAAATCTTGATTTCGGTTTTCTTTTATACTTCTGTAACCAAAAGCTTAATAGTTTTTACATCATTTATAACTGTATTTGGCAGAATGTACCCTATGTTTTTGTGCCCTCAAAGCAAGCGCTTGGACGTGCCTGTGGCGTCCGTGATTGCGTGTTCAGTGACCAGCAATGAAGGCAGTCAATTGAGATCCCAGATACAGCAGCTCAAGGTTCTTGTTACCTGCCATTGATTCTGTAATCTTTTTGCTCTAAATGTTCTAAAGTTTTACCATTTGATCTACAGGATATATATTTATTTTTATATTTATGATATTTGATATATATATCATTTCTGTATGCAAGGATTTAGGCCATCTATTTTTATATCTATGATATTTGATATATAGTTTATTTCTGTATGCATTAGGACATTAGGTTATGATGTTAGAAGTGTAATGACAATTAATATATATCTATTTTTATATTTATGATATTTAAGGGGGCAGGTTATACGGACACCTCAAACATGTTATCCGAACACTCTCCCCTGTACGACTCGTATAGAGGTTATACGAGGCATAATACGGGTCATATTGGGCTATTTTGGATACAATACGTCCGTATTTGGTTATTTTGGATGAATGTTAAATTTTTAATGATGTTAATCTCATGGCATGTTTATTTCCATATGTCATAGTTATAGATGTTTATTAGAAGGTATTGACAATTTAGTCTCTAAACTCAACATTGATACATAGAATTGGTCACTTTAACACATCAGGTGGACGTGCCGGAGTGGTTATCGGGCATGACTAGAAATCATGTGGGCTATGCCCGCGCAGGTTCGAATCCTGCCGTCCACGTCCTTTTTTAATTTCCAAACTATTTACAAAACTTTTAAGATTGGTCCTTTAATTATAGGTAAAGTTGCAAAATCAGTCCTCGAGTATCATTTTCACCCTCTTCCAACCTTCTTAAATCATCTATATTTTATAATCATACTCGCAACTCATAAATTCCTTTCCACAAAACATTATATTCCCACCATAACACTTTAGACATTCATATTCTTCCATGTTCATAAGCAACACAAACCAGACTCACAATTCTACTTCAATAGTTCCTGTAAGAAAAGGAATCATTTTTTTTTCGGATAACCACTGATTTCATAATCTAACATTAATTTCATATAATATATAAATTCGGGTTATTTGAATTGAATCGAATTGGGGATTTTAGAATTCGAATTCGACTTATTTATTCGAATCGAATAAGCCAAAAATCGAAAAAAAATTTCGAATTCGGTTCGAATCGAATTTCGGGTTATTCGAAAGGGATTCGAATAATGAACACCCCTATTTAGTATTGCTAGTTACATATTTTATTTATTTAAGCCTTGATATCTCATTAAAATTATAAATTCACATCAAAACAAAAAATGTTTTTATATTTGTGTGTGTGTGTATATATAGTTTTAATTTTTGTATAGCTTCGCGGCGGAAGTTTGGTCTTTTTTTCCCACTGCGCGGCAGTAGTTTGGTTGTTATCGGTTCGGCTCGTCAAAAACCATAAAAGTCGTGCGTTGCGGTAGAGCCGTACGATGAAATTAACGCGTCTAAGAGCGCGTTTGCAAACTTCATCACACGCGTTATGGCGGTGACATTCACGTCGTTAAATACATAAAAGAAACGTATTGAGCTGAGACAGATCGGTTTTGGAGATAATTTGGTCGTTATCGGTTCGGCTCGTCAAAAACCATAAAAGTTGCACGTTGCGGCAGAGCGGTACGATGACATCAACGTGGCTAAGGGCGCGTGAACTTTGTTACACACATTGTGGCGGTGACATTCAAGAGGTTAAGTACATAAAATAAACATATGAAGTTGAGGCGGATCGGTTTTGAAGATTAAAACATAGATAGAAAAAAAGTATTATGTCTCACACATTACGGAATAATATTTTAAAGAAAATGTAATCTAAACTAAAAAATACCCGTGACGAATTCATTTTGTGCGTTTGCGTTGAATCTTGCGGTGTTTTTGCTCGTTGGGAAGACGTCGGCTTTGACGATGAATGTTGCGGGTGTGGTGAAGGATTGGTTGCTTATCACGTTTTCGTGGTCTGTGATTAAGGATACGGTGACACCGGTTAATCTGTTTGAGTATAGGGTGGCTTTCTTGGGTGTTGGTTATTATAATCATGCGAAGTTGCAATCACTTAAGGTTAAAGAGGCTGAGAAGAAGCATGTTGAGGAGGTTGGGAAGCTTTTGGAGGAGAATAAAGAGGATGACGGGTCAAGAAAGAATGAGTCTAGTTCTTAGAGTTGATGCACATTTTTTTGTTTTAATGTTTTGATTTCATTTATTTTGATATAAATCTTGATTTTACTAAGCAAAAGAAGTTTATTGTGTTTGATATGTGTGTATGTAGTTCATAACTCTATGGCTTGCATAAGCTTGTTCGTACTTCAAACATATTAATATCATAAGGCCATCCGGTATACATTTCTCGCACACCACAAGTGGGGCTCGGCGGTGCCATGTTGATCCCGTAGCCCTGCGTCACCGTGTGTGAAAGAGGCGTTGATTACGAGTAAAGGCAACATAAAGGTAGCCTAAGTGACAAATTCTAACTAAAGGCCAAGCCTATACTCACCCCTAGAAATCCCTAACCTTTGTTCAACGTCTCTACGAACTCCTATCACTGATCATGTCTTTGGAGATGTGCAAGTCTATCAAATCATGTCGATTCTTTTCATACCAAGTTAGATTTTGTCTGCCTCTGCTCCTCTTTCCTTCCATCGTGAGGGTCTCCGTGCTCCTTAGTCCTTACTGGTGCCGTCATATGTCACCTCCGCACATTCCCGAACCATCTTAATCTCTCATCCCTTATTTTATCGGAGATACATGCTACCCATAATCCATCTCTAAAAACCTCATTCTTTATCCAATCTAATCTCGTGTGCCCACACATCCATCTCAGCATCCTCATATCAGTTGTCTTCAACTTTTGTGCTTGAGTCTTCTTGATTGGCCAACAATCTGTTCCGTACAACATAGCTGAACTGACGCCCTATAGAATTTCACTTTTAATTTCTTTGAAAACTTTTTGTCACACAAAACACATGTGGTTGCTCTCCACTTACACCACCCTACCTGAACAAGGTGGACTATATCGCAGTCAATGTCCTCGTCACTCTAACGAAAAACCTAAATACTTAAACTTCCTTTATGAATGTTTTTAAGGTTGAAGATGGTTTACGAGTTTGATGTGCATATACAAGTTTTTCCAATAACTATTAGACTGTAAAAAGGTATTGAATAAAAGATTAGTAACTTCTATAGATCAAGTGGACGTGCCGGAGTGGTTATCGAGCATGACTAGAAATCATGTGGGCTTTGCCTGCGCAGGTTCGAATCCTGTCGTCCACGTTTTTTGTACTTTTCAAACTATTTAAAAAAATTTCAAGATTAGTCCCTTAACTATGGTTCAGTTGCAAAATCAGTCCTAAACTATCATTTTCACTCTCTTCCAAACCTTCTCTCATATCATCTGCATTCTATAAATCAACATAAACCGGAAACACAATTCATGTAAGAAAAAAACTCATGCTTTCAATCTATTCATCTCTACAAAACTTATACTTGCTCGATAACATCGTCGATCTTCACCGACTTCATTTCTGATCCCAAAAACCACGCCATTCAATAAATCTCATCTGTCCGTGGATGGGATGTATCATCCGACGAAAAAGCATGCAGCCGCTCATCAACATTATGAACATCAACCCAACTAAACCCAACAACAACATTATGAACATCAACCCAACTAAACCCAACAACTTTCTTCACATTGTTCTCCCTCATCCCTTTTCTTATTCTAGCAACTTCATCCCAATCCGCTCTTTCTGCATACAAATTCGACATCAACACATACGAACCCGATTCTCTAGGCTCCATTTTCAACAAAGCATCTGAAACCTGTTTCCCCATTTCCATATTCCCATGAACTTTACATGATCCTAACAAGCTTTGCAACACTGGGAGCCCAACCCGGCCCGGGATATGGGCCAAAAACTCTTCTGCCTCTTTTAACCGCCCAGCCCGCCCATACATGTCAACCATACAAGAATAATGCTCTGGGGTTGGCTCGATTTTGTAAAGTTTGACCATTGACTCGAACACCTCTGTCCCCTTCTCCACCATTCCTTTCCTTCCACATGCGGTTAAGACAGATAAAAAGGTTATGGAATCAGGTTCAAAAGATTGGGTTTTTATGTCTTCATATAACTTCATGACAGATTCATAATCTACGTGTCTTGAATGAGCTGATATGATCGCGGTCCAAGTAACTTGGTTCTTATTCTTGATTTCATTAAACACTTTACGAGATTCGTTTATGCTTCCACGCTTTGCATACATATCAAGAAGTGCTCCCGAAACAATAGGATTGTTATTCAAGCCGAGTTTAAATAAATAAGAGTGGCACCATTGACCATATGTTAACGAGATAGATTCAGAAGACGCGATTGCACTTAACACACTCCCAAATGTGTAGTCATTTGGTTTGGACTCCATGATTGTGAAGGAGAATGTTTTCAAAGCTTCTTGAAACATTTTGTGTCACACCCCGCCCCAGGCACCCCCTGGACGCGTGCGACCACGATTGGTATCACACTTGAACTTGATTTCAGAGTTTTTATAAATACAGCGGAAGTCTTTTTCAAAAAGGATCGTTTCAACATTCTTTCTTTCAACCTCAAGGGTTGTATTTATAAATATCAAAACTCAGTTGAAAGACAAAAGTTTTATATTTACTTTATAAGCATAGGGATTTAAATACCCTTTTCATTTTGATTACAAATCAGTGTTTGAAATCAAATACATTTATAGCCACTGGAAATAGTACTACCCAGGGTTGATCAATCCCCTGGTTCTATCTCCCTTTTCTTTTCTTTAGGATTTTCTACACACGAGGCCTGAGAATCCAACGTGTAAATCTATCATTTTCATAGGTCAGATCTGATGTCTGCCTCTCACATTTGGGTCAGATCTGATGTCTGCCCATACCCCTTTCTTATTTCAGTTTATTCATTTCCTGAAAACATTTTGAAAATAAAACGTCAGCGCGAACGCCGGTGAATACAATTATCTTGACATTTAAAAATCATTTGGCACAAACAAGTATTAATTTCATAATCACAACTTTATGTTCAATCCACACATTCAGCAGGCCCGTCCTGTTCAATCGCACCATAGTATACACTGGCGTCATGTCTTATAACAGTGGATAAGTTTGCCTCCGAAGTTGTTATAAGACAAGCACCAACCGCAATCCGGGAATTTCACCCGAGACCCATGTATCCCTTGCAAGTTTTACGCATACCTATGGCCTAAATGCTTTGTTCGTAGAAGAACGTTAACCATTATTCCCTTAACCTTTATTTGGCCATTTTTTGTAAATAAAATGTTTAACACAAGTTTTCAGAGAGATAAAGTATTCACCTTGATTATAGGAATGAGCCTCTAAGTCGAAAGCTTATAGACTATCTTTTTAACTTGGTTTCTCTAGCGTACCAGCACCAAACTAAGGAAACGAACTCGACCATCTATTTATAGGGCAAGTTCTGAGACCGTGACAGATCGTTACGGGTGGTAACGGTCCGTCACCAAACTAAGGTTCGCGAGTCATCAGACACGTGTTGCCCTCTGGTCAATTTGGGTCGTGGCGGACTGTTACCATGCGTGACGGTCCGTTACAGAGTGATACGTGGCGCACCAGGGTGAATCTGGGTCCGTGACGGACCGTTACCAGGTGTGACAATCCGTTATAGGGTTTCCACGCGTCAGATTTTGAAGATGAGTCACTGGACACGTGGCAAGCTATCAGGGTTCGCGTGCCCAGCCGTAACGGACCGTTACCGTCCGTGACGGTCTGTTATCGTCTTGTGATGGTCCGTTACCGTCTGTGACAGTCCGTTACCGTTGAATTTTCAAGATTTCTAATTTTTTATCCTTGATCTATAGATTATTTACACTTATAGTCCTTGTGGTTTGTACCTTAGCCAAATCTTAGACATTTTTGTGGTAGGTGTTACATCCTCCCCAACTTGTTTTAATCTCGTCCTCAAGATTATTCGAACAAGTGAGGATATTTCTTTTTCATTTCAGACTCCAGTTCCCACGTGTACTCAGATCCACGTCTGGAGTTCCATTTTACTTTCACGATCATTAATTTCTTTCTTTTCAATCTCTTTTCTTGTCTGTCCTCGATTTGCAAAGGTTGTTCCATGAATCTTAATTTTTCATCTACCTCTACATCTTGTAGGGGCATTACCAGAGATTCATCTACCAAACACTTGCGTAGATTTGACACATGGAATACATCGTGTACTCCATTCATTTCTTCTGGCAATTTGAGTTGATAGGCCACAAGCCCAATTCTTTTCAAGATTTTGAACGGTCCTATGAATCTAGGACTTAATTTTTCTTTCTTCCCAAATCTTACAACGCCTTTCCATGGTGAAACTTTCAACAAAACGTTATCACCTACGTTGAATTCTAACGGCTTTCATCTCTTATCATTATAACTCTTTTGACGATCACGGGCCGCTTTCAATCTATCTTTTATTTAAGTAACTTTCTCAGTAGTTTCCATGACTATTTCAGGTCCGGATAACTGATTTTCTCCTGTTTCGGACCAACAGATTGGAGTTCGACATTTACGACCGTATAAGGCTTCAAAAGGAGCGGCCTGTATACTCGTATGATAGCTATTATTGTAGGAGAATTCCATTAGAGGTAAGTGGTCATCCTAGCTTCCTTCAAGATCAATAACACAAGCCCTTAACATGTCTTCAAGGGTTTGAATGGTTCTTTCACTTTGCCCGTCCGTTTTAGGATGGTAGACAGTGCTAAGATTCAATTTTGTACCTAGAGCTTTTTGAAAACTTTTCCAGAATCGAGAAGTAAATCTACTATCTCTATCTAACACGATGGATAGTGGCACACCATGTAATGATACAATTTCGTTAACGTATAACTGTGCCAACTTATCCAAGTTGAACGTTTCTTTCATGGGAAGAAAATGAGCAGATTTAGTAAGTCTGTCAACAATAACCCAGATTGTATCATTCCCACGACTGGTTCGGGGAAGTTTAGTAATGAAATCCATGGTTATCGTTTCCTATTTCTAGACAGGAATTTCAAGTTGCTGTAACAAGCCAGAAGGCTTTTGGTGTTCATCTTTAACTTGGGAACATGTTAAACATTTTGTAACATAGATAGCGATATGTTTCTTCATTCATATCCACCAATAATTGGCTTTTAGGTTTTTGTACATTTTATCACTTCCAGGATGCATGATGTATTTAGATTTATGGGCTTCTTCAAGAATTTCTTCACGTATGTTTCCATAGATAGGAACCCAAATTCTTTTTATTCATTCTAAGAATTCCATTATTACTCTTGATCAATTGGTCGATCATTCCTCCCAATCCTTCCTTCTTAAGGTTGGGTTCTTGCAAAGTAAGTTTCTGAGATTCTTTAATACGAGTGATAAGATCGATTTGGAGATCGAGTCTTAAAGCACGAACTCGTTTAGGTTTCTCATGTTCCTTTCTACTCAAGGCGTCAACTACAACATTAGCTTTGCCTTCATGATAACAGATTTCGCAATCGTAATCATTTAGGACTTTCATCCAACGTCTTTGCCTCATATTCAGTTTTTTCTGACTGAATATGTACTTTAGGCTTTTATGATCAGTGAATACGGTAAATTTGACTCCATATATATAGTGCCTCCATAATTTCAATGCGAAGATTATGGCGCCCAATTCTAAATCATGAGTCATATAATTCTTTTCATGAGTTTTCAATTGACGGGAAGCATAAGCAATAACTTTGCTTCCTTGCATTAACACACAACCAAAGCCGGTGTGTGAAGCATCACAGTATACTGAAAAGCCTTCGTTTCCATCTGGCAAGGCCGGTATGGGTGCTTGTGTCAGTTTCTGTTTCAGAGTTTCAAAAGCTTCAGATTGTTTAGGACCCCATTCATACTTAACTGATTTGCGAGTCAGAGAAGTTAATGGAACAGCAATTCGGGATAAATCTTCGATAGTAACAAGCCAAACCAAGGAAACTACGGATTTTTGTTGGAGTCTTTGGGATTTCCCATTTGGATATAGCCTCAATTTTAACCGAGTCAACTTGGATGCCATCAGCGTTAATGACATACCCAAGGAATTGAACTTTTGATAACCAGAACTCACATTTTGGGAATTTAGCATAAAGTTTTTCGTTTCTCAAGAGTTCAAGCAAGATTTTCAAATGATTAGCATGATCTTCGTTACTCTTGAAATAAATAAGGATATCGCCAATGAATACGATAATGAATTTGTCCAAGTAAGGTTTGCAAACTCGATTCATCATATCCATGAAAGCTGCTGGTGCATTAGTAAGTCCAAACGGCATTACCGTGAACTCATAATGACCATACCAAGTTCTAAAGGCAGTTTTGGGAATATCTTCTTCCTGAACTTTCAATTGATGATAGCCAGAATGAAGATCGATTTTTGAAAAACATTGAGCTCCCTGGAGTTGATCAAATAGATCATCTATTCTGGGAAGTGGATAACGGTTCTTAATCGTGACTTTATTCAGTTCATGATAGTCGATACACATGCGCATCGAGCCGTCTTTCTTTTTAACGAACAAGACCGGAGCTCCCCAAGGCGACGAGCTTGGTCTTATGAATCCTTTTTCGAGCAATTCATCCAACTGTTTCTTTAATTTTGCCATCTCCGTCGGAGCTGATATGTATGTGCTTTGGCGATTGGTGTCGTACCGGGTACTAAATTAATTCTGAATTCCACTTCTCTTTCAGGTGGAATTCTAGGCAGTTCATTGGGAAAAACATCAGGAAACTCAGCTATAACCGACACATCTTCGATCTTCTTTCCAGTGTCGGTGGTTACAGATACGAGGTATGCTAAGCATCCTTTTCGTAAATACTTTGTGGCTTTTAACATGGAAATTATTCCAACAGAGTTGGATAATTTATCGCCATGTATAGTCAATATATTGCCTTTTGAACGAAGTTCTATAGCTTTCTTATCACACAGGATACGGGCTTGGTTAGAGGCTAACCAATCCATTCCTAGGACAATGTCAAAACCTGCCAAAGTCATTGGCAACAGTTGTGTAGGAATAGCATGTCCTGATAGTGTGATATTACAATCGTTTAGGATTTCAGAGATTTTACCTAGGTCACCGTTGGCAGTCTCTACCACGTATTTCTTGTCTAATTTAGCTAGAGTTTTATTTAACAGTCTACAGAATCTATGATCTATAAAACTTTGGTTTGCACCAGAGTCAAACAAAACTCGAGCGCAAATATCATTGACAAGAAATGTTCCCGTAATGACATTGGGCATATCTGCTGCTTCATGAGTATGGAGAACGAATGCTCGCGCATTCTTCTTTACTCCATCTGCAGGTTTTGGACCAGTCCCGTCAGGTTTCTTTAGCTTGGGACAATTGATTTTTATGGGCAGGTTTCACCACACTCAAAACAAGTGATTTGCTTTTTCTTGAAACAATTCTCTGCTTTGTGACCGGACATCTTGCAAAAGTTGTAGAAAAGTCCAGCACGGCATTGTCCTAAGTGCCTTTTTCTGCACTTAGGACAATCCGGAATGGAAGAGTTGTTGTTTCGGGAAGTAAAATTAGATTTCTTTGATTCATTTGGGCCTTTCCCATATTCCTTCTTCTTTCCTTCCTCTTGATTTCTAATCGAGCGTTTCTTGCTTAACCGGGCACTACGAAGAGCGGGAATCGAACTGGGATCGTTGGGAGTGAAGTAGATGGTCTCTGGAATAAGAGATGGAAGAGAGAGTTGATGTTGGTGTGAAGAATGGGAATGAACTCAACCATCTATTTATAAGGCAAGTTCTGAAACCGTGACGGACCGTTACGGGTGGTGACGGTCCGTCACCAAACTAAGGTTCGCGAATCATCAGACACATGTTGCCCTCTGGTCAATTTGGGTCGTGACAGACCGTTACCATGCGTGACGGTCCGTTACGGAGTGATACGTGGCGCACCAGGGTGAATCTGGGTCCGTGACGGACCATTACCAGGTGTGACGGAACGTTATAGGGTTTCCACGCGTCAGATTTTGAAGATGAGTCACTGGACACGTGGCAAGCAATCAGGGTTCGCGTGCCCAGCCCGTAACGGACCGTTACCGTCCGTGACGGTCCGTTACCGTCTTGTGACGGTCCGTTACCGTCTGTGACGGTCCGTTACCGTCTGTGACGGTCCGTTACCGTCTGTGACGGTCCGTTACCATTGAATTTTCAAGATTTCTAATTTTTGATCCTTGATCTATAGATTATTTACACTTCATTATCATTTTTGTGGCAGGTGTTACATCTTGTTCTGAGTGAACCATGAAATCAACGAGTTCCATGAAATGATCACTTTGTCTTCGGTTTCTTGAAATACTTTGATCTCCTGTTGAATAGACTCAAACTTTACATACATGATAATGAAGCTGTTAGCCACCACCAACTCTTGAAAAAATCTAGACTTTATGCATAACCCGTGAACCGTTTCACCTTCTTTCACCATATTGTTAGCACATAAGGCGTGAATCAAGCCGACAAACGTAACCTCGTTTGGATAAACATCGTCCCTTCTCATGTCAGTGAATAAAGATACCGCGTGCTCTTCACTTATAGAGATCATAGTGGTCCAAGACACTACATTACGGTTCACCATGCCCTCAAACACCAATTTTGCATCTTTAACTTGATCACATTTCGAATACGTGGAGATTAAAACATTGCAGACCGATTCATGTGTTTCATGTCCTCTTTTGACAGCCAAACCGTGTATTTGTTTCCCAAGCCCCAAGTTTCTAGCATGCCCACAAGCTGAAACCGCGTTTGTGAATGAAACATGATCAAGCTTCATTCCTAATATAATCATTTCAATAAAATTCGAAACCGCTTCCACCTCATAACTTCCTTCTTGACTATACCCCGAAAGGATAGCATTCCAAGACACTAAATCTCTGCTAGGCATTTCATCAAACACCTTTTCAGCTTCGTTTATATGTTCCCATTTCGAGTACAAAGTTATAAGCGCGTTCGAGGTAAAACCTTCACGCTGCATTCCGTTTTTCATTACTAGCGAGTGCAACTGAGTTCCGAACATAAACTCTTCACAATCTTCACAATGTGCTAATGCAGTAGTGTAAGTCACTGCATCAAAAGCAACCCCTATGTGATTCATTCGACAAGCAAAACTCAATGCATCTTTGTTATCTTTAAACCCTGAGAGCAAGGTGTTCCAAGAAACAGTATCTGGGCTAGCCAACTTTTGGAAGATAACCAAAGTGCGATCAAGCTGTCCAGATTTAGAGTACATGTGCATCAAAGAATTGGAAACTGATAAAAATGAATCAAGGCCAGATGTCAATGCAAACCCATGAATTTGAGACCCGAGTTTCGGGTCTCCGCGACACGCCTTGACGGCAAGAGTGGTTTAAACTTCATCGACACGAGTGACACCCAGTTCCTGAATCTGTTTATTGAATATGTCAAGGGCTTGAAATGGGCGGTTTTGGTGCAAAAGATCAAGCATGGAGTGGTGGATAGAGGGGAAGTTTGGTTGAGGAATTTTGTCGAACAGTTGGTGTGCATCTTGAAATGAATGGAAGTTCACTGCACCTTTTGGGTGGAAATATTTAAAAATTAATTGACGGGTAGGGGTGTTCAAAACTGGATATCTGAAATATCGGATATCCGAAAATTTCGGATACGGATTCGGATAGTAAATCGGATATTCGAAATCTAAAAACAAACTCCAAAATGATATACTGAAATTTTGATGTTGACAACAATTCAGTCGAAGTTTCACACGGCAAATTAACTTCTTAAATTTAGATGCAAGGGTATATCTCTCCAAAATCCATTTTAATACAAATATCTTAGGCAAAAGGATGCAATGTCTTTGAAACGGTCGGAGATTATTATTTTTTTTTTTAAACATTCCAATCAACAAGGCAAATTACATAAGTATAGCAGGTAGACGGGCAACAAACTGCGCCGCCATCCCCTTCTGAATGGAAAACCCTAATCTACTAAAAACAAAGCCTCGCCCCTGAGGAGTCGTAAAGTTGCTGTGGACCACACGTTGAAACAGAAATCAAACTTACAACTTGCAAACCATAAATTGCAAACTTAGATCGAGATTACAACTTGCTAACCATAAATCAAACTTAGATCGATATTTGAACGAATGTTTGAATCACAGTCGGAGATTTGAAACTGAAAATTACCATTCAATCGTGGAACACAACCGGCCGACTAGCGTACACCGTCGAGCATGCAGGCGGCGGTCGAAACACATGTGGTGGTCTGAGCATAGGCGGCCGACCAACGGCTGTCGGCAGGTGGCTGCGTGGATGGAGTATGGACGGTAACGTGATTCTCTCTCAGATTAGGGATTTTACTTTTTAGGGATTCTAATGTGTGATACATATATATATAATTAGTGTTAGAATCCGTGTATTACACGGGGCTGAATAAACGATATAATGTGGAATGAAAAAATATAGGATATAATTCATAAATGTGTAAATATTTCTTTGTATACAACGTTGAATGTTTTATTTGTATTTTTTCATCTTTATGTAAGATTAAAAGTTTTAACCCGTCTCTCTTTTAACTCTGAAAAGTGCCACATAGAGTTGTCAATGACTGAAAACTGGTAGCCTCGAATAAACCATGGACCAAGTACAACACTTATACTCGAAAAAAAAAGAAAAAGACAGTACAAACATGCATGTATCAAACTAAGAAATAGAATGCAGTGAGCAACATACCTACTTTATCAGTTTATTTCGGCTTTAGTTCCGCTTCTTCGCCATCTTGAGTATAAAACTAATTGACAATGTACAATATCAAATAAGAGAAGTCATGCACATAACCAAATATTATACGTGTTATGAGTATTACCTCCTTCACTAACTTAGTCAAGATAAGTGCAATGGAATCAAGAACAAAACTGGAAAGGTCATGGATGTAAGCATATTAGCGGGTGTTTCGCTGATTGCATATGATGGCACACACGATGCACTAATTCATTTTGTTATGTCCCCATGTTGTTTGAGATCATACTACAAAATGCATAATGTAATCTTTAGCATGAATATATTCAAGTCTGTTGGGCATTTACATCCTTGGTAAGTTTTAATTGCAAAAGGTTGTACAAAAGTGTTGTTGCAGCCTGCATGTGGGTACCAATTAGTTCCATTCTTTCTTGGTTTTGGTTACAAAATGTCATCCGAAATTCTGGTTGTATGTAGGTACCAGTGATCCTACGCATCATTTCATACCAAATATCTAAACCCCATCCAGGACATTCAAATAAAGATCACTAAAATGTTCGACCGATGGGATAACCAATGCAACTGATCGAGATCACCACAAGTACACCCTACGAAACCAGAATCTTAAATTCGCCGCCAAGATTCAAATCCATGAAACTTAACAAACTCTACCATTATATGGAGTTTAAGAAAGCAGCCTCTGAAGCGTGAGTTCAAGATGAACAGATACTTCTGATGGTAGGGGCCTGTGGCATCCACACGCGAGCAAAAAATCAATATGGTGCTAGGTCATAGTCTTTATAAAAATCTCTCCTAGAGATTATATTTACACGTATATATAGAGAATTTGAAAGAAACATTTTTCAATCAAATTCTTCACTTTTTTCATTATCCCCACAACACCTCTATGTATATTTGCTCTTCATGTGTTTCATAAAACAAAACATACTAAACAATGGAATGTTGTTTTGGTAGTAAATAAAAAGAAAAAAGTCAAAAAGAATAACCCATTGTATTCTTTTTATTCGGCTCACCCATGAAACACAGGAAGAAGCCATTTATGGACAACCCAAGGGGAATACTTTTATTAATTTTCTTTCTGCAAATCTTTTTCATCTTATTATATACTAGGTTAGTTCTCGTGTATTACACGGTTAATGAAAAGAAATATATATTATTTATAAGTGTCTAAATAATAATTACTTTACATAGTGAAAAAAAATAAAATTACAATTACATTCACAAAACCAAATTACATAAGGTAAATTTTTTAGATTCTAGAAAGTTGATTTTGATTAATTGTTATTTGCTTAACAAAGATAAGTTGTTAATTTTTTTTAAAAATTGTCAATTTAATTATCTAATTATAGTAAATTTGTGAGAGTTAATTTATTGACTTTGTTATAATTTAAATAATACAAAGTTCAAAATTTTCAAATCAAACGGTTTTTAAGTTCTAGTCAAATGATATTAAATAATTTTAGCAATTATATTTGTTAAGCATTTATTATTTGTGAGAGGTTTAAAATCTTAAATTATAATTAAACTTTAGGTAGGAAAACTATTTTACAAAAACCTTTATTTATTAGGTAGTATAGATTAGTATTTTTCTTTAATTAGTTATATTTTGAATTCTTATTATATATTCTTATTTAATATAATTATTATTCTTCTTTAATAATATATTTATAATATCATTATTATTTAATAAGATATAGGTGCATTTATTATGAGAGAGAGGCGGGAAAACCAATGTGAGGAGGCATGAGGGAGTGACATATGGCAATCCAAAACCTTTATTTATTAGTATGTATAGATATGTATATATGACAACGTACACAGAAAATAATGGCATATATATTAAAAATCATTTTTGTTCTAAAAAGTCAAAGGTAAGACTTCTATTAATTTTCTTTCTACAAATCCTCTTCATCCCTGCATAATTAGTGTGTATGCTGCATAATTAGTGTGTGTGTGTGTGACAACACATGAAAATAACAGTAACTATATTAAAAATCATTCTTAACAAAAAAGTCTATTAGAGATGCAAACATATGTTAGGATTTTCTAGCTTTGATAGTAGTCTTTGTGGTGATGATTTAGCTTCCTTTGCTCTTTTTTTTTGGAACCCACGGGTCTCGTAGTTTCCTATCTATATGTTTGTCGGGTTTTGATGTAATAGAGTAAGCTCTCCACCCCGCAATATATGATATTTCTACCTGGGATTAACCAAAACGATGATTTTTATGTAGGGAGATTGATTTGATATATTTATGACGAAAAATCAAAAGAATAACATATAATTAAGAGATTGTTAACTAACACAGCAACCATTGTAAACACAACTCAAATTCCTAACTCTCAGCTATTGTGTACCAAAGATAATTTGATTTGTCTTTTGTAGTATTCATTTGTTCTAGCAATGTAATGGACCTCAATGAAGTTTGGTAAAATTCAGGGAGAACTTCACTAAAGACCTCCCATTGTTGAGGTGAGTCGAACCTTATGATCGGTTGCATTGACCGTGTGTTGACTTGTGTGCTTACCTGTTGCATCCATGAAACAATAACTGTTATGATGTTAAAGATTAATTCCCAAAAGAGATTGTTTGAATTCAAGAAACATACCTTGGCAGTATTGAAAACAACATTTTTGCAGTCGGGTAAGATGCTAATCAATTTTGATGGCAAACTATATGAAGAATTCCAAAATACGACTTGAACTCTGTCTTGTCTTGACTGCTGTTATTGATAAGGAACGCAACACATTTGCATGAACTACCGTTGTATATGTATGCATGTATGATTAAATTAAACGCATAGTTGTCAAGGCACAAAGGCCAAGCCCGGAGCCTAGTCGCAAGGCGCAAAAAAGCGAGGGCTTTTTTAAGTTAGGCGCATAGTGTAAGAATATCATTTTTAGGGGTTTTAAACTTGTTTTAGGCTTGTTTAGAGCTAGTTTAGTCTTTTTTCAGGTGATTCCAGGCTTAATTAGGGGTTTTAGACAAGTTCCAGTGACTTTTAGCAAGTTCTGGCGACTTTTTAGCCAGAATCTGGCCGGAAAACGCGCCTAGGCGCTTACCTGACGTTGCTTTTACAAGAAAAGCCCAAATCTGCGCCTAGGTTTCCACCAGGTCCTATACCTGCGCCTTGATGCGCTTCTGCGCCTAGGCGCACGCCTTGACAACATAGAATTTAAATGTATTAAGAAACTTATAAATAATCTAGTTTGTTTACAACAAAAATAAATTCTTACATCTTGATTTGTACCCAAATGTTCAGCGGTTAACTCTCCTTAGAGTAACACATTCAAGGATAGCTTCAATGTTGCATGCATATGTTTAAGATGCCCGTATTTTGCTTATCTGATTATGCCATATTCATCAAGAGGAACTTGGTCGTAGTATCCTGTTATGATAAATGATGCAGTTGTCCGTTCAAAATTGATTCCTCCATGATACTGTCATAAAACAAAAGGTACAACTTCATACATGTTTACTTAATTGAACTAAAAACATGACACGAAACGAATCATGTTTTAGGTTGTTATTTTTAACCCGTTTAATCAAATGTAACGTTAACCTGTTTTATTAAACAGGTCGACCCGTTACCCCTTTAAAAAGAAATAAAAAATATATATATAATTTTTTATAAGTTCCACCCACCAATCCGTTTACGGCCCATTTAATCCATTTACTACAACTTGTGCTCAACTCACCAACCAGTTTATGACCCGTTTACCACTTATAACTTGATTACTACCTTCAAACAGTTTTGACTCATTTAGATAAATATGTTTACACGTACGGGTCATGTTCGGGTTACACGATTTTAAGTATGATGCCTTTGACATGAAGTCATGAATAAATGTAGTGGTCATGCCCAGGTTCATCAATTCAACCTGAAACCCATCAATCCGTTAACCCAACATGAGTGCCACCATTAATTCCTATGTATTCATGTTGAGAAATAATAAATTGGATGCATATTATTACTAACTAAACAAATAGCAACCGATGAGCAGTAACGTACAAGTGTTGGAAACAAATAGCAACCGATGAGCAGTAACGTACAAGTGTTGGAAGCATGATCGTACAACTACGTCCTTTCAATTTCGTGTATCTTCTTTTCTCCTTTATTATCGCCTCATTCTCTCTCTTTCTATCTAATTCTCTGTCTTGCCCTCCTTCTTTATGGCTGGCGACGACGCGGTTGCCAACAACCCTAACTCCCTAAGACCACACAACGCAAAGGGAGGCCGGTACAAGGCCCTGCTCCTTCAAACGATTCCATTTTCTTTCTTCTTTCGACCTTGGACCGCCGGAGGCCGGAAAAAGAAGCGGGGAAGCAGCGGCAGATTTAGGGCCGGGGCTTAAATTAGGCCTAGCAGGGCATGAAATAAGTAGCGACTTCTTAAATTCTGAATGGCCGGTGGTGGGGCGTTGGTTCGATGGCGGAGAACGGATACGACGGTGGTGGTTGCGATGGTGCTCGACGGGTTGCCGTGGTGGTGGCAGGCTTAAATCAGGCGTCTTAAATTCCGAAGGTAAGCATTTAAATTGTTATGTTATTGATTGGTTTCAACCTAACTTGTTGATTTTTCAATTTGGGAGTTACAATGTCGGCCCGGCCCTACTGAAGGGATTTTTGGTTCAAAGGAAAATTGTGTTTGTATTATCTTACTAATTATCGAACAAGAATACAATATATATATTTACAAATAGTTAACTCAAAAGACTAATAGGAACACTAAAAGACCTATTGTAAATGGAGAAGTAAAAACTCATAACTAGAGATGTTATTGGATTGGAGATGAGGAGTCTTGTTATATACAAATAGCAACTGGATGAATAGTGATTCACGACCTGCAAGGCATGGAGTACAAATTGAACAGTAATATGGGTTTTGTTCCTCTGCTTCGCGTGTCTTCCCCCTTATCTACCTCCGCTTACTCGCTTAGAAGTTAGAACCCTTATGCTTCCTTCTCGCCATGAGAGAGCAGATGGTTCGCACAGACCCGAATCAGGGTATCTTCAGCATCGACAGACTTTCTTCCATGGCTGGTAAGCGGCGACCACCGTTGTTATCGTTCCAACCCCTCAAGTTTGAGAGAATCGGTGGTAGCCACGATCTACCATCGTCGACCGGTTTGGTTTTCGCCTTGGCGGAACCCTACAGGACTTTCTTCCATGGCTGGTAAGCGTCGACTAACGATGTTATTGTTCCACCCCCTCAGGGTTTGTGAGAATCGGTGATAGCCACGATCTACCGTCGCCGCCAGGTTTAGTTTTCGCCTTTGCGGGACCCTAGGTGGCGGTGGCGTCGTGGTGTTAGTCGTGTGTTTGTGGTCGATGTCAGGACTGGTTGTGCCTTTCTTTACTCTCCTGGCAGATTTGATTTAATCGGCCGTTTAGGTGGTATTTTTTTCTTCGCTGGACCCTAGCCGCCCGTGGTGCGGTGGTGGCGACAACGCAAGCACCGACCAGTTGTACAACATGCCTTGCGGTTTGTGTAGTCACCGGTGTGTCTTTTAAATAAGATTTACTCTGCATGATTTCCTTTTTTAGTAATGGTACCCTTTTATTATGTACAATTGGGTAGATTAGATAAAAAGGTTAATGAAATTTGGTCTTATATCTGTTTAATTTATACTTATATAGCATCAGATTGTTCATGTGTTTGGGATTTTTACAAAGGATTCCTTTTAACAAAGAGGCTGGGATGGCGACTTTTAGTAAAAATTTGTGAAAATCTGCATCTTGGCAGGGCAATCCAGGTACGGTGGTGGAAGCATTGTGGTTGTGGAACTGATTGTGGCTTTGTTTTCCCTGATGGCAGATCTGTTTTACCACATGAATTTGATCGTGGGTGTCGCCGCTAGCCAGTTGCGACCCTGAACGAACATCGCCGCCGGGTTCTCGCTTTTGCAGAACCCTAGGTGGCGGTTGTGTGCGCGGTGGTTCAGTTGGATGCGATGGGCGCTAGGGGTTTACTTAAAGGATAACCCTTATGGCCAGTTGTGACCCTGAACGAACATCATCGCCACCGGGTACTTGCTTTTGGGGGTCCTAGGTGGCGGTTGTGTGCGTGTTGGTTCAGTTGGATGCAACGGCAGCTAGGGTTTTGGATTTCAGAAACTTTTAACAAATGTAAATGGGTAGAATCAAAGTAGTTTTGACCCAAAAGTAACAACATACATGTTCTGGATGCATATAATGGGGGAGAAGGTTAGCAGTTACTTTCCTGTTTTTATGCTTTGATTGTTTTTATATTTTTGTTTGTTAGTTGTTCTTATGCAGAGATGTGGATTTAGTGTGGATGCTTCTCCAGACACAACAATTGAGGCCATAATTTACGCCTCATGGTAATGTTAATTTGCATCTACAGTCATTTTCAATTTTTTTAAACCTGTATATGTTTTGCTAATCATACAAGCTGTGTAAATCCTCATGCAAAAAGAACTAAAACATTAATAAGAAAGCTTAGACGCAAGCAAATAAGCGTTATAGACAATGATGGATACAACAACTTACTAGGTTAGTGTAAAAGATAAAGACTTGAGGCGCATTACATTTGTTTATGCATCACCTACATGACAGAAGAACAATGGATTACTACTTAATATTAGAAGTTTTGCTAACGGAAGTCATGATATTGTTGTTGGTTAGTGTATCATATTAGCATAAATTGTCAGCGACCAGTGGATCAAAGTGAATAAATGAATGCTGAAACTACTTCATCTACAACTTAAAGTATATTGAGACTTAGGATAACAGCCTGCTTTGTTTCAATTCACCATGGACATGTTTCGGTCTTGATTTTCTTAAATGGTGAAAGGATGTCACAATAATGATGTTAAAAGGCCTAACTATTAGCTGTAAGTCATATCAATTCTACTTTTTAAAGCTTAATACTTACATTAATATATATATTACATTCTACCGTTTTTACAAATCGCTTTGTTAGCGTTGGGTCTTACTTCAACAAGTGTGCGGAATTGCCATATCAGAAAGAATGCTGCTGTTGATAGCCATTGCTGCTTTGTGTATTTGATTTGCTGACTCACGTTTCTGTCTCGACTGTTTTTTTGGCAGTCTCCGAGAGACCACCAGCTGGTACATAGAGAAGTGGCAGCCACCATTTGTCTTCTTTCCTCTGAGGCAGAGCAACTCCCCGGAATGACCCGCTTTGTGAGTTTCCCAACATGCTTCTTTTAGTTTTATTAAACGGGTCAGTTTTATTAAACGAGACAAACGATCATTTTTTATTAAATGGGTCGAACAGTTTAGTTTTATTAAATGGGTCAAACATGTCATTTTTTTTAAATGGGCGACTTTTATTAAGCTGGTCGGTGGGAACTGTTTAATAACTATGCTGTAATAACCTTAGTTGCTTTGAACCTACTAAAAATTTTGAAGGGACTTGGTCATGCTTCCTTTAGTTTTATTAAACGGGGCGACCGGCACATTTTTTATTAAGCGGGTCGAACAGTTTAGTTATATTAAATGGGTCAAACGGGTCGAACGATTGAGTTTTATTAAGCTGGTCAGTGGGAACTGTCTAATAAAGTTTTCTTAATTCAACATAATTTTATTTGATTTTTGTTATAAGGTTTACTAACTCATTTGATTTTTGTTATAAGGTTTACTAACTCATTTAATTCAACATAATTTAATTCGTTGCTTTAAGACTTCTATTTGAAAGCAATTCTGAATTGATGTCATATATATGTGTGTGTACATATTCCCCGTTCATTTTGTTAATTTACATCATTTGATATAGCTTATGCTTCTGAATATCTAACATACTTCATAGTTATTTCTTTTACACATTTTCATTAGTTATTTAAAGGATGTTAGGCTTACAGGTTTTATTTGACGCTTATTACTGTTGGTGATGGTGTGTGTGGTTGTGTATGGAGGTGAGGAGAAAGATGAAAAGTATGCCACTCTCTTTTTGTTTGGATTATATATGTATGTATAGATATGAAGATTGATCATCCATCTTCAATATTTTTCTTTTGGATAAATTGCACGAACTACAACTGAGAGATTGTTTAGTCTATAATTTTAGTTTAAACTTTTAATTACGACGGTATACGCTTTAACGTTTTTGTTTTTTATCTGCATTTTGACGTTTGACATTCGAGATCGTTATAGAAGTCCCGCCGCAACGCGCGGGAGGGAAACCCCTAGTTAGATCAAACAATAGCCATTGCGATGAACAGTAAGGTATATGCTGTAAACGTGTCCCGTTCATAGCTGTTAAGCAGCTGCGTGTGGTTTTACGTTTTTGAGGGGATAAGAACGATCGCCCACAGGTAGGTCTCATTTCATCGCTTCCTCCCGGTCTCTCTCTCCTAAAATCGTAAACGTGGCCATCGATCATCAGGAGACCATCGTTGTCGGCGAAATCAGGTCCAAGAACGGCTGGATTATGATTACATCCTTCTTCCTTCTCTTACTTAGGATGAAATCAGGTCCAAGAACGAACGCCTGGTGGCCATCTCCATTCTGACCTAATTCGTTGTTTTTGTTTCTATTTTCAGGATGAAACCATGAAAGAAGGCAAATTAGTCGTTGCCGATGTGATGTTTTGTCGTGGCTGTCGACGATTTCAGGTGAAGTTCTTCAATTAGGGCTTTGTTTTAGTAATCATCATTCTTACAAAGATTACTTGGAAAAATGCAAACCCATTCGCACCTCCGCTTCATCTTTCGTCATTTCTTCCGGCACTCCTCTTTGGTTCATCCACGCTTTCAGGTATTTTCGTTTTCTTTGTCGAATTGAGGGGCTATTTTAAACCTCTTGATTTTTCCTTTGGATTATTTGTGATTTTTGTTTCGTTCGTGATGGAGCTTAGTGAGGGTGGATAGCTTTTTGTTGCTAGATGCCACTATATTGAATATGCTTAGCAGTGGATGGTGGAGCAAAAGTGTTTCTTCGTCAATTCATGTTAAATAGATTAAGCAAGTTAATTGTGTCTAATTTCATTCGATTACGTTATTTTCTTAATTAACCACCTAGAAATTTCAGGCTATGTAAATCCTGTGTTTGGTGCTGTATTTGCTACAAAAAAAACTTTGTAACAGAAGTTTTTGAGCTTGAAGGTGTTCTTAAGGTAGTATTTCTTCAATTATTTTGATGTAGTTATTACAAGTTTTCTTCTTAAATCAACATATTTTGTCAATATTGGAGCTGCATAGCCATATTTGAACATATATTGATAGTTTATTACTTATTAGGTTTATGTGTCACATGATCCAGTCAAGTTCATGGCTTCTTGCATCAATTATTTAGGTCAAAAGTTGATAATTTTAGTCATGGATCTTGAACAACCATTGGTGATCCTTAATTCCTTATACCCCATTGATATCTGAGGAGATAGATGACAGGCATGCTTTGTTCAGAAAGATTTATGGAACTTTAACAATGCTTTTGTGATTATGAATATGGTAATTGATTCCTTCAGATTTCCTACAAAAGACACCTATCCTTTTTTTTATTTGTTAACAATTGCTAATCTTCCTTTCACATCTGTGTTTGTAGAAACCAGAAAACTTTTTGACCAAAAAAGAGCTCTCCATCGAGAGGTAAGGTAGTTAACCACAACTTAAACGAAGGTTTATCGATTTTTATTGTGTATCAAACTCATTTGATGTGCTCGATTTGTACGGATTCAGGGTGCATAACTTAAAAAACACATTGATGCAACTTTGGGTAGTGTGAATTCCGAATTCGAGAGAAGTTGTTCGCCTACCCCCTGGAGAAGATACTGGGTCTATGGTTAAAAAAAGGAACAAAAAATGTTGGGCTAAAAATGCTTCTTTTTTTTTTACTTTCATGTATAAAATACAATTCGGGTTAATAACCAGAGGGTAGGTATGTTAAGGTCTTGATGCGTCTCTCATCCCCAGCATAAATTACGGTCCGAAACACTGCAACAACCCTCCCCCTGATTTGCAGCCTGCTTTTCCTCTTTCCATTTCCAATTTCTTTACTTTTTTTTCTTAAAAAAACTTTTTTTGCTTCAGTACTTACAGGTTCAGCCATATTTACTAAACATGTAATACCATAAGAATGTTTCCCCTTTTTTCTTTTTTTTAAATTTTTTAAATTTTTTTGTTTTCTTTCCTTTTTTGTTGTTTTTACAGTTTATTTTTTTTTAAATGCATATTTTCTACTTTGATGTATAAAATATAGCTTGCATTAATAACCAGTGGGGTACACCTTTATTGACTGATATAATCAACTCTTTTCGGTCAGGTAAATATGTTCTACAGCATATTTGATTTCCAATTTCCTAAAAAAAATATAGATTTAGTAACCAAGTTTGTTTAAGAAAGAAATACAACTCAGCTGTTGATGTTAGTTTATTCATTAACGAAAGGTAAGTATTTTTAAAGAATGTTAATGGGGTTTATTAACTTGATGGGCTGGCTATAAACACATGGTGAAGGACCACGTCTTGCTTTTTGCACATTAATATTTTGAGGATATTTGATTCACTTATGACTTCTTAAACAGAGGGATATGACACCTTTTTCTGCAGTATGTAAATTACAGTTTTTAACTCGGTTGCTAGCGGAAAGAAGGTACGTGGCCGCGGCAGACAGTGGTGTTGGTTGATGTTGACCCATTTGTGCCCATTCTAACTTAGTAAGTTTTATATAAGTGTATCATCTTGACCAATTGTACAATTTGAGTAAACCCAAATCAACCCATTTAGCAATCAGAAATTACTCAAACTAACCAATAATAGGTTATTATGGCGGTAGACGGTGCCCTTGGGTGATGCAGAATGGTAATTTGGGTAATTTGGTGAAGGGCTTCATCCTAAAACTGGCCAGCCTCATGCTGAGGTACTATTTCTGTGTTTAAATTCATAGATTTTGCTAATTCAAACATTTATCAACGTCATGAATAGTAGCGTACACCTTTCAAAGCATGGTGTACAGTTGCTTGATGCTTTAAACGTGTGAGTTGTTGCCATTTACACGTGTATGTCCCTTCAAAACAGGTTGTTAGGTCAGATAGAGAGAAAAGAGAGATGGAATGCTTGACTTCGATCACTGCTAAAGAACAAGCAGACTTCGATGAAATGCGCGATGCTAAACGCTGTCGGAAGCGTCGGCGACAGAAGATCGAGATGCTGAACGTCGTCGAAAGCGCCAGCAACAAAAGAGATGCTGAACGCTCGGAAGCGTCCGGAAGATCACCAGACGGATTCAAACAGAAGGAAAAGACTGCTCGCCAAGGTCCTATCAATATCATCAGTTATACAGGTTCGGGATGTGAAAGTGGGTGTGTTCGGTTCTTGCTACAACTGCAACTTGGTATGGATACTGGCTTCTTTGCCCTTATTTTTCGATTTGCATGTTAAATTTAGATTGGTTGTCTTTTCGTGCTGTTATATTGTCTGAAATTCAATTTGCAAGGACAAGAAGGATGGAATGACATACATAAGCTGTCTTATTTCATTCAATTACGTTACGTTATGTTTGCTACAAAAAAAAGTTTGTAACATAATTTTTTGAGCTTGAAGGTTTTCTTAAGGTAGTGTTTATTCAATTATTTGATGTAATTAATAATTACTAATTATTACAAGTTTTGTTCTGAAATCAACAAATTTAGTCAATATTAGCTCTGCACAGCCATATCTGGACCTATATTGATAGGTTTACATGATCCACTTAAGTCAATCATGCATCAATTATTTAGGTCAAAAGATTATAAGTTTAGTCATGGCTCCTGAACAACAATTGGTGATCCTTAATTCCTTATACCGCCATTGATATCGGAGGAGATGAAGACATGCATGCTTTCTTCAGAAAGATTTATGAAACATCAACAATGGTTTTGTGAGTATGAAGATGATAGTTGATTCCTTTAGATTTCCTACCAAAGACGGATATTCTTTTTCTTATTTGTTAATAGTTGCTAATCTTCCCTTGACATCTGTGTTTGTAGAAACCAGACAACTTTTTGACCAAAAAGGAGCGCTCCATCAGAAAGTAAGGTCAGTTAACCACAACTTAAACAAATAACACTAACTGTGTTGCAACCATGGCAGTTTTTGATCCCCTTTAGTTTGGTTCAGCTTTTTAACACACGACGTTTCACAAATAAACAGTTCCATTTGCAATGTTAATCTGACCCAAGTTACTTATGAATTGTTTGATTAAGGTATGTTTTATGTGTAGCGGATCAAGTGATTGATGAAAGTTTCCCAATATGTAATTTTGACTCACAAAACCTCCACAATCTTATTTGAGATGCAAATTATTTATAACATTTGGTGAGTTTGAAAGGATATGATGATACATTTCAATAGAAGCATGTGCTTTATTTTTGTTATGTAGGTATGATTGAGGGTCAACCTTATTGGCAAAAAAACCAGATAAATTCCAGGTACAACTTATCCTATTGTGCCAATATTGTTGTGTTCAGGGTACAACAGATATCCTGTGTTGTTTCTGATTTTCAAGGTTCTTAAGCGTTTGGATTTATTTGTCCAGTTGGGTGGGATGAACTTTTGTGCAGATTGGTTCATTCTTTCTCACACATTGCTACCATACATTTTCTTTGTTATATAACTTTGATGCCATAATATAGTTTGGTCATGTTATCTTAATGGCAGCTACAAAAGAAGTGAAGAAATGAATAGTGAAATAAGCAAAATAGATGTTCTCAGGTTTTGTTTTGTTTTAGTGCCTCTATGTGTTTTAGGTTTCATAGGCCATTCTACAATTCCATATAAAAGAATCAAAGTTTATAAAGCATTATGTTAAGGAAAGGAAAATAGGAATTTGTATAGGTAAAACAGATGTATTGAATCGTGGTTTTCCATTGTATGCACTTAAGAATTCCCCGCCGCAACGCGCGGAGGGGAAATACCTAGTTAGTACCATATAGTAATTAACAAAGTTGCCATTCATCATTACAATAAACAGCATTGTATGAAAGGCCAGATCTTTGGCTGATCACTGGTTCACATCTTCTCCATATGTTTGTAAGCTAGAAAAACCATTAAACAAATTACTAAACATCGGGTCAAGAAGTTCAGTTAGAGGTAGTTGGAAAGTATAACCGAACTTCTTGACCCGTTTTATACTATGAAAGAAATTATTTAACTTTCTAGTGATTATTATACTACAATGGAGATGATTACGAAAGAATGAAGGCTTTCAAATACAACAAATTATTAAACTTTCCAGTGAGATTGCCAAAAAGAAATCAAAATTAAGGCTTTGTTTATTGATGATCCTAGAGAAAATCATAACCAAGCAAGCGTGCCTAAAATGAACATAACCTCGAGTTTTTGTATATATGAAATCAAAATTTCAATTTAAATTTCATGAGATTCTGCAAAATTATCAAGTATAATAGATTCTGCAAAATTATGCAAAAAAAAACTTACCAAAATTAGACATGAGACATGTATGATTTCACTAATATAGGAGTGAATTCCATTGAATATGCAAAATAAAAGAAAAATGTGATTATTAGTTTCGATTCCATTACTACTATAGATAGGTTGAGTGTGGGCTAGACATAATCTCATTCATAATTATGATGATTGTGATGTGAAAAGTGGAGTGTTGGACATAATATGATGATGATGATGTAGTGGTTGGTGGTGAGATCGTGACAAGAGGAAAGACAAGAGAAAGATGAGATTGAGTGTTCCATTAGGTGATTAAGTTGGTACAACATTCATGTGGATTAGATGGTGGAGTGTTGTGTTGGTTCAAGACAAATGATGATACTTTACTTCTTGTTGTTGTCGTGACCAAGTGACAAGAGAAAGAGAGATGAGTTTATATTTTTATATATATCTGGTTGTGACGACACGTGATAATGTCTACAAGAGGCTCGTCATAAATTCCTACGAGTGTTTGTGGACTTTTTAATTATTCGGTTCGTAAAATATATTGTACATATATTTCGGAATTCTACTCGTCGTACTACTTATTTTTGAATTTATTACTAGCGTTCGTATCGTGCGGGGCATTCATATATTTATATACACATATAAATATTAAATGAGATTGAGGTTGAGTGCACTCCTCGTCATAATCATGACGATGTGATTTTGGGAGGTTATGTAGGTCCCGGGAGCCTCGTCGCGCAGCGGAGATACACGGACCTGTTCTGCGATTTGTGTGGGAACAAAGAAAACGAAGCAGAGAAACACGCACAAAGACAAAAGACAATGAAACGACACGTAATCCATAACATAGAAGTCATCCCGTATTACAGACTACATACCGAAGGAGCACACATCTCTCATCTAAGCTCACGGTCCACGGGTCGGGAGAGCTCTTCCCGACCCGGACACCTCTCAACCTTATTCCAGAGTTCCACCTACAAATGAAGACAAGTTTTCTATTTATAGGGGAAGGAACATTACCTGTGTACTTGACAAGTACGCAAGGCTACTTACTAAGTACGCATGGTTTGGTCATGCGTACTTACTAAGTACGCAGGACCAAACTGCTGTGCAGGATAAGTACTCAGACCCTCTTGCGTATTAGCCGCGTACACCGATACATAGAATTTAATCTATAGTTACAAAACATGCTTCTACAAACTCCCTCTTAACTATAGCATCAAATTCTATCTATCTCTAACACTGATATACATTAGTTTACAAAGAATGTCCTAACAGACTCCCTCTAAACTAATGACACCACGTGTCTTCTGGCGAGACTTGATCTTCTGGCATTCCACTTGAGATCTTCAAATCTTCAAACTTCAGTCTTCAGTTGCCGAGTAATGACAAACTCGACTCCCTCAAAACTGTAGCTTTCATTGTAGACCAAACCAAGTGCTTCAATAAGATACAACTAACCCAACACAATTCATTGTAGTTCATCCTCTTAGCAGTAGCAACCTCCACCCTGACTTAGAATTCTGAGTCTCACAATGTCTTCCTCAACAGGTAACAATAGTAGACTAAGACAACTCCAAATCAGCTGGCATATGATAGAGAGTTTGAGTTTCCAATAACCTGCATCAAACTAATCAGCTCCCATAGGAATTCCAGTAAGATAAACTTAAGTCTTCAACCAGATGTGTCCAACTCTATCATGTATCTTCACGAGTCAACCAAATTCCCGAAGATGTTCATTTCCAATATCCCATTTCAGTTTAAGCTCCATCTGACTAGACCAGAAACAAGGGTATGTTTCCTATCCCATCGGCCAATGATAAAAGGTTCCATCTTCAACTAATAATCCAACGAATATCCAGCTTCATCTTGAAAACACACGATAGAATCAAACACGAAAAATATAGTTTACACGAGAAATCATAATTGTGATCCATGTCACGTCAAAGAGGTATATATATAGGAAGTACCAACGGCTTTTCCACCACCTCTTTAATGTCTCATGAATACTATATTTTATCCCCCCCCATTTCTCTGTAAACTATGACCAGCTTCATCATCACTTCACTCAAATCCTCAAAAAGCACAACTAGCCAACTCCATGATTTTATTCTTTTATTTATTTGCAAAGATCCAAAACAGCAAATCCTTGGGTTCAAGTTGTTCCAGTATTCATCCCCTATTAAATAAGTATCCCGGATACTCGTAGCCTACATATTCATGTTTGAATACCTAAACAAGATGATTCTCTTTTCAAAAGACCCAAAGCAGCCACATCTTCACAAATAGAACGAGACCTTTAGCCGATGACAACCCAATTGCTCCCATTAGTTTAGCATTCATACCATATTAAATAAGTATCCCGGATACTCGTAGCCTAAATTTTCAGGTATGGACCCTTAAACAATGTATGACAAGTGGTATCATCCAACAAAAATCTCGTCCGTGTTTCGCCAAGCCACATCATATAAAAATTCTGGTCCGGAAAAACCAAAATTAATATCTTCTAAAAAATAGGCCGAAACACACATACAAATGATCACTAAAAATTTTGGCCAAGAAAAGTTTTCCCGCCAAAATTTTTTTTTTTTAATCCCAGATGCTAGTTTATGCGTACTAGTAAATACGCACATAAAGGGTGCTCATGTGTATTTAGTAAATACGCAAAGCCAAGTGCTCATGCGTATTTGATAAGTTCGCAAAATGCCCATGCGTACATGCTAAGTACACAGAGTCAAATACTCATGCGTACTTAACAAGTACGCAGGACAACTTCTTTTGCGTACTTAGTAAGTACGCAGAAAAGCTGAATTTGCGTACTTATAAAAAACCAACAACGTTTTTTACGGATCTTGAGGAAAATACTCGAAAAGTGTTGGATCTGATAAATTGATGCTTCCAAAAGCTTAGAAATCATCTTCTAACAAACCCTCAGCCTTCCAAACACCAAATGAAGTGATAACAAACTCAGATTTGAGGATTTTTGCAAGAAAAAGTAGCGAACTTTTATAACTCAGATCTGCTCAAACAACCCTAAAACCCGAAACTGGAACACAAATCAACGAACACCGAGGCTCTGATACCACTTGTAGGTCCCGAGAGCCTCGTCGCGCAGCGGAGATACACGGACCTGTTCTGCGATTTGTGTGGGAACAAAGAAAACGAAGCAGAGAAACACGAACAAAGACAAAAGACAATGAAACGACACGTAATCCATAACATATAAGTCATCCCGTATTACAGACTACATACCGAAGGAGCACACATCTCTCATCTAAACTCACGATCCAGGGGTCGGGAGAGCTCTTCCCGACCCGGACACCTCTCAACCTTGTTCCAGAGTTCCACCTACAAATGAAGACAAGTCTTCTATTTATAGGGGAAGGAACATTACCTACGTACTTACTAAGTACGCATGGTTTGGTCATGCGTACTTACTAAGTACGCAGGACCAAACTGGTGTGCAGGCTAAGTACTCAGGAACACCCTCCTGCGTACTAGCCACGTACACCGATACATAGAATTTAATCTATAGTTACAAAACATGCTTCTACAGGTTGCTTGCACTCTTTGTCATAATCATGATGATTATGACGTTTGAGTGGAGTGTAAGCAAAAGGGGTAATGATGACGACGATGTGGTTGGTGTTGATGGTGGTTCAAACGCGGTATACTACCCGCAATTAATACTCGCTTTAAATAATAAATCTCGAAGTTGTGGATATATAATATATATTGATATATATATATATATATATATATATATATATATTCATATTCTTATATATATAACCTCTTAGTTTAGGTGCGTTAACGATCTTGAATGAAGACGTTCAAGTTTACATGTATTTTTAGTTGTAAATGTGTTCGCTCACATTTATACGTGTCCTAAGAGAATAATTTACAACTATAATTCCAGTATCGTTTTTACGAGAATTTTCATATAATATATAAAAGACTCAGTCTTCGGAACATGATCGCTTATTTAGGATAAAATTCTAAATATTTTTCCGTTGTAATAATTAATTACTTTCGTTTGTGTTATACGGATTTTACGTCTACATGAATCGGCAATTCATATAATTATTACGGTATGAAACGATCGATGCTTTATGTTCGCTAGACTTTTATCGTTCAAGAGTATGATTTCGAGTGATTCAGGAAACACGTTAATGTGAACACGTTTAAGTCGTGCACGGACGATGTTTTGGAAACGTCGGGTGTCACAGAATCCCTGTAGAACAAACACAAAACAAAAACACGCAAAACGAAAAACACCGAAAATAACACCAAATAAACCTAAAGAAAAATACAAACTCTACACTCGGGCACTTGCCCGAGAACCAAACCTAATCAGGAGGCTTCTCCTTTATTCCGCCCCTATCCGGTCCGTTTAATATGATTTGTCTACCACCGACTATACAGACTCCAATGGTAGACTTTAGAATGGATTTAAAAAATTCAAACGGGTCGGGCCACCAATATTTAAACTTACCTGGACCAAACCCGATACGTGGCATGTAGTGAGGAGAATGGTTGTATCTGCACTTCGGTGTCTTCTGCTTCTGATTGTACCATCTTCGAATCCTTAACCGGTTGTGATCCTTAGGTTTTCGTTTTGCCCTTTCTTTCATTCCTTTAGCCAATTCTTCAAAACTCAAGACGTCCCGAATGGAGATTGAGTAAGGTCCGTGTTTTGGTTTTTCAAAATCGAGGTGTAGTGTCGTAGGCATCGATTCACTCACGTCCTCATGGCTCTCATCACCAGGCTCCTTCGACATCCCCACACTTGGCTCGTTCTGCAGTAGTTCTTCAAGGAGTTTTAACTCACTAAGTGGGTCAAATCCTTCTTCAATAGTGGTTGACAGGTCCACCAACTCGTCACTAAACTCATCCTCTCAGGATGGGACCTGCTCTTCTTCTATCACCTCATCCTTGGACTCATCTAGTGGCCCACTAAGCTGTGATTCACTGCTATCATCCATCTCAAACCACTCTGTTAAACCCTCTTTGAAACACTCATATTCGTTTTCTAGATCCTGCATCACATTATTCTCAAAGAACAAGCGTAAAGTAGGAAGTGCATTTGAAGAATCGAGCTCGTCACCCGAAAATTCAAATGATTCAAAACTATCACAATTATAGTCAGTTAAACCGGGTTCCGAATACTTACTTGGGCCATCACCCGCAGTGCCATCCGAGAACTCTTCTTCCTCTGCTTCATCATCACGGAAGAAGTCATCCTCGATGGGCTCTGGCCCGCAACTTTGTGGCTTTTGAACCGAAGGTGGTTCTGGTGCAGAGTTTTGTAAACTAGTGAGTTGCACCTCTTCCGTTAAGGTCTCCGGTTCTTGAGCTGCTTTTTCTCTTGCTAGCCTTAGACTTGCTAGCTGATCCGTTAGCCTCCCATTTACTCCTAGAAAGTGCAGTTGCTCGGCCTTACTTATAAGGTGCCACCGAGTGCTCATGATCTCCTGCATTTTCCTTTGCTCCTCCTTGATTTCTTCTTCGCGTTGTATCTCCTGCAAAGAATCATTCTCACAAGACAAGTGTAAAGATTCACATGGAATTTCATGATCTTGCATGGAATCAGAATAAATTTCTTGACCATTGAAATAAAGGGAGGAGTACTTACCTAGAGGTAGGACTTGTGCTTCACCTTCTGTCACCGTTACTTGCACGTCATCCATTAAAGTCTCCAGTTCTGGGTTTCCAGAATCACTACATCTGATCGAGTTTCAGTACCAATAAAGTTCTCGTCCCAATCGAAGACCAAACGTTCTCGATTTCTCAGACGTTGTGATTATATGTATTCCATTACAGCCTGGATTTCCCCATCATAAGTCCATGAGCTTCCAAACCTGCTATATTGCTGTCTATACATCTCAAAGTAGCAGGTGAGATATCACAAAGATAAAATAAATAAATAACTACGGAAAGAAAACTGAACACAAATGAAAGAGACTCAACACTAAGACTCTAAACAAAAGACACGGACTGTTAGACGCTCTATGACTCAAAACACAAATGAGACCAAATAATCAGTTACGTTCAATCAAAGCTAGATACGCTATCGCCTAAGTATCCCCGACAATAGCGCCAAAAACTTGATGTCACCCAGACGGTCTATAAAAACACTAATAAAAACCTAATCTAGACTCCTAAGTAATAAATGGAGTACCTATGAACTAAACCACACTGAAAGGCAAGTGAACCTATCGAGTGTAGCACAACTTAATGGTAAACCGGATTATCGAACCCTAGAGACACTGAATAACTATACTAGACTCTGACTCTAGCTTAAGATGATTTGATTTGGAGGGTTTCTATACTAATAATTAAACTAATAAAGAAAACAGATGCACGACTCTAACTATCAGAACAGAAGACTTAGGAAATTCAGATGATGAGAAGGATACTACCTAGGTCGGAATTCTAATTGTAAAGCTCAACTTCTATCGGTTATGGAAACTATGATAGATCTGGGTTTCTAAGGATAACAGCTCTAGACGACCTAGTAGATCCCTAATCACTCTCAGGGTGTCACCAACTAAGAAACCTAAAGATGTACTAAACTCACCAGATGGTTGGATTACCTTTCAATCTCTCCAACAATGATAATGTACCCAGAAGACAGATCACCTCTCGGTCTCACTGTCCACAATACATTCAAGAAATGCACGGGGTAATCTCAGATCAAACACTATGACTCGGAATAGCAACGGACACTAGAAACCTAGGAAAACCTCCTTTCAGAGTGTTAACAACTAGACACCTAGTACGAAGACTAATCGATTATCTCTCACTTTTCGGGTATTGAGATAAGATGAACACTCAGATCTGTTGAACTCTCAACTACAGCTCCTATGGCTACTATGTCTAGCAAACCATACAATCAACCACAAACACACAGTCTATGATCTAGATACGCTGTTCAAACTGGAAGACATCCACAAATAGCATACGGAATTTAAATCAATTGCAAAACAGATTCTAAGCATGCATAATCATCATAAATATTAATCCAAAACCTTTACAAAATCATTAATCCATTAATTGAAACCAAAAACCGATAAAGGTAAAAACTTTAACAAAGTAATCATCACAAACCTATGTAGCTACTAATGTTTAGCCTAGAATCATACTTAGAACATTCAAACAAAAGTAAATAAGCAGAAACATGGTTCAACAAGACAATCAAAGATAAAAAGATGTAAACTTGGAGACCGAACAAGCTAATACTAACGAACCCGGATCCAAAGCTTCAATCTTTACACTTCAATTGCTCACAAAACTCTAGAAATCGCCCAGAGAAACCCTTCAAACGGTTGAATTGCAACCCCTAGTATAATGGCTATCAAATTGTATTTAATCATCGATTAGGGTTTTTTGCGGATTTCTAGGCCCCTCGCGTACCGCGAGAGAGTTGCATGGGTTCCTCGCGTAACGCGAGGAACAAATTAGTCGGGGCCGCTTTTAGCTTCCCTCGCGTACCGCGAGGTTCTAAGATAAACTCCTCGCGTACCGCGAGGACTTGGTTTTCCAACGTTTTCTTTTATTCTTTTCAACCTCTCTCCTCGTGCTCTCAATCTCTTCATGATATAACTTTGTAATTCCACTTCTCCTACACACGAGTGCCTGAAAACACAACAAATACTCAATACGAACAAAAAACGACTAAAAACAAATACAAAACTAACTAAAACGCACGAATACAATAGGAAATAAGATGTGAGCTTTGCAACACACCAGGTTAATGTATTTATTCCAAAAAAATCTATGAATTGTTTGTTAATTTTTTTTATTAATTCAACTTTATGTTACTAGGATAATCATAGTGACG
Organism: Smallanthus sonchifolius; assembly: GCA_023525975.1. Lineage (NCBI taxonomy): Eukaryota > Viridiplantae > Streptophyta > Magnoliopsida > Asterales > Asteraceae > Smallanthus > Smallanthus sonchifolius. The sequence continues at coordinate 2,642,463 of CM042022.1, forward strand.
TGACACTTAACATTGTAAAAACTTAAGGCCTACATAATATTTCTTTTAACCACTGGCTTTGGTCCAGTGGTAAGGCGATGAAGATTCAACCTGTCCACGTAGGTTTGAATCCGAGCCGACCCGGGTTTTAGTCCGGAGTGCGTTACGCTAGCGGGGTTTGGCCCGTGTAGCGGCGCAATTGCTGTCAAGTGGCAGCAGGCTCCATAGTTTCCCGGTGAAAGCCTAGCCTCTCGTTCTGAACCCGCAGGCCCGGTTCAGACAACGTAGTGGTCAGGTTGAGGGGTAACGGGTCTCCGACTTGTCGGAGATGCGACTGCCACTTAAAAAATGAAAGTCGCCTTAAAAAAAAAACATAATATTTCTTTTAATACCCTTGTGAAAGTTTAAAAGTTCGTATTCACCCCTATAAATTTTTTAATATCATATTAAAACACTAAGTTCTCATATTACTTAATTTGTAGTAAATAAAATAAAACCAATTATATATAACATCATGTTTTATCAAACAAACAAATAACAAATCAACTGATTATTCCACATTTTCAAATAGTGTTCTATTTATTTATTTATTAAAACAAACTATATTCGGAAAATATAACCATTTAAAATAACATATATAATATTATAAACTTCAAAAAAGTTATGACACTATATAAGTTTTAACAAAATAATTATCCCTTAAATAATAATAACGTGCCCAAAAATGAATTTAGAAAGGCACTTGCTATGGCCACACGAGATCATTTTGAAAAATGTAATACGTCTCGACGAAAAAAATGTAGCATGGCCCATATTGTATCTGTATGCGTTGCATCAGTTTTTGTGTCAACTAGAACAAGTGATACAGAAACGCACATGTCATAAAAGGATTAAGAAAGACTTGTTATAGCTATACTAGATGATGTCATGATACAACTCTTATTGTAGGCGAAAAAATGTAATACGACCCATAATGTATCGGTCAGTGGTGTACATATCACATCAATTGTTTTTGTGTTAGTCAGAAAAGGTAATATGACCCATATTGTAAGAAAAAAAAAGATAACACGACCCGTATTGAAAGACGGGTATGGTGTACCGATACCAATAAGAGTGATGTCGTTTTTTTTACTCGAACCCAATTAAGATGGAACCTGGACAAACTGAACCCATTTAAGATGGAACCCGAACCCGAATGTAGTATTCCGTTCAGTAATTGGGTTAAAAAATGTTAATCGGGTTAACCCGAATTTAAATAAAAAATGACGATTATACATATACATACATATCAACAGAAAAATCTAGTTTTCCTCCCATATGTTTTGTTCATTGTTTGCATGTATGTATATCTTCATCCCATACATATCAACATAAAAGTATAGTTTTCACTGAAACGGTTACTTACTGTATTGGAAAATTGTGTTGATTGTTTGAGCGACTAAAAGGTTCGGTATACAATTAACGTTTTCTTTTTAGCTTATATGATACAGTTTGGTTTTGTATTTATCTAATTTGATGTTTTTTTAGTTAATATATATGTCATTACACGGGCATATTGGGAGTGTTTTTATTTGATATTTATTCTTATTAACTGTTGGTCATTTGGTGCAATGGTAGCCCCAATACTTCCCATAGTGGAGTTCTTGAGTTCGAATCCTGGCCACAACAAAAAAAGGGTTTGTGGCCAGATCAGGGGGTTTACCCAGTTAGAGGTTCCTCCTACGGTGGGTACTTGTACTTGAAAACCTGAAACCGATTAACCCGACTCGAATAACCATGAAACCATTTAGCATGTTTTATGATTTAAACAACTTGCTTTTAAATCACAGTACCGGCGGACCATCGTTGAAACCCAAAACCCTCGCCGTCAAAACCTTCAGCCTCAATCAAACTAGGGCAATTCCCGCCTTCAACCCTCTCGAAAACTTCTGTACAACTTCGCCGGAACCGGCGATGGTGTCAGCTAAGCAACTGCTCTCCACCATGGAGTCGACGCTCTTAGGATCCACTCCTCCATCGCCGTCGCGGAGGATTGAGCTCATTCATGCTATTCGTCACTCCCTCCCCTCTCTCCGATCTCTCCTGTCTTTTCCGGTATCAATCTCAGTTGAATTTTCTGTATACTTATCTTTTATTATCGCATTTTATATAAATTGGAGCCTTGCATTTCATAATGATTGGGATTGACATTAATTTAAAATTAGGTATTCTTATATTTGACCTAGGCAAACTTTTATACATATTGTTAGATCCTATTTTGTAATTATAGAAGTTTATAGTGAAACAAACAGAAATAGAAAGAGGGAAGTTGAAATTTTCAAAGTATATATTTGTTTCAAGTGATTTCAATGTTAATTTATGTGTCACATTTATTGGGATTAATAAGTAGACTAATTTAGTTAATCGTGTAGTTTAGTGGTGCCTAGATCTACAGAAAGGTTGTATGTTTATTGATTCATATCGTTTTAGAGTTATAATTTGTAAGTTTTTTGTTTGTTTATGTTTTAAAATTTCGTATGTAGCCTCCAAAGCCTTCTGACAGAGCACAAATTGAGTCGAAAGAAGTTAGGCTTCCTGATTCAGGGCCGATCCCGCTTGATGATCAGGATGTTCAAATTGTTAGTTCACATGCTTCAACCATTGCTCTCTTTTAGCTTTCTTGTAGAAAAGAAATTGACTTTTGTGGTCAAATTGACATAGTTAGGAAAAAGTAATTTTGTTACAGTTTAAACAAAGCAACTTTTGAAGGCCACTGGTTTCCTACTATAACCTTTTAAAGGCCACCTGCACAGCGCAAGCTGCGATTTACTTGATCCCGTTGGTTAGTAAGGTATTGGCGGGGTCCCGTGAGTTTTCCGGTAACATGCTCTCATGGTTACCAAAAAACAAGAACTTTGGGATCCTATTCTTTTTGAAATTTCAATTATTCAGTCAGCAATCGATCAATTTGACCATAAAAGTTAAGTGTATTTATTTCAGTAGTCTGTCTTTTTTCTATAATCTCACCATGTGTAATCTAGGCTCTCAAGCTGAGTGATGATCTCCATCTCAATGAAATAGATTGTGTGAGATTGCTTGTTTCTGCTAATCAAGAGGTAGATTTTCTCTTACCAACTATTCACTTATTCATTTAGTGTAGTTGAATTATCATATCTGATTGGTATAAATGCATCACATCCATTTAGTGGGGATTGCAAGGACGGGGGCCATTGGATATTTTGCGCCTTACAGCAGGGCTTTGGTATACAGAGAGAAGAGATTTAATAACAGCACTTTATACACTGTTGCGGGTATCTTCCCATATTTGATCATACACCGGCTATTTTTTATTTTTATTTTACCATGGAGTTGGAGAATCGACTTGATATCATGTCAGTCATTATTTATATTATTATTTGCATATTGTAGGCAATTGTGCTTGATCAGGGACTTGAGGCTGATCTTCAAGCTGATATTTTAAAATATGTTGAAGATCTAATTAGCAGTGGGCTTCGCCAACGGCTAATTTCTCTTATAAAGGTATTCCTGTTGTATTCTTTTAGCATACCTTGAAAATTCTCCTTTAGGTTATTATGCTCATTTATTTGAGTTACTTATGTCTCATGATAAGTTATCATCTCCCTTCCTCCATTTTTTCTTGATTATGTTAGCAATTAATTTGAGCGTTCTAGCTTTAGGTGACATTATAGTTTGGGAGCTTAATCATCTTAATGTATCACATCAATTGGAAGTTAGAAAATGAATAGGATCTTTTTTGTGCCTATGAAGTTAGGCAGCTCATTTGACATATCATACATATTTCTTTTTGGCTGTATCAATAAAATACGATCATTGTTTTTCCTTGAAATAAAATGTCAAGACTTAACAGCCAGAGATGACCTTCATAGTGAGCTCAGGAAACTGGCTACCCATGACTTGAACCACAATGCAAAAAAAAAAAAAGTTTTAGCTGTAGGAAATTGATTTTCTGGAGATGAGAAAGCTGATGATTTCCTTGAAAACTTTGCTAATACACGCATGTGATGACTGTTTCAGTTGGTGCATGGTTGTTATCCGTTAGTTAAAATGTTTGTGTTGACTTTTAGGAACTCAATCGAGAAGAACCAGCTGGTTTGGGTGGGCCCAACTCTGAGTGCTATATTCTTGACTCAAGGGGTGCTCTTGTGGAAAGACGAGCTGTTGTTTCTAGGGAAAGACTCATTCTTGGTCACTGTCTTGTTTTATCGCTATTGGTTGTACGTGCAAGTAAGCTATTTAATAATACTTTCAGCTTTTCTATTATTCTTCTTTTTTCTTCTGTTTCAGTTGTTTGCGTCTTTTAGTCTTATCACCATGTTAATTAAACAGGTGGTAAATCACCTAAATAAATATTCTTAATTTTGCTTTCAGGTCCAAAAGATGTAAAAGATATGTTTATGACTTTGAAAGATAGTGCAGGGGACATCGGTGGCAGTACCGACATTGTAAAGAACCAGGTATATTTTGAACTTTATTTTCTCAATACGTCTTTTTCTGCCGTAGTAAGTGACTAGCCTTTTTTTTAATCTTTTGCAGATCACATACAGCCTTCTTTTTTCTCTTATAATTTCTTTAATATCAGATGCACTTAGTGCGTCACCAGACAACATGTCTATCTTGTCACAAGATGCTTCTTTTAGGCATGATTTCCATGAAATTGTAAGTGCAAAATCTTTTTGTACTCAACTATTAACATTTATTTGGCCATAATTTGGAACATGTTAGCTGTGTTTCTCTGATAGGTGGTGGCCATAGGGAATGATCAGATGATTGAGGGGTGTATGCACTGTGTTAGACTTGCATGGGCTGTACACTTGATGATTATACAAGATGTAACTGATGCAATAGAGACAAACAATGATGGGAGAAATATTAGTTCATGTCTGGAAATTGTTTTCTCTAACAACGTTTTCCAATTTTTGATTGATAAAGTTCTTAGAACTCCAGCTTATCAGGTTTGTTTTTATTTGTTAAATACTAAGGTTTTAAATTCTGAAATCTTAAGAAAAGAAGTTAAGCGTTAAAACAAGGCACAGTTGGAACTTAGAAGTCCTCGTTTATGCATTATATATTTATTTACTTATCTATGTGACTTCATGTGATTATATTTTTCATAGAATGATGATGAAGATATGATCTATATTTACAATGCGTACCTGCACAAGCTGATAACATCCTTTCTATCTCACCCACTTGCTAGAGACAAGGTCAGTCTTGCCTTCTTATATATATATATATATACACACGTATAACGTATTACGTATGTACTGTATATACACATACATACATTCATGCATACACGTGCATGTATATATAACTTATCTTTTGATTGTCATAACTTGTAATCCGTTAGTACTTCACATGGTATCTTGACATTAAGTCATAATAGGTCATTTTTGGCTTTCCGTCCTTGAATTTTTTTCCACATGGTTGGTAGGTGAAAGAAACAAAGGAGAAGGCTACAACTAGTCTTAGTCCATACAAAATATCTGCTTCACATGATTATGCTCTTGATGGCAACACACATTCTCAGCAAAATGCGGAATCTGCCCCTCAAACTTTTATTTCTCTTTTGGAGTTTGTTAGTGAAATCTATGAGGTTAGTGTACTTTGGATGCATTTAGGTCATTAGGTGTTTATCTGTTCCTATATTTCAGTTCTTAGTTATTAAGATTTGTATTTGCAACAGAAAGAACCTGAACTTTTATCTGGGAATGATGTCCTGTGGACATTTGTGAAGTTTGTTGGAGAGGATCATACTAATTTTCAGACACTTGTGGCATTCTTGAAAATGCTTAGTACACTGGTAGGTGTAATAATAATCTGGTTTCCTAATCTTTTACAATGTCGTTATGGCCAATGATGTAATTTCCAAGTTGTTTGACTTCTCCACTTTCAGGCTTCAAGCGAGGACAGTGCTTCCAAAGTGTATGAACTATTGCAGGGCAGAACGTTTCGGTCAATTTCATGGAGCACTTTGTTTGGTTGTTTGTCTATTTACGAGGAGAAATTTAAGCAATCTCTTCAAAGTACGGGCCCCATATTACCAGAGATTCAAGAAGGAGATGCAAAAGCTCTTGTTGCTTATCTTTATGTTCTTTGCAAGGTGTATTAATCTGTTATATGTTGTGTTTCTGTAATACTTGGTTGGGAATTATGTTACTCGTTGTTTTTTTGACTAACGCTCTTGCAATCTTCTTTCCTTATGGTTTATAGGTGGTGGAAAATGGGAATCCTATTGAAAGAAAGACGTGGTTTCCTGATATTGAGCCATTGTTTAAACTTCTTAGTTATGAAAATGTACCTCCTTATCTGAAGGTATGCACATCTCTGCTGCTACCTTAGTGTTTTTTTTCTTTCCTTTTTATCCAATGTTTTTTGTTGTGTTGTAGGGTGCTTTACGTAATACAATATCAACTTTTATTCATGTTTCCCCAAACATGAAAGATACCATTTGGGGTTTCCTTGAGCAGTATGATTTACCAGTAGTGGTTGGACCTCAAGTTGGGCAAATGATGGGCACTCAGGTTGGTCTTGCATGATTTATCAAAACTAGTTAATATATTATAAAATGGCCAAGAATTTTGGCTGCATAATGAACACTTTGCTATGTAATAGAAAAATTTACAATGATTTGGTTCTGATAGGTTTATGATATGAGATTTGAGTTAAATGAAATAGAAGCCAGAAGTGAGCATTACCCATCAACAATCTCATTCCTCAATCTATTAAATGCTCTAATTTCTGAAGAAAGGGACACAACTGATAGGGGACGCAGGTTTATAGGTATCTTTCGGTTCATATATGATCATGTGTTTGGACCATTTTCCCAACGGGCCTGTGCAGATCCATCTGAGAAATGGCAATTGGGTGTTGCATGTCTGCAACATTTTCAAATGTAAGTTGATGTTTCAAATGATGTTACTGTTATTTTGGGTTAGTTCTAGTTTTTCTACTAAAGTTGGCACAATATATGCAGGATATTGAGTATGTATGACATAAAAGATGAAGACATTGATATTGTGGGCAGTCAATCTCAGCTCATGACACCACAATCAACTCCACTCCAGATGCAGCTTCCTGTCATAGAGTTGCTTAAAGTAAGCTAATTTTTATTTTTTGCTTATTTGTTTCTACAATTATCTGTTGTTATGTCTATATATTTCTTGATATGTGATGTTTGCAGGACTTCATGAGTGGGAAAACTGTATTTCGAAATATTATGGGTATTCTTTTGCCTGGAGTGGATGCCATAATTGCTGAGCGGACCAATCATACTTATGGTCTACTTCTAGAAAAAGCTGTGCTTTTATCTCTGGAAATTATAATCCTGGTCTTGGAGAAGGATTCATCAGTTTCTGATTTTTGGCGCCCCCTTTACCAGGTTACTGTGCAGTTTAAAAAGTTGTATATTTTCAATTCTGTTATCCTTTTTCCTCCAAAGGTTCTAGCATAATACAGTGTGAAATGGTTCATAGTTTTAAACATTTGGGTTGTGCTACAAGGATGCTTTGCATAGAATACCAATGCAATTTTTCATTTGTCTTGTTTAGTCATTGTACTTTTTCTGTACATCTGAATCGTTGAAAGATGACTTTGTCTCCCGTTTGGGTCATTTTGTATTTAAAAAGACGGTTATGATTTATGAAAAATGATATTTTTATACAAAAATGTTAGATCTATATGTTTTGTTAAATTTTATGAAAATGTTAAATCTACCGATTACGAAATTGACCCAGATGGTAACAATGACTAAAATGGGACAAATGAAAAGGTACGTTGATAGTGTATGCAAAAAAACCTATATACAACTGAAAATTAACTTGAAGTACTAAATTGGATCACTCTCACATGACACATCAAGGTGAAAGTCTGATTTTTTCCACTTACATGTTATTGATTGTTCCTGTGCAGCCTTTTGATGTCATACTTTCTCAAGATCATAACCAGATTGTAGCATTGTTGGAGTACATTAGATATGATTTTCACCCACAAATTCAACAACGCTCCATTAAAATAATGAGCATTTTAAGGTATCCCTTAGTATTCATTACCTCCAGCTTTTATTTTACCATCAACTTTTTTGGACATGAATTCCATATTGTTAGTTGATGTAACTGGTATATTTGTTACTAGAAGTGATAATTTCGACCCGTTTATGTGTAAATGGGTAATTGGGTTTTACTTTTTTTTTAAAACATGTTAAATGGGAACAATTAGCTAAAATGGAAGCGAGCTGAACTAGTCAAACGGAATGAACTGGTCAAATGGGGTGACGTTCACCAAAAGTTAACCGAAATGCATAGAACCTTTGAAATCATTTTATAAAAAAGAATTAGATTATTATTGTGATGCTATATAGTTTCCTTTGTCGCATTAACACATTGATTATTCATATAATTGAATAAAGAAAACACAAAAAAAGTTTGTGGTTAAGTCCAACTGACCCAAATCCGTTTCAACCAGCACTAGAAAATCACCCATTTTGACCAGTCACCCAACCTACCCGACCCAGCCATTATTGCCATTTGCATTTGTGACTTAAGAATGACCTTGTCTTTTCATGTGGCAGTTGTCGCATGGTTGGACTTGTACCATTATTACTAAAGTCCAACTCAGCTGGTCTTCTGGTTGAAGATTATGCTGCTTGTCTCGAACTAAGCTCAGAAGGGTGCCAAATTATAGAAAACAGCTCTGACGATTCGGGTGTGCTTATAATGCAAGTTAGTATTTTTGCCCTTGCTTTGTTCTCTTGAGAATGTAGCATTCAAATTCGAATTTTAATATATTTTTCCTCCACATTGCAGCTTCTCATTGATAACATTAGTCGTCCAGCCCCCAACGTAACACATTTCTTGCTGAAGTTTGATCTTGATTCCCCTGTAGAAAGGACCGTGTTACAGCCAAAATTTAACTACAGGTAACTTCATAATAAATTGCTAGTTAGTTGAATTTTTGAGTTATCAATATCCGTATGTTGTCTTATATGTGCTATGTGATGCCTTATTTTGTTATATTTGTCATGCCAGTTGTTTGAAGGTGATTCTTGATATTCTGGAAACGCTACCAAAACCTGATGTTAATTACTTGCTTCATGAGTTTGGATTTCAGGTAATGTAGTCCCCATTAATTTTGGATATCTTGTAAATCCTTTTCTTTTGTTACTAAGAAATATAAGTTGTGTTCTCCTGCAGCTGCTTTATGAATTATGTTCAGATCCAGTCACAAGTGGCCCTACCCTTGATCTGCTTAGCACCAAAAAGTATCAATTTTTTGTCAAGGTACAGGTTTTTATCCTAAATGTGGAGTTGTATGTACATATATTGTGAAATTGTCTATTTTACCATTGAAATTATTACAAACAGCATCTGGATAACATTGGTGTTGCAGCACTTCCAAAAAGAAATAGCACTCAGCCACTTCGAATCAGCTCTCTGCATCAGGTTTTACCAACTTCTTTGTGCTTATTGCTGTAAATTAGGGAAGCTAAATAAAACTTGTTTAACATTCAAGATACTAAGCAATCATTGATTGCCCCTATGTATTTTAGGTGGCAGTCAGGGTCTTTTTCTTTTGTTTTTGATTAATATTTTGACTAAAATAGACTTTTATTGTTTCAGAGAGCATGGCTGTTGAAGCTTTTAGCTCTTGAATTACACATGGGCAATATGACATCATCCGGCCATCGAGAAGTGTGTCACACCATTATTGCTAATCTTTTTGGTCAAGGTGAAACCGAATATTACGGTGATAACAATCTACTTTTACTTCAAAACAGTCCTGAAGATGCTGTAAACAGAGCCATTGGTAGGAATAAGGTATGCATCTATTTCTCCTTTATTATTATTATTATTATTGTTATTAGGCTTTTTTATGATTAATAGTTTAATGTATACCACATTTTGACTTTCAGGCATTAGAATTGCTTGAAATAGTCCAGTTTAGGTCTCCAGATTCAACAATGAAGCATTCAGAGGTTCTTTCTCACACAAAATTTGGACCAATGGTAATCCCCGAGTTATTCTCTAGGTTTCCGTTACAGCTGTTCTGTCATTTAATTAGCCTTATAGTACGATTGAATTCTTTTTTACAGGTTGATGATATACTTGGGAATCCGACATCTCATGAAAAAGGAGGTGTCTATTACTACTCAGAACGAGGTGATAGGTTGATTGACTTAAATTCATTCCGAGACGCACTTTGGCAGGTATATAGTTTCGTTTTCATTATTGTTGACTTTATCTTTTATATATTAATATTATTTAATTTTCTGCTTATTTTTCTTCTGCAGAAGTGCAATTTTGACAATCCACAGCTGAGTTCCTTTGGTAGTGAAGTTGAACTCAATGAAGTAAAAAATACTGTTCAACAATTACTTCGGTTGACATATAAACACAACAAAAACCTTGAAGAACAAGCTGCTCAACTCCATATGTTAACAGGATGGTCACAAATTGTTGAAGTAATTCATCCATTTTTTTTATTTCAAGTTTATTTTTGCTGACACTTCAATCTAAATTATTAATGTTTTTGTATTACCTGCTTATCAGATATCAGCTTCAAGAAGATTATCCTCTCTGGAAAATCGAGCTGACGTGTTGTTTCAGTTGCTTGATGCATCTTTAAATGCTTCTAGTTCTCCAGATTGTTCATTAAAGATGGCACTAATGTTAACACAGGTAATAGAAATATTTAGTTAATTAACCTGTGGTCGTTCGTTTTATTTTCCAATAATTGAATATTTTTGTTTTATTTTTCAAGGTGTCGATTACATGCATGGCAAAACTACGTGATGAGAGATTTATCAGCCCAAGTGTGTTGAACTCTGACACTGTGACATGTCTTGATGTTTTTATGACAAAACGACTGTCAAATGGTGCATGCCACTCCATCCTTTATAAGATCATTATTGCAGTATTGAGACATGATACATCAGAAGCATTAAGGAGACGGTAATAATTTTAACTAAAAAGTTTATGTTCTTTTTCCGCTAATACTATTTTATATAATGCCTGACTCTTGTTAACATGTCTAAATTTTAGCCAATACACTTTGCTTTTAAGCTACTTCCAGTATTGTCAGCACATACTTGATCCAGATGTCCCTACCGCTGTTCTTCAATCATTATTAGTCGATGAGCAAGAAAATGGAGATTTCAATCTCGAGAAGGTGACATGTTTGTATATTTAATCATAATGAAATTGGGGGTTTATTGATTGACCACTATTTTTTATTTTTACCTTTTTCCAGATTGATCATGATCAAGCTGAGCTGGCACAGGCAAACTTATCTATTATAAGAAAAGAAGCTCAATCAATTTTAGATTTTGTCAGTTTCTTACCATACGTCCATGCATATATTATTATTATTCTTGTTATTATTATTATTATTAATGGCGTCTACCTTGCATTCAATTCCAATGATATCCAGGCCATTAAAGATGCAACTCAAGGAAGTGAATCTGGAAAGATAATGGCACTCTTTGTTCTGGATGCACTGATTTGTATTGACCATGAGAAGTTTTTCTTAAGTCAGCTTCAAAGTAGAGGCTTTCTAAAGTCATGCCTCATGAGTATCAGCAATGTTTCATATCAGGTTTGTTATGATTCACAAATGCAGTTTTTATAGCTGTGCTATTACCTTCTTTTTTTTAATAAATTAATATTTTGATATTGTTTTCATCAAATAGGATAACATGCATTCTAAAGATCCATTACAGCGGCTGTGTGCTCTTGAGGCAGAACTTGCTTTACTACTGAGAATTACCCACAAGTATGGTAAATCAGGAGCTCAGATTCTTTTCTCCATGGGTGCATTTGAGCATATTTCTTCATGCATGACACAGAACATGCAAATCAAGGTCAATTTTTTTTAACTTCTTTTTTCTTCTATAACTTTTGTTAAAAAGAGTGCCATAAACCATCGTCAGATTTTCTTCACACAGGGTAACCTAAGGCGCTTTGACACTAGTTTTGGGAAAGATTCATTTGCTGATATTTACAAACAAAGAATGGTGGTTTCTCCATCACTTCGATTGGTGTTCTCTTTGACCTCATTGGTTGAAACATCTGATTTTTTTGAGGTAAAGTTGTGATTTTTTATTAGGTTCGATAGAATCTATAATTTTTCTCTCTTTTTCATGCATGGGATTAACCTAGTTTTTATTTTTATATTTTTAGGTGAAGAATAAAATTGTTCGTGAAGTTGTTGACTTTGTGAAAGGTCATCAACTGCTTTTCAATCAAGTTCTTTGCCAAGATGTTTCTGATGCTGATGAATTGGCAATGGAACAGATGAATCTTGTTGTTGGTATACTTAGCAAGGTTTGTAATTTCCCAATTTTTATTTACTACTATGTTCTCAAAATGTGTGGGTCAAAATAGACACCTTTTGTACATGTTGAATCGGGACTTTTTTTTGTTTAAGTTTTATTTTAGAAACTAGGTGTCAAATATGATTTTAAAAATATGTTTTTTCAAGAAGTGTATAATTTTTTAAAAATAATGATATTTTTACCCACTTGCCTCAATTTCCTTAATTTTATGTTTTGGATTATTACCGTTTAGGTTTGGCCGTATGAGGAAGGAGCTGAGTACGGTTTCGTTCAAGGACTTTTTGGGTTAATGCACACTCTTTTCTCACGTGAATCGGCATTTCTTTCTTCCACTCAATCAGTAAGTTGTATAAGTAACATCTTTAAATATAAGTGTTATTATTAACATAATTTCTAATAAATTTCCTTCGTCAACTAAAGGGTTTACAGAAACAGAAGAAGTGGGAATCAAGTGCTTTTCGTCTGTGCTTTAGCCTGAGTTCTTATCTCTATTTCCTTGTTAAAAAGAAATCTTTGAGACTTCAGGTGCGTATAGAATGACTATTTTCTTAACCATTTGTTAGAAATATTTGAACGTCTGACCATAATGATACGATCAGGTTTCCAATAATTCAACAAATTATAGCGCGCCTGCTGTACAGCAGCAACCTACATTAAGCTTACTTGGTTTTCTTCTGAACTCCGTCACCACTGCTCTTGAAAAGGCCGCCGAGGAAAAATCTTTATTGCTTAACAAGGTTAATACTCTCGCACATATTTTTTTTATCTATTATCGGCATGTCAGCATATTGTTGAGTTTGTTAGTTTCTTGTGTTCCAGATTCAGGACATAAATGAACTAGCACGACAAGAGGTGGATGAAATTATTAAAATGTGTGTTCTTGAAGATCAAGTTGCATCATCAGATAATATTCAGAAAAGGTACCAACATTATACTTATTATTTTTTATTTTTTGACATGGTATTTGATGGTTTTGAACTATTTGAGTTGAGACGCAGGAGGTACATTGCAATGGTGGAATTGTGTCGGTTGGCCGGAAATACGGACCGGCTTATAGTTCTGGTGGTTTTGCTTGCAGAGAACTTGCTCAACATTTTGCTAATCCATTTTCAGAACAGGTTTGGTGAAAGATCGAATGTTTTTCTTTTCCTTTTTTAGTATTATAATGATTACAATAAGTTGACATTTCTTCTTCATTGCAGTAGTTCATTATCTGATTCCAAACAAGCTAAAGAAGACCTAGATTCATTTTGTTCAAAGCTCCTTCCAATTTTAGAAAGACTTGAACTGCTAAGAGAGGTATGATTGGATAGAATTAGACCTGGCTATCTTGACCCAAAGTAGGGGAAATGGGTAAATAATTTTTGTATTTTGGGTTGAATTGGGCAACACCATAGCACATAATGGGTTGAAATGGGTAACACTTTAACACATTTTGGGTCAAGATGGGTCGTCTAAAAACTATATAAATTTAGAATGGGTTCAAACGGGTAACAACGGGTCAATGACATGTTTGACGAGAAAATCACTCAACATTACCACCGACACCACCACCCACCGCCTCTTGCACCACCAAGACGCCACCGTCACCGACAATCGTCACCGCAACGCCACCACTAACCGCAGAAATAAAATATAGCAGATTTTGGTACCTTTCTTTTCTAAGACAACTGATTTCAACCCGAGCCATTTTTTAGTTACAACACATTCTAATCCGAAGCAATTTCATACTTTTTTAAAAACGATCCATTTTAACCCGAACTCATTTTGGTCATAACCCGTCTGACCTGAACCCATTCTGACCCGTTACCCAACCCAACCCGCCCGTTTTGCCAGGCTTATATAGAATCTTATTTAACAATAAATAAAAGGATATGTTGGGTTGGAAGTATATAATTATGGTGTGTGGTTGTGCAGGATAAAGTGGGTCACAACCTCAAGGTGTTCCAGAGATTAGCGACTTCTTTGAAGGAACAAACAATTCAAAACTTAGCATTGTGACACTGATGGATTTCTCAAAACTCTCTTAGTCTTTTAGGCATTCTGGCTGGTGCTTCAATTAAATGTTGTATCATATTCATGTATTTATATTCTCTGCACAGAAATTTGACCCCGCGTGATACTACGGGTTACCAATGGTAAATTTACTTTTAGTTGGTTTTTATGCACCATGTGAGGAAGGTAATCAAAAAAGAAAGGAGAGAAGCTCGACTTATTAATGGCGAGTTACACAATTAGATTAAGAGATATAACAAATAACTTTTGACAATTCTTAAGTAATAATTTATGAAGAAATAGAATTACGTTGTCACATATTTCCTTGTCGCTAGGATAGCTAAATGTTCCATCTCAAAAGAGTTTACTTGTGGTGTCTTCTCTTAAACATATTACAAGTACTTCTTGGACTTTTTGAAATCCAGGTCGTCCGTTCTATTCTTGTCCACTGAAGGTATGTGTTTTGTCGATGATGATGGGTTTTTTTTCCCAATTGTTTTTTTCCAGTTCTTATTTAAGGGTCACGATGTAAATTTATTGGATGGTATGACCCTGAGATGTGTCAACGATCAGTAGAGATCATACCAGGTCTATTGAGGTCAAAGAACTTTCAAGGAGATTTTAACCTCATACAACCCACCTCTTCTCATTTTCTTGGTTTATTTACTAGATCTATCATTTTTGTATTCATGTTCTTGAGCTTAGTTATGGTTTTTATAAGCCCCACGGGCTAAACTCATATTATCACTTGGATTAGATGAAACTTAGCATGCTTTAACAACTTGTACACAATTCTTGGTGTTGATTATGTCAATTTCATGATGAAGCTTGATTACTCTTCGATGAATGTGTATGTTTGTTCTAGTTTGATGAAACAGTTAACATTGTGGGTGTTGTAACCATATTATATTGGAAAACCGTATGTGTTATAGCATTTATTCATTGAATTGCATATTGTGTATGTATTTTTGTGGCGTTTGACTAGGAATGCTGAATGAAGGTTGATTATTTAGTAAGATTGGATAAATGTGTATCCTCATTCTTATGTTTGAGAAAACGTGGTGCATGTTATGAATTTCTCATGTCATTGGTTATGAAATTTTTTGGTTTATTAGCATGAACTTTTAGGTTTTGTGATTGTGATATGATATTCATGAGTTAAAGTTTGGTCATAGCTTTGTCTACCTTACACATTTTGAGGTGGTTACATAGTGATGAAGGTTTAGTATTAGGAGACACATTGTCTACGTATCGATGTTCGGTTCTTACCTAAAACTATACTACTTATGTGATAGTTGCATTTGCCTATTGTGCGTGTAGTTAGTCCAAGGTAATAATCGTTTCTTAATTTAAAACCTAAGTGCATAGAAAATCTTTACTAAATTTATATATATACTTTACTCACATCATCTAACCTTTTGCCTATCACTAATAAAGGTGAAGTTTGAATTACTTTCTAGATTCAAATCATCACCAAGACACTGTAGACACTTGTAACATCCGGAAATTCCGACATACGCTTCGGGCCAAGAAATGAGAATGATGGATGATGGACTATCGGTATGGGTTTGGTCCGAAAACTAGGAGGGGATGGAGGGGGTTAAACCCTAGCCCTCACACTCCATCTTCCTTATTCTATCGAACCATCACTTTTAGTAGAGAGAGTAAGAGGGTTTTATAGAGAGAGAAAGTCTAGAATCTTCACCAATTGCTCCAAGATTGCTTGCAAGTGGTATCTCCAGTGTTTGTGAAGAGGAATACACGAATAAACGTTCGATTTGAGATAATCAGGCATCCTACCTTAGCTAGAAGCTTCCATTTAGCAGGAAATAGCAAGTGTCTGGTGAAATCTAGACCCCTTTTTATGCATTCTTTGAGGTGGTGTGCATATTGTGTGTGTTTATTATAAACGTGTGTTAATAAACAAAAGCGTGTAAAGTATTTACCATAATTGTGTGTTGGTAAATGAAAAGAAAATGTTTACTATAAATGTGTGTTAGTAAACGAAAGTGAAGGAAGATTTTTAAAGTGAAGTTTGAAAAGAGGCAAAACGTGTGCTTAAAGAATGTTTTTAATAAATTAAGAAGGTAAGTGTTTTAAAAAGTCATTACATTGTCTAAATCTGGGAAGGGAAGGGAAGGAAAGGGTTCCTACGGGAACAAGTGCCAGGATAGTTATGGGCTTTGCCCCCTCTATAAGAGGCTTTATGGTTCGTTAACAATTATACAATTGGGTTGTGTGTAAGGGTAACGACGGTTACTCATAGGGTTAACGTGACTCTTCATGTGTTATGTCTGCATCATGGATGGTCGCCATGATTAAGGCAATACAAACGCTTCATGGACGATCGTAATGAACGTTGCGTAGATCCATGGACGTTCATCACAGAAGATAGTAACTAGTGTGAATTGACGGATGTGGTATTCGTTCCATGGATGGTACTGACTTGATGGTGTGTGTGTGTGTGTGAAAGCAGATTAGATATAATAATGTATGACTTGAAAAGTACAGTGTGTGAATGTTATGCCCTTATCGGCAAATTTGATAACGTGTGTAAATCCTTCTTCTTTTATTTACTTGTGTGTATGAATGTTTTATGTAAAGTTAGAACTCACTCAGCATTAACTGACTTTTAGTATGCACATCAGGTTAAGTGTAGGTATGGAGATAGCTTTGGATTGCTTGGCTAGCTAAGAAGAGTTACCCGACATCGAAGGCTTCTAGCATCCCGTGTGTTGAGTGAAAGATGTAATAGTTAAGACTATGGTTTCAATGTTTTAATTGGTTGACAATTTGACAATGATGTAATGACGTTTATTTTCCGCTGCAATGAATGCATTTTAAGTTCAAGAACTGTTTGTAAATGAGTAAATCCAACAAGTGAGGTTGTCCGGGATTGGGGCCTTGCATTTAATGAACCTAAGCAAATATTGATCCTATTGAATCTTTGGGTTGTAGAACTTGGATCTGAGACCGGTTCAACATCTAGCTTCATAGTTGTACCTGGGTTTGTCCTGATCAAATCGTCAATGTAATCCCTAAGTAAACCATACTATGAACTATAATCTCCATGTAGTTGTATCTGTGCTTTTGATATGGCCCTAAAAGCTTTCATTTTTGAAACAGCTACTTCGTATTTCATCTGGAACTGTTCTTGAACTACTTTCACTGGGATGTTCGGATTTCTTCAAGTTGATCCATGAATTGTTGAGATACAAAAGTTGAAGTACAAGAAACAATATTTCTACTTTTAGGACATTTATGATTTGCAATAAAGGTTTTCACCATCCAAGCATCTGATGCATAATCTTTTGACACCAATAGTACAAAAGGACATAAATATTGGTGAGGGTCTTTTTCCCCTACCACCTTTATTTTTCTTTTTTGGTCCTCCTAATATTGTATCTTTTGCAGTTTCAGCCCTTTTTTACACTTTCAGACTTCTTTTGACTTTCCTTATCACGGACTTATTTTGACTTTCCTTATCACCTTTAGACTTCTTTTGACTTTCCTTAACATTGTTGTACCTCACTAATGTTATCCCGGTATACCTCAGAATTGTTGCCGATACCTACTACATATTCATCTTCTACTTGAACATAATATTTTTGCTTTGTGCCACTTCATTTGATGTTTCATGCCATCCCAACATAAGTCCCCTTGGGTTCTTCAGTTTAGCCTCAATGATGTCTCATGCCATTTGTGCAAGACTCTTCTTCGTGCACACATTTCTATGTGTCAGTTAACTTACATTTTCTCATATTGATCTGTCAAATCTGGAAATGTAATGTTTATCTGTAACCAATGCTACGAGCTTGTCGGTCAGATGATGAAATAACTCGAAATGAAAGTGTTTGCTTACTATGATCAATCATTGTTCAGTAATTTCCAACACGTGAAGGCTCAAAGATGACATGAAGTTTCCAATCACTGGAACAGCACATAAGTAACGCAAATGTAATGTAATTTATCTATAACAGTTGCAAATGCAACGCAATTTGATATATGAAGTTGTTATATATGAGTGATCTCAATGGATAATAATGTAGTTCGTCTTCATGTAAGCAAACACTTTCATTTGGTTCTTGTATAGGGTTTTGATATCTTAAACCCCTTCAATGTGAGCTTGCGCAACGTAACTAACAGTCACTACTACAACTACTCGATGCTTTGAACGACCGATATTTAATAACAGATTTGAACAACGGAGCACTAATATCAAATACACATGTTTTAAAACCAATCTATCAGTAATCACCGACGGATAACGTCGTTATCCTTCGGTGATTACCGACAGATTTCCGACGACCGGGTTTATTCGTCGGTAGTTTCAGACGAATTTACGAAGATTCACCTACGATCGTTAATAAAAAAAATACGAACTAGTTTTAAATTAAACAATTAAAAATAAAATAATAACATGTACCGACGGATTTCCGTTGGTAATTTTAGATCTAAAAACGCTCCCCAAACCTTTTTGTCCAAACCATAAACCTACCACCACCACCACCGAGCAGCATCCACGTGAACCACCACCCCACCGCGCCATTACCGCTACGAACACCACCACCGAGCAGCATCCACGTGAACCACCACTACCATCGTGCCATCATTGTCTCTTCATTTTCGGTGAGTTAAACACCCCTTTAGTTTGGTTGAATGTGTAGTTAATAATTGATTTGGGTTGAAAGTGGGGTTTTTGTATGAGTGTGTGTATATATGTTTGTGTATAAATGCTGGATGAATTTTTATTGTTTTCTTTTGTATATTTATGTTGATGTATATATAAGCATGTTTATGTATGGATTTCTGTCGAAAAACATCCCTTTAGTTAGGTGTTGAATGTGTAGTTTGAAATTAGGGTTTTCTTTTTTTTTTTGTATGGGTGTGTGTATATACATATAAGCATGTCTATGTATATTTATGAATGTTGTTTAATTTGATTTAGTGTATTGATGTTTATTGTAGAAATTATGCAGTATATTTAACAAATAAAGAATGTATGTATTGAAAGAATGGCATAAATGGTGTATTAGAGTGGAATTTATCAATCGACTCGAAGCTTTCTTATCATTTGCCGAGTCCAATGATAGATATGTTGAAAGAAAAATGAAGTTTTTAAGGGAAACGATTACTTCTAAATTGTTGAATTGAAAAGCATATTGTAACATACCCGAGTCGAGTTATAATCAGTTACTTCCCATCATTAAAGACATGCTATCCGAGAGGGTGAGAAAATCTTTAACCAGTTTCAAAGCTTATCCTTTTGAATCACACTTCAACAAAAAAAAAAAAAAAAAAAACCCAAAATGTGTTTTATTGCGTATAACCTAAATTTATGTTATTATAATAGTATAGCCTTAGTTATCATATTTGAACACATTAGTGCCATCAAGATGATTATACTAATCAAGCCTTTTATACAAACACAAACTATGTATTTTACAACCATAGTTAGCATCTAATCCAAAGCACCATTGTGTAATGTAACATATCCATTCATGTTATTTTGCTAGTTGCTCATGAAGAGGAAGCTTATTCCAAGTTTCCTCAATTCCACTTACTTGCAAAGGAGGCAACGAGAACACGCTAACCGTCGAGCTTTTGCTTCTTATTTCTTTCAAAGCCCTCAACGCCGAAATGGTACTTTTTGTGTACAAGCTCTTCATGTACTCCAGCTCAGCGAGTTCTTTAGCTTTCAATGGTGCCTCGCTGCTGCAGGCTGCACTAGTGGTGGGTCCCTCACCGCCAGCTTCTTGAGATGGAGGTGGTGGTTCAGTTAGCGGGAAGTGGCGGTCCAGCATTGCCTCGCACTCCTTCACTAACTTGTAAAGCAAGTCAGTGGTGAAGAATGGTTGTTGCAGGACTTTTTGAATGAAAGGTAAACGAAGGAGCGCGCCTGTTCTTTTGTCGTATTTCTTTAGTATTTTTACAATTCCTGTTTGAAGCAAAAGATTAAATGTCAATAACAAGATTCTAATTTGAAATTAGTATGAATGATAATTCGAAATTACAAGAAAGATTAATGACCTGTGTAATTAAGAGCACTATAATTCTCTAACAAAACCATCTCTCCATGAAAATCGACTATTTCTTTTCGTATCTTGATCATCTCTTCGTTTGAATCCTTAGCTTTCATAACACTATCCTGAAATTCCTGTATGCCAGAGGCAGAAACAAACATGTTTAATTACAATCTAATCTTTGACTAAACCAAATCTTGACTTCAAAGTTACATTTTGACTTTTAGAATTAATTGACTAAAGTTATCTTATGTTCATATCATATCCACCACTTCAAAGTATTGAGGGGCTGTTTATGTGGTCTAAAACATAAGGAATCTTTCTACAGTGAAGTCCTCAAAATTACTATTTCTCTTAAATATCATTAAAAAATACCAAAAAAGAGAGAATCTTGATAGGATGAGACTATACAGTATACACACACTAACAAACTATCCATACACCACTGACACGTCATTCAGGCCGTATGAGGTGTTATACGAGGCCGTATAAGGTGTCCATAATGTTATACTGGCAGCATGTGGTGTTATGCTGACATATCATACGCGCCGTGTGAGGTGTCCATAATGTTATACGCGCCGTATGAGGTGTTACACTGACATATCATACGCGCCGTATGAGGTGTTACATTGACACTTACATATCATAATGTTATACAAGCCATATGAGTTGTTATGCTGACATATCATAATCGACGTATGAGGTGTCCATAATATTATACTAGCCGTATGAGATGTTATGCTGGCATATCACACGTGCCGTATGAGGTGTTACGTTGACATATCATACGCGCCGTATGAGGTGTTATGCTGACATACCATACGCTCTGTATGAGGTGTTATGCTGAAATATCATACGCACCGCATGAGGTGTTATGCTGAAATATCATACGCGCCGCATGAGGTGTTACACTGACTCATTATCATATGTTATACGGCCAGTAAGTATCAAATTCTACACTATGCGTCAGAAACATGACCTAATTGGCTAATTGATGAATCATAGAACTACGTTTTGCCTAAAATTCATCCGTAATTAGCTACAAATAATCTATACATGAACACAGTTTGATACGATTAAACAGGCAAATCAATAACAGAATTGGAATCCAGATCTGATACCTTCAATTTGATGATATACTCTTCCTCTTTCTCAACGAAGAACGAATTGAATTTCTCCACTTCCTGTTCCAGCAACTGAACGAAATCAATCTCTTCGTTCGACATTTCTCCACCACCGCCACCGCCGTCTTCGTCGGAAATCCGCGCCTTCTTCGCCGGTCTGTTACACTCATCGGCGGATTTGTCCTGTGGTTTGATAAGCTTCAATCGTTTCTTCAGTTCTTTGTACGACAAGAACTTGTCTCTCCATTCCGGTAAGGTTTCCTCCATCTGATTGCTTAAACTCTTACCGAATTTCATGATTGATGTGAAATTGAGTTCCGATTTGTGATTTGTGGACGCGAAGGCGGAGGAGGAGGAATATAACAGGGGAGGGGGAATATGCGGAGGAGAGGAAAGGCATATTCTGGAGAATATTTCCGGTTTTATTCTCCGGGAAGAGAGAGAGAATGACGGTGGTGGACTGGTGGTGGGCCGGTGGATTCTAATTAAAGCTACTTGTTATATCTTTGTTTATTGTACTTTGTTACTTAAGTTAATTAACTAGAAAATATGACTCGCCTGATGCGGCGGGGCCGTACGGTGACATTAATGTGTTTAAGTAAATAATTAAAGTTTACGTCATGTAGCGGGTTTGCGAACCTCGTTACACGCATTGCAGCGACGACAATAACATGACTAACTACATAAAAGAAATGTATGAAGTTGTCACGACTCAGTTCTAAAGATCGAAAAATAAATAAATTACGGCGTGAATAGAATTTAACATTGAAATGACAAATTCGTTAGAGAAGTTAGTAACAAAGTAAAAACAAAATAAAAATAGAAAAACTAACTTTTACAAACGAATATAAAAAAACAAAAGAAAAAAACAAACGAATATAAATTGGGAGTGGCCACCGACATTGGTTTTTAAGGGTTTGTTAATAATAATTAGAAGATTGATGATAATAATTAATAAAATTAAGAAATATATGTTAGTTATTTAAAGTTACGGTAATTAAACAAGTGATGAAAATTGAATTACAAAATAACTACGAAAAAAGTTAGGGGTATTTTAGTCATTTAATACGTAATTAATAGAAAAAAGTTAACAACCATCTAAGATGGTCCTTATTTTTTATTTTTTCAAAGCTAGTAGATAAAACGTGTAGTTTTTGAAAGGTGGGGCCTAACGATGCAATATTGCCTTACCAAATGACCCTTCCTTCTAATTAACTCATCATTTTATCTAGGTGTGGTTAACTCGTATCTTTAAAGACATGTCTACTTCATTGAGCCTCTGAGATCTTTGAGACCGTCTAAATCGTATCTTAATAGATCGTGTTTCAATACATATAAGACAAAGGTATAAATATCCTAGCTCCAATAACACTTAAACAAACTTTAAACAAATGTTTTGCTATTATTATTTAACAAATTATATTATGTAAAGTGTGATGGTTAGATGGGATAGAAGAGCATATTATGAAAAGATCCCTTAAATTTTCAAAGTGATATGGCTTTTTGAAAGCATCCAAAGGAAAAGGGGAGATAAGGGCATATTCTAAGGTTTGGTTCTTTTGTCCTACCCCACCCCCACCCCCACTTGTTCATCTCTATATACTAAATTATATTTACTTTATATCCTCTATTTACTTATCTATTTATGTCATTTTCACCTATACTTTTTCGTTAATTATACTATATATTACTACATTATTTTATTAGTATCGTTTTTGAAACTTTGCTTTAGTAAACACTATCTTAGAATCCGTGTATTATACGGCTGAATAAATATAATTTTATATACTTAGTAATAAGAAAAATTTATGTTTTAAAAAACCCGTGTATTACACGAGTTGAATAAAATTTTACGTGACAATTATAAATTATGTTAAGTTAATTTTTAAAACATTTTTTTAGCTGAGTATTAACTTTTTTTATGTAACTGATAAATGTTAACTTATATTAAATTTTAGAAACCTGGTGTATTACACGTGTTAAATAAATACAATGTTATATATATATACTTAGTAATAAAAATTTACATATTACATATTCATGAAAAACGTTTTATAAAAAATTATAAAAGTCATTATTATTTAATAGGAGAGAGAAAAAATAATTTAAGAAATTTGTATAGTTAATAGGAGAGAAATGCAGGAAAAAAACTTAAAGATGCATGAGAGAGTGACATGTGTCACATCAAAACCTTTATTTATTATATAGTATAGATGATAATCTCACCCGATGTTTACATGTTATTATTATTATTTATTTTTGTCATTTTCACATTTATATTTGAAAGTTGAAACTTTGACAAAGAAATATACAATGCATATAAATTAACAGTTTCCAAGTAATTTTTATAAAAATAGGTTACCAAATGTAAATAATTATAAAAATAGCTTTATATTTTTAACCGAAATACCAGATTTCCTAGGATAAAAACAACAAAACATACACACTATAAGATTTAAATCTCTAAGATATTGATTGTGAGGTACACATGCCCCCCTAAGGACATATATAAAGTGGTTGTTTATAAAAATAGTTATATGTATACTCACTAAAAGGTTTGTTGAAAACTCTATCTAAAATCAATAAAACAGAAGAACCGAACAAGGATCACAATCTTTACTTGAACAGTTTATTTTTTATTTGATTCTTAATTTTATATTTCTTGATTCGACTTTAGACTAGGTTCTTAATTAAAGGTCTTTATAAAAATTGATTATGGGTTTGTTTTAATCATGTTAACCTATAACCAAAATCAGCTAACAAATGTCAGTAGCTCCGCCATACTCAGAACCCGGCAGGAGATTTGTTGTTGCTGGTCTTGCCAGAAAAACGAGGGTTGGTCTACGGTTGGTTTTGGGATCTCAAACTCTGGTCACGGTGTAGCTGAAAATGGAGACGTAGCCGGTGTTTTACTTGGGTTGCTGACGATTTACTTGGGGCTGCCAGAGTGGTTGCAGGGTCGTCGGAGAACTCACACGGGTTTTTAACTGGGCTTTTTGGTGGTTCTAGTTACCGGAGGGAGATGGGACGTGGCAGATAGGTGTGTTCGGTTTTGAGTTTGATTAATGGAAATGGGCGGCTGGAAAAACCTTGGTCCGTCGGAAAAACCTTATTAATATGTTTTAAATTATTAATTTTGTTTTTAAGCAGTAAGGGTATTTTGATCATTTATAAAACTTTAATATAAAAGGTTAACCCCCATCCATTCCAAAGACATTTTTTGTTATGTTTGTGTATACTTTGTAGTTTTCTAAAAGTGTAATATGACCTTACTACAAGGATCTTTGTTGTAATTAACTCTTAATTTAAATACACGTGAAAATAAAATATGTTTACTTTATGAGAGAGAGAGATCTTGCGACACTTTTTAATATAAAAAATATCACTTAAAAGTGAGTCATAACCTAGAAAAATATATATGTTTTTTGAACGGCGGTGTTATCGGTCTCAGTGGCATGCCTCTTCATAGCCCAGGTATACCTCAGACGGAATTACAACCGTTCATTGTTAGTTTAACGCTCGAGGATGGCGCCAACCGTTCCAGGAGGAAACCGACTGGCTCGTAAAACCCCCTGACTTGCCCAAGAGAAAATCCGCTGGCAACAATATTTGAACCCATGACCTATTTTTAGCTAAATCCTTAAATAAAACATGGAGTACCGCTGGGACAAACCCCATTAGCACATAGAAAAATATATAGCCGATAATAATTGTTTCTACTATATTAGAAAATAATTAAATTAAAAAGTTCATAACATGTATGTATTTTGTGCTTTTTTCGTAAAAAAGTCAGTCAATTAGTTCTACCTCATGTAAACGTATTAAGTTTCAAGTTCTCCTAGTTTAAGTAACCAATATTTTATAAGGCTATGTGTAATGGGCGTTAAAACAAGGGCTGTGAGTGATATGGCAAAGGAGTGGGGGCGTTGAACACCGCCCCTAGGGGCGTGAAGGGTGTAGTCGTGGGGTGCGACAAATCAAGATCCAACCAATCAATGCAAATTAAAATATCTGTAGTCTCTGCAAATTTCTTTTTTCCCGCTAGTCATATTTTTTTTTAATTTCGGATATCAATCTTTGGGTCACCAAATTCAAATCATAGCTAGCCTTCTCCACCTCTCAAGAATTAAAACCGATCATAGGCCGTGAACCGGTCACCTATAAACGAATATTACAAGGGAGTGGAGGACCGTGTGTGTGTGGGGGGGGGGGGGGGGTGGATTGGGTTGTTAGAACACAAGTTTGTTACAAAACTAAAACCACGTACCTCAAACATGCAATTATGACTAGGATCAAACTACATGAACTATTTGTGCAATTAATTATTTGTAGAATAAACAAGACCCTAATTAATTTAAATGATGGTTTAAAATACTTGACCTATTAATTAAAATACTAATAATTAATGAAATAATACACCTGATGGCAAAAATTGTCTTATTAAACATTTACTTTCAAATTCAAGTAATATATATATATATATATATATATATATATATATATATATATATATATATATATATATATATATATATGTAAACACCTCATTTGGTTAGATTACGTATAAAAATGATTTTCTTTTTACTTAGTTATAGATTTATAGAATAAGTAATTAAATAAATAAAATCCATATTTATTTAAAGATGTAGTTTACAGTATATGTATAAATGTATATAGCTATTTTAAAGTTTTCCAATTTACACAATTATTTAATTAGATTACTACCATTACAAAAGGCATACAACTAAGAAGTTATGATTAAGATACAAGCATATAAACATGCTTCTTTTTGTCTTTTCCTCCCTTTTTTTATTATAATTAATTCATAATTTCTTTTGTTTTATTATTTTAAGAGTAAAACTACTCTACCTCACGTAAATTTATTTATTTTAATGTTATATTATTTTAATAGTTTAATATTTATAATTAATTTTATACTTTTCTGGTCTACGTTTTGACGTTAATTTTATTAAAAACTGAACCGTGTGTGACGGGTTTTTTTATATGTATTTTTAGTTGAACACAGAAACTTCGTACGCTTCTCTAAGCGTGCTTAACCACATAAATGTGATCGCCTTCTATCTAAGTTTCGATAATGTCTTAGCAACGTCATTGTCGCAATGTGTGTGTTTACGTCATCATTTCATTTTTTTTATAAAGTTTTGAATATTATCAACGACTCTGTCGCAACTGACGTTTAAGAGCCGAATCGTCGATGTGCGCGCCCCGCTGGAGCGCGCGGGCATGTTTACTAGTTACTTACAATTACCAAAAATGAGAGAGGTGATACATTATGTACAAGTATCTAATGCACAGGAACTCTTTTATGTCCATATACTATACATAAATATGGAAGGCATAAACAAAAATACTTGCTGGCGTGGTGGTAGTTGTGCAACAGTGAACACTTTTTTTTACCTTTTTGTTTTTCCTTTTTTTAAGATTCTTTTAACTTTTTTCTTTCCGTTACCTAATTCATTTTCAATTTTATTTGGTTTTATCTTTTCGCTATGTCACATTCACAAATTTCACTAACAGAGTTTTACGGTTTTGAAAGGTGACAAAACTAGGATCTCAATCATTAGTTACACGGAATGACTATGTATGAATTTAAATAAAATATTAATGTTGCTCATAGTCACGAGACAACAAAAGTTTAAGTTTGAAAACGTTGCGGAAGCGTAAATAAAATCCAAATGCAAGAATAGTCAAATGCGCAAAACACCGCGCCCAAACTAAAGTAAATGATAGAAATAAGTAAGTTTGAAATTGTTTGTGAAAACCATGGTCAGACCATGCATCCTAATCTTGTGTGTACCTTAGCGACATGAGAAAGACATGCTCAAAGTGTCAACACAATGGTTGGTGAGTTCATAGAGATGTAAGTAAATAAAAGTTCGTTGTTTGCTAGATAATGTAATTAATGTATACCGATAGATAGCTAGTCTATGTCATGCTACTACAAGTGTTCGAAACCAAAGCTGATTGTTTGTGTTTGTTTGCCTTCCGCCATGTCTACCGAACAATGGCAAATGTCTAGGCTAATCTTACACCCGTTCGACCTCCAGTCAAGTTAGCGCGACTAACTCGGGTGGGGCTTGTCAAAACCCAGTAGTACTACTCAAAATCACCTCGCTATGTTCCAATACTAACGGTTCGAGAATGTAAGGACTTGTTGGTATGTTTGCACTTTAGTAAGCAAGCGATAATACAATAATACAAAACCCAAAATGTTTGCGTGCATGCTTTCTCCCTAAAAAGGAAAGTAATTAAAGATAGGGCCCATGAAACTCACCTGAGTGTGAATGCAAATAAAAGCTAAGAGAAAACTGTAGAACCTCTAACTGCCACTTAAAACCATAGGTTTATAAGTGTGTGTTCGTGCAAGTTGATATGAACCCTTAGTATCCAAACAATACTATTGTTTAAGTGTTTAGAAAAGGTTTGCAAGTTTGACTCAAGTTTGACCCGACGACCCGTTGGTGACACGTTGTATTAAATTATGTTTGTTCAGTATAACACTTCTATATTATACACAAATGATCATGCTGCAGCACTTAGCAACAAATCCTATTTGTTCTAATAAGATAGCAAGTTTCCATAAATAGCAGGTTTCCATAAATAGTAAGTATGTTCGGAATTCGTGTTTCTTGGAATTATCATTGTTAATATGCTTGTAAGTTTACTATAACATGTTCTAGATCACCACATCACATAACACTTGCCTAGAACTTAACATGTATGTCATACTTCCAAATAAAGTTTCCATCTTTAGTAACCTATGAGAGATATGCATGATTTCAAGCATTCAACACATTGCAACATGTTATTATGTCCTAACTAACATGTACCAATCATTAAACCATATCATGCATGTCTAAATAGTAAGTTATGAATACTTTTGCAAATTAAAGTTTCCTTATTTAGCAAGTTTGTAAAACCGTGTTATGTATTCAGAATCTGATTTCACAATTCCTCTACACATGTAACAAGTAGCACATAAACCTCATCACCTCATGCAATCCAAGTCTAACATGCAAGTTTCAAAACATAAAAGTTTCCTCTTTTAGTAAGTTTGCAAAACCGAGCTAGGTATTAGAAATCTAATTTCACAAATCACTTATACATGGATCAAGTAGCATAACAACACCATCATATCATTCAACACATGTCTAGTATGCAAGATAGAATTCCTAAAAAGTTTCCATTATAAGTAAGTTAGGGTTTTTAAGCTTGTTTAACGAGATTCAAAGTATTAAATCCATCACATAGAATCTAACATGATTATAACCATAATAAGTATCAAACATCTCTAACATGCAATTCTACACCATTACATAATAAAAAAAAGTCTCATTATCTAACAATTTACTAATCTTATGAAGCTAGGGTTTTTCAAATAACCATAAAATCAACAAATACATGCAAAACAATGATAAAGTTAGCATCTTTATTATAAAAATCCATGTTTGGATGAACTAGGGTTTTGATCTAAAATTTAGGAATAAAAAAGTAACGAAATTGAACGAAGCGACTTACGTAGGATTGTTAGAAACGTCGAGAGAAGTCCAAATACGCGTTCAATTGCAAGATTGAAGCTCGAATGAGGGTGTATGGTTGCTTGAATGAAATCGGCCAGGGGGGGCTCTTGGGGTCGCGACGACAAGGAGGAGGGTGGGGGATTAGGGTTTAATTTTTATAAAAATCCTTTTTATTTAATTGCATGGGTTTTAAAATGAGTTTAGATAATCCATGGGCCTAATTAAATGGGTTTTAAATTATCTAATTAATTCATTAGATAACAATGTTTTTAAATAATTATTTTTATAAAACTTATTTGTAACGAACCAAAATACGGGTCTCGTTATAAATAAATAAATAATTCTAATAAATATTATGGTGAAAATAATATTTTAGAAATAAGTTGAAACAAGCGGGTTTCAAGTTAGTAACGGGGATATACTAGTTTTAACTAGTTATGAAAGGAAATGGAAAAGATTGAAAGTAGAAGGGCTAAAGGTGAAACATGGCAAATCTGCCATATTTGACATTTAGAAGTCAAAATTGACTTCATTTTTGGAGTTGAGTCGTTCAAGAGAAGAGGAAGAGAGGAGAAATCGGGTTGAAGCCAAAATTCGTGTGTTTGAAGCTTGTAACTTGAAGGTTTTGGCTCACACATCACCTTTCTAACATCAAGTAAGTGATTTCTTCTTCTTTGATCCACCATTTATGGTGTTCTTGTTGGGTTTTGTTGAAAACCCGAAATTATGGTTGCATGTGGTAAAATGGTGTTAGATTATTGATAATCTAGCTAAACTAAAGGTGTAGGAAGGTGAACAACACCATGGAACCCTTTGATTTTGATTTTTGAAAGTTAGGGTTCATATGAAGGAAATTGGGGTTTTGATGAAAAATTGATAAATTGATGATGATTAAGTGTTATAGAGGTGTTAGACACTTAAACAAACCCCAAATTAACTTAAAGAAACTAGTTGGATAAAAATTAGTGTCAAGGTATTGGAAAGAGAATTCTAGTGGTTGAGTTGAGTTCTTGATTAAAGGGGGTGTTTGGATATGGAAATAACCCAAACGGGTCAATTTGGGTTGAAAATGGAAATTTGGGTGGTAAACTCAATTGTATGTGTTTTGAATGAATGATTAGATTACTAAACTAGGTGTGTATGTTTAGGCAATCAAATTGTGGGTCTAGAAGGCGGAGCGGAGTCGTCTAACCCAAAAGGTAAGTGCTTTTGCACTTACTTAGTTTTGATGATAAATGAGTTTTATGCAATGTTGTATGTATAATGTGTAAAGTTGCATAATTTGTTATGTGGTATGAATGAGTATAAAATTGTATGCATAATTGAAGGAATGTAGTTATAGTATTTATACTATAATGGATATGTTGATATGGAGTTATGGTCTATGAACCATAATGGATAGAATGGATATGGAGTTATGGTCTAAGTACCATAATGGATATATTAGTTATGGAGTTATGATCTCGTATCCTTTGGGATATGAAGTTATGGCCTACGTGCCATAATGGAAATGGAAAAGTGATACTGAAATGATGAAAGTAACTTGTAGGTGATATAAAATTGTATGAAATCCTTAATTGGCCAAATGGGTGTTAACGGGTCAAATGGGTGAAAGGTGTGAAAACAAGTTGTAATCACTTGTTTGTTATGTTTAACACATTACAATGGTAATATGTTGACGAAATGCTAATGTATGGAACCATAATTGACCAAATAGAGGCAAACGGGTCAAATGGGTGAAAAGGGTGAAAACAAGTTGTAAATACTTGTTGGTTATGTTTATCTTCATTACTAGTGGTGATATGTGTGGTGAATGTAGGAAAAGTTCCGAGGTAGTCAAAGTCAAGTCCAAGGCGTTGGCGGATCCCCGTATGCATATTTTCATGTTATGATGATTTGGTGAAATTCCCCTTTTTGATTGTAATTTGATAAACAAAACATGTTTTTGGGTTGTGATCATGTTGTTGAAGGGGTTTTTGGTTAAAACCCATGTGTTGGGCAAATTTGTTGTCTTGTATTTTGGAAAAAGTTAGAAAAATGGCTAAGTGTGAAAACTGATGAAAAACTGGAAACTTTCTGTGAAAAGAGGTCCCTCGCGCTACGCGAGGGAGGTAACCAATAACTCTCGCGCTACACGAGAGGTAAAACAAAAAAAAAAAAATTTCTGGGATTAAGACTTCCGCGCGTTAAAGTATAGTTTTTAAAAGTGGTGTGTTTCAACTTGGTATCAGAGCAATGGTTTGAGGGATTTGGTGTGGTGGCACCAAACTCAAACCGGATGCTCTTGATATGGGGGAAAATGATACGAGAATCCACGAAGGACTTGACTAAGACTCGGATCTTGCGAAAATGAAAGGTTAGTAATGATTTAATAAAGTGGTAATATATATATATATATATATATATATAGTGTATGTATATATGTATGATGAATGTTGTTAAGGTGTTATGTGTGCCGAAACTTGTTTTGTGACTTGTTATATGGAGATGGTAATTTCAATTGGGTATGGCGTGTTATTAAACATGTCTGGCCAATATGTTTAATAAGACGAAATGTGCAAGGGACTTTATGATAACCATATAACAATGAACATTTGCAAGGATTAGGTGAAGGTGGTTATATATGTATGTATGTATGTATATAGGTAGGTATATATATACTTAATACATATAATAGAGAACGTGTAATGGATACCTAGAGTATTGGAAGTAAAAAGGGATTAAGGTGTTTTTGGTTCATTTTCTAAGTTTAGAGATGGCAGAAGAAGCAAGTAATGAACCGTTGGATCCAAGAATCCAAGAAATGATAAAAGAGGAAGTGGCTAAGGCCTTCGAGCAAGCCACAACCTTGATGATGGAAGAAATGAGAGGGGCTATTAAGCTCACTCTAGAGGATGTCTTGAAAGAAAAGGAGAGGGTACCACAATGGTGTACTCTTAAGGAGTTCATGGTGATTAAGCCTAAAGAGTATGATGGGCAAGTGGACCCGATTCTTAGCCACATGTGGGTGGTGGACATGGAGTCTAATTTTGAGACTACTAAGTGTAAGCCCGAGGACAGGGGGATGTTTAGTGTGCCTCTGCTTACTGGGAGGGCAAAAGAGTGGTTATTGAATCTCCGAAAGGAGAGGGGTGATTTGGGAGTGACCTCCATGACTTGGGAGGAGTTTAAGACGGCCTTTATGAAGTATCATTGTCCTCAGGCCGCAGTGGATAGAATGATTGAGGAGTTCCTCCTCATGAGGCAAACGACTGAGTCGATTGATGAATTGGCTGGGGCTTTCTTTGATCGCGCCAAGTTCTGTCCGAACGTGGTGTCGACAGAGAAGGCTAATATTGACAGATTTTATGCTATGTTGACTGTGGAATTCAGAGATAGCATATCTCCATCTTCTTTCACCACGCTTGTGGATTTGATAAACAGGTGTCGGGAAAGGGAAGTGGAGTTGAGGAGGCAAGAAGCTAGGGGAGAGAAGAGGAAAAGGGAGATTGTGGAGCAAGTTGTGAAGAAGATAAAGGGCGAGAGCCCTAGTAAAAAGCCTTTTGGCAAGTTCTCTCCCCGTGGTTGTAAAGTTTGTGGAAAAGAGCATTTTGGGGAATGTAGAAAGGGTTCTTCAAGATGCTATAAATGCGGAAAGCCGGGGCATATGGCTAATCAATGCCCAAGCCAAGTCCGTATATGCTACAACTGTTACAAGCCCGGGCACAATAGGGTGGATTGTCCCGAGTTAAAGCAGCAAGGTGGAAGCGGGGTGAAGGTTGAGACGCCAAAGCCTAAGGGAAGAGCCTTCCACATTTCGGCGGAAGAGGCAAAGAACAACGCGGATGTAGTGTCAGGTACATTCAAGATTAACTCATTACCTGCACTAGTTCTTTTTGATTCGGGGGCTAGCCGTTCTTTTGTTTCCTTAAAAATTGTTAAGCATTCCTCTTTTGTAAGTAGCAAGTTAGATGAACCCTTAGAAATTGAGGCGGCAAATGATAAGAGCTTCCTAGTGTTTGATGTTTATAGGAATTGCAAATTAAAGGCGGGGGGGTGAAACGTTCCATATCGATTTAATTCCTATGTCTATGGGGGAATTTGATGTGATAGTGGGGATGGATTGGTTAGCAAGGAACAAAGCGAATATTCTATGTGGGCCTAAAGCGATACGACTCGATTCCCCGTCGGGTGAGTCCTTTTACATAGAAGGTGAGAAGAAAGGTAATGTAAGAATGTGCTCTTATGTAAAGGCAACCAAGTTCATGGCGCGTGGGTGCAAGGCGTTCATGGCTTGTGTTGCGGTTGTGAATGAGAAAGTAAAGGACATTCGCGATGTTCCGGTTGTGAATCAGTTTGAAGATGTGTTTCCTGATGAGTTTCCGGGGGTTCCTCCGGAGAGGGAAGTAGAGTTCGGGATTGATTTGATACCGGGTGTGTAGACCGTTCCTTGATCGTTCGGTCATTGTGTTTATTGACGATCTTCTCATCTATTTAAGGAGCGAGGGTGATCACGCGTGTCATTTGCGTGAGATTCTTGAAGTCTTGCAAAAGGAGAAGCTTTATGCTAAATTCTCCAAGTGCGCATTTTGGTTGCGCGAGATCCAATTCTTGGGTCATGTGATTAATGAAAGAGGAATTACCGTTGACCCATCCAAGATTATAGCTGTTAAAGAATGGTCATCACCGAAGACGCCTTCGGAGATTAGAAGTTTCTTGGGGTTAGCGGGTTATTATCGGAGGTTCATCGAAAACTTCTCTCGGATTGCTTTGCCGATGACGAAGTTGACTCGTAAGGAGACAAAGTTTGTTTGGAGTCCCGAGCAAGAATCTGCCTTTCAACTCTTGAAAGAAAAGTTGACTAAGGCGCCTGTTTTATCCTTGCCGGACGGGACCGAGGATTTTGTTGTTTATTCGGATGCCTCGCATTCGGGGTTGGGGTGTGTTTTAATGCAAAGGGGGAAAGTGATTGCCTATGCATCTAGGCAATTAAAGACTCACGAGGTGAATTACCCAACCCATGATTTAGAGCTTGCAGCCGTGGTTTTCACGCTCAAGATTTGGAGGCATTATTTGTATGGTGCTAAGTGTACGATCTACACGGATCACAAAAGTCTCAAATATTTCTTTGACCAAAAGGACCTCAATATGAGGCAAAGACGGTGGCTTGAATTGGTTAAGGATTATGATTGTGAGATACTTTATCATCCGGGTAAAGCGAATATTGTGGCGGATGCGCTTAGTAGAAAGTCAAGTCATTCACCTATCAAGGTGAAGTCATTTAAGATGACAATTTCATCATCTCTTATTGATGAAATCCGGGAGGCCCAAGTGTTAGCACTTGGTGGTGACTTGAAGAAAGAACGGATGATTTCTTATGTTGATAAGCTTGGTGAAAATAGCATGGGTTTGAAGACATGCTTTGATAGAATTTGGATACCTAGGTTGTCAAGTGTCTTGACAACTATTCTTGACGAGGCGCATAAATCCAAATATTCTATCCATCCAGGGGCCACGGAGATGTTTTATGATTTGAGGTGTCATTTTTGGTGGCCGGGTATGAGGCGTGATATCGTTAAGTATGTGGAGAGGTGTCTCACATGCTTAAGGGTTAAGGCGGAGCATCAAAAGCCGTATGGAAAGCTTCAGCCGCTTGAAATACCGCTTTGGAAATGGGAAAATATAACCATGGATTTGATCACTAAACTACCAAAGACTCGAAAGGGTTATGATGCGATATGGGTAGTAGTGGATCGGTTGACGAAGAGTGCACATTTCCTTCCTATAAAGGAAACGTATTCTTCGGATAGATTGGCGGAAATGTATGTGAAGGAAATTGTGTCACGTCATGGTGTGCTGGTGTCGATTATATCGGATCGTGATACGAGATTTACTTCTCGTTTTTGGAAGAAATTCCATGAGGATATGGGGACTAGATTGAATCTTAGCACCGCTTATCATCCACAAACGGATGGTCAAAGCGAGCGAACGATTCAAACGCTCGAGGATATGTTGCGAGCGTGTGCCTTGGATTTTGGTGGTAGTTGGGACGACCATTTACCGTTGACGGAATTCTCTTACAACAATAGTTACCATTCTAGTATTGGTATGCCGCCTTTCGAGGCATTGTATGGGAGAAAGTGTCGAACACCCGTGTGTTGGGGTGAGATTGGTCAGTGGGAGCTTGGTAGTGTCGAAGTGGTCAAGGAAACTAATGATAGTATTGACCAAATTAGAGCACGCTTGAAGGCGGCTCAAGATCGCCAAAATTCTTATGCGGATAATAGGAAGCGGGCGATTGAGTTTCAAGTGGGGGACTTTGTGCTTTTGAAAGTCTCTCATTGGAAAGGGGTGATACGGTTTAGGAAACGGGAGAAGTTAAGTCCTCGTTTCATCGGGCCGTTTAAGGTGATAGCAAAGGTGGGTACGGTAGCTTATCGATTGGAGTTACCGGAGGGACTAAGTAGACTTCATAACACGTTCCATGTGTCTCATTTGCGGAAGTGTTTGGCAGATGAATCTACTTTTGTCCCTTTGGACGATATCGAATTGGATGAAAAGTTGAATTATGTTGAAGAACCGGTGGCAATCTTGGATAGGAAGGTGAACAAGTTACGTAATAAAGAGATTAGCCAAGTATTGGTTAGATGGAAGCATAGAAAGGGGGCGGAAATGACTTGGGAAACCGAGGAAGAGATGCTCAAATGCTATCCGAACCTTTTTATGTGAAGTCGGGTTTCGGGGACGAAACCCAAATAAGGGGAGGAGATTTGTAACGAACCAAAATCCGGGTCTCGTTATAAATAAATAAATAATTCTAATAAATATTATAGTGAAAATAATATTTTAGAAATAAGTTGAAACAAGCGGGTTTCAAGTTAGTAACGGGGATATACTAGTTTTAACTAGTTATGGAAGGAAATGGAAAAGATTGAAAGTAGAAGGGCTAAAGGTGAAACATGACAAATCTGCCATATTTGACCTTTAGAAGTCAAAATTGACTTCATTTTTGGAGTTGAGTCGTTCAAGAGAAGAGGAAGAGAGGAGAAATCGGGTTGAAGCCAAAATTCGTGTGTTTGAAGTTTGTAACTTGAAGGTGTTGGCTCACACATCACCTTTCTAACATCAAGTAAGTGATTTCTTCCTCTTTGATCCACCATTTATGGTGTTCTTGTTGGGTTTTGTTGAAAACCCGAAATTATGGTTGCATGTGGTAAAATGGTGTTAGATTATTGATAATCTAGCTAAACTAAAGGTGTAGGAAGGTGAACAACACCATGGAACCCTTTGATTTTGATTTTTGAAAGTTAGGGTTCATATGGAGGAAATTGGGGGTCTTGGGGTTTTGATGAAAAATTGATAAATTGATGATGATTAAGTGTTATAGAGGTGTTAGACACTTAAACAAACCCCAAATTAACTTAAAGAAACTAGTTGGATAAAAATTAGTGTCAAGGTATTGGAAAGAGAATTCTAGTGGTTGAGTTGAGTTCTTGATTAAAGGGGGTGTTTGGATATGGAAATAACCCAAACGGGTCAATTTGGGTTGAAAATGGAAATTTGGGTGGTAAACTCAATTGTATGTGTTTTGAATGAATGATTAGATTACTAAACTAGGTGTGTATGTTTAGGCAATCAAATTGTGGGTTTAGAAGGCGGAGCGGAGTCGTCTAACCCAAAAGGTAAGTGCTTTTGCACTTACTTAGTTTTGATGATAAATGAGTTTTATGCAATGTTGTATGTATAATGTGTAAAGTTGCATAATTTGTTATGTGGTATGAATGAGTATAAAATTGTATGCATAATTGAAGGAATGTAGTTATAGTATTTATACTATAATGGATATGTTGATATGGAGTTATGGTCTATGAACCATAATGGATAGAATGGATATGGAGTTATGGTCTAAGTACCATAATGGATAGATTAGTTATGGAGTTATGATCTCGTATCCTTTGGGATATGAAGTTATGGCCTACGTGCCATAATGGAAATGGAAAAGTGATACTGAAATGATGAAAGTAACTTGTAGGTGATATACAAGTGTATGAAATCCTTAATTGGCCAAATGGGTGTTAACGAGTCAAATGGGTGAAAGGTGTGAAAACAAGTTGTAATCACTTGTTTGTTATGTTTAACACATTACAATGGTAATATGTTGACGAAATGCTAATGTATGGAACCGTAATTGACCAAATAGAGGCAAACGGGTCAAATGGGTGAAAAGGGTGAAAACAAGTTGTAAATACTTGTTGGTTATGTTTATCTTCATTACTAATGGTGATATGTGTGGTGAATGTAGGAAAAGTTCCGAGGTAGTCAAAGTCAAGTCCAAGGCGTTGGCGGATCCTCGTATGCATATTTTCATGTTATGATGATTTGGTGAAATTCCCCTTTTTGATTGTAATTTGATAAACAAAACATGTTTTTGGGTTGTGATCATGTTGTTGAAGGGGTTTTTGGTTAAAACCCATGTGTTGGGCAAATTTGTTGTCTTGTATTTTGAAAAAAGTTGGAAAAATGGCTAAGTGTGAAAACTGATGAAAAACTGGAAACTTTCTGTGAAAAGAGGTCCCTCGCGCTACGCGAGGGAGGTAACCAATAACTCTCGCGCTACGCGAGAGGTAAAACAAAAAAAAAATAAAAAAATTTCTGGGATTAAGACTTTCGCGCGTTAAAGTATAGTTTTTAAAAGTGGTGTGTTTCATTATTTATAAAAATCACTAAAGCAGTAAAAGTCGTAAGGTTCCGCGTAAACGTACGTGATTTCACGAAAGTCTACAATTTACGCATAAAATCAAAAACATGGTATGGCTTATATTTTATACTCATGGCGGTGCATAATTCTATACTCATAAACTATACCACACAAATACGGGATATTGCTAATCATTATTCATAAACTATTTTTCATCTTAAAAATGTGCTTATATTTTACTATGGCCAGTACTCTAATAGTGTAACATTATCCCTTAATTTCTGCTGATTTTTTACGATTATAGATAAAACACAGAGAGCTAAGCCTAAGATAGCCGTCTTTGGGAAGTGAAGTGAAAAAAGAAATGGCAAAATTCCTAAGAACAAGTGTGATTCTTTTTCTATTAAAGCTGGCTTGTCAAGCTTCTATTCAGCTGCTGGTGTAAATAAAATACTTGGTATGGCTTTCTGGTAATAAATTATTCTGTATTTTCATCTTTTGTTTTATTGTGTTAACATGCTTCATTTAATGTTATTGGGTTTGTTAATGTTATTGGTAAACATGATATTTGTGATCTTGCAAAACACATGGAAGAGAAGTATATTAGGTTTTCAGCACCTAACTTATATCTTGCAGATTTTCAGCACCTAATTTGGTATTGATGATTTTGTTTATGCGCAAATTGATGATGAATTGTATCACTCAGTTAGATCGAATGTCCTAAAAAAAATAGAAGATGGCATCATCATACAAAACCCTAGAAAAGGGGGGCTCCAAAGGTAATCTTTTTGTTTAGGTTTATTTCAGTTAAATGTGTTTGGTATCGTTTTGTAGTTCCTGTTGCTAAGCCTATTGTTGTTCAACTACATCCTAATCCGGTTAAAGAAACTCCATTTGCAGGTAAATGTTATCTTTTATGATCAAATTTCAATCTTATTTTACTAAGTTGCTAATGAAATGAAAAAAAGTAAAGCTTACCCACATTAAAGAATTGGAGTCATTATTGATGTTTGTCTTGGCTTCATACTTATTACAGGTAATAGCTATAAATAATTAGACGCTTCATTATCAGTATTTGGTATACAAATAATATATAGCTTCCAACTTTTTGATATGCAGTAAGGAACTTGATGTGAATTTAACAGAAGCAGCATGGGTATGCTCTAAATCAGTTGATTTTAATATAACACCATTAGTAATGATACAACATTGCACAAGAACCCCAAGTGCTTAACTCCCCAAATCGCCAAAATCACCCATCGGCGTATGGGTCGGCGTATGACAGACCCCCACCGGCGTCCCATACTCCGGTCTCAGGCCTTCACACCCAAATTTTCAGTTTTCGGCCTTTTCGACCCTCCCGACTCGACCCCCAGTCGATTTAATCAACCGTTAGCATCTAGGCATGGTTATAAAC
The DNA here is from genome assembly GCA_023525975.1 of Smallanthus sonchifolius. Lineage (NCBI taxonomy): Eukaryota > Viridiplantae > Streptophyta > Magnoliopsida > Asterales > Asteraceae > Smallanthus > Smallanthus sonchifolius. The sequence goes on from CM042022.1 coordinate 2,681,571, forward strand.
ACCCGATATCCCACTTTAACACCCCACATGATTCTTATGAATCTCAAACACCGATTTAATCATTTAAGTTTTAGGAATTTATTTCGCCTTTTGCATACATGTTACAATCATGTATGCCACCATTATATACATATTTCACCTATGTATATATATCACCAATCATATACATGTATCACCCATGTATATCACCATTTGTATACATATTTCACCTACGTATACATTACCACTTTATATACATGTTACACCCATGTATATCACCAATTAAATACATATTCCACCTATGTATTTCAACATTTATGCACGTGTTTCACATATGTACATCACCATTTAAATACATATTTCACCTATGTATTTCGCCTTTTACAAATTCTTATTATCACCATTACACAATTTTAGTTCGACTCTTTATCACCTAAGTCAAATACACCAATACACCACATACCACATTATAGTTTGACTCTTTACCACCTAAGTCAAATACACCAATACACCACGTTTAGTTTGACTATATTCCACATAGTTCAACTACACCAATCCTATCACATTCACACTTTAGACATACAATAACACCATAAAAGTCATAAGTAATTTTATGAGTTTAACCACCATACGATATTGTGAGGTTCATAGACCTCAAGCACCCACCCTTTGCATACATACACCATATGCAATTTCACCAAATCAACATACACACATTTGCACATATGATAAATAACACTATCAACATGTATATCAAGTATGTATATTCCTACCACCTATCAGTACTAAGTAAGTGCAATGCACTTACCTTTTTGCTAATGATGATCCCGTTTGATCCTCAAAGCTAGCTTCCTTACTATATGATCACCTATACGACCCATTTACAATTAGTAATTCAATGATCACCAATTAACACCCAACACACCGTTATAATCTAAAAATCAAGATTCTAACTTAGTTTGGTTATTACAACCTTAACCAAACATCCCACACCCAACAAACAACTTCCAACCCAAGTTGACTCGTTTGACTTATAATAGTCAAACTTTCAAATCCAACAATTCACCATCTAAGTTCACCATAAGCTTATGCCCACTAATTTAAACTTGACTTAATATTCTTTATATTAAACAAGTAAACCTTGTAAATAACTCAAGTTTTCTACTAAACATTTTGGTTTAGGCATTTAGTCAAACACCTTATAGGCATAAACTTTAAATCACCATTTATCATTCAAACTTTTAAGGATTTCAATAAATGTTGTGTCTATTAACACCATAGACACCTACCAACCTTTAATTTAACAATTTAACATCCCCAAATCAAAACCCCCAATTTACAACTCAAGAACCCTAATTTCTCATAATTGAAATTAGTTGATTCTAGGATGTTAAACACACTCCCACACCCTTAGACAAGCTACATAACAAGTTATCTATCATCAATTCAGCCCCAAACTCGTTTTATACCAAAATCCACCAAGAACACCATTGAAAAAAATTCATGGATGGAAGAATGCTTACAATTGATGTTTGGAAGAAGAGGGTTGCATCAAAACCCATTGATTTCACATGCAAACTTTAATTTTCAGATTTTGCTTCTTCTCCTTGTCTCCTCTTGATGGAAATCGCAAGAACACACACATATGTGTGTGTTCTGCGCATAATACCCCCATAAAACACCAAAATCATAATTTTACACAAACCACCCCTTTTCAGTTAAAACCAAGATTTGCTCAATTGCAACTAAACCCTTCATCTTTATTTTGGTTTATTTACACCCTTATAATATGTTTACATATTATTTATTAGAACCAAAAAATGGTTCGTTACAAGTTGTTGTTACCAGCTTTGCGTCATAGTTTGCCGACAACTTAAATTTCTTACAGAGTCAAAAAACCGTGGCATTTTTTTTAATGGCAAATACTAACACGTGTAGAGGTGGCAATTTCGACCAATATACTTTTAAATAGTTAATTAGGGTATGTTTTATTTATTAACGGGTCAAATGCATAAAATCAAAACAGATACTTAAAAAGGAAACGGGTCAAATGGATTAACCGTGGTATTTTTGCAGTTTTTATGTTTAGAGACTTGATATCCATTTTTTTGTTTGTTTGGTTACAGGACTTTATTATACTCATCAAGATATTTCATCGAATATGCTAGCATACTTTTGGTATGTTCAGTTATTTCTATACTTTCGTGGACAACAGTTTTTAGGCGGGAGTTTTGATTCATTTACTTAAAAATGGGTTGATTTGGGTTGTCGATTCGGTAAAATTTAAAAGCTTAGCTAAAATTAGTTCCTTGTATATTTTTGAGGACCTGATGATGGAAGAAAGTTTGTTTTAAAATTTGCTAATCTAAAATTGTTGATTTGGCATATAGCCACTTCCAAATTGCCTTCACTCAATGATAAGTTAGAAGTTCTTAAACCATTTGGTAAGCATTTATTTTAATAATTAATGAGTTACTAGCATCAACATTATTAGCTTTTGAAATTGAAGACTATTTATTTAATGCTTCACTAGTTTAGATCCCGTGTCTACACACGGGGTGAACAATATTAATATTTAAAATTTTTAAATATTTATTTATATATTTTACAGGTGTAAAAATATATTACATATACTACGGATATAAACAAACTCAAAATATGTAAAAATTAATATATAATTGGGTTTCAAAAATACATTAATTACTATTTAATGTAATTTGACTTTCAATTACTATTTGATTGAAATAAAAGTTACATAATTAAATTTTAAAGTTTCTTATAAGAAATGATAATTTAAAATAAAATTTTTTATTAGTGTAATTAATATTTTCTTTAAATATATATTATTATTTAAAGATAGAAGTGCATTAAATAAGAGAGAGAGACGAGAAAAAAATGATGAGAATAAATATGGAGGTGACAAATGGCACTAAAAAACTTTATTTATTATATAGTATAGATTCAAAGGAAATGCATTAAATAAGAGAGAGAAGCGGGAAAAAAATAGTGAGAATGAATACGGAGGCGACACGTGGCACTAGAAAACCTTTATTTATTATATAGTATAGATTGGGTATATTCAAGCTAACTGATGTTGAGAAATACAAATCCCAACTTAGTAAGTCAATAATTCCTAATATGCTATGAGATTTTAATGTAACCTTAATAAAATAATGATATATGGTTCAAAAATGGAGAATTAACAGGTTGTCATTGAAGCTCATAGTTAAAAAGGCATAGCTGATATGAAATAAAATAGGGTACAAAACATTATGGAGATTAAATTTATGTGTTAAACGTTAGAAAATTTTGAATGACAAACTCCATCATTATATATGTGTATATGACAACTATAAACATAATTATTTTGTGTTGCGACAGTGGCGGCCTTAACTAGAGGTGTCATTATTGGTTGGTTGATTTTTTGATACGGATCAAAAGGGTTGGGCTTGGGTTGAGACTTTTTATTTTATTTTATATACGTATTATCTTATCAGTTTCTTTGATTCAAGATTGTTTTTTTATTTGTATTCTAAGATGCTTTTATAGATTTAAAAACAGATCGGTTTTTAACTTTTTCAAGATAAAGAACCTTAAAAATTACGATTACTAGCTCGAATCATACTTGAGAATATTTTTCTTTAAATTTTATTTGTTTTTTTAACTTCTTTTTTATCCTTTTGTGTTTGTTTCGCCGTGTTAACGTCATCTTTTACGTTACGTCTACCCTTCCTCGGGCTTCCCCTAACAAACGGATATATATTAAATAATATCTGCAAAATTTAGTTTATAAAATTCAATTTATAAAAAAATATCTTCTGGGCTGCATTTAACTTTGTATGGGTCAGAGGTGTTTGAAAATGATGAGTGTTTGACCCAACACAAACTCAAAGGTAGCAAAACAGAAAAGAAACAAATACGTCAGGTTAAGGTGGGGATGGGTGCTTGGGGTGGGTGGGTAGCGGTACCGGTACCGGTGCTTGGGGTGAGTGGGTGGGTGGGTAGCGGTACCGGTACCGGGGTACCGATATCGTTCAGGTGCTGTCGATTCGGTTAAAAATTAGATGTATTACAAAATAAAAAAGTTTATTTAAAATGGTTTAATTTAACAAAAAGTAAAGCCATTATATGCCCAAAAGGATAAAGGGTCTTGTTTTATATTGATGGAAAACCATAAAAACGAATACCGATACCGGTTCCGATAATATCAATACCGACACCGATGTTGTTTGGTTGGTATCGGTTCGGTTGGTCACGGTACCGGTACGGTACCAGTACTCGATATAGCTTACGATGCAATAAAAATACTCGATTTGGAATACAACTGCATTTAAAAAAATTATATCAGAATGTTAAGAAAAAATTAAATACAACCACGTATTATTTTTTTTTAAAGTTAGCGAACGAAAGTTATTACAAAAAAACCAAATTAGTAAAAAACCCTAAACTATTAGTGATCTCCCTTTAAAACTCGCTCTTTCCATATTTGTCAATTCAAACCCCATACACATTTACTCGATACTTTTAAACAATTTACTCAGTGCTTTATTTATTTATTTACAGGTCATCTAATTTATATCATTAAATAAAATGTGAATAATATGTAATCCTCTATTTGAAAGAAAAGCTTATAAACCTCTTCATACTATTTGCATCTCATGCTTTACGAAAGAGTAATTTTAATCTTTTATTTTTAACAAAATGCACAACAATATTACAAAACTTGTACCAGTTTTTCAAGTAGTTAAAATTGGAGGCAAGTAACCTGCTAAAGCACCAAGTACCCGAGCCTTTGTGTCCGGAAAGTACTCGCACCCTGGCAGCTCGGTAACCTCTCCTTCTTTGGTAACTCCAATAGGGTAGCTGAGCAGGTGTCCAGGCAGATCATGATCCAACATCTCAGAACAAAAGAGATCCCAATATTTACTCGATATTTGGTTCACTTTTTTAATACAATCCACTTTCTCAGGACACATAAAACAATCGTCAAGAAGCCCCAAATGTTCATACCACAACGACATCCTGAAACCGTATATCTGACCCCTTGCCGGTTGTCTTTTGGATAGATGACATGGTTGAAAAGCCCCCATTGCTATCTCGGAGTCTCGTGCTCCGTCCATCGATCTTTGGTTAATGTTTGCGGATCCAACGATCATGTACTCATCATCAACTACAAAATATTCACAAAATTTGGAAATTAATAAAATAAATATTTAGTAATTTATCTTTAATGAGCATTTTAATTAGTTGTAAATATTTAATTTATATTATTATTGAATTTTAAGTTTTATAAGTTGCATAAATTTTGATTATATAAAAGACTGAAACCTCACCTATCATCATTTTGGAATGAACATATATCATGAACCGTCGTGATTCTTGAGCTCGGCTGTAATTACTACCATCAATCGGCTTCTCCGACGGTATATACTCACCGGATTTCTTGATTTCCCGATTTCCGAGACAAAAGAACGTCAAATAATCGTTCGGGTTCGCCACAATATGCTTCACTTTCAGAGCATGAGCAATATCGGTATACATCATTTGCATAGTCCTTCGTTGCCAATCCAGTATAGCTTGTACCGACGCACTTTCCGGCTCACCCTCCGGCCACATTGGCAGCACGACATACACCCGGAAATCCTCTCCGGCTTCGATTTTGCTCACGATTTTTAGGGATAATTCTTTCGGGATTAGATGCAAAGCGTTGATGTCTTCATCTTTAATGTCATTTGAATTCCACCCGAATGAGCTTCCAAGAAAGTACTGATTTTCGATGTAAATGAACTTTTTTGCTCGCCGGATTGCGTTTATGTAACCGTCTTGAATGCTCCGGTCAATGATATTGTCTTTTCCGCTGATCAGACCGGCGCGTGCTGCGTCTTCGGGTTTTTCTGGAAACCCGAAAGCAGCACCGCCATCGATCGAGCGGAATAACTGAACATTCCATGTTTCGTGGTCGCGTGGAAGCATCACTGGTGATGGAGGGATAATAATCCGATCAAGATCGCGCACGTCGTTAAGTAAATCTTTCCCGCCTTGCTTCAACCACCGTTGCTCGAAGTTGAACAACACGTCCCATGCGATCGGGCCTTCGAGTTTGCAATGGATGTCGTGCCATGGCTCTCGCGGGCCGCCTTTCTTGATTGATGAATTTGAGAAGTTCGGTTGGTGGAAGTCGTCGTGATGGACAGAATCGAGAGTTCGGAAAATGGGATGAAACGGGGTGTCGTATCTTCCGTTGCAAAGATCGATTCCGCCAATGAAACTCACAATTCTTCGTTTCTCGGCGTTGCCATTAGGCAACGCGCTATCGACCACCACAATCTTTTGGTGGTGAGTTAACATGATGGAAATCTCGATGTTCTGGACTAAACTCCGTCCATCATCCGGATTACGAGGACACAGGACACAGTTTACTTCCGAGTCACAGAAGTAGCTTCCTGTGTCTTCATCATGGGTTGCCATGAACCCATTTTTAAATAAATCACCTGAAGTACGATCATCCCAAACGAGCATCAACACTCGAACACCTTCACTAGCCTTTTTCTTAAGCAGTTCACCGAGAGTCATATCCCCATCGGGCTTTGGTCTTCTCAAATCCCGAATCAAAGTGATTTCCGTATAAACCGACCACCCCGTTATGTAAATTAAATGTTTCGCGTTCGAAATGGCATCAAATATGTCCTCCCAACATCGATGTGGTTCGTAATATTTTCCTCCTGATAAGGGTATTTTCGGCGTGAAATTGTCAGGCAGATGCGCATCTTGATAAAGGGTAACCTTACACCCATTTCTTTGAGGAAAAAAGGTGAAGGGCACCCCCGGGAATTTCACGCTTTGTATACCTCTCGACCATTGGCATTCTCGTGTGACTTCAAAAAATTGTACCTTAACATGAATCTTAGGATGACCGTGTATTGGTTTGTCACGGTCATCAACTACTTCTAGCCATTCATCAATTATCTCTTGCCCTATAAGTCTAGTGACGGGGATGTAAGCGTGACCAAGTACAGTCGCGCCTATCGGGTCATCTTCTTTGATTGTGAAGATGAGTTTGGAGGCCATGTGAGCACAATAGATATGAAACGACTCGTACCATCGTGGGTTCGAGTCATGTTCCAGCATTCGGGTTCGACCCACTCGGGCCTTTTCCAAGTCTATGGTTGCATAAAGACTTGCAACATTTTTCTTTAGCCCCACAACATGTTCTAGCCCATCTACGATCTATACAAAATAAAATGTGAACAATAATTAAATAATTAATCATAAAAGTTATACCTAACTCTTTACAATCTAAAAATTAAAAATACATATAACATGTTATTGGGGTAGGTGGTTGTTTGGAGGATGGAGTCAGTATAAAGGCGGCCAATTAAAATTTAAAACAATTCATTTATCTAGTAAAACTTGTCCATCTGCTCTTAATTATTCATTAAAACAAAAAATTATTAAGTTTAATATATATTTCATCAGGGTTTTCTTTTCATTAAAACTTAGTCTAACCTTAATACCGTGACTGTGTGCATTTTACAAGGCTGCGTCGACTCTGAACAAGAATTTTTTTTATCTATACGAAAATATTCATGAATATGGGTTTACACTACATGAGTTCAGATTAGTTTTTGGTCGAATTCATGAATAGGCTTACGTAAATAGGCGGGACTAGGTCGACCCGATCTTATTTTTTAAATTTAAAGGTATTTTGTTACAAAACTTAAACTCGTGTGATCTTTAATGTTAAAACTTAAAAACTAAAATATAATTAACCCTAGATTTTTATTTATATTACACAAAAGGAAAATTATAAAAATTTCAAGATAAATGAATCGTATTCGTGTTAACCTCTAAATACACAAGTCTTATTCAAGTTGGAATATTTAACCCCCAACTCAGAAAATGACCGTTTAACAACCGTAAGTAATAATTTAAAGTTGTAACTAAAAGGAGACAAAATAATCGTCCTTTTTTTCTACGTGTAATGAATTATTAATAATAATAAAACATTATCAAGTTTTGAGTAGTGATCAGAAAGAAGAAAAATGGGGCTTGAAGATGAAGATAAATTTTGAAATATGAACATGAAACTTTAGAGAGAAAGATGATAACCTTGTGGAGCAAATTGGACTTGAGTTTGTCTACTTCAAAGATGGTGGCATGAAGTGTTCCATGTAGCAATATTTGAGCCATCTCCGACACAGAAAGATAGGGTCGTATGTATGTATGTATATATATAGAGAGGGTGGGGTGGGGGGTGGGGGGGGATTGGTTTATAAGATATGACAAGTTGAAGCCAAAGAAGAAGAAGAAAAACGGTAATCGACAAAGCAATAGGAGGTCATGTGTATTAGGTGACAAATGTTTCACGTTCAAATCTCTCTATTCAACAAAAATAATAATAATTCTTTACATTTTCGAAACCAGTGGCAGGTTGATTTCGACCTTGTGAGGTGTCAATGTCTGCCTACCAACGGTATATATAAAACCAAATTTAAAGAATTATTATATACTATGTTAGAATCCCGTGTATTGCACGGGTTGAATAAATGTAATGTTGTATATTTAATAATAAAAAATTAATGTCTATAAAAACATGTATATTGCATGGATTGAATAAATGCAATGTTATATACTTCGTAATAAAAAAATTATGTCTTTAAAAACCCGTGTAATAAATATTACGTGACAGTTATAAATTCTGTTAAATTAATTTTTAAAACACTTTTTTAGCTAAGTATTAATTTTTTTATGTAACTGATAAGTGTAAATTCATATTAAACTTTAGAAACTCGGTGTATTACATCGGTTGAATAAATGCAATGTTATATATATTTAGTAATAAAGATTTACATATTACATATTTATGACATATTATATAGTTTTTTAATACAAATTATAGAAATGTTTTATAGTTATTTTCTAAAAATGTTTTATAAAAGTGATGAAAAAATGTTCAATTTATAAAAATGTTTTATGGACAAACCTATTTTTTTAAAATAAAAAACGTTTTACAAAAAGAATTATAAAAATCATTATTATTTAATAGGAGAGAAAGGCAGGAAACAAAAAATTATAAAAATAATTAAAGAAATTTGTATAATTAATAGAAGATAGAGACGGGGGAAAAAAGTTGAGGATGTATAGGAGAGTGACAAGTGTCCCACCAAAACCGTTATTTATTATATAACTAGGTTAAATTCTCGTGTATTACACGGGCTGAATCATGAAAAAAATACAATAAATAAATATCTTATATGTCGATAAGTTATTATTAGATTTTAGAGAGGCACAATTAGCAGAAGACTTAATTTTATTAGATTTTGTAAAAGAAAATGTCAATATAAATACTATGTTCATTACTGATTTAAAAAAAATTATAAAAAATTAACACCTCTAAATCCTATGAATTATAATAAATTAGTTAAATTAAAATATAAATAATGTATTTAACAATGAAGTTATTGGTCTACCAAAAGGTATCCTACATTTAATATTTAAAATTTAAAATCATAACAAATATGAAAACGTTTAAATGGTATTTAATCAATTTAAGAGTTAAAAAAAATCAATTAAAATAGATAATTGAAAAATGTTTTTTACAGAAAAACAAAGATTTAGAGGCTCTAGAATGATGAAATGTGACATCTCAAAACATTTGTTTATTATAATTTATAGATTTATGACATATTACATAGTATTTTAATACAAATTTTAGAAACGTTATATAGTTATTTTTTTATCCCATGGAGCCGGGGGTCTAAACGGAAGTAGCCTCTTTATCCCTTGGGATAGGGGTAAGGTTTGCCCTCATCACACCCTCCCCAGACCCTACTAATAGCGTTAGCCATGTGTGGGATTATACTGGGTACGTTTGGTTTGGTTTGGTTATATAGTTATTTTTTTAAAATGTTTTATAAAAAGAATGAAAGAAATGTTCGAATTATAAAAATGTTTTATAAACAAACCTATTTTTTTTTAAATAAAAAACGTTTTATAAAAATAATTATAGAAATTATTATTATTTAATAGGAGAGAGAGAAGGAAAAAAAAAAACAATTTAAAGAAATTTTTATAATTAATAGGAGAGAGAGACGGGAAAAAAATGTTGTTAATGAATATAGGAATGACAAGTGTCCACCAAAACCTTTATTTATTATATAGTATAGATATATACTGGAGGTTTCAAATAAAAAGTGGTTTTTCGCTAAAAAAATGATAAAAACCATAAGAAACGAACTCTGATTGAGCCCATTTCAGCAACGTTGGAACCGTCTCGTCGAACTCTATCATCTTAGCTTTTAAGGTTCAGATTTTAAGGTTGAATTTTAGGATTTTAGCCTTAATGTTTAGGTTTTTTTGGGGGGGGGGTGAGGGTGGGAGGTTTAGGTTTTTAGAGGTGGGTGGGGTTAGGTTTTTAGGGGGTGGGGGGTGGTTTTAGGCTTTTCAGGGTGGGGTTGGAGGGGGGTTTAGGCTTTTCAGGGTGGGGTTGGAGGGGGGGTTTAGGTTTTTGGGGGTGCGGGTGGAAGGGGTTTAGATTTTTGGGGGTGGGTTAGGGTTTGATGAGACGTTTTCAACGCCACTGGAATGATTTCAGTCGAAGTTCGTTTAACCCATTTCTTAGCGTTTTTAACGAAAAACCACTTTTTAATGGAACATTCCCCTATATATATATATGTGTGTGTGTCTTTTTTCATATTTGATTTAAGAACCAAATTCTAAAAAGTTAGTTTTTCACCTTTTAGTGAATTTAATTAGAATGGAAATCAAGAGGATGTTTTTGTTAATAGTTTGTAACTCGACAACTGAAATTCGATTCGTTGAACACCCTAGCACTAAAATTGTTGGTCAAATAAAGTTGTTATCACAACTGAAAGTGTTTTGGATTATAATCCAAGTACGCAAAACGTTAAATAATAAATCTTGAAGAAAACGGTGAGAAATTATCAAAATGGACATAAATTAGAAAAATAAAATTAATGATCAATTTTACTAGAATCTAAATTCGCAGATGAAAATGGTAGAATAGTAGATGAAGATGAGGAGAATCCTAGTAATATCAGGTTTTCGTTAATGTTGCGTGCCTACAACACATTCCCAGCGAATTAAAGTTACTTGTTCGTCAATAACACAACACCATGGTACTAAACGAGTAAACTACGCTACATGACTTTTGGTTTGTTGGTGGGTCTAGTCGGGTCAGGTCAGTCATTTTATTTTTGCTGCTCTCTATCCTGATCGAACCCGAGGATCAAACCAATAAAATTTTCTCGGTTTGACACCGGGTCAGGCTATCGGGTCCTCTAGACCGATATATACTCCTAGATACAAAGACAAAATTATTGATGTTATGTAATATGATAAAACCAAACATTGTTTTTATATTTATTTAGTGGACACTTGTTCATATATCGCTGGCAGCCCATATCACACACAAAGCCGTCACTTTCCAATTGGCCCAATTATCCAAGACATAATCTCTTTTATAATAACAAGTGCAGGATAATTTATTTGAAATATATTATTTTTATATTTTTATTAAAATTAAATATAACCTTGGCATATCAAACAACGTTGTCACTATCAAAATGATAAATACTACGTTTATCCCTAACATTTACCACCACTTTTACCACACGTGTTATGAATTTTTTTTAACGGTAAACTCACAAATATTCTAAATCTAAATCACTTGTTCACGACGAGATTAGAACTCATAACTTCTTTCTAAAAAGACACTATGTAACACACATGAATACCATTGGAATAAATGCCCTTTGATCGTGTTATGAATAGATGAATTTAATGTTTTGCAAACAGCCGGCAGGTCTAGCGATTTACCGGTTTAACAGGTTAGATTCTGTATTAATAACTGGGCGATCATTGATGTGACGGTATGAAGCTAAAAATATACTTTTAAAAGTTCACCATACATATATTTAAAGATTTCTTTGATGTGACGGTATGAAGCTAAAAAAATATATACACGAGTGTGTATATGGTATTCATTTGGATGGATCGATTTAATCCTAGGTGAGCCTGATTGAATTTTTGTTACCAAAATAATAATCTAAAATTGTTCAACTATCTAATTATCCAAATCATACCAACCAAATTATACTTCAGTTGTATCGGTTTTTATAGTTTGTTTTGTACAAATCCATAAACAATAAATATAGGAAGGCAAAAGGGAAAAGGGCAAATACATCTAAAAGAAAAAAACTCTGTACATCCATAAAAACACGCATGTAAAATGTCATGAACAAAAGGTAAAACGTCATGCCCAGGTGTATAACGTCATGTTGAAAAAAGCTAAAACTCCATGTGTTACTGGGTGCCCAGACCTAAAACGCATGCCCATGTGTAAAACATCATTCCTAGGTGTAAAACGCCATGTTGAAAAAAGCTAAAACTCCATGTGTTACTGAGTGCCCAGATCTAAAACGCCATGCTGAAAACACCCGGTTCAAGTATTTTTAAAATAAAATTATTTTTTTGAAAAAAGGAAAAACTATAACAAGACCATACTCATTTTAAATATAAAAAAAAACACTCGATTTTATGGTATATATATATATTTTTAAATAATGACGTATAAAAAAGTTATGAACGTTTAAAGAAATGAGAGAAATGTCAAGTGACTCGCATGTGTAAGTTTTTTGCTTAACTCTACCCATTATACCATTCTTGATGATTTCTAACTTGCAATTATTTACTAAAATGTCACCGGGTGAATCTCATCCAAAAAACACATTGATCTTGTGGCTGAGATTTATTCTTACACTTTCTAGAGAGTAGACGGTTCAATACAAAAACACAAATAATACGAGAAATGTGAGATTCAATCTCAGCCATCTAATGATCTAACAAATTAGTTAATTTGACTTGTGTAATTAAATAGAAGATTAATTAAAACATATAAGGACAATATCCTGCCTAATATTCCTATATTATCTCCTCCAAAACTGACGAGATTCTTAATGCAAATGGTCTGATCCAGATTTTTAAATCAATTTAATGGCTGCTAGTTTTAGCAGCTCTGACCAAGCACAATGAGTTGTTTCTTTTATGTCTAGATGAAGACTTAGTAAATGATCTCTTTTGATGGCAACACCCCATTTTCAAGAGGATGGCTTACTTCATTCAACATTTGTGGGTTCTTTTATACAACCGGTTTTCATAAAAAATAGAGATCAACAACCACTTAAAATTTTAGCATTATAATCTCGCAGAAACGAGCTTGATTTGATTGATAATCGATTAGAATATGAGTCTTTGAAGAACTTACACAATTCTTAATTCTTGCTTGAAGCAGCCTTTAGCCATTGCTTTTATCAAGAACCGCAAAATCAAGAAACAAACCAAGTTCAACTTGGATTTTGTAAAATCAACTTCCTCTCTCTACAGCCTCGATCCCTCTCTCTACGGCTTCCATCTTGGTGTTGTTGACTTGTTGCTAACACTAAGCCTCCCTGAATGTATAGACTTTTCTTTAAGAGAACATTCTGGTGGTTAAGTGTTATGTCCCACAACCAAAAAAGTTGGTGGTTCAGATCATTCAAGGTGTATGTATGATGTATTTATTCTAGAAATCTAGGTGTTAAATGTTAAAAAAAGGTATAGACTTCCTAATGCCAAATAAAAAAAGTTAGGCCTAACACAAAGTTAAGTCTAGAAAAAAAATGAAATGCATATGTGTAGTTTGTATATATTGTTGGTGTTTTTGAAACATACACATGTGTAGGTTTCAAAATACTAGTTCATTTTTTAAAATTAACGTTACACATGTGTATATTTTTTTCACTATAATTTTTTATTCATACATGTGTACTTTAACAAACTTGTGGAGAGAGAGGGATTAGAGAGAAGAGAAAATGAATGAGAAAAGTAGATAAAAACTTATTTAACAAACAAACATACTCAGCAAAATATCACTTATAACAGAGTTATTTCTAAGGTATGAGGATGACAGGAAGAAGGCAACCCTTTCTTCTACCCCATGGAATAGAGAGGTTGCTCCGAGCTAGTCCCCTGACTCAAAATGTGTACAGTTTACAGCTTAGTATCGAAATTCCTGTAATATAAAATGTAATATAAAGTGCACTTATATAGTTAAGAGCAACAATGATATAACAGTATTAGCATAAAACGATGGCAAACTAAAGCGGCAAAATAATAACTTTAAAAAGTATTTAATATTTTATATTCGTAACATTTTCATATAGTTAGTGTGTTTAAGAAATAAATAATTGATCTAAATTTTTCCGGCGTTGGATTTGGGGGTATTTACAGTATTGGGTTAATTAAGGATGGACCACGGCCCATCTAAAACTAGAACGCATGCATGATAAAAATATGGGCCACAATCTCTCATCTTCTTACAGTAAACTGGGCTTCACCTCTTAGGCCCAGTCAATCATCTTTCGTTTTGATATTTGAAAGAGTTAATTACACAAAATGGCCCATATGGTTTGATCAAATTACATGTTTAGCCCTCAGGTTTTTAAAATATATAAATTTAACCCAAATTTTTGAGACCTGGTTGCGCCTTTAGCCCTGAAGTTAACACCATTTAGTTTTTAACAGAAAGTTAGCTCATGTGACATACATGTGACTTACGATTGCAAACTTAACCTTAAAAAAGTTAAAATCAACAAAAATCAATAAAAAGTTCATAAAACTCAGTAAAAATCATGATTTTTTTTACTGATTTTAACTTATTTTTAATATTAAGTTTGCAATCGTAGGTCACGTGGATGACACTTGGGTTAATTTTCCGTTAAAAACTAACTGGTCTTAACGTCAGGGACTAAAGGCGTAACCAAGTCACAAAAATTTGGGCTAAGTTTGTAATTTTTAAAACATGAGGTCCAAACATGCAATTTGATAAAACCACAAGGGCAATTTATCAATTAACTCTATTTGAAATGTTTTTAGAACCGGACCGGACAACAAACCGGCTGTCTTAGAGGTCCGCTAGTCGAAACAGTCGGACAAGTTGAACCGGATTTAAGAACCGAATAATTAATATAAAAACTAAAATTATGTATATAGATACAAAATATAAAATATTTTTTATTTTCATGTGAATTTGAAATTTTAATAACATATTAAGGCTTAATAAATAAAATATGCAACTTGAAATAATAAATTAATTAGAAAATGAGATTTTTAAAGAAAAGAAAAACAAAAAATAAAAATTTTTGAGATCCGGTCCGACCGGTAACCAGCCGGTTCAAATGTAAGTGTTCGTCTACACACAACCGGACCGGTTATGTGACCGGTTCCCGGTCCGACTAGCCGGTGCGGTCCGGCTAGCCAAAAAGAATATTTTATTATACTTTGTTCCTTATTTTAACAATCAATATAAAGTTCGGTCTAAATTAAAAAACATTAAAAGCAATGTGAACACGTGAAAGATTTCAAGGGTCTTTGTGTAGATCTTTGTCATCACGTAAGATTGCATTCAACGTATGATTTGAAATTTTCAAATTGACTCCTTCAAAATTTCGAAATTTGACAATTCAGACAAAATCAGCTACTTTTGTATATTATTAGACCTTTTCTTTATCGTGACAACATTAATGGAACCCAATTAATACCCTACTGACCTGTGTGATCAGTTAAAACATAACTTGCGTTTAGTAGGTGGCCTTCAGTGGGTTAAAGACAAAAAATCCCGTAGAAAATAAATTTCTATATAAAATTTATGTTAGAAGGAGTGAAGGACTCAAAAGTTGCTCACCATGTCACCTCTTTTAAACGTTTAATAGACTAAAATCATCTCCAAAGGTAATTTTCGTACGCTTAGGTGGCACATCTGGTTGCTTAGGTGGACGGATGGATTCATTGGAGGACCCGTCCACTTTCAAACGTTTGTGAACTCGTCTAGGATTCTGGACACAAACAAACATATGGTTGTGGGGGCCATACATACAACATATATATATATATATATATATATATAATATAATCTCATATTTTTTTTAAAAATATAGGTGTTTGAATGTCGTAACATTAAAGAAGAAATGAAGTGTTTAAAATAAAAATAAAAATCTGATGTGACAGGTTTTAATACGTTTGAAAGTATATGCATAGAAGTTGCTATAAGAATCCTATGAAAACTATATAAAAGTTGGTAACAAATTAATTTTTCTAGAATGATCTAGAGAAAGATATGTTTAAATAACTATTTTCTTATTGACCGGTTGGTTCTTTTGACAAGGCTAATTGTGCGAAAAAGTATATTTTATATTATTAACATAATAATAAAGATTATCGAAAATGAAATGGAAAAGGAAATTTCTAGGCATGTGAAGGGATGGAAAGAAGCCAAACAATGACATTTGAACGCCTTCCACTTTCTATCAACTTTCAAAAAGCACCCTCTAAATTTTATGATTGAATCACATGATGTGTGGACAACAATTAGCGAGTATATTCAAAAATGTATTTTTGTGGATTTTTTTAACATGTATTTATGTGATTGTTATATGATACCGTACTCGCGGGTCATCTAAAGCTTTGTGTCACGGACTCGTTTTTTCAGACGTCGTGTGGAGCCTTAAAGGCATGCCTTTTTATTGCATTTATGATCATAGATCACTAGTTTCATATTGTCGTGTACTCGTGTATTCAAATCATGTTTGCCTCTAAACGTGAATTTAATAAAACTAATGAGTTATATCCGTGCGTTGTGGGGACATGGTTTTGAAGAAAATTTATATCAAACCGTAATAAAGATAAACATGTCATAACGACATATTTAAAATATAAGAAAATATTGTATTTTAAAAGTTATAATAAATGTTCAAACAAACTATGCATGTCAACCTAAACCTATAGCTAAATGTAAAGAGCATGTTTGTTTAGTTTCTCAAACACCTGACTTTTAAGAGCAAACCAAATTTCATTTTCACAATAATAAGGATGCTTAAACCTTTTTTTTTTTTACTTTTGAACTACTAAAAACAATTAATGCCATATAGAAAAAAACAAAACTAAAATTTTAACTTAATTAACCACTATAACTGATTTTAGTTTTGTCAAGCATACTTAATTATTATCATTAAAAGTATCTATTATCATGCTGTTCATAAATTGACATGACTTTCATAAAAATTAGAGTTAACTACATAGATAGTCCTTTTGGTTTGTGAAAAGTAATATGTATGGGTAATATGAGTTTCAAATTGCAAGTATGAAGAGGGGGGTCCCCAGAAAAGTTGCAGGGTCCTCGTAAAATCGATTTCAAGATATGACTTTAGCCACAACACTCCTAGATCTTGTCTATTGCCATTTGATTCGTGCGTTTCCGGCAACACTCCTCGGGTGGTAGAATCGTGTCCCATACACTATCTATATAATTAACTCTAAAAGTTATGTAACTAATAAAATTAAAAACAAATTGTACAAGCTTAGGCAACCAGGAAAAAAGTTCTCTCCTCGGGAATTCATTTTGTTTATGATATTAACGAGATGTTAACTTATACCTAAAATGCACTTAATATTTGTAACTCATCTTATTTAAACCAATCTTTTGCTTATTTTTCAAACTATCCCACCCCACCCCACCCCACCCCACCCCACCCCACCCCACCCCACCCCACCCCATTTTCAATAACCAACTAACCCATCATATGACTTAGAACATGTCTGATTGTGTGTATTTAAGCCCGTTAGGATCAATGAATCGAATCATGTGGTCGGACCGAATTTAATTAATTGGTTTGAATCAAAAAATGAATTCCTTTATTTAGTTGCGTGAATGTGAAACTCTTTTGATTTAAACCAATCATTTGCTTATTCTTCAAAACACCCCCACCCACCTGATTTTCAATAACCAACATGTTCATCAGTTCTTGAACATAATAAGAGAAAACAATAAAGTAAATCATACATGCTGAGTTCACCGATGATAGGGAAAGACTTCATGATCTCTGATCTGGACCGGGTTTCCGTTTAGGGTGTACGGTTAGGATGGCTTAGCGTGAGAAGTAAGCTCACGGTTCAGAGAGGGACGAATTTAGTGGTGATAGTATTGAATGATTCATTAGTCAATTCACTCTAATTATCTCTATATATATATGTACACCCAACGGGAAACCCATTAATGGCCCAATAAGAGTAATTAGGACCATCAACTAATTACTAGCCATAGGTTATCAAAATAAATAAATAATTAGATAAATGATTATAAGAGCCACATAATAAAACTGTGTCTTATACAACCAACCCATCATATGACTTAGAATATGTCTGATTGTGTGTATTTGAACCCGTTGTGACCGATGAATCGAATTGGGTGGTCAGACCGTATTTAATTAATTGGTTTGAAAAAAAAATGAATTCCTTTATTTTAGTGTGTGAATGTGAAACTCTTTTGATTTAAACCAATCATTTGCTTATTCTTCAAACCACCCCCCATTTTCAATAACCAATCAACCCATCATACTACTTAGGGTGTTGGGGGCCGACTATATCCGAGTATGAGTGAGAGTACCCGGGTAAATGGGGTACACTGCCCCCAATACCTCGAGTAGAGCCGGGTAAACATGGCCGAGTACCATGAACGAGTATATTTACTCGGAGATTGGCCTTCACCCAACTTCCAACCATCCAATACCCACTTGTACCACATGTATTAAAAGTTGTACATATAAAAAATAAAGTTGGTGAGTAAATGAGTAAGGTGTTTCCAATAAAATCTGAGTAAATGAGTAGTTTTGAGGTGACAAAATTCTATTGGACACTTTTGGTGAGTAAATGAGTAAATGGGTATCCCGCCCCCAACACCCTTAGAACATGTATGATTGTTTGTATTTGAACCGGTTGGGACTAGTGAATCCAACCAGATGGTCGGACCGGACTTAAATATCTTTTTACTTTTTTTTCCCTTAAAAGATAAAAGTAATTTATTAGTTTCTTTCAAATTAATTATATACATACTTTTAATTGTTAAGTTATTTGTAACATTATTCGGTTTTAAAGCTGGTCTAACCAGTACACCGGTACCCTAACCAGTGTTTTTAGAACCGGATCGGATCGGCTAGTCGGATCGGTTAGACCGGGAACCGGGCATAGAACCAATCCGATTATGCATACTTAACCGCTTTCGTATGAATCGACCAGTTACCAACCGGACTGGGTGGTCGGACCGGATTTCCATTTTTTTTTAAGTATTTTTTTTCAAAATCTCATTTTTAGTTAATTTAGTATTCAAACTTCCATATTTTATTTATTTAACTCTTTATATGTCATTAAAATTATAAATTTATATCAAAAAACAAAAATATTTTATATGTTATATCTATATACATAGTTTTAACTTTTATATAATTTATGACGTTATTCGTATCTTAAATCCAGTCCGATCAGTGATACTTTAAAACGTCCGTTTTTCTGTCCACCACAACCGTCAAATTACGTAAACATTACCAAAACTTTCTTTTCATTTTAGTGTGTGAATGTGAAATTCTTTTCTTTAAAAGGGTTCCTTATTAGACCAAACATTCAATATTTCAATGCTTTCTCTTCACTTGTTCAAGAAAAATAATAATATAAAAAGAAATTTTCAAGAACCAACCAACCAACCCATCAATATAAAAATTTCCCCTTTTATTCAAACTATCCATCCCTCATTTCTATAAACCTTCACACACACACACACACACACACACATTCATACTACAAGTTTCTTGTTTCTTGTTTCTTGTTTCTTGATCATGTCTTCATCTTTTTCCCTCATTACCACCAAAAAATCTTAACTTGATCTTCAAAATTTGCAAGAATTGCCCAAAAAAGGTGAAAATAGTTGATCATGTCATCAATCTTGGCTTCAAATGGGATGGTGTTAGCCACCGCCATGGCCGCCGTCTCCGGCACCGTACTCCTCCTCGCCCTCCGTCTCCGGCCACCATCACCCTCCGCCGTCCACCACCCTAGGTCCTGCATCTCTTCAGGTTCGTTGCTTCTACTAGTTTCTTGAAAATTTTCTTGAATTTGGTTTGGTCAAACTTACCCGTTGACTTTTTCTTCTCTCTCTAAAACTTTGCAGATGGGAAGAAGAGAGAGAAAAAGAACAAGAAAGTACACTTTGCAGAGGATGTGATGGAACCAAGTGGAAATGGAGAAGAGTTTAGGAGGAGACTTCAAAGTAAGAATCTTGGTCAAAATCGGTCGTTTTCGGTAACTTTGAAAGTTGAAGGGTGTAAAAAGAAAATAGGGAGAGAGTACAAGGGTATTCCTGCAAATAGGATGGCACTCTACTCTGGAATTCTCAGAGATCGTGGTGCAAGTGTTCATCGAGTGTCATACTGCTAGAGTAGGTGTTAACTCACTTTGTAAATTGTTTAGTTTAAGTCCCTCATCTTTTATGGAAGTGCAAATTGCACCTCCTTTAGTTCTAATCTCTTCTTTCTTTCTTTTGGTTACAACACAAGTTTGTGTGTATCTACTCCTATGTATGTTGTACCATCTTGCACAAATTTAAATGAACATGAATATTTTTCTAAGAATTAGTGATTTTGAATTCAATGAAAATTTGAATAGGGGCGCGCCTCAGAATGAAATAAATATAGTTAATTTTTTTGAAATGTTTTATAAAAAGAATGAAATAAAATGTTCAATTTATAAAAATGTTTTATGAACAAATCTATTTTTGTTTAAAGTAAAAAACGTTTTATAAAAATAATTATAGAAATCATTATTATTTAATATGAGAGAGGTAGGAAACAAAAAATTATAAAAATAATTAAAGAAATTTGTATAATTAATAGAAGAGAGAAGCAGAAAAAAAAGTTTAGGATGCACAGGAGAGTGACAAGTGTCTCACCAAAACCTTTATTTATTATAGTGTATAGATATGTTCTTAGAACACCTATAAAGGTGTATAAATTTAACTGAATTTTTACTGTAAAATGCACGTAGCAACTAGCAAATACTATAATTAGACTTAACTAATGTACATTCGGTAATATAAATGTATTTACAATATTTAATATAGCTTAACAAGTTACTTCTTTAAAGGCACATACAAACCTTACATATAAATTTATTTCTATACATTATTTAAATAAACATTATTACAATAAGGGAATGGTAGACACTTAACAAGAGTTGCAACATATCGGTCTCTTCTTTGGGTTCGGTCAGGGAGGTGCTTAAGGTGTCAAACGATCTAAACTTACAGAATCCGGTTAAAAAGATTTATCATGTCATTATCGTTGCTACACTATGGACGATTTGGAAGGCTAGAAACGCAAAGACTTTTAACAACAGAGATTGCTATATAAGCAATGCAATTGAGGATGTCAAAGTCAACTCTTTTACTTGGTTAAAATACATGTCAAAATCAGATAGTTTGGATTGATCTATGTGCGACAATTTTACTTTTCTTCGAGATGGTAGTTAGATTTTTTGTTTCAGGGCTGGTTTGTTTTATATAGGTATTCGGGCGGAATTTTTGTAAATGTTTCATGGGTGATCTAGCAGTTTTGCTAAGTTCATTGTTTTAATAAAAGAATTTTTGTTGTTATAAAAAACGTGACAAAGAGGTGAATGACATGGGCAATATTAATGGTTTGTGTTTTGTTATATATATAATTAATTACGTAATTTCAAGTGATTATGCATAAATTTTACGCATAAAAAGACGAGAAAAATGATTATTTATTTATTTATTTTTTGAACGACACATAATTTACAGCATAATTAATTTACACCAATCCGTCTAAGGCGATGCTCGAACCATTGACCTCAAAAAAAGCTTAATTTTAATTTTAAATAACTTTATCATTGAACCAACCCCACCTAACACAAATGATTATTGATTCCAAATATTTATGGTCAAAGATTATGGTGTCAGTTTTAACATGGTTTTCTATTGTCCCATGCATTTTGTGGGTTTGTTCATAGAATGTTATCCTTCTAAGAAAAAAAAAGATATTAAATATAATGATTTTATAACTATCTTCATCTTTAACGTAACTAGTTTGAAGACATGCGCGCTTTGGCGGCGGCGTATGTCCATTCCCAACGAGCAGCGACTCGTCTCACACGTTGCGGCGTAACATGACCTAGTTATCGAGGATTCATGTTATATCAACATTTGTCAAATTCATGAAATAAATTAGAATAAAGTAAAAAAAACAAACTGTGCGTTGCGTGAAGCCATACGATGACACCAACATGGGTAAGGGCGCGTTTGAGAACTTAGTTATACGCGTTGTGGCAGTGACACTAAAGTGCTTAAGTACATAAAAGAAACGTACAAATTTGAGGCGGATCGGTTTTAGAGATTGAACCATAGATAAGAAAAAGTATTATGTCTTTTACATTGCGGCTTAATAATAAAAAAAAGTAATCAAAACTAAAAAAATAACAAATCTAAAAAGAAAAAAAACCCAAAAAAAAAAGAATTTTAGAAGTGTGGATCGAACCTGAGCAAAACCAACAAAGATTGCAACCGTCTTTTAACCAACCGACCAAAAAGAGATTTTGTTAAATGAAAGGAATTTCAAATAGAAAACAACAAACATGGGCTTTGTTGGTGACTACTTCTTGGTCATCCACATTGTATTTTAAGGTTTAGTTGATACGGTTATATCTAAATAGTTTTTTATTCAACGTAACGGTTCAATCATTTTACTTACTTGACGTAGATATGATACATATGTGACATGAATATGAACCGTATGAATTAATTTTAAGTCTTTTATCGTAGAGTGGACGATAAAAGAGTAGATATATAGTCACGTTTCATGGAAGAAAAGTAGCACAAGACGGAATAGAGAAAATTACTACAGACGTTTTAACAAACATTTATATAAAAAACTCAAATAAATAAATAAAAAGGTTTATTATCATATCAAAAATGTTCTTAAACGTTATAAAGGAGCCTCTATTTACATAGTCATCTAGGAATAACGGCCCCATTATAACTCATCTTCTTTATGCGGACGATGCCATTATTCTAGGTGATTGGTCTTTTGATAATATTGTGAAAGTGGTTAGGATCCTTCGGGTTTTCTATATGTGCTCCGGTCTAAATATTAATTTATCCAAATCCAACCTCTTTGGCATTGGAGTGGATATTACGGAAGTGGAATCAAAAGCCGTGTTGGTAGGGTGCAAAGCGGAGAATCTTCCGTTCAAATATTTGGGTATTATGGTCGGGGTGAATATGAACCGCATTAATAATTGGAAACCGGTCTGTGATGTGTTTGAAGGCCGCTTATCTATGTGGAAGGCCGCTAATCTTTCTATTGGTGGGCGGTTAACTCTCATCAAAGCCGTTCTCCAAAGCCTTCCATGTTACTATTTTTCTCTCTACAAAGCTCCTAGCAAAGTGTTTGAACGACCTTGAAAAGATGATAAAACGTTTCTTATGGGGTGGGTCTAATGAAGTCCAAAAAATTCATTGGGTTGCATGGGACTGTGTGACTATAACTAAAAGTGATGGGAGATCGGCATTAGTAGACTCAAAAATATTAATGTCGCGTTGTTAGTTAAAGGGGGGTGGCGTTACAAGGTTGAACCGAAAAGTTTGTGGAGAAAGGTGGTTGAGGCTTTTCACACAGGTAGGAGGAATTGGGATTTTATTCCTGGTCGCATCACCTTGGGCGGGGTTTGGAATAATATAGTCAAAGTTATCTCGAGAACGGTCATAGAAGACTTGTCGATCCGACGTTTTTTCAAAGGTATTCCAGGTGATGGGGAAAACATTTCTTTCTGGTTGGATCCATGGGCCGCTCAAGAGCCTCTTAAGGAGGTGTTCCCTCTTCTGTTTCAACTCGACACGGATAAAAGATGCAAAATAAAGGATCGATGTTGGACTGAAGTGGAGTTTACGACCCATAATTGGAGATGGAAACGGGCTCCTGTGGACGGCTCAGAAAAGCAGCAGTTGGACCAGATCTGTCAGTTGTTGGGCGCTATCGAGTGGGGCAACAACAGGGATAAATAGGAGTGGATCGGGGCGGAGTCGAAAGAGTTTAGTGTGGGGGTTGTTAAACGCCTGCTAGCGAAAGGTATCGATCACAGCAGTAACTTCGTCTTAAAGTGGTGTAAATGGATTCCCGCTAAGTGCAATGTCTTCGCTTGGCGGGTGGAGATGGGGCGGATTCCAACGGCTTTGGCTTTGTGAATAGAAACATAAAGTTGAAGATGTGGCATGTCTTTTTTGCAACGACGGAGAAGAGACGGTTGATCATCTCTTCACTGCTTGTAGAACGGCTTCAATAGTTTGGCAATTCGTTAGTAATTGGTGTCATGTGCCTAATATCTTCGCGTTCTCCTTCAGAGATTTGATGGAGCTTCACAATCATTCAGGTTTAAAGGAGTCGGAAAAAGTCTTTTTTCATGGCATCGTCTTCATAGGTTGCTGGTGTTTGTGGAGAGCTAGAAACGAGTTGAGGTTTTCGAACAAGCCGGCATGGGTCGAGAAAATTATAAGCGAGATAAAGACGGTTGGGTTTTTATGGGTTAGAAGTAGATCGAAGTTTAAAACTTTGACTTGGGAAAATTGGTGTAAATTTGTAATTATGTAATCGTTTTTGTTGTTTGGCCGCCCGGTTTTTCGGGATGGTTTGGTTTCTAATGAAGTTAGCGTTTCAAAAAAAAGTATGGTCAATTTGATAAACCGACAACATAAAGTAATTAGTTTCGGTAAAAATAAATTAAATTATAAACTTATTAAAATTATAATAAATCGACAACATAAAGTAAAATGAATTATTAAAAAAAACTTTAATTGTATTTTTCAGTAGTTATGGACATGCTTCCTCGTTCTTCTTTCGCATTTTCACAGTTTCAAATGCGAGGTGGTCATTCGAGTTATCGATCTCTCATCCTAATTAAAAGCAATTATCTTAAATCTTAGAAAATTATTAAAATATGATTCAATAGTTTAAAAATTAAGTATTATTTGTTTACATCCGGCAAGTGATTGTATTCATCTTGGAGTATTGAACCAAAATTAGAGGAAGAAGAAAGAAGCAAGTAAACATAAAGATGATGATAGTGAGTCCTTGTTGAACTTGATGGGGAAATGCCAATGATTGTGACCATTTATGTGTTGTCAATAATTTGATGGCTAATATGCCTACATACAATCATTGTCAATTGTATGAATCTCATGGTCCTTAACTAAATTTTTTTTAACTGCGACTTTTATTCGTTGAGTGACAGTCGTATCTTCGACAAGTCGGAGACCCATCACCCCTCAATACCTGACCACTACGTTGTCTGAACCGGTCCCGCGGGTTCAGAGCGAGGGGTTAGGCGTTCCTCGGGAAACTATGGAGCCTGCTGCCACTTGACAACAGTTGTGCCACTACACGGGCCAAGACCCGCTAGCGTAACGCACTCCGGACTAAAACCCGGTTTGGCTCGGGTTTGAACTTGCGTGACTTTGTTCAAACCTTCATTGCCTTTACCACTGGACCAAAGCCCAGTAGTTGGTCCTTAACTAACTAACGAGTGGTGGGAGATTGAGATTGGGGACAAACAATATTTATAAATTTTTTTTTATAAATATTGAGTTTTACCAAGTTCGTATAAATTTTATTAACAAATGATTATTAGAAGAGTTTGGAAAAAATTTTAAAATCCTTATTTTATATATAAAAAAAACTTAATTTTGACCAACGAATCACTTGCAATAATCATTTTTAAAGCTAGTTTCTTTTTTAATAATATTTCGTTGTTTAAAAATATATATATACGCATATACATGCATGCGGATTGTGGTGTATTGTTCAACCAACAAACATCCGTACACGTATGAGATCAATTAGCTAACTCGTCTGTCAAAGAGGTTGTACTGTAGTGGTTGAGATAAGGCCCGTAATTCCAAGAGACCCGGGTTCAATCTCTGCCACCACCATTAATTTTCGCGGCATCGCAAATGAGGCCTAGCTCTTAGGCTGATGCACCAGGGTTTTACCCACGCCGATCCAGGATTCGAGCCTCGGCTCTCCCTCAAGCCCGGAAGAGGCCGTATTGGATGCGGTTTTTCCTTGAAAGCTCTCCAACTCTGACGCCAAAGCGGGGGGTGCGACGTCACAACATTCAATGTTCGCCTTTCAAAAAAAAAATTAAGACTGGCATTTATGTATATACTAGTATTAACACCCCCGCTTTGCGAGGGGTGTAGAACCGTGAAAAAAAAATAATATTGAAACGTTGTCGTGAACCCGCGTGTTGTGTCGGCGCGCAAAACCACAAAAAATGATCATTTTAAACGTAACGCACATCGAAATGTAGAGAAACATAAGGACGGCGTGACGATATATATTTGAAAATTACGAAAAAGTCACGTTGTTGTAAAAACGATTGTGACCTTTAAGAAACTATTTAATGAACTCAAAGAAAAACCATTTAACAAAAAGTTCAAACCGTAAAAAAAACGTAAAATTTTGTAAAAAAAAGGTAAAAAAGTAAAAAAAAAAAGTATTTTAAAAACCGTCGTTACCTGAGTTAGAACCTGCATCAGACGGGTGGGTGATTAAAACCCGTGCATCGCGGCGTGTTAAACCGCGTAAAAAAATAACGTCTTCGAAACTTTATATGAAAAAACGAAAGCTTTACGCGTTGTAGCGCGTTAACCCGTGAAAGAAATTAACGCTTTAGAAACATAAAAATAAAAGAAATAAGATTAATTAAATATATTAATCATATAAAAATAAATATAAATAAAAAAATGAAGAAAAATCAATTAAATTAAAAAAGAAAAGAGAAAAAAAAGAGTTAAATGGCTCATGCATTGATGGCTTGTAAATTAGGTGTCACCACTTTCAAGTTTGGCTTTTGTTAGTAACTAGAAAATTTAGCCTGTGCTCCGTCGCAGGAAGCAGACCTTTTCTTGACAGAAGGTGGACCTTAAACGGTGGAGCTGGTGATATTAACATGGCTAAGCACAAAAAAAAATCATAGTTAAATACGTAAAAATAAATGTATGAAGTTACGGTGAGTTAGTTGTGGATATCAAAACATAGATAGAAGAAAGTTAGATAACGGTACCGATGCCTTTCAGTCGGTGTCGGTCTCATTCTTTATGGTGTCAACACTTCACTATCAGTCGATATAACCAACGATACCTAAAAAATACACTATTTTGAATACGACACCGTTTAAAAAAAGTTATATCGAGACGTTAAGAAAAAAAAAACAAACAAACGTGAAAGTTATTAAGGAAAAATCAAATTATATATACTACATGAGTAAACTCGAAAGTATAAAAACTTGATGGGGGTCAAAATGGCATTTTACAAAGTTGGAGGTGACTTTTGCCATTTCAATAAAGTTGAGGGGGGGGGAGGGGAGATTGGTCGGTGGCAGATGACACCGACACTTCCATTTAAGGTAGAATTGTGCGTACACGCGTTGAAGCGAAATAGCTAGTAATATTTCAAGAAATTTGGTTTTTATATGTATATTAAAAAAAAGCAAACCAACGAATTGCAGCGAAATTCTAGTAATATTCCAAAAACTTTACAAAAACAAAAAAAAAACCGTAACAAAGATGTTAAAAAATTTAACAGGTAAAAAATTAGAAAAAGAAAGCAAAACCGTTAAAAATTCATATGCAAGTGCTTAGATAACTTGTACACTAATACGCCACGTCTCGTAACTCGGTTGGTAAAAAAAAAGAAAAATATTTAATGTGGAAATGATAACTTTATTGAAGTTCATGGGCTTTAGTATAAATTTGTTAAAAAAAGGAAAAAAAATACATTTTTTAAACTTCAGGGGCTAAAAAGTAAATCTAATATAATTAAAGGGCTTATTTGTAAAACCAAAAAGATGACATACCCACCGAAAATTTGTACTCTATACATACCATGTACTCATTTTGCAAATTGTAAGAGTCGTAATAATCAAATATGGCACTACAAGCAACTTATGTTCTTTTATTTTTTTATTTTTTTTATTTTTCTGAGTTAACTACAAGCTATAATAAAATTTCTAATGCATCTACCACTTATTACAAATGTATTCTTATAAAGATTCCGAAATTCAGGATCCTCTACATGATTGTCATGCTACACGACCCTTTCCCACATATAAACAACCCAAATGACAATTATTGATGTTAATAACAAATAATAATAATAATAATAATAATAATAATATTAATATTAATATATTGATTTCATGTTTTGGAATTATTATAGGATCTCATTTATTTTTATTATTATTCTTGTTTTATTTGATTGATCTCCTCTCCATATTTAGAGGAGCTATTTTAGGGATGTTTGTTAATACTCTCTCTATTTATTCCCTTGTAATTATTATTGATCGATAACAGAAAATAAAAGTATTCTTCCTTCTTCTTGATTCCTATATGGTATCAGAGCGGGTTAAACAAACCTAACTCTAGCCGATTTCATACAAGGAGGATGGGAGGAGATGACAACCAAAACAAAACCAAGGATGGAGAAGGATCTAGCGGTGGGATAACATACGACTCACCCTATTATCTTCATCCATCCGACTATCCCAAACAACTACACGTTAATGAAGCCCTTACCGACAGCAACTTTGCTGATTGGAGTCAAGAGATGACAAACTTTCTATTTGCAAAAAATAAAATAGAGTTTGTCGATGGGACGATCAAGAAACCGGAGAAAACTTCCAGGGATTACATGCCCTGGATGCGTGTTGATGCTATGATAAAGGGTTGGTTAACAACCGCCATGGAGAAGAACATACGGAACAGTGTTAAATATGCAGGAACCGCAGCGGAGATTTGGGCAGATCTGAACGAGCGATTTGGAAAGGAGAGTGCACCTAGGGCGTATGAGTTGAAACAAAAAATTGCTTCTACTCGACAAAACGGCGCTTCCGTATCAACATATTTCACTCAGCTTCTATCCATATGGGATGAGGCCCAATCCGTAAGTCCTTTTCCTGGATGTTCCTGCAGCAAGTGCGAGTGTAATATTGGCAAAAGGATCAATGAACATCAAGAAAAGGAACATCTTTATGAATTTTTGATGGGTCTGGATGCAGAATTTACGGTCATTAGGACGCAAATTCTGGCCACTAAACCGGTTCCCTCACTTGGTGCCGCATACCATCTGGTATCGGAAGATGAGAGACAAAGAAACATCTCTAATGATGGAAGGACGCAGCCAGAACAAGCTGCGTTCAAGGCTGCCCAGAAAAAGGAGCTCTTTGTTCGCAACAAGGAGAAGAATGGCTCCAGGGCTGCAAAAGAAGGCATCGAACATTGCACCTTCTGTGACAAAAATGGACACAAACGTGAAGGCTGGGTATCCAGAATGGTGGCCTGGGAAGAAAGGAGAAAAGGCGAAAGTCAAGGCAGCATGTGTTGAGTCAGAATCGAGCCCTATTCCAGGTTTGACGAACGAAGATTATAAGTTATTCTTGAAGCATTTTTCTGGAACAGTTAAGAGCGAAGGTACTAAATCTGTAGCAAACATGGCTCATAAGGAAGAAGAAGAAGGTGAGTGGATTTTTGATTCTGGTTGCACCGAATATATCACTTACTTATCAAACATTCTTGTGAACAAAAGGAACACCCCATTCGAAGCTCCTGTTGTTATTCCCAATGGGGATTCCATTCCAGTAAAGGGGAAGGGGGACTATATTCTTCCAGGAGGAGCGAAAGTGAACGGAGTTCTTTATGTTCCGGATTTCAAATGCAATCTTCTTTCAGTCAGTCGTCTTAGCTGCGACCTTCAATGTTCCATATCATTTTTTTCCTGATTTTTGCATTATGTAGGGGCTGCAGAGGAGGAACTTGATTGGTGCGGGTAGATGCCACGGGGGACTGTACCGGATGAAGATGATTCAAGAAAGAAAGGCCATGGCTGTTACAATTGAGACATGGCACAGAAGACTTGGACACGCTTCAAAAGGAAAACTTGCTAAAGTGGATTTTCTCAAAACTAGTATTATTGATTTGGGTAATTTTTGTGACTCTTGTGCTAGAGCAAAACATACTCGGTTATCTTTTCCTTCCAGTTTTATCAAAACTAGTGCTCCTTTTGACTTGATTCATTGTGATATTTGGGGAGGGTATCAGGTACCATCATACACGAAAGCCAACTATTTTCTTATTATAGTTGATGATTTTAGTAGAGCCGTTTGGACGTTTCTTCTCAAATATAAAAGTGAGGCTAGTCAATGCCTCAAAAATTTTCACAAAATGGTTGAGGTTCAATTTGAGAAACAAATTAAAAGGGTTAGGTGTGATAATGGTGGAGAATTTACATCCCACAACATGCTTGAATTTTACAATGAAAAGGGAATTTTGTTAGAAACCTCATGCCCTCACACCCCTCAACAAAACGGCGTTGTTGAGAGGAAGCATAGGCACCTACTTGAAACGGCTCGTACCTTGAGGTTTGGTGCAAATCTTCCTAAACGATTTTGGGGTGAATGCATTTTAACCGCAGCCCATGTAATCAATCGACTTCCATCAAAGGTCATCAAAAACAAAACTCCTTTTGAATTAATTTGGAATGAAAAACCCGATTATGATCTCCTCAAGGTCTTTGGGTGTCTAGCTTACTTTAGAAACATTGACACCAAGGGAGATAAGTTCGAAGAAAAGGGGAAACCAGGGGTATTTCTTGGTTACCCCCCTAGAACCAAAGGCTATAAAATTCTTGATCTCGAAACAAGGAAAATTGTCATTAGTAGAGATGTTAATTTTCATGAAGAAAACTTCCCTTTTAAGAACATTCAAGGGAATCCTGAGAATGAAACAGAAGAGCCGATCATATATCATGATTGTCATTGTCATGATGAATCATTTTTGGCTCAAACCAATGAACAAAACCCAACCATACCGAACTCGCCAACGGATCATACCGGATCCAGTAACAACGAGCCCAACGGTGAAACAAGCGGCCCACATGAAACTGTTGAAATGGGCCAAGTCAATGATGAAGTCCAGCCCGATAACAATGAGGAAATAGAAACTCAAACCGAGGCCAGACCTGCTCGAACAAGGACTCAACCTTCCAGGTTTAAAGACTTTGTTGTACAAGTTCCCCCTTCGGTCAAACACCCAACATCGACATCCAATCAAGTTGCCTCCACGGTATGTCATCCCATCTCCAATTTTGTCTCTTATGATAAATTTTCCACTAAACATAAAGTTTTTTTGACGGCCATCGCTAACAAGGATGAGCCGAAGTATTTTAAGCAAGCTTCACAGGATGTTCGTTGGCGTGAAGCTATGCAGAAAGAAATTAAGGCTCTAGAGAAAAATGGAACTTGGACCTTAGAAGATTTACCTCAAGGGAAAAGAGCTATAGACTCGAAATGGATCTATAAGATCAAGTACAAACCCAATGGTGAGGTGGAAAGATATAAGGCTCGTCTGGTTGCTAAGGGATTCACTCAAATGGAAGGAGTCGATTATCACGATACATTTGCACCGGTGGCCAAGCTCGTTACAGTTCGTACTTTACTAGCAGTGGCCGTAAAAAGGGATTGGATCATTCATCAACTTGATGTGAACAATGCCTTTTTACATGGGGACCTAGACGAGGAAGTTTACATGAAGATCCCTCAAGGTTTTTCTAATGAAAAAGAAACTCGAGTTTGTCGCTTAAGAAAGTCCTTATATGGGTTAAAGCAAGCTTCCCGCAACTGGTATCACAAGTTCACTACTTTCCTCTCGAGTTTAAATTTCAGACAATCAAAGGCTGATCATTCCTTGTTCATATGTGAGGCCAATGGGGTCACGGTGGTGGTTCTTATTTACGTGGACGACGTCATCATTACTGGGGACAACTTCAACAAAATACAAGAAATCAAGACACGACTTGACAACGAATTCAGTATCAAAGACCTTGGTCCGTTGAAATACTTCCTTGGCATAGAAGTTGCTAAAACGAAGGATGGTCTTGTTCTAAGTCAACGAAAATATACCTTGGACATTTTAAAGGATAACGGGAAATTGGGTTGCAAACCAAGTTCGTTTCCTATTGAACAAGGCTTAAAACTGGATAAAGGAGAAAATGAGCCGAAGGTTGATGCGAACCAATATCGTCGTTTGGTTGGGAGGCTTCTGTATCTTCAAGCCACACGACCGGATATTACCTACTCGGTCAATGTTTTAAGTCAATTCGTAGCCGATCCAAGAAATAATCATTTGGAAGCCGCAAATCGTGTTCTTAGGTACTTGAAGGCAACACCGGGTCAGGGTATTCTACTCTCTCGGGCAGGGGATCCTGTTCTAACAGCCTACTGTGACTCTGACTGGTTAGGATGTCCATACACAAGACGTTCGCGTACTGGCTACTTTCTTTTACTATGTAGCTCTCCCATTTCTTGAAAGACAAAAAAGAAGTCAGTTGTCTCGCGCTCCTCAGTCGAAGCCGAATACAGGGCCATGGCCTCCACGGTTAGTGAAGTTATCTGGGTTCGATGGCTTCTCAGCGAACTCCAAGTGCATCTTCGGTCTCCTACGCCTCTGTTCTGTGATAATCAAGCGGCCCGTCACATAGCCAACAATCCAGTCTTCCACGAGAGAACCAAACATGTCGAGATGGACTGTTATTTTGTCCGAGAGCGAGTCGAGTCCAAGGAGGTTATTCCCATGAACATCAGTAGCAAAATGCAAGTAGCTGACACTACTAGAAAAAACACCTTAGATGACACGCATTGCGTGTCATAAAAGGGGGTAGATGACACGCGGAAGCGTGTCAAGGATAGCCCTGTCAAGAATTAAGATGACACGCATTTTGTGTGTCATCTTTTTATGACACGCTTTTACGACACGCATTTATGACACTCATTCATGACACGCAATGCGTGTCAAGGAAGGTCTTGTCAAGAATGAAAATGACACGCGTTTTGTGTGTCATCTATTTATGACTCACATTTTTTGTCATAAATGTGTGTCATGGTTAAAGTTGTTTAAAAAAAATATTTTTTATAGAATTATTAATTTCCAATTTCATAATATAAAATAAAATAGTAATAAACATTTCATAATACAAAATAAAATACACATGACAAAACAATCCATTTCATAAAATATAAACATTTGAAAGTAACAAAAGTGGGTTACAAATTCAACCAAATGTCAATACAAAGTTTTACCGAAAAATAAAGTTTGATACAAAATTCGACCACTCTTCACGAACTCCATCAATATCAACATCGGTGTATTCATCTTTTCTTCCTTCAACCTAAGAAAAAATTTGTAAACAAATAATTATCAAAGATACATACATATACATATACATATACATATACATATACATATACATATACATATACATATACATATACATATACATATACATATACATATACATATACATATACATATACATATACATATAATACTATCAAAGAATTATAATCATTTATAATTATAATCATTTATGATTATAATCCCAACCTAAGAAATATTCAATCACAATAATCTTGAAATGAATTTACTAATCATTTACTGATATTATAAACTGAATGAAAAAACAATCTCTTAAATGAAACGAATTGAATGAAACTGAATGAGAGAATCAGTGATACTAAGCCAGTAAGCTCATTTATGATTATAATCCCAACCTAAGTTGGAATGATGCTAAGGTATTTTTATGCAACTGAATGAGATCTTACTAGTCAACCAAAATTCTTTTTGTTGAAGTTGATACTGATGTTAGAAACTTTAAAGGCATGCTACTTCTCGGTCATTATGTTTACTAGACGAATTTGATACTGATGTTACTAACTAGGTTTACAACTTAAGTAACTAATAGATGTGGCATCTCAAAGTGGTTCAGTTGATCTAATAAACCTAGCCTGATTTGTAGTGTAGTTTTAGTAATAGAACATGATAAGTCAAGTGCACAAAACATATATACTTACATTGTTATTAGCCAGTAT
Source organism: Smallanthus sonchifolius (assembly GCA_023525975.1). NCBI lineage: Eukaryota > Viridiplantae > Streptophyta > Magnoliopsida > Asterales > Asteraceae > Smallanthus > Smallanthus sonchifolius. The sequence goes on from CM042022.1 coordinate 2,715,423, forward strand.
CTCAACTTCTTCATCAACTATCTCTCTCATGAACTTTAACATATAGTAGCCACATCCAGTACTTCCTGGCTCACATGGACACTACACAAAAAAAATTGAGGTCAAATTGAGGTCATATGGATTAAAATTGCATTTCTATATATGATGCATTGTTGTTAATCATTTGGTTATTCGACTTGCCTAATGAGGATATGATCTACGTGGCACGGTTAAATCACGTAACCCGACTCGTTTAACAAGGTTTATAGAACCATTATAAGTGGGCATATATAATCACAAAGCACCCCTAGAACGGGAACCTCGGCCTAACCCTAGACCTAGACCTAATGGAACCGAGGAGTCCGCTTTAGGTTTACTGCGGGTCCCATGGCTGCAACCAGAAGAATGACCTTGACCCTGACCCTGACCATGGCCATTTCCATTTGTTTGATGAGAATGACCAGCACTAACACCATATTACTACAAACGAGTTTTAGGATCTATAAGGAAAACATATAAATACAAAGGAAATGCTGAATATTGTAAAGTAAAGTATTAAAACATCATATAATGACTAATTCAAAAGACATAAACAGGAGAACTGGGCTTTACAACAACAGAAAAGGAACCTAAGTTGTACAAGTAACTATTATATTACTGAATATTCATTTAAATATATATATATATATATATATATATATATATATATATATATATCACAAGTAGCTAACTTTTGGTTTTAACAGCATGCTAATTGAGAGTGTGGTTGGCAAGAATAATGGAAAATCATCTGGTGTACATGATGAGATGTGTAGTATCTGTGAGATGGCAGTTGTTTGGATGCAAAACCAGATCAAGCGAAATGAGACTGAAGATCAAATAATTAACTATGTTGTTCAGGTAGATGTGAAAGTCTAACAGGTCTAATAGGTACTTTAGATGATAATACAAGTAACTAACCTGGTTATATACAAGTAACTATTAAACAGGCCGGTCTTTAGATAATAATACAAGTAACTAACCTGGTTATATATTTATGTATGTTAACAGGAACTTGTTTGAGCCTAAATCTATATGCAAGTGAAGCTTTATAACTACACTCATGTGATCACCCTAGCGTTGACATTGTTAAGTAATTAATTGCTCACCCTAGCGTTGACCCAGTTAACTTTAACCCTCTTATTGGATCCACTTTGTGCAGCGTACAAGACGATTGCCCTACAAAAAAATTAAGAAATATATCAAAGAATATAATATAATGTTTCGATAATTTGTAATACTTACGCATCTATAGTTTGCCTCAATTGCGAATTGACAGTGCTAGCCCTAAGGGAATCAAGATAATAGACCAAATTAAGTCAAACAACATATAAGACATTCAACTAACCTAAGCTCATATATAAAATTTTCATAAGTCATGGGGTAAAATTTTCAGTTAAATGACATTAATTGTACCAGTTTCTTGACATAGATTAAACAAGCAACCGAGAGATTAATAAATGTATAATAAAGACACAAATCCTTATATACATAATATGTTCCTCGATACAGATTTTATATTCGTCACTAAATTAAGTTCCCATTTAACCACTTGTGTACTTATTTGTAACAGAAAAAAGTCACTAGAACCCCTCACATATATGGTGGTGCTTTAACATTTTCAAAATTGTTAAACCTTTCAAAAAGACATCAAATAATTCAAATTAGGTCTTGGTATTACTTTTTGTGGCTCGATGCATCACTGTTGCTTTCAACCAGTTCCCAAATTGTTGTTGCTCTTTATAATGAACAACCAAACCACCAAAACTTAGCTATCCTTTTGGGGTGGGGTGGTGTTGAGTAAGCAACCTGTGGTTCGAAATTTGTTTCATCAAAATTTCTTTGATTGTGTTGTAGGAGATGGAGGTGTGAGCGGGATATGCGATTGTAGGAGATGGAGATGTGAGCGGGAGTTGAGGTGTTTTAGGGTTTTCAGAAAGAAAGAAGAGCGGGCATTGAAAAAGTGTATGAGCGGGATATCTTAAATTAAAAGATGACAGTTTTCGGATGACACACATATTGAAAAAAGTGTAGTCCGTGTTTTTTTTTAATATGACATTAAAAGATGACACACGTTTTTGCGTGTCATAGATCGCGTGTCATTAAAGCCCAGTTTTACTAGGATGACACTAAAACGATGACACACGCTGTTGCACGTCATAGTTCGCGTGTCATTAAAGGTATATTTTGTAGTAGTGTGACTTGCTTACTAAAGGTCTCACGGCACAGCAACTTCAATTTCTTCTTGGCAAGATTAGCATTGCGAATTTACATGCTTCATCTTGAAGGGGAATATAGGATCTCATTTATTTTTATTATTATTCTTGTTTTATTTGATTGATCTCCTCTCCATATTTAGAGGAGCTATTTTAGGGATGTTTGTTAATACTCTCTCTATTTATTCCCTTGTAATTATTATTGATCGATAACAGAAAATAAAAGTATCCTTCCTTCTTCTTGATTCCTATAATTATAATATTTAAATGGCCATGTGATTTGATAAAAAAAAAGTTTGGAAATGACATGAAAATCTCTTGGTTAAGTGTGCTTTCCCACATGACCTCATCCCCACTTCCATTTCCATCTCCCAACAAGCTCATAACTTTTACAAACTAAAGATAATCCACTTTAGTATAGAGTAACACGAACTTAGAGTAAGCGGTAACATTGTTGTTTTGTGATCTTGAGGTTATGAGTTTAAATCATGAGTAACAGCCTTTTACACAAAGTGTAGGGTAAGACTGCGTATATCAGATCGCGAAGCGATCTGGCCCCTCTCCAGACCCTGCGTAAACACGAGAGCTAAGTCAAGCACCGAGTACGCCCTTAATATTATTGTATTAAGAATACAATAAAGATATAATTATCATCATTTATATAATTGTTAAGCATGTTGTCATCTTTAAATATAAAAAGTATGATGCATATAATCTTTAAACATAAAAATTATGATTTTATGTATAAACAATGATGATACAATAACCTTTTAATTTGAACTCATTAAAAAAGTTTTATTATTTTATATTTACTTTAATTAAGTATACCTATGATAATTTAAAAGTCAAACTATAAAAACGACGACCTTAAATACCATATTAATAGAAAATTTTGACATTCGGATGAACAACAAATAACTTAGTTCCGCCCATGTGCGTAAATACATGGGTGTAATTATTAAATAAATTATAACATTTCGATTGTTGGAATTTTAATTGTTAAGTTCACATGTGAAGTTTAGTATTTGAGTTGGGTTATAAGTCTTGCATAGTTGATGTATGTTGGCGCAAGTTTATAGCTGGAGCATTTGGATTGGATTGGATTGCAAATTTTGAGTTTAATTATTTATAGATAATTAGGAAGTCTTTTATTTATTATTTATTCAATGTGTTTGAGTCCTTGTCTAGATACAATTGGTTAGGGTTAATTACTTGATTTTATTTAACAGGTTTAAAGGTTTTAGTAGGATTAGAATGTTTGGTTTTGTTTTCCTATTTAAAGGGTCATTGTGTGCTGCAAGTTTGATATCAGATCTTAATGGAGTTTACGTGAGTTATATGTCTACCTGTTCTATAAGATTGTAGCCTTCATCTTTATTATGTGCATGCGATTGTGTTTGTGTTTGTGTTTGTGAAGGAAGACCTGGCCGAACAATTGGTATCAATGCTTGAAGAGGGTTTTAAGAGTAGATTTTCGGAGAAAGGAGAGCGACCCCTCTTTTTGGCTGCAGTGCTAAGTACGAAGAATTATCAGTGTGATCGAAAGAAACAAAGTTAAAAGGGGGTAGTTATGGCTTGAGATCGTGGGAAAAAAGCAACAAGTAAATAGGAGAGTTTTGGAAAATGAGCGGCTACTATTCTCCGTTGAAAGAAAAGGATGAAAAGAATTAGAAGGTGGCATGTAGGTGAAGCAACCAAGAAGGCACGTTGGAATTAATTCAAGCAAGCTAGCACAGCCTCAAATTTATGGTTCGAAATCGTCGATAAAGAAGCAGTCACACAAGCTGCTGAATTAATTTAAGCTAACAAAGTAGTTAAATTATTTTAACCTACGAGGCATGTAGCTCAATTGGTTTAAGCAAGCATGCACACATGTGAATTTCTTTTAAGCGAGAATAAGAGGAAGTTAGCAAGAAAGCAAGTAACGCAGAAACGATTTTCTGCAAGTGATGATCAGTGAAAGGAGCAAGAACCCTGATCGTTTGATCAGTGAAAGAGCAAGAACATTGGTCGTTTGATCAGTAGAAGGAGCAAGAACGTTAATCGTTTGATCATTAGAAGAGCAAGAACCCTGATCTGTGATCAATAGAAAGAGTAAGAAATCAGAAACCGTTTGGTTCTGATTAGCAAGATCAAGAAACTCGGCTCGGGTTATAGCAAGAGCAAGAAACTCGTTTTCGAGTTGAAGCAAGGAAGAATTCGAAAGAATTCAAGCAAGAACAACAAGCAAGTTGGCAAGTTTGAAATCAAGAGCAAGAAGCAAGTCCAAATCAAAATTAATGGGGAGAATGAATGAGTCAATCTTGATTTTACGTAAGGAAGAGGGGTTAGTACGGATGGACAAGAAGTACAAGGGGTGAAACAAAAAAGAGTTTAAATAAGTATTTGAGTTTGAGTTAAATAGTTTGGTTTTATGTTTATTTATTGGTTTGTTAGAGTTAGAAAATAATTAAAAGTGGTATTTGAGTAGGATTATGAGAGTTGTTTAGCATGGTTTTTTTAGTATAAATAGATGGGTTAAGAGTCTTTGTATGTGTCAAGAAATTTTATAATAAACATAAAGAGTCGATCTTAGTTGAGATAAAAAAATCTCGTGTTTTTAGGCTGAAAAATTAGACCACAACATAAATTTTTTTTTTACTGATTTTCCCTTATTCAATTATACGGTTGAATGAATCAGTTTAGGTTTCTATGGAAAAAGTGAGTGAATATGAAAACCCTAATTTTTAATTGCAAAGAGTTGCTACCTGTTTATCTTTTTACCATTCAAGAAACAGAAAATCACATACATGTAAGTAATTTCCAAAAAGATAAGAACCTAACATGAAAATATATGGGTTTTAGTTTACTTATATGGGTTCGGGTTGCGGGTCAAGCGTTCACGTCTAACTAACCGGGTTAGTTTATGGCCTTTGACCCATTTATTTTTATAGTTTTCTAACAGGCATTTGACATCAAAACTTAAAATAATTAATTATTTATGTCAAAACTCAAAAGAAAAAATGAGCCCACAGTTCTATAATTTATGCACAATTGTTTTATTGGCATTTGTGTTTTTTTTTGGTGTGTAAATTAAAAATTTTAGGGTAGTAAATAAAAATATATTGTTTTTCAGTTAAACAGCTTGTGTTTGTGTCAACCCGTGAATACATGAGCCGTGTTTAGGTTCACACGCTGACACAATTTTCAGGTTGGTGCCGTTGAAATTGTTTTGGTTGGTGTTAGGTTTAATCCGCCAATATGTGAACACTACACGTTCAACACATTTGAATATACAAAACTTTGGTCCAACAATTCGCAAGCAAAAGTTGCGCACTCACTTTATTTTTATGAATCGTCGTAATGCATTCTCAAAGTACAGAAACCTGACTCATAGTGACCTACATTTTTTTCATTTTCTTCTCATTTGTCTTCTCAAAGTAGAGAAACCAATAACATTATTCCAAATTCAGTCAGATATAATTCTATCGATTCACATAATTAAAACGAATTTATGAATTTTTTTGATATTTTAATGATTATAAAGTTAAAAGTTATCCGACATAGTGACGAACCGGAGAATAATCCTGTTGACGAAACTCAGAACATGCTGCTGTCGAACCGGAGAATCCTCCTGTTGACGAAACTCAGAACCCTGATGTTGTCGAACCTCATAATCTTGTTGTTGACGAACCGGATCACCCTCTTGATGAAGAGCGTGTTGATGACGACCCTGCGGCTAACCAGCAAGAAAAGGGTCGAGTTGACGATTTATACGAGTATGATGAAGATTGGGCGGTGATGAATGAAATGAATGAACTCAAAGAAGGAGGCGGTGGTTGGACTCCTACTTGGGATCCATTCGAAGACGACCCCACCGATTTAGATGCCCGTTGGAGTCCTTAAAATTAGTTTGTATTTTAATTTAGTTTTATTGTAAAACCTTTCATTTATGATTTTAATTATTTATCTTTTAATTATGTTTCTATTAATTAAGTTGTCAAACATTTAGTTATTTGTTTTTTTTGTTCAATTATGGTTTTTAATTAATTAAGGCTTTTAATTAATTTATATCCTTAAAATTATCTAAACAAGCAATACAACAACAAAACACCACCCGTTCTAGAATATATTAAATGTTAAAACAGGTATGGTTTTCAAAACCATTATGAAAGTATAAAACCAACGCTAAAAGTAAAAAAAAAAAAAAATACCAGGCTAAGTACCATTTTTAGCCGGCTAAAATAAACAAAAAACTGAAAGGAGCCGGCTAAGCCAGGAAAGGAGCCGGCTCAAGCCAATTCGAGATTCAGAAAAAGCGGAGGCTTAGCCGGCTAATAGACGGCTATAGCCGGCTAATAGACGGCTATAGCCGGCTAACAGGATTAGACGGCTATAGTCGTCTATTAGCCGGCTAAGTCGGCCACGTGTCACGCTCTCATTGGTTCGTACTCTGTCAAATGGAATTTGGGCACGGAAATTTGAGCCGGCTAAGTTTAGCCGGCTTAGCCGGCTATTGTGAAGGATGCCCATGTTTTAGCCGGCTAAATGAGGTTGTCTATTTTGGATAACTTTTTTCATCAAATGTAAATTTTGGTATATTTCCCTGTAAATAAACCAAAAAGAATAGCAATTTAAAGCACAAAAGCCATCATAATTGGTGTTCTTTCCAAGCTCGGCAATTTGGACAAGCAAAGCAAACGAGAATATCTTTAAAAAGGGAAAAATAATTTCATTAAGAAAAGAGAAAAATAACAAAAGATAATCTATAATCAAATTATAATCTAAAGTCATTTTCATCTATTCTTTAATCAAATTATAATCTAAAGTCATTTTCATCTATTCTTTAATCAAATTATAATCTATAACCTATTGTTAGGGCTGGCATATCGTGTATACCCGTACACGATAAGACACGAACACGAAACATGTATACACGAACACGACACGATAAGTTATCGTGTACTTTTTTCCAAACACGAACACGAACCTGTTTATACCTGCTGAACACGATAAGACACGATAAGACCTGTTCAGAAACACACGTTTAAGAACCTGTTTAGTGAAACAAAAGTCGTCGAATGTTAATAAAAGTCTTAAATAAAGCATAAACACATAATCCTTAACAAATTTATAACAAAAATCCATAAAAGTCTAATAAAAACAACTTCAAGTTTCAATTGGTCTTGCACTCTTTCTTCTCAAATCTTCAATTCCAAACAATCAAATCTACACACAAAATAAGTACAGTCAATTGGACATATCATATACTTTTATCAAGCAACATTACTATAAAGATTTGTAGTTGGTACCTTAGTATTGTTCACTGAGTTTGAAGCATTTGATTCATGATTTATGTCATTGTCAAGCGACATTATATCTTCCGTGACCTCATCAACACTAACTTGGTTAGAACCTACAAAGTACAAACAAACATACACCATTAATATAATACTATGTAAAAAACTTATAAAAAATAAAGGGAAAATGGACATTACAAAAATCTCCAAATAACCAATCTTTTGTGCATATTAGAGCCTCAACGGTCTCTTTACTAAGTGAACTTCGATGTTCATTAAGTACTCTTCCACTTGCACTGAATGTAGACTCCGAAGCGACAGTAGATACCGGAATTGTCAAAAAGTCTCTTGCCATCCTTGCAAGTATGGGATATCTAAACTCATTGGCTTTCCAAAAAGCCAACACATCAAGTTCCGAGTCCCTATCAACTCTTGACTCTTCCAAATACAATTGCAGTTCTGACTTTTTGTTAGTTGTAAAATCTTTACTCTGAAACTGATCAAAACCCTAAAAATAAATAATAGAAAATTACTTAGTCAATAATTAAAAGACAATATATATATATATATATAAAAAAAACATATGAACAAACAAATAAATTACCTTAAGTCTTGCTCTCACTCCATAGGTATGTGTTGAATCATCACTTGTATCCTTAACCCCTTTGCTAGCATTTGAAGTATGTGTTGAATCATCCGTTGTATCCTCACCCACATTTAACATGGCATATTCATTGAAAGTAGAATTCAAAAACTGATCAACATTTGTATATTCACAACTTCTCTCTCCATATATTTGTGAATAACTCCAATCGATAAAATGCAACTTGTATCTAGGATCCAATACAATAGCTATGGCTAATGTAAGACTAAAATCAGACCAATATTTCTGAAACTTCCCCATCATCAACTCTGCCATATTTTTGATATACGTATCTTTTGAATTCATACCATCATACAAAGTCACATAAGCCACAAAAACAAGTGGATAGTACAAGTTTGCAGTCGGATATTTGGTACCCGAAAAAACATTTGTCACATCATAAAATACAAAGTCCATAAATCTGAAGTTAAGCATAACCTCCCAGGTGATTCCATAAGCATGACTTTGACATTTTTCTTTTCTCTCTTATACATTTTTAGCAAATCAGATTTTACAGTATTTCTAGAGATGATATTCACATCGGGTTGCAAGTACTTAAACAAATCTCTAAATGCCTTATAGTCTACAAATGACAAAGGTAATTCATGCATCACAATAGCAGCTACAAGCATCTCACGAAATGTATTTTGAGAAAAACTAGATGACTTTAACTTCATATCACTATTTAAAAACATTTGACCAACATCTTTGAAAGTAGAACCATAGCAGGCTTTTATGTGTTTCGTATGATTACCCGTACCTTGCTTACTATCATATATGATAATATGATTGCATTTGTTGCACTTGCTTGGTACTTTTGTACCTACTTTTTTGTTATGAACTTTGGTGAAGTATTGCCACACAACAGATCTTTCTTTTCGTTGTCTCTTTGACCGTGATTTGTTATCATCACTATTGTTTTTATCTTCTACATCTACAGAGTGAACCTCATTATATTCTTCCTCCACAAAGTGAATCTCAGACTCCATCTACAACAAAGATAGCATATCTATTAAAGTCTAAAACCAATTTTAATAAGAGAAATATAAAGAATGATAAATGCTTTAACCTCTTGCTGCAGGTTGTTACTAAATATTGTTCCAAGAGAAGTGTAACATCAACACAAACAGTTAAAACATATCCCACCTAAATAAACATTTTTTCAGCATGTTTAATCATCTTATGTTTCACAGCTCTAACAAACATATATATAGGAACTGAATTACAAGTAGTTATTCAGCATTGAGATTTTACAAAATGGTTAAACTTAAAACACGCATAAATCGAAACAGATGTATATTTCAACAAATATACTTTCTATGCTTGCCTATTTACTAACAATGGCAGCCGATTAAACAGATATATATTTCAACAAATATACTTTCTCTGCTTGCCTATTTACTAACAATGGCAGCCGATTCTATCAAAGCTTTGAATGTTAAGTTACAGTAGAACTCAATACGAACAAATCCAGCGTCTGTTTATCCCAGGCAAGTGAGTTTCCTTGTGCAAAACATAATTCAATTTGCAAACATATTGAACTCGTGAACCTGCGGCTGAACTGACGAGATTCGATGGGGGAAAACGAAATATAAACTTGTAATACCTAGTTGATGAATTCGTGAACCTGCGGCTGATGAACTGACTAGATTCGATGGGGGAAAACGAACGAGGGTCGATGATTTCGGAGTGGTGAATGAATGGTAGCGGCTGTTCATTCGATGGGGGGAAAACAAACCCTAACCTTTTTTCCTTTAATCTGTAGGTGGCCGGCCCAAAAGTTGAATGACCCAATAGGCCAAAATTAAATTCCACTAAAATTATATTTAAAAGAAAATATTAACAGGTACTAACAGGTACTTAACAGGTAAACAAGTATTTTACCTGTTAAGACACGAAAATTAACAGGTAGATTCGTGTCTACCTGTTTAGGACACGAAACACGATAAGGTCATACACGATACCTGTTAAGATCGTGTAGGTTCGTGTCGTGTATTCGTGTACGTGTCTAAATTGCCAGCCCTACCTATTGTCATGACGACAACAAAAGTTGGTAAACCCCTAAAAGTAAATCTTAAATAATGTTTAAATTATACTGATCCTTCTTACCATGCAAAGTTTTCATATTTCATCTCTATGTATCAGAAATTAAACATATCGTCCCTACTATTCACTCAAACTGTCACGATTTCGTCTCTAACATGGATGTCCGTTAGTTTTTGACATTAGCTTTTTAAAAGTGACAATTTTACCACTTGTTTAAAAAAAGAAATTTACCAATATACCTCTTCATCTTCTTCAGACTTGCAGAGGTGTTTTTCTGGTAAACCATGATCTTTCGACGAACTCCTATTTGTCCCTGAACAACTAACCAACAAGCTCCTTCAACCGTCTCCACCTCCTTAGCCATGTCCCCGTGAATTTAGAAACAGGCAAAAAAAACCGGTTCGGGAACCCGAACTGGGTTGAAACCCGACCAGGACCGATTTTGAAACTGGTTTGGCAAGAACCAGTTTGGAACCGACCCGAACCGTAGGGTTGAAATCGGTTTGTACTATACGTTGAAACCGGTTTGAACCCGGTCAAACCTCCTCAATAATCGGTTCCAAACCCGAACCTGTTTGATCAAAAACCGGTTTTGACTTTTGTTGATAAAACCTGAACTAGTTTCAACCTGAACCGGTTTGGTCCTTCAACCTGATTTGTACACCTCTACCATGAGGCATTAGCCTATCACCCCAATCAACTTCTAGAACCAATCCCTTGGGTATCCCTGTAATTTTGAATTATCTAATCGTATTTAGATTTTAATTTTAATATTGTTTTTATTTTTAAAATATTGGATATTGTTATATCATGTGAAAATCATTGTATTTAGACTTTAATTTGGATATTGTTGATTAATTTTAATTAGGTGTTCGTTTGTGTTTGTTTTGAATATTAATGAATGAATATAAAAAAACATAAAGAAACATGTTAATTTTTTATAACAAACGACCACGAAAAATAAGACCCACTTATTTAGTATTTATGTCTGTTTCTTGGTTCGATAAAAGTTAAATGAATAAAGATATCTCGGTTCGATTAAAGTTAAATAAATAAAGAAATCTTAAGATAACAATTTTCTTTATTTTCTCAAATATTAAATGCATAAATTATGTGAATTTTGTCATCTAGTAAAGGCAACTAAAGACCAAAACCTCAAATTGTAACCCATAAAGGATAAACCACATTATCCGTACTCAATTCATACACACATATCTATGAACATGAAGTGTCCAATTGTTATGAGAAAACTAGAGGAGAGAAAACAAAGTTGGTAAACGAAACTCTGGATGTGCCACGTGTCGATTAAAAGTGGCCAAACTCACATTAATCATGCACATACACACAGTAGATGGCTTTTTATTTTTATTTTTATTTTATTTTATTTATTTCAGCAATCACAAAATCCACTAATTAGCCAAACATATTGTCGGGTCAGAATGGGTTGATATTGATTATAAAGATAGATATTGGTTAACATATTCTCGGGTCAGAATGGGTTGATATTGATAAGGAAGATGGATATTGGTTAACAGATTCCCGGGTCAGAATGGTGATATTGAGTATATGACTATATGTCGGGTTGATTCGAAAACAAGTTGGCCCATTTAAGAATACATACAAGTTAATTAAAATGAACATGTTCATAAATAAAACAATGGGAGTTAAATACAAAGGTTTTGATTGTACCGGGCTGTGGGCCGTAACTATGAGCCTGGCCCAGTTATTTGATATCATCAATAGTAGGTCTATTAAGTATTTAAGGGTCTTCATGGGCCAAGGCTGTTGCAAGCGTGGGCCGTGGTGCAATGCAACTATGGGCCTCTTCCTGGCACCAGATAAAAATGAAAAATCATCAATATATTGATTATGCAGCGTAATCAATATATTGATGATTTTTTATTTTTATTTAAAAAAATTAATAGTTTACTAGGTTAACATTTAGATGAAACCAGAAAAGTAGCCCCGCGCTTTGCAGCGGGAGACTGGGACCTTAAACGGTTGAGACGGTGACATTAGCATGGCTAAACAAAAAAAACGTGGTTAAATACATAAAATAAACGGGGGGTGGGGAAGTGGTCGGTACAAAGTTTGGAGTGAGTTTTGTCATTTAACCAAAGTGGGGGAGGGTCAAATTAACAATTTACAAAGTCAGGGGTGAGTTTTGTTATTTAACTAAAGTGGGGGCAGAAGTGGTCGATACAAAGTTTAGGGTGAGTTTTACCATTTAACCAAATGGGGGAGGTGGTCAATGTAAAAAAGCAAAAAAAAATGTTGAAAGCAGGACTTAAAACCGGTGACCAACTAATAAGTATTTGCTTTTAATTGTTGTTTGTTTGTGTTCGTTCGTTTATTTCCGTTCCTTTATGTCTGTTTATGTCCATGAACTGTTCGTTTAGAATTTAACGAACAAACATGAACAAGAAAATCCATTCATTTAGTCTCTGTGTCTGATCCAAATTGCCGTTCAAAGAAACAACCATTAGCTTAGCCTAGTGGCAAAGGTGTATACCCAAGACTTCACTAAAATGGAGAGGTCTTGGGTTTAAGTACAAAAAAAGGGGATCTAGGTGGGGCCAGGGGTTTTCTCACCTATGGTGGGTTTCCTCCTGAGGGAGGTGGAGATGATCTGGCCCGTCAGTGATCCAAACTGTTGTTCAAAAAAAAATTAGTGTCCGTGTCCATTCGTTTGTTCGATTAAACTTAAATGAACGAACACGAACAATCCCCGTTTGTGTTTGTTCGGTTTGAAGTCAAAACATGGCAATTGGTACACCGAAAGTTGAACTAAAAGCAACAATCTTTATCAAATTTCTTTTACTAATTTCATGTCATATGTAACAGAGCAGTTGTTGCTCTGGTTGCTGTTTCAAATCGACACCAATCGCCGCTGTTTATGGGCCATCAAATGGTCTGGAAATTCAAGGTCAACCCGCAAAGTCATCTTGTCGGTTCATCAAGACTTTTTATGATACATGAATCAAGAAAAGTAATTCCCTTGTAAATTTGTATTTCATCAATTTATAATTATTGTTTATCTTTTTATTAATGTTATCCTCCTTTTATTCTTTGAGATGTTGCATTTTCTTAGATTATTATGGATTTCTCTGTTAAATAAAATATATTAGTATCATTCTTAAAACAACTTAATTCTATTTAGTCTTCAAGATCACAATATTATAGTAAGTAAAAAACTTTAAAAAAAAAGAGTAAATTACACGCATCGTCCCTATGGTTTGTCAAAATTTTACCTTTCGTCCCTAGAGTTTTAAAATTACGGATTCGGTCCAAGAGTTTGGAAAAAGTAACATCTTTAGTCACTAGCATGGGTGCCCGTTAAAAAACTCCGTTAAGTGGGTGTAAAATTACCTTTTTACCCTTTCAATTAAGAAAAAGAAAAATTAATTTATAATGGGACCGACCTCTTACCACTTTTTTAATTAGAAACATAATAGATTATTAATAATATAAAAAAGTTCCCATGCTTGACCCACCCCATTCTTCCTCGTTTTCCCAACAAGCACGGCGACGGTTCCGACGACGACTCCGGCACAATATCCGACCACCTACATTGCTACACCCTCATCTCTGGTCACCTCCTCCACCCCTTTTCATAGTTATAGAATGTTCTTTTGAGACGGAAAGAGAGGATCTAACTGGAAACAAATAAGTCGGTTAGGTGGTTTAACGGTTCAACCAATGATTTGAAACTTAGAACACTAACGTCTATTATTTTTTAATACATTTATGAACAATTTAATACATACTAATTATTTTAGAGAAAAAAAATGTTCACGTCATCAAAATGAACCATTTTAGATTGTTTGTCTGGTCAGGCCTACCCAACTAGCCTGACCGGTTTAGTTTATCATTTATCTAAAACCGTGGATAGTGATTCGTCCCAGCTTTGTATCAAAACTTACCGATAAAACACCATAATCACCATTGATACACATTAAATGCATCTTTGTGTTGCTACCTTACGATGAGTTGATATGGATTATCATTTACCACCTCATGGCATATTATTAGTTTCAACTCGTTATTCCCGAAACAAAACTTTTTTGTCGAATGGGTCATCAAAAGTTATATTTCTCTAACGATTATAACTAATGAATCACTCATGTTTTATTAAAAGAATCCTGTAATTTTATAATAAAAATCTGACAAATTTCAACGTCTGAAAGTTTGACCTCTTCCGCTCCAAAGATTTGTTAACAGTATAAATAAATCTATTAAGGGTATAGCGTAAAATCCATACAATGGCCACACTTAACTAAGTAGACAAACAAAGATAACCAAATTACTAGTATAAGTTCAATGGCCCTTCAAGATTCTTGATGTTCTTAGCAAGATAAAACACTTATTTTATTTATAAATCATAATTATCTAAAATATCCACTTGTGATTATGCTAAACAAATATAATTATTGATTTAAATCCTAACTTTACTACAAATATTTAAATTTCTGATGGATTTACATTATAATAATATTTTAACATACACATGTTTAAACAATAACAACATACATAGCAAGTTGATGAGACTACAATGAATCTACCCACCAAAAATCCTTAAATTCCAACAAACCCTTTTGACCATTGCGTTCATTCCCCATGATTTGTTTTATCAAATTTCCGGTTGCATGTACTCGAATTTATTTAATCATATTACTTGTGGGAGACTTGTGGCAACGCAAGTTCGATCCCTGAGCCGAACGGGTTTTACCGCTAGCTCGCTGTCGTGCCTTTGGGCGGGTGGGTTAGTGGGTTTTTCCCCGGGGTCAAGGTGTAGTTAGGGCTTGGACCACCCGATGCCGTCTGCGCTCGTGATCCAGAGTTGCCTTTAACCATCGGGTTACCCGGGGTGGTGTAGGTGTTTGCTTTGCATTTCTAAAAAAACCTTATACACGCACCTTTGCTTTGAGTTTGCTACATTCTATGCATCCTAATTGTCATTCAAAGCAGTCGCATCAATATCCTACGACTTTATTTATTGTCACACAAAAGTTATCAACTTTATTGAATTCATTACAAATTTTAGGCTTAAAAACAAATAAGTTCTTTTTTATTCAGATTTCTATATTTGTCAATAATGATTTATATGTTTTTAAAGACAATAACATAAGAGAAAGTCATGGAAATGTATATTTTGATAAATTTTTTTATTAAATTATACATTGACTTTTAGACAACACCAAAAAGAACATATCCAAACTCAACTACTCGAAAAACGTCAAGTAAGCTAAGCTGGTCAAGAAGGCTAAATTTTAGCCGGCACGTGAAAAGAGAAAAAGCACACGGGGTCCATAAAAACAACCAATCAAAACAAACTACGTGTATTGAAGACAATGAAAAATTCTTAATATATTCACGGTATTATTAACAAAAAGAGGAGATTTCTTTCTATTCGGGAATCAAGTGGAATGGGGATTGGGTTTCGAATCCTTCTCGTCTCAAAGAAGTTTTCCATGATTTTTTTAGAGACTAATTTAAAAAATTCAAAGGGCTCATAGTAACCGGGTATGATATGGCCATGTTTTTATAGCAGGAGGTTACTTTGTAGGAAGTCAAGAATGTTGTATGGTCTTGTGGTAGTGACAAATCCCATGGATTCTCTTTTGTGTTTATAAGGAGATTTTGGGATTATTTGCAATTTGACATTATGCAGTTTGTTAAACAATTTCTTCAGGAGGCTAAGATTCCAAATGGGTGTAATTCTTCTTTTATCGCTCGTGTTCCTAAATTTCAAGTAGAACATGCCCTGGTCGTTTGTTCGGTTAAAGATAATGCTTTGAAACCATATTTGAGAAGGTTTAAAAAAACACTTTCTCTAAAAAAATGTAAGAGAAACCTTTTAACATAATTTTAAAGAATGCATTCTTAAAAAGGTAAAACAAAACGTTCTTAAAATAGTTAAAAAGCATTTTTGAAAAAGCTAGAAAAAACTAAACAAAAATGTCTTTGAAAAGTTGAATACTTTTCTATGAAAGAACTAAAAATATGTTAAAAAAAACGGTTTTAAAATGTTAAAAAAACATTTTTTATGAAAACATAAAGAAACGTTTTTAAAAAATTTTAAAAAGGTTTTTAAGTAAGTTAAAAAATAGTTTTTATGAAAAAACTAAAAAAAGTTTTTTGGACTGAAA
Organism: Smallanthus sonchifolius; assembly: GCA_023525975.1. Taxonomy (NCBI): domain Eukaryota; kingdom Viridiplantae; phylum Streptophyta; class Magnoliopsida; order Asterales; family Asteraceae; genus Smallanthus; species Smallanthus sonchifolius. The sequence continues at coordinate 2,731,774 of CM042022.1, forward strand.
GGGTTAAACTAGTCCTTAAATATGAAATAACTGAAATACCTCTACATTTAACAGAAAAAATTAACAAAGTTGGTATCAGGAACTGAAATGATTACAAAAAATACAAACCTCAAGGTTTGATATGTCAAAAGATTTATTTTTAAACTAAAAGAGTTAAAATACTCAAAATACATGACCAAACTCGTAATTTACTTTATATATAATTAAATACAAGTTGATTTACGTTTATATTTTTAAGTTTTGATTTGTTGACAGGGATGTTCTTCAAGTTGCTTCACGTTTATATTTTTAATCATTTGCAAGTAACTTTAAGTCTTCATTCATGAATGTGTGTGAATTTGGATAGAGAATAGTAAAACGTTTATAGGAGCATCAAATAGAAGCACACAACAATGAAAATACATGCAAATTCAACAGAGAACGTTATTTGAATTTTTAGACAATTTGTTCAAGTTTAACAATACTTTTGCTTTGGTGTTCGATGTTGAAAAAAAAACTACATATTTGTTTTTAAAACAAACATTTAAAAACGGTCTTTCTACTATTTTTAATTAACAAGATGAGAACAGAAGTTTATTCTCGGCATAAAGATGCCTACTCATATAAAACGGTCATTCTATAAAAAACGGTCATCCTACTATTTATTTCAAAAAGAAACATATAAAAACGGTCATTCGACATATTCGTTTTAAAAGAAACAAATGACAATTAAGCTGACTAATTAGATTAATTACATAAGTTTATTCTCAGCATAAAGACGCCTACTCATTGGTTAATAGAGAATCATGTTGCTACTTCGATGAACTTTTAGGTAATTCGTTTAAGTTTGATAATACTTTACTTCGACTGTTATGATGTTATACCAAACATTCGACCAATGTATTTTGAAGAAACGATGTCAAACATGTCTTCACCGTAGTTTCTCTTTCTTTTATTCTATTTTTTTTCTTTAGATTTTATTTGTTATAAAATCAAACATTTTTATTACAAGTAAATAAATGAAACTTCCCAAATCATCAAATATTGACTTCAACTCAAACTAACTAACATGGAGTAAAGACTACCGTTACAACCTTTTTAAGGTAAAAACAAATATATAGATTCTTCATGATAATAATATTCTTTTTGCTTTCAAGCCCAACCTTATCTCAATAAATGTCATATTTAGATTGGCCATATATAGAACTTTAATTAGAAAGAAAAGATCCAAATATGGTATTTGCAAATATTCAGTACAAGTTTTCAAAAACATTTCATTGTAAATCACTTAAACTAATAAATCATATTAAATATTAAACATTTTAGTCCGTTAAATGCTCAATTTTTGTAAGACCTCAAACCCAGAAAGCCTCACGTGTTGGATTTACTCATTCACAAACAGTTCTTAAACTTCAAATAAAATAAGCAGCGGAATTAACGTCATTACATCGTCATAAAAACAAGACTAATTAAAACATTGTTTTAAACATTAGACATGCAATTCATAAAAATGGGATGACAGTCTCATAACGTCGGGTAACTCCTCGAGTAGCCAAGCAACATCCATCATCCATCGTCTATCCTTAACCTCACATGCATACTAAAAGTCAGCTAACACTAGTGAGTTCAAGTCTTTCATTCGTTTAAGGAAATGGTTTATCATTCGGTTAGGGTTTTAACATTCGTAAATCATTTATCATTCATCAAGTCGTACATTTATTTGTCTAAATTTGTATCATCGTTCTTTCCGTCCGTTTTGTTCTTGTTCGTTCATCACCCTCCCGTCTCGTAAGTCAATAAGGTAACATCATCGTTGATACGGATGTGGTGCGGACTGAACACGAACAAGGATAGAAGCAAGGAACTCTCTGATAAATTAGAATCAATGTGCCAATAATCAATCGTCCTCAGCATTCCAAAAGATTGCCACATAAATAGAAAAATATCAAAACATAAAGGAAAGGAAATCACTCAAAAGAAAAGAAATCCAAATACTTAAAATAGATAAATCAAGCATGGAAATAAGTTCTTCAATCCATCACGTCTGCATGTAGGAGCTTGATGGGCCGGGGTCGTACTTTGGATCTGGATCACTTGGGTCAACATTATACGGGTCTGGTATATCGGTATCAATCGCCCTTACGGCTCATAGGCCTGCAAGGTATTAACATTCATCGCCCTTGAAGACTCATAGGTCCAAGGTCATCCCTTTCCTTCTATCACTTTTAGAACCCACAAGCCCCAAGTGATTTCATTCTCGGGTCACGTTAACCCCGAGTAACCGTCGTTACCCTTCCCCCGCCAGTTGACAACCGTTATACACATTGATAGGCCACATAGGCACTACCCCTGTTATACTTATGGCAAAACGTGCCATAAGGCTGGGGACTTAAGTCAATTCCTTCGTTTAACAGATTAGACATGTAATGACTTCTTTAAAAATTTCGCCTAATTTTTTTCATAAAACGTTACGTTCATTCACAAAACCCGTTTTCATTCATTTAAAACCATTCCTTTACACCCTTCCCTTCGTAAACATTCATTTCGTAAATGTTCTTGTTTTAAACATCGTTTCTTTCGAAAACCGTTCATTCATAAACATACGTTTCATTTCATTTCATTCGTCCTTTCATAAACATTCATTAAGTATGCACATCACCCTAGAAACAAGTAAATACGAATTCTTGACTCACCTGTTCGTTCGTAACTTAACTTGAATTAGACGTCTAGTTGGTGCTAACTTCTTAACCGATCTACACATAAGGCAACACACGAAATTCCATCATTAATCCTAGTGTCGCGTGACAGTGTCTCCTGACAGTGTCGCCTGGACAAGGTCAGTGTCGCTAGGCACATAGCGTCGCCATAACTTGCGTTCTGGACTTACTATCGTGGAACTCAACTGTCGCCCACCTCAGTGTCGCCAAATATCTTTGGTGACACATCTAGTGTCGCCAGGGAATGACACGTGTCCAATCATTGGATTTCTTGGGCACAACGCCATCACCCCAGCCTCGTCCCCGTCAAGTGTTGCCACTTGAAGGTGGCGTCACTGTCACACTGAAAGTGTCGCCTGATGAACATCATCTTCAAACAAGCCCGTTTTCCACCCAAGTTCGTAACTTTTTACGTCCAAAACGTTTGTTTAATTTCCATATTCATAGATCTGGGCTTTACAATCCTTTTTACACGTAAAACCATGCTTTTTAGGATCAAAACCCTCGTTTTACCTCAAAATCCATTTAGACTGAAAACAGAGGGTTTATGTTGGATTTCTTACCTCAAAAGCAACGTTTCTTCTTCTGATCTTGCTCACAAACATTGGAGAAACAGGTTGGAGCAATCTCTTGGACAAATCTTCAAGCTTCTTTCACTTTCTCTTTCTACGAAAATCTGATAATGAAGATGAGAATAGGGGCTGGTGAAGGTCTTTAGGGTTTAGTAAGACAATGATGGGCCAAGCCCATCTTTCCATGAGCCCACCCCATCCTTTCTTTCCTTCTTTCTTCCATACGACCCATTTCTGGCCCATTACGAGAGTCGGGTATTTGGTATGTTACAATTTTAGTAAAGAACCGTAAAAGCCACATAATCCATTTGTATGTGGCATTTGCCAGATAAATGAAAGTTAAAAAGAAAATATGGTAAACATTATATAATCGTCTTATGTGTCAGAGTTAAAAAATATATAAGTATTTATATTATTCTTACAGTTTCATACTTAAGCTGATATTACTAACCCTTAAAAGGTAATGTCGGTGGCTACTAGAAAGTCATCGAGTGTAGGCATGTTTTAAAATGTTGTTTTGAAGGTTCTTAACTATACTTGGTGGTGGTGGGAGTGGTAAGATCTCTAAATCTTGAACTTGGGGTCATCGGTTCAAATCCCATGGACACCACATTTTTGTTTTCAGTTTTTTTTTTGCTTTATTTTAACTTTGTTTACTCTTTTTTTTTCTTTCTTTTTTTTTACTTTGTTTTTTCAATAACTTTTTTTCCTTATTTTGTTTGCTTTTATCTTTTACTTTGTTTACTCTTTTTTTTTCTTGAGTGATTTTTTTATTTTCTTGTTAGGTTATGATTACGTTACAACGTGCTACACATAATACTTTTTTCTATTTATACCGAACTGTCACAAATTCGTAGGTTTTTTTTATGTGCTTAACCACGTCAATGTTACCGGCGCAACACACGTAACTTAATTCGAAAAGTGTCGCATCGAAGTTTACAATCACATCGCATCACGCGGGCTTAATTTCTAGTTGTATGTAACAATGGAAATGTATACACAATTTCAAGCATAGTGTACTTTTTGTTTGAAAACAATAGTGATATTTAACTATTATAAAAAGTTTATTATATCAAAATCTTTAATTTTAAAATGAAGTAATGTCATTAAATACCTACCAACATTTAAATTTTGATTATACACATACAATATACATGCAATGTATGTTCACCATTTAATTTGAAAATCATAGGAAATCTTTAACCTTTGAGCATTTATTCAACTTAGAGCATAATTACCGGCACCGGCCGGTTCCCGGTCAATACCGGTTCCCAAAGATAAAAGCAAGTCAGTTGGGATGCAAGTGGGAATTTCCAGAACAACAACCGGAACAGCCGGTTAGATTCAATGAATGTGTGACTGTGTAGGGGGTGGTGGGTTTGATGTATCTGAAGACTGACACATCAGCATGATTTACATACATCCCCCTTTTGTATATATAACCCACAAGCCCAATAAACAAGAAAACCACATTGCATTCATACCAAAATTTGATCATTCTCTACATCCCTGTTTCTTTTTTGCCCTGCTACTTGATTGTAGAGGGTTTAAACACGAATGCAACCAAATCTTGAACAAGATTTTGTGAAAAAGTGCTGTATTTTGATCATTTTTGTATGTTTTTTGGTGAAAGATCTGGTCTTTTTGGTGGGTTCTTGCCAGGAGTTACGAAGATGCCTGCTTTGGTTGATTACAGAGGTAAGTTTGCTTCAGATTCTTCAGTTTGGATGCATTTTTGAAGTTTTGCATGTGTTCTTGAGGTTTTTGAATTTGGGTGTTTTTCTTTTTTTTTGGTAATTGTTATGATTTAGGTATATTTGGTTTCATCAATATGGTTTCTTGCAAGTTTGATTGGAATTTTTGGGGAAACAATACAAAAAGAAGAAAAAAAAAGATTATACATAGGGTTTAGATCATGATTTTAAAGCCCTTAATTAGATATCTTTTGTAGGAATTAGAAAGATTAGTAATTTGTTTTTATTTTTTTGTAATTTATATGATTTAGGTAGATTTGGTTTCATCAAAATATGGTTTCTTGCAAGTTTGATGGGATTTTTAGGGGAAACAGCACACAAAAAAAAAGGATCATACATAAGGTTTAGATCATGATTTTAAAGCCTTTAATTAGATATCTTTTGTAGGAATTAGAATGATTAAATCTTATAGGAAAATTAGGGTTTCTATTTGGGTTTTTTTTATTGTAATTAATATGATTTTGGTGTGTTTGGTTTGATCAATATGGTTTCTTGATTCCCATAGTTCTTGTAGTTGGTTGCTGATAAAAACTTGAAATTTGGTAGTTTATGATCTGGGATTAATGTAACTGACTTAAAACTTTGGTTTTAGATCATGATTTTAAAGTCTATAAGTAGATATCTTTTGTAGAAATTAGAAATATTAATCTTTATAGGAAAATTAGGGTTTGAATTATAGGAATATTGCTATAAAAAGATGTGTACACATAGAATATGATGTTTTGATGCTTCAAGAAGATGAAAATTAGGGTTTGATTTATAGGAATATAAGAACATAGATGTATTCAATTCTACTGCTTATGGGATTTGGGGAAAAAACTGTTTTTTAATAATATGGTTATCAAATTTGCAGGGGACGATGATTATCATACAGGTGGATCACTATGCTCAAAAGATTCGACCCGTTTGCTATCCGTTTACGGTCCACCTTGCAAACGTCAAAGAATCAGTGATTCATACATTCTTTTCTGTGAAGAAGAAAAGAAACCATCTATTGAAACCCTTCCAGATGAAATTCTTTATGAAATCTTTAGACGTTTGCCTTGCGGTCAAGCCCGAAGTGCATCGGCTTGTGTCTCGACCCGTTGGCTCACGGTTCTAAGTAATGTTAGGGCGTCAGAGATGGTCCATGGGCCGTCTAGTGACATTGAGATGGTTCAAGAAAACGATGGGTTTCTTACTAGATGCCTAGATGGAAAGAAAGCCACGGATTGTAGACTTCAATCCGTTGCTGTTGGGACCTCTGCCCGTGGTGGTTTGGGCAAGCTTTCGGTCAGGGGAAGTAATGAGGTTACCAAATTGGGGTTCACGGCTATCGCCCGCGGGTGCCCGTCACTAAAGGTTCTATCTTTATGGAATGTTCATTCAATCGGGGATGAATCTTTAATCGAGATTTCAGAAGAATGCCATTTGTTGGAAAAACTTGATATTTCCCATTGCCCTTCGATTTCCAACAAGGGTATTTCTGCAATTGCTCAAAACTGCCCGAATTTGTCTTCTCTTACAATCGAATCTTGTAAAAACATTGGAAATGAGAGTCTTCAAGCTGTTGCCCGATGCTGCCCGAATCTCCAATCGATTACCATCAAAGACTGCCCGAATGTTGGTGATCAAGGAGTTGCTTCACTCTTGTCATCACTTTCTTTGGTTTTAAAGAAAGTAAAGCTTCAATCTTTAAACATAACCGACTTCTCACTCGCTGTGATCGGACATTACGGGAAGTCAATTACCAATCTTGCCCTTACCGGTCTTCAAATCGCTAGTCAAAAAGGGTTTTGGGCAATGGGTAACGCGAAAGGTCTTCAATCGTTAACATCTTTGACCGTTGTTTCGTGTTACGGGATGACGGATCTGAGCTTTGAAGCGATTGGGAACGGTTGCGGTTCCTTGAAACACATGTTGATTAAAAAATGTTGCTTTGTGTCTGATAAAGGATTGATTTCTTTCACTGAAGCTGCTAAATCTCTAGAATGTTTGCATTTGGAAGAATGCAATAGAATCAGTCAACAAGGGATCTTGGGAGTGCTACAGTCAAAATTGAAGTCATTAACAATAGTCAAATGTATGGGGATCAAAGATTCAGCCCAAGAAACACCCGATTTGACCCAATGTGGATCGCTTCGATCTTTGACCATCAAAGAATGTATCGGGTTTGGAAACACAAATTTGGCGGTTTTCGGGTTGCTATGTCCACAGCTACAAAATTTGGAACTAAGCGGGCTTTGTGGGATAACTGATTCGGGCCTATTCCCACTTCTTGAAAACTGCCAAGCTGGACTTGTCAAAGTCAACATAAGCAACTGCCTGAACTTGACCGACAATGTGGTGGTGGATCTTGCTAGGATTCATGGCGGAACCCTAAAAGTCTTGAATCTTGAAGGTGGCAGAAGGATCACCGATGAAAGTCTAGCGGCGATTGCAGACAATTGCTTGTTGCTCAATGATCTTGATGTTTCAAAGTGTTGCATAACCGATAACGGGTTGTCTTGTTTGTCTGAAGGTGTTCAGATTGACTTACAAATCCTTTCGGTTTCGGGCTGCTCCAAGGTTTCAAACAAGAGTGTGCCATTTTTAAAGAAACTCGGGAAGACCCTAGTCGGATTAAACATCCAACAATGCAGTCTCATCAGCAGCAGTTCCGTCGATTCGCTTGTTGCGCATCTTTGGAGGTGTGACATCCTTTATTGAACTACCCCCCCCCCCCAAATCAAGAATAAAGATGGAAGTGTATCGCTTTCGTGTGTCAGGGTCGTTTTGTGGCGGATCTTTGGCCAGTCGGTTGTTTTCCAGCCACAAACGGGCTTTTTAGCCCGTTTTGTGACTGTTTTGGTCTCGTTTTCTCCAAGAAAACGAGACTGGTTCGACTGAGGCCATGGTGAGCCACTGATAAAGTGTGGGTCTTTTTGTTTCGGGTCTAGTTTAGTTTAGTTGTTCAAGCCATGGGTAGGGTTGGGGTGGGGTCTTATGGTCCGAGTCAGTTGTGTTGGTCTTGTCCTGTTGTGCAGTTTGAGGGTGATGGAGGGTGCACCTGGTTTTTGGGCTATGGTAAGTGGCAACAGATCTGTTTGTCTGGTTCCATTTAACAACCACTTTGTGGTGGTTTTTTTATGAACCATGGTCCATGTTTTTTGATGGGATTTTAGGTCCTGTTTTTCTCAGGTTCATCTTCTTGCTACCTCAAATTGTCACCTTTTTAGTGATTATAATGTATGTGTTTTAATGTAATCTGTTATTGTTGTCTTTTTCTGGTTGTACTGTACAAGTGTTTGAAGCTTTATGTTCTATTCTGTGTCGTTACTAGTTGTATTGTACAAGTATCTCAAGCTTTTGAGTTCAATGTAGTCTTCTTTTTCTCAAGTGAATTACTCTGTTATGTACAAAATTAATGAATATTTCTTTTACTATAATCAAATAATTTTTATAGACCTACCTATCAAATCATTCTCATAGACAAATCTTACATCGATCGTCGATAAGAGAGATGTTAAGTTTATAAAAGGTGTTCATGGAGAGCTCGGCATTTTAGCTGTGAATGAGAGGAGAATTACATGGTTATACGTACATGAATTTGTATTACATTGATCAAGTATAAATAAGACGTTAAGTTTATAAAAAATGTCCATTAAGGAGTCGTGGGCAATAAAGTTGTAATTATGACTCATTTATTGAGAAATGATAAAATGTTTTTTTTTGCTTATGCGCACTTCGAGTGTGCTAAAACTATAAAACAAGTTAATTTGGGCCGATTCAAATGATACAATATGTTAATTTGTTTTTTATAATTTTATCATAAAACCTGCTAACATAAAATGGGTCTAAATGTACGAGCACTACCCGCCCCCATTGTGTCGCAACTCCCTAATAATCTCTGTCATCGCCGCCACCTTCGCCTACAAAGTGTCCGTCGCCATTAACCACCATAAAAGTGAATATAGCGGGTGAACTTATTTTGATATTTTATTTTAAAACGATCAATTTCAAAGTAAATTCATTTTGACTACACCCGTTTTGACCAAAACCAAATTGATACTTTTCTAAAACGACCCGTTTGACCCGAATCCTTTTTAACCTGTTACTTGACTCGCCCGTTTTTTTAATACTTTAAAAGTAAATGAGAGAAGAATTTCACAATCAAATGTAAATAAGTGTAACAAAATTCAAATACTTTTTAAAAAGTATTCACCGGAATAATAAAAAACCAATGATGAATAAAATGCATAATATATATTTAAAATGTTTATGATGATGATGATGATGTATGTTTGGTTACTTGTATACATATAAAATAATGAAGGTGCAATGGACATGGAATAAAATGGTGGGTGGACCCATATCAAATCATATCAAATGTCCGGTTCGGTTAATATTCGTATTAAAGATTAACATTGTATCTAGTCATGGTTTGTTGTCGTAATCTACATCACATATTTGCACCAATGTCGTATCGGATTTAAACGTAATTGTTAGTTGAAGCTTTGAACTTAAGTATGAAGTAAGTCGTTCAATTATTTATTAAATTTTTTTTTTGGTAAAAAGATGTAAATCGGGTTAATCCGTATATTGTTTCAACCAAAAGCTAACTCGTTTTTATATAACTAACTTTATCTCTGTTACTATGAATTTTGAAAATGAAGTAGTTAATGGTAGTTAATGGTTGGGTTACCGTTATCCTTTTTGTAGTGACGAATCATGAATGTGTTCCTAAGAAAAGGAATTTGTCCATTTTTCAGGGTCTCAAAGAAGCGTGGAAACACATAAGAACTCTTGAATGGAAATGGAAAAGAGATGGAACTCCAGTTCCTTCGTAAATGGTAAGATCTTTGGCGCAAAAAAAGGGGTTGATCCGTATCATCTTGACTTGATTCTGCTTCCTCTATTATTTTAATAATACCAGGTCGGGTTCTTCTCCTACCCATATCGAATAGAACACGTTGAGCCAAATCTTCTTCATGTAAAACCTGCTAGATTTAGATCGGAAAAATCGTGTGGTTTTATGAAACCATGTGCTATGGCTCGAATCCGTAGTCAATCCTATTTCCGATAGGGACAGTTGACAACTGAATCCGATTTTTCCCATTGTTTTGATGATAGTAAAAAAAATATTTCAATAAGCCCTTATCAATGTTTTTATAATTAAACTGGTCGTCGAATCTGCCGTCTTGCCGGTTCACTGGTCGGACTGACTTAAAAAAAACGGATGATGCCATAAATAACTAAATTTTTTAAATATGTGTGTAAAACTAATTAAAAACAAATATGGAACTATCTTTATCTTTTGTCATAGATTTACAATATTAATAAAACTTGAAGTCTGGAATAAAAAAAATATGGAGGTTGAAATAGTATGAATCAATAGATGATATTTTGGATGATAAAAAGTAAAAAAAAACTTGAAATCCAGTCCAACGTTAGACTGGCCCGGTTCGCCACTTCAACCGGTAACCGTTTGTTTCAAACATGGGGACTCAAAAGTATATATGTATTTCCTTAAAAAATATATATATATAATTCGAATATTTGGGTCGAATAAAAAACCATAAATTTGATCCACAAGTTGAATTTGAAATTCGGTTCGGATGATAATCCTAGTTGAAAAATAAAAAACCTGATTCGAATTCAAACTCGATTCAATTTGAATATCAGTTTTTTAACTCTAAGACGAACAATTAACACCCAATTTTGGAATCGTTGAGGGGTCAACATTAAAAGTTATCATAAAGCTCTTTAAATAATTAAGATTGACTTGGAGAGAGGAAAAAGGTAATTTATATACCACTACTTTTAGTTTATATCTTATTAAAACTAAGGTACATTTTTTTAGAACTACGAGAACTCATCTGAACCACGTGCTTATTCATATATACATATACTAGGTTAAAAACTCGTGTTTTATACGGGTTGAATAAAGAAAATATTAAGTAGGAATAAAGATTTATGAATTAATGAAGGAAATGTTAAATAGTAATAAAGAAGTAGAAATTAATAAAAGAAATATTAAATAATTAGTAATGAAGAAAAAATAATCGAGAAAAACAATATTTGACTCATATAATTATGACACATGACACAACTAATTACTTATTTATTAGGTATAGATATAAATGGTTTACTTACACATATGTAGAACATCTGCATATGTAAATGGTTACACATATATACAACATTTATATATATAACATTTATATATATGTAAATAATTAACTTACACATATGTAAAACACGATTACACATATGCAACTATTTAATTCATTTTTCAAACGTGTAAGTGATAATTTGTAATGATTACACATTTTGATATAAATGCCCTTAATTTAAATAAAATAAATAAAAAAAATACAAAAAGATAATTGAATAATATGAGTTCTTACAGTTTTGAAGGTATTTTAAAGTATGTCATCCGGATGACGGATCCATTAAAATTATAATATGATATTGCATTTTATCTACGTAACTTTGTCGAACCTAGAACAAGGAAAGTCGTTGCCACTATCTGATGAATAACTCGCTTACGATGAAGCACAACGAAATAGTAGCAATAATTCCGGCGAAGAAAAAAATACCAAACACTAAACAACGACGCCGATGACAATGATTAAACGTCAAAAAATAAAAATATTTATTGTAATGTTTTCGTATTTTCTAAAATTTTATTGTAATGTATTTTATATTTTTTGTAATTTTCAAACTTAAAAAAAATAAATAAAATATGATATGTTTAATTTTTTAATAATTTTCAAAAACCGGATTAAACTGGTTCCAAACCTACCCTAACCGGTTTCATTAGGTTTGGGTTTTCATATGCATAAACCGGTTTCAGCTTCAAACCAGTTTTGACTTGGGTTGATCAAACCGGCTCGGTTTGAAAAACCGTTTTTGTGCACGTCGGTCTAGTTACCTTTGTATCATTGTATAGAAGCTCATTACAAAACGAACAAAAGCTTAAGCGGAAGAACCCAACCCGTTTATTATAGAACTAAGCCCATTTAACTTTTATGGACCCGAAACATATATATTTTACAATTAAAGATGTGAGGCCCAATAATATATATTGAAACGTTAATAAAGTGTTTGAAAGAAAGAATTTTCGTTAAATAATCCAATTAAACTTTGCATAAATATAAAATTAGCAAGCCTTTTAGTTGTAGAAGAGGAGATAAGTTATATATTATAATCATATTGAGAGCGTTCACAGAATTTATTCAAAATCAACATGTTTTGATGTGTTACAAGAGTTGTTTCATCGTGACCATGGTTCTTCTATCGATGTTGTTTGAACCGTCTATGTGTTTACGTCTAACAAACTTTAGTTCTTTGATTAGTTTATGTAGGAAAGTGGGTCACGGTTTTATTAAAATAATAATAAAAATAATAATAACGATACTCTCATTATTCATGGGAAATGCACGAGTACAATACCGTTATACAAATACGAACAAATATAAAGATAAATTACAAAAAAATCTAAATAAGATTATTCAAACCGTAGTCTTGAATGATATTCTTGACTCCAACGTCTTCGACTAGCCGAGACATCTACTCTGTTTTTAACTGCAACAATGAACCCACAAAATGTCGAACGGTTTTGGCTGAGGATCGTGTTTAACACGGGGCCCTTAAAAATGATTCCGTGTCTCCTATTGGACGAACACGTCTGTCTCCCAGGGTACAACAGCCGAAACAATGTGTACTGTCGGGATTAGCTCTCGCGCCCGAGGTAGCACTGGGTAAACTATGTGTTTAGAAATGGTAGAAAAAGATGAAGTTGGTGATGGTAGAATGAAGAACAATTTAGAGAGTGCTCATCTCTAATTAAATTCTATAAAACTATTTCTCTAGTTTTTCCTCTTTTTCTCCACGTCTTTTTCATCATTTGCAAAATTAACCAAAAGGTTCATTTTATACTCATACCAAAATACTTCATATTTAATACTAGATTAATATGATATAACTCCATATTTTAATTTGCATTAAACTCAAATAAAATGAGTTTAATATGAATTTATGAGACAAAACCAAAACCACTATATGGTTCATGATAAGGAGTTAAGTGTCAAAATTAAAACACTCATAAAGTTTTTTGACAAAATATTTGTTAGCATTAATAAAAGGATGTCACAAAATTCTACTAGAAACACCCAAGTTTCATAATTTTCATTCCAACCAATTAACTTCGAGCATCGATATCCCATTCATCTTAGCTCCATTTTGGACGTGTTTTTGGTTCGTTATGATACTCTCACAACATAGAACACAAACCCATAAATAATTATTTATATAACGCATATATAAATACAATTTTTTACGTCCAAAATTAATGAACAAACATTTTCACTAAAATTTTTCTAACAGTTTAAATACAGAACTAAACGGTTGAAAGACATTGTGTCGATCTCTTTGTTCGTTTAATCTCACCCGTCATCCATTCCTCCTATCCTCATTACAGAAATGATATGTTTTTTTTCTTATTGATATTTGATAAATAAAATAATTTTTACATCTTGTCCCTAACCTTTGAAAGCCTAAACGCTATATAATATCATCAAATGTGAATTGAGAATGCATGTCATTTGGGAACCACTCAATTTTAAAAAAATGTTTTTGAAAATATCAACAATAACATGATTTTTTCTATTGAAGAGATGTTTGAGTTGATTTTGATCTCACCCCCTACCCCACCCCACCCCACCCCACCCCACCCCCTACCCTGCCCATGCCCCTTTTAAAGATATGAAAATGCTTCATGAGGCTCAAAATTCACATGCCATCTAAACCATAGTCTCCTTCGCACAATTTGTAGTTTTCCATTTACAAAATACGGGTTAGGCTATATATACCCTCCACTCCTACTTGTCGTACCCCCTCCCTAAAAAATAACTTTTAAATTTGTCATTGTACCCCCTTCGAAAAATCATTATTTTTGTTTAAAAACACTTTGTATAAAATAAAATGTATACCCCTCCCCCTCCTACTTGTCGTACCCCCCCTCCCCCCGTCATACTATCGTACCCCCCTCATTTTATTCCATTCGAATAATCATTATTTATAAAACCATTTTTTAAGTTTAAAAGCACTTTTTATAAAATAAAAACGGGTTAAGACATACATATCCCCCCTCCTACTTGTCGCACCCCCTGAAAAAATAACTTTTAAACTTGTTATTTTACCTCATTCGAAAAGTTATTATTTCTAAAATGTTTTTTTAAGTTTAAAAACACTTTCTATAAAATAAAATGTATATCCCTCCCCCCTCCTACTTGTCGTACCCCCTCCCCCTCCCATTTTACCCTCTTCAAATAATCATTATTTATAAAACTATTTTTTTAAGTTTAAAAGCGCTTTTTATAAAATAAAAACGGGTTAGTCTATACATACCACCATGAAAAAATAACTTTTAACCAACAATAACTAATTAACGAAAATAGAAAAGTAAAAAAAAAAACAAAAAGTTTGAATCGTATTAATTTAAAAACTTAGAGGAGGGGTGCAACAAGTAAAAATCATTGAAAAGGGGTACGTATAGCACGACCCCAAAAATACTACTAATATTTATCTAAAACATAGATGTATATTCCCATAACTTCAATACAAAACTTTAAAATCGATTATATGTGGTCCAAGGAATAATGAAACTTTCAAACAAATTTATTTTCATATCTATTATTAACAGAAAATAATGTAAATAATTATTTTATGTGTATTTATATAATAGTGTTTATATCATGTAATATTTTTCATCTGTAGTAGTAAAATATACTAATAAATTTTATGTATTTACTTTATATTAGTGTATTGTTATTAATGTATTGAAATATACAAAGTTGGCCAACTTTACACATGGTTGTAAAAAGTGGATCATGGTTGTAAGCTTAGTTATATATCTATATAAGGTTAGGCATGCAAGATAATGTGTTTCATGACTATATAGATTTATTTTGATATGTTATCTATATAGTGTATAAGTTGCTCTAAAATTATTTACTTTTTGTATTTTGTTGATGATTTTAGATTGAGAAACATTTTTTTATCTTATCCGATTAAAGATTTCGTACACGGACGAAATACTTAAATCTGAAAGTGATCTTACACGATTAAAAAAGTTATCCAAGAAACACGAAATCTAGAAATTTATACATATTTTTCCAATTATTCATGCTATTATGGTTTATCTAATTTGTGTACTAGGTGCACATGCTAAAAAAATATTAATTGAACGTAAATTACTAAAAAAAATATTACTTGAGAAATTATAAAAATAACTTTCCTAACTTGTGTATGAGTGAGCCCTTGTTTCGTAAGTCTTAAAGTAACCTAGCACTTCAAGATTTATTCGAAAAAAACCTCACCAACATATACAATCCATTGTACATGAACTTAATTTTAAAGAATTCGATACTCATATACAATAGTAAAAGCTAATAAAATATAAAATTAAGTAGTTATGCTTCACCATATTTAACCTATTGTATAGAAACTATTGGCCCATGGTTTATCATTATCCAATAGGTCCTCGAGTTTTCAACCTTATTTATTTTGTATTAAATAGTTATGCTTCACCGTAGTTTTTTTTGAACGACAATACCTAGATATTCTAGGATAATTGGATTTTTTCGGGGCAACACCTAGAACATCCAGGGCAGCCAACCCCAGGAGGAACCCCCAACTGGATAAACAAACCCCCTGACCTGCCAGAGACCCATTTTTTGCTGTGCCCGGATTCGAACGCAAGACCTCCACTATGGGAAGTCTTGGGGCTACCATTGCACCAAATGGTCAACGGTAAAGACATTCAAATTGAATCAACTACGAACTAACCAAGAGTTAACTTAAATTGAATAAAAATTAAAGAAAAAAATAAATTAAAGAAAAAAATAAATTAAAGAAACCAATAATTTAATCTTGATAATAAAAATTAAAGAAAAAATAAATTAACTCATCAAACCAAGAGTTAACTTAAATTATTATTATTATTATTATTATTATTAAATTTAGTTTCTATCCAACGGTCAAGATTATCCCTCCCGCCTTTTCTCTCTATAAATCCTCCAAGACCCCTTTTCAATCCTTTCAAATCCCCAATTTAGATTCTTTCAGGGTTTTTACAGTACTTCGAATAACTGTTAGGGTTTGGAAGATGCTACTTCGTAGCTCATCAAATTCAGCACTCAATTCATGGTTTCCACATGAAATCCACAAAGAATCATCATCATTGGACCCCCTATTCACTTGCCGTACCCCCAAATCACCAAAGATCTCGTTATGCTCGTTAAATGATCCACCGAAGAAGATCATCAGAGCTTCATCGGATGCCGATTTGACCGGTAGTTCTCTCGCCAATTGTTTGCTGTCTTCTATAGCTGTTGAAGAAGATCCGGAAGGAGAGGAGATGGATCATGAGTTTTTGCTGTTTTCAACTTCTGGGTTGTATGGTACTGGTGGTGGTGGTGGTGGTGGAGGCGGTGAAGGGAAGAGATCCGGCGGTGGTGGTCATGGGAATGATCATGAGGATGAAAGTGCGGATCTCTATTATCAGAGTATGATTGAAGCGAACCCCGGGAATCCGATGCTTCTTAGCAATTATGCAAAATACTTGAAAGAGGTACTTACGATTTGCGTTTGTTCGAATTGGCGAATAAAATTAAGGGAACATCATCTAAATGTACGTTTTGACCTTCTTTTAAGCCAAAATGTGTATTGACTTTTAGCCCACTGGAAAATAAATATATCTAAAAGCAACCAATCTGAAAACACCTGGTAAGCTTAGCAAAAAACCTTGAAAAGTACAATGGTTCCACCAAAAAACCAATCAAAACTGCCACGTAGTCTGCAGGCTAGATTTCAGCCCGGATGCTAGATCTCAGCCTGGAGGATAGATCTAAGGCGGCACGAAAAAACTTTGAAAAGTACAATGGCTCCACCAAAAAAACCAATCAAAACTCCCATGTAGCCTGGAGGCTAGATTTCAGTCGACATCGTTCTAACACTTGGTCTGTTTTGATTGGTTTTTTTTGTGGACCCTATGCACTTTTCCAAGTTTTTTGTGCCATCTAAATTCAAGCTTCCTTAGTCGGCTTAGCTACGGTGGCTTTTTCTGATTGGCTGATTTTGGATATGTTTATTTTGGAGTGCTAAAAGTCAATGCACATTTCGGCGAAGTTTTTGGTGTAAATGTACATTTTAATGATTTTCCCTACAATTAATCTTTATTTCGATATACACATCATGATACATGGATTGATTTTCACCTTTTGATAGGTTCGCGGTGATTTCCCTAAGGCCGAAGAGTACTGCAGCAGAGCAATTCTGGCAAATCCTAGTGATGGAAATGTTTTGTCAATGTATGCTGATTTGATTTGGGAGACACAGAAGGACGCCCCTTGCGCACAAAGTTATTTTGATCAAGCTGTTCAGGCTTCCCCAGATGACTGGTAAAATCAATAATATCATAACACTTTCAAGAACTTTAAAGTTTAAACATTTGGATGTTTTTTGCTCAGTTGATTAAATTATTTCGTTGCAGTTATGTTATGGCTTCTTATGCTCGGTTTCTTTGGGATGCTGATGATGAAGAAGAGGAGGAAGATGAAGTTGATAAGCAAGTGATTTGTGATATGAACATATTAACACCAAGTTTCATTACAGGAACTTCGCAACCACCTCCAATTGCTGCAGCATCTTAAAGATGAATACTCTTTTGTATATTAGCAGAGATATTATATAGTAACTTTCTAACCTCACCTTTGTTAGTTGTTTGTTGTTTTTTATTTGTTTTTATGCTCTTTTGACAATCCATGTGATGTTGTCACATCATGGTTCTTAGTTTATTATTATATATATGTTTCTATCACAGTGATTTTGTAATTATCATGTCACAAAGGTAATAAAATGATATTATGGGTTATGACTTATTGATTTCTTATTACTTTAATAGGACACCACTTCTTTATATATGCTATTAAGTTGCTTCATAATTCATATTTCATATTACTTTAATAGGACACCACTTCTTTATGTATGCTATTAAGCAATGTTGTAAAACAAGGTCTCTGAGGCCGAGTACTCCCTGAGTAATCGCTACAAGGTAGGTTACCGAGGCCCGAGTACTCTAGGCTTGGCCGAGTACTCCCCGAGTACTCTTGCCTAGGCCGAGTACTTCTCGAGTACTCCCGACTCTGACTAGGGAGCGCCTAGCGACTTTTGCAACATTGCTATTAAGTTGTTTCTATCACAAAAGCGTACTTGGTGCTTGACTTAGCTCCCGCATTTGCGCAGGGTTTGGGGAGGGGCCGGATCGCTTCGCGATCTGATGTACGCAACCTTACCCTACATTTTGTGCATGAGGCTGTTTCCACGGCTCGAACCCGTGATCTCAAGGTCACTAAGCGGCAACCTAACCAGTTGCTCCAAGACCCGCCCTCTCATTAGGAAAGAATAACAGTGGGCTATTTCTCTAATTACCTGTATCATTCGTAAGTCGTAATAAATTAAATCTGATAATTAGTTCAATCTAGGAAACTCACAAAATGACAATCAGTTAAGTATATGAATGATGGAGCTTTAACTGCAAAAAACATTCACTATGTCATTTCAAAATAAAAAGAAAAATCATTAGGCTTGTAAAGTTGTTAAAAGACAGGACCAGCGCCTTTTGTATTTAAGTGCAGCTGCTCAAATTGATTGATGGGATGAATTATGATAAGAGATCAATGGAGGGAGGATTATGTTTTTTATTTAGCATTTTTGCTGTTGTTTTGTTTCTTGAAAGAAATATCTAGTTAGCATCAGGTGCTTGGACTTGAATGAGACATTGCACATAATGTGCAATGGTACAGGGTTTTGGCCCCACAGTTTCTTGGAAATATCTCATGTTTATCGACTTAACTTCATTGCATTTTATCATTATATTTGTTTTTTTTATGTGAATTGGTATGAAATCTATGGAGATCACATGTTTAATGGGTTATCGATATGATACATCTTCCTACTAACCGTCACGTATTTCCCATTTTATGGCCTTTTCTAAATTTTTTAGTGTGGGATCTAATGTAATATTTTGGTAAAATAGTTCTCATGGCTAATTTCTTTACTTGTTTATTTGCTGAAAATAATATTATGGATTAACTTTGGATTCAACTTTTCGGGACTGCTAATGATAGTTATGAGTTTTTTATGCTAGACAAATTTTAACTGTATATTAGAAAGTACTGGACAGATGACAAATTGATAAGGCTATTGCACCATCCTTCTCATGGAAACTTTTACATGTTTAGTCTAAATGCATGAAGGGAATTTGTTGGTTTATCGTTTAAAGTTGATTGATCAATATATGAATTGTTAAGGGAAGATTACCAATTTACCATATCTACTCAATCTCATAATCATACAAATGTTTAGGTGGTGATCAATATATGAACAATGGGGTGATAACTGTTTGTTCTTTGTCCATCTGGTTTTGATTGATTTATTGATTCCCTTGATATTGAACGAAGAAGACAGTTTCTTTACCCTCTTTTACTTTTTTTGATAGGACTAAACAAAAGAAAAGAGAGAAGAAATGTTGAAATCATTTTATTCACTTTATATTATAAATTGGTATGCTTATTTCTTCAAAATTTGTCTCTTGAATCTTAATACTTGTCATTAAACTTAACAAAACTTCCTTATTTAATATTTTTCATATTAGAAACCGAGCTCCCTGTTTTATTTAGCATGGACAAACTGAAAAGAAGTGAAAAATAAATTATAAATTTTTTCTTATTTACTCAAAACCGAAAGTCTCATTTGCTTTGACTTGCAGGCTTTTGACAAGCAGAATAAGATCAGTTGCCAGTTGCTAGCTATACACTGATGGGTGATAGACATGTAAGTTCTTTTCATTCAAATCCTTTCTTGCAAATTTTAAAAATCAATGATATTCTTATATAATATTCAGAATGAAACAATAGGACAAAGGAGAAATTAAATAGATAACCTAAATAATATCTTCAAATGATCCAAAACCAGCCAAGAACTGAGCCAGAAACCAACCCTAATCCTAAAAACAAAGCCATGACTACAGCAGCCATTTCTGATTCTGAAGGTGGGACCGATTTAGGTGCCAGAATCATAATGACACTTGTCAGATACCCATTGGTAAATCCCAAAATAACCGTCAAAAACACCACAAACACCTCATTTTTCAGCCATTTAGGTCCATGTAAGCAGGTTGTGAAGAGTGGATATAACAGCAGTCTTCCCAAACAACCCCATGTTGCCTTAGTGACACTCTTTAAAACATAGATCGCAGTAAAAGATTTCCCTGCAAAATCTGCAGTATTATAAGTGGCAATTAACACTATTGGGTACCAGTCTTTGAGGAGTTTTGATTCTATGTTTTCTGCTAAAAATCCTGGAAAGATTGATAAGGTTACAGTATATATGATGAATATTCCTAGAGCAGGCCATTGAATCATTCTTGCTACATCCCAAAGTTTAGTCCTTGACATCGAGCTGTTAAGTGGGAGTAATTTATAATGTTGTTCCATGACTGGTAACTTGTACAGAATGGTACAACAAACCATGCAAACCAGCAAAATAAGCGTGCTAACTAGGAAATATAAGTGTGCACTTTTCTTGAGCCCTTGTGGATCATGTGGGAGTGATGCTTTTGTAATAATTCGCAAAAAAGAAACCAAAATTCCTGAAAAAATGATAACTTTAAATCTTTAATAATTAGCTCAATAGATGCATCCAAATGTTATCACTTAAAGCCTCCTATGTAGCTTTACTAAAATACTACAGTATTATTTTATCAATATAGTTTTCATAATTCCATTTTAATTATAAATATAAAATGGGTCAATTTTTATATATATATAGGGAAGGGTTCAAATACTAACCAACTTTTTATGTGATAACCGTGCTAACCACTATAAAATAATCACATAATTTATAAATTATTTTTTCTTTTAATTGTTAAAATATTATTTAAGTATCTTGAATAAATATTTTGAACGTAAATACGGAAATGATGAATCTTACGTATACGTACCAAATAATGTTAAATATACGTGACATAGTGTTTACATATATGTAACATTAACATAATGATAATTGTTACATATACGTAACACTATGTTTGAGAGTGGTTATCATGGTTATCACATAAATACTGGTTAGCATTTGAACCTCACCCTATATATATATATATCTTATATATATATCCAATGGGTCAAACAGGTAAAATTGTTAAACTTAGGTAGAATGGAAATGAAACAAATGGGTCTACTGGGTAAAAGTAAAGTGTTTTTACAAATGCTTAAAACCGTCTAAATCACATAGTTAAACAAAATAAGATAATTACTTTAGCACCATATTTTTTAAAATCTTATTTAATACACAAATTATTTTTGAAGTTAAAAAAATGTACAAAAAGTGTTTGCAGGGCAGGCTGTATTAGAAACTACTCATTATGAGTTTATGACTAGTTACCCGACCCGTGCATACCTGATGAAGCAGTTCCAGCAAAAACAGCCTGCATGTATTCTTTTGGCAATTTTCCGGCGGACCCCACAAGGCTCCCGCCAATCAAGCCATCTGCTAAACCACAGATCACAACTGATGCAACCACTGCATAAAATGCTGAGGTGGATTCTTTGTGCCAACAAGCCCAGTCAATAGTTGGAGTTACCATGAGAGACACAACAAACATGGTAAATCCAATGTTCATCCTCACTTTGAAGGTGACTAATCTGCTGAAATTACTCCAGTTTATCATAACAATTAAAATTAAAAGTGAAGAACTCATATAAGCTACTGAAAACACTTTCTCTACATGTTTATCTGGATAAAGATGACCAAAGTAATCAATAGCTGTAATTAAAGCATTCCATGGAAGCAAATTTCCTGCACCAAGTAAGAAATGAATTATATAAGCTAATTTGTAGGTGTCTTTTGGTTTAATTTGATTTGGGTCGTTCTTCAAACTCTCCATTTTGAGATCTTTTAGTATTTTGTGCTTCGAACAATGCATTATATAAGCAGGAGTTAAAAGCCGATTGAAAAGACTTTTTGGTGTGAATTTTTAAAAAAGGAAGATTCTTTTCAAATCTTTTGTTCTGGATCACTGGAAATCTGGCTTTAATTCAAGATTGATGTGAATTGTGAAATATGTCACTTTTATTTTCTTTGTGAATCACAATCCATCAACATCTCACAAGAACAGTTAAAAGGAAGGAAAATTTTCTTTATTTATGTGATTATTTTTATGGGTATGTATTCTTTTTTGTAATTGGATCCTTCTGTTCATTACTAGGTTTGAAAGATGATCTGCTTTGAGTTTGAACTGAAGTGTTGTGACTTTATCATACAGGAAAATGAATCATGTCCCACGTGGGGATGTAAACGGATGGTAAGAAATGGTTTGTGGTTTTTATTTTATTTATTCTACTGTTATAACACATGGGTTTTTTTGATGTTTTGATCCTCCGTAATCATATTGCAGGAATCGTATTGGTTTTACCAACGGATCATATAACACGTTGGAGTCTATATGGTCCATTCTCTAGCTTCTCATTGGTAAAATATTCTCCATATATTCTGATTTTTCACCTTTATGTTATCTGTTCACACACACAATTTGTTTTGTTTTCATGTTTGGATTATCCCCAAGGTTGGGTTAGGTTATTTGCTAGGTTTGGAAAATCTTGGGATTTTGACTCTTGGGGACAATAAATGGAAAACAAAAGATCATGTTTTGTATCCTATTAAGTACATGCTTGATCCATAATAACAATAGGTGGCAAGATGAGTGGGTTGGGTAACAACCCATTTTCAGTATGGGTCGAAATGGGTCACTTTTGGTATGGGTTGACCCGCAAACACTTTCTTGTCGTTTCGACATGATTCGCCTGCTTGACCATTTCTCTTTTTAACTACTTTTTGTTTGACCTGTTTGAGATAAAACACAACACATTGACCCATAGAAAAAGGGATCGAAATTGCCAACCTCTATTAACAATCCTTGAAAGGTGTATGAAATTCTTACGGAGAAAGACATACCTATAAACATAAGGTAAACGCTCTATTTTGTGCAAAACATTTGTAATTTTATGTACCATGTTTAATCTTTTTGGATTAGTGTCAATTATTATGTTGAATAAAAAACAGTCTTATGTGAACATCAACAGGTAGTTTTTAAGATGATAGGTGGGAATTTAAAGGTTCAATTAAGGTCTTAAGTGAACATCAACATCCAAATAGTGAACCTATCTTTCTTTAGGGTTGGCAAGAACATCAATGGAGCTAAAGCAATGGTTCATGATCTTGATATGACTCTTGGTGAGCCCTAAAAGCTTTTGTAGATTCATGGACCATTGGCTTATGTAGAACTTGATTCTTTCAACTCCCTGCACACTTCTTTTTCTTTTTTGCATATGGTGATGGACAACTATCCCACCACCACCCCCACCCCCACACCCACCCCTTGTCATTTCACCTTTTTAAGTGTTTGATGTGTAATTCTATGAAGTATATGTGTTTAGTAACATATCATTTAGCATTATTTAGAAGTATTAATCAATGGTTATTGATTGGTTAAGCTTGATTCTTTAAAACCTATATAAAGTATATCAAAGTTGATTTCTTTTTTGGTTTCTTGTATAGGGTGAATCTAAAGAACAATGACACTTCCTACTATCTTGCTCAATAACTGATTGAGTTGATAAACAAGTCACTAGTACCGTTTTCTTGGGTATCTGCATATGCGTATTCATCATTCATCGGTATGGACTATGGACACGCTTTGTTGGGTCTCGTATAATGTCATTTTGAAAGATTCTTGTACATGTGTATATAGATGTTTTCGACATTTTATTTAGGCGAGTTTATGTTGTCACTACTTAAACAAGTAAAAATTAGGACACGTGTCAACACCACATTTCACTTCAGAACTTTTTTCCCGCCTAAACCACTGTCACCCATTTAACTAGCACGCGGATCCTATTTCTGATCCATACCCGTTTCTAGGTTAGGCAATTTCCTTTTGTGTACAAACCCTAATCTTCATCTCCTTCAATCTCGTACGACTCCTTCTCCCTTACGACTCTGTGAAACCCTAGAACAGATGCATACTTTGTTGTTCAGCCACATGCGATCTCGATCGAAGCTAGGGCTGGTGGTGGTACAAAGGTGATTAGGATCGAGAGTAACAATGGTACAGCCATTGATCGGCAATATCAACGTCTCAACCCTCTTTCCCCTTTCTGTATCTGCAAAATCGATTCAATTAATCGGATTTGCTGCTAGCGATTTGCAATTATCAACGAATCTCTATAAGTACGCATTCTCTTTCATCAGTTTACTGTTTTTTGTAGTCTTTTGCATTTGATTGTCAAATCCATCTGTTTGCTCGAGTTTAGTTCTAAATCATCCGCATTGTTCTCCCGTCTAGGGTTTTTTACGGGTATTTATGCTTTATTCAAGTTCAGATCACTGAAAAGGATAATTTACTCGGCTTTACGATCTTGATCCTTGCTTTGAAACGATTCATATAAGCTGTGGGTCCTCAATTATATTTTTAGGGATTATTTTGATTTACATTTGATTATCATAATTTACTGATTTTGATTCCATTGCAGAACAAGGGTACAATGTTGCCCTACCAGAAAAATTGAAGACAAGTGGGATGTTTACAGGTACCGATTGCTATTTAGTTCATAGTCAAAGATTTCATTGCATCAAGTAACATTTGATTTTTTTTTTTTTGGTAACAGATCTGCAGAATTAAAACTATGAGAACTGGGCAGAAGGCTCTCCATGATGTTTATTAAATGAATATGAAGGTGTACACAATAAGGGAATAGCTTTTGGAAAGATCAAAAGGGATATATTGTTCTCAAACCAATTATGCAACTAACTAATTTCTTTGATGAACATACATATTTTAATTGGTGTAGCCACAGAAGAAGTAAGTACATCTGATGATGAAGAGCCACAAAAGAAAAAAAATTGAAGGTAGTGTTGTAGAAACTCTAATTACTTAGTTTTTGAATCTTCAAAATGATGGAATTTTAGTGCTATATGTACTGTATTTATAAAGTTAATATTGCAGCCATCTGAGACAAAACCAGCTACTAAAGTTTAAGAGACAGCAGTGATTCTGATGAGAGTTCTGATGACGAGCCAGCAAAGCCGAAAGCTGTACGAAAGGTTGGTGGATTTTTACTTTACCTTGTGCTGACTGTTTATTTCAGAAACTTTATTTATTTGATTGATATTATGTTTATTAATGGAATTGCCAAAATATTTCAGCCATATGTGACAAAAGTCATTTATATGCAAACGGGTCAATTGGGTTGTATTTTCCTGATAACTCTTTGAATATTAAAATTAACCAACACTGAAACATGTCAAAAGTCACCTAATGTGTATTCACATTCTTATAATGTCCCTAAATCATTTTAATAAAAGTTCTCTTATTATATAAAAAACTTATAGATGTTTTTGTTTATTTCAGGCATAAACATTGATTGAGCTTCACGGATTGAAGTAAAGAACCATACATCAATAAGGCGCTAAAATCGTCAACACAAAAGTTGAAGACAAGAAGCCTATAAGTTTAAATGAGACAAGTTTTAGGCAGCTAAAGTAGCAGTTAAAAGCCTTATCTATAAAAAATAACATGATTACCAACAAAGATGAAATATTTAAAAGTAAAATCTGATTAATTTTTTTTATCCAATTCTCTGGTGTTATATTGTTGGTAAAAAAAATGAGCAGGTGGCTGAAACAAGACCTGCTTTATGAAATTGATTCTTTAATTTATTTTTTCCTTAATTATCATCGAACATGCTGCTTTATCTTGAGGGAGATTCAAGCTATCATGAGATACCCATGTATTACATTGAATTTTCCCTATTTCTCCAAAATTGTGGATTAAAATGCTTTATTGTTTGTTTGAATTGATTTGAATTCATGTGTATGGAGTTGATTTTCATTGTTATGCATAACTATTTAATTATTTAATGTGGGTATAAATTTATGATGCAAGTTCTATGGAATAAGATCAGTTTGAGAGAGATAGAGCTGTGTTTAGAAACCAATTCTTGGTGAAACACCTCAATGAAAAAATGGATACAAAATGTTGGATTTAAGCACTTAATGACCAGAACGAGAAGGATATTAAGCAGCATGATATTAATTCTACTTTTTATGAATTTCCAAATGTATTTTTGCAGGTTTATGTGAAGTTATGTGATGTTTTAACCAATAATAACTGCAAAAATTACACAATTTATGTCTTCTAATACACCTATGTGTGTTTTGTTAATTCAAATATTTTTAGTACAATTTTGAGGAGATATATGATTTGGTGAAGTTCATAAAACTGATACAAGAAGCATGACTTTATGTTCCTCTACGGATCGGTCCTTACGTTTGTGCTGAATGAAATTTCTGGTAAACATCAAATCTCTCCATGTTTAGATCACAATATGCACTTAATATATGAAAAAAAAACTTAAGTATGTTATGTTTTAGATTCAGGGGATTCCATGTTTCGCTTAAAATATTGCATTATAGTTTTCCACCTTATTGTACACGTAAATCGTAATTGGACACGGTGAGTAGAGTTTTTCATTATTTGTATATTTATTTTATTTTTTAAGCAATTTTCATTAGTTATTATGAAAATGACTCTTTTTTATATTTTGTAAGCAATTTGGTCGATTGATTGATGACCCATTCGACCCATTTAATTTATGTAAATGATTTGATTCCTTATGCAATTGACTATCTAGAAAGAAATTGTGTGCTCAACAAACTAGAAAGAAAGATTGAGGTTTGCCTACAATAATTGGCCTTCTTTTCATTCTAAGTTATAATCATTTAATATACGCTCTTTTAAGAATTAAAATCGGAGACGGGTTAAAACTTTTAATCTTAGATAAGGATGAAAAAATTACAAATAAAACATTCAACGTTATATATTAAGAAAAAATTACAAAGTTGTTAATTATATTCATTAAATCTTTTTCATTTTACATTGTATCGTTTATTTAGCCCCCGTGTAATACACGAGTTCTAACACTAGTTAAGTAGTAAAATTATATCATCTATTTAATTTAAAAAAAATAACCATATCGATTTTACATATTAGATTATTACCATAAATATGGATGGTTCATTTTCCAATTTTTAATGGTCTGAGGCTTAACCTTCCATCTAGATTTGGTTTCTGTCTTTCTGATTTTTATGGCGGATCCAGTGGGTTAGTTGATTTTCTTATTGGGCCACACATTTGGGTTCCAGCCCAATAGTTTTGTGGGTTGAATGAACTGTATAAGTTAGCGTACCTTATAATCTAAACAACGACAACAATAACAATAACAACAATAATAATAAAAATTTATATAGTAACACGTGTTTGACAAGGTTTAAAAAAACGAAATCGCGTACCTTATACCCTATGAGGCGTCGCCTCATAATCGTTTTCCTAGTGCCTCGCCGCCTCGACCGTTTTTTAAAACCATGGGTTTATATAAACATTTTAAGGCAACAATCTCTTTGACAAATAAACATTTATTCACCTTTGTTTCATATATTGGAAACTAAGTTGGTGATAAAAATTTAGACATACATGTTACATTAGGGTTGATCCTTAGTCCTCAATAGTATATACTTATATCGCAGGACTCGAGTAGGATCATACCCGTTGCAATCTTTCATTCACATGTCCCAAGAACACATACAAGTGAGTCCTCGCTGCCATGCCCTCTTTTATACGTTTCAAAACATGGCATTTTTTTTTTCATTTTTCGCATATTAGCCTTTTCTTATTACTATTTCGCATATTACCTTTCTCTTATTACTATTTCACGTATTAGCTTTCTATTTTAGAAACAAATCACTCATTTAATTATCAGATACGCGACTGAGAATCACGTATCTAATTTTACTCATGTGCCCGACTTTCTTTTCACAACAAATGACTTAAAATACCATGACACGCGGCACCGTGTCACATATAAATTAACATATATCTTGTTATTCGTGTATAGATTCACATATGTATTATTGTTTGCGTATAGAATGAAAGTATTTAGGGTTTAAGCGAGTAAAAATAGACACATGAAAAAGATTTACGTGTCTCATGATCTGATTATACGTATGAAATTTATCTACCATGAATATAGATGATATAACACACTTACAAAACAACTATTTTTATGATTTTCTCCACATGAAATCAAGATTTACTAGTATACAATCGAACATGATGCTATGAGAATCATACATTATATGATATATATTATTGTTGTTCCAAATGTTCCCCACTAATTGAGTTCCGGACACTAAGAATTTGTGGGAATTTATTCATGTTATCATCATGTTTGAGAAAGCCTAAGAGCCATTCAAGCATCCAAGTTGATGGATGGGACTTTTTTGGGGACCCAACATTCAACATTGTTTGGTGTTTATGAAAGGGAGGAAATTCTTTGATGACATGGGTGTTTGTCTTTTAAGATAAACATCAATCATAAGGTTTCAAAATAATATACACAATAATTGACTGTATACTTTTATTCGTTAAAAGGTATATTAAAGATAGTATAAGAATTGTATAAGAATTAGTTAGATTCTAGCGCGGGTTGTGGCGAGTTAAACTAAAAAAAAAAATTAACGTCCTCGAAAGTTTTTAAAAGTTTGATCACGCGCTGCGACGAGGGTGTTAACATTTTTAGGCTCAATTTCAACAATTTGTACATTCATATAAGATAATATAATGGAAAATTAAAAAAAAAAACTGAAATTTCAAAATCTATCAATAATATATAAAAGTTAAAATGAGAAAACTAATGGCCAGCTTAACCTAATGGTTTCACATGTGATCAATCAACCCGGTTTATAAAATGACCCAACGAAAAATTACAACTTACGGGTCTACCCGATTCACTTGGTTAAGAAAAAAATTGTTTTGATCCCACCTTGTTTTGACACGTTACCAAAAACAACCGCCTATTTTACCACATCTACTCAGCCTTGAGTTTTACAATAAATTACAAACAATAAAAAAATCTTCTCTCAGTAAAAAGACAGTAGTTGGGCCATCTAAATACATTATCAAGTGATCTAAATGATCAAAGGTCAATATAATGGCTATTTCCATATCTGAAAACCTTTGAAATCATTCCATCATAGTGCCATAACTCTTCCCAGGTTCATGAGAATGTTTTTACATGAAATTGTATCACAACATCTAGAAACCTAAAAACACTACAAAACCACCAACATAAAATTAAATTTCTTAAGCAAGACATTAAAGATTATGAATCAATAAAACTTTGAAAAAGGTTAGCATGGTGGTTTTAAAGCTTCAAAATCAAATCAAAATGAATGTAATCAAAATGAAAGTGAAAGGAGCCTTATCATCACCATAAATAAAAACTATAATTAGACAGAAATATTTTTTGAAGCAAATCTGTGGGGAAAATTAGAAACATAAATCCAACATAATCAATGAAACTGAAAAACTGAAATCACATAAATGCTTACTTCTTTCCAACAAACTCGTGCGCTAATCTGTTACTAAACGTCTCGATAATATCAGCCGAACCCTTCTCCCTCGTGGATCCACTTTGAATACAAGTGATTGCTTCTGCAAAATTAGAAGAATGTTTGATGGGTTTATTGGCAGAGTAATAAGATGTAGGTACAGTAAAAAACAATAACAATAACACGGAAAGAGATTTATGTCCACTTGCTTGCTACACACTCAATAATATCCAAATCATCATCATGTATCAACATTTTTTCAAAATTTTCACTTGGGTCACCATGACTCGAGTCCTGGTCATCATCATCAGAAGGTATGGGCTTGAGCGGGGAGCCATTATTTTTGGGTGCATTATTCCAATATTTTTGACCCGGAGGCAAATTTTCACATGTAGATTGGTCAAACACAGATAACCCCTAAATCTAGTTTATGATAATTATATAACTTCTACATCATCAAATAAATTTGGATATTGTATTTCACATGTAGATTGGTCGAACACCAACAAGTCAAACACCATGCTTTCTTGACGTGTGAACACAATAAAGTCAAACTCGTCAAACTCTTGCATTCCATTACCACATAAGGTACAATCAAGGATGTCATATCTAGTGGTGTGGTCTAACTTGTATGATGTAATAATGTGTTATTATAAAACTCATATTTTATGAGTTTTCTCTAGATTTTGAAGTAAAACTTCTGTGTTTGATGAAAGCCTTATTTTTGCCGCTTTACCAATAGTGGATTTTACTGATGATTGATCATGATTTTATGAAAAACACATGAAATTGACAAGAATAGAACATGGTTTCAATTGGTTAGACCAAAGAAAAGTTTCTATAAAGTACAACTGCGCTTTTGATTTTAGTTATTCTTAGTATTAGAAAAGGTAGAGATGTAAACAAGTAACAAACATAAAACACTATGAAAGATCTCGAACGAATCTCACCAGAACCATCTCTTGCCAGTTCAATTATTGCCATCATCTTTGATTCATAATTCTGCATCATCATCATCTCTCTTTTTCTTGTTTCTTCACTCAAAACAGTCTTCAATTTGTTGAAGTAATGTTTTCGATGTTAAATACTTTAGTCAACTAATTCGATGTTAAATATTTACAACTGTTTATAGTTATGAAACCAATGTTCTTCTACATCGTAAACCAACTAATTTAAACGATGCCTACGTAAATGAAGAAATTAATAGGGATTCTGTGAGAGGTTCTTCTACACTGTCAAATAAATTTGGATATTGTCTTTCAAATGTAGATTGGTCGAACACCAAACAGTCAAACACCATGTTTCCTTGATGTGCGAACACAATAATGTAAATCGAAACCAACTTACACAAAGATAACCCCTCAGACGGTAATATGCATTGGCCATTTGTGATGCCCTCGTCTCAGTATTGCTGTCACTGTAAAGTCGAAATTAAAATATTTAGCATTGAATTAGTCAAACTCTTGCACTTTATTATCTATCATAAACTTCCTCCAACCGTCACCAAAAGATGAGAGGCACTGTAAAGTTAAGAATGAAAAAGGAATGTATTCTTGGAGAGTCACTTAAAAGTTGAGAATGAAAATGACAGAATTCTTGGAAAGTCACTGTAAAGTTGAGGATGAAAAGTAACGAATTCTTGGAGAGTCACTTTAAAGTTAAGAATGAAAAGGAAAGAATTCTCTACCTTTACTGAATTTAGTAGGGATTTTAACGTAAACGAAGAAATTAGTAGGGACTTTTGTAGGGATTTTAAGGTAAACGAAGACGTGTCACGTGAAAAATCCATTATTTTCATTTGATCGTCTTGACTGACTTGTCATTTGATAATCGGTTATCAGTTGATGACACTGTTTGAAATTGAACCGTCAAAACAAATCGTTTTGAGATAAATCTGTTTTGAATGACCGTTTTGATAGAAGAAACAAGAAAAAAAAGAGGTGAAGATGCAGAATTATGAATTAAAGATGAAGGCAATAATTGATGCAAAACTGCTGAAAGCTTGGACCTATGAAGCTTGAATCAAGACCTCTAAGCTTCCATTTTTTACAGTTTCACAAACATGACAAAACATTAGTAGACCTTTACAAACACTACAACAACAAAAATGCCTACAAGATAACAATAGGATGCACGAGCTTCTCACATGACAGAAAATCTATGAAGGTATAATGGTCATGCTCTTTAATTTGTTTGTTTGTAACATCAAAGCAGAAGTATGACGAAGAAATTACAAGTGAAAATAGTAGGGATTTTAATGTAAACGAAGACATTAGTAGTCGGGATTTTAATGTATGGGATTTTATATAAGGCCCCAAACCCGGGAGGCCTCACGCGTTGGATTTACTCACAAACAAACAGTTCTTAAACTTGAGTATCAAATAACGCAGCGGAACTTTCATTCAGGATAATCGTAAACATGTCCAACATCATAAAAACATAAACACTGTCTTAACATAATCGTAATCATAAACAAAATATAACGGGATACTAGTTTTCATGATCAGTCGGGTAACTCTTCTCGCTTGCCAAGCATTACCGTCCATCATCCATACCTGTCCTTAACCCGAATGTGCATACTAAAAATCAGCTACGCTGGTGAGTTCTAGCTTTTACATAAAACCTCAACTTCAAATATTTTTCCAAAACATAACATTCAACTTTAATAATAAAAGCTTACGTAAAACATGCAATAACATCACGGAAAAACATAAGTCAACAAATATATTGAATCTGTGCCTTCTCGTAACCATCAATTCCATACATACATACATACTGGTGGAGAAACCTAAGGCTCGTTACCTCTAGGCCATTCATACGAAGGGTCATGTTAACCCTATGAATGACCGTCGTCATTCTCTGTCACGAAGAACTAGTTGTACAATAATTGGTCAGCTACAAAGACCCTTATAAAGGTATTGCCAATACATACATACCATACATAACTTCGATTCCCGAAGAAACCATGGAAGATTCATATATTTTGTGACTTTCGTAAAACATTCACTTCCTTTACATCAAAATTTAATTAAAGCACTCGTACGGTTTATTAAATAACATTTCATTCGTAAACCATTCGTAAATTTCTTTGGCAAAATATTTCGTAAACTCATTTCAAAACTTAACTTTCAAAATATCTTTCGTAAACATTCATTCGTAAAACATCGTTTTGTATGTATGCACATCAGCCCAAAAACATTATTTAAAACATTTAAAGAGTGGGCTCTAGAACTCACCTGAGATACGTAGTACGGGTATTGAACCTAATTAATGTCAGCAACCTCTATTACATGCTCACCACATGTATGGATACGTTTTTAAGTAACTTAGGTCCGTTCGTATGATAAGTATGTGTTCATAACGTGAATGGAGAGAACTCTAAGTACTTGCACGGAAGGATTCATATACCAAGTACTCGTGAGTATGGTTTTTCCGAGAACTCAGAAGTTCCCGTTTACGGGCGTGCACGAAATCTAGACACGAGAATTGGGTACCAGGATTACATGGTGTACTCGTTCTAGCACAAGAGCCGAATACTTGGGCCGAGTACTAGGTTCATGGCCAAATACTAGGGTATGTTCATGACCGAGTACTAGGATTGAACATGAGCCGAGTACTCAGAAACCGTAATCTTGCCCTATTTGATCCCGAGTACTTGGAACCGAGCACTAGGGTCGAACACTTGGTTCACATAATTCCGAGTACTTAGGCCGAGTTCTTGTGGCCGAGAACTAGCTTTTTCATGCATGAAACCCAAATTTGCATGAGCCAAGATCTTGATCATTTTTGACGTAAAGTTTCGGACTTTATTTACTCCAAACATTTGTTTAGTACTCATGACCTCAAATCTACCAACTTTATTCCATTTCATAAATAAAAGCATGTTCTTTTGGATTAAAACCTCATTTTTCCATAACCCTTTCATACTTGAAGAAGATAAGTCTTAAAGCAAGTTCTTACCTCAAGAATGCGTAGAATCCTCGTAGCTTCCTTTCTAGTTGTTCTTGGTCGGTCGATGAAGCAAAATAGTAGCTAAATCCAACTCCTTTTTCCTTTGCTTATCCGAGAACTACTACCCCTTTCTTCTCCAAGTTTGCGTGAATTTTGAAAAGGATGAGGGCTGAAATGAATGACTTGGATGGCGGCTAGGGTATTAAGGGAGGGGGTTTCCCTTTTTGGAATATACCATTTAGTCCCTCAACCTTTAAGCATCCTCACAAACCTCCATGTTTATTTAATTAGAATATTTGGGGTGTTACATTTTAACTGCGCTTTTGATCTTAGTTATTCCTACTATTGAAAAAAGGTAGATAAGTAAACAAGCAACAAACAGAAAACATTATGAAAGATATAGAACGAATCTCACCAGAGCCATCTCTTAACGGTCCAAAATAAATTGTTAGGCTCGTTATTTTGATTTTTGGTTTCGTGGCTTCAAATAATTCAAAAAAAAAAGTTTTATCAATTACTCAACAATAATATGGGTCGTATGGTACAATACGAGCCGTATGCTACATAGTCAAATAGATCGTATTGCACCATACGACCCGTATAACATTGGACTGTATTGTATTATATGACCAGTATGTGGAAATGAATGACTGATGTCAAGTGTGACAACTTTTTTCGTTTGACTAACGGGAATACGGGCCGAATGATACAATACGATCCGTATTTGGTTTGTGCGAATAACAACTTCGTGTGTATCTATAACAGCCGTTTATTTTATTTTCAAGCAATGATTATCAATAGCGTGTTTTTGATTTAATTTTTTTTATGATATTCCATTTTTAAACATACTTAATAAATAAATTTAACTTTTACAAAAGAATTAATAAATTTTCTTATTAAGAGATAAACTGAATTAAAAGAAATAATGATATATCACTTTAACATCTTTTAAATAGATACCCATAACAAGATTACGTACCTAGAAGAAGATTTACCATCTTTCATGCTTATATGATAAATAACATCAAATAACTATAATAGTATAATAGAATAACATGTGATGATATATCATAACTTAGACCATCTTCAACGTCTCTACACCAGTTTGACGTTTTTACGGGGTCACTCTTTGTCCTCCCTCTACCCTGCTCCTATCACAAACCACGCTCGACCCAATCCTTACACACGGGCGGCCTTTTTCAACGCCTCCACCTCAAGACACAAACGTCTAACTGGCGTCTCATTGAAGACGGTCTTAATTAAATAATTCATTTAATAAAAATAAAAAATGATATATAACTTAGAAAAAAAAATACTATAAACCATTTAGTTTTTCACGAATAATTTAGATTATTTTTATTTCTTACCTTTCCTATTAGTTTTGTAATGTCCTAATGTCATAATTAATTTAGTTTTAGGTTGCTTTTTTATATGAATAAAATAATATATAATATAATAAATGTAGGGTTTGGTTTGAAGTGACATGAAAAGAAATGAAATAAATGAAAATGCAGACATGAAGTGACATTTCAGATTCTGGTGCAGCCGTTCCTTCTGTACACACATTCACCCGTCAATAAAGACATGCATCCTTCTAAATCTACCCTATGGACAATTTCGTAACTCCATTAATTTTTTTTTTTAAATTTACTAATGGATTTTAAAAAAGGGACCTAATAAAATTAAATATTCAACTATTTAATTCGTCAACCGATAATAACAATTAGAATTGTGTCAACGCGTGTTGCGACGTGTTAAACCGTGAAAAAAATTATCGTTCTCGAAATCTTATAAAATAAAACCATAGAAAAACAAAACCGTTAAATCGTTTAAGAAATAAATAAACGTATTCAAAACCTTATATAAAAAAAGCAAAACATTTACGCAAATCCACGCATTGTAGCGAAATAGTTAGTAATATTTCAAAAACTGTATAAAAAAACGAAACCGTAACAAAACCGTTAAAAATTAGAAAGAGAAAGCAAAACCATTAAAAAAAAAGCAAAGAGTTCAAAAAATTTGTAACAACGTTGTACATAAGTGATTAGATAACTTTTTTATTTACAGAAACTAAGTTTTTTTGTAATTTTTTTTACAGAAACTAAGTTTTTTTGTTAGAACGACTTATAAATGTGTGTATATTCAAAAGCTTAAAAAATTACATAAAAATGAGTTTTTCATATATAAAATAGAGTTTTTTACACGTTTCCTTATTTTTTTGTGCCTCCCCACTGAACCTCTCTCTCTATTTATATATATATATATATATATATATATGTATATATGGGAAAATATAAAATGAAACTCACATGAGTTGAGAAAAATCATAAAAACCCTATGTAATTATGTTTTTTATGCCGTTTTATATATATTTTCGTCACCAAAAAAGTAAAAAAAAATGCCGAGTACTTTTAAAAAAAAATCAAAAAATAGCCAAAATTAGCGTTTTTACATTGTATGTCAGCGTGACGTCAGCATGTTACATACGTAACAAATGATGTTATATATGTAAAATTTTGGTCAAAAATTTTAAAAAAAAATCCACTCGACGTTTTTTTGTTTTTTTTTCAAAATAACATATGCTTTAAGCTACTATGTATGTTACATAGATTTTAGAGGGTTTCCACTATAGCCCTCCATATATATATATATATATATATATATATATATATATATATATATATATATATATATATATATTCTTGGAATGCATAAAGCATTTGACCGAAGTCGTAGCATCATGAGTCTAAAGTGGCAAAGTAACGTTATTAATAACCTTCAAAGCTGTTTAAATATAAGATCGGTGGGTGTGGACTAGGGGTGAGGAAGCGGAATGGCTGAGGTGGAAGTGAGGTGGCCAACCGGTACCATACATGAACACCGCTCTATCTCATACGGTACCACAAGTCTCGGTACAAGTGGGTTCTCCAAGCCGCTGGGCATGGAAGACAACGAAGAAAAAAAGGGAAGCGGGATGACTGGTCATGATGTGACAGCGGTACCGAACCCCTTCTAGTATGATACCATGTTGGTTCAGCCCCACAAACACACAAAGAAAAATCACGTAAAGGGTGATTATGTTTACTGCTTCAAAGTCTCTGTTGATTCATTGCTAAAAATTACATTTAAATAAGACAAATAAATAACTTAACCACCACTTCTACGTGAACAGAAAATGCCCTACAAATTAGTAAAATAACCCGTGATTCAAGACCCACTACTTTGACTTAATAAACACATAATAAACATGTGATTAATTAACTAAAATTCTACAACCCGTTTGACCCGCGAAGCTCCAATTATTGTACCCGATGACCCGCGAAGTTGTTAGTGGATTATATTTTATTATTCGTTGATTGTTGTAAAACGTGTTTCATAGAGCTATAGCCTATTAAAAAACAATGTAATAATTAATTGAAGCCCTAATTATGCCAAAAGCGACATGCATCTTTATCTCAAAATCATGCTCTATTCCACCTAAGAGTAGATTGGAAAGCCAATTGAGATGGAGATATGCACATTTATGGACCACTTTAAAATATAAAAAAAACTTTTATGACACCAATAAAAATCAAGCTTGAAGCCATTGATTGTATAAACTGCAAAAGTGGGGTGGTGGATGAAGAATCATGAGTTGCGAAAGATTACCAAGTATGTGGATGTGGTCCAAACCAAAAAGGGTTCTCCTTTTTCAATGAGCTTAGCTATGTGCATTTCACACGGCAAATCTAGCCAACGTGGGACTAGGCCACTTGGTAGAGGCTCTTGTGTTTTAGATGGGAGGTCCTGAGTTCAAACTCATGCATGAGGTGAATTATTTGGTGTAATTTAGAAGTAGAAGTATAATAGATTTGACGTTAAAAAAAGTTAATTTCAATACAAAAAATCTTTCGATATATATATATTCACACGTATAGGATTTACAGATGTTACATTATTCTATCAATCCTAATTAAAAAAATAGATGAATAATAATAATATAATACAATATACGAGTTCCCGTCTTGGCTTTTGTTATTTTCCCACAAGCGCATAGCTCCCGCCTGGCCTCTTGTTATTTTCCCACAAGCGCCTGAAATTTCCAAGTTCCCACTTGGCCTGGCCTTTCGGCGACGACAAGTCGTCCCTTCAGGTTACTTAATGGCGACAACATGATGTCGTCGCTAAAAGGTTCGTCGCCAAAAACCAATTTTCTTGTAGTGTATACGTTCGTATATTCTACAATAAAACTTTTCAAATAACTACGATTGCCTACAAGTGACCACTTAAGTTGTCGCTAATTTCACACATTAGCACTGCATTGATTATTTCAGTAAAAAAAAAAAATTTAACAGCTAATTAAAATCGTTCATAGTTGATTTTTATTGGTGAAAAGTATAAATATAATAAACACGTATAAGACATGGAAGTATAAAATTTGCTACACATGCATTCTTTAAACACATGCAGCTCGAATGCACATTGTCTTGTTTTTAATAGGCCAAACAAGTGTTGTTTATTTATTTTAATTTTAATTTTAGTCAGTTTGACGAATATATAATTAGGATGTAAAATTAAGCGGGCTGATAAAAATAAACCGATACTAATCAGTAATTAATGTATACTTTAATTAGAGATAACAAGTTAAAAGAGTTGGGGAGTGTCAAGATTGTTAACTTCAAATCAAAACACATAATTTCTAGTGCAACACTATCATAAATCGGATTTAGCTGACTTGTTAATATATTTTCTTTTCCTATTTTGTTTGATTTTATAAATAGTTAAATTAATATAAATGATTCTACAAAATTATATTTATTTTATATAATAATTTGATTATATACATAAAATAATCTTAGACGTTGAAAATTATACATACATAATTTTCAACTTGTTTGATATTTTTTTTTGTTTAAGTTAATTTTTTTTTCTATTTTACTTTATTTAATCAGTTAGCTATTTAATATAATTTGAATCAACTAATATTGAATAAATTAACTAGGTGTTTGATTTGAGGGTATTGGTTTCATAGTGTGTGACTAGTATGTTTGATTTAACGGTTGAGTTTGAAGGATTAGGTTAAAGTTGTTTAAAAATCCATATCTATTTTTATTCACACTTTATCTTATTATCAAACTTGTAGTTAACTTGGTTAAAATTGTCCTCACTTTGCAAATGAAGAAAGAACAAATTGGTGAGAATTTATGACATGACACGAACTTAATATGAAATTTGTGGATTTGAGTTTAGTTTAAATGGGCCCTTGTCAGCTTTGGGTTGAACGACGAACACCTTTAGCTACATGGGTTATGTTCGGGTTGACCTTGCAGGTTAGCAGGTTAACCGTTTATTTTTTTAAATTAAAAAAAAATATGTATTTTATGCAATAACTTAAACGCATCAAATTAAATAGGTTGTGTTCAGGTTTATTATTCTAATTATTATATAAGATTATTTTTTACTATAAATTATAAATATTTTAAAAAAATTCTAGTTAAACGGGCCATGTTCGTGTCAAAGCGTAAAAATTCACATCATGTTTGATTTCATATGTTTGACACAATTTTTACTTTCGTATCTTTTTTAGGTTAGTGTCAAAATTTTGATTTTATGACGGGTTCGACCCTCTAACACAAAATCATGAACATTTAACACCCCTATTAACATATCTTTAAATGAATGCAAGATCAAGAATCAAATGGCTATGGCTTCACTTACTATATATAGCAAGGCCATTTAACATGACTCTCTAGGCAAGTACTCTAGGGAAAACCGCACAAGAAATTGACAACTGATATATGAATTAATACAACAATTAATTCTTTTTCAATCTTGCAACTACTATTTATGCATTCTAAATTCATAAAGACAAGTACCTTCAGGTTTCATGTCTCAAGGACATAATAAATTTGCATCTCTTTTCTATTTATTTACCTTTTTACATTTAAGTTGGTTGATTGTGGTGTTGTCGGGGTCTTATTTCAGTTGCATTTGTCTTCCTACACTTAATAAACCATGTGATTTTCTGCATGTACTCGTAGACTTCAATTCAGTACGTATAACATGGTCTTATCAATACGAAAAATAAATCAACGTACCTTCAATTATATATTGATAGTTACATTTTATTTATTTTCAACCGTTTACGTTGTTATAAATGCCCCTATCACCAATAATTCAAGAAATTGGAACATGTGTGTACTGTTTTATGTGTATATCATATTTGATTTTTATTATAAATTAAGTACCATCATATAAAATATCTAAAAATAACATTATATTTAAAATAATAATGATAATTATTATTATTTTTGTTAATTATAACGCTATACAGTTATCTTCATGATCGTTTTTCTATGTAAAATGAACCTCGATCTAATTGGAACATATTAACGTTGATTGAAGCATTTTATTATCACAAACTATGTTAGAAGCCCATGTATTAAATGGTTGAATCCAACTTATTGTAAATCAACAGTTTATATGAAAATTTGTATGTTAGATGCCATCAGTTATTGATGAAATCAGAAATAATGAAGATTTAAGAATTATAAATAACAAATAAAGAAGATTTAAAAATTATAAATAACAAATAATGAAGATTTAAGAATTACAAAATTATATTTTAAGATAAGATATAATTGAAATCTTTTTATGATTTAGTAAGTTTTAATAAAATATTAGAATAAATTTTAGATTTTTAATTATTTAAAATCGTTATTATTTAACTGGAGAGATAACTATTTAAAATGAGAAATATACGGGAAACAAAAATTTAGACTTCACCAGATGTCGTCACATGACAGATAAAATTATTTATTTATTATAATTAGGACATGGAATGCACAGTTTCTCGACCACTATGTGGTTCTACGACTCATCTTCATAAGTATCTATGTAGTGAATGAATTATTTGAGAACTCTTATATATTTTGAGAACTCGTCAAAAAACCAATTAAAACATTTTTTTTTTGTTTTTACTACCTTTATTATTAGAATACAACATAAAAAAATGAATTTATATATGTAAATTTATATGTATTTATATATTAAAAAAATCCACACATATGTAAGTTTACCACTTACACATGTGTAAGTGTTTACCATTTACACATGTGCATAATTTTTTTTAAGAATAATTTAAAGAGAATAGATGAATTAATTGAAGAGATAAATAATTTTTTATGTTTTATTTTAATAATAAAGGTAGTGAAAACAAAAAAAAAATGGTTTTAATTGGTTTTTTAATGACTCGGGAGTTCTCAAGTATTTATGAGTTCTCAAGAGATACTAACCCTATCTATGTATGCATATGAGTACAACCAAATGGTTGTAGGTTCAAGTCACGTGAAGTGCAGATGTGTTTATTTTAGAGGTAGAGTAGGTGTATAGTAGAAATAGTGTGTTCGCCGGTTAAAAAAAACTTATCTCAGTAAGCAATTTACATACACACAAGCAAACTGACAAATATGTGAGGAACTTATTTAATGTATAAGCCAAACTAGCTTAGCATTTTTATAACAAATAAAAATACACAAATAACATCACTCATGGTTGTAAAATACAATTTAAAATACCCAAATATTAATTTATGTCCTTAAAAAACATGTAAAGGCCATAGCTTTCTTGAGCTCAAAATATAAATATATAAGTGGGTTTGCTTTGATTTTTTCTTAAATCAAATTTTAGTCATTTCTTGAATGCAACCCTCGATCTTAGTCGCTTCTCAGATCCTTGCACGTAACTCAACTGCATATAAATCAAGAATTTTAAGCTTCATGATCGTAGCATCTAAACTATCAACAAGCTTTTGTATACACCTACGTGTTAATGCACGTATGCGTGTATATATATGGGGAGGGTTTTATGCGGAACACAAAATATTACGAGAAACACAACACAAAATAAATTCTTCGTTTTTTCAATCTTAAAATTTTTTAAATATAAGAAAATGATAGAAATGCAAATGATTATTCTTCTCTCATGAAATTCAAAAAATACATGTGTAATTCGTGTGATGTTATATTACCTACATAACCTACACATGTGTAGGTAAACGTTTAAATATATAAAAATATATGAAAATATTAGTTTAATAGTTTTTTTATGTAAATAAAGATATATATTTGTATTTAAGAAGTACAAAATTTTAAATAAATATAAACCATCGATCAAAAAATTAAACAATTCGAGTTTGTTCTCACAGTAATTTAGTGTTCTTTATATATACAAACCATTTTTATTTAAATTCATAAGTAAGAAAAGAGAAATTATTGTGTAGATATATACAAAAGATATAATCTTTTGAGTTATTGTTGATATCATATACTAAATTAAAAAGAGAGAAATTAAGCATGAAGTAACATACCTCATCAAGTTTAGCTTGGGGATTATTTGCTTCCAACATCAATCCAAAATGAATGTGAGGGAAATGTGCCCACTATATCCCAAGAGAATTTATAGTGTCAATTAATAATCATAATCATAGATTTTTCTGTCTCTCTACTCACACACACATACAACACAACTTCTTAACATTGTGAAAGACACCAAACAAAGAAAAAGAAAGTAGAGTATGCAGAAATATGCTATCATGCGCACTTACATTTTTTGCAGCAGTACTAAAAGCTTCCCTATGGCTGATATCTGGTTTATTTGCTTTAATCCTCTGAATCTCCTCTCTACCAATGCCATATTTCATTTTATTAATTGGAGAAATTAATTAAAAAAATGAAAACTAGTTCAAACTTTAGGGTAATTCAAAACTAAAAACAAAATTTAATTATGTCATTAGTTAAAATAGCTGAGAGGGATTGAGTAGTGTTCTTACTTAATGAACTGGTTGTATGCAGAAGGAACTCTTTGCCTCTTTTCTGGAGCTGAAAATGCAAATTGTTCAGAATCTTTTGATATGATGACCATTGATATAGAATGTTCTTATTGCATAATCTTGAAGTTATATCGAACTTCTATACATATATTGGATGTAAAATGAACGAACTTACGGCGATTGATCTTTATCTGATCAGTGGTGATGGAAACCGGAGATGGCCTCATTGGCATCCTGCTGTTGTACATTGAAGAGGAACCCAAATCAACCCTATAATTTGGAGTGTGGGTTGGAGCCTTCTGAAATATCAAGAATTGCAGCCTTATGACAATTCATGTAAATGGCTTCTTTTACTTCAATTTTTTAGGGTATTTTGCTTTTATATCTATCGGTCTATAATCAGTAAACTAAATTTTTTTCTATAGCAAAAATATCAGTAGAATGGCATCAGCCACCAATTTTGCAATTTCACCTGAAATTTTAATTTTATTGTGAAAATAACTATCTTATTTTGTTAACTTGATTATGGTATATAACTTGAGCGCGTGCCTTAGAGCAACTGGTAAGGTTGCTGTTTTGTGACTTTGAGGTCACGACTGCGTACATCATATGGCGAAGCGATCCGGCCGGCCCCTCCACGAACCCTACGCAAATGCGGGAGTTAAGTGAAGCAGCGGATACGCTCTTTTAAATTATGGTACCTAACATAAGTTATCTTTACATAATTTCACAAATGAAAATATTGTTTTCCAACAAACTCTTGAAATAAAAACCTCTTTCACTACTAGAAAAAACCTATTTCCTACGAAAAACGAAGCAAAAAATCGTGTCGCAAATTCTTATACATTTTCAACGTATTTCTGAAAAAAATGTATGCTTAATAGTGTTTGTCGTTACCAATTTGATTAGGTTTTAAATATTGTTTCATTAAACTAAAAATGAAATTTATTTTAGTGGCACAAAAAAACCGAACAAAAGACAAGATCCAACTACGAACTCTCCGGGTTCTTTCTAATCTTGTTATCTACTTCATATTTTACTGTTTGAAATAATGTTCTGTGAAAAGAAACTGAACTAACAACATTGAAGTGACTGGATCAGTTGGATGCGAAAGTAAAAGTTAAAAACATAAAAAAACAACAGAATTGAAAGACACTTACTGTCAACTATGTTTCAAACAGAAGAAAACGACAAAATCTTGGTTCAAAGAAAATGTAAGAAGAATGATCTTAAATATGTTTTTGGTTTTTAAATCAGATAATTAAGAAATAAATTGTATTCAAAGGAAAAAGGGTTATAATAATAAATTGAGAAAAAAAATTAAATAAGAAAGAATCTCTGACGCATTTTATACAGATGTTGGCCGCAAACATGAACCCTATGAAAAACGGCGGTTAGGGTTCTTGAATCTATGATGTAACAGCAAA
This sequence comes from Smallanthus sonchifolius, assembly GCA_023525975.1. Lineage (NCBI taxonomy): Eukaryota > Viridiplantae > Streptophyta > Magnoliopsida > Asterales > Asteraceae > Smallanthus > Smallanthus sonchifolius. The sequence goes on from CM042022.1 coordinate 2,775,511, forward strand.
AAATGGGGGGGGGGGGGGGGGTGGGGGAAGAAGAAGAAAACAGCCTGATTGGCTAGTCTTTAGATTATCCTATGTATGACCTAGAGTGAGTAGATCTATTGATAATTTCCTCAAAAAGTACCAAAATTTAGTGATCTAATTCTGAAAAAGTTGTAACCTAACCCTAGTAAGGTTAAATTTGCATTTATCAATCTGCATTTGAGTTTTGAAAGGCACCTGTCAAATAATTAATGTTCCAATTTATATTTTTAGCAAGATATATATAGCATTCATAATTAATTAATTAAATTAAATTGAGAAGAATTAATTTTCTTACCCTTGATTTTTAATTTTGTTTGTAAAGATTACATTCTTTAGAAATTTTAAAAACAATTTTTAGGGAAATTTTAATGAAGAAATGGTTTTACTTGCATTCTCTCATCTTAATTTGCTTAGGAATATTGGAATGTGTTATAGTTTTGTATTTTCCAAAGAAAGACTGTTCTTTTTCACAAAAAGAAATATGATTAATTGTTTTGATCTTTTATCATTCTTTTAAAAATGGGTACTTAAAATTACTAACATCAGTATCAAATTTTGAAGTTGAAATTAACAATTCTTGAAAACGAAATGATCTAAACTAGAGTTATGATATAATTAAAGTGTGTTATATTTTTGTATTTTCCAAAGAAAGACCATTCTTTTTCACAAAAAGAAATATGATTAATTGTTTTGATCTTTTATCATTCTTTTAAAAATTGGCACTTTAAATTAATAGCATCAAGTTGAAATTAACAATTCTTGAAAACGAAATAATCTAAACTAGGGTTATGATATAATTAAAAAAAAAAAAGTTACCTGGGCATGCTGATTAGAAGTAGAATCTTGAGAGGTGGAGTTAGAATTTGAGAGAGACTGGTGAAAGGCAGCAGCCATGCCCATATTCACAGACCACAGATTGGTGCAGTGTCCACATCTTACTGTCACATTGTCAAACAAGCTGCTGCATGGTACACTCACCTGCATTTTAACCAAACATCAATTATTACCTCTAAATCAAGAAATTCAATCAAGAACATAAATTGGTCACTCAATTTTGTCATCAAGTCTAAAGTAAGACTTTTAGGGTTCCAAAATTGCAACTTTATATATGATCAAGAACCCTAGAAGAATGGATTTTAAGTAATATTGAGCTTGTGTTGAGATCATGCCAAAGATAAAATTTTCAAGTGCCAACTTCAATTACCAGACCTATAACTCTTGAAAACACATAAAGATCAAAATATATCAGATCAAGAAACCAAAGTAATACTAGCTTGAATCAATGGAGATCTTAATTTCCTTCTTGAACATGCATATAATCTTGATTAAGAGCCAGAAAAAAACTGTACTCACACGCAATGATATTTGGGGGGAACTAATGGTTCTTTCAATTTGGTCAAAAGTAAAATCAACTGAACTTGATAATGGAAAATCTCCATAAGGAAAGAAGATAATCAAATGGTTGATTTGGGCTTGTTACTAGTCATTCAAGTACCGTCCTTAGTTCTTTATGTGTGTGTGTGGTGGGAGAGATTTCAGATATTTGAAAGACTTTTTCTTTTGACTGCAAACTGAAGAAGAAATAAGAAAAAGAAAGCCTCAAAGGATGGAGACTTGACTGTATGAGTTTGTGTGTCCAAAGTGAAAAAGAAAACATAATATGATGACACCAAATTAATCTGATCTTAAGCTTGAACATATATATATGTGCTACTTATCATCTTTTATCATATTAGCGCCACCAAATTTTGCAAGATTCCTCTTCTTCTTTCCAACTCTCTCTATACACACAAATCACACAAAAAAACAAAGTTAGATTGTGTACCGCGAGAACAATATTGCAAAAGTTACAAGGGATATAACACAGTTGCTCAGATGTTGCTGTTACATCTATGCAGCTGATGTTTGACATCTCTCTCTTATCGATCACAGATACTCTCTCTCTCTCTCAGATCAAAGAAAACTTCAAATCTGTGTGTGCAAGTGTTGAAGTTGGGGTGGTCACTACAGTGTTTGCTTCTTTTAAGTTGTTTCTATTTATAGATGAAGAAAGAGATCAAGAAACATATATGATATATAGATAGATTATGTGCATATATCTGAGGGAGAGAGAAAAGGGAAATAAGAAAGAGGGAAATGGGATAGGATCCAAAGAGCTAAGGGGCAAAGGCATTATAACAAAAGGTAGGTTCTAGTGCATGCGGGCCCTGATCCATGCACCCAAATCGGCACAAACTTGATCGGTCCGAGCCATTAATTTTTTTAAACGGTGACGCACACTCACTAGTTCTACATCACCTAAAATTCATCTAAAGACCCACAATGAGGTTTGAACCATCACCACTTGGTCCCAGCCATTTATTTAAACCATGATCATAACATATTTCTGAGTCTGTCTATTATACTTTGTGTAAGAAAAAGCATAAGCAATACTGTAAATTCAGTTGCTTTAATGCATGTATTTATAAATGAATATGTGTTATGTGTGTTGGTGATTTTAGTGTCACCAAAGTTATTTTGGTATAATTGAATTTACTTAAGACCAATTGAGATATTAGAATAGATATTAACTTGACTTAGGAGGTGTGGAGTGCACACTTAGTCAAACTATTATAATATCAAGCACTATGGAATCTCTAAGATTGTGAGGGGCGAAGCCCCTAAACCAGGAGGGTTTCAAGGGGGCACCGCCTTGGCGACGGGTAGGGGGTAGGCCCCTAATGGGGTGCAAGGAGGAATCTGTAGTAACTGAGATCATTGGTACTAACTGAAGCATCGATAGAAACTATATATGTCGGTAGCTATCAATGCTTTGTTAGCAGCTTAGTGCTTCGATATCAACTTAGTACTTCCGTAACAACCAAGGATTCGTAGCAACTAAGGATCAGTAGAAACTGATGGCCGGTAGTAACTCTATTAATACTGATGATTGGTAGTAACTAAGTTTTTACTAATGATTTTTTTTCTACCAAAGTTCGTACTTAGTAGCTACAAGCAGTTATAACTGTCAACTGTGATGCCCTTTTGTAAAGAGTTGCAATGATTCATTGTGACTCTTTGTATAAAGGGATTCAATTGGTCTCTTTTCAAGAACGATTTTCACAACTTCGTTTTATAGAAAAGAACATCTCGTTCTTAGAATTCTCTTTGTGTCTATCTGATTATCAATTTTGTACATTGATGAAATACTTTCATGTGAAATTGATCATATGATTCAGAAAGCTATCAATGAGTTATACGAAATTCAAGAAAACCTACGATATGAATATGATGTTAGGTTTAGTTTATTTCCTACCACTACAAACTAAACAAAGAGAAAAAGTATTTGACCACCATCACATTCCATAATTCAATATTTAACCATTTTTTAAAGTTTTGATTACCCTTCAAAAAATAAAGTATTAATTAAATATGAATATTAAAGACAATATATTAAAAAATAGTAAATATATATTTCTAGCTATGAATTTCTTTGAAGTATATAAAGTTATGCATATATGTATGCATGTATGACTTGAAATTCAGTCTTGTTTGAAGAGGTGGTAAATGTGTCCATTGAGTTAGCTATGTTGTTAAACATTTATAACCCAAATACAATTAAGTTATCCTTGTGATCATTGGTAAATAAGTCATTTACCAAATGCGTTGTTTGTTAACGGTTTGGGGAATTAATTTACTAATATATGGATTTTATGTGTAACCTGTCGGTAAATTATCTAACGACAATTAAAAATTATTTTTTCTGCTTTAGGATTTCGTTGGATCAGGCGATAACTACAAACGGACATTTCCGTCGGTGGTTCTCCCTTGACAATACTTAGGTTTGTAAGTTTTGTAGTAGTGCAACGAACTCATTTCTTTGGTGATTTTTTCATTGTTTAAAGATTAAAATTAAAAAAAAATAAGAAAATAGCTAGTAAAAAGTAGCAGAAATTTTCCTCTAAAATTAAGTGATTAAAGTTTCAATGAATTATTAACCAATATATCGTTGACAAAACTAGCAAGAGTAGCTTGATCAAAGTTCTAACACGTTTTTGGTAAATTAAATTTTCTTTACAAAAAAATAATTGGTATAATAGATATTTACCGACGATTTTATATTTGTTGGTACTTATACGATCTATAGTACTGTTATAGCTCCAACAAAAGGCTACATCTCATTATAAACAAAATAATAAAAAAAACTGAGTTTTAGGTTACAACTTCATATCCTACCAAACAAAATTATAAGTTGATTAGTGGTTTAGTAAAGGTGTTCCTCTCAAATGATTGATGGTTTTTACATATGATGAATATTAATATAGATTTTAGAGTAGATTTAATTATTTAAAACATATACGAGCTAGTCATTCTAAAAAAAAGTATGAAATTAATATTACCCCGAGTTTTCACATAATTTTTTCCCATAAAAGAATATGTTGTATTGTAATCACTTAGCATTTAAAAAGGATAAAAAGTTATTTTCTAAATTAATTTATAAAGAATAAAAATCAATCATATACTTGAAATTAAGATTATTGTTTGTATATGTCCTCAATTAAAGCATTATTAAATAATAACAAGCTATAACTATTGGAACAAAATTTACTATTACAATAATAACTAGTTTTACCTGCACTTCGCGACGGGTGTCAGATCGTCTACGGTAACGGTACTTGATATAGGGTACAAAACGAAAAAAAACCATATAACGACACTCGATATAGACTACGTTACGATAAAACTTCGTTTTCAAATAAATTTATATCAGAATGTTGTGAAAAAAACAGCCGCGCCCTCCGTTCTTTGGAAAAAGTTAACGAACGAAAGCTAATAAAGGAAAATAAAAGTAATAGAAAATTAAGCGGGTTATATTCGTGCTCCGCGGAGAGTATCGGGCAAAGCGAAAACTTAGGCGTAACGGTAAAAATAATGTTAATAAAAAATAAACTTAAAAGTAAATAATAAAAAAAGAAAAAAAAATTCGGGGGGTCGAAAACCATAAAAGCCAGACCGAGACCGGTTCCAATAATAAAAATACCGATAATGATGTTGTCCGCTCATAATATGTTGGATTCGGCATGTAACCACAACGGTAATAGCACTCGTTATAGGCCACGATACAAATTTTTTTTTCTATTTTGAATACAACTTCGCTGTCAAAAAAATTTATATCGGAACGTTGACAAAAATAAATAATAAAAGCAACACACTCCGTTTTTTTAACCAAGTGAACGAACGAAAGTTATTAAATAAAAACGTAATAATTAGAAAATTAATGTAACATCCCGAAAATTCGCAAAAGAAAATAATAATAATGAATCGAGTCATTTAGCGAACTGGCCTCTCTCGAACAAACTTTGACTATAAGGGGTTTCCTGTAATGCTCGGTTTATCAAAGTGAGAGGGCCCGGTTGGTTGTTATCTAAAAGTTCGGTCAAGAAACACTCATTAGCGGAAACAAAGGGACCCGGATGTAAACCTTATTGGTTTAAGTAAGAGTTTAAGGAAAACCCTAGGCCATTCAGCCTAGGTGACTTGCGATGGCAGAGGGACGCACGAGAAGGAGAGAAAGAGAGCCGGAGAAGGAGGTCGACGTCGGCGTGAAGGGGGTGGTCCGGCGTATACGGCTCCCGTATCAATCAAGGTACTCCCGTTTACTTGTTTATATTCTCGTTTCCTTTGTTACGAACTAGATGATTAGCAGGTGAATGGTGTGGTAATGGTGGTGCCTCACGACAGTGGGCGACGGAGGAGGGCTGAGCTGTTTGGCTACGGCAATGGTGGCCGGTTGTGATGAAGCCGCGACAGGTCGAGGTTTGCGACGAGTGTTGCCGTGATGGCGCTCGGGGGTGGTTGAAGCCGGAGTTGGGGACTCGATAGAGGCAGGGAAGACGACACCGTGGTGCGTGATAGAGGAGCTCGAAGCTGATGAGGTGGCCGGCTAGGGTTTGGGCTCCGTAGGCAAGACAAAGACGATGGTGAGGACGATGGAAGCAAGGAGTGGGTGGTGTTGCATGGCGAGAGAAACCGATGCGACACCGGTTAAGGTTTGCGTATTACTCTGCAAGCATACGTGGAAGGAAACCGGGCCAGGCATACGAGTTCTGAGGATTTAAGTTTGCATGGCGTTTCAAGGGTGGTTAGGGTTTGCATGACCCCTACATGCACATGCATGCAAGCTTGGACTTGGGTACTCAAGTTCTGTTAGGGTCGGGGACTGTGTTTTAAGTAAACGTATGAAACTAGGGTTTCATGGGGACATGGCGATGACGAGACGAATGTCGAGAATTAATTTATTATTATACGTTACTTGACGTACGTATGAGACATGTCTGATCTTATGATCATACATTTAACAAGTTTGGGCTCGGGCGTGAACGGGCGAGTTGCAGAGCTAGGACTTAGACTCAGTATAACCGGTGAGTTTCTAATCCCCTCTTTTAAATGTTTTTAATGTTTTTTGGGCTATCGTACATACTTTCTATCCATGTATTATTGTATTAAATGGGTAAAGAACCTTGGAGTGTAACCCAATGAGTTTATGAAGTTAAATAGTTAAATGTGGGGCTAAGGGACTGTGCGTGTCCATAGGACGTGCGGGTTACAGGTGGGGATATGGTCACGGATCGTAGAGTGACCTATCAGGGATGAGTCGGGATTGTAGTTACGGGTTGTATGGGTATGACTAGGAGGTGTCACAGGGTGTGCATGTACGTGGTATGTGCTTAAATAATGAGATTTAGTATTTGTATATGTGCTGCTATATTAGCAGTGTATCGTGTTATGAGTTAGTCAGGGCGGGTCGGTATATAAGCTAAACGCTTATGATTATGTGTAGGATACCTTGTCTTAGTGCTATGTGTAAAGTTCGGGTGCAGTTAATGAGTCATGTGCATAGAGTTTAATGTTATATGATTATACATATGTTGTGTGCATTTTGTCGTTGTTCTCGTGACACGGCGGGTATTGTGTTTGCGTTGTGGTCATTATGACGGCAAACGAGATTGTAGAGGACGAAATCCTTCGGGAGGTCACCCAAGGTGACGATGTCCAACATGATAGTGATGAACTCGGGGTGTATCGAACGCCCTGACGAGGGTGCAACGAAGAGGTATGTGTTTGTGTGCTTATATATTTGTGTTAAATTGCATACAAGCGTTGAGTTATATTTATTGTGCATGAGATATTATTATTGTGGTAAGTCGATTTAGATGGACCGTTGTGTCGGGATTGTGATGTGGTGCTTACAACTGTTATGTCATTTGATTTGTATGAGCCTTGGTCAAGGCTGAGTAAGTTGATGTCTAGGGATTTGTTGTGTTAACCAAATGTTGAGTTAATACATGTACTTGAGTATGACTTATTGGGGTAGTAAGTTCGGCCTATGTCGATGAGACTGCGGAATTATTATTATTATGGGATGAGTCTTGGGTAATGAACTATTATGGGATATCGTGTGATGACAATGGTGATCTATTTGTTAATGAATTGTGGACCTACTTTATAAGGACCTTGTGTCCTGAGTAAAGTTCAAATAACTTTCGAGACGAGTTGGCTTTTAATTAAACTAAACTATTAGAACTCACTCAGCGTAGCTGACTTTGTGTGTACGATAAATTGTTTTGCAGGTAAGCGTTGCGTTGATGTATCTTGGCTTAGGAGCGATGCTACTCGAATTGGTGTGCAAGCATTCGTGAGGTAACTTAATGACATTAAATACTAATTAATTTTTTTAGAAATACTTCAGCTGTAGTTTAAAATATCTAAAATGAGTATTTTCAAGGAAATAACCCGTTATGAGAACCAACTGTAGGGTGCCCGGTTTGGGGCCTTACAATTAAATGGGTTAAAAACGTATATTAATATAGTATGAAGGGTGAAAATGAAAAAGAAGACCAAAACAATCCGTTTTCAAAAAAAATTATATGGGAACGTTAAAAGAAATAAATAATAACAGACGCGCACTCCGTTTTTTTAATCAAGTTAACGAACGAAAGTTATTAAAAAGAGAAAAAATTATTAGAAAATTAAATAGGTTAAAAACGTTTATTATATATAGTATAAGTGGTGAAAATGAAAAAGAAATATCGAAGCACGAGGTGGCGATAAATGAACGGGACAGTCTTTTAATCTTATTAGTTATAATAATAATAATAATAATAATAATAATAATAATAATAATTAATGGTTCTAATGATCACATGATGTCTTTAAGAAAGTTCTTAGGGTGGTGGGAGTGGAAAGCGGGTAGAAGGCGGGTAGGCTGGTACACCTTCGCAAGCATGGCGGGTACCAGCGAGTACATGTGGGCGGGTAGAGAGAGCGGGTATCAAAATCCGCTGTAATGAGAGAAAATGGACCGTTGAAGGAGCCGTTGGAAATTATAAAAAAAGATCCGTTAAATTAAAAAAAAGTTTTTTTAAAATAAATTTAACCCCTATAAATACATAACCAATTACTCTACTTAATACACAAAAAAAAAATACATTTTTTCTAAATATATCTCATACCATTGATATATAAACCATTTTTTTTGTACCCACCCCCACCCAAAATATGGATCGTACGTTCTCCAACAATCGCCACTTTTTACTAAAGAGGAGCTTGGAACCGCACCTAAGTGTCTACTTGAAGTTAATGGTCGACTATACAAACATGGATACTATCTTATGGATGGGATCTACCCTACTTGGTCTACGTTTGTTAAATCGTTCCCATTTCCAACAATCCATAAGGAAAAGACATTCAAGAAGATGCAAGAGTCGTCAAGAGAGATTTCGGTGTGTTAAAAGCCAAATGGGGTATACTTCTTCGACCAAACCGGCATTTAAAATTGGCGAAGATTAGGAACGATGTATATACGTGTATGATATTGCACAATATGATCTTAAAAGATGACGGGAATGCAATATCACCGGTCTATATAAGGGATCCTCCATTCGAACCAGTTATTGATGATAACGTTCTTTCGGAGTTGCACGATGTAGCTACACATATTAGACTTTGATTTGATCTCGTGGAACATGTTGCGAGAAACACTCCGAATTTGGACGAATACTAGATGAATTTTTTTTATTAATTACTTTTATATTGTCTTTTTATTTATTTTTATGTATTTTTAGTTAATTAATTAAATTTGTAGTTTTTTAATTTGGTTATTAATTTGTTTTAATTTAAAAATAAAAAAATAAAAAAAAGAGGGTTGGAGGGTACTTGGAGGGTACCACTCCCACCATGGAGGGTACTTTAAGAGGGTAGTTTGGCTAAATGAGGTGAAATCTTCTAATTGGTCTAATTTGGAAGGGTACCACTCCCACAACCCTTAGGCCACTGGGAGTGGTAGTGGGTTCGCAGGCGGGTACATGGCGGGTTCGCGGGTACAACGCCGCAACCCAAGCGGCTTCAGCGGGTAGTGGTCAACGGGTAGGCTCAACGGGTATATTAACCCGTTCAAATTGGAGATGAAGCCGCTGAAATTGGAGCTGAACTCGTTTGACTTTGTGGGGTTTGGTGATTTTTGACTTTGTTTGGTGATTTTTGATTTGTTTTTAGTAAATTATTTTTTAAATAGATATGTTTTTAGTTGATAACTTTAGTGTACAAAAATTTGAGATAATCTCTGCTATTCAAAAGGTAAATTATTTTTTAAATAGATAACTTTTTGTTTATTAATTTATAAAAAAATATATTTTTAAAACTTCAGTTTAAAAAATATTTAAAGTTAATCTATGATATTAGAAAAAAGTAAATTAATTTTTAAATAGATTAATTAATTAAAGTTTTAGTTTATTAATTTGATTTGTTTTAATTTAAAAAAATAAAAATAAGAGGATTGGAGGGTAGCACTCCCACCTTAGAAGGTACTTTGAAAGATTATTTTGCCTAATTAAGGTGGCATCTCCTAATTAGTGTAATTTGGGAGGATATTTTGGTTGGGAGGGTACCACTCCCACCTCCCTTATATTTTGAGTGATACTACATTATGGTTACAAATTTAAATGATGATAATTTTGATTAAAATACTCCTAATTAAACATAAAAATCATTCTCAAAAACATCATTACAAAAATCATAACAATAATTTGACACATACTGAAGATTAAATAAACGTTGAAAAAATTAAATACTTAAAAGGTATATATTGAAGATTAAATAAACTTTGAAAATTTTAAAATGCATTTTACAAAAAGTATATGTTTATGGTGACCAAAATAAAAATATATTTCGTAATTTCATTTATATTTGTAGGACCTTGTACAGCGTACTAGGGGGGCGAAGTTTTTGTCCATTTCATTTATCTCTTTCACATTTAAAATCGAAAGCTTTAAAATTAAACAACAAAATAAGTGAGTGAAGTACATTCTTTTTGGATTCTTTTCACTAAATGCTTCCAACATAAAACTACGGGATACACAATAATTTTATTCTTATACAACATACTTAATTATGGTTATTAATTATATGTTTGTAAAATTTTAATTAGTTACTATTTTCTTGTCTCAAGGGAACATTTTGGTGGTAAAGTGTACTCACCAACCAAATGGTTGCGGTTCAATCCTACGGAGTGCAAGTGTGATGATTTTAGAAGTTGAGAATGTATATGGGTCGGTCAAAAAAAAGTTACTACTTTCACATTAACTTTGTATATATATTTTTTGAACGGTAGACACACACACCCTTTTAAATTCTACTCTTAAGATCCACCTATAACTCGGTTTGCGGGATTTAAACTTACACCACTTGGGTGAAGAAAAACTCCAGGTGCCACTAGGGCAAGAGACCATCGACGCACCATTAACTTTGTATTTACTGTATTAATTATAAAGACTTTATTAATGCTGGAATTCGGATGAATGCATTCTCTAAATTTATTGAAATAACCTTGTTTGTTCTTGAGCACATCGGTCATGAATAACTCTTGCCTTGTCCGACGAATCTACAAGTGAGAGGGTCTTCTCTTCCATGCAAAACCATTTGATAACTAATAGCTCTGATACCACTTGATGCACACGCAAGAGCGTATTCAAATGACTCAAGAACAAACAAGGTTAATCAAAGAATTTCAACCGAGAATTCGGCGATGAAGCTAAAAAGCATTGAATTTCTTCAATAATTAACAAAACATAATCTAATGAAATTTGAACTGGAAATGGAATTAATTCCACCAAAAATTATGTTTGGTTAACACAAATGGAATTTGAATTGGAATTCTTTCCACCATTCATGGGATTTTCTAATTCCTTCCACTATCGATGGAATTTACAACATTAATATTTAAAATTGACTAAAACACCCTCATCAACACTGATCAAACAACAATGCCCCATTCACTGCTGCTTCAACTATTGGACAATAAAATTAAACAATAAAAATAAAAGAAATAAATAATCAAACAACAATTGAATCCCAATGAAATTGAAATCAATATTCGAACAACAACAATCAATTATTGCAATCGAAATGATGGAGCCATATTGAAATTCTGTTTTATAATGATACAAATTTATATTGGTATTACCGTTAGCAATATTCCTTATTTCATGGATGAAATTTTATTATTTTACATTGAATGAGAGTTTTCTATTTTCATAGGACCATTCAACCATCATCGATGTGCGAGATGTGGACATTTTATTTGCCAACATAAATACGAGAAAATATGTTCTTGTTTCCTTCTAAATATCCACAATAAAGGCTTGTATTGCCAAAATGAAAAGGAAAGGCGAAAATGAATCATCATAATGGAGTCTTTTTTTATTTATTTTGAACTAGGTTAGAATCTCGTGTATTACACGGGTTGAATAAATGTAATGTTATATATTTAGTAATAAAAAATTTATGTTTTTAAAACCCCTGTATTACGCGGGTTGAATAAAATATTACGTGACAATTATAAATTCTGTTAAGTTAATTTTTAAAACTTTTTTTTAGCTGAGTATTAATTTTTTTATGTAACTGATAAGTTTTAATTCATATTAAACTTTAGAAACCCGATGCATTACACGGGTTGAATAAATGTAATGTTATATACTTAGTAATAAAGATTTATATATTACATATTTATGAAAAACGTTTTACAAAAATAATTATAGAAATCATTATTATTTAATAGGAGAGAGAGATGAGAAACAAAAATTACAAAAATAGTTAAAGAAATTTGTATAATTAATAGGAGAGAGAGGCGGGAAAAAAAGTTGAGAATGTATGGGAGAATGACGAGTGTTATATCAAAATATTTATTTATTATATAGTATAGATTATAAGGGCAAGGGGTATACTCTCACATTTTCCCCAAGTGAGCCCCCTCACTTGAGAGGGGGACGGTGTTCCCCGTGAGTCAGCCCCCTCACTTGAGATCTCATCCAATCATTAGGTGCCATCTCACACCAACCCCTTCACGCCCCTTTCTTCCGTGAACTCCCTCACGCCCCTTCTTCCGTGAACTCCTTCACGCCATAGGGGGCAGTGTTCGTGAACCCCCTCACGTCGTAAAACCCCTCACGGTTTCCACCCGTGAGGGTATACCGGATACTCTAATGGTGGTGGCCCATTAATTAAGACCGAACCATAAACAAACGAAGACATTCTTTGATCTAATTTTCATATTTAATTTCAAATCATTTATTGCATATAAGAACCCTCAGTTAAGGGACATTGTGAAAATCTCAATAATAGTGGCCCATCAATTATTTGCTTCCCTTGCGCACATATATATACACACACGGGGTTAAATTTCAATAATCACCATAGAAATTACTTTCAAAAGGCAAGTTAAAACAATCTTGCTAAAATTTTATGATGTGGAGGTAATACAAGATTTGAGGGATCCATACTTAGATCAACTAGGCATAAGGAAGTTGGTTAAAATAAGGCCAAACTTAAAAAGAGGCATAAATTTTGCTACATTTAACGTTATTGGATACATACGTAATTAGCAAAAACGTCTCAATGGGTCCTCATAGGTGATTTGCCCCAACCCCGGAGGTCCCAATTTTCATCATCTGATATGAACTCAATGGTCTTAACTCCATTTTAACAGTTTTACTTTATTTCCTTTTAATTGTAAAAACACGTAAATCTTTAATTTGAGTAAATTAGATGTTTAGTTAGAAATTTAATTTGATTCTTAGATAATGAATTTCAATTTTCTAAAATATGACTCGATCCTTCAAAATTAGATTATCTTATAAAAGATAGCTTGATGTGATAGTTTATTCACTCAATGATATATTAATTTCACTCAAAAACATTTTTTACTATATTTGTGCTTAAGCTCTGAATTATTTTATATATAGGAGAGATATTGGACTATAAAGAACGTCTTGCGTCAGATATCATTAAAGTTTTTTGAACGCATTGACTATGGATAAAAGGAGAATCCACACCTAAGCATGCTTCGGTGAGAGAAAATCAAGACATGTGGCCTCGAAAAGTTTTTACTTAGACAACTATAACTAAAAACAAGTTTGTGAGCTACTTTTGTGGGTAAAATAAACAATATTAGTTGATATGAAGGTCGGATGTTACATGTTTACTATGATAGGACAAATCTCATCCAAGACAATGAGCCCCAAGGGTAGGGTTTGTATGACACTTTAGGCAAATCTCACATGTCTTGTTCTGTTCACATGAGGGATACGTGGCCATAATGGTGGAGGGAGTGTATTTTTTTTCAACTTTCCGATACCTAAGCGCGCGCTCTCTCTCTCTCTCTCTCCGTATGTGCATATAAATATATATATATATATATATATAGGGGAGTGTTCAATTCATAATACTGAATATTGCGAGAACGTGCAGAACAAAACGAATCATTCACTTTTTCAATATTAAAAAGTGTTAAAATATAAAAAAATGATATAAATATAATGTTTATTCGTTTTTCATGAAATTCAAACAAAAAAATAAGAACAAATTTCGTTTGTATACATACATACATACACATATGTAATCTATGTGCAGGTTTTTTTACCTACAAATAACCTATACATGTGTAGGAAACTTTTAAATATATAAGAAAATATGAAAAAACTAGCTTAATGGTTTTTTATGTACATAAACATACATATTTGCATGTAAAAAGTGTAAATTTTAAAAAAATTATCATGGATCAAAAAATTAAATGATTTAAGTTTGTTTCCTCTGTTCTCGTAAAATTTTCTTACTCTGAAATGAACTTCTATATATATATGTGTGTGTGTTTTCTCTTCACATTAGCGCCACATCAGTTTTTTCCATCCATTCTTTAACCATTCCTAAACCCTTGCAATGTATCTTTCTCATCTCTCATTCCTAAACCATTTTTTAAATTAATTAATTAAGATAAACAAAAACTAAAATAAAAACATAAAATTAATTTAATAAATATAAAACTTGTAAATTAGAATGTTTAGAGAGAATGATTAAGATCGATGTGAAAAATATGAAGATGCTGAGTTTATGTAGGGGATGATTTGTATTAAATAAAAGAATAAAAAAAATTAGAAAACTAGTTGTTCACTGTTACCCCTCCAATTGTTGGTGTGCAGTACCGAGGCATGCACGTCGATTTTCTACGGGTCCCACACCATCCCGCCTCCCGTCCCGAGTCTTCCTACATGTGTTCCATCCCTTTTAAAGAATGCCCTACCTCAAATATCACCAATATGTTTTAGGGCATTGGCTATACATGAAAGAAGAACTCCCCAATTAACCGTTTTTGGATGGGAGCAATCCAAAGATGGGTGATCTCCTGGGAATTTTTTATTTGGACAACCAAAAACAAATCTATGAACTCCTCATGAGTAAAGGGGACAATATTGGTTGGTATGAGAGACTGAATACTACAAATGATATACGAGTCTTATGTTTTATTCTGTTTACAATGACGGGGAAAAATCTCATCAGAGACGATGAGTCGGGGTGAGGGGGGTTTGCGACACCTTAAAGAAATCTCACATCGTTATGATCAGTTTTGTCCACCGGAGAGATGGTGACCCATAAAGAATGTTTTGCCTCAAATAACAATAACGCTGTCTGGACGCATTTGGTTGTGGATAAGAAGAGAAATCTACAGTTAAACGTGTTTGAGTGAGAGCAATTCACGATAGGTGACTTTTTGGGAACTTTTAACTTAGGCAACCAAAAACAAATTTGTAAGTTTATCATAGATAAAACAAACAATATTGATTGGTATGAGGGTCGGATGTTATAACAACCCTAAAAGATAAGCAATTTTGGATTCAAAGTGATTAACAATTGAGATTAAATCCGTATCAATCACATCTCGATGGTGCTTGATGTAGAGTTTTTAGCCAAATGGGTGTGATTAAAAAAAATATTTACCAAGCAAGTGTTGTTCTAAAAATATTTATTAAATGAGTGTGATTGACGCTGGGACAATGTCTTGGCATGTTATAAGCATCATGGACAACTACAAGACGACACCTTGGCCGGTTACAAGGCATCGTGACGACGTTGGGACAACGTATTGTCCTGTTACAAGACAACATGGACCACTACAAGACGATGTTGGCAAGGTGTCGGACATTCTTACAAGGCAACGCTTAGGGACGACGTGGTCGTCAACAAGGCACTTGGCTTGTTTTCTAGGCAACGTGGTACCGCGAGTTGTCTCTTGGAAACCTCTATTCGTTTGATCGCTCACAACCCTTGCTCAGGTCCTAGGGTGTGTCAGGCCCCATACCCTCCCTTATGTTCTGCACAAAAGGCAAAGTGACAGGAACATGCTTTATTTTTCAGACCAATAATACTTTTAGAAAAACGCCTCTAAGGTCAACGGTTCACCACGAAGCTTTACGTGGTTGTTCACAAACA
Organism: Smallanthus sonchifolius; assembly: GCA_023525975.1. Taxonomy (NCBI): domain Eukaryota; kingdom Viridiplantae; phylum Streptophyta; class Magnoliopsida; order Asterales; family Asteraceae; genus Smallanthus; species Smallanthus sonchifolius. The sequence continues at coordinate 2,791,330 of CM042022.1, forward strand.
TGAAATATGAGGCCCGCAATTAAAAATTTATGCTTTCGGGTCGACAACATCATGGCCTGTTTACAAGGCATCGCGAGGAGTTACTAGGAAAATGTGTGTTGGGACGATGTGGGGTGTTGGCCCGACACGGTGCCTGCTTTTCAATGCATCATGGACAGTTACAAGGCAACGTGTTGGGACGATGTGAAAGGGTCGTCAAGACACTTGGCTTGGGACGACGTGGGGAAGTCGTCAAAGCACTTAGCCTCATTACTAGGCAATACGTAGGGACGATGTCGGTGTGTCGTCAAGGCACTTGGCCTGCTACAAGGCATCGTGGTTGTTTTACCAGGCAACACCTTGGGATGACGTGGGGCGCCGACAAAGCACCTTGGCATAATATTTTTTTTCCAACATTTAGTAAAATTTCCACAAGTATAGAAAACTAGCCTCTTGAAAAAACTCTTAAGAAACATTTTTAGGGGGGGGGGGGCTCTGAAGGGGGAGGATGAATTTGAGCGACATACAAAACAACTAGCAAGTAGAAACAACCAGAAAATGACTAACACACGGGATAAATCAAATATGGAGAAAACAACTGCCCAGGCTAAGAATTCTATTGACTAATTCAACAACTCTCAGGAATGAATGATCTAATGACACCGGCTATGAAAATATGACACACTCAGGACTAAGGATAGCTAGATCTCAGGACTAAGGATAGCTAGATTTCCTTTCAGTCTCACGAGCACATCTAAAGGATCCTAAAGGTCAAGTGAAGCTCACCGGGGTGTAGAATGGATTACCTTTCAGTCTCACCAAACTAAAGATTACTAAGGTACTCTAAAGAATGATCACCTTTTGGTCTCACCAACTACATTGTTGTGAAAGGCTGACACTACCAACCCCAAAACACAGGAGTTAACCCGTCTAGACCAACTAATAACCTGGAAACATTGAATCACAATTGAAAGGACAACTCACTTTCGTGTAGTGTAAACCTAACAAACAATGACACAGGGGGAAACCTAGCTAACCAATCATCTCTCGGTCTCAAGATTAGGTAGAACTTTAACTTTAACCAATTAACCAATCCGTTCCCTCAGTAGCTATTTTTAGTCTAACCCTCCTAACTCAATCACATAAGGTGATGACTGAAGAATGAACAAAACTAACCTAGATGATTTGCATCTCAACTGTACCAATCAATTCATAAGGAACAAGCAAGAAACCAACCCAAATCAAAATGCATATCCCTTATATAATCAATCAAAAACAGATTCATTCAATAGCAATTAAGTCATACGATTCATTCAAACCCGAAAAACTGTCAAATCATGCAATATTCATCAAAACCTAGGTAGTCTAAAGAGTTAGCTACTAATGATACTCAAAAACATAACAAAACTAGTATCAAATAGAAGCATTATGTAAACAAGTTCTGGAATTGATTGAATAATGCAAACCGAATGTAACACCCCAAATTTTGAAGAAAAACAAAAGTGCAGGGGCTAAATTGTAATTGGACCAAAGTTCAGGGGCTAAAAATGAAAAAAAATTGAAAGTTGAACCGTAGGGACGCTACCGGGCCCCTGACGGTCCACTACGTGCGGGTTAAGGAAATGGTGGCGAGGTGACACGTACCAGACGCGTGGTTTGCCGACTCGACACGATGGCGGACCGCTATGAGGTCCGTAACGGTCTGTCACGCCGTAATTTGGGAAGTGGACCGCTACCCACACACATAACGGTCCACTACGTGGGCGTTACGCATAACAGCTGGCAGAGGGGCGGTAGCGGACCGCTACCGTCCTCTTTAGCGGTACGCCACCGGTGCTTGATTAGCCCTATAAATTTGGAGCATGAGTCGTTCATTTTGCACACAACAAACACACAAACTAACACACACAACTGAGCATGCATACCGAGGAAGACTAGGACGACGTTTTCAAGCACGACAATTACAGTGAGGTACGTTAAAGCTGCGAGCGAGGTTCGGAGAGACGTTTAGGCGAGAGATCCAAGTGTAGAAAAGACCCAAGGTTAATGTAAGTACACTGGACCCGTACCTAATTAAAAATTATGTGTTTATGTGATTATGTGGTATGTGTAAGACTAAGGTACGGGTAAAGGGTAAATTAGTCAGAACCCTAAACCCGAATAATGAAGTAATCATGGGATATCAAAGGGGTGGTCGGAAGGCTGCGGGGAATCCTATATATAAACCTCTTTGGTGTCTCAGGGTGAAACCATTACCAAGGCTTACTGTAGGGCTAACAGCATGGCATGAATGCATGCTAAATATGTGAATGTGAAATAGAAGCTTCCACGAGGCATTGAGGAAGTGGTGGGAATGCTGCGGGGACCCTATATATACAAGCTTCATTAATGTTTCGGGGAAAAGCCTTTACGAGGAATTAAGGTAAGTGTGGATGGAAAAGCATGATAAGAAGTTATGCAATATGTGACAAATGTGTGAATCTGTGTATACATTATAAAGCTAAGTCTAGGCTCTAAGCCCGAGTAACAGCGTACTCTCGAAGTAACAAAGAAGTGGTGGGAACACTGGGGGGACCTATATATAAGCTTCTTTGATACTTTAAGGCGAAACCATTGAAAAGGTTTAGAGTAGGGATCGGTATAGAAAAGCATGGCAAATACGCATGCTATTATATGATAAATGTGAGTGTGTGACAAAACCAGTCTAGGCTCCAAGCCCGAGTAACGGTGTACCCTCAAAGTAGCAAAGAAGTGGTGGGAACGCTGCAGGGGACCCTATATATAAGCTTCTTTGATGCTTTAAGGCAAAACCAACAAACGTTTAGGGTAGGGGCTGGTATAGGAAGGCATGGCAAAGAAGCATGCCATTCTGTGATAAAGATGTGAATGTAAAGGCTAGTCCATCACTAAACCCGAATAGTGGCGTATTCATGGAGTAACAAAGAAGTGGTGGGAACGCTGTGAGGGACCCTATATATAAGCCGCTTTAGTGTTCCTAGGAGAAACCTCTACAACGGTTTAGGGGTGAGGGCTAGGTCTAAAGGCATGCGATGCATGCCAAAGAACATAACGGAATGTGTGTTTATGTGGTGAATGGAAATGAGAACCGTCATAATTGAAAAGGTGTCTAGCCTACGGGGCGGACCTTGTAAATAAAACGGGATGTCCAGCCTACGGGGTGGGTCCTGAAAATGGAATGGAAACGGGATGTCCAGCCTACGGGGCGGGTCCTGAAAATGTAATAGAAATGAGGTGTCTAGCCTACGAGGCGGGCCTTGTGAATAAACAGAACGTCCATCCTACGGTGCGGGTTCTGGAATGAATGGAAATTCAGGAAATAAAGTAAGGTGTCCAGCCTGTGGGGAGGGCCTTGCCAATAATAAAAGAAATAACGCAGTGTACTTACTTAGCACAAGTTAATGTAAAAATGTTGTCAAACACTGTAGGGAAGGCACTCAAAAGACTTGAAGCTTCATGGACAAGGCCAATCGGAGCGAGAGGAATCCCTAGATAGACGTAATATGTATCACATTTGTTTATGTAAAACAATATTTATATAATAAAATATGCCTTCATCACGTTAGTGACAAGGTTTTGAAAAGCTGGGACCGATTTCCGCAATAAAACTCTGATAAAATAAAGGAAATAAAAGTAGGGCATTTCACCGAACGATTAGCAAACCGAACGATCCTTCTAATCTTCAATCCAAGGCTCCACAAGCTTTAAACTAGCTCCAAAACTCAAAGATTCTTCGTCCTCAGTCGTCTCCAGTCGCAAGCAGTCGTCTCATTGTTTAAATAACGAAAATTAGGGTTTCTGGATCTACATGTCTGTAGCGGACCGCTACCAAACCTTAGTGATCCGCTAAGGCTCTTTTGACATGCGGAACAAAAGTCAACACATTTAATGATACGGTGGTGGATAGCGGACCGCTAACCAATGCTTAGCGGTCCGCCACGATCTTCAAACTCAGAATCTCAACAACTTTTTCTCATTTTCTTTGTTCCGACTCTAGATTTCTTCTCAGGACTCCTTGTTTCTTCATCAACACCTGCAAATCCATCCAATGACAATATAAGTATCAAAATCCTAGGAATTTGTCATAAAAACCTATCCAATCTGTGGTGAAATTATCATGAAAAACCTATGTGTTTTGCCACACATCAGATCATATGCGTGATAGAAGGTTGGTACTTCTCGAAATAAGGAAACCACACTACGAACGTGGAGACGGGTCTGTGACAAGTGATATGATAGTGGGTTTGAAGCTTCGGACCATGTTATGTAATGCATGTCGTTTTCTTAAGTTATTAATGCAGGTTTGCATAATAATGATGGCAGTAGTATTGTTCTAAGGTGGAAGTCCATGGCTGATAAAGTAATGCTCATGGATGAGATCACTATCCTAGGGTGTTACACAAGGTGACATGATGTGGTGTCGAGACACATGCTCCACTTAGAGTTGTCATAGAGAGTTATGGACCATGCCAAGAAGAAATGCTGGTTACGTTGGTTGCTGCACGCAAGACAAAACCAATACAAGGTGATATATACGAAATTAGTGGATCTCAATTATACACGAGACGAGTCATTATCATAATAAGGCGCCAGACGGAGCTCGTCAAGTCAGGCCCATGACAATATGATATTTGAAATGGCCATAAAGTTTCCCTTATTGGCTAAAAACATAATCAACACAATCGCATATTAAATATATATTGTTGTAATGGAACTTCCAAAGGAAATAACAATAACAAAATTAAGGCCCGATTTGAGATTGACAACAATTTAACATGTAATTCGTTTGGGGGAGTGTTGAAATGAGAAAATGACAAAAGTTGTCAAAGGGGAAGGGGTAATCTTCGTTGGCCCAAGTCCTTTTCATTGTCTGGTGTGATACATGGCTTAAGTGTTTTCCCGAATTATTGGTGCACCAGTGACCACATACACCACACATCCACGTGACTGTGCTAACTTAATAATATATATACCGACGGCAAGACTTCAAATAAACTTTGCAACTCTTGAAGGGTAAATTAGTAAAAAGGACGAATTAAGTAATCTGTCATTATAGCGTACTCTGTTAGTATTCTCTTAGTAATAATGGAAACAAATTTAATCCGTTTCGGAACCTTTTCAAGATAAACTAGCGTCTTGAACTTGAATCTCATACTACTTAGCATAGTGGTGCAAATTCACGGATCTGGATCTAACTTAAACTGTACCCTCAGCTAAACAGTCCGGTTTTGGGTCAATCTCAGGTAGTTTACCTACAGCGGTTTGTCTGGTGGAGTGTCACCGACGGATTTTTGACAGAGCGGTCCGTCGGTGATGCTCAGTAGTTTAGTAGTGTTATACCCATGTCAATGATCAAATACATAGTCATATTCGATTTATTGTCTGGTTCAATTCAACCATCAACTCCGTGAAAACATGACCGGTTGAAATGGTTCAACCCATCAACTCTGTTAACATGACCATTTTTAACATCTTTGCTACTTGGTATTATTAAAGGTTTAATCTTGATCAAAAATAATTATTAGTATTAGTTTAAAAATTGTTTGGTTGAGTTCGAATTAGATTAGGAGTGAGTTTGTTTATTTATTTGATTATTTAATAGTTATTGTGTTGGGTCATGATTAGTTTAGTTTTTAGTATAGTATAATTAATATAGGGTTTAGGGGTCAGTGTAAAGTGTGGTTTTTCTCGGTTATCATAATAAAAGAGTCGAACGTGTTTTGTTCAATTGATTGTGATTTTAGAGTGTTCGTAAAAGGGTCTGATTTCCAACAATTATTTGGTACGTAACAGAAATACATGTGTCTAAGGATGCATTAATGAACATATGTCAAAAGGTTTAACCCTTGCTGATAGGGTTTCATGTGTAGTAAAGCTTCAATGTCCTGTTCATTAATCTTTTACATTTACATAAATGTCCGGTTCATTAATTTTGTAACTTACATGGATGATGACGATATTGGTCGTGTTTAAGTTCGGTGGAACGATGTAGAAACGACAACGACCACATATGTATATGGATTAGATGATGTCCACAAACCTCAGTGCACCATTAGAAATTTGGTCAATTTGAAGAGACTAAACCATTAGAATATGCCACAATATATACTATCTGTACTAGTGTTTGATAAAGATATTTTCATAATATATGGCATGACGTCCAACAACATCATATTCCAGTAACCTGCAAACAGCCTGATTATATATTTGTAAGATGTCTTAAACAGTAAATACTATTGGATGTTGCATAATCATAACAACATAAGAAATCTTGGTGGACCAGTAACGTTGTGTTTCGAGTTTAATAAAGGAAAGAAAATAAAGGAAAGTGAATTAATTATAAGAAGAGAAAGGAAAGAGGGGAGAATGAAAAGAAGAGAATTAAGGAGCACTAGAACATATTGACCCTGTCCCGACGCCACCTATACCGACGACATGTCGTCGGTATAGGTCAAAACCAAAATTTTGGTAGGGAGACCCTATAGCGACGACATGTCTTCGGTATAGGGTTGAGACAGGTGGAGGGAAAACTGGCGCCCAATGAATTATTAAGGAAAACCTGTACCGATAACATGTCGTCGGTATAGGTTAATTTTTATTTTCTTTTTGTTTTTTTTTATTTAATAAATTTTCGTCGGTCAATTTTTTTTTTAAATTTAAAAAAATTCTGGAAAACCCTATGATGACGACATGTCGTCGGGATAGACTTTTTACCTTTATTGACTGGTCAACATCATACGAAACCTGTGCCGACGACATGTCGTCGCTATAGGCTACCGGTACACACTTTAAGAGACTTAAAATATCCAGCTTTAACTTTAAACGGGTCAAAATGACCCAAACACACTTTAATAAATTTAGAACATCCAACTGTAACTTTAAACAGATCAAAATGACTCAAACACACTTTAATAGACTTAGAACATCCAACTCGAGCCCAATTGTTGAATATTTTTGCTAGTATTATTAGTATTTGTTGTTATTAGTGTTAGTTGATTGGAATTTGTGAATTTGGGTCGTTTATAACTTATAGCTTAACAGGTTGGTTATCCATTTTACAGCAGTTATGCTGTCGAATTTTAGTAAAATAGTCAAGTGATTGTTTATTACATTGTTTAATGCAGGACCGAATCCAAGAGGAGTATACAAGATCCTCTGCTGAGTCTGGTGGTGACTCGTCGGCTGTCGATAAATTTGCATGCATGGAGCGTGCATTGGGTTATCGGCGTGGCCATATCCGGGGTGTCGGTCGTGTGGTGAGTAATCCCACACCGGATTTGTTCAGTACCCTCCTTCCACAACCACATTGGCAAGAAGTGGATGAGCGTGTGACTCAACTTCAACAATAAGTCCAAGATCAACAACAACGCGAAGCCCAACGAAAGGAAGAACGTCGTGTGCATAATCAACAAATGTTTAAAATACAACGACAAATGGATGAAATGCGTCGAATGTGGGAATGCCGAACTAGCAGCGACGATAATTAGCTTGAAGTTGTTGCGCCTTTGCCTTTGTTGTCGGTGTTATTGTTGAATGTTTGAACAATTTTTATGTTTGTGTGTCGGACAACTTTATGTTTCAATATTTGGTTTGTGTGTCGAACAGGTTTTTGTATAGAACAATATGTTTCAGATTTCAATTTTTGAATGGTTTGAATTATCTGATTTGCAGGTTTTTGTAATTAGAAATTAAATATTTCTGGAAAATTTTGAAAATTAAAAAAAAAACCCTATCCCGACGACATGTCGTCGGCATAGGTCTTTTTCAAATTTAATTAAAAAAAATTGGAAATAGCCTATACCGACGACATGTTGTCGTGATAGGTTGGGTCTGTCCCGACGACTTGTCGTCCGGATAAGTCCAGAACCTATACCGACAACATGTCGTCGGTATAGAATTTCTTTTTAAATTTTTTAATTAAACCCTATAGCGACGACATGTCGTTGGCATAGGTCGACCTATGCCGACGACACCTATACCGGCGACATCTTTGACCTATTGGTACAAAGCAATCCCGACGAAGCCTATATCGACGACTCGTCGTCGGTATAGGTCAAAACGGCCTATCCCGATGACTTGTCGTCACGATAGGGCTAGATTTTTTCGTCCCTATAGAGTGTTACTATTGTAGTGGAGAGAAAAGAAAGGGAGAAGAATGGAAAGATATGTTGAAATTTCGTGTTACAGAGTTTGAAGAAAATAAAAAAAATTATAGATGTTATGTGTTTCCTTTCCTTTTATTTCTTTCCACTTCCCTTCTAATTTGAACACAATTTTTTTGAGTTTCTTTTGTTAAAAAACTCAGGAACATAAATCTTTTCCATTTTCCTGTCACTTCACTCTTTAAAAAGTACTCAAGAACACAGCGGAAATGGTTAACGTTCTATCAATATTTCAATAAAAAGAATATGGACGTAGTATACGTTAGTTTTTCAAACACAAGCCCTTCACAGTTCTAATAAGTATTGCATGTAGGCCTGTAAATGAACCGAACGTTCATGAACTGTTCGACGGGAAGTTTGTTTATGTTCGTTCATTTAATAAACGAACGAACACGAACAATTTTTTTTGTTCATTTAATTAAACGAACAAACATGAACACATGTCGTGTTTGTTCATTTATGTTCGTGAACGTTCGTTAATATATGTTCATTTATGTTCGTTTATTAACGTTCGTTTATGTTCATTTGTTTTTTGATGAATCATGTACATTTGAACCACTAATTTACATGTGTTTTTGGATGAATTATTAAGTATTAGACTTGTTCATGTGTGTTTATTAATGTTCATTTATGTTCGCTTGTATTTGTTTATGTTTGTTCGTTTGTATTCGTTTTATATTTGTTCATTTGTGTTCGTTTATGTTCGTTTAGCTTTTTAGCGAACGAACAAGAACGAACACGAACATTTCCATTTTCTTAACGAACGAACATGAACAAAAAAATATGTTCGATTATGTGTTCGTGTTCGTGTTCGGTTAAAATTAAATAAACGAGTACGAACACGACGATGTTCGTGTTCGTTTACAGGCCTAAATTTGCATGTATACCTGCAAGATCTGTAGATACCAATGTAAGATCATATTACTATCAACCCTAGGATCTTGAACCTGACACACACACTTATCAACAAAAATTGAGTGAGAAGTCCCTGATTTTGTGGTGTGCTGAAAATTTTGAAGGATTTCAACATGTGGAGTTTGATAATTGATGCAATATAGAACTTTTGCCCTACCAAAATACTGGCCGGAAAAAGTAACAAAAAGAAAAGGAGTGGTTAAGGCAACAAACATAAATGGGTCTTTCTAGTTGCAATAATGCCCCATTTAAAGCCACCTCTAACTTTGTTTTCAAACCCATTTCTCTACTCCTAACTGGCTTCATTTTTCATACATGTTAGCAAGTAGAGGTGCACAAACCGGGTTTTTGGCCCGAACCGGTTTCAAACCGGCCCGGACCGGTTTGAGTTGACCAAAAGTGAAACCGGTTTTGACTAAACCGGTTCGAGTATAAACCGGTTCGGGTATAAACCGGTTTTCCACATGTAGAATCCCGAACTTGTTGAACCGGTTCAGTTCGGTTCTGGACCGGTTCGGGTTGGTGAACCGGTTTAAACCGGTTTTATTAAAAAAAAAAAATTTGTTTAAATATTTAACAAATAAAAACATAAAGTTCAACGTTTATTCATACCGTAGGAGTTCGGAAATCACAAAACATTACAATTCGACAAAAAGAAAAATATATATATATATATATTTGTTTTTTTGTTTAATTTTAGCCGTCATTCTCGGAGTTACTAGTGGATCCTCGTAGTCTATCATCTTCGGCGAGTTCTTCATTTGTAAGTGGGCTCGCCAATCCTTGGTTGACCTCAGATTCGTGTATGAATTCTTCAACTTCAATTTCGTCTTCAAGCGAACTCCTATCTTGTCTCCTATATACCGCATCCAAATGGTCTTTCAAGCAAATGCACATTTCCATTGCCGCGGGGGCGAGTCTAGTTTTTCGAATAGATAAAACCCTGCCACTAAGAGAAAAAACGGATTCCGAAGCTACCGTGGAAGCTTGGACGGTTAGTAAATCACGGGCCATGGCGGAAAGGACCGGAAAAGTAGATTCGTTTCCTTTCCACCAAGCCAAAATATCAAAGTCCTCAAAAACATCCGGACTCATAAATGATAAAAAGTTTGTTCCCGTATACCTTCCGAGTTCGCTACTCGGGGTGGAACCTCTAGCCCGTTTAGTAAATTCATTTCTCATTTCGTTATACAAATTTAAGTTCACATTCCTCGAGCTACTACTTGATACGCCCGCGCCCATCATATCATGTGGGGTTTGTGTTGTACCATATGTATTTAAATAAATATCAAACAAATCTTGCAAACATTTGTTAAAATTAGTTTTTGTTACGGTTGAAAAATGAATATCTTCGGCATTCAAATCCAAATCGTAAGTTATTTTATCAATCAAGGTTTCAACACCGTAAACATTAATTGTAGGGTTTAATGCGGCGGCACAAGTTATAACCGGATGCATTTCTTTAAAATATTTAACAAATTTTTCTTTCATCGGTTTTATCATTCTCGTAAAAAGAGTATTTTTATTTTCAAGTTCGGCTAATTTGTTACACATTAGAAATATTTGTTTAAGAGCCAAGGGACTTGTGGGGTAATAAACCCCGGATAAAAAAGTAGTGGCAGTTTTGAAAACTTCGAGCAATTCAGTTATATTTTCAAGAATGTCCCAACTCGTAGACGGAAAACTTTGAATTTTACGATACGGTTTTGAGGAAAGCATATCATGAAAAATTGATAAAGTATCTTTTTGACGTATAGCACTATGAAACATTTTATAAGTTGAATTCCATCTTGTTGGGAGGTCCCAATTGGGACCTAAGCAAATCAAACCCGTATCGTTACATAATCTAATATATTCATGGTATCTTTTTTTACTACTACTAAAAACGTCTTTAAGCATGACTCGAAATGCATTAATTAATTCAATAACGGGTTCAACCGCAAGCTCATCTTGCATGGCTAAGTTGATGATGTGTGCAATACATCGACTATGGAAAAAAGCGCCGTTGCAAATCGGATTATATTTTAATATTAATTTTTGAACCGAATTTGTATTATTTGAGGCATTATCAAAAGATATTGAAAATAACTTATTTTATAATTTAAATTCGGTTATCACACCATCTAAAATGTGAAATAAATTTTGACCCGTGTGCGGATATTCAAACATCTCAAACGCGATTGTACGTTTCATCATTTGCCACGTATTGGGATCAACCCAATGAGCGGTAACGCAAATATATGAGTCGGGAATACCATGTGAAGCCGACCAAACGTCGGTGGTTAAGTTCACACCGGTTTCCAATTTTTCAAAACCTAAAATTAATTCTTTTTTTGCTTTTTTCCACATTTTTAGACAATCACGTCTAAGAGTACTACGACTTACTTGATGATAACGTGGTTGAAGGGCTTCTTGAATCATCCTCGTCACGAGCGGGTTGTCGAAGTGGTTGAATGTCAAACCTCTTTGAATAACTAATTTCGCCATTCTATATCGAACAATATTTGGATCGAAGTTCCAAATTCCACCCTCGCTTGTCATAGATGCTTGACCCTCACCCGGAATAGTCTTCAAACTCGGACAAGATTTTTCTAGATGAGTTTTTAGAGTAGAATTTGATTCCTTTTTAAAAAAACCACCACAATTTTTGCAACAAGCACGTTCCAACCCGTTAGACAACTCACATAGATCGTAGTTTGACCAAATTGCGGGGTTCCTCGTTATTGGTATGATTTTCACAACGCTAACTTCGTTAGAGGAAACACCAAAACTTGATTCTGCCATAACATTTTTTTGAGCGTTTTCGAGCGTTTTTTATAAACGAGAGTGTAGAGAGCGGGTTTGAGAAGTGTGATTTAACCAAAACACTCACTACCTATTTATAATGTGTTTGGGTGTTAAAATGGGTGAAAAAAAGGTCAAAAACGGGTCTAACGGTCAAAAAACGGCTATATAGCCGTTATCCCAACGGTTATATTTTGAAAGTTACCGTTAAACCGGTTTGACAAACCGGTTCCCCAAACCGGTTCACAAAAAACCGGTTTTATATATTTGCCTATTAAACCGGTTCATACCGGTTTGAAACCGGTTCATACCGGTTTGAAACCGGTTCCACTTAAACCGGTTCGTATTCGGGTCGGGTTTCGGGTCGAAACCGGTTTAACTATTCCAAACCGGTTTTTTTGCCCACCTCTATTAGCAAGGGCGGAGGTAGTGTACATGCACCATCATATTGAAAAAAAATTATATAGCATATAGACGACCAAAACTCGAGTGACACCATTGTTTCTTTGACGGTGAATCCACTAAAACAATTTGCGGAAAGGAAAACAAAACTAGTTATGTGCGTCGAAGTGTGGCAATTTGGCTCCCTTGTTTGCCTTCAAACGAGGTCATTGGTTAGATTCTTGCTGCTTCCTTTTTGTGTTTTTTTTCCTCTTTGGACATTGCAATGACTGCAGGGCCTGGCCAGCTTCTACACTAAAACTTGTACTTTGTGCTTGTACTAATTATTCGTACATAACAGCTAAAAGTTTTTTTTTTTAATTTTGGTTATGTGACATGTTAATTGATTATTACGTCATATATAGTAACAATAATTAGTTTGTATGTTAAAAATCTATGTAAATTACAATATTTCTTATTTTAGATATCCATTTAATGAACATTATAAGATACAAATTTGGGACCATTTGAAGCAAGATGAAGAATAGTAGGTATATGCATAGTGGTTTATGTTTGTTTATTAACGTTCGTTTATGTTCGTTAATATATGTTCATTTATGTTCGTTTATTAACATTATAAGATACTAATTTGGGACCATTTGAAACATCGGTTTAAGTGTGTTGCTCCAGAGCTTGTGAGAAGAACCATCGGATCAGAAGCTCGATACAGGTAACGATCCAACTTAGATCTGAGTTTTTGTTCGTTTTTTGGGTTTTTCTAGTTTTGGACAAAAATGTGACGTTTTTACGGATGAAATTGGTAGAAAAACATGGATTTGAGTTCCTTAATGAAAAGCAAATGTTTTGAATGTAAACAAGTTCGGGATCTTGACGAGATCAGACCCGAATGCGAAAGTTAGGGTTTTTACGGAGAAACAGACCCTGCGTACTTATCAAGTACGCATGAAGAGGATCCTGCGTACTTATCAAGTACGCATGAAGGGGATCCTGCGTACTTATCTAGTACGCATGAAGTAAAGTTTGCGCACTTATTAAGTACGCAAGAACAAAGCCCTGCGCACTTGCTAAGTGCGTAGGCATCAGGCTGTTTAGGTAAAGTCGGTATGTTTAGAAGGTTAAACCGTTAGAGTCGGGATTTGGTCTGATGTGTATTTAACTAATCAATTCAGATCAGAAGTGACGTTGTGGGACCTTTGTTTAGGACAACCCAGATTAGCTTATCAGGTGAGTTCTAGAAGCCTTCTTTTAAATGTTTTGAATAATGTTTTTGGGCTGGTGTGCATACGTAACGATGTGACTATTTTATAAAACGATGTTTACGAATGTTGTATGTGACGTTTTATAAAATGATGTTTATGAACGATGTTTTGGAAGGAAGGGTTATGAAAGAAGTGTTTATGAAATATTTTGCCAACAGAAGTTTATGAAGTGTTTATGAATGAAGGAATGATTTTTAATAAAACGTACGAATGCTTTAACTGAAGTTTTGAAGTTAAAGAAGTGAATGTTACGAAAGTCACAAACGAACGAATCTGCCAATATTCCTTAGGGAATGAAGGTTATGGGTATGAAAAATATGTTATGGGCCTTTACCTTTTAGGGGCCTTTGTGGCTGGCCAACTGTTGTACAACTGGGGTGATGACGGTCACCAAGGGGATTATCGTGATCCTTGAAGTTGGTACGATTTACCTTACGGGGTAGTCGTGCTTGAAGTTTGGTACTTGTGCCCTATGGGGTGCAGTACTTGAAGTTTGGTACGTGTCATCCTTTTGATGCCGTGCTTGAAGTTTGGTGTTGAATAACCTAAGTATCGGTCTGTAGGAGTTCTTCACCCGAAGGACAGTACGGTGTTGATGGGCCTAGTGGTGGTGATCTTTAGGTTATTCCACTAGTATGTGACGTTTGGATTTGACGGTTACGAGAAGGCGCATATTCGATATGTTCGTTGACTTATGTTTTATGATGTGTTATGTTTTTGTTATTGCATTATTTTACGTACGCTTTTATTAATGAAGTTAAATGATATGTTTTTGGCAAATATTTGAAGTTAAGGTTTTATGAAAAGCTAGAACTCACCAGCGTAGTTGACTTTTTTAGTATGCACATTCAGGTAAAGGCATGTTATGATGATGGATGGTGATGCTGGGCTGCTTGATGAGTTACCCGGATGATATGAAGAGTGGCATCCCGTTATGATTAACTTATGTTTTGTATATGTAATAGACTATGTTACGCTTTCGCATGTAGAACAATGTTACTATTATGTTTTAATGAAATTTTTCGCTGCGTTGTTTTGATATTCAAGTATAAGAACTGTTTGTAAATGAGTAAATCCAACAAGTGAGGCATTCCGGGTTTGAGGCCTTACATTTGATAGTGGTTATCACATAAAAAATTGGTTATCATTTGAACCATTCCCTATATATATATATATATAGTTGAGTTATACGAAAAAAGACTTTTTTTCTAAGAAGCCTAAAAAGGGCATGTGTTTTAAATTTTAGGCATGATGTTCTTCAACTTTTAAATATGTTCACATAAATAAAATAAAAACACCATACCTAAAATGAAAAAAAACACTATGTCTAAAATCTCCTTTTTAAGCTTCTTAGGAAAAAAGTCATTTTTAGTATAACCCGCCCCTATATATGTATATATATATATATGTGTGTGTATATATATATATATATATATTATATATATATATATATATATATATATATATATAGGGGAAGGATCAAGAGAAAACCACAAAGTTAGGCGAAAACCGAGAAAACCACTAAAAGTCAATCAAATAATTTTTAGATTTTTTTTATTTTTTAACTTATTTCGAAATGTATTAATATAATATTACACAATTTACTAAAAAATTATTTTACGTATTGTGTTTTACGTATACGTAACTGAAATATTTTTGTTTTCTATTTACGTATACGTAACACTATTGGTTTCAACGTACCAAATCAATTGTATACAACCTAACTAGCATAATTATAACCATAACAATCATCAAACACATCTAGCATGCAATCCTACAACATCACATAATCAAAAAGTTTCCTCTTTAGGCAAGTTATGAACCATACGCAACTAGCGTTTTCCAAATAACAATGTACTCATCAAATAGGTGCAATAACATCAATTAAATAACAAGTCACCAACTTTATTACAAAAATCCATGTTTGGATGAACTAGGGTTTCAATCATAAATCATAGAATCTTAAAATAACGAAATCGGATGGAGAAACTTACGTAGAAGTGTTAGCAATGCCTAGGATAGACCGAATACAAGTTCAATTGCAAGAATGAAGATCAAATGGGTGGTGTATGGTGGTGGTTTTTGGTTCGGCTTCAATGGGGGTGGGGTTTGGGATCGCCACGGCAAAGGGAGAAAAAAGAGATTAGGGTTTTAATTTTTTTTATAAAAATCTATATATACATGCATGAATGGGTTTAAAAATGGATTATGGATAATCCATGGGTTATCTAGGGGATCCATGGGTAATTTAAAAGTAAGTTTCACTAATGACAATAAAAACCCTTAACTAAAATTTTTATAAAATCCTATTATATAAAAACAAGCTTGATAATTAATTTCCGATAAACATAAGCGTTTTCGCAAAAGTTCGCATAATTCACGTAAAAGTCACCTAGCATGTAAATTCACATTATTTACATTAATATAATTGTTCGCAATTATTTTTATTAGTTCACCAACGTTCCGGGTAAGACTCTTGTGTGATCCGGTAATTTTTTGAATTACCGTTACGTGCGTGTTTGTGCGATAACTGACACATTTAATTAACCCTAATTAAACGTAATGTATGCATGACTAACTGAGATAATTGAGTTTGTATAAATAAGTGTTTGATATAACGATGTTTGCGTTAACGGAGTTAACCTGAAATTGTCGGATGTCACATTATCCCTTTGTTGAAAGAATTTTCGTCTCGAAAATTAAGCAAAGTGGCTAGTTGTATGAAACAAAAATTTTGGGTTGTCACAGAGTGGCTAGCTTGGAAGACGAATTGGAATCTTCTTTAGCAAAGGTAAATGATTTGCACTTACTTAGTAGTGGATAAGTAGTTTATATGTAAGTAGATAATGTGGTAAATTCTATTTACATGTTGTATGTTGACTTTGACTATGTGCGTATGGTCAAACTAAAGTGTGAAATATGGTAAAAGTGGTGTAGTTGACTAATGTGGTAAATAGTCAAACATAATATGGTAAAAGTGGCGTAGTTGACTAATGTGGTAAATAGTCAAACATAATGTGGTAAAAGTGGTGTAGATGACTAATGTGGTAAATAGTCAAACATAATGTGGTAAAATTGGTGTAGTTGACTAATATGGTAAATAGTCAAACATAATGTGGTAAATAGGTATAGTTGACTAGAGTGGTATATAGTCAAACAAATTATAGAATGTGGTGATTTGTTGTAAATTGACTTAGCGTAGTATAAGTCAAACCATTTATGGATAAATGGTGAAATTGATATAAAATTTATTTAATGTGGTATAAGTCAAACCATTGTGAATAATAGTGAAATTGGTGTAATTCTATGTGGTTAATAGTCAAACTTAAATGTGCAAATGTGGTAAATTGGTGTAATTAGACTATGTGGTTTATAGTCAAACTTGAATGTGCAAAGGTGGTAAATATGTGTAATTAGACTATGTGGTTAATAGTCAAGCTTGATTGTGCAAAGGTGGTAAATAGATGTAACTAGTACTTTCGTGTTTGTCGTTGACTGTTTGAAAAGCTGAGGATACTTTTGCATCATCTGATCCTCGCGTTCCCATGTGAACTCCGTCCATGCTTCGAGTTCCAGCGAACTCTAACGATTGGGATTTTGCTATGCTTGAGCGTTTTGACCTCTCGGTCCATGATTTCAACTTGTTCTTCGATGAAACGTAATTGTTCATCGATTTACAACTCCTCGAGTGGAACCACAAGTGTCTCATCTGATAGGCATTTTTTCAAGTTTGAGACATGAAAGACATTGTGCACTCCATTGAGTTCATCTGGTAGGTTCAGTTGATACGCAACTGGGCCAATCCTTTTCACTATCTCGAATGGTCCAACGTAACGCGGGTTTAGCTTGCCCCGTTTTCCAAAGCGGTCACACCTTTCCAAGGTGAAACCTTTAACAACACTTTGTCACCCACCTGAAATTCTAACGGTTTTCTGCGCTTGTCTACATAACTCTTTTGACGGTCACGAGCTGCCGCCATACGATTTCAGATTTGCACGATTTTCTCCGAAGTCTCGTGCACAAGTTCAGGACCCGTAAGTTGGCTATCTCCAACTTCAGCCCAACAAATAGGTGATCGGCATTTCCGTCCATACAGTGCCTCGAACGGTGCTGCCTTGATGCTAGTATGAAAGCTGTCATTGTAGGAGAACTCTACTAAAGGCAGGTGAGTCTCCCAACTGTTACCGAAATCAATTACACAAGCCCGTAACATGTCTTCTAGGGTTTAAATAGTACGTTCACTCTAGCCATCTGGTTGAGGATGGTAAGCTGTGCTCATATCCAGGCACGTGCCCAGTGCTTTCTTCAATGATTGCCAGAAACGTGAGGTGAAACGAGCATCTCTAGAAGAAATGATTGAAATTGGCACTCCATGCCGAGAGACTAATTCTTTCAGATAGATGCGGGTTAATTTCTCCATTTTGTCAGTTTCTTTAATTGCAAGGAAATGAGCTGATTTGGTTAGGCGATCCACTATCACCCAGATGGTGTCGCATCCACTAGGAGTTAAGGGTAATTTGGTGATAAAATCCATGGAAATCCGCCTCCCATTTCCACATCGGGATTTCCGGTTGGTGGAGTAATCCAGATGGATTTTGGTACTCTACTTTGACCTTTGAACAAGTCAGACACTTGCTCACATAGGTGGCTATATCGGCTTTCATGTTCGGCCACCGGTACAGAACCTTCAAGTCATGGTACGTCTTGTCGGAACCAGGATGAATATAGTATCTAGACTTATGAGCTTCATCCATAACAAGTTCTCTCAAGTTCCCATACACCGGGACCCATATTCGTTCAGCGAAATAGTGAATACCATCTGATTTGACCTCCAGTTGCTTCTCCATACCACGAGTGGCTTCCAACAATAAGTTCTCCTTTTTCAGGGATTCAAGTTGAGCATTACGGATCAATTCGGGTAATCCTGTGTGAATAGTGAGTTGTAAAGCTCGAACTCGTCGGGGTTTGGTTTCCATTCTGCTTAGGGCATCGGCTACTACGTTAGCTTTGCCCGGATGATATTTAATGGAACAGTCATAGTCATTCAAGAGTTCTATCCAGCGACATTGTCGCATGTTCAACTCTTTCTGTTCAAAGATATGTTGAAGACTCTTTTGATCGGTGTAAATAGTTCACTTGGTACCGTACAAGTAATGTCTCCATATTTTCAGCGCGAATACTACGGCTCCCAACTCCAAGTCGTGAGACGTGTAGTTCTTCTCATGAATTTTTAATTGCCGAATGCGATAACCTTCTCGCGTTGCATCAACACACAACCGAGACCTTGGATGGAGGCATCGCAATACACTACGAAGTCATCCGTTCCCTCTAGTAGAGATAGGATGGGTGCGCTGCAGAGCTTCTGCTTCAATAGCTGGAATGCTGATTCCTTGGTTTCGCTCCAGTTATACGGTTTACCTTTTTGGGTTAGGGCGGCGAGAGGCTGAACAATCTTCGAGAATCCCTCAATAAATCGACGGTAGTAGCCATCCAATCCTAGAATTGCCGCACCTCTGTCAGAGTCGTTGGTGCTGCCCAATTCTTGATGGCTTCTACTTTAGCTGGGTCGACATGTATTCCTTTCTCATTAACTAAATGTGCTAAGAATTGAACCTCGCGAGTCCAAAAATCGCATTTGGAAAACTTGGCGTACAACTGCTCTTGCCTCAGCAGTTCAAGAATAAAGCACAGATGCTCTTCGTGTTCTTCCATACTCTGGGAATAGATGAGGATATCGTCAATGAAAACGATGACGAACTGGTCGAGGTAGGGTTCACACACACGGTTCATGTGATCCATGAACACTACGGGTGCGTTGGTTAATCCGAATGGCATGACCAAAAACTCGTAATGGCCGTACCGGGTTCTGAATGCGGTTTTGGATATGTCTTCATCTTGAACTCTCAGTTGATGATATCAAGATCTTAAATCGATCTTTGAGTATAAGCTCGACCCTTGAAGTTGGTCGAACAAATCTTCAATGCGGGGAAGTGGATAGCGATTCTTGATACGTACCTTGTTTAGCTTCCTGTAATCAATGCACATACGGAAGCTCCCATCTTTCTTTTTGACAAATAGGACTTAGGCTCCCCATGGCGATGAGCTAGGTCGGATAAAACCCTTATCCAACAGCTCTTCCAGCTGTGTGGATAGCTCCTGCAACTGACTTGGTGGAAGTCGATATGGTGCTCGAGCAATATGTGCTGCTCCAGGTGTTAGGTCGATCTGAAATTCGACCTGACGATGGGGTGGAAGACCAGGCAAGTCTTCAGGAAATACTTCTGGAAAGTCACAAACGATAGGAATATCTTCCAGATTCTTCTCCTCGAAGGGTTTCTCGGCGACTAGGGCTAGTATCGAGGCATGACCATTACGCAAACACCTTTTCACCTTCTTGAAAGAGATGATGCCTATGACTGCACCACTCTTCTCGCCTTGGACAGAAGAGATCTCTCCGCTAGAAAGATGAATACGAACAATCTTATCTTTACAGACGATCTCAACTTGGTTTTTAGATAACCAATCCATGCCGACGATTATGTCAAAACTGCCAAGTGTAACTGGCATGAGATCGATATCGAGTTTGTGACCAGATAGTCCTAACTTACATCCCTTGAGGATGTGAGTTGCCTCGATTAACTTACCGTCATCTATTTCTACGGTATACCCGTGTTCTAATGGGGTTGGGGTTGTTTCTATCTGTTTACTAAAGCTTCTAGATATAAAACTTCTATCAGCACCAGTATAAAAATGTGTCAACACTAGGTTGGTAAGTTCACAGGTTTCAACTGTAAGTAAAGTAACCAGATAAAACAAATGTAATTATATCGATAGGTAGCTGGCCTATAAAACATGTTACTAAAGCGTTTCGACACCGAAGCTGATTGATTGTGTTTGAATGCCTTCCACCATGTCTATCATGAAACAATGATGAGATGTTTAGGTCAATTTTACACCCGTTCGATCTCCAGTCGAGTTAGCGCGACTAACACGGGTGGGGCTTGTCAACCCCAGTAGTACTACTCAAGATTACCTCGTTATTCCCTTATATTAAACGGTTCGATATGTAAGGACTTTCCATGATATGTTTGCGCTTAGTACACAAGTGATATAAAAGAAATGTAAGATCTAACTGTTTGCGTTCATGTTTTCTCCCCTAGTTTAAAACAGAAAAAGGGGCCGTGAAACTCACCTTAGAATGCATGCAGATGAACAGCTAAGTAAAGACCGGTGAATCTCTAACTACCACCTATTAACATAGGTCTATGTGTGTGTGTGTTTGTGTAGGTTGATATGAACCCTAAGTATCCAAACAATCCCAATGTTTTAAGTGTTTTGAAAATAGTTGTTAGTTTACCAAGATTGACCAAGTTTGACCCGACGACCCGTTGGTGACCCGTTTAGTGAGTTATTGTCTGTTTAGTATACTAATACACGTAATGTACAAGTAGTTCATGTTTCACGATGCATACATGATTCACAAACCTTCCTAACATGGCATGCTATGAACACACAATGCATTTCTATCAACAAGGTTACTATTATTAGTAATGTATGAACATGGCGTTTCTATAACACGTTTGCATGATCCTAACGTGTTACTATAATCATACTAATGCATAAAGGATCATTACATCATGTAATTCAAGTCTAGGAACCAAGTTTTAAAATCTAAAAGTTTCCACTTTTAGTAAGTTATGAACAATTTAAGTGCTTTCTACAAAACAACACTTTAGAACTCTTTAATACGTCATAATTGATCAACTAGGATCATCTTACAACAGCATGCACGTGTAACAACTTATATACAACATGTACTTTTAAACAAAGTTTCCTCTTTAGGAAAGCCTACGATTTCTAGCTTTGTTAATGAGATTCAACGCACCAAATCAATTGTATACAACCTAACTAGCATAATTACAACCATAACAATCATCAAACACATATAGCATGCAATCCTACAACATCACATAATCAAAAAGTTTCCTCTTTAGGCAAGTTATGAACCATACGCAACTAGGGTTTTCCAAATAACAATATACTCGTCAAATAGGTGCAATAACATCAATTAAATAACAAGTCACCAAGTTTATTACAAAAATCCATGTTTGGATGAACTAGGGTTACAAACATAAATCTTGGAATCTTAAAATAACGAAATCGGATGGAGAAACTTACGTAGAAGTGTTAGCAATGACTAGGATAGACCGAATACAAGTTCAATTGCAAGAATGAAGATCAAATGGGTGGTGTATGGTGGTGGTTTTTGGTTCGGCTTCAATGGGAGTGGGGGTTGGGATTGCGACGGCAAAGGGAGAAAAAGGAGATTAGGGTTTTAATTTTTTTTTTATAAAAATATATATATACATGCATGAATGGGTTTAAAAATGGATTATGGATAATCCATGAGTTATCTAGGGGATCCATGGGTAATTTAAAAGTAAGTTTCACTAATGACAATAAAAACCCTTACCTATTATTTTTATAAAATCCTAACATCTATAAAAACAAGCTTGATAATTAATTTCCGATAAACATACGCGTTTTCACGAAAGTTCGCATAATTCACGTAAAATTCACGTAGCATGTAAATTAACATTAATATAATTGTTCGCAATTATTTTTATTAGTTCACCAACGTTCCGTGTTAGACTATTGTGTGATCCGGTAATTTTCTGAATTACCGTTACGTACGTGTTTGTGCGATAACTGCCACATTTAATTAAACCTAATTAAACGTAATGTATGTATGACTAACAGAGATAACTGAGCTTGTATAAATAAGTGTTTGAGATAATGATGTTTGCGTTAATGGAGTTAACCTGAAAATGTCGTATGTCACATCATCCCCTTGTTGAAAGAATTTTCGTCTCAAAAATTAAGCAAAGTGGCTAGTTATCTGAAACAAAAATTTTGGGTTGTCACATAGTGACTAGCTTGGAAGACGAATTGGAATCTTCTTTGGCAAAGGTAAGTGTTTTGCACTTACTTAGTAGTGGATAAGTAGTTTATATGTAAGTAGATAATGTGGTAATTTCTATTTACATGTTGTATGTTGACTTTGACTATGTGCATATGGTCAAACTAAAGTGTGAAATGTGGTAAAAGTGGTATAGTTGACTCATGTGGTAAATAGTCAAACATAATGTGGTAAAAGTGGCGTAGTTGACTAATGTGGTAAATAGTCAAACATAATGTGGTAAAAGTGGTGTAGTTGACTAATGTGGTAAATAGTCAAACATAATGTGGTAAATAGGTATAGTTGACTAGAGTGGTATATCGTCAAATAAATTATAGAATGTGGTGATTTGTTATAAATTGACTTAGCGTGGTATAAGTCAAACCATTTGTCGATAAATGGTGCAATTGATATAAAATTGACTTAATGTGGTATAAGTCAAACCATTGTGGATAATAGTGAAATTGGTGTAATTCTATGTGGTTAATAGTCAAACTTGAATGTGCAAATATGGTAAATTGGTGTAATTAGACTATGTGGTTAATAGTCAAACTTGAATATGCAAAGGTGGTAAATATGTGTAATTAGACTATGTAGTTAATAGTCAAGCTTGATTGTGCAAATGTGGTAAATATATGTAAGTTGACTTATGTGGTTATTGGTCAAACTAATGTATGATATGTGAATAAATGGTGTAAATAACTTAATGTAGTCAAAAGTCAATTAAAATATAGAATGTGGTAACATTAGACTAAAATTGACTCAATATGGTAAATGTCAACCTTGGTTGTAAAACGGTAAATAGGTTAGTTACATGAAGTGTGGATACTTCATGGAGGTGTTTACATGAAGTGTGGATACTTCACGCGTAGTAATGAGGTCAAGTACTTCACGGGTGAAAGTGAAGTCAAATACTTCACGGATGACATGAAGTGCGGATACTTCATGGGTCGGCATGGAGTCAAATACTCCATGCGAGAAAGCGAGTGGTGGTTCTCGCAATAGACATGTGGATATGTCAAATTTATGAAGGGTGAAACATTAGGACTTGTATGGGTCAAAACGTGTCTAAGTTGTAGGTCGTTGTATGCCTAAACAACTAATTGATTGAACTTAGAGTTAAACACTTCATAGGTGCAAAACAAGTTGTGATTCTCGTGTCGGGTTTGTCTAATAATTGATATTTTGACCTTGGGTGTTTAAAACATTCACAAAATGTTGTTTGTGGTTTAAAACGACCAGGGGTCGAGTCGAGAGGGTCAAAATGCTAAAAACTGTAAATTAGGGTTGGCTGGTGCAAGGCTGGAGTCTGGGATGCCCAATGGGTAAGTGGGACACCCAAAGTGGGGCTCCTGATGGGTTCTGCCAGCGCTCAAGTGGGACGCTTGTTGGCTGAATTTTTGAGTTTTCTTCCTAGGACACTTTGGGGGGGGGGGGGGGGTCTTGGGACTTGCTATATCATTACTAATGGTTATTTGTGTTTTTTTGAATGTAGGGGAAGCTCCGGTGTGAATCTCGGGTCTCGCATCATATGGATGGATTCTCATGGATCGTGTTGAATTAGTTTTTGTTTCAACTTCTCGTGGGGAATGTTTACAAACTTAATGGGTTGTTAAATGTTGTGGATAACATTGTGGACGTTAATGTTATGTCAAATCTATTTTGTGGTTTCATGGGTAGTAAAATCCATATTTGTAAACTTAAAACGTGTGGATACGTTAATATTGTAATTGGGACCGCTTTCGCGTCCTTTTAAAAAGTTTAAATCGGTTTGAATTTTTGGGTGTTACAATGTTTCACTATTGTAAACTGAAATGCTTGACTTTCTTCCCTTTAACTTTTAGTGCGAATGAATAAATTGAAGTATACATATTAGAAATTGATTAATTGAAACATATTTTTACCTGGCTATTTGCCTCAGGTCATCATCAGGCAATATGTTGTTAGAGGATGTTTAAATGTGCAGTTAATCCGATCATAAGATTGGAATGATTCAAAAATGTCATTTAACATTTTGATATTCTGTATATTGAAGATGCAGAGACAAAGGTGTTGATTCAACCAACGGGGGCTATGGTGGAACTGCATGTGAATTGGGTGGAAAGTAGTTCATCAAATGGATGATATGGGTTGGTTGTCTCAACGGACTGCGCGGTATTTCACAACATCCTCTCTTCGTAAGTTAATCCAACATTACCTTTATATTCGGTGATAGATACATTGTTTTCTTAGAAATTTCTCTATCTCATAGTTGGTAGAAAACATGCATTTCATAGTTCTTAAACTGGGAATCAAAATCTATTACAGCGAAAGTCTTATTTAAAACATTCAAAAATTCACAAGGAATTTAAAACTTTAATCATAATTGTTCATAAACTATCATAACAAGGGAATGTCAGTCTTCATAGTAGAGCAACCCACCAATCCATGCTATCAAGTCCTCGCAACTTCTCTATTCTTTCATTCTCTAACCTGATGTGCATACTAAAAGTCAGATATACCGAGTGAGTTCTATCTTTACTTTCACATCATAAAACTTTACTTGAAATTAGTTTTCTTTTGTTATACATATTATGTACATATTCGAAAACTCTTTCATTTACTTTCAAACTTATCACTTTACTTTACTATCAATTCGCTTTCTATATTAATGTAACTTTATAAAATATAAGGTTCTTTCATTAATATTGTCATAACATGTGCTTGCACAAAACAAGACTTCTATCGCTGTTTGGAACGAATCCAAGACTCTTGTCAATGCTTAGACGAGCCAAGACTCCTGTCAATACTTGGGTGAAGCCAAGACTCCTGTTAATGCTTGGACGAATCCAAGATTCCTTTCAATGCTTGGACGAATCTAAGACTCCTGTCAATGCTTGGAAGAATCCAAGACTCCTGTCAATGCTTGGACGAATCCAAGACTCTGGTCAATTCTTGGATGAATCCAAGACTCCTATCAATGCTTGAAAAAAATCCAAGGCTCCTGTCAATGCTTGGACAAAATCCAGGCTCCTGTCAATGCTTGGGTGTAAACCAAGACTCCTGTCAGTGCTTGCAAGGCTTCTATCAGTGCTTGTATAACACAACTCCAACAAATTCTTGTATAACACAAGACTCCTATCCTCGTTCTATCACTATCACTATAAGTAACTTTCCCAATACACTATCAACATTCATTCATACTTTACACATAAGCAAACAATTCAATTAGCACATATTATCACATAAGCACATAACATGGCATCTGTCACTACCATTCGGTATTATTATACTGCTTTCATTATAAGTTTATTCTTTACCTTTCTATCATTACTGTTATAAAACATTTGTTATTAAGTACTGTCACAGTCTTTCTTTATCTTTCATTTTAACAAATGTTTTCTTTCAAAGTATGCACATCAGCCCAAAAACTTATAGAAAAGGCAATAGAAACTCACCAGGTACGCTATTACTATCCAAACGTGAGACTATCAAGCTAGGCAAAGTGCTATATGATTTGTACAAATGTAACACATGAAATCTATCAACTTTTAACTAGTGTCGCCCGACACTAGGGTCGTCTTGCATTAGTGTCACTGGTGACAACATCGCCATAACTTGCATTATGGACTTAGTGTCGTCTATCATTAGTGTTTCCACTTAGTGTCCCCCCTTAGTGTCTCCACTAGCTAGTGTTTCCACTAGCTAGTGTCTCCACTAGTTAGTGTCTCCACTTGAATAAACCAAGACTCCTGTCAGTGCTTGCAAGGCTTCTATCAGTGCTTGTATAACACAACTCCAACAAATTCTTGTATAACACAAGACTCCTATCCTCGTTCTATCACTATCACTATAAGTAACTTTCCCAATACACTATCAACATTCATTCATACTTTACACATAAGCAAACAATTCAATTAGCACATATTATCACATAAGCACATAACATGGCATCTATCACTACCATTCGGTATTATTATACTGCTTTCATTATAAGTTTATTCTTTACCTTTCTATCATTACTGTTATAAAACATTTGTTATTAAGTACTGTCACAGTCTTTCTTTATCTTTCATTTTAACAAATGTTTTCTTTCAAAGTATGCACATCAGCCCAAAAACTTATAGAAAAGGCAATAGAAACTCACCAGGTACGCTATTACTATCCAAACGTGAGACTATCAAGCTAGGCAAAGTGCTATATGATTTGTACAAATGTAACACATGAAATCTATCAACTTTTAACTAGTGTCGCCCGACACTAGGGTCGTCTTGCATTAGTGTCACTGGTGACAACATCGCCATAACTTGCATTATGGACTTAGTGTCGTCTATCATTAGTGTTTCCACTTAGTGTCCCCCCTTAGTGTCTCCACTAGCTAGTGTTTCCACTAGCTAGTGTCTCCACTAGTTAGTGTCTCCACTTGAATATTCTTCATTAATTAACTGTTTTTGATTCAAAACCGTAACTTTTACATCCAAGATATTTATCTAGCTTCCATAAAGCTAGATCTATGCTTTTTACTCCATTTCATATGTAAAAATCCGACCTTTGTTGAAGAAACTCTAGTTTATTCCATAAAACCTATTTAAACCTAAAACAGAGATTTCAAAGTCAATTCTTACCAGATTTTGTGTGTTTCTACTCCCCTTTCTTTCTAGGATTGATCCAAGGAAAGTATGGAGCAATATGGAAGGTTGAATAATGATTCTTGAAGTTTTCTCTCTATAGAAATGGATGAGAATGATGAATTGAGGAAGAGTTAGAAGGTGGCAGCTAGGTTAAGCCCCTCCCTCCTCCATACCGTCTTTCGTCCCTTATCATGTTTAGTCCTTGTTTGTTCTTATTCTTTTCTTGAACCACGTTTAAAGTGTTGGGTTTTCGGTATGTTACAAGTCTACCCTCCTTAAAAAAGGTTTCATCCTTGAAACCTTATATAAGTCAAATAGTTGTGGATACGACTCCTTCATCTCCTCTTCGGTTTCCTATGTAGCCTCTGACCCTCTTCTAAGTCTCTACTATACATTTACTAACCGGATTACTTTGTTTCTCAACTATTTCTCCTTTCTATGTAATATGGTTACGGGCACTTCGCTGTAGTTTAAAATGTTAGGTACTTCAATGTCCATAAGTGGCACGTGCGTCGTTTGGTCAGCAAAACACTTTCGCAAGTGTAACATGAGAAAAGTGGGATGAATTCCACTTAGTTTATCGGGTAGTTCCAGCTTATATGTAACTTCTCTAACTCGTGCTCTGAAGGGTTCGACGAATCTTGGACTTAACTTTCCCCTCTTTCTAAATCGTATGATCCCTTTCCACAGAGACACCTTTAACTTTACTCGGTCTCCCACATTGAATTCAATGAGTCTTTGTCTCTTATCCGCGTAAGATTTCTGTCTGTCTCGAGCGGCCTTCATGTGAGATTTTATCTGATCAAATCTTTCTGAGGTCTCTTTAACCACTTCAAGGCTGTCATATTCTCTCTGACCTATCTCTCCCCAATAAACGGGGGGTCTACACCTCCTACCATACAACATCTCGTAGGGCGGCATGCCTATTGTCATGTGATAATTTTTGTTGTAGGAGAACTCTACTAGTGGTAAGTAGATGACCCAACTGCCACCGAAATCAATAACACAGGTACAAAACATGTCCTCCAGTGTTTGGATGGTCCTTTCGGACTGACCGTCCGTTTGCGGGTGGTACGCCGTGCTGATATTCAATCTTATGCCCATTGCTTTATGGATTTTTTTCAAGAACCTCGATGTGAATCGTGTGTCCCGGTCAGATAAAATCGACAATAGCACCCCATGCCATGCAACAATCACCTTGATGAACACTTCCGCTAACTTCTCTAACGAGAATATTTCACGGATGCGTAAGAAGTGTGCACTCTTTGTCAAATGGTCTACGATTACCCAAATGGTATCATGACCTTTCTGTATGAGGTAGCTTGCTTATGAAGTCCATAGTAATATTCTCCCTTTTCAATCTGGTATATACAAAGGTTGGATTTTACCATATGGTTTCTGGTGCTCGGCCTTCGCATGTGAATAAGTCAGGCACTTGCTTACATTGGTAGGGATTCAAGGTCTTTGGCAGACAAGTGGGAGGTATTATGGGGCTGAAATTGGTGGGGATTTGGTGATTGATCGAATTCGAAAAAGGAGTGTGTTACAATAGGTTTCTTGGTGATCGAGTAGTAACAGAAGTGTCTTCAGCCACGATTAGATTTCAGTCGTCTGTAAACTTCTTAGCCAAGAAGAAGAATAACAGGTGGCTTGTTTATTTCGGCATGTAACAAACCAACGTACTTTGGTGCAGTAGAAACGAGATCAGCAGGGGCTGAAGAGGATCATTTAGCAACCAAGAAGACAGAAAAGCACGGGGCTCGTCGTGTTGGTAGTCAATAGCTACGGGTGTAGATCTTAGGGAAGGTTTTCATGTGTGGTGAAGATCCGGTCAAGGATTGATCAAAATGGGTTAGCACCGAAACAAGTTAGAAGCTTCTTCAATCATGGTTTGATCAAGATCAACTCAAACTCTTGTTCTCCTAGTACAAGTACAGATTGCATAGAGCAAGTTCTTTTGACAGAAGGCAACCAACATACACAATATAAATGAAAAACAAAGCATGTGGCTAGTTTTCGGTTAGTGAACGGGTTTTGTGATTAAGGTGTGATCGGTGTTGGAGTTGTGGTGTTCTGATCAAGGGAGATTGAAAACTGTTAACAATGGTTTTATAGAGCTAAGTGGGATAATGTGAACAAACAAAGATTAGGGGTGATTGTTGGACTTAATCTTGATTAGTTCACATGTGAAGACATAAATCGGGTTGGATTTGACGTGCAGGGGCTGCTGTGGAACTAACTTAATGGGCCAGGGGCATACGAGTCATTTAGTTTGTTTAATTTGGGTTTAAGTTGAGTATAGTAATTATTGGTTAAATTAGTTAGAATTTTATTTGGGGTTTATTTATTGTTTAGGTTTATCTTAATGGGTCAAGATAAACGTAGTTAGTTTAAATTATCCATTTGTTAAGAGTTTGAAGTTAATTAGGATTGAGTCATGTGGGTTTATTTAAAGGGTCTTGGTTCATTGTAATTATTCAACGTTAATTTACGGTTTTATCCGATCTGTTGTTGGATCAACCATCTTCATTTTTTCTTGTGTTTCTGTTCAATCAACCCATTTGTGCCTTCGGGGTAAATTTTTTTATATAAATTGTGCTTTGAACATCAATATTTAGGAAAAATGAACTTTATTCATCATTTAAAATGTTTTGAATGATAATCAATTTCCTAATTTATCAATTAAATGCATTATAACTTGAATTTTCGTTATGCTAGAAAAATTGGAGGGTTTTGTCGTGTCAAATTAAAATGAGTTTGGTTCAAAACGAGTTATTTTAAAAAGTATCAAAGGTTAAAGGAATTCTCACGAAAGTGGGCTTTTCTGAAAATGGTTCATTTGTTATATTTGTTTTTATGGCGGCTAGTGGCCATGACAGTAGCAATAGTGGCGCGTGGCAGCGATGACAGTAAAGGTGACGACAGCGGAAAGTGGTGGTGTGGTGGCGGCGACCATTAGGTGGTAGTGATAGTGGTTTTGTTGATAATGACCAATAACTGATTGTTGTAGTAAGTTGTGGTGGCAATGGTGACGGTAGTTGTGTTGATGGCAACCGACAGATGGTGGTTGGGACGGCGATGACCAGCAGGTGGTGGCGACAGACATTGACAGTGGGTGGTGCTCGTCCATTTGGACACATTATAAGTTAACAAGTTTGATAAATGTGACTTATTTTAACTTATGTAGACTTAAATCAATCCATTTAACAAAACAAAAAAAAACCCAAATCAACACATTTTTTAAAGAATAGGTTATGATTACCCTATGTAATTTTCATTCAAACATGTTCATTATCATTATTTGTAAAACGTAATTAAGGTTTAGAACAGCATTTCCATAAAAACTCATCTTACGTTAAGATTGACCATTTCAAATATAAATATAAACATAAACACATTAATAAATAATAAAAATAGTGTTTCTAAACTATAAAATGTAAACGGTTATGCATTAAACCAAAATTCACACTTTGGGTTACAAACCCACTTAGGGTAAGAGGGGCACCCTCGGGTAAGGGCCTCGGATACTCGGGTTGACACGGGTACACCGCCGCCGTCAATGCGGGTTCGTTCACGGGTAGACTTTTGCAGTACATTTACCCGTGTTCAATTCTCCAATCTAGCCGTTGGCCCCATTATAGCCGTTGCCCCTATTTAAATAAAAAAACTTTTTTTCTTATATATACAATACATTTATACCATATTTTTCACACCCAACATATTTCATTCAACTATATTTCTACTTAAAATCATGGATTCTAAAAAAGCAAAAGCCGGTACTTGAAAAAAATCAAAGGCCGGTTCTAGCCAAAACCCCTCAACACAACAACCTACTCAACCATCACACCATCCGCATCAACCGGCACCATACCCATATTATCCGTATGCTCAAATTTCCACTCAAATGCCCGTAATGCCTACTCAAATTGCACCTGGTCAATACACCTATCCATTATAAGATCAACTTACGTTTGAGACTTTTGCACCCCGCTACCAAAACCTACCATTCCGTAACCCAAACCGTAACGATGAAGATCGACCACTCCCGATCTTTAATAACGACAAAGATGAAGTAGAAGCCGAAGCGGTTGCTCAATACACAACCATGAAGGATCAACGGGAGTCTACACGGGATGTTATTTTGAAAGAACTATTGGATTCAAAAAAATCAAAAGATCAAGATATTAGGGTGATGGTGGAGGAACAACGGGGGGCAATTCGGGAGGATCGTATGGACCGTGATTTAAAGATGTTTACGGATCCTCACAATCATGTGACCGGACCGATGTTGGAAATAGTTCTAAAACGAAAACGTGAAATAGCTAGTCGATACGGGTGGCCTTGTGATTTCTAGATTTATTTTTATGTACTTTTTAAATTTAGTGTTTTTTAATTTTTATTGTACTTTTTTATTAATGAATTTGTTTTTATTGTTATTATTATTATTATTTGTTTTTTATTTTTAATGTACTTAAAAAAAGAATTTATTTAAATAAAATGAGGGTATTAGGGTTGTGCCCCCTTTACTTTAGAGTATTAGGGTAGCAAAATAGTAAAAGTGAGGTGGTACAACCTTATTGGTTGGTTTTGTAATGGTAGATTTTTTGTGAGGGTTGTGTCCCCTTCACCAAAATCAGAAATAGAATTATGATTAAGAACAAGTTAATCACATGTATCACTTTGATTTTCTTAAGTATGCATAGGTTGGTCTCATGGTCTTCCTATGTCCCTGTCAACAATTTCTTCCAACTAAAGAACGTGTTGATTAGGTCAACAACTTAAGTTTCCAGAATTTAACTTATATTTTATGTCACAATTAGTCCCCAATTGCAATTAAACATTTTTTTTTCTCTTTTAAGTGATTCAACTTTCATCTAATATTCTAATTTTGTAATTACCAGGTTAATAGATTACCACTTGATGACTTGTCAGATAACCTTTTTCTAACCCCTAATGCTTATGTGGACTATACGAACAATGACTTGACATTTTAATTAAAAAGTCACGACGCTATTTACATATAAAAAAGCCATGACACTATTTACATATAAAAAAGCCACGTCATTATTCATATAATCCATATAAGCATTAACAATTAAAAAAAATGTTACTTGAAACGTCAAAAAGTGGTAACTTGTTAACCTAGTAATTACGTAAGATTAGAATATAAAATGAAAGTTAAGTAACTTTAGACGGATAAAAAACGGTAAATACCATAAAAAAAAACAAATATACTTTATATTTTTTCTCACAAAAGTCTCTTTAACAATTTTTTACACATAAAATACCAATATGCTTTCTTTTTTTCTCGCAAAAGTCACTAAACATTTTTTTACACATAAAAACTAACATAGTTTCTGTTTTTTCTTACAAAAGTTCATCAACAATTTTTTACACAACTATTACCCTAGCAAATGAATTAGCGGAAGCAAGACAAATGAAATCTACCGACAGAAGCAAGAGCAAAACAAGCAATTTGATTGCAAAACAATTTGATTGTTTATGTGTTTTCATATATTTTATATGTATTTTTACAAAATGGATTCAATTCGATTACAAATCATCTTTTTATAGAATGAATTTCATTCTCATAACAAAGTTTAATATTTAAAAAATTATTGAGTGACTTTTGTAAGAAAAAACAGAAAATGTGTTGGTTTTTATGTGTAAAAAATTGTTAGAGAGATTTTTGTAAAAGAAATATAAAGTACATTGGTCTTTTATGGTATTTTCCCATTAAAAAATTTTAAATGACTTACTTGAATATACGAAAAACTTGATTTGTGTTGTGTGAAGTTTCATTTTTTATCGTTGAAAGAGGGTTATAAATCACAAAAAAGACCGAAACAATTAAAATCATAAGGGCCATATGATGCAATTTATTATACTTCAAGGGCCAACAAAACAACATATTTACTTAAATACTTACGGTTCTTCACATACAGAGGTTTCAGTTTGAAGCTCCAAAGCTTGTTGAACCAAATCCAAGTAGAAGAGGGAGAGAGAAAGAGAATCACCAAGCTTGTTTTTTTCGTAAATTTCTAGGGTTTTCTGTCCAAAAAATGGCTAGCTCTGGTCCAAACGATGAGATTGTTTCCATGGAGCTCCCTGCACCTTCTGGCTGGAAGAAAACGGTTATTTCTCCTTCTTCTCTCTACATTCCATCTTGAACTATATATTTGTCAGTTATTTGAATAGGGTTTCGTTGTGAACTTCAATTGGTTCAAAAATTACTGTTCTTGGTTGACTTTTGTTTGTTTTTTTATGGGTTTTCAAAATTAGGGTTTTTTTTTGTGGGTTTCTGTCAATTCGAAGAAATTTGGGGCTTACAAGTTATGATTTTTAATTTTTTATGATGCCTTGTATAGATTCATATGAATGCCTAAATTTTATGTATACATTGTTGTTCAATTTTGTGAATTGGGTTTAGGGTTTTTGATTAATTGGGGAAAACATGGGTTGCTTTTGGCAAATTTAATTTTTGGGGTTTTTCCTAAACTTATGTGAATTCTTTAGTCTCTTTCATTTTGTGAATTGAGTTTTGGGTACTCTATTTTTATATTCTTGAACAAAATTTGGTTTTTTGAGTATATTTGCAATGGGATGTGTTCTTGAACCAATAGTATGTTGAGAACGGGGAGAACTGCATTAAGTCTTACATTATTTATTATATAAATTGATAAGAATTCATGTAGATTTCAGTATGTTTAAGGTTTGATTTTAGAAAACATGGTATCTATAGTCGTTTGTCTAAATGCATATATGCACATACACTATATGCATATATGCACATTTTTATACTTAAAAAAAATTCAGGAGAGGGGAGATGAAATAAAATTAAGAGTTAGGGAAAGATAAACAAAACATTGTTTTTCAATTCTACTTTTTTTTTCACTAAAGCAATGTGTACACGTCTTATGCGGTTCTTGCGATTCTCGCGGTTCTCAACATATGTTTGGTTCTGAAAAGAATGCGCCCCTGTTTCCAATTAGAGTACGAATTTAAGGGGTTTCAAATTCAATTATGTGGATTAGGTTTCGGGCTTACTTTCAGTTCTGTTAACCTGTGATTTGTTCTGATATAAACTTTGGTTTGTCTGAGCATATTTCGAGTTGAAGATTGGTAAAAATTTAGGTCTAAGTTATATAAACTTTTAGTTTATGAATTGGATTTTCCTGTTGGTGAAATTTTGGTTTAATAGTTAATTTTTGAAAATCCATTTAGGGTTCTTTTACTATAAATATTTATGTATGTTGTATCCTTTCAATGGTTCTTAGTATTAGACAAGTACCTAAACGATTCTAACATGTATACAATTATGCCATTGACAACATCATCTTTTGCTTTTCGTGTAAGATTATGAATTCATTTTTTGATACGAAATGGTACGGTTGAATTAATAGTTAATACATAATGTAAGGGTAGTGTACAAGTGTGTGACTGATTTTTGAAATAACCTAAAGTACCCTTATCATGGATTTACTTATAGTTCTTGCTAAAGAAAGGAGGGACACCAAAGAAGAATGAGACCGTGTTCACGGCACCAACAGGGGAAGAGATTACCAACAAGAAGCAGCTAGAGCAGTACCTGAAATCACACCCTGGTGGGCCCAAGGTCTCGGAGTTTGATTGGGGAAGTGGTGAGTCTCCAAGGAGGTCAACAAGGATCAGTGAAAAGTCAAAGTCAACTCCACCACCAGCTGAACCTGAGCCGGTCAAGAAACGGTCAAGAAAGTCGACGTCTTCAAAGAAAGAAAAGAAAGAGAAAGAGGATGTTGAAATGCAGGAGGCTGAGAAAGATGATGAGAATGCTAAAGAAGAGGGTGATGAAAAGTGTGAAATACCAGAAATACCCCTGCCAGAGGAAGGAGCTAAGCCTGAAAAGGAGATTGAAGGAGAAGAAACTGGTGTAATTCCAGAACAGCCCTTGTCAGAGGAAGTAGTCAAACCAGTCAATGAGGTCAAAGATGAGTCAAACAAAGAGGTTGAAGAAGAAATGTGTGAAATCCCAAAAGTACCCTCAGAGGAAGTAGTTAAGTCAGTTACTGTGGGGAATGAAGAAGGTGAGCCTATAAAAGAGGTGAATGAACAAAAGTCTGAAATACCAAAAGTGCCCTCGCCAGAGGAAGCAGCTAACCCTGGAACCGAAGAAGTCGACAAACATGAGGTAAAACACGATGAGGCCGCAAAAGGCGTTAATGAAGAAGTGCTTGAAAACCCGATAAAACCTCCACCAGAGGAAGTAATTACCAAGCCTGCAATTGAAGACGCTGTCCCCATAACAAAAGCAGAAGCAGCAGGAGAGACTGCAGTGGAGAACGGTTGTCCGGTAGCAGAAGTCAGCGAGGTCAAGCCTTCGTGGGAGGACATAAAGATAGAGTAAGTAGCGGTGGAGGTGCCGCTATGATGATCTTATTTACTGATGAAATCTTATTGCTGATGGAACATTTCTGTAATCTGTTATCTGTAATCTTTCATAGAATTAGGAATCTTGAAAACTTAACTCTAGCAACATTAAAGGGACATATTTGACATTTGCTGTCATAATCTGTCATGAAACCCGACCCGACCCGACCCCTTGAATGCCTTGTTGTGGCGCCTTTGTTGTGAATTCTAGGTTAGAGAGGTCATGTTCATGCTTTAACCACTGCACTTTGTTGGTTTCTTCATCAATCTTCTATTTAGTATTACATTTATTCCTCCATTTCTTGGAAGTCTAACAAAGAATGTAGTACATGTTATTATTTGGTATATAATCGTGATTCCCCAGACCTATATTACTGGGTTTGTTTATTTGTTTGGTATATAACCGTGATCAGATTGTGAGTTACGTTTGTTTAACATCGAAGGTTACTTTCTGGCCACTTTTACAATGAAGTGTGCAAACGTAATAGTGAGCACCGACTGTCAGGGTGATCTTGGCAGGGCTCTGTTTAATGATGTTCTTGGCTACGGTGATGTCGCATTTGGTGTACACCTCCTTTGTCACTTCTCCGATTTCCATCAAAGTTAAAAATGAGATTATCGCCTTTGATGAATATCTTTCCTTTTACCCATTCCAAAGAACCTTAAATTGCAAGGTCGGTGCCCAATCAAAGGACACCAACAAATTTTCCAACTTAACCCCTTAGTTTTACAACATTTGCAACACAACCCCTCAATTTTCTAAGGTTTTAGATTTACCCCTTGACAAAGTTCTCAACTCTACCTCTCAGATTTCTAAAGTTTCAAGTTTACTTCTGTAATATATTTTTAATATACGCTAACTTATTATTTTTTACTGATTTGATTTTTCTACAATAACTTTCGTTTGTTAATTTTTTCTTTAAAAAAGACTAATTTGCATATGTGTTTAACTTTTTTTCTTGCAATTTATCTATTTTTCGATTTTCATGACCGAGTCGTGGCAACTTAATATTTTCTTTTATGTACTTAGTCATGTTATTGTTGTCGCCGCAATGTGCGTAACGAGGTTCGCAAACCAGTCGCATCGCGTGGACTTTAAATATGTACTTAAACACGTTAGTATCATCGTACGGTTCCGCCGCAACGCGCGGGTCATATTTTCTAGTTCTTTATAAATGGTATCTCCGTAAATGGCTGGAGGCTGAATCCACCCGATGTCATCACCAACTACATGGTCAAAAGGTTTGGCGTACACCTCCTTTGTCACTTCTGCGACGTTATGATTCCAAACAAAGTTAAAAATGAGATTATCGCCATTGACGAATCTCTTTCCTTTTACCCATTTTTTTATAAAGGGTATATCCCCAAATGTCTGGAGGATGAATCCACCCGTGATCATTGGCGACTACATGGTCAACAGCCACCGTGGTTAGAAACCGCATATATGCCACCATGATGGTCGTCACCACCACAAGATTCAATTTCAAGAATGCCATATTTGATCCCCTAAATTCTTGGATGAAGGGTTGCCTGTTTAATATCTAGGGTTGTATTTGTATATATGAGGCTAAACAAAGATTACACCAAAAGAAAGGAAAATTACAGAGGTTTTCCTAAAATAAAAACAAACACCAATTGTTCCACTCCATTGATAGCTTTGCTCTATTCTTCACCCAAATGAAACCCATTGTCTTTATTTCTTCGATTAACCTTTCGATGGCGATACTCCTGTTTGAGAAAATTACCCGATCTAGCCTTCCAAATCACCCAACATGCCGTAAGAATGATCGATTGAAGCAGCCTTCTTTTTGGATCTTAGGGAGAAAACAAAAATTGGTGCGAGCTTACACCAAGAGCTAATGAATTGCCATATTATTGAGGCAACATAACAACCGGTGAATATATGATCTATCGTTTGATCCACCTCCCCACAGAGCCGACATGAAGTAGTATTAACGTGAACTCTCCTATTAAGGAGAGTTGTCAAGGTAGGAATCCAACCCAGTTTTACAGGCCACCCAAATAAATTTACATTTTAAGGGGAGCCAATTTATCCATGCAAAACGCCAATCTTGGGCCCTATAATTTTCTTGATTTAGCAGAACAATTTGGTATATAAATTCATTAAGTTAACCTCTAACTTATTCGCATTTATTAAGGACATGAGTAAATCTCAAGTCATGAGACTTAGCGTAAAACTTCTCCTTGACTGATTATTTGATGATCAACGGGAAGTTTCTGATTAAAAGCCCAAGAAAAGTTCTCAAAATGTAAGTTGTACCGACGACCTATAGTGAGATTACAATTCTTATTGGCTGAAAACTTGTCTATAATTTTACACAAATAGCGACCGATTTACTCCTGTTTAAATAGGTGTAATTTTAATTAATTTATATCTTGATAATATTAACAGTAGTTGTATATTGTTAGCAAAATTAGCAACTGGTTTGCGACAAATTTAAATCGATTCAAATTTAGTTTGCATTTATTCCTCCATTTCTTGGAAGTCTAACAAAGAGTGTAGTAAAACATATTATTATTTGGAATATAATCATGATTCCTCAGACCATACTCTTTAAGTGAGATATTACTAGGTTTGTTTGCTTGTTTGGTATATAATCATGATCAGATTATGAGCTACGATTATTTAACAGCGACGGTTACTTTCTGACCAGTTAAACAATGAAGTGTGCAAACGTAATAGTGAACGCCGGTTGTCAAGGTGATCTTGGCTTGGCTCTTATTAATGATGTTCTTGGCCGCGGTGATGTCGCATGTGTCGTACGCCTCCTTTGTCATTTCTCCGACGTTATGATTTCCAACAAAGTTAAAAAATGAGATTATCGCCTTTATAAACGGGATCTCCAGTCTGAATCCACCCCTTCTCACCGCCGACTACATGATCAACAGCCACCGTGGTCGGAAACCTCATATATGCCACTATGATGGTCATCACCACCACAAGATTCAGCTTCAAGAATGTCATATTTGTTCTCGTAAATTCTTGGGTTAAGGGTTGTTGTTGATCAGTTCTTGAAACATGATAATGGAAAACAAATAATAATAATAATAATAATAATAATAATAATACCTGATAAGCTAACCGCAG
The DNA here is from genome assembly GCA_023525975.1 of Smallanthus sonchifolius. Classification (NCBI taxonomy): domain Eukaryota; kingdom Viridiplantae; phylum Streptophyta; class Magnoliopsida; order Asterales; family Asteraceae; genus Smallanthus; species Smallanthus sonchifolius. The sequence continues at coordinate 2,829,933 of CM042022.1, forward strand.
AGAGGGAAGACTTCATCATCTCTGATCTGGATCGGGTTCCCGTTTAGGGTGTACGGTTAGGATGGTTAAGGTGAGTTCTTGAGACTCACGATTTTATGAGAGAGAGGGACGATTTTAGTGGTGCTAGTATTGAATGATTCATTAGTCAATTCCCTCTAATTATCTCTCTATTTATATGTACACCCAAGGGGAAACCCATTAATGACCCAATAAGAGTAAGCGGGCTCCTCAACCAATTACTAGCCATAGGTTATTAAATAAATAAGTAATTATATTTGATCATTTAATAATTAGATAAATGATTATAAGAGCCACATATAAAATCGTGTCTTAAATTCTCCCACTTGGCTGAGTAATCATTTATTATGAGCATTGGTAAGTCTACAGAGATTTAATACTCAATTTAGTTCTAAACTGTAACTATAGCAGAGAAATACAGTCATTGAATCAGTATTCAACTCAAGACCCCCATTAATCATACTATAGCACAAATTTAAAACATAAGTAAACTTTATGATCAAATTGATAAATAATCCCTTTAACGTTGATTTGTATAGTTAGTTGTCTATATGTCATTGGGCATGCATGAACATATTTAGAGACAAACAAATTCAAGTGAGGAAATTTTAATAATTAGTCATTCATACTACGATATGCAATTATGTATGGTCATTAGTAAAACTCGTCTTTATTATAAGCGCTTATAAAAGACTTGTGGGTGGTAGACCTTTAGTTATTTAGATCCATTAGCATATCATGAATGTATTCGATACAAAGATTTGGTTTCCTCAACTTGTTAATAATTTATAAGTGAACAATAATTTCGTATCATAATTTAATGCAGCTCCGATCGAACTGTTACTGTTCGAGAAGCAAGGGTAGCTGACTTATCACAATAAGTCTTCAATATGATATTTATATGGAGTTATTAAATTATGAGTCTACTGATAAATTTTCCAACAACATTTAGTGATAATTATGTTGTGATCAGCAACATATTATGTCATTGAAACTTAGGTTGTTGTTAACAGTTTCTTATGACTCCTCCATGAGGTAGGTATGTCAGCTGACATAAGGATATACCTAGAAATTGACATTTTGTTACATTTGACTACAACAAAGTTAGAATAAGAGTAGTCAATTGTTTTAAGTAGGGGTGTAAACGAGCCAAGCCGCTCGCGAGCTACTCGAGATCGGCTCGCTAAAAACTCGAAACGAGCCGAGCTTAAACGAGCTCGAGCCTAAGAATAAGTTTGTTTAATAAACGAGCCCGAGCCCGAGCTTCACTTATCGAGCTCGAGCCGGCTCGCGAGCCTTAATGAGCCTTTTATTTATATAACGTTTTTAATATATTTAATATATATTTATAAAATAATAATAATAAGTATATATAAAATTAAGATAAATATAATTAAATAATATGTATTATGTTATATATAAAAACTATAATAAAATTTAAATAAAAATAATTATAAATATTTATAAATTAATTAATATATAATAAACGAGCCGAGCCCGAGCCGAGCTCGAGCTTATAGAACTACCAACGAGCCGAGCTCGAGCTCACAGTAAGTTAAACAAGCCGAGCTCGAGCCTAGTCAAGCTCGAGCTCGGCTCGTTTACACCCCTAGTTTTAAGTTCTCACTTCTTCTTTAAATTATAGTCTCTCGTTTCTTAAAGATATTGTATATTCCATTAGATGCTTCACAATAATCTAGACTAGTCTAGTGTTCAGCAATGCGAGCAATATCTAAACGAGTATAGACTTTAACCTTCATAAGGCTTCTAATTAATGAAACATAAGGAAATACTTATCACTTATCCTATTAGCCTCTAAAGGAGAACAATTTAAATGTTACACGTGTAAGGATCCTCTTAGAGTAAAGCTTATGGGACGAAACTAATGTCCCATTGGATCTACCTCGGTGTATTTTGATACTTATCACATAAGAGGTATCTCCGAGATCAATCATGTCAAAATATGAGTAATCAATGCTTTGACTCATGTAACATATACTTGTCAAAAGAATGTTATCTATGTAAGAACAAGTTTACATTAGTTTCTCCCACCCATCTTGAGGTAGGTGTACAAATTCACTCAGTTCTTGATGAAGAGAGTTGTATTATGATTTCATTCAACCCATACATGGATTTCATTGACTTACAGAATAAGTGTTCTTAACCTTCAGTTTAGAACTTTAAGATTATTTTATGAACATGTAGATCAATGTTAGGGAAAATTGTTTTAATGTCCATCTAATGTAGCTTAAGTTATTGTAAGCAACTAGAACAGTAATGATCCTCAAAGAAACCTTTTGTAAAACAAGTAAGAAGGTTTTTTGATAATTTATTCCTTCTTGAGTATAACCTTTTGCAATCAATCGTGCATTTCCATTTGGATTTAGTTTAGTTATGAACACCCTTTAGGTAATTCAACCAAATCCCAAATGTTATTCTAATTCATGGAGTCAAGCTTGCTAATAATAGTTTTATTCCATTTGGAATATTGATTGATGCTAATGACTTAATTAGAAGAAGTAGGATTGGAAAACTTTACAGCATCCATTTTAAATTCAGTCAGGTAGGATACATAATCATCAAAGTTAGTAGGCCTTTTGGACCTAGATGACCTCCTGAATTAATTATTGGGTTTATTAGGAGTTTCAAGTTTATAGAGTAGATCTTGGTTAGGTGCTTTCATTTTTAGGTATGTTAGGAGCAACATTAGTTTCTAAGTGTGTAGGAGTTGATGTAGTATGGTGTACAAGAGGTGTAATCGGAGTTAAATTCAAAATTAAATTTAACGAGTCTTTCCCCCGCCTCTTGTACTCCTAGCAAGTCATGATAAGGACTTTTACTGCTCCCACTTAGCTTAAAAATTATAAGTAATTCAACATGCTTAGGGTCAACAGTGTATCTTACATTTGAAGAGCAATAGATTCTAATAGAGAAACAACTTAATGATGTTTATGTTAGTTTCTCTTGTTGATGATTACTTTAGTTTTGGTAAGAAATCTAGGTTTGCCCACTTAGTAGCATCTATGAGACTTTGTTAGGAGTAGTATTAGATTCTAAGGAGACAAGTTGTGATGGAGCAGTGTCATATGCAAGAGGTGTAATTTGAGGTAAGATCAATTTGTCACTCCCCCACCTCTTGCAACTTTTGCAAGCTATAATTAGGACACTTGGCACTCCCACTGATCTTTGAGGTCTCTAGGAACTACACATGACAAGTTTCAATGATGCGCGTGACGTGGGAACCTTTCATATATTTTAGACTTGATTTCATTATCGTCCAAAATTTCATAAGAAATTTAGAAGGAATTCCATTAAATATATATGAACTGATATCTTTAAAGCTTTGGGCCGTAGAAAACAGATAAGATACAAGTAAATATTCTTCTAAATGATGAATAAATTATGTTCGAATATTCCATTTGGGATAACTTCTAGTGGACCCTCATTTATTCCTTTAGCTTTTAACACTTGATTTAAAGTCACTGAGAATGAGATTTGGTAACAATTCATCCTGCATCAACCTCATCGTGATTTCTCATAAAATTTGGTCTTAATGGATGAAGTGCATAGGTCTCATTTATCTTTTGTTAAATTTTCATTTTCATGATAACAAAAGTTGTGAAAGTTTATTGTATCAGGTAGTTCTATGTCATAAAGGTTTCTATCAAAGTGTATGATGACCAATAATATGAGAGTTTAAGTTAATGATGACTTTAATGATAACCAATAATATGAGAGTTTAAGTTAATGATGACTTTGTTTTGGCCATGCAAACCTAATAACTGTCAAAGTGTAGTTTTATTATTGATACTAAATTCCAAGTATTATCCAGAATATGTAAGGTATCATAAAGCCTAATACAAGGATTAATTATTTAATGGTTCTATGTAGCCTTAACATTTGAATTCTGGTAAGGAAACTTATAGAACTAGACTCAACACATCATGTTTTTGATTGGAATATTAATGTCAGCGGACTCAAAAAAATCATTAAGTAGTAACTACCTTATCTTAGCCAGCTAGTCCCTTGGTTTATGGATGGTCTCATTGCTTATGTCTAGTATAATGGCATAAGTTTTGCAGTGATATTTCTCCTTAACATATTCCTTAGAGGATGTAAGAGCTGGAAGCAATACTTGTATTTTGTTTTCTAACCATAGAACTATCCTCTCTATAGTAACTTTTATTCCTCTTTTTAGGTTTAGTGGTAGTGAGGTGAATAACATCCGGTTTTCCAGTTTTAGGCGTTACTTTTCATGTACGTATGTTGCTATCAATACACTCATTTTCCTTTGGTACTTCTGAGTGTTATAGTTGATTTTTTTAAGGCAACTAATCGTACTAGTGGAAAAATTATTATGTACGCACTGAAAAACTTCACTGATTTCATGTATAAACCCTTAGTTTATGGGTCATGTCAGTGTATATTATGATGTGTTCATAGATGTCACTTAACCTTTTATTTAGAATTAGAATGTTTGCATGGGTCTTAGAAATTATTTAGATTCTTCTATTTCCATAGAGAATACATTAGTCTTAGGAAATGTAGAATCTGAAGTAGCTCCCCTGATAGTAATAATGAAAAGGAGTTCTTGATTACCATAAGAGACATTGTGTTTGACTTATCCTACTTTTATGCTCTACTTTTCTTTTGTAGTACTTTTATCAGAAAGAGCAGTAGGAGTGTCATGTCTTAAGAAATAATCAAGACTCAATAAGAGCAAATATTTATGGAAACCCTTAATTAAGCAAAACTCATCTTAGAACCTAGAGTGAAAATAAGGTACAAATAGCTAAAGAAGAACTTAGAGTGATCTATGGGGTAATAATCTAAGGCAGACAGAAATAATAAATTAAATAAGGTTCTACTTAAGAACAATTATTTTATGAAGATGTGATAAAATATATTATAACACCAAACTAATAGATTAATTAGGTTCTACTTAAACAATGTAACACATCACCTTTGGGCAGAAGTGAGACATTTGTTTAGTATTATGAACAATTTAATAGTGAGTATGTGCAGTAAGAATGTAACACATCACCTTTGGGCAGAAGTGAAACATTTGTTTAGAATGCATATAATTAGGGTTGCAGAACACAAATGTAACACATCACCTTTGGGCAGAAGTAGAAACATTCATGTATTTCAGGCGAACTAGTGCTTAATTAGACTTAGATAACTTTACGAGCGTGACACATCACCTTTGGGAAGAAGTGAAACTTTAGGTGTTATTTAAGTTAATCATGTTTTAATATCATGACATGCACTAAGTTATAATGCTTAATTAAGCTTGAATACATTTACACATGCATCACATCACCTTTGGGCAGAAGTGATGCTTTAGGTGTTATTCAAGTAAGTCTTAAGGTTTTGAAAACATTTAATTTTAAGGTTTAACAAAACTAAAACTAAATCATTCATTAATAGCAAACCACCTAATAGCGCGGCCCCGCGGGAAAAAAATTTAGGCACATAAGTAAAGCTAGGTTCACGGTTCTATAAGGGTTCACGGTTCCATAAGGGTTCACGGCTCAGGTGAGAGGTTCACGACTTAGGTGAGGGTTCACGGTTCATTAAGGGTTCACGGCTAAAGTGAGGGTTCACGGTTCAACAAAAGGTTCACGGCTCATGGAAGGTTCACGGTTCATTATCACAAACCGTGAACTGTAAAAAAACCCGTGAACTGTAAAATAACCCGTGAACTTAAACTGTAAACTCAAACTGTGAACTTGAACAGCCGTGAACATAGAGATCCGTGAACTATGAACTGTAAACTTATAATCCATAAACCTTACCCGTGAAACATAGGCCATGAAGACAAAAAAAACGTGAAACAAAACCATGAAGATTGATCCTAATAAGGCAATGCGAAAATAACGAGATTTGATTGTATTTTGATTTCGAAAATCTCTTATTGTTAAGTATATCCAAGTTTATTTATTTAAAATTATAAAATAATATTTTAATTCGAAATCTTGGAGATAAAGTTACATGATTTTAGGAAAAACATAATCAAAACATAATTTATCCCAAAATAAGGGGATTTTCATCGAAATAATGATGAATACGAAGAACAGTTTATGAATATCAGATAAACTGTTCTTCAATAATATCAGATTAAAGTCTGGAATATAAATCTTGAAACATTGTTTTAACAGATTTTGAAAATCTTTATAGATCTCGATTTTAGGAGATCAAAACATAATATATTAACAAAACAGAAAATCGTTAAACGTGATAAGAACGATTTTCATACGGTTTTAACCAAAAACTTTGTTCTTCGATTTTAATTCCAGTTTAGGGAATGAAACAAGAACTGATTAATCAACATCTGCTCTGATACCACATGTTGATCAGTTCTTGAAACATGATAATGGAAAACAAATAATAATAATACTTGATAAGCTAACTGCAGAGAGGGAAGACTTCATGATCTCTGATCTGGATCGGGTTCCCGTTTAGGGTGTACGGTTAGGATGGTTAAGGTGAGTTTTTGAGACTCACGGTTTTATGAGAGAGTGAGGGACGATTTTAGTGGTGCTAGTATTGAATGATTCATTAGTCAATTCCCTCTAATTATCTCTCTATTTATATGTACAATCAAGGGAAAACCCATTAAGAGTAAGTGGACCCATAAACCAATTAGTAGCCATAGGTTATTAAATAAATAAGTAATTATATTTGATCATTTAATAATTAGATAAATGATTATAAGAGTCACATATAAAATCGTGTCTTACCGTCGTTGGTTTAATATATAGGTTTGATTTGTAATTGTAGAGGGTAATTAATAATTATGATGCACCAGTTTGTTTAAAACAAAACATGCTCACGTGACATGAAAAATCAAATGATAAATCATATGTTTTCGTGCTTCTTAGGAATTCTATAAGGCTCGTGTAAGAGATCACATGTCCTTTAGTCATAGTTTCTTTCATTTCTCTTCAATTTGTAACAAATTTGTAACAAACTTGTAACAGATTTGTAACAAGAGGTAAAGCAATTGGATTATTAAATGAATTGGTTACAAATTCTGTTTTTGTTGTCTGTTTACAATCTATATTTACTAAAGATGGATGATAGATTAGCTCATTTTAATGAATTTATTTATGGAGATGAACAAGGGAAGGGGGTGGGTTAGGTTTTATTTTTAGAGAGAGATGGAAAGTAGAACAAAAAACTAACAGAAAATTTGGATAAGGTTAATAGGCTGGATTTTAATTGATACGAAAAGAAAATATTAGATTAAAAAAGTCAAATTTAAACTTTTGAAATAAAATGATTATTTGAGAACCATCTACGAAACATTTGAAGTTTATCCAACAATCAAAGCATTTGAATTTTAAATAATTTCTACAATTATCTATTTGCTCTTATTATTATTATTATTATTTTTTGTTGATACTTATCTTTTGAGTTTTTATCTCTTTTGGATTTCTTTTAAATACATGAGATCTAGACTTGTTTTGCAGATTAGTTTTGAGAATTGAATATTATTTATAAAACCCTTTAGTTTTAAAGCCTTGATCTGATAACTATAAATAGCCCTTATTCTATTAATTGTAATATGCACTTTCATTTATAATAAAATCCTAGCTATCTTTCCTCTGTACATGTTTATCAATTAACATGGTATCAGAGCTTAATCGATCCATATTCTTCGATTTGATGTTTGAAGAATTTGTAACAGCCACTTGTTTCGCGGATCAAACTTGCTGTTGTCGTCTTTATAATTAGGGTTTGTATTTGCTTCCGCTGCTTACTTCGTTTTTGGTATTGGATTATTACTGTTTGATAACATGGCTGGTGTCACACCCCGCCTAAGGCACCCCCTGGACGTGTGCGAGCTCGATTGGTACCTACTTTGATTTCAGAGTTTTTATAAATACGGCGAAAGTCTTTTCAAAAGGATCGTTTCAACATTCTTTCAATCTCAAGGGTTGTATTTGTAAATATCAAAACTTAGTTGGAAGACAAAAGTTTTATATTTACTTTATAAACATAACGATTTAAATACCCTTTCATTTGATTACAAAACGAAGTTGAAATCAAATACACCTCTTGTCTCTTATGGACAAGTTTCAAGCCACCGGAAATAGTACTATCCAGGGTTGATCAGTTCCCCAGTCCTATCTCCTTTTCCTTTGTTTAGGATTTTCTATACACGAGGCCTGAAAATCCAACATGCAAGTTATCCTTTTCACATGTCAGATATGATGTCTCCCTCTCACATTTTCTTTTCTTGGGTCAGATCTTATGTCTGCCCATACCCCATTCTCATTTCAATTTATTCATTTCCTGAAAACATTTTGAAAATAAAATGTCAGCGCGAACGCCGGTGAATACAATTATCTTGACAGAAAATCATTTGGCGCAAACAAGTATTAGTTCATAATCACAACTTTATGTTCAATCCACACATTCAGCAGGCCTGTCCTGTTCAATCGCACCACAGTATACACTGGCGTCATGTCTTATAACAAGGGACAGGTTTACCTCCGAAGTTGTTATAAGACAAGCACCGGCCACAATCTAGGAATTTCACCCGAGACCCGTGTATCCCTTGCAATTTTTACGCATAGAAGAACGTGGAGCATTATTCCCTTAACCTTATTTGGCCATTTTCGTAAACGTAAATGTTTGACATAAATTTAGAAAGAGATAAAGTATTCACCTTGTCTATAGGAATGAGCCTCTAAGTCGGGAATCTACCGAATCAACCTCGTAGCTTGGTTTCTCTAGCGTTTCGACCTTTCTACGAACATTTCTTGCTTTACTGGGCACTACAACGAGCGGGAGTTTGGACTAGGATCTTCGGGAGTGGGCTATGGGGCTCTGGAACGAATTTCAAGTGTAAAGGACGGATTGTGTTGTGAGAAAACGATCAAAATCGTTCAAGTATTTATAGGGGTGAAATGGGGTCCGTAGCGGACCGTTATGCATGGGCGTAGCGGTCCGCTACCGCCCATTGATGACGTCAGCCCTACACGTCCATCTCTGATTGGACCAATCCTAGGTTTGCGGCTAGCGGACCGTTATGGGGGTCATAGCGGTCCGTTATGGGTGCTGAGTCATAGGACACGTGTCAGCTCAAGAAATTGCGGCTGAGTTGCGGCTAGCAGACCGTTATTCAGGTGATGGCGGTCCACCACCCAACCTTGTTTCATAGCAGACCGTTAAGTAAAATGATAGCGGTCTGCTATCTATTTGATTTTCATATTTTTCAATTTTGACCCTAGACTTAGGTATTTTCATACTTATAGTCCCTAAGGTTGTACCTTAGCCAAATTTTGGACAATTTTATGGCAGGTGTTACATCCTCCCAGCCTTATTTTAAACTCGTCCTCGAGTTTATTCAAACAGGTGTGGATATTTCTTTCTCATTTCAGACTCCAGTTCCTACGTATACTCGGGGCCACGTCTGGAGTTCCATTTGACTTTCACAATCATCAATTTCTTTCTTTTCAATCTCCTTTCCTGCCAGTCCTCGATTTGCAAAGGTTGTTCCACAAATCTTAATTTTTCATCTACCTCTACATTTTGTAGGGGTATTACCCGAGATTCATCTGTCAAACACTTACGCAGATTTGACACATGGAATACATCGTGTACTCAATTCATTTCTTCTGGTAATTCGAGTTGATAGGCCACAGAACCAACTCTTTTCAAGATTTTGAACGGTCTTACGAATCTAGGACTTAACTTTCCTTTATTTCCAAATCTGACAACGCCTTTCCATGGTGAAACTTTCAAAAGAACGTGGTCACCGACGTTGAATTCTAATGGCTTCCGTCTTTTATCAGCATAACTTTTATGACGACCGCGAACCGCTTTCAATATATCTCTTATTTGATCAACTTTTTCAGTTGTTGCCAGAACTATTTCAGGTCTGGATAACTGATTTTCTCCTATTTCAGACCAACAGATCGGAGTTCGACATTTATGACCGTATAAGGCTTCAAAAAGAGCAACCTGTATACTCGTATGATAGTTATTGTTATAAGAGAATTTCATTAGAGGTAAGTGGCCATCCCAGCTTCCTCCAAGATCAATAACACAAGCCCTTAACATATCTTCAAGAGTTTGAATAGTTCTTTCGCTCTGCCCGTCCATTTGAGGATGATAGGCATTGCTAAGATTCAGTTTTGTACCAAGGGTTTTTTGAAAACTCTGCCAGAATCGAGAAGTAAATCTACTATCTCTATCTGACACAATAGATAATGGCACGTCGTGTAGTGATACGATTTCGTTAACGTATAACTGTGCCAACTTATCCATGTTGAACGTTTCTTTCATGGGAAGAAAATGAACAGACTTAGTAAGTCTGTCAACAATAACCCAGATATTATCATTCCCTCAACTCGTTCGGGTAAGTTTAGTAATGAAATCCATGGTTATCATCTCCCATTTCCAGACAGGAATTTCAAGTTGTTGTAACAAGCTAGAACGCTTTTGGTGTTCAACTTTTACTTCGGAACAAGTTAAGCACTTTGTAACATAGATAGCGATATGCTTTTTCATCCCTATCCACCAGTAATTGGCTTTTAGGTTATTGTACATTTTATCGCTTCTAGGATGCATCGTATATTTAGATTTATGAGCTTTTTCAAGAATCTCTTCACGAGTATTTCCGTAGATTGGAACCCAGATTCTCTTATTCATTCTAAGGATTCCATCATCACCTTTGACCAACTAGTCAATCATTCCTCCCAATCCTTATTTCTCAAAGTTGGGTTCTTGTAAAGCAAGTTTCTGAGATTCCTTAATACGAGTAGTAAGATCGATTTGAAGATCGAGTCTTAAAGCACGCACTCGTTTAGGTTTCTCATGTTCTTTTCTGCTTAGAGCATCGGCTACAACATTGGCTTTTCCTTCATGATAACAGATTTCACAATCATAATCATTCAGAACTTCCATCCAACGTCTTTGCCTCATATTTAGTTCTTTCTAACTGAATATATACTTTAGACTTTTATGATCAGTGAAGATAGTGAATTTGACTCCATAAAGGTAGTGCCTCCATAATTTCAGTGCGAAGATTATGGCACCCAACTCTAAATCATGAGTCGTATAATTCCTTTCATGAGTTTTCAATTGACGGGAAGCATAAGCAATAACTTTGTTCCTTTGCATTAACACACAACCAAATCCGATGTATGAAGCTTCCCAGTAAACAGAGAAGCCTTCATTTCTATCTGGCAGAGCCAGTATGGGTGCTTGTGTCGGTTTCTGTTTTAGAGTTTCAAATGCTTCGGACTGTTTAGGACCCCATTCATACTTAACTGACTTGTGAGTCAGAAAAGTTAATGGTACAGCAATTCGAGAGAAATCTTGGATAAATCTTCGATAGTAACCAGCCAAACCGAGAAAACTACGAACTTTGGTTGGTGACTTCGGAATTTCCCATTTGGATATAGCCTCAATTTTAACAGGATCAACTTGGATGCCATTAGCGTTAATGACATGTCCAAGAAATTGAACTTCTGATAACCAAAACTCGCATTTTGAGAATTTAGCATATAGCTTTTCTGTTTTTAGGAGTTCAAGAAAGATTTTCAATAGATTAGCATGATTTTCCTTACTCTTGGAATAGATAAGGATATCTTCAATGAGTACGATCACAAATTTATCCAAGTAAGGTTTATAGACTCGATTCATCATATCCATGAAAGCAGCTGGAGCATTAGTAAGCCCAAACAGCATTACCGTGAACTCATAATGACCATATCGAGTTCTGAAAACAGTTTTGGGAATATCTTCTTCCTGGACTTTCAATTGATGATAGCCAGATCGAAGATCGATCTTAGAAAAGCATCGAGCTCCCTGAAGTTGATCAAAGAGATCATCGATTCTGAGGAGTGGATAATGGTTCTTTATCGTAACTTTATTTAGTTCACGATAATCGATACACATACGCATCGAACCGTCTTTCTTCTTGACAAATAAGATCGGCGCTCCCCAAGGCGACGAGCTTAGTCTTATGAATCCTTTTTCGAGTAATTCATCCAACTGTTTCTTTAATTATGCCATATCAGTTGGAGCTAATTTGTACGAGGCTTTAGCAATTGGTGCAGTACTGGGTACTAGATTAATTCTGAACTCCACTTCTCTTTCAGGTGGAATTCCAGGCAGTTCGTCAGGAAAGACATCGGGAAACTCAGCGACAACTGGCACGTCTTCAATCTTTTTCTTAGTGTCGGTGGTTATAGATACAAGGTATGCTAAGCATCCTTTGCGTAGATATTTAGTGGCTTTCAGCATACAAATTATTCCAACAGAGTTGGACAATTTATCACTACTTATTGTAAGAATATCACCTTTTGGTGAACGAAGTTCAATGGCTTTCTTATCACACAAGATATGGGCTTGGTTAGAAGCTAACCAATCCATTCCTAGAACTATGTCAAACCCGGCCAAGGTCATTGGCAATCGTCTTGGAGGTATAACATGTCATGTGAGTGTGATATGGCAATCGTTCAGAATTTTAGAGATTTGGACGAGGTCACCGTTGGCAGTCTCTACCACGTATTTCTTGTCTAATTTAGCTAGAGTTTTATTTAACAGTCTACAGAATCTATGGTCTATAAAACTTTGGTTTGCAACAGAGTCAAACAAAACTCGAGCATAAATATTATTGACAAGAAATGTACCCGTAATGACATCGGGCATACCTGCTGCCTCATGAGTATTGTGAACGAATGCTCGCGCATTCTTCTTTATCCCATCAGCAGGTTTGGGACCTCTCCCTTCAGGCTTCTTCAATTTGGGACAATAAGTTTTTGTCACACCCTCAAAATACACCTGCGGGGTTTTACCACGAGGCGCGTGACAAACCATGATCTCAGTCATTAGTTACACGTAACGACTCTATATGAATTTAAATAAAATACTGATGCTGCTCATAGTCACGAGACAAAAAAAGTTTAAGTTTGAAAATGTAGCGGAAGCGTAAATAAAATCCAAATGGAAGAATAGTCAAATGCGCAAAACACCGCGCCCAAACCAAAGTAGATAATAGAAATAAATAAGTTTGAAATTGTTTGCGAAAACCATGCTCAGACCATGCATCCTAATCTTGTGCGTACCTTAGCGACCTGAGAAAGACATGCTAAAAGTGTCAACACAATGGTTGGTGAGTTCATAGAGATGTATGTAAATAAAAAGTTCGATGTTTGCTAGATAATGTAATTAATGTATACCAATAGATAACTAGTCTATGTCATGCTACTATAAGTGTTAGAAACCGAAGCTGACTGTTTGTGTTTGTTTGCCTTCCGCCATGTCTACCGAATAATGGCAAATGTCTAGGCTAATCTTACACCTGCTCGACCTCCAGTCAAGTTAGTGCGACTAACTCGGGTGGGGCTTGTCAAAACCTAGTAGTACTACTCAAAATCACCTCGCTATGTTCCAATACTAATGGTTCGAGAATGTAAGGACTTATTGGTATGTTTGCACTTTAGTAAGCAAGCGATAATACAATAATACAAAACCCAAAATGTTTCCGTGCATGCTTTCTCCCCCAAAAAGGAAAATAAGTAAAGATAGGGGCCATGAAACTCACCTGAGTGTGAATGCAAGTGAAAGCTAAGTAAAACAGTTGAACCTCTAACTGCCACCTATAATTCATAGTCTATAAATGCGTGTTCGTGCAAGTTGATATGAACCCTTAGTATCCAAACAATACTATTGTTTAAGTGTTTAGAAAAGATTTACAAGTTTAACTCAAGTTTGACCCGACGACCCGTTGGTGACACGTTGTATGAAATTATGTTCGTTCAGTATAACAATACTACATTATACACACATGATTATGCTGTAGCACTTAGCAACAAATCCTATTTGTTCTATCAAGATAGCAAGTTTCCATAATTAACAGGTTTCCACAAATAGAAAGTTTCCATAAATAGTAAGCATGTTCAAGATTCATGTTATAATTATTAATATTTTTGTATGATTACTCTAACATGTTCAAGATCGTCACATCACATACCAATTGCATAGAACTTAACTTGTGATACATAATTCAAGACAAAGTTTCTATCTTTAGTAACCTATGAGAGATATGCATGATTTCAAGCATCCAACACATTGCAACATGTTATTATGTCCTAACTAGCATGTAGCTATCATTAAACCATGTCATACATGTATAATTAGCAAGCTATGAACACTTTAGACAATTAAAGTTTCCTCTTTTAGTAAGTTTGCAAAACCGAGCTAGGTATTAGAAATCTAGTTTCACAATTCACTTATACATGGATCAAATAGCATATAAACCTCATCATATCATTCAACACATGTCTAGTATGCAAGATAGAATTCCTAAAAAGTTTCCATTATAAGTAAGTTATGATTTCTAGGCTTGTTTAACGAGATTCAAAGCATCAAATCCATTACATGCAATCTATCTAACATGATTATAACCATAACAAGCATCAAACAACTCTAACATGCAATTCTACACCATCACATAATCAAAAAGTTTAATCTTTTCACAAGTTATACATCATATGAAGCTAGGGTTTTCCAAATAACAATAAAAAGATCAAATACATGCAAAACAATGATAAAGTCACCATCTTTATTATAAAACTTCATGTTTGGATAAACTAGGGTTTGAATCAACATTTTAGAAATCTTAAAATCATAAAATTGGACGAAACAACTTACGTAGGATTGTTATAAACGCTTAGAGGAGTCCGAATACTCGATCAATTGCGAGATTGAAGCTCGAACGGATGGTGTTTGGGTTGCTTGATGGATTCAGCAAGGGGGGTGGGGGTTTGGGATCGACGATAGAGAGATAGAGAGAGTAGGAGATTAGGGTTTAATTTTTTTATAAAAATCTTTTATATAATTGTTTGAATGGGTTTTTAAATTTGGAATGGATAATCTATGGTTTATCTATAGAATCCATGGATTATTTTAAAAATATTTAATATTAATTACAATTAAATCCCCCTACTAATATTTTTATAAAACAACATAGTTATAAAAATAATCAGTAAAATTAAAATCTGATAATTCTACGCGATATCATGAAATTTCACATAATTCATAGAAAAATCACTAAACACATAAATTCACATTATTTATATAAAAATAATTATTCACAATTATTTTTATTAGTTCACCAACGTTCTGGGTTCGACTCGTGTGTGATCCGGAAATTCTACGAATTACCGCTACGTGAGTGTTTGTGCGAAACCGACACATCTAATTAATCCTAATTAAATGTAATGCATGTGTGAATGTTTGAGATAACTGAGTTTGAATAAATAAATGTTTGAGATAATGATGTTGGTGTTAATGGAGTTAACCTGAAAATGTCGGATGTCACATCATCCCCTTGTTGAAAGAATTTTCGTCCCGAAAATTAATCCAAGTTGCTAGTTGTCAAAAAGTTTGGGTTGTCACATCATCCCCTTGTTTGCCGTTGAGTGCTTGAAAAGCTGAGGATATTTCTTCATCATTTGATCCTCTCGTTCCCATGTGAACTCCGGTCCACGTTTCGAGTTCCAGCGAACTCTAATAATTGGGATTTTGCTATGCTTGAGTGTTTTGACCTCACGGTCCATAATTTCAACCGGTTCCTTTATGAAACGTAACTGCTCATCGATTTCCAACTCCTCGAGTGGAACCACTAATGTCTCATCAGATAGGCATTTCTTTGTGTTTGAAACATAAAAGACATTGTGTACTCCATTGAGTTCATCTGGTAGGTTTAATCGATACGCAACCAGACCAATCCTTTTCACTATCTCAAATGATCCAACATAACGCGGGTTTAGCTTGCCCTGTTTTCCAAAATGGATCACACCTTTCCAAGGTGACACTTTTAATAATACTATGTCACCCACTTGAAATTCTAGCGGTTTTCTACGTTTGTTTGCATAATTCTTCTGACTGTCACGCCGCCATACGGTTTTGAATTTGCACAATCTTTTCTGAAGTTTCGTGCACAAGTTCAGGGCCTGTAATTTGGCTATCTCCAACTTCAGCTCAACAGAGAGGTGATCGGCATTTCCGTCCATATAACGCCTCGAACGGTGCTGCCTGGATGCTAGTATGGTAACTGTTGTTATAAGAGAACTCCACCAAGGGTAGGTGAGTCTCCCAACTATTTCCAAAATCGATTACGCAAGCTTGTAGCATGTCCTCTAAGGTTTGAATTGTACCCTCACTCTGGCCATCGGTCTGGGGATGGTACGTTGTGCTCATATCCAGACGCGTACCCAGAGATTTCTATAGGGATTGCCAGAAGCGCGAGGTAAATCGAGCGTCTCTATCTGAGATGATTGAAACTGAGAGACTACTTCCTTAAGATAAGTGCGGGTTAACTTCTCCATTTTGTCAGTTTCTTTAATAGCAAGGAAGTGAGCGGATTTGGTTAGACGATCCACTATTACCCAGATTGTGTCACATCCGGTAGGGGTTCGGGGTAATTTGGTAATAAAATCCATGAAAATCTGCTCCCATTTCCACATCGGGATTTCCGGTTGTTGAAGCAATCCGGATGGCTTTTGATACTCCACCTTGACCTTTGAATAAGTAAGACACTTGCTCACATAGGTGGCTATGTCGGCTTTCATGTTCGGCCATCAATACAACACCTTCAAATCGTGGTACATTTTGTCAGATCCCGGATGGACAGAGTATCGGGATTTGTGAGCTTCATTCATAACAAGCTCTCTCAGGTTTCCATACACCGGAATCCATATTCGCTCCGCGAAATAGCGAATACCATCAGATTTAACTTCCAGTTGTTTCTCCATACCAGGGGTGGCTTCCAACGTTAAGTTCTCTTCTTTTAGGGCTTCAAGTTGAGCATTACGGATTTGTTCGGGTAATCCTGCATGAATAGTGAGTTGCAACGCTCGAACTCGTCAGGGTTTGGTTTCTTTTCTGCTTAGGGCATCTGCTACCACGTTAGCCTTGCCCGGATGGTACTTGATGGCACAATCATAATCATTTAAGAGTTCGATCCAGCGACCCTGTCGCATGTTCAACTCTTTCTATTAGAATATGTGCTGGAGACTCTTGTGATCGGTGTAAATGGTGCACTTGGTACCTTATAAGTAGTGTCTCCAGATTTTCAGCGCAAATACCATGGCTCCCAACTCTAAGTCGTGAGTCGTGTAGTTCTTCTCGTGGACTTTTAATTTTCGAGAAACGTATGCGATAACTTTCTCGCGTTGCATTAGCACACAACCGAGACCTTGGATAGAAGCATCGCAATACACTATGAAGTCATCTGTTCCCTCTGGCAAAGACAGGATGGGTGCGCTACAGAGTTTCTGCTTCAGAAGTTGGAATGCAGAATCTTGAGTTTCGCTACCCACAGGTCCCAGGTTCGAAACTTGGCTCTGATACCAATCTGTCACACCCTCAAAATCCACTTGCAGGGTTTTACCGCGAGGCGCGTGACAAACCATGATCTTAGTCATTAGTTACACGGAACGACTCTATATGAATTTAAATAAAATACTGATGTTGCTCATAGTCACGAGACAACAAAAGTTTAAGTTTGAAAATGTAGCGGAAGCGTAAATAAAATCCAAATGGAAGAATAGTCAAATGCGCAAAACACCGCGCCCAAACCAAAGTAGATAATAGAAATAAATAAGTTTGAAATTGTTTGCGAAAACCATGCTCAAACCATGCATCCTAATCTTGTGCGTACCTTAGCGACCTGAGAAAGACGTGCTAAAAGTGTCAACACAATGGTTGGTGAGTTCATAGAGATGTAAGTAAATAAAAAGTTCTATGTTTGCTAGATAATGTAATTAATGTATACCGATAGATAGCTAGTCTATGTCATGCTACTACAAGTGTTCGAAACCGAAGCTGACTTTTTGTGTTTGTTTGCCTTCCGCCATGTCTACCGAACAATGGCAAATGTCTAGGCTAATCTTACACCCGTTCGACCTCTAGTCAAGTAGCGCAACTAACTCGGGTGGGGCTTGTCAAAACCAGTAGTACTACTCAAAATCACCTCGCTATGTTCTAATACTAACGGTTCGAGAATGTAAGGACTTATTGGTATGTTTGCAGTTTAGTAAGCAAGCAATAATACAATAATACAAAACCCAAAATGTTTGCTTGCATGCTTTCTCCCCCAAAAAGGAAAGTAAGTAAAGATAGGGGCCATCAAACTCACCTGAGTGTGAATGCAAGTTAAAGCTAAGTAAAACAGTTGAACCTCAAACTGCCACCTATAATTCATAGTATATAAGTGTGTGTTCGTGCAAGTTGATATGAACCCTTAGTATCCAAACAATACTATTGTTCAAGTGTTTCGAAAAGATTTACAAGTTTGACTCAAGTTTGACCCGACGACCCGTTGGTGACACGTTGTATGAAATTATGTTCGTTCAGTATAACAATACTTCATTATACACACATGATCATGTTGTAGCACTTAGCAACAAATCCTATTTGTTCTATCAAGATAGCAAGTTTCCATAATTAGCAGGTTTCCACAAATAGAAAGTTTCCATAAATAGTAAGCATGTTCAAGATTCATGTTATCATTATTAGTATGTTTGTATAATTACTCTAACATGTTCAAGATCATCACATCGCATACCAATTGCATAGAACCTAACATGTGATACATAATTCAAGACAAAGTTTCTATCTTTAGTAACCTATGAGAGATATGCATGATTTCAAGCATCCAACACATTGCAACATGTTATTATGTCCTAACTAGCATGTAGCTATCATTAAACCATGTCATACATGTATAATTAGCAAGCTAAGAACACTTTAGACAATTAAAGTTTCCTCTTTTAGTAAGTTTGCAAAATCGAGCTAGGTATTAGAAATCTAGTTTCACAATTCACTTATACATGGATCAAGTAGCATATAAACATCATCATATCTTTCAACACATGTCTAGTATGCAAGATAGAATTCCTAAAAAGTGTCCATTATAAGTAAGTTATGATTTCTAGGCTTGTTTAACGAGATTCAAAGCATCAAATCCATTACATACAATCTATCTAACCTGATTATAACCATAACAAGCATCAAACATCTCTAACATGCAATTCTACACCATCACATAATCAAAAAGTTTAATCTTTTCACAAGTTATACATCATATGATGCTAGGGTTTTTCAAATAACCATAAAAACATCAAATAAATGCAAAACAATGATAAAGTCACCATCTTTATTGTAAAACTTCATGTTTGGATGAACTAGGGTTTGAATCAAGATTTTAGAAATCTTAAAATCATAAAATTGGATGGAACAACTTACGTAGGATTGTTATAAACGCTTAGAGGAGTCCGAATACGCGATCAATTGCGATATTGAAGCTCGAACGGATGGTGTTTGGGTTGCTTGAAGGATTCGGCCAAGGGGGCGTGGGGGTTTGGGATCGACGATAGAGAGAGAGAGTAGGAGATTAGGGTTTAATTTTTTTATAAAAATCTTTTATATAATTGTTTGAATGGGTTTTTAAATTTAGAATGGATAATCTATGGTTTATCTATAGAATCCATGGATTATTTTAAAAATATGTAATATTAATTACAATTAAATCCCCCGACTAATATTTTTATAAAACTCCATACTTATAAAAATAACCAGTAAAATTAAAATCTGATAATTTTACGCGATATCATGAAAGTTCACATAATTCACAGAAAAATCACTAAACACATAAATTCACATTATTTATATAAAAATAATTATTAACAATTGTTTTTATTAGTTCACCAACGTTCCGGGTTCGACTCGTGTGTGATCCGGAAATTCTACGAATTACGGCTACGTGAGTGTTTGTGCGTAACTGACACATCTAATTAATCCTAATTAAATGTAATGTATGTGTGAATGTTTGAGATAACGATGTTGGTGTTAACGGAGTTAACCTGAAAATGTCGGATGTCACAGTTTTGATGTGGCGAGCCTAACCACATTCAAAACAAGTGATTTGCTTCTTTTTGAAACAATCCTCTGTTTTGTGACGAGACATCTTGCAGAAACTAATATAATGTCCAGCTTTACACTTTCCCAAATGCCTTGTCTTGCACCGTGGACATTCAGGGATGAAAGAGTTATTGCTTCGGGGAGTAAAGGTTGACTTCTTGGATCCACTTGGGCCTTGCCCAGATACTTCTTTCTTCTTCTTTCCCTCCTCCTGATTCCTATTCAGGCTACTTGTTAATGATGCTCCCAAATCCATCGCATCATCAAGATTTTCACAATTTGCGACCTTTACCGTGTCGCGAATTTCACCGATCAAACCCCAAATATAACGCTTTATTAGATTTGACTCGGGTGTAGCAAGATGTGGAACTATTCTGGCATATTCAAGGAGTTTGGTGGAATATTCTTGATGATTTGTTCCAATCATCTTAAGACTTAAGAATTTCCCTTCAATATGTTTCCTCTCATTCTGTGGAACGTATTTCTTTTCTACCCTTGTTTTAAAGCATTCCAGCCCATTGCATAGGCTGCTTCTCTTTCTTTGGTAGCAACAATGTTGTTCCACTATTCTAATGCTTGATCCTTAAATAAATTGGAAGCATAAAGAACCTTGTCTTTTTCTGCACATTTGCTGATAGCCAACATAGATTCAGTTTTCTCTATTCACCTTAGTGTGGCGATTCTTCCTTCTCTTCCTGAGAAATTGTAGGGTTTGCAGTCTTGAAACATTTTATACGTACATCCAACTATCTTTCTCTTCTTCTCCACATGACCATAGTTATTACCCATACCCTCATCCTCAGAAGAGTTATGGTAATATTCTTCTCTTTCAGTCTTCTTGGTTTTATGAGTAGCAAAACCTTCGGGTTTCAGAGTAATAGGTTTAGATTGAGTGATAGTACGAGTATGTTAAGTCAAAGGTTGAGAATGAATAGATTTTAGAGTTGATGGCTGGGCAGATAGTTTATCGTCCTGCCTCTTTTCCAGTTCATTGAAGATCATTGGAAGAGAATCTTTTATTCCTTCTGCAATCATCTTTTGGAGTTCAACATGAGAATTAGGATTTTTAGCAGCATTTTCAATCACTACATGTTTCCTTTTTTCTCTCGTATTATAAGAAGGTCAAGTTTGTTTAAACATGCTATAAGAGAAATAAGACTGGAATTAAAACAGAACTTTTTATTGATGAAATATATATATATAAGAAAAGAGTACATATAAAGATCATTGTTTCTAGAAATTTTTAAAATTCTTTCCTTCAAGAGCTTGAACCAACAAAGCATCCCTAGCTTCAACTTCAGCTTTTTCTCATTCAAGTTCAACTATTCGATTCAACAACATTTGTTCCCTTTCACTTCTTGATGCATTCTCATTTATATGAGAAGCAGGGAAAGAAACAATCTCATAGTATGGAACGTAGAGTTTGTTAGAATCAGCTCGTTCTTCTTCTTCGGGATCACATTTATTTTCATAAGGCATTTCAGCGTATCCCTCTTGAAAATTTTGTGAATATAATGGAGTAATATTATAGCTTCCGACGGTAGGAGCGGAATGAAAACTTATAGAATGATTATAGGGAACACTGGGGTTTCCTATTTCTCTAAGGCTTCTGAAAGTAGAACTTTCAGTCTCCTCATTATTTTCTATAGTCATTTCATTTGTTTTACGTTCGAAGTAATTAGCTGGAGCAAATTTGCGAAGAAAACTAGGACCTTTGCCTTTTCCAACCATTCTGAAATTAAACAAAACGATATTTTATTATTATAAAATATATTACATAAAACAAGATACATTAAAAAATATTAATCTTTCATAAGTTCTTTTCCAAGAGTCATCAAGCCTTCTCCATATTCATATACTTGTTTTCCATAGAACTTGGTCCTTGCCTTGTCCATGATCTTCTCCCTTGTTATCTCGTCCGTTTGGCGTAACGAACGGTCTAAACATTCTATAGGGGAAGAAGGCATACTATGCTCATAACCGTTTTAGGTGGAGGTTCACGAAGTCCTACCATAATATCGTTATAAGCATTTTAGTATTCTGGAGGAGCTTGGAAATAATTCTTAAAAGGACCATCATATGGTAGTTTAGGAAACATATAAGGATCATACAAGACTGGGGATTCAGAATTATGAGATTGATAGTCGGAACTATTTGAAATATGATTATTGAATGGATAGTCTTCGAGATTTTCAGAAGCGGGTTCATACTGATGGGATTCCTCAGATGGATCCTCTTCTACTGACACATCTGGTTGAACATAGCTTGATTCAGCTTCATTGTTTTCTTGCATTTACTGGACATTATTATTCCAGTTGCTGAAGTCAGAATCAGCCTCCATCCATTGACTAGAAGAGTTATAAGAATGAGGGTGGTATTCAGGAGAGTTGTTATTAGGGAGAATGGCAAACGGATCGTCGTTATAATAGGGTGATGAAATAGGATTCATTTGAGAACCCAGTGGATGATATTCTTGGGATTCTTGTTTAATTGGACGATTAGGATTTTAATAAACAGGTACGGAATTATCTCCAGACATCTGCAATCTTAAAGCATTAGTACTTATCTTATTTAAGTAAAGACTTAGATACTAAGGCCGGTATCCTTAACTTAACTAAAGCTCTACAAGAATGGTTATCTTCCCAGAGTAGTATCTCCAACAGAAATGTTCCCAGCTACGGGTCTAGGAGAGATTTATACACCGCTCTTTCCTTAGACAGAACGTTCCATTTGTCAGATAGCTACATACCGGTCAGAAGGTTACCTTGTTTTCTTATCTTAACATTTAAAGTAACAAGTACATTAATGGTTAAACCTTAGACACTAGATCCAAGTATCTAATTCGCTAAAACCTGTGGCTCTGATACCAACCTGTCACACCCCGCCTCAGGCACCCCCTGGACGTGTGCGAGCTCGATTGGTACCTACTTTGATTTCAGAGTTTTTATAAATACAGCGGAAGTCTTTTCAAAAGGATCGTTTCAACATTCTTTCAACCTCAAGGGTTGTATTTGTAAATATCAAAACTCAGTTGGAAGACAAAAGTTTTATATATACTTTATAAACATAGGAATTTAAATACCCTTTCATTTGATTACAAAACAAAGTTAAAATCAAATAAATCTCTTGTCACTTATGGACAAGTTTCAAGCCACCGAAAATATTACTATCCAGGGTTGTTCAGTTCCCCGGTGCTATCTCCTTTTCCATTGTTTAGGATTTTCTATACACGAGGCCTGAGAATTCAACGTGCAAGTTATCCTTTTCACATGTCAGATCTGGTGTCTGCCTCTCACATTTTCTTTTCTTGGGTCAGATCTGATGTCTGCCCATACCCCATTCTAATTTCAATTTATTCATTTCCTGAAAATATTTTAAAAATAAAACGTTAGCACTAATGCCGGTGAATACAAATATCTTGAAAGAAAATCATTTGGCGCAAACAAGCATTAGTTCATAATCACAACTTTATGTTCAATCCACACATTCAGCACGCCCGTCCTGTTCAATCGCACCACAGTATACACTGGCGTCATGTCTTATAATAAGGGACATGTTTACCTCCGAAGTTGTTATAAGACAAGCACCAGCCGCAATCCGGGAATTTCACCCGAGACCCGTGTATCCCTTGCAAGTTTTACGCATACCTATGGCCTGAATGATTTGTTCGTAAAAGAACGTTGAACATTATTCCCTTAACCTTATTTGGCCATTTTCGTAAGCGTAAATGTATGACATAAATTTTGAAAGAGATAAAGTATTCACCTTGTCTATAGGAATGAGCCTCTAAGTCGGGAATCTACTGAATCAACCTCTTAGCTTGGTTTCTCTAGCGTTTCGACCTTTCTATAAACGTTTCTTGCTTTACCGGGCACTACAACGAGCGGGAGTTTGGACTGGGATCGTCGAGAGTGGGCTAGGGGGGATCTGGAACAAATTTCAAGTGTAAAGGATGGATTGTGTTGTGAGAAAACGATCAAAATCGTTCAAGTATTTATAGGGGTGAAATGGGGTCCGTAGCGGACCGTTATGCATGGGCGTAGCGGTCCGCTACCGCCCATGGATGACGTCAGCCCTACACGTCTATCTCTGATTGGACCGATCCTTGGTTTGCGGCTAGCGGACCGTTATTGGGGTCAAAGCAGTCCGTTATGGGTGCTGAGTCATATGACACGTGTCAGCTCAAGAAAAATTGTGGTTGAGTTGCGGCTAGCAGACCGTTATTCAGGTGATGGCGGTCCACCACCCAACTTTGTTTCATAGTAGACCGTTAAGTAAAATGATAGCGGTCCACTATCTATTTGATTTTCATATTTTTCAATTTTGACCCTAGACTTAGGTATTTTCATACTTATAGTCCCTAAGGTTGTACCTTAGCCAAATCTTGGACAATTTTATGGCAGGTGTTACAGCTGGGAAGGATGAGTCTCTTCAATCCATTAGTACCCAACATGATGGTAAAAACTATGCCTATTGGAGTTACGTGATGACGAATTTTCTTCGTGGGAAACATATGTGGGGCTATATTACTGGTACTAAAGGTAAGCATGCTGAAAAAAAGGCTGTAGAAAATGAAAAGTTACTTAATACATGGGAGGCTGATAACTCTTAGGCTATCACTTGGATCAAAAATTATGTAACTCATTCAATTGGCTAAGTATGACACGTCACAAGAAGTTTAGGATCATTTGGATAAACTGTATACTCTGTCTAATTGTGCTAAGCAATACATGTTAGAATATGATATGCGTGCTCCTCAACAAAATGATATGAGTATTCATGATTTTTATGCTGCAATGTCAGATTTATGGGATCAATTAGCTCTTACAGAATCTATAGAGGTGAAAGTGTTTAAACCATACATTGCTAGGAGGTAAGAACAGTTTTTGGTTCAGTTTTTTATGACGTTACGTTCTGACTTTGAAAAATTACATGGAACAATCCTTCATCTGTCTTCTCTTCCCACAGTTGATTTAGTTGTTCATAAACAAATTGCATAGGAGACTTGTATAAAATCCCAGGTACACAAAGGGTCTAAATCAACTCCTACTCATGTTGTGTTTGATGTTCCAAATTCTGTTCCACCACTACCTCCGGCTTCAAATCAGTTTAGACAAGCTTCTAAAGTTGCTTTTGATGAGTGTGCATTTTACAAATAGAAAACCCGTTGGAAGTCTATGTGCTCGTTGTTACTTAACATGGAAAAACAACTACAAAAACCAATTCAGTTGTTCATAAACTAATTGCAGAGGAGACTCGTATCAAATCTCAGGTAGACAAAGGGTCTAAAACAACTCCTACCCCTGCTGTGTTTCAAGTTCCAAATTCCGTTCCACCATTACCTCTGGCTTCAAATCAGTATAGACACGCTCCTAAAGTTGCTTTTGATGAATGTGTATTTTGCAAACAGAACACCTATTGGAAGTCTGAGTGCCCGGTGTTAATTAACATGGCAAAAACAGCAACAAAATCTTCACAACAAAACATATTACGTGGCCAGTTTTAGCCCCCGCCATCGTTTTAACCACGCTCTTCTAGTCATTCCTCATGGGCACCTCTTCCTCCATAATTCACTGTTGCTGCACCATCAGTAGACACTGATCCACATCATCTACCTTTTACTTAGATCCCTAGGTTTTTGAGTAGTTTAGACAGTTTCTTTCTACTAATCCTACTGTCATGCCCGCTTCCATGTCTCATTCAGGTCTATATTCATCTAGTACCTTAGGTATTTTGTCATCCTTATGGATTTAGATTCTGGTGTGTCTCATCCTATTTCACTAGTATTTGTTATGTCTGTCAGTGCTACATAAATGTCTATAGAGGGTGTTGGTTCTGTTTCTACCCCTCACACATCTCTCACTGATGTTTATTTTATTCCTAAACGTGCTTTGAACCTTTCTTTGGTCAGTCAGTTGTGTAAATCTGGTCATTAGGTGTTCGTTTCTTATTCTGTTTGTCTTATACATGATCAATGTACTAAGAGGGTGATTGGGATAGTTTGTAGATTGGGAAAACAATATGTTTTAGATGAGCTTAAAGTATTTGATGTTGTTGCCTCTAGTGTTGATTTGTCTTCTTTTCATTTGAGTCCATTGTCTTCTGATTTTTATGTTTGGCATTCTCATTTGGGACATGTGACAGCGTCATGTTTACAGTTTTTAGCCCCTACAAGAATTTTGGGTCATTTGAACACTTGTGACATTTTCGATTTGTAGTGATTGTAAACTAGCAAAATTTTCTGCTTCACCATTTATTACTCCTTTTGATATTGTGCATTTTGATGTATGGGGTCCATCCTTAGTATCCACAAAGGGTGGCAAGACCTATTATGTATCTTTTATTGATGATTATACTCGTTATACCTTGTTGTATCTTATGAAACGCGGATCTGATTTCCTTGGAATATACAACAACTTTAGAGGCATTGTTTAGACACAACAATCGGTTGTGATAAAGTGCTTCATGTGTGACTTAGAGGTGAATATGCCTCTGATGATTTTACTCAGTTACTTTCATCTGATGCACTAATCGTCTTGTACCGACACTCCCCAGCTAGAACGGTGTTGCAGAAACAAAACATGGTCATCTTATTAAGATTGCTCACTCTTTCCATTTATCTGCTAGGGTTCCTAGTGCATTTTAGGAAGAAGCTCTCTTAGCTTTTATACATGTCATCAATCGAATCCCTACTTCAGAGAACTCTGGGATGTCTCCATTTGAAAGATTACATGTTCATGTACCAGATTACTCTACATTATAGGTTTTTGGATGTACTTGCTTTGTCCTCCATCCTCATGTTGAACGTAATAAGTTTTCTCCTAAGTCAGCTCTATGTGTATTTTCAGGGTATGGTATTAAACAAAAAGAATATCGTTTTTTTTATCTCGTAAGTCATAAACTATATGTATCATGGCATGTCACTTTTTATAGCATATTCCTTTCTTTTAAATGCCAGCTAAATCACATTATGTAACGAAGTAAGATCTTCAGGCTATTGATGATTTTAGTGTTGACATTGATACATACACTACATCTGATGATCCAGTTCCAAATACGTCTACTACACCTGATGTGCCAGTTCATGATACATATACATCATCAGATACTGCTTCAGCTCCATCCATGCATGAGACTACTCCTTCGTCTATTGATACTTGAGATCATCAACCAATGAAGAACTCCACTGCAACACCCTAGGAAATCCCACATCGGCCGTCGACAGGATAGATGTTGGGTTCATAAGGAATGTTCCACCTCAAAATAACAACGTGTTTTGGGTGCATTGGTTATGGATGAGAAGAGAAATCCTTAGTTAAGCATGCTCGAGTGGGAGTAATCCAGGGTTGGGCGACCCCTATGAAGTTGTCATCCAAGCAAAAAAAAATCTGTGAGCTCCTAGTGGGCAAATCGGACAGTAATGTTGGTATGAGAGCCCAGATGTTACAAATTATATCAGAGCCACTGTTGTGTCATTCGGGATGATGGGCCAAACCTCATCGAGGATGATGAGTCCCCGGGGGTGTTCAAAGGAACACCTTAGGAAAATCCCACACCTCTAATTGGGATGGTGGGGCAAACCTAATCGAGAACGATGAGTCCAAAGGTAGGGGGTTGTTTGTAACACTCAAGGAAAATCCCACATCGGCCGTGGAAAGGATAGATGTTGGGTTCATAAGGAATGTTGCACCTCAAATATCAACAACACGATGTTCAAAAAAAAATTATCAACAACAGGTTTTGGGCGCATTGGTTGTGGATGAGAGGAAAAATCCGCGGTCAAACGTGCTCGGGTGGGAGTAATCCAGGGATGGGTGACCACTCGGGAAGTTTTCATCCGAGCAACCAAAAACAAATCCATGAGCTCCTATTGGGCAAAGAGGGTCATATTGTTGATATGAGAGGTCGAAATGTTACATCCACTCGTTCATGTAAGTCCGCCAAACTACCCGATTTTGCTTACTCTACTTACTCGACTTCGTTTGCTTCTTATATTTCAAACATACAACACTTATCTGAACCCGAGTCGTATAGAGTGGTTGTTTCTGATCCCCTTTGACAGAATGCTATAGTTGAGGAGCTTACTACTCTTTATCAGACACATACATGAGATTTGGCTTTACTCCCACCTTGTAAGTATACAATAAGTTGCCGTTGGGTATATAAGATAAAAATATAGTCTGATATAGGTGTAATTGTTTTGTGATATAGATATAGAGGAAATGACTACGCTCCTGATTAATTTTCGATAAAGATAACATTCAACTTGGAACTTGTGCCAAGGGGCACTGGCCTCTTGAATCCCCGTGTTCGTTAATTAATTATAATTAACCTGTATCAATGTATATTATTATAATTAATCAAAATGACTGGATGAGACTAAATTCAATTTTTTTTTAAAATCGATTAAATATGAAAGGTCCATACAATAAAGACATAATTATGAAATTATGAACTGATATTACTTTAATGCCACTCATACATCAACAACTTTGAAATCTTTGTTTAATTAGGGGGAGACGTTGGCTATGAATTTCTGACCAAGTTTGCAATGGTTTAGTTTGGTGCAAATTAAAAAGTGGGAGCCCGGTGTCATCAGTGTGTATCTGTCGGGGCCGCCGGGGATAAGCCTAACCGGGTCTTTTATGTCGCATGAGTGGTAAGCTTCCTCTTTCACTACAGCCACCGAATCTTTTCCGGTACTGGTGAAGTTAAACCAAAGAACATCAGTTATCTTAAACCTCTTACGCAGTGACCACAATGTGTAAAATTTAGGGTTTGAAGGAACATTCCAGCCAAAGTCACCGCCGACCACATAGACTTCTCCGGCCAGCGTGACGTGAAACTGCATATAAACCACCAAGACGGCCATAACCACCATCAGATTCAACTTAAAACCTGCCATGACGTACAAATCCCTTGAATTCTTGATTGAAGTATTGTACGTTGGTAATTAAGCGTTTTTAGGGTTTGTATTTATATACAAGAAAGATGTTTTACTTTTGGGATTTAGGTTCACATTTACATCATGTGTGGTTTCAAGGCTTCGTTTCTAAAGCTATCGTATTCAGCGGACATGAAAGTTAAATGATTTAACCATCTATATGTATTGGTTTGAATCTTTTGGTTTTATATATATTCGCTAGGAAATATATATATTACAGAATAAGAGTTTATTTACGATAGAGTTTATTTACGACAATATTAGATTTAACGAATAAATATTACGAAATAAAGAAGTCTGTTTAACACGATTCGTCCGCCAAAAAAATTTTAAGCTCACACAGTTGTATTTTAGTTACTCGGGTGGAAACTTCCCACGACGTCCCTCATCCTGGTAGTCCTCCCACCCGAGCACACTTGATTGTGAAGTTCTCCTCTAATACATAGTAAATGCTCCTAAAACACGTTTGTGATATTTGAGGCTCGGTCTTACTTATAAATCTCTCATGTCCACGACAGATGCAAGATTTGCCTAGGGTGTTACATTAGATGAGTTTGATATCCAAATACATAGATAATGAATTAATGATAATAGCGAACAAGTTGCTTGGTGTCAATCCATATCATAGGTTACACTATATATATTGAATGTAAACATTTCTGTTCTTTGGTAAAAGAATGATGGATATGTGTGTGCATGTCTCAACACAACTCTAGCACCATTCATGGCTCATCGACACTAAATCTGCACCCTAGTTAAGGTCATCTAGCTATCAAAGAATCGTATTTTCAAAGGCCCTATGTTGTTGGTGAGTCATGAAAGCCAGTATTTTTTTACTGTGTTGGTTGACCCGTATCACTTAATGTGTCGTATTTGATTACAGAAGGTGCATTATTTTAATAATTATCCAATTTTTTTATAAAAATAATTTAGGAAGCTTTATACAGTTAAAATACACTTTTGGAAACTTAGAAGTATTCTTTATATCACTCATTTAGATGGGTTAAAATTGCCACCTTTATTCTAATTTGTTGTCAAGATTTTGAATTAAATTTCTTTATTAATAGTTACCAACCAGAAATAGATAATCAGTTTTATTACACATGCGCCGTCCGCTTTGAAACAAATGTAATTTTATCTTATTCATAGATAATCAGTTTTATTACAGCTTGTATGAAAACTCTGAATAATCAGATAAACAATTCTTAAGTGTACATCCAAACACCCTCTAATAAGCATACCATGGTGGCATTCTTCCATATGTCATTCAACAACAAACTACATAAAGATGATCGTTTGGCCGTGCATTTTGATTGTTCAATTTGAGCAAAGTGAAAAATAAAGAGTTGTTCATGACAGTTATTGATGTCAAGAAAGTGTAATATTCAGATTACACGACAGTCAAAGAGTTGTTGACGAAAGTGTAATATTTAAATTTTCCCTGTTTACATATATGTGGCTATTGGATAGTCGTTGAAGATCATGTATCCAAACTCTTGATTGATGCAAAGAAAGTTGAAGCAAACTTAAGGTTGTTTTGTTATATGTGTTTCTCAAGTTCTTGGATGTAGATAGAAAAAATTTAAAAACATTTTGGTCGCAAAACGGTTACAACTGAAGCGGTCGCAAAACGGTTCCAACCAAAGCGTGGCAAATCGGTGGCAAACTAAAGCAGTCGCAAATCGGTGGCAACTGAAGCGGTCTCAAATCGGTGGCAAACTAAAGTAGTCGCAAATCAGTGGCGGCCGCAAATCGGTGGCAAACCGATGTGGTCGCAAAACGGTGGCAACATTTGCAACGGTGTTTATCGTCGCAAATTCGGTTGCAAAATGTAGTAGCGGTCGCAATTCGGTCACAACAGGGCAAATTGCGATGTGCATTTTTCCCATTGTATTTTCGGTCACGAATGAGTCGTAAAATGGCAATTACGACCGTTTTGCAACTGAAAATACGGTAATGCCCAGTTTTCTATAATTATTCTAACAGTTTTAAAAGTCTGACTTTAATTGATATTTAAATAAAATTATTGTACTGAAAAAGCCAAAATAAAAATCTTTTGAAATAAAAAGGTTATTTTGATCAAAACAAAACGAATAAAACCGTAAATATGTATTAAATTACTATTATATCTTTATGCTTGCACGGTTGCACACGACGGGTTTTTACGGTCTTTCTGTTCCACGTCTTGATTGACGACCAAATATGTGATTGTCAATCCGGAAAAATTATTGATTTAACATTATTTAAATACCAAGTCCATAACCATATGTGTAATTCAATAGGAAAAAAAATCAAAACATCAAATTTAATACTTCTTCAAAAATAACTAAAAAGATACTTTTTCAACGATTTTAATTGAGGTTTTAATAGCTTTTGTTAATTAATTTGTATTATTTGCACATCAAATAGAAAATATTAAACAATATATTAAGTAGAGATGAAACCATACATTATTTTATATTTATAATAAGATTCACCTTAAAACAAATTTCATTTTTTCCTGTCAACTAAACATAATCTTTATTATAATAAATGAATACATTTATTTGTCACGTGTCGATTCTGATGAATTCTAGATTTTTGTTTCTCGCATCTCTCTCTTATTAAATAATAATCATTTTAAATAATTAAATATCTAAAATTTATTTTAATATTTTATTAAAACTTACTAAATAATAAGAAAAATTCAATTATAATTCTTAAATATTCATTATTTGTTATTTATAATTTTTAAATCTTCATTATTTGTTATTTATAACTCTTAAATCTTCATTATTTGTTATTTATAATTCTTAAATCTTCATATTTATTATTTATAATTCTTAAATCTTCATTATTTGTTATTATAATTCTTAAATCTTTATTATTTCTTATTTCACCAACAACTGATAACATTCAACATACAAATATTTATAAAAATTGTTGGTGTAAAACAAGTTGAATTTATTTAACTCATATAATACATGGTTTCTAACCTAGTAATATAATAAAACAAAATAATACATCTCCTTAATTACTTCGTTTAAAAAAGGATACAATGTTTTTAAAAATAAAATAAAGAAGGAAAATGTTAAAAAAAATAGTCAAAATTAATACACAAATTAATCCGTTTACATTAGCACAAGCCACCGGAAACTTCTCGCGGCAACTTTGGAAAAGAACACTTAACATTTGACATCTTCCAGCCTTTGAAAATGAGTCTTGTTAATATTATTATAATCTTACTTTATTGTTTAAATAATTACTTTCTAGAAACCAAAAGAAATAAAACAGTACATAACTAAGAAAAATAGATAAACCATTATATAATTACTATTATTAAAACTTTTACGTTTAAGTTTATGTTTTTATAGATCGGCCATTAAAGTTTTACATAATTTTTATTCCCCCTCATAATATATATATATATAATATGTTTTAACCTATTTAATTTTCTAATAGTTTCGTTTTTTATGTAATACCTTTCGTTTGTTAACTTCTTTTTATAAAACGGAGTGTGCGGCTGTCTTTAGTTTTTTTGTCAACGTTCCGATATAACTTTTTTTAAATGAAGTTGTATTCAAAATCGAGTATTTTTTGGATCGTAAGCGAGTGCCGTTACCGTTGCGATACCGTGACCAGTATTGGTATTATCGGAACCGGTATCGCTATTCGCTTTTATAGTTTTCGACGAGTCGAACCAATAACGACCAAACTCCTACCGCGTGGGGAAAACGGCCAAACTCCCGCCGCTAGTGGAAAAAACTAGTTTTAAATAAATTATATATGGTTTCGTACTTTTTTAGAAAAATTAGAACGTTTTTAAAATTAAGAATTCTTATTTTAATTTTTTCTAATTATGTTTACTTAATAAATGCTATTTATTAAAGACTTTAGATTTGCATTAACCCATGTAAAATCAGTTAAACAATAACATACTAATATTAGAACCAGGAATCCTTAAATAGCTTATATATGGATTTCTGTGGATCAAAAATAGATCAAAACATAAATCTATAACTTAAAAAGATTGGTATACCTTTAATATCATGTAATTTGTGTCCTTAATTTTGTATCCTTTATGTGCGTCTTCGTCAATTGGCGAGTGCCCTTTGTTAATAAAATTTATATTTCGAAAAAAAAACAAATATATGGGTTAAAGTGTAATTTTTATAAATCTAGAAAAATTCAGAAATGAACCAAAACACACCACGAAATCTCCACCGATTAGACGCCGGGGTCCAGTCAAGAACCACGGCTACCGATTCACAATCTTGACTTCACATGGGTCAACGGTCAACGTCACGTTGAGTCATCTGCTTTTAATATATATATATATATATATATATATATATATATATATAAAGTTGCTTATTTTTAAGTGTGGTGAAAACGAACCTTTTCAGAATTTATTTAAATGCTATAAATAATCAGTATATTTATATATTCAAAAAAACCCGAATAATAAAGTAGAACTTTTATTTACTTTTATAATTTTGTTAATATTAGTTAATGGTTTCTTCACTCTTTTGAAATAGTCGGTATAATCCTTATAATTCCAGTTTAATCTTATACTGATTATTAAACACCCAAAGTTTAATTAGTCCAATTAAGGGCATGAAATTAATAGTATTTCAAAACATTCAAATATAATTCATATATGAGTAAAGTGTCATTTTCGTCCCTGTGGTTTGGCCATTTTAGCCAGTTTCATCCAAAAACTTTTAGCTTTTTCGTCCTTTACTTTTCAAAATCTAGCCATTTTCATTCAACTGACTAACTCCGTCTATATTTTAACGTTAAATCAATCACCACGGTACCCGGCCTACCACGCCCTACCAGGCCTACGGATGGTTCTCACGCTCATTCACCCATCAATCACCACGGTACCCGGCCCTCGAGGTGCAAAGTCAAGTCGGCCACGAGATGGGTTATGCCCTCAACGTGTAGTAGATCGGAGAATCCTCTCATTATCTCTGGTGTATATCATCGTTTGTATAAATGCTACTAATGCATGTCACAATCTAATAAGTCCAACTCCTAAATAATTCATATGTCCAAGTCCTAAATAATATCAACTAAATACTAAGCGATTCAAGCCAATTAATATAATGAAATCAACGCATATCCAACTCAAATTTCAAACTAGTTGCACAATGCCAAATGCCCCACAATCAATCAAACCAAAACCATTGAGATATACACATAATCAACCAAGTTACATACACACAATTCACACAAGCTTCATATAAAATTTCATAAGTTCAAGTCCTAAATAATTCACAAGTCTATGTCCTAAATAAAATCAACTAACTACTAAGAAATTCAAACCAAAAAGTATAATGAAATCAACACATATCCGAATTGAATTTAAACAAGTTTCATAATGCCAAATGCCCCACAATCAATTAAACCAAAACTAATGTGATATACACATAACCAAACTAAATTACATAATACACAAGTTTTAAATAAAATTTCACAAGTCCAAGGCTAAAATAATATCAACTAAATACTAAGAAATTCAAACAAAAAATATTATGAAATCAATACATATCTAACTCAAATATCAAAAAAATTTCATTTATGCATTTCATCAAACACTTCCGCATCGATAAAACATAACACTATTCACTAGCAAGAAGAAATTTACCTTCGAAATGGTTGGTGAGTGGTCGGTAGATAGTGGCGGCCAAGCGATGGACAGAGGTAGTGGAGAACGGTCGAGAGTAGAGAGACTTTGAAGAGAGGGAAATGATAAATAATCGACTAGTTGAAAAGTTTTGACCAAAATATTCCGACGGAATTACCGAAGGATTATCCGTCGGTAAGGTAGACATCTCCAACGGAATTACCGATGGAAAGTTATTATTGTTTTTGTTATTACTATCACAAGTATTATTATTATATCCGTCGAAAATTATTGATCGAATGTCAAACCCGTCGGTAATTACCAACGGATTTTCCAACTGAAATGGTGGGGCATCTTTTCCCATCGCATTGTTGAGCCTTCTAACGTGTTAATTAATGAGTTGTTTAGATTGCACAAATGGTTCTTATTGGTTTACGTGTTAACATTGATAGTTTACTCGTGGATTATTTTTTTTATCGGTCATTGATGGGCCTTATAGCGTGTTAATTAATGAGCTGTTTAGATTACATAAATGGTTATGGTTGGTATACATATTAGCATTGATAGTTTACCTATGGATTTTCAGAAGGAAATGAAATGGCATCTTTTTTATTGGGTAGTGATGAACCTAGCTTGTAACGTGTTAATTAATGAGTAGTTTAGATTACACAAATGGTTCTGATTGGTTCACCGATTAACATTGATGTTTACTGACGAATTTTTATTACCATAACTATTATTACTATTATTATTATTATCATTATTATAAGTATTACTTTCTCCACCTCTTATAAGTATTATAGCTTAGAACTTTGCTTATTTATGTATTCATAGGATGTATATTTCCTTTGGGCCTTAGAAATGGGATAGGAAATATTCTCAAGTATGGGCTTGGAATGGTCACTAGTACAGTTGTGAAACGGGCTAGACCTCTCTTGGATACATGGATTAGGTCCCCTAAATGAGCCTTAGCAATGGGACGGGGATGGATCTCGAGAATAGGCTTGAGATAGCATTTGTTTTGGGCTTAGGAACACCACTTACATACAGAGCAGTGTTTCCTTATTTCCTTTGGGCCTTAGAAATGGGGTAGGAGATAAGCCCAAGTATGGGATTGGGCATATGACTAGTACGGTTGTGGAACGGATATTAGAATGCTCTCGTGTGTGTGTTAAGTCCCCTAAATGAGCCTTAGAAATGGGACGAGGATGGACATTGAGTATGGGCTTGATGTGGTGGTCGGCTAGTACAGACTTGATTTCTTGATTTGAGCTTTGATGATCATTGACTTGTATTTGACATTTGGGCTTCACCTTCTTGGTTTCTACTGGATTTGGGCTTAGTTGTTTGATGTTTCACGTTTTGGGCCTGCGTGCCTATTATGTTTTATTTGTTTGAATCTGCGTGCCTAGTATGTTTCATGTTTGGTTTGGGTCTGCGTGCCTAGTATGTTGCATGTTTGGTTTGGGCTTAGGCATGTAAGTATGTCCTCATTTGCTTTCGTGGTTCCCTCCTCCATGGTACAAAGGCCCAGGAGGGGGGGATGTACTTAGTTTGTAACACCAGTATTTAATTTTAATAAAACATTTACCATGGGTAATGCCCATTTTCCCAAGTTAATTTAATTATATACTTCTAGATATTACAAACAAATTACGTTACATTTCTAGATCTTAGAAACAAACTACGTTACATTCTATTACACATTCCTTGATCTCTATGTGTGCGCGCACGCATGTGCCAATGACTCAATGTGGGCAACATAGGGAACACGTTCCCTTATATTTATACGTGAGCCCAAGAGTTTGTATGGCTCGTCATGAGCAAAAAGTAAACTAAGCGTAAACTAATAAACTGCATGAATTAATAAATCTACTCTTGGTACATGCGTGCCTCTACATTCTGAGCTCAACAATTCCAACCCGAACAGTTGAACCCTGACAAAATATGCACATATGGCAGAGTATTTAAATTATCATACCACAAATTCCAACAAAACCCTCTAACCAACGATCTGCTATTTTATCCCTTCCCACATACCACGTACAAACAACGATTTGTCATATTTGAAATACACAAAGGTTGCCATTTTTAGGCTTGTGATACTCGACGGTTACCATCTTGCCTATTTAAAGAAACTTTTACTTATTAAGTTTTGGTTTTTGTTGCCATCTTTAGAAAGACACGGTTATTGCTATTTGTCGATGGATAACCATCAGTTAAATGAGGGGTATTTCAGTCCTTTTACTTATTTGTTTTATTTTTTCATCTTTTTTACTTTCACTTTTTAATCATAGAAACAAGCGACGGAGGTGTTCCAGTGGTGCTCGTCGGAAACTGGTCAGGAAAAGAGGAAGAAGGCCAGCAGGTGGATGATTAAATTAGAGGTTAAATTAGGGATGATTAAAAAGTGAGAGTAAAAAAGATGAAAAAATAAAACAACTAAGTAAAAGGACTGAAATACCCCTCATTTAACTGAGAAAAACGGACGGTGTTAGCTGACTGGATGAAAGTGGCAATATTTTAAAACCACGAGGATGAAAATGGCAATATTTTAAAACCATGAGGACCCAGATACAAAAAAACAAACTATTGGATGAAAGTGGCAATTTTGACCAAACCACAGGGACGAAAATGGCAGTTTACTCTTTATTCTATTAACCCACTTAAAAATTAAAAAAGACCCACTATTTTTATTATTCATTTATCCTATTAACACACTTAGAAATTAAAAAAGGCCCACTAAAACTATTTATACATTTTAATCAACTCCATTATTTTAGACAACTAGATTAATAATTAGTTTCAATTTCTATCTACAAATTTTTTAATTCAAAATTGGTTCATCGTCAATTAAATTGTTCAATCATTCTATAATTTTAAACCATCGTTAATTACTACTATTTAAATTTTTATTTATTTACATGGGTTTCTAACCTAGTATAACATATACCAATTTCATTATAAAACATTTAGTTTTGCTACTACTATTAGCAATGAAAACTTTTAATGATGGTTATACTAGGGCCCGAAGTTTTAAATTTTGTTTATATTATATACGTGTTTGTTTTTTTTTAAAATCTATATATATAAGCCCAATTGTTGATAAACTTGAACCAAAAACCAATAAATAAAAAATCTATATATATAAGCCGGTATTATATTTTTTTTTATATATGATTATTAAGTTTATATCATAGGGCCCGCCTTTTTTCACATGTCCCGGACCCAAAACGTTTTGAGTATTCTCGGGACCGGCCCCGGATATCTATTACTTATAACAAGTTTCATACACGTGTGTAACAAGTTTTAATTGATCACTTAGATATGTATTGTATATTCGAAAAGTCCAATAGAAAATATAAGAGAAGTTAAATTAAACCGGTAAGATTTTAACTATCATATTCAATATAATAAACCGCCGCTAAACCGTTGAACCCGTTTTTTCCAAAACGTAAATCATGAGCAGAACTAAAACTTGTTTTAAAGATTCAATGTTTTAGTTTTCTGAATTAAAAAGTGTTTTAAATATTTAGTTCTAAAATACAATATTTTTATTAAATTATCTCCAAATTGGATTTAGTCGTTTAACGCGGAAAGAATTATTCTTTTAATTCTTTCCCTATATATATCTACACATCCATCTCCATATAAAGAACCACACAACCCTATTTTACCTATACATATATAGAGACAAGGGGTGGCCTTAGATTTAATATACACAGAACACAATAAATGGCTAGAATGAAGTCAAGTATGACGATGTTCATGATGATGATCATGGTTGCATCCATGCAGATGCATGGCTCCATGGCTCAGACTAGACATGTCGTCGGAGACACCTTGGGATGGACCATTCCGACTGGTGACGCTTACACCACATGGGCTTCCCAACAGACCTTCAATGTCGGCGACACTCTCTGTAAGTCATTCAAACCACTGCCGTCTAGCTCTCACTGTAACACCAATATTATTTCAGAACTAATAATATGTTAAAAACTACGATAACTTGTATACGCATTTGTAGATAGTCCATTATGTGTATATAAAATATTGATGTAATCCGTTTTAATTTAATTATTAATCATGGATGACAAATAAATAAATAAATATTGGTAGTGCCACTAATAAAAACAAATCTAGCTATTATGTAATTGAGAAAATTATAAAGATTAATAAATAATAATGGTGTTACTTTTTTTCCAATGTTTTCAGAACCAAACTGATATTAATTAATATTGTGTTTGGCAGTTTTTAACTTCACCACCGGTATTCATAACGTGGCCGAAGTATCACAAGCGGCGTATGACCCATGCACCACTGCTAACCCCATCTCCATCACCACCACCGGCCCTGCCACGATCACTTTGACCACCGGGGGCGCCCATTACTACATTTGCACCGTTGGAACACATTGCCAAATTGGTCAAAAATTGGCAATCAACGTTTCCGCCACCCCCGCCGCACCCACCACCCCTCCACCAGCCACACCAACACCACCACCGGTACCTACACCTGTTTCTCCACCAACCACCACTCCCTCACCTGCCCCTGTCCCTTCCACCACCACCACCCCACCACCTACCACCACTCCTTCACCATCTCCGGTTGGAGCCAACCCGCCATCACCTACCACATCCGGCCCATCTCCTTCGGACAGAACCACACCATCTCCCCCGGGCGACACAACTCCTCCTCCACCATCACCTAGCACCGCGGCCCGATCTTTCACTGTTGTGGTTCCGGCCACTTTCTTGGCGGTTGCTTTAGCTTTCTTTTACTAAATTGATATTGTTACTTATTTTTTGTAAGGATTTATTTAAATTATGTTCTTTTTCATGATTTGTATGAAATTATGAATAAATTTCAATTTTTAATTGCCGTTTTAGCTTGTGGTTTTTATTCTATTCTGAACGCTATTAAAAAAAAGAGAGAACCATATTCTCATGTCTTTTCTTTCACAATTAAATAAATTTCATATTAATTTGTAATTAGTTTATAGAGTTTACTAATCTTGACTTTGAACACTCATCTTGGGCGACTACATGGTATCAGGGAAAAAAAAAGGGTTCGGTTAATGAGACACAGACACTCGGTGGTGGATTCAGTAATTTTTTTCATAAGGTTCACTGTTTTTAGATGCTCCAATTTTATAGGGCCGGACATAAAAAATTTTGGTTCGGAGAGGGGAGGGGAGGGGCGGCTCAACCATTTTGGAGGCCTAAAGGGAAGAAAAAGTTTGAGGCCGTTTTCCGATTTTTTTAAGTTCCTAGTTATGATTTTCATTTGACATATACTAATAAGGAATAAGATTCTAATCAAGTCTTATCAAACAATCATATTACCTAATAAACTTAGCAAATTTACCTAATTTATCACTAAGATGAAACAATCAATTACCAAGAAAAACCAACCGGTGAGTGGTGGCAGCAGATCGGCGGTGGCAGCGGAAGAGCGAAGGTGGTCGGTGGATTGCAGGATTGGAGTTTGGTGGCAGGGGAAGCCCTCATAATAAAAAAAGAGGCTCTGCCGCTCCTCTAATGACGTTTGCGGTTTGCCTGTTTGCTTTCGAGTTGAAGCCACAGGCCCAAAACAGAACTGAAGCCCTCGTTTATTTGTTTCCACCTACGAATCAAATTCAAATTAACATCTAAATTAACATCTAATTCAAGTTTCTAACATCTAAATTGCCAAAAGTCCCAAAAATTTTGTCTATGCCAAACAACAACAAAACCCTAGATTTTCTTTTTACAAACAACAAACAAGAGGGAAGAAACAAGTCAACAAGACAACAACTAACTTGTGGTGGCAACGGTGGCCGGTGGCGACAGGGCGGCAGTGAGCGACGGTGGATGTTGTTTGTGGAGTTGGGATGTTGAATGTTGATGTTGCGCTAGTTCCTCTCATTCTTTTAGTCGTATACCAGGCCCTAAAAAGAAACAGGCCTAGACGAAATCAGCTAAAAAAAGGATTTAAAAAAATGTTAGTGAGGGGATTCGAACCCACTTCCTCTAGATTATAAAGCAAAGCCTAAACCACTACACCACTTGTTAAACTTTGTATAGGGGTTCACCGTATAATTTATTTAGGGGTTCACCCCAGTTTTTTTACATACCGTTCTATAAAACTTTCGAAACTCGAGAGGTTCCGGTAAACCCCCTCATGGCTATGTAGGTCCGCCCCTGCAGACACCCAACCATTTTAATTCAAAATCACGCCGCCTTCTATACGTCTCGTATAGGTCTATACGAGACGTATAGGCACAAACCTAGAAAAAGTCAGGCTGTATGTCAGTTCTTATTTGACAGCTAGCTTATACGCCACATATAGAAACCTATGAGATTTTAATCTTTAGATTTTACAAATTTTTGGTTTTCATAAGCCTTATATGGAGTATAGGCCTATACGATAAGTATAAGATTTATTTATTTGTTTTTTAATAATACCAAATTTTTTATCCAATATTTAACGGTTTTGGAGATAAATAAAGACTTTTAATAATAAATAATAACTTTTATAAAATAATATGTTTTAACATTAAATAAATAAATATTTTTATAAAATAATAACTTTATCCAATATATATCGTTTTGTAGATAAATAACTAATACGAGAAATATAAGTTTTTTTTTTATTAATGATACCTACATTTTTATCCAATATTTATCGGTTTTGGAGATAAATAAAGATTTTTAATAATAAATAATTATTTTTATAAAATAATATGTTTTAACATTAAATAAATAATAACTGTCGTATGATACGTAACCAATCAAACAAACTAAACACTCTAAACAAACATTACAAATATAAACAACTGAAACTGTACATATAAGTAACATCGGTTTTTTGCATACATGACAAAAAATACAACTGAATGTGAAATACAAAAAAACAGCAAACGACCACGACTATGGCGGTCCAGGCTCCTGGCCTGCCAGACTAAGATCTGGATACTGGCGTGGCAGAAG
The DNA here is from genome assembly GCA_023525975.1 of Smallanthus sonchifolius. NCBI lineage: Eukaryota > Viridiplantae > Streptophyta > Magnoliopsida > Asterales > Asteraceae > Smallanthus > Smallanthus sonchifolius. The sequence continues at coordinate 2,871,427 of CM042022.1, forward strand.
CAGTGGTGGAGGCTCGATGTTGGTGTCTCATGACTGATCGATCTCGTGGTCAACCAGCCACATCAGTATGTCCTCGACCCGGTCAAACAGTCGAGTGTGATGCCGTAACTCCTGAGCAAGCCCATCTAGCAAGGCCAGTGTGGCGTCAGGCAGCCTCATGGGTCGACGGACATGGCGAGGATGCTGAGGTGGTTGCGGCTCAGGTGCACCATGAGGTGGTATATCATGCAGCACCGGGGCCTCCTTTAACGGCACCGGCATCACCGGGATATCTGGCAACGGTTGCGGCTCAAAAATTAAACCTATACGCCATGCGTGGCGTATAGGTTCGACTTTGTTTGGGTTGCGTATGACCTATACGCCCCCCATTCCCGAGACCATATGACACACATAGCTTTATACGTGTCGTATGGTCTCGGGAATGGGTGTCGTATAGGCCATACATAGCCCTAGACTATACGCAACACATAACCCTATACGCTACCCAATTCTAGCATGTTCATATTCTTCTTCAACTGAAGAACTATACGCCACGTATAGTGCTATACGTGGCGTATAGTTCTTGCCCATTTAAAAAAAATCCCCAAATTCAACCCCATTATCGATTCAAGAGAGCTTTCTATTGATTTAAACCATAAATTAATGTTCAGATGCGAGGAATACATACCTATACGGTGAGAAATCGAAAACTCGTGAGTTTAGTATAGCCCGATACGAGAGAGAGAGAGAGTGTGTGTGTGTGTGTGTGAGTGGAGTTTGTAAGAGCATGCGTATGGTTCCTGACCTGGCATCATATATATATATATATATATATATATATATATATATATATATATATATATGATCTATACATCTCGTATAGATCTATACGTAGCGTATACTTTAAAAATTATGAACTATACGCCACGTATAGATCTATATGCGGCGTATAGATAATTTTTTTATTTTATTTACATTTGTTTTTTATAAGCCCTTATTTAAATGTAAAACCGAACCTTTGTTCGTGTATTTGTAATAACCAGGTCTCCGTCAAAATCAAAAATTAAATATAAAATTTATTATTAAAGAACAAATAAAAATTCTTAAGCATTATGATAATTTGTAATCAAAGAAAATTAAGAACAAATATGTAAAGCCCCAAATCGGACACCCCACAGTTGGTTTTCATCACTGGTATCCTCTTTAATAGTACTCATTTTATTTAACAAACGTACAGCGAAAGTCTTTCTAAAAGAATATTTACTTTTTAGTGTCGTTATCGTCATTAAGTTTACCTCACGAATCCGAGTAGCACCGCTCCCAAGCCAAGATATATCGACCCTAAAGCTCACCTGCAGCACAATCTAACGTACACACAAAGTCAGCTACGCTGAGTGAGTTCTAATAGCTTAATTTATATAAAAACCAACTCGTCACATTTAATATTTTATTTACTCATGACCCTCCGGTCATTATAAAAATAGTTTTATAAATTATCATCATATAGATAACACCTGTTATCTTATGATATTCCAAAGAATTCACCACCCCAGACTCACCCCGCCATTTTAACTCAGTAAGTCTCTCCGACGTGGATCGAGCTTACTACTCTGATAACTCAAGATTTTCCACACATGTTAACCATACACTGGTTATCTCAACCCACCTCTAGACACCGACTTAACCAGTCCTAACCAAGACTCTCACAAGCCCAATGACACAACAGTTGTAACACAATGTCCTTATCCCGACATAACGGTCAATCTGACTCTACACACTACATTAATAACATAAACTCACCACATCCATATCATCTCATACACAATAAATATAACTCAACGCTTGTATGAAATTTAACATATATTTATATATATATTGATGTCGTCCAGACGGTCTATAAAAACTATCAAATAAAACCTAATCTAGACTCTCTAGCTTTAAATTTATAAAACCTAGACTCGACCTAAAACTAGACCACACAACCGGCAAGTGTACCGATCAATGCAATATAGCCTAACGAAGTCCGGATATCGAACCCAAAAGACACTGAATAACTAAATTAGACTCTAACTAGGACTTAATATGATTAATTGATTGGGGGGTTTACTACACTAAAGATTAACTAAGAATGCAATAAACTAAGGACAATTCAAGCTATCAAGAGTAAACTAAAGATGAAATCAAGAATGGAGAGGTCACTACCTAGGTCGGAATCCTATGTGTAAAGCTCAACTTCTATCGGTTTTGGAACTAGGTTGGATCTGGGTTTCTAAAGATATAACACCTAAAAGATATCTAGTGGATTCCCGATCACTCTCGGTCTCGGGATGTGACCAGAAGACAACCTAAGGATATTAACTCACCAGATGATCGGATCACCTCTCGGGTATTTCCTACTATGACAAGTACCCTAATAAACGGATTACCTCTCAGTCTCACCGCTTACCATACACTCAAGGAATGCATGGAGTAGTTCTAGAATGGATACTATGATTCGGATAGCAACTATCACTAGACACCTAATACCAACTTCCTCTCAGACAGCTGACACTCGGATTCCTAATGACGAAGACTAAACGACTAATTCTCACCTCTCGGGTATTGAACTAGGACACACATTCACTTCTAATCAGTAATTAACTAGGTTTTCTATGGCTACTACGTCTAGACACCACTCTAACTCACAAACCCTAAAGTCTATGAACCAGAAACGAAGATCAAACTGGCAGACAACCACAATCAACGCAGAAAAGCATAATCAACCACATAATCAGAATTAAACATGCACTAACATCACACATAAACAAACTCAAACCTTGACTAAATCATAAATCCAACATTCAAATCCAAAAACCGAATAAAAATCGAAACTTTAACACATAATCATCATATTGACCTAGGTAGATCAAGGATCTAGCCTAGAATCATACTAAGAACATCTACACAGAAGCAAATAGCAAGATCCATAGGTTCAAAACATAAAATCAAAGATAAAAATCAAGTCTTTAAAACCTAGAACGTATAACTACGAACCCGGAATCCAAAGCTTTAATCTTTAAGCTTCAATCTTCTTCCAAACTCCCAAAATCGCCTCTTTTCTTCCCTGGAACGGCTTAGAATCGAACTCCCTCATAATGGCCGTTTAAATCTTTTTAATTTAGAAAATTAGGGTTTTGCGGAAAACGGCCCTCTCGCGTACCGCGAGAGAATGTTGACTGGATCCTCGCGTACCGCGAGGACCAAAATAGTCGGGCGGATTCCTGGAGTTTCCCGCGTACCACGAGAATTATTACACTCGTCTCTCGCGTACCGCGAGAGACCTAAATTTCAGAAAATTGTCTTTTGATCTTTGGACTTTTCCGGGCTTCGTTTCTTCGCTCGTTTTCTTCACGTATTCTTCATTAATATTCCCGAGCTCCTACAAATAAGACCAACGACTCAAATGTACATAAAATTGACTCAAAACTAATATAAAACTACTTAGAACACATTAAAACAAAGGAATAAAGACGTGTGCTTTCGCACCCTATCAAATATCCCCACACTTAACCTTTTTTCGTCCTCGAAAAATCTGCAAATGGAATCATAACTGGCATCTAACTCAACAAACATAAATTTCAATTTTCAAAACATACTCACGTGTTAAAAAGCAACAATTAGTATTTCTGTCCGATTAAACCCAAGCACTAACTTTCAAGCCCCCGTTACGTGTTCTAAATCCATTTTATACAACATATCAATCAATCTATGTGACTCACACTTAGAAGTTACAGCTCTACCTAATCCCGTCTCAAGGTCATGTTTAGGCACGGATTAAACCATATAGATTTACCCTACCACGTTAAACTACTATTTACAGGTTTTTAGAAATCAGATGAAATCATGAATGAATGGATGATAATGAGCATAATAAGCAAAAGAACTTTCGTCTAGAGGCGTTTCAACCAAGTCACTATCCCGGAGGGTAACACATAGACTACATTCTATCAATGAAGCACATAAATCTTACTTAGGGGTGTATCCTCCAAGTCGCTATCCCAAAGGGTAACACATAAGCAAAACTCAGTATAGCTCATAAATTATGGAATAACATGGATTATGGAATGCGGGCGCCACCGAAACTCGGATTTATTCTCATAAAAAGAGAATGGTGTGCCATAAAAAATTTCAAAAACCTTTAAATTTTAACTTAATCGTGGTACCTATCACCCTATATTGACAGTTTCAGTATTACCATTACTCTAAGATGAATACCCACAAGATATCATGATTTTATTCCGTGATTAATCCTAAATAACACAAACAGGATATTTAAGCTCTACTAGTTAGCTGGGTCTACCAAAACATCACTAATTAGACACGTTTTCAATTATTTAATCTTTTAAACTCATAAATAGATCCAGTTCTACTATCATTTTCCAAATATATGCAATTATTTTCAAGAACATTTTTCAAAATTTTTTTTTTTTTTTTTTTTTTTTTTTTTTAATTTTTTTATAAACAAGACAAACTAGCTAAACACTCACATCCCCACACTTGAAAGACACATTGTCCTCAATGTGAAGCAAAACACAACTAAAAAAAAAATTGGACAAAACAGAACAGGAAGCGACTTAGCTGGTAATGTAGATGCAATCTAGTATGCAGCTTCGTTCTTCCTTGTGTGCACCGTATAGCATTTCGGTCGCGGTGACACATCAGCTGTTGGGTTGCCTTTACAAGATAGTAATGGTAATCATCAAACCCGCCCGAATGGAGATTGAGTACGGACAGAATGATAAAACCTGCAAAATAAACCTCATACAAACCCACAGCATTAAACTGACTCAAATAAAATATAGAGACTAGACAGACTCAAGAAAACTAAAAGACTCAAGATAGATAGATGCAGAGAAAACATACTCGACATGTGGCAAACACAAAGACATGAATACCACAGCAAGTTCGAACATCGGTCATAAACGGTTTCTAGTTTCCCATGGTCACGGTGGTCGGATGGTGGTAGGTGGGTGAATTAATGTGATGGATGATGGTGGTTAAAGGTGATGCTTCATGGTAGTGGTGGTACGAAGGTAGGTGATGAATAGTGGTGGTGAGTGAAAACGGGGACAGAAACGGGTACGGGAAACCATGGGAAACAAAGGAAATAGGGTGACACCAGCAGTCCCTCGCGTACCGCGTAAGTCGAAGGGGATATTCTTCGCGTACCGCGAAGGCCAAAAAGTTAGGCCGGCCGAGACTTTTGTCTCTCGCGTACCGCGAGAGATCTTCCTCTCGTTCTTCGCGTACCGCGGGAGGGTGTCGTTAACAGAAAGTTTTGAAGTTTTTTTTTTTTTTCAATTTTGTACTTAGAAAAATTTTTTGCCATTTAAGAAAAAATTTTCACCCACTTCCTTAAAACCTTGTCCCAAGCATAAAAACACATGTAACCATACCTGGGGCTTCATTCCCGACGATTTTCCTTACCGAATCAAGCATGGATTCCTGTAAAACTTGACAAAAACAAAACACAAACCGAAAAACAAAGAAAAAGACACGGACTCAACCCAATGAAATCATACAAACTCTACATCCCGGGCACTTGCCCATGACTCAAGCAAGCCTATCAGGGGGCTTCTCCTTGATCCTAACCGGTACCGCCTTCATCCTGCGCGGCCTCCGGGTCCTCCATACCTCTAGCAAACAACTACTACTCTCAAACATTAAACTCATATCACATGTAGCAATCCAGTCCTTCCACCACAACTTAAACCTACCCGGACCGAAGATAACATTGTTCAAATAACCGAGTGTACTGTCATCTTTACATATCCCCACACTTGGGGTTTGCTCCATCTTCAACTCTACCTCTCTCGACTCGCGGGTTCTCTTACGTGGTGGCCTAGATCTAGGGGGATTAGAATTTGGGGTCGGTTTTTCAATTCTCCCCTCAGCACAAACAAGGGTGAGGACATGTGAAGGTTCAGGAATAGATATTTTCAGCGGTATGACCTCTTCACTCTCACCAGGATCATCATAGGGATCCTCCACAATCTCTACTAGCTTCCCCACACTTGGGGTTTTGCCCATGACGGCATCTAGCTCCGCCATTATCTCCAAGAGATCCTCATGTATCTCGCCTCCATAATCATCATCGGGCTCATAAAACCAACTCTCCCACTCCAATTCCCCAGCAGATGCTTCTTCTAAATTCGGGGCGGGCTCACCAACTTCTCTCTTTGGATTCAAGTCCTCGTGGTAGTCCATTAAGGCATCAAGCATGCACACAGAGTGGCTATGCTCGCCAACATCCCTCATGGACTCTATAGCATCGAATGTAAGGATCTCATCCCCCACACGAAGTGTGAGCTTCCCGTCAAAGACATCAATCATCGCCTTTGCGGTCCGTAGGAACGGGCGTCCTAAGATGAGTGGGACTTGGTTATCCACTTCCATATCTAGAATCACAAAATCCACGGGGAATACAAAATCACCAACTTTCACCAACATGTTTTCCACAATTCCCCGTGGATACTTGACTGAACGGTCAGCCAAGGAAATACTCATGCGCGTCGGCTTGGGTTCACCTAGGTCCAGCTGCTTATATAAAGAATAAGGCATCAGATTGATGCTAGCCCCAAGGTCGGCCAACGCGTGGTGCATAGGTAGGTTGCCTATCAAGCACGGTATCGTAAAACGACCCGAATCAGGCAACTTCTCGGGTAAATGATTTTGCACTACCGCCGAGCACTGCTCACCAAGTGAGACTCCAGAGACCTCCTCAAGTTTCTTCTTGTTGGAAAGAAGGCCTTTTAAGAACTTAGCATACTTGGGCATATGCTGGAGGACCTCTACAAACGGGAGATTGACCTTGAGTTGTTTGAACATATCAAGGAAGTGACCGTATTCCTTAGCATGTTTATGTGGCAACACACGTGTGGGATAAGGAATACGGCTCAGGTCAATCTCGGGGGACTTCATCTCCACCCCCTTTTTCTTCTCCTCTACCCTCTTGGTAGGCATCTCAACTACTACTTCCTCCTCCACCGGCTCTTCTTCTTCTACTACCGGTGGGCTCTCATCTTCCTTCTCTCCCATGCTCCTTGTCGAAACAGCATTCGACTCGGTCTCTTTCAGCATCCTTGCGTCGATTTCAGCAAATCGAGCCGCCCAATCAATCTTATTCACCTCCTCCACCGAGGGAATATTATGCTCCTTAGAGTGGGGGTCAACCTCTTCAACCACTTTACTCTCCACACTCTCTATAGACACGGCCATCACTGAAGCGTTCGGGCCCGTAGAAGGGCTTCCTTGTCTATCATGTATGCTCCTAGCAATGTCTCCTACCGTGCGTTGCAAATCCTGGAACGCCGATTGCTGATTCTTCATCAAAGTGTCATGGCTATCCAGTCTTAGCCGAGCATCCTTGTTATTCTGCACCAGCTGGGCAAGCAACTGTGTCTGAGTCTCCATCATCTCCTCAATCCTTCGTGACCCAACAGTGCTCCCAGAACTCGCTCCTTCTTCTGCTCCTCCATACTGTTGCTGACGACCAGTGAATCCAGATCTCCATCCCGAACCAAAAGTATTAGAATTGTTGTAATTTCGGTTCTGGTATTGGTTGCCAGCATAGCTCACATGCTCTTGATTATTTACCGGGCAATCTCGGGTGTCGTGTCCTCCCCTGCACACCTGACACCTCAAAGCACTGAGCTTGAGCTCCTTTATCTCATTCGCCATCGAGGCGAGGGCAGCAGCCACGCTAGTATCAGGAGTGACCTGATGCACACCTCTAGGAGAAGAGGCGTGTGACCTAGCAGTAGGGATGGAATCCCTAACAGAACGTGGGTGCTGCTGTTCGGCTTGAGCGAAGCTCTCGAACATATCCTCGCACTCCTCAGGCTCGAGTCTATCCATGATATGGCCTCCTGCAGCTGTGTTGAACATTTGCTGCGTCTCGAAGGTGAGGCCATTATAGAACTTCTCCACTAGTGCCCAGTCGGGGAGACCGTGCTGGGGACATCGGCTCAACAGCGCGTTGAACCGCTCCCAGGCCATGTGGTAAGGCTCGTCGGGATCCATCCGAAACGAATGGATCTGGTCCCGAAGGCGAGCGGCCCTGGAAGCTGGAAAGTATTTCTTGAAGAACTTGGCTTCGAGATCCTCCCATGTGGTGATAGAATTGTCGGGAAGAGTGTCGAGCCAAGTAGATGCACGCCCAGAAAGAGAGAATGGAAAGAGACGCAAGTAGATTGCGTCCTTAGATACACCCGTGATATTAAATGTATCACATATCCGCGCGAAGCGAGACAAATGTCCGGGTGCATCCTCATCCTCGAGGCCATGGAATTGAGTGGCATGAGTGATCGTACTCATGACATGTGATGGGATCTGCCAAGAATTGGTGTTCGGTATAGTGGGGCGTGTGATCGAAGATCTCGCGCCCGTGACCCCCTCACTGGCCCTCTGGTGTACTGTACGCCTCGCTGGAGGATCAGCGTCGCCCATGATAGAAATTGGAACTGGGCTAGTAGAACGTACCTTAGATTTAACCAGCTCCTCTAAACGCTCCCGAAAGTCGCGGGTGCGCTCGTGAAGCTCTCGTTCGGGCTCTTGAAAAGCTGCAAAAGATGGTGATCCTTGCAAACGAGTATTGGGCATAAACAGAAAGACTCTAAGAAGGAAACAGAATAAAGACTCACAAGTAGCACACAAGACTCAAAAGAAAACAAAAGACTCAAATAAACCAAAAATCAAACAAAGAACTAGTCAAAGCTAATATTGCTATTGCCAAGTGTCCCCGGCAACGGCGCCAAAAACTTGATGTCGTCCAGACGGTCTATAAAAACTATCAAATAAAACCTAATCTAGACTCTCTAGCTTTAAATTTATAAAACCTAGACTCGACCTAAAACTAGACCACACAACCGGCAAGTGTACCGATCAATGCAATATAGCCTAACGAAGTCCGGATATCGAACCCAAAAGACACTGAATAACTAAATTAGACTCTAACTAGGACTTAATATGATTAATTGATTGGGGGGTTTACTACACTAAAGATTAACTAAGAATGCAATAAACTAAGGACAATTCAAGCTATCAAGAGTAAACTAAAGATGAAATCAAGAATGGAGAGGTCACTACCTAGGTCGGAATCCTATGTGTAAAGCTCAACTTCTATCGGTTTTGGAACTAGGTTGGATCTGGGTTTCTAAAGATATAACACCTAAAAGATATCTAGTGGATTCCCGATCACTCTCGGTCTCGGGATGTGACCAGAAGACAACCTAAGGATATTAACTCACCAGATGATCGGATCACCTCTCGGGTATTTCCTACTATGACAAGTACCCTAATAAACGGATTACCTCTCAGTCTCACCGCTTACCATACACTCAAGGAATGCATGGAGTAGTTCTAGAATGGATACTATGATTCGGATAGCAACTATCACTAGACACCTAATACCAACTTCCTCTCAGACAGCTGACACTCGGATTCCTAATGACGAAGACTAAACGACTAATTCTCACCTCTCGGGTATTGAACTAGGACACACATTCACTTCCAAAAACTTGATGTCGTCCAGACGGTCTATAAAAACTATCAAATAAAACCTAATCTAGACTCTCTAGCTTTAAATTTATAAAACCTAGACTCGACCTAAAACTAGACCACACAACCGGCAAGTGTACCGATCAATGCAATATAGCCTAACGAAGTCCGGATATCGAACCCAAAAGACACTGAATAACTAAATTAGACTCTAACTAGGACTTAATATGATTAATTGATTGGGGGGTTTACTACACTAAAGATTAACTAAGAATGCAATAAACTAAGGACAATTCAAGCTATCAAGAGTAAACTAAAGATGAAATCAAGAATGGAGAGGTCACTACCTAGGTCGGAATCCTATGTGTAAAGCTCAACTTCTATCGGTTTTGGAACTAGGTTGGATCTGGGTTTCTAAAGATATAACACCTAAAAGATATCTAGTGGATTCCCGATCACTCTCGGTCTCGGGATGTGACCAGAAGACAACCTAAGGATATTAACTCACCAGATGATCGGATCACCTCTCGGGTATTTCCTACTATGACAAGTACCCTAATAAACGGATTACCTCTCAGTCTCACCGCTTACCATACACTCAAGGAATGCATGGAGTAGTTCTAGAATGGATACTATGATTCGGATAGCAACTATCACTAGACACCTAATACCAACTTCCTCTCAGACAGCTGACACTCGGATTCCTAATGACGAAGACTAAACGACTAATTCTCACCTCTCGGGTATTGAACTAGGACACACATTCACTTCTAATCAGTAATTAACTAGGTTTTCTATGGCTACTACGTCTAGACACCACTCTAACTCACAAACCCTAAAGTCTATGAACCAGAAACGAAGATCAAACTGGCAGACAACCACAATCAACGCAGAAAAGCATAATCAACCACATAATCAGAATTAAACATGCACTAACATCACACATAAACAAACTCAAACCTTGACTAAATCATAAATCCAACATTCAAATCCAAAAACCGAATAAAAATCGAAACTTTAACACATAATCATCATATTGACCTAGGTAGATCAAGGATCTAGCCTAGAATCATACTAAGAACATCTACACAGAAGCAAATAGCAAGATCCATAGGTTCAAAACATAAAATCAAAGATAAAAATCAAGTCTTTAAAACCTAGAACGTATAACTACGAACCCGGAATCCAAAGCTTTAATCTTTAAGCTTCAATCTTCTTCCAAACTCCCAAAATCGCCTCTTTTCTTCCCTGGAACGGCTTAGAATCGAACTCCCTCATAATGGCCGTTTAAATCTTTTTAATTTAGAAAATTAGGGTTTTGCGGAAAACGGCCCTCTCGCGTACCGCGAGAGAATGTTGACTGGATCCTCGCGTACCGCGAGGACCAAAATAGTCGGGCGGATTCCTGGAGTTTCCCGCGTACCGCGAGAATTATTACACTCGTCTCTCGCGTACCGCGAGAGACCTAAATTTCAGAAAATTGTCTTTTGATCTTTGGACTTTTCCGGGCTTCGTTTCTTCGCTCGTTTTCTTCACGTATTCTTCATTAATATTCCCGAGCTCCTACAAATAAGACCAACGACTCAAATGTACATAAAATTGACTCAAAACTAATATAAAACTACTTAGAACACATTAAAACAAAGGAATAAAGACGTGTGCTTTCGCACCCTATCATATATACACACAAAAACATACCTCATCACTGCACCCTCGTCAGGGCGTTCGACACACCTCGAGCTCATTACTGTCCTGTTGGACATTGTCACCTTCGGTGACCTCCCGAAGGACTTTGCCCTCCACAATCCCGTTTGCCGTGTCACAAGACAATGAGGCAAACACACCTGTTTGCCGTGCCACAAGAACAACGATGCAAACACAACACATAATACACATCATCACATATTATTTATATGCCTAGTTACTAGGCATGCACCATATACACGTTCCTAGGATAATATAACCTACACAAACTCATGAGCGTCTAGCTCACATCTGACTTACTCCGACTGACTCATAGCACATAACAGTAGACTAGCATTTACACGACTCGTTAGCTAAGCATGCACCTCACATACTCACTCCGGATAACACATCCTACTTACACCCATAAGCCGTTTAGCTTATATCCCGACTCACCCCGACTAACTCATAACACAACACACGTCATTAACTGTTTTACACCTAGCTCACAAAGTCTCATAGACACCCCATAGACCCACCAACTCATCAGTAAACATTATAGTTCATGACCACTTCGGGTTAAAACCCAAAACTCTTAACACGTTTATTAAAATAAACATATCTTGTAGCCAAAACATTAAAAACATTTAAAGAGGGGGATTAGAAACTCACCGATATGGAATCCAACTTCTCACCTTGCTCTCCGAACACTAGCCGGAATTCCGAACCTATCAAACGTCCAATCCAAGGCTTAGATTACGTCCCGTACACACGTCAAGTAACATATAATCATAAACAAATTCTCAACACCCGTCTCGTCATCACCACATCCCTTCCCATAAGGTACTCATCTCCCGGGTTACGTAAATAATGACCCCGATTCGATTAAGACTCGTATGCCCGCCTTAAGTCCCATGCACACACACCTAACCAAGACCATACAAACCCTAATTAGCAAAATGTCACCATGCAAGCCCAAACTCCACGGAACGCATATACGCGAGTCAGGGTTTTCCATGCATGCGTGTAAACCACGCTACGCTTCACCCTAATCGACCTCGTTAACAATTTCAGACTCTCCCCTCGTGCACCATCGTGTAAGCCGCCCCCTTCTTCTTCACCATCAAAAACCCTAACGGTTGTCATCGTCCATCCTTGATTGCTGCCATAGTACTCCGGCACCACCACCTTCACGTCGGACGTCGAGCACCACCACTCCTCACCAAAGTCATCCTCTTCGGTAAAACCCTAGTCGAGCAACACCCTTTCTCTCCCCCGTCTCGTGCCGCCATCACGACCGTCATCACGGGCACCTTCATCGTTGCCCCCGTCGGCTTATTACCACCATCGAGCACCATCCTCCTACCGCCATGTGCCTGTTACATCGATAACAGTCGTGGTCACCTCCTCCGACCACTCCACCCTCGCCCCCATCGTCCTTCCTGTTCAGCGTCACCGTCACACACCCTCACCACTGTTCCGGCGTCTCTTGTTACACCCGAGACCGCCCTCCCAGTCAGTCATGATCATTACCTCAAACCCTCACCGGTTTCTCACAAACACGTAAACAAACAAGAAAGGATTGAGAACGAGAGTTACCTTACGTTTTCGGACGTTGCCCATGTCGGACCACCCTTTCTGCCGCCGTACAGCACCGTGAACCACCACCTTCCTCCTCTCCGGCTTCCTCTGATCGTCATTCCCCGCTCTCGTCTCCTTTGCAGCCGTCACAATCCCCCTAGACCCATTATGGTCTAGGGTTTGCATAAATGAGGTATTTAAACCTTATGGTCTAGGGTTTGCATAAATGAGGTATTTAAACCTTTGAGGTTTTTACATTCTAGCCCCTCCTCTCTTGTTTCGTGTGTTTCGATCATTAACCCTCTTTAAGCGACTAACCATGTCGTTTACTATCGTTAAAACGCCCCATGCACGACAAACCATTTCCCTTATTTGGTTTAATATAGTCTCGGGTCACTCACTAACCCGAACCCTTAACCTTTCGGATTTTCGGGATGTTACAAAATAAAAATCAAAGAAATTTTTTATTTAAATGTTCATTGTTTGTAATTAGCTAGAAAAGAGTTAAGTATTGTAACACCCTGCCTGTGGTAGGGCTAACGTGTCACTCATACAGTAATCAGAGACACTAATGAAGATAGAATTAAATAGTAAGAAAAACCAGATCCTTACATAAGTTTAAAACCAAATACCAATATATCAAAGTCCAAAAAAATAAATTCAAAAGGTCTTAGATTAAATATTAATCTCTTATTAATTTCCGGTCTCTTCAGGTCCTAGCTTGTCCATTAGTCCTCTTCACACACTCCCGTGATTTCTCTGCATACCTACCGCGAAGAAAGAATACGGCTGAGCGAAGCTCAGTGAACAGATAAAATGGAACAGACACAATATCGTAACGAGTACAACTGCTATGATATATCCATGCACACAACATATAATTCATAGTACAATGCAACAAATTATCATAATAACATGGCATACGTTACTAGATTCAGATTTCATGTGAACATATCGGATTAACAGTTTTACATGTAAACTTCATATGTCAGATTTCATATCCATATTAGCGTGTCATACTGTTTAGTAGGTCTCAACATAACAGATTTCATATCAACTCGTTATACAAATTTTATCAATTAACATAATTAAGATTTAACAGATTTCAGACATATTAGCATGTTTAGATTTACAGAAATAGCCAATGAGCCAGATTCAGATATCAGAAATACAGTAGTAACCATGGTGTACAAAGGGTTGCAGTCCTGAGTACCAGATGTGTGTGATGGGGTGTTGGCATACACTCTCCATCCACCCGATGCAGATATATCCTAGGCCCAGTCCATATGCCTCCTAACAAATATAGCTAAGTACTTCTCCGAGCACATAGATATACAGATAAAATAGAGACGCCGTGGTCTAATCACACCGCCACGGATGGTGCCAAACCATTGATGCCGCAATGACAAGTCTACGGAACCCCCATAGAAAGTGTGCTCGGGTATCGGAATTCAGAGTTCAATGTAGTTAAAAAAATAAGTAAATGTAAAGCAACCAAATATTAATAATTACCAAGTGAAGTAAGTCTAACGAGAAACAGAAAACGCAATTAATCATACAAGAATAGTAACGAGTAAGAAAACTATTTCCTAGCACAGGCCAAATAATAAAACGAACAAGATAGACAGATCATGTATCATATATGTGCTTTATACAAAATCATATAGGAAGCATTCAACCACAACTAACGTATACGGTTAAACACAGTGTTCAAAAAATATAAAACAGAGAATTCAGAGAAATCCACTACTTCTAGTAGAATGGATTAGATTATTCGTACCTTAAGCAACGGCTACAATAATTATGATGGAGCTAACTCGTGCCCAACTGATCACCAAAATCCTACATGTGGTTTACCCTTTAAATTTAAGATTTAGCTGTTGGCGTATTTTCTTTATTTAGATATTATAATTTTTTAACTTCATATTTATTTTAAAGTTTAATCATAAACCCTAACTAATATTTTAAATGAATCATGTAACTATCAATTTGTAGTGAAATTTTCTTCTGCTAATCCATGCGCATATTCATTCAAAAAAGGTCAGCCTTTTTTTTTATTCTAACTAATTTCCTTGTCACCACAGAAACTTTAATATGCATATTTAAACTTACTCGTTGGTTTAAAACGAGTTTTCCGGACTCGCTAACCGGCCTGCGATACTCGTTGGTTTTAAACAATTTTATAAGCATGACCTGGTTGGTGCAGTGGTAGTTTTGAAATAAATAAATTAAAAGAAAAAAGTAATTGAAACTAATCAATGTGCAGGTGCAGAACGTATCTAACATGAGAAGAAAATCACACAACAGAATACCAACTTTTTTTTTTTTGAACGGAAAACGTTACCACTACTCTACTTTTACACCAATAATCCTAACTACTTCATTGTCCAGGTTAATTAACTCGTTAGGTTTATGTTCATATTCCTCATTCATATATTTTTATGCGTAGGTGTGCATATATAAAACGGTGAGTTACGTAGGGAAAAGAAAGTTACCTCGCTCGCAGGTTAATAGTCGACCAATGCAGTGTTTACTCGTTCTTTGAACGACAAGTTGATGGGTATGTGATGAGTGGTTGATTGACCCGTGCTAATTGTTTACAATCATATGTTTTTAACCCTAATTATGTGAGGGTTTACATTGTTTTTATATCTTATAGGGTTTTATATATAATAGGTTAAATATAATAAAAGTCATATAAATTAAATTAAAAAATGAAAAAAAGATAATTAAATTAAATTAGATGGAAACTAAATGCTTAAACTATTATATATATATATATATATATATATATATATATATATATATATATATATATTTTAATTTCAAGTTGCCATTTAATGTTGCAGACTTACGTGGATCACAACAACACTAAAGATGCAATAGTTTGGTGGTTATGTGGAGATGATTTAAAGCAAGAGACCAGCTCATAACTTCATATTATTTATGTAATTGAAAATCAAGAATTGGGCTTATACTAAGTTTTAGTGGGCTGGAGTGAACTAAATTAGTTGGGCCAAAACACTTATAAATTGAGTAGTTGAAATATACTGGTTTATAATATAACTGGTTTTATAGGTCTGCTGACAACAACCTGTAATCAATTACTGTTTTAACTGATTTTTCAACACTATGTCAGTCGTAACTTTGATTCAGAGAACATGGAAATTACGGAATGTAACAAAGGAATACCGAATAGAACACAGAATGGTACCTAATTTGGATTGAGCAGTCGGTGGTGAGCCGGCAGCGTTTTTCCAACACAACAGAGGAGCTTAACG
Source organism: Smallanthus sonchifolius (assembly GCA_023525975.1). Taxonomy (NCBI): domain Eukaryota; kingdom Viridiplantae; phylum Streptophyta; class Magnoliopsida; order Asterales; family Asteraceae; genus Smallanthus; species Smallanthus sonchifolius. Next base: position 2,887,488 of record CM042022.1, read on the forward strand.
AGAGGGTTGTAATGTCCCGAATTTTTCCATCCCATTTTTTTCTAATCATTGCACGTATTATAAACCTTGAAAACTTATTTGAAACCTATTTTCTTTAATAATACATACTCCTATATATATATATATATATATATATGGCTTTCCTTTTAAAAAGAAATATAGGTTTTATAAAATGTATTAAAACCTTAAAACTTTATAAGTTTATAATTATATTTATAAACTTATTCTAAAAACAAAAAGGAAAACTTATAAACTAATGAATTATGTTATAAAGTTATAAAATGATAAAACTTTTGAGACTTTAGAGAAATTTATAAAAATAAAACATATTTATTTCTACAAAAGTTCGGGGACCAAAACTGCCATTTTCGGAAACTTATTCTAAACTTGAAATACCTTTTAAACATAATATGTAAACCCAATGAAACTTCGAGGACCTGTTTTGACTCTTCCCCAAACCTTCTTTCCCCAAACCGGTCCCGAGTTCGAAACCCACAACCCCCGTTTCTTACTCCCTTTCGACCGAAAACGTGATTCCGTCCACATTCATCGAACCTCGATGCTCGCCTAAGGCCTGCGATCGAAACCCAATGTCATCAATGCCCGGACACGGCCCGAGACACGCATAAATTCGAAATTTAAAATCGTTCGGCCGCTCGAAATCTTCCCACCTAATTCAAGCATTAATGATCGAATTGGCTATAAATAGCACCGGTACTACCTCAAAGAAACCACACACAAACTACCTAAACCTTCAATTCAGTCGTTCTTCACCTGCATTCTTCGATTCGGAGTCGCGACAGCCGAAGGCAAAGCCAGACCCGTTCTCACTCGTTTCTTCATCTATTCAGGTAATTCGAATGCTCATTCTCTTCGTAATCTTGTGTTGATCGAAAGCCCTATGTTTAATTCATCTAACAAAGGGCTAATCGATATGCATTTGGTGGATTTAGGTTCTAGGGTTCATCCGAAAATTGGGAATGATTTGAGATCTTGGTTAACTTATTCTTTTTCTGTGTATTAATCTAACGTGACCCGTAGTCGGGCGGTGGGTGTGTACGTGTGTGCCTCGACCCGGTCAGTGACCCGGGTTCGAGCCTGTGTAGCCCAGCTTCGCCCTTTTCTTTTTTTTTAGCCTTTTTAAACAAGCTTTAAACCTTTTAATAATTTTTATAAATTCTGTTAAACTTTTATAAACCCAAAAATCAATTTTATTTACACTTTTAAATTCTGGAGTTATTTTAATTTAATTAAACTTAGCTAAACCTTATAAAGAACTAATTTTAAATAATAGTTTTAAATCTTAAAAAGAAATCAGAAAAGTTTATAGATTTATCATAAACTTATAAATTTATAAATTTAAATCTATTTGTTTATATAAAAGGAGAGAAATAATTGTACTTTGTTTATTTCCTAAATAATTATAAAGTTATAAACTTTATAAAAACTAAATGAAGACTTTAAACATTTATGAACTTGTAAACTTTATTTAAACAATTATAAACTTATAAATATAAACTTTATCTAAAACCTTATAAACTTATGGTTCTATTTTAGACTTTAAAAATATTTATAAACTTATAGTTAAGATAACACCATATTCTATTTAATATCTTACAAGTGTTATTATTTATTTAAACGTATTTATATTACGAATTAATTTGTATTATAAATACTTGATACTTAGAAACTTAAACAAATCTCAAATGATTTACGTTGAGTAAATAAGTGATTACTCTTTTAAATAATGATCTACCCTTAACGTTTATGTGTTAAACTCCTGTAATTATTTATTTCTTAAATAATTATTATAAATACTTAGTGATTATTTATTAATTTAAACATGTATTCTTAGTCATTGCTTATCCATTTAAAGGCTTAATATGAACCTTTGCTAAATATCCGTTCTTTAAATAATTATTATTAACATTTGATAATTATTTATTCTTTCATCTACTAGGAATTAACCTTATTCTTAAAATGTTTAGAAAAACTATTTTTGGATTATTAGTTCCTACCGGGAGTAATTAATAATTATAGAATTCCTAAATGATTATTTTATTCTAAACCATAAACCTATTAAACTTTGATATTCAAACCTTGTGAAACTCTATTTGGAAACTTACAAAACACAATCATTCATGTCTCCCACTTGGAACCCTAGTTGATCTTGAAATCCTAGATCCTTACCATAGACTTATAGGATCATACTTAAATCTTTAGACTTATATTCTTAGGCTTATCGTGAGGATATTCTCCCTCCAAAGCTTGCAAATACTTATCCGTGTCGGATACTATTCATCAATCCAAGTGAGTATACTTAGCCCCTTTTTCATTTACATTCTTTTGGGGTGAAACATGTTCAAACTTTAAACTTATACAATTCTTGTACAACTATGACTAGATGCTTATTCTTATGTTAAACTTGAGACTTGTATGCTTAGATTAAACTTAAAACTAGCATATTCATTAACTTTGATCAAGCCTATGGTAACAATGATAGATCTATTGTATTTGACCAATCCACCTTGATTGATTGACCCTTCGGGGGGAGCCCTTGGTGTTTGTTACTAAACCAAAACTTTGAGACTTGAGACTTATAAGGGTAACCTGCGGGTTATGCCTAAACTTGGTTGAGGATTGAATGTGCACAATGTTTAAGATACTTGTTTTCTCATACTTACATTATAGAATGCTTATATCATAGTGAATTGTAACTCTTCTCAAATACTTGTTAAACTGTGTCAAAACCTTTGTATCTCACCAACTATTTTGTAGTTGACAGATTCTTTCACATGTTTCAGGTACTACATCATGAGACTTTATTGTGATCACATAGGATGCTTTGGACCTAGACTACTTATCAATTAAACGTTTTATTCTTGTTATGTTTCCTTGTATTGAATCTTAAATTGTTTATTAATGAAATATTGAAACTTTAATAGTCAACCTTGTGCTATTGAACAACCGCGTCCGCCCCGACGTATAATCCGCCGTCGGTTGGGGTGTGACAAAGGTGAGGCGGACTTTTTGAGAGGGTTTGTGAGGTTTAAATCAGCCTTCAATTAGGTCTCATGAAATTACGATTGTTTTCCTTAGGGATTGTGGTGGAAGATTAGGAAAGGAAATCAAAGAAAACTTTAGAGGAATAAAAGAGTGTTAGTCAACACTTTGTTCATATTAAAAAAAATATTTATTTAATCATTTATTAGAGTTATAATTATTTATTATTATTATATGTATTTAAAACCCGGTTATTTCAACTCTACTCCCCTTAAATTAAATTTCGTCCCCGAAATTCTAACTACAATAGAAACGAACTCGATGTATACACATAGTAACTAAAATGACTAATGTCATGTACTACCGCAAGTTTCAAACAAACTTAATAGCAAGTAATTGGAACTTACATAAGTACAGTTTAGGTTCTAAATAAGGAATTCACATAAGCATAAAAAAAATTGAATAACTATTAAGAATCAAAAATCATATGAACATAGCTTAGTACTCGAACAAAATAACTAAGAATACTCAGCAATAAGATAAACGTAGCTCGGTTCTCAAAAACAAAACTAAAAATACTTAGAAATCAGACAAACAGAACCTAGTTCTCAAACAGATTAGGGTATTGCAAACGAATCATTTCTTCTGTTTCCCATGTCGCTTCCCGTTCAGAATGATTCTTTCATAGTACCTTAACAAATGGTATCGACTTGCGTCTCATGACTCGTTCTTGGCGGTCAAGAATAGCCCCAGGTTCTTCTTCATAAGACAAATCTTCCTAGATTTCGTGTAGAGGGTAGCTGATAACATGCAATGGATGGTAGTTGTATCCTCTCAATAGAGATACATGAAACACGTTGTGAACGTGAGAGAGTTGTGGTGGTAGTGCCAAACGGTACAAGACTTCTCCAACTCTTTCGAGAATCTCAAACGGTCCAATAAAACGAAGGCTAAGCTTCCCTTTGATACCAAAGTGTCGAACACCTCTACACGGGAATGTGTGAAGAGGACTAAGACCTTTTGAATTTATTTTTTGGACTTTGATATATTTGTATTTGGTTTTTAACTTGTGTAAGGATCTGGTTTTTCTTACCATTTAATTCTATCTTTATTAGTGTCTCTGATTACTGTATGAGTGACACGTCAGCCCTACCACGTGCTGGGTGTTACAAATGGTATTAGAGCCACTCCCGTTCTGTTATGTTTACGATAGTGCGGCAAACCTCATCGAGGAGGGTGAGTCCCAAGGGGGGGTGTTTGTAACACCTTAAGCAAATCTCATATCGTTATGTTATGTTCTGTCCATGGGAGAGATGTTGGGTTCATAAGGAATGCCCCGCCTCAAATACCACAACACGTTTTGGGGCTTAATGTAGTGGATAAGAGGTGAACTCCACAGTTAGGCGTGCTCGGGTGGGAGTAATCCAGGGATGGGTGACCCCCTCGAAAGTTTTCACCCGGGCAACCAAAAACAAATTCGTGAGCTCTTAGGGGGCAAAGCGGACAATATTGTTGGTACGAGAGGCCGGATGTTACAAGTATTGTGTTCCTTGATCTTTGTTAGTATCCATTATCTCCTTAAACTGTCTTATACGATGGATGTACATATGTTCCCAATCTTCTGCAGCATCACTTTGGTGCAAACTACAAAGGCCATTCGGTATAGGCATCGGATAATCACCATCTAACTTAATCATTATGAAATGGTTAGTGTAAACATGTGCAACCGATATGACTTGATGGTTAGGCAAAACATTCGGACCAACCCATTATGAAATGGTTAGTGTAAACATGTGCAACCGATATGACTTGATGGGCAAAACATTCGGACCAACCCATAGGGGGATAAGGTTTGATTGCCGGCGTTACTTAACAAGTGAACAATCACACCAAATCTTTGAGCAATCAGGAGTCCCGTGTAGGGCATCCACATCCAATTGGATGCAGGTGCCACTTTCGGCCAATTAATGGTGCGATATAGTTCATCGTACTGTCCATGAACGACTTTGTCGAAAATTCGTCACCACCGTTCTTCATGGTCGTCCATCTACTATAGAAGTTGTGTCCGAATAACAAACCACTTACTTTCATCAAACCCTAAGTCCACGGCTACCGATCGAAAACCATAATTACCATCATGCTGGACATCTTGTATAAGTGATATGTATTGGTGAAACAAAGATGGAATCTAATCCTTAAAACGGAGAATATTGTTCACTTCTTCGTGTCGCTCTATCAATGGAAACCCATAATCATTTTGTGGCTCTCTTACTTTTGAAGTCGTTGAACGATTGCGTTGCATGACGGGCTTCTTAGACTTTACGACTGAACGTGATTTTTGTTAGTCTTATGATGGTATATACGAGCTATGTCTCGCAGGGTCAATCCTACTTTGTTGGGATTCTATAAACGAGCTATGTCTCATAGCGTCATATTTACTTTATTGTTGCACCTTCAAAGTTGGACACCCACGAGTATCTTGTTGTACCATAGGCGTTTTCTTGTTAGTTTTGCTTGGAAACACCACCACCATGATCTTCGACAACAAAGTTTTTTTCACGATATTGGGTTGGAGATATTATTTTTTCTTGTTAGTTTTGCTTGGAAATCCCGGCACCCTCCAACTCCGGAAATCCGATTTGATGACGTCATCATTATTTTTTTCTATTTTTTTCTTAAATATTTTTTTTCATAATTAAATTTTATACTTATTTTGGTCTATAACTTTTAAAATATTATGCTTATTATGTTCCAAATATACCGTTGAACATGGTCATCTTTATCTATTTTTCATAACCAAGCCGTTACTACGTTCGTCCCGCCTCGCATGTGGGTTTTTATATTTTTTTAACTGTTGTATGTTTTTATTTTCTTTTTTACTTCTTTTTATTCTTTTTTTGTGTTCCAGTCCGTCGTGTTAATGTTGTTTTTTACATTTCATCTACATTTCCATTAAGATTTTTTATAACTTTTTGTTGTTTTCACGTCATTTTTTCCGAGGTTTAGCGTGTTGTGACGTGCAGATTTAAAATTTATTTTTCCTGTTATTCGAATGAATTTTTCTAAACGATTTCATTTTTTCTATCTAAAGTTTACAATATTATAAACGTCCAGATTGTAACGTGCACGGTTCAACAATGCATTTGCGCCTAGCGTTTCAAACATTTATAGACTTTCAAGGACGTTAAGTTTTCCGCGGTTTAGTGTATCGCAACGTGCGCGGGCTTTTTACTAGTTATTATTAAATTGCCAAATCTTACATAGAATTTGTTTTCATAAAAAATTGAAAAGAATAAAAAGAGATTAAAAACTTAAAAACTACATAATATAAGATGTTCAATAACACAAATGACACATCTTTAACACAACTATTGACATTACTCACGAAACACATTTAAGAAACAATAAGACAAAATTAAAACAATAAAATAAAATTTACAAAAAAATTACAATCTATATTTAGTTATTTATAAAAGTCCATCGACTTGATAAAGGGGTCATAAATGTGTCATGTCGACCTATTGATAACACGTTACGTTAAATGTGTTATGTGTGTTACTAACGGGTTGAGCCCTTTTTAACACATTTTCAATCATACCATTAACATGGGGACCCATTGATGATCCAAGCCCGTCTACTCCAAACACTAGCCCGTTTAACCTTATGTTAAGTAATGTTATATTAACATGCCATGTCATAAATTGACTACTTTGTATGAAATGTAAGGAATTAATATTGCTAGCCTGATAAAAAAAAGGGCGTACCCGGTGCTTCACTTAGCTCCTGCATTTGTGCATGGTCCGGGGAGGGGCCGGATCGCTTCGCATTCTTATGGCAGGCCAACCCAACCAAAAGAAAACGACACTAACAATTCTTGTTAATTTTAGTACCATTGGTAGATAATATAATCAAGAAAATCAGTTGGGATATGCGTAACTAACTGCAAATTTTTGAAAATATTCATAAAAAGGCATAATCAAGACTTCTTTCTCATTTCATTTCAAAGAATTGCATAAGGAGTTCCATATCTACAAACCTTGTCTTTTCATTCGGTCTTTAATCCTGTCAAAATCGCACTCTAAATGCAATAAACTCTGCGATTCCCCTACTGTTTTTCGTTTCCTAACATCTGTCATCAAACTCTCACCTTCTTCAGCCTCTGAATTCAAAGGAAAGAAAGAGAATTCCCTGCTTCTTGGACCCGAGTCAACACCATCCACCACAGTCAACCCTTTATCGTCACTTGAAACAAGACCCAACCTTAGAGACAAATCACATTCCACCAATTCGGGCCTAGATTCTTTCTTTGACCCGTTACCATCTTTATCAAATAACAACAATCTTTCAGCCCGACCCGTTTGCGAAGAAGAGGGTAAGGACTCATGGGTTGTCTGAAAAACCGGCGTTCCAATAATAATATTGTTTGGGTTTATGTGAGTATTAAAATGGAAACCATGGTATAATGGATAAACTGAAGATGGTCTGTTCTCAAAGGACATCATTTGTCTAGGAACATTTTGAGGGTAAAAAGAGGAACCCGCAGGGGTACCCTTGTAAATCGGTCTTGAATCTTTATTGGTTTCTGAAAATGTATGTGTTTGACTCGCGCCATCTGGTCTTCGAACATTTGGTATGGTTTGAGCATTTGGACCAGAATCTTGGTTTCTTGGGCTTAGGTAGGTCCTGATGTTGGTGTTTCTTTGGCTTCTTGTTGATCTTACAGGGACACAGCCCAAATTAAGGGCGGCTGAACACCATAACAATACAAGTACCGAGTAAACAAACAAACAAACAAACATACCCAGTAAAATCTCACTCACAGCAAACTTTTCTTCTATCCTTTAGGATAGAGGTACTGAATATGCACTCAAATTTATACTTGGTTTTTAAAAGTGCGCCTGAGGTACGCTTATGTGTAACTAAGGCGAGCAGTGTACATATAGTTTGAGGCGCGCTTTTCGTACGGGGCTGGATTTGTGCTTCAAGATGTTGTACAACAGGCTTTTTAGGTTGTACATATAGGTTATTTAGATATTAAAATATAGAGCTTATTTGTGTCTAAATTTTTAGGTAAATGATTCTAGAAACCTATGAGAAATACATTAAAATTTTATATAATAAATTGTGCCAGCGTACAAAAAGCGGTGCGCTTTTGCGCCTCGATTTTAGACCCTGTCGCTTTTGTGCGCTTCTCGCTTTTTAAAACCAAGAACGCATAGAACAAACATTGATTTGAAGCAAAAAAGGTGTACCTTCAACACAAGGGTGCAAGAATTCACCAGTCTCCATGGTGTCATCTTTCCTTATTATGGTGTCAATGGCATCATTCAACCGATCCCACAACGTTTCTGGGTCTTTATACTCGGCCTAACATGATTCAGATTATCAAAAAGAAAACAAAAACTTGTTTTTGACAGTTGAAATTACACCAAAATTTAGAACATGGGTACCTCAGAATTAGCTTTGGAGTACAAGATTTCCTCAGATTTCAACACAACAACAGCCAGCTTCTCTTGCCATTCCCTATTCTTTTTAGTACCAACACTATGGTTTTCATGGACAACTCTGCATTATTCAAAACCCAATAAACAGTTAAGAGTGGAGGGAATGCTCCCCCAAATGCCACATCAGCGTCACATTAGTTTCTTTTTTTTCCCTAAACTCCCCAAACTATGTAACATTTTTTAAAGTTAAATTATTTATTTTAAACATTAAGTTAATTCAAAACTAACATACAAACTAAACAAAATAAAATAAAATTTAATTAACGTTGTGTTTCCGAGTTTAATAAATGAAAGAAAATGAAATTAAGGAACAGAGTGATTAAACGTCCTTTAAGTTTGTATGTTAGTTTTGAATTAACTTAATGTGTTTCCGAGTTTAAGTTCGTGTTCCAGAGTTCGAAAGAAAGGAAAAAAGTTAAAGATTTTATCTGTATTTGATTTATCTCTCCAAATCCGTCCATTTTAGGAGAAAAGTTACGAGGGAAGATCAAAAATCTCTCTTTTTTCCACTTTCTTACGTTAAAAGACTCAGGAACATAAATCTTTTTCCGATACCTTTCACCTCACTCTTTAAAAACGACTCGATAACACAACGTAAATAAAACAAGATGCCCTCGAACCCTCATCCCAACTCGGTTTTCGTTAAAATTTAACAAAAGCCGCTTAAAAATCGGAACTTTTTTAGATTCAATTGAAGAAAAATTACCTAAAAATCTGCTGAATGATGGAGCCTCTAAGGGGTTGGTGTCTATCACTATGCCAAGATCTTCTCACACATTCAAAGGGTCTTGGTCCAGGCCTCGGCATCTTGAACTTAGACAAGAACAAAACACGAGTGGGAAATTTAAAAACAGGGAATTTAAGGCGAAAGATGAACAAAATCTGAACATGAATTCAACAGCCAAAGAGCCATCAATTGCTGTCTGAAAACCTAAAGATAGATAGATAGATAGTAGTGGGGGGAGAGAGTGAAAGATGCTTCCCCTTTTGAAAAATTGAATTTAATTGAATTTAATTGAATGTGTGGTCAATAATTGAAATTGGGAAACTAAGAAGAAAGAGGACACGTGATGAAAACCCACCCTCACAAACACATTGAAAGCTTTCATGGGGGCAGCATTCAAGATTTAAAATGGTGGGGGTTGCACAGGAATAAACAGCCAAGATTCAAAATATCTTGTGCTTTGTTGTACTAAGGTTTGCCATTTTTTTATAAATAATTAAGGTCGTAAACAGGTTAGGTTTAGGCTCGGCTTGTTAACAAACCGAGCTGAGTCGACTCGGTGCGGTTATTTTAACGAGCTGAAATATGGAGTTTGGTTTGGCTCATAAAAAGCTCAAGCCAATTTGTGACTCTTTGCGCCGGCTTGTTTGTTTTTTTAAAACTTTAAATTAGACATTTTTTTACAAATATTGATATATATATATACATATATATGTGTGTGTAAACAAAAAATAATATTTTCCACATAATCGCAGAATTTATAAACTACGGAATTTATTGAAATCTTCTATATTTTTATATTTGTTTTTCTATTAGAAAATGCTAAAGTGGTCTTATGATTATGGTATATTTAAATATCGGGCAGATAGTGAAATTTAATCTTAAAAAGTATATTATAATATAATATTATATATATACACACACAAATATATATTATATTAAAATTTAGGCTTTAATTTAAACGAGACACGAGCGTTTTGAACAGCCCTACAAATAACAAGGTTTTGCAATTTTCATATATAACCTATTTAATAAAGAGATTGTGTCCGGGTTTATCTGTTTAATTAAACGAATCGTGTTTGGTTTGATTTGTTTAACCCGTTCAATTAAATATGTGGCATCGCCACCTGTTTAATTAAACAGGTCAACTCGTTTAACCTACTTATTATAACCATCAACCTGTCTTACACGTTTAGATAAATAGGTTAAAAGAGTCATATTTTGATAACACGATTTTAAATGTTTCTATGTTAAAGTTAAATGTTCTTAAAGAAAATAAATATATATATATATGGGGTTCAAATAAAAAGTGAATTTTCGCTAAAAAACCTAAGAAATGATTTCTTTTTTAACCAAAACCGGGTCAAACGAACTCCGATTGAGCTCATTCCATCGGCGTTGAAACCGGCTCGTTGAGGTTTTTGGGGGGTGGGGTGGGGTTTAGGTTTTTGGGGGTGGGGGGATTTAGGATTTTTGGGGGGTGGGGTGAGTAGGTTTAGGTTTTTGGGGGGTGGGGTGGGGTGGTTAGGTTTTTGGGTTTAGCTTTTAGGGTTTAGCTTTAGGGTTTAGCTTTTAAGGTTTAGCTTTAGGGTTTAGATTTTAGGGTTTAGCTCTAGGCTTTATTTCGACGAGCCGGTTCCAACGCCGCTGGAATTAGTTCAATCGGAATTTGTTTGAACCGGTTTATTAGCGAAAATTCACTTCTTAGCTGAACATTCCCTGTATATATATATATTTAGGTTCATGAGAGAACTCATTTTAATGAAAGAACTAGATTTTTTTATGAACGGATGAAAGAACTAGATAACCACTAAAAAGAGAAGATGTGGAATTTGAAAAAGTAAGGGTAAAATTGAAACTTAAAATATATAAATCTTTAAACAATTTTATCTTTTACATACGTTATTATTTTTTTTTAAATAGCACCATTAAATCAAGAATTTCTTTATCTTTCATTTGAGTATAAATAATGTTATAAAAAATAAGAATTAACTCGTTTTTTTTTCCTTATTATTTTCAATACTGCATATGTGTAGTATCACCCTAAAAACCTAAACCCCCACCCCACCATCAAAAAACGTAAACAACCCCCCCCCCTCATCACCCTCACCCAAAAACCTAAACCCACTCACCCCACCCATCCCTACCCAAAAACCTAAACCCACCCCACACACCCCTACACTCAAAACCTAACACTAAAAGCTAAACCCAAAAACCTAACCCTAAAAGCTAAACTAAACCCAAAAACTAAACCGTAAAGGTATACGGTTTTTTTTACGGTTTTTTTTAACGAGGACGACGTGGGAAACATAGCCTCCGAACCACTTTTTGTTTTTTATTTATATTTTGAGTTGTGATTTTTTTGAATTTTTTTTTTCTTTAATAAGGAGTTTTCTAGTTCTATCATTAAAATGAGTTTTCTCCCTATATATATATATATATATGGATATTGACCCATCCATCCGAAGCTTATGAACCAGGTAACCTGACATGATATACACCAAGTGGGGAATTGGGTCAGGCATGTAGAGGGCAAGATCAAAGCTTTTCATATGGTTTGTCTATTTTTCAAGATGTTAACGGAAGAAGGAATCTTTTTCTTTTAGGGTTTTTCTTTCTTTTATTTAATTAATTTATGTGCTAATCAGAAAGTGATGTTTCTTGAATTATTTTCATGACATGAAACAACTGAAAGGAGTTCTTCAGTACAATAATTGGTCCTACATTTATTGTCTAATAACTTTTGGTTTTTTAAGGTTATAATTACTTGTAAAAAGTAATTAATTAGAGTTAGTTATAGGAATGGTTTATTTGATACATATATTTTGAAATGAAACTCAATTAATGGAATAGAATGACACGCGTGGATTTAACAATCCTTTGTAATGACTGATAAACGTGTTCGCCATGGGGTATAATCTCACATTCCACACATTTTCATACTGTCACATCAACTCCACATTAGATTATACAGCTTTTCTACATGTTTTCACATTTAAGGGAAATGGTTCCATATTTTCACACTGTCACGTCATTTTTATTTTATAATTAAATTTAATGATTTTTTTTATTTTATAATTAAAAACTAATAGTTTTTTTGTACACTTTTAATAAATAAAATGTAAAATTAAAAACATCAATTTCATTAATAATTAATAATTTAAAGTTAGAAACCTTACATAAAAGTTTAAAAAAAATAAATAGCATTTCCTTCTAATACATGCCCGAATCTTCACTTCGTCTTCAAGCTCTTCACTAAAAATGCCGTCGGTTTTCAACGTCAACACCTTTAGTTCCTCCCATTCATTCGCTTCCTCCCTAATTTGATTTTTTTTGCTTTCAATCTCGTCGTATTTAGTGCTAAAGTTGTTTAATTTTGCCAACACTTTACTCAGCTTCTCGTCCATGGTCGTGGATGTCGTAGCTTTCACCTTTGCCTTGTTCATCCCGATTGGGCTTTGTGGTTCCTCCGGTATGTCATTGGAAACTTCATTGAGATCAACGAAACACTAGTTGGGGTCCTTTCCCTATCGAACAACTTTTTTTTCGACCCGCTACTTTGTTGAAACATATCGGGCAACCATGAGCCTAAACCACGGAGAATACCCGATAGCCTTATAGTTTAACAAACATTAAGAATTAAATCTGTAATTTCTAAAAAGAATATTAAATTTTCAAAACAAACATACCAAGTAAACATTGATATAAAATTTTCCTTTAAAACTTGATTAATGCTTCTCAAAGTTTTCCCATAGATGTTGGGTAATCTAGTTGTGCAAACAAGATCAAGTCCAACTATATCCGGTTCAAAACGAGTTCTGAATATACTGAGTTTGAGAAAAAACGGATCATTTTAAGAAAAACAAATAATAAAAATAATTGGTTTATTTCAAATAAAATTCTATAATGGGCTAATGTCTAACTTGATTCATATTTAAAGATCACTTTGGTTTAGGTATGGGTTTTAGCCTTTTAGGGTAGGTTCAATAGGGCATGTTAAGGAAGAGCCGCTTAGTGTTGACAAACTATAACAGGTTCCTTGTTGCTATAGTAATTTGAATTAAATAGTTAGCATAGGGCCAGGGCCTCTTTCGATATAAATTAAGTCTAACAAAACAAGCGGGTCGGGTAATTTAGTTGTGCAAACAAGATCGAGTCCAACTAAATCCGGTTCAAAACGAGTTCTAAGCGTAATGAGTTCGAGTAAAAACGAATCATTTTAGAAGAAAAAAAAATCAAAATCGGTTCAATTGCGATATTGGTTTTTATGGTGACGGCACGGTATGCGGCAACAGTGGAGAAACAAAGAAACTTTCACAGGATAAAAAAAAAAAAATTTAACATTTATAAATAAATTTCATAAGATTTTAACATATTTTAACATATATCAAAAGTTAATTGACTTTAGATAAATAAAAAAAACTTTGAGTACCTTTAGTAGAACGTTTACGAAACTTGGTTGCTTTCGGATGAAATTATCCTTATTTTTAATTTAGCTTAATTTTTTTTTTAAATAATCAAACTAAAACGCAAATCTAACGTTTATTTATACATTTAAACTAGGAGGTTTCAACCCGCGCGATGCCGCGGGAAAAACGATCAGAACGATGTATTCAGAATTTCATAAAACACTTATATATCAGAAGTTATAAAAGGAAAAAGGCATGCTTTTTAACAATATATCATATATCAAAACGTAGAAAAATAAGCAAGTCGCAAAGGCACGTTCTAAATTTTATAAAACATTATACTTTAAAAGTTATAAGATAAGGGATGTGTCGCAGAGGTTCGAACACCTGATGTTGTGGATGGTTGGCAAAGTGTTTTACGCTGAGCGTTGTTGAGGCTCGGTTTCGAGAAAAGTTTATATTGAAACGTAAATAAAAATAATCACATCATAATTACGTTGCAGTGAAAATGAGCGTTAAGGAAAGCGAAACTGAATTTAAAAATAAAAGAAGTTAAAATATATTATATCTGACCCGATTAGGCTTTGAACGAAATTTATATCAAAACGCAGATAAAAATAAGCATATCGTAACGTTATATCCGGAACCTAATTAAGCGTTATATTTTAAAGTTATGGGAGGAAAACATAACATATCTAAAAATAATTATATTCATTGAAATAATAATAAAATAAAATAAAAACAAACCAACAAATTAAAATTATTAATTAAAAAAAACTAAAATGGAAGGAATACCGGGTCGAATCTGTGATCTTAACATAGAGCACTCCAACCACCAGGTCAACGGGCCTGTTTTCTGTCATTCTTCTATTCAATTTATTTAAAGAAGGTGAAAGTTGATATTGGGTAATCTAGTTTTACAACACGTTATCAATACGAGTTGCTTTTAGAGTTGAATCAGCATAAGGTATGTCAATAACTAGTTTTGTTCTTCTCTCAAAAGAGTCCATATTGTAATTCATACAATTTTGAATTACGTTAGAGATTTGTTTGTTATTCTCTTAAATCTCTAAAAATAATTCGTATTATAATCTATACAATTTTGGGTTAAACCGAGATTTATATTTATATGAATTATATATTATTTAAGTTGATTATTTTGACTATGAATTAAATGATTTTGATATTTCCAGTTTTTTTTTTCTTTCGAATAAGAATAAATTCATATTTCCTTTCTGAATAAAAAGTTTTGCAAGTATTATGGTATACTATTTTGTAAGAAGATTGATTATTTTAATTAATTATTATGGTATAGTCTATCTATATGTATAAAAGATAGTATCTATATTCCATAATTATGATATAATATGATTAAATAGTAACGTTGACTAGATGCTTTGTCTTTGCAATATATTTATATGTTGTCTATACATACTATTATTATGATTGCTTATTTGATTTTACTTGGTTGATTAAAGCACTCACATTCTTTTGATTACAAAGTTTTAATCATTTGGTTTGACTAAAAAAAATAGGTATTTTTTTTGTTTGTTTGATGAAAAGTTAAAACTTTAGGTCAGTTATTGATATGGAATTTGATTGTATTTATATCATTAGTTAAGATTCAAGTATGAATTCCATATACAACTGTAACATATGATTTCATGGTTCCTTTCATCATATATCAATTATGCCCTTTATAAAACAACAATGTTTTGAAAATCATGTAGTTGATGTTAATTAAATAGAGATTATTAGATAAAAATAAGAAAAAGACAAAAGTTACCTATCTTATGATCAAACTCATGAAAGAGTATAAATATGCTTGGATATGATACGTGAAGTGTCGTACTCCTTAAATTTCATTATCAATCTACAGAAGGTTATAAGATTTAAGACCGATAAAGTTTATATGATTCGGATATTTAGCTACTTCTCATTTATATTATATCAAGAGAAGATTATTTATAATGAAAAATAAGATAAAATACTTTCCATTTGTCACATATCAAACATGCTTCTGAAGTAGCATTATTTTTAAAAGAAGTATGAAAGCTATGAAATGATTTCATATCCATGTGTCCGAGAAAATAATAAAAGCCATGACACCCTTTGGTTCTAATCAATAGCCTGAAGCGAATGTGATTATATAACTATTGTTGTAAAGGTCGTGATCATAGACATAACTGAGAAAATTTTAATGATGGTCATGTAAATAATGAGATTGACCACCACAGTGGCAAATTAAGAGAGTGGTTATATGTGAATAAAGTTTGGAAAGTATAAAAAGTTAATATGATAAGATTGTTTAAAATAATAGTACACTATTCTCTCGTATTTTCCATTGTGTATTAAATAAACACAAGTGCAGCTAAAGCATATATGATCATAACCATAAGTTTATGGATCATAATTATTTAATTAATTGGCGTGACCGGTTGGACCACACCGAGTCAATGATGATGTGAAATATATTGAAAACGAGAAGTTTCTTCAAACTGAGAATTAAACATGCAATGTTTGCTCTGAAATAAGTTAATTATTTACCAACTAAAGTAGGGTGTGAATCCCTATAGATATATTCTGGAAGTGATAAAGGATATATGTATATGTATATATATCCCAACATGATAACATTTGGTGTTTTAAATCGATGCATCGTCTAGATGGTTATCAAATTTACAACATGAAGTTT
This sequence comes from Smallanthus sonchifolius, assembly GCA_023525975.1. Classification (NCBI taxonomy): domain Eukaryota; kingdom Viridiplantae; phylum Streptophyta; class Magnoliopsida; order Asterales; family Asteraceae; genus Smallanthus; species Smallanthus sonchifolius. The sequence goes on from CM042022.1 coordinate 2,903,823, forward strand.
GCATGATATATGACTTAGCTAATGAGATAGCAAGCACATTATTATAAATATTTATGTTGGTAATAATTGTGAACTCAATTCCCAAATTTATTAATGGTTATTGGAATTAGTGTTGAAGTTTTTATAACTTATGTTCATACACGAATTGCTTTTGTTGAAGACGATCAATAGACGTCTTTGATTGATTGCAAAGCTAATAATCACGATAGCAAAAGCTCATGTTTATATTTGGTTACATGTGATCTTGCATGTAGTAACATTAATTCACATCAAGCCAGCGAGTTTTAATATTTCCTCCCCATTACAGTTGGGTTTTGGTTAGAAACCAAATATTTCCCATCTAAGATCTTTGGTTGTGCGGTATATATATTGAAATTGATCCACCACAACGCACAAAGATATGACCTCAAAGGAGGTTGAGAATATATGTTGGGTATGAAAAGATCCATTAATGAATGATTCATTTATGGCTCTATATATTGGTTTTCACTTAATGAATGAACATCCCAACATTAGGAGGATATTAAAAGCAGTTGGAAAAAGAATTAGTTGGAATGAATTATCATTGATCCTCAAACTTAACAATGTGAACCAGAACTTCGAAAGATAATTCATTTACCAAGATTAAAGAATCAATTACCAGACATATTCACTGACCTAAATACAGTGACTAACGAAGTCACATACACCAACTGCTAATGCTCCAGTTAAGATTAGTGTCCCAAAAGGACAACCACATACTGTAATGAGTCTATGGCACATTTGAATCATGGTAGACCAATCGCTTCTAGAGATAAAATTTCCTCGAAAATTGGATCAAGTAATGAAGATGGTCAAGTCGAGGTATAGTAAGAGGGTCTCCTGAAGAGACACTAGACATGATGGTTCCAGAAGAACCTCAGGTACCTGAAAATAAAGAGATCTCAATAAATTATATCATGTGTAGGAAGGTATGGAACCGAAATAAAATCGACGTCGTTATACGTTTGTATATAATGTAGCGCTTGAAACAATGAGGATCAATAATTAAAATCTGCCTATAATTGAAAAGGTTGAAATGATTGGCCAATAATGGAAAGACGCAAATGTGACAGAGTTGAATTCTCTAATAAAATGGAAAGTTATTAGACTTATTGTCTTTACATATGAAGTTGTAAAATATGTTGGATGTGAGCAAGGTCTTTTGTGCGAATGAATTATGTGAAATAATAAGGCAAAGTTGGTGTCACAAGGATTTTCGCAAAGACCTGTAATTGATTATGAGGAGACACATTCTCCAGTGGTGGATGCAATGATTTTCAACGTCTTATTAGTCTGATAATACAAAGAGAGAATTGATATGCATCTTAAAAATGTTGTGATTCACATGATATTGAAAATCCCTGAAGGATTTATACGGCTAAAATCATGTAGAGTAAGTTCTCGAGAACATTATGATTGTCGTATGCAGATTCAGATCCGTATACATTATGTTTGTTGTATACGTTATTGAATTGAATATAATTGGAACTCTTGGTGAGTTTCCTAAAGTGGTTGAATGTTTGAAAGTTATTCGAAACATATTAAATATGTAAACCTTGTCCACCAATAAACATGTAAGAAAGTAATTGAACATGGCGATATGATATCTTAATGGTACAAATTGGATGTTGTCGATTTTGCAATTATCTGCTAAATGATAAAGTATCAAAACTCCTGAAGAGTGAATGCACATATACAATTGGTTATGATATGAAAGAAGCCTTTGATGGATTATAAATGCCTGAAGCATTTATATAAAACATGAAGAAATATAAAGTTAACAGTTTTTATATATGGACTAAAATAGTCAGGTTGAATATGCATAATCAACTTAATGATCGATTATCTGTGAGAAGACGGATATAAATGCGATGTAGTTGGTCCATGTGTTTTATTAAAAGAACAATATGAGGTTTACAAGTATTACACTATATGTTGATGGTATCACTCTATCTCTTGAAGATATAGAACATTTGTATGATGATAATTTTATCCATTAATCAAGTTACACTCAGAAGATGTTGAAACATTTAAAAATGGACAAAACTTATCATCTAAGTATGTTAAAAGTTGTCTAATTATTGTCTCTTATCATCTCTTCTAAAAAAAAGAGAATTTTTTGGTCCAGAAGTATCATAGTTAAATACAATTGAGCATCAATGTTTTCTTATTAGTCACGATTAGATATATCATTTATATCGTACTCATTGATGAGATAATGCAATATGATAAAACCTTTAAGGTACAGAGGTATGGGTTTATATTTTACTAACCCATCGAAATGAGTTTAGTTAGTCTTGCAGATGCATGTCATGTTACATAACACAATCATGAGTCTTATGGTATATGTTTACGAGAGGAGGCAACAGAACTTTTACGTGAAGATTATACAACGTTGGTCAGCTTAAGGAATTGCACTTCAAGGAATCAAGCAGCAAATCATTGACTACAGAAGTTCTGAGGAATTTTTACAAAAGATCAACACACATCACTTAAAGGATATATAAATGAGGGGGAGCATTATACACGTTGCACTCTTTTTCCCTTCAGTAAGCTTTTTCCCATTGGGTTTTCTTAGTAAGGTTTTTAATGAGACAACATAACTGATCCAGTAGTATCAGTTTATCTTACGGTCCTGAAGTACTGATTTAACATCATCCTAAAGTATGTTGTTAATTGTGTATAATACGCGCTACACTCTTTTTCCCTTAGCTATGGTTTTATCCCACTAGGTTTTCCTGGCAAGATTTTTAACGAGGTGGCATCTCCAAGCATATGAAGTTGATAACCAAGGAGAAGTGTTATAATTATATATTATTATGGTTATCAAGTACTAATATAGATTAGCTTGTTTTGAACAGGAAACCCATCTTTAACACATATTGCCAACCCGGTTTCCTTTCAAACGTTTCTACCCTCACCAACTCAAATTTATTCATTTCACTTTTAACCCTTTTACACATTTTATCCAACACCTTAAGGGCATCCTCAATTTCTTATGTAGTTAACAAATCAGGTTGTTCTTGAAATCTATACAACCGAGATGAAAACTCAAATTTAAGGATATCACCAAAATGCAACTTCACATATCCTTTTTTCCTTACTTGAATTTTGTTTATAAAAGTCTTATGTGTGCTACCTAAATCATAAAGAATTTCACTACCAGATTTGCTGAATTGGCTACTAGCATTAAATGGAGAAAGAATGTTCAAATTACCTTTTAGTTCTTCAATGAAATCGATAGCATCTTGTTCATTTTTCTTACTTTCTGATAAAACAATCTCCCGGTCCTCATGTGTGTGAATGTGCCGATTATCAATTGTATCATCCACTTCAATTACAACCTTCATATCTTGATTCAAATTATCATCTTTATATTGAGCATCTCTAGATGTATCATTACAAAGATCAATAAGAACATGATAATCTTTATAATCTTTTCCATTTTCCTTCAAACACTTTCTTGAATCATCACCTATAATATTCCCAGACATTTCATTTATATTTTCTTTAATTTTCTTTTCTGTTTCATTTAATGCATCTTTAACATCAACCATTGATTCGTTGTGAAGTTCTAATACCCCTTCATCAATGGTTACTTGAATTTCATTTTCAAACCTCCTAGGCATTTCATCAAGCATCTGAGGTGCAATTTCAGTTTTTTGTTGATTTAAATGAATATGATTCTAACCTTTTGAGTATCTCTTTCAATTCTTGTTGAATTTTCCCCCATGTTTGCTTTTCTTGATTCTTGTTGTTCCATATCGGTGCTCCGAGCCATTCATCCGAACCTCTTAAACCTCTCCAAAGCTCATAATCTGTTGGTGGTTTCGAATAATCCGGTAAGTAGCCACAGAAATGATCCATGTTCTTGAATTCCATTCCGCCACAGCGATAACACCTCGTCCCACAAACGTGAGGTCTATTTCCCCATTTCATTCCGCCACAAGAACATATAGACGCCATTGTTAATTGCTTCGTTGTTGATGTAGAACTTGCTAAAATTGATTGTTGCTGTGAAATTGTTGTTCGATTGTTGTTGCTAATCACTTGTTGTAGATCTTGATTGCTGTAAATAATCCATTTGTTGCCCTAACCCACGGTCAAGAGGAAAGATAGCTCTGATACCATTGTTATGGAACAATTTGGTAATCAAGATCGATAAAAAGAAGAAGAAGAACACTTCGAGAAGAAGAAGGGAATAACCCAATTCAATTCATCGATACATTTTCTATTCGGTTTAAGTACCAGATTAACAAACTAACTATTACCGTTGGCCATTTGGTGCAATGGTAGTTATAGTGAAGGTCTTGGGTTCGAATGAATGGGTTCTGTGGCCAGGTCAGCAGTTGGGGGTTCCTCCTGTGGTGGGCTGCCCTGGATGTTTTAAATGTTGCCCCGAGGAAACCCAATTATTCTATAATATCTAGGTATTGTCGTTCAAAAAAAACTAACTATTACAAAACCCCCTAATCTATTCAACACTTACATTTCAGGTCCCTATACTATTATGACCATAACACCTACGAGACGAGAAGACCCAAACTTTTCATATTCGGTTTTAGAGGTGTTCACGGTCCGCTTTTTAACGGTTTTTTAGGTTAAACCATGAGTCAAACTGTTAGTAACGATTTTTTACCATTGTAAACAAAACTAAAGTGTTGAAAATTAAAATCAAACCAACTTGTTACTAACGATCTAGTTTCACGGTTTAGCTTTTTGAGCCTTTATAATAAAAATGCATAAAGTACGATCAAAATAAAGAAGCGCAAATGTACCAACATTTAAATCTTAAAAGACCAACTACATGTATCGTACCGTTAAATATAGTCCAATCATAAACACTCAAGTAAAATATAAAAGTTACTTAACCCAAAATCCTACGGTCTGTTTTAGTTTCTTCCGACCAATTTCGAGCACAAGCGCACAACTCGTTTATATGTGATCAAATGACACGAATCAAATTTGATCCCTAATGAACTTGAGAAATCGATTCAAACACAAAAGTGAAACTTACTGTAATTATATAACCGTCTCTCTTTCGCTCTCCTACTACTTTTGATTATCTTTAATGCATTACATTCAAATGATTATTCATTTTCGTAGTTCTTTATTAAAATTGGTTATGTAATAAAAATACATGTACATCAAAATGCAACCTTAGTAAAACAATGACCAAAAACACATCTACAAGTGTGTCTAAGACCATTAACAGTATATTTTTATTAAAAACCGACCAAAATCATACCGCGGTAATTTTATTTCACGAAACAAAATTCTTTTTACGCGTCTGGGAGGTAAAACGACTCAAAAATATCTTTATAGAGAATTTCTTTGTAAAATTAAACATTAATAATATGAAGAAAGTTGATCAATAATGTGCATAGTTATAGCCTGCTTGTTTTCCCATACCATTGTAAGTAGCAACACCACCATTGATCCTGCCCACATTGCTTCCATATGGTTGCCATACCTATTATTGTTCCTACACAAGGAACCCCTTTTTCTTTTCCAGGTCAGCAAGCTGCATGTATGGCGGTGGTGGGACCATCAGAGATGCTGCAAACGGGTCTTGTGGGTCCACCACCGGCTACACCTTCTCACTGGGCGCAGGCAATGCTAACACCGCGGGTGCACTCACCTCACTGTAGCCAATATGTTGTGTCACTGCTGCTTGATCATACATGCCATTCAGCATTACAGGATCAAGACCACCACCCGCCTTCTTTCTTGACGGGTTACTAGTGGATTCCACCAATGCAAGCTCCCAGTCAGCCTTTCCACCCGCCACCATCGGGGTCCGCCACACGGCCGCCTTGTCAGACTCGCTGGTGCTAGAAAAAACATCCCATGAACCTGTATTTCCAACTGTTTTAGGTCCAGAAAATAAAGAAATTGCCAATGTGTTGCCATGGTTATTCGCGGGTGGCACTATGTCATCTTTCAGATTCAACAGGTCTTCAGTTTCCGCCACTGTGGCGGGCGGTGATGGCCCGTTTTCTTTATAACCTTCTTCCATATTCTTCTTGAGTTTATTAGTCTTTTCCCTTAAAAATATCTCTAGTGTCCCCAAAATCTTATCAGTAACCTTTTGCACTTCTGGGAACTCTGAGGCTCTAGCAACTCCTAACTCCTTTGACCAACTATAAAAGTCAACTAGCTCGTCGATCGTTTTAGCTGCATTAACATATTGATCAAAGGTTCTAACACAATTACCATACTCCATTTCTGGAAACCTATCGAGCAACACGCCTAGAGCCTCACAAATATCCGCATAAATCCAAAATCTTTCATTTAACACAAGATACAAAGCAGCAAGCACCATTTTACTACTTTTTGCATTCCCAGCAGGCCTACAAGATAACACGCGATCAATAAGCCGAAGCAGTTTGTTCAATCTCTCCAAAACCCTATCGGGCTTCATCTCCCTCACCGGAGTTATTGCCATTTTTGTTTCCTTTTTATCACGACGTACCACTGAATCATATAAATCACCATAAGATTTCGACTTATGACTAATTTCATAACCGTGATCATCTCTAAATCCTGTTGGGCTTAGTTTTCGTTCAAAGGCTATGAACTCAAGCTTCTGATCTAGATACAGAGCATAATTCATCACAAACCCTGAATGATCCCAATAATTCGAAAGGGCCTCGACATGAAAATCAGACATATTCAAAACCCTAGCCCCTTTTCGGCTTGCAAACATTATCTCTTGACCAAATCATGGATCCCCATCAACCAATAACCGGTGTACAAGCATTAATGCCTTCAATGCAACAACCCAATCATGGGTTTTGCTCAACCGTTTTGAAATATTGTAAACACATGCACTTACATATCCTCTAGATTGAGATATAAGATGAAGGATCTCCCTTATGTATTTCTCTTCAGCTGGCTCACTGTCATGGCCTGTTGCCTTTACAATAAGTACCTCGAGATCGGGTGCTACATTGCCTGCAACTTTGGCTATGCTTATGCTAGTTTGGTCTTTAACAACCCCAATCACCTTCCTAATTGTGCTTGAAGACATCGATATGAACCACCTGTTTAATCACCATTAATAATCATGTCGGTTTCTCAAATATAAGTAAATTGATCAGTTCTAACTTTTGCAGTTTAATCTGTAATAGTGTAATACATTCATCAAAAAATGCTCTAAGATTACAGATTCATTTCTGTTCTCATAAACACACAAACACGTAAAATTCAGAAATCTGAAATTTCAGCACACTAAATCAACATCAAAGCTATAATTCAGGTCTCAGATTACAGATTCATACTCGATTATGATAACAAGTCATTTCTGTTGGCATAAACACACAGTCAGACACTCACACATACACAAACACATAAATTTCAAAAATCTGAAATTACAGCACAGAAAATCAATATCAAAGCTATAATTAAGGTCTCAGATTACAGATTCATACTCGATTATGATCACAAGTCATTTATGTTCTCATAAACACAGTCACTCACACAAACATGTAAAATTCAGTGATCTGAAATCACATCACACAAAATCAACATCAAAGCTATAATTAAGGTCTCAGATTGCAGATTCATACTCGATTATGATCACAAGTCATTTCTGCTTTCATAAACACACAATCACACACACAAACATGTAGAATTCAGAAATGTGAAATCACAGCCCACTAAATCAATGTCGAAACTAAAATTCAGGTCTCAGATTACAGATTCATCCTCGATTACAATCACAAGCCATGTATGTTCTCATAAACACACACAAACACACAAAATTCAGAAATTTGAAATCACAGCACACTAAATCAACTTCAAAATTGTAATTCAGGTCTCAGATTACAAATTCATACTAGATTACGATCGCAAGTCATTTCTGTTCCCATAAACACACAGTCACACACACAAAAACACGTAAAATTCAGAAATCTGAAACTACAACACACAAAATCAACATCAAAACTATAATTCAGGTCTCAGATTACAAATTCATACTCGATTAAGATCACAACTCATCTATGTTCTAATAAACACACAGTCACACACACAAACACGTAAAATTCAAAAATCTGAAATCACAGCACACAAAATCAACGTCAAAACTATAATTCAGGTCACGTATTACAACTATTCAATTCGATTCGAGCTACAGGTAACGATCACTTCCGAATGATTCGCAAATTGCGATCTGAAAACGATCAAACCGATGGAAACACTGCATCGCAGATACACAGACAGAGAGGGAGAGGTTGATTACAAACTTACCGACAATTGTCAGAGAATTTAAAGGCCGATTCAGAATGGAGGAAGAAGCTCTGATCTACGAGAAAAATGAACGCTTTAGAAAACCAAAAATGGTGAATATATGGTATGGCAACTTTATGTATGAGTGGTATGCCACGTGTTTTTTTTTTCTTTAACCTTTTCAATTCTCACCCCTAAAGTATTATTAAGTTTCTAAAAGTTCCCCGCGTGTTTGACTTTTTCAACTCATTCCGTTATTTTTCGTTACTATAATTTATATAGATTGTAATTTTTCCATCTAACTATCTTCATTTTTATTATTTAGAGATTTTTTATATTTTGCACCTACATTAGTATCGTTATCACCATCTCTATCTTTAAATTTTAGAGTTTATTAAATTAGGATTCTCTAAATATAAATATTCATTTTCATCGGTCTCTATATTTTTTTGAGTGTCTAAAACAGAGAAAAAATAATAAAATAAGTGTTTTTGAGTAAGATAGAGATAGAGATGGAAAATGAGATGTTGAAGGTTAAACTAAGTTTAGAGAAAGCTGATATTTAATTAAACTACAGGGATGGAGATGCTACTGTGAGAGCATTCACATCAGCTTCTTCATCTTAATCTCTATAATTTAACTAAATATCACATTTTTTAAAATTTATCTTTAAATTTGTTTTAACCTCTCACATCTCATTCTCTATCTTTATCTCTATCTCTATCACAAACACTTATTTTATTATTTTCTTTTTCTTACACACTCACAAAAAAAATATGGAGATTTATGAAATAGATCTCTATATTTAAAGAATCTCTATTTACTAAACTATGAAACTTAAATATAGAGATGAAGATAGAGATGCTAATGTGGGTTCAAAATAAAAGAAAACTCTAAATAATAAAGATAGATAGGTATAGAGATGCTGATGTGAATGCTCTGAGAGCATTCACAATAGGTTCTCTATCCCCATCTTTATAATTTAACTAAAAACACATTTGTCCTTAAAATTTAAGATCTTTTAAAAACCTCACATCCGTTCTCTATATCTATCCTTATTCAATTAAATAATACTTTTTTATTCTTTTTTATTACATTTTCACTTTTTCTTTCACCCAAAACCACTCACAAAAATCATAGAGAATAAATATAGAGAATGTATAATGAATCTCTGTATACAGAGAATCACTGTTTATTCTCTATAATTGTTCCCTACTTCAGAAAATCTGATGAAGCTTGCAAATAGAAGAATCTACTATTTTTCCCGCTAAATTATAGAGATAAGGTAAATTTAGAGATAAGGTCTGAATAAAGAATTTGATGTGAGTACTCATACTCTGATACATATGAAACGTATATAGGAGGATAGTAAATAGACGACGTTAGTTTTTGTTTTTTTCTAAGTAACATACTTAAGCCGTGTTTGCTCTCTAAATCTTCTTGTGTATATAATCTAAGGTGTGTTTACTCTCTAAATCTTCAAGTTTTTCCATACAATGAGCCCTTGAACTATGTTCTCATAAACATCAATTGTGTGCATGCCCGTGTAGTTATTAAAAGTAACTAGAAAATATGACACGCGCGTTGCGGCGGGGCCTTACTGTGACATTAACGTGTTTAAGTACATAATTAAATCCCACACGATGCGGCGGGTTTACGAACCTCGTTACGCGCGTTGCAGCAATGACAATAATGTGACTAAGTACATAAAAGAAACGTATGAAGTTGCCACGACTCGGTTCTGGAGATCGAAAAATAGATAAATTGCGGCGCGAATAGAAGTTAACATTTAAACAACAAATTCGTCTTAGAAAAAACTAACTTTCACAAACGAATATAAAAAAAGTAAAAGAAAAAAGAAACGAAATTTAATGGGTAAACTTGAGAGTTTAGAAATTTGAGAAATAGAGTTGAGAATTTTGTGTAAGGGTAAAATTAAAACTTTAGAAACTTGAGGGATATGTTTAAAATTTTAGAAAGTCTAGGGGTAGTATATGAAAATGGAGAAAGTTGAAGGGTTATTATTAAATCAGGCGGTCACATGCTGAAATGACAAACTCGTTAAAAAAATTAGTAACAAAGATAGTTATATAACGGTACCGATGTTCTTCAGTCGGTGTCGGTTTTATTCTTCTAGATACCAGCACGTTACAGTCAGTCAATATAACCAACGATACCTAAAAATATATTTAATGATTTAAAAAAAAGTTAACGAACGAAAGTGATTGGAGAAAATAAAATTTAGTAAAAAAAATAATGGGGTTAAAAGAATATATTGTATATATAGTACAGGGGTCAACTAAAAATTTAAGAAGTTGAGGGTTTAGTTGGTAAATATAAGAAAGTTGAGGGTTGAAAGGTTGCTGGTGGCATTTACCACCGACCTTAGTAAATGTGTTATTAGGAATACACAGTGTTTTGAAAACCTGGCCGGTCGGACCGGGAACCGGTGGTCTGACCGGTCCGATTACGTATGTTGAAACGAACCTGTAGTAACCCGGCGGTCGGACCGGACGGACCGGTTGGCTAATATTTTTTTATTTTTTTAATCTTTTTTAAGTCACTTGGATTCGTATTTCGTAACTAATTATTAGTTTAAGACTATTGGAATTGACTTGTTGGTGGTTTTTGAAGGATTAATGGTTGTTTGGATTGATATATTTTTATAATATTTATGACGTCGTCCGGTTCTTAAATCCGGTCGGTCCGACCTGTGGACCGGTAAGGAGACCGGTTCGACCACGGTCCGGTTCTCAAAACATTGGGAATACATGTTATGCAATCTTGATTATGTTATTAGGAACAGAAGCGTGGTGACCCGGCCCCACACCACCCTGGAGGAAACCCACAACTAGGAAAAACCCTTGTCTCAACCTAGAACATTTTGCCCCAAACGAGACTCGAACCCATGACCTTCTATTTGAAAAGTCATAGGTTTATTACTCAACCAGAAGGCTCGGTGGTATGCAATCTTAATTAGTTGATTCTGTTTGATTCACCTTCTTTCATTATCCGTTGCCGCACCGCATCAACTCACACTTGAGTCGATAATAACACTAGTCGTGTTGGCTCGGCTAGTAATGTCATATCCGAGCAGGAAGCTCCGCTCGTATTCAACTCGTGTATCGATGAGCCGGCTTTTTTTTTTTGAATTTTGATGATTTTATGTTTCTGTTTACACAAGTTTCAAGTAATAACCACGATAACGCATCGAGTAATAAAATAATATAAAATACATTTCATTGGAACAACTTAAAAGAGTTTATAAAAACCTTTGTATTGTATAACTCACTACTAAAACAACTTGAAACACAACCTTTGATAACATATCTTAAAGATTTGCTTTACACCATTTATACCTGATTCTAAAGATCTATAACACTACATATTCCAGGTATCACTGCCCCTACACTCACTTCTGTACCTAATTCTTATTATAAATATTACCTTTGTGCTTGATCAGTTGTACTCGTTGCACCAGCGGTCAAACTGCTCGGACCAGCACCGTTTTCAACTGGCGGTGAGGTGCCCCATTTCCCTTCTGATTCTAGCGGCTCGAGTACAACCACACCGCCGTCAGTCAATCCTAATGCAAATTGATTTGCATCGGTTGGATTTGCAGCAATCACAAGTGGATACACCCTTGAACTGCAAAAGGTAAATGTCGGTGAATGTTGGAAAAGACGTTTATGCCCCTGTAATGGAAATTAAAGAAACTTACTTTGGATTGGTTTGCAAGTATGATGTGGAACTGACTCGGCATCTTAATCTGAGTGATGATGCAGTAAGAATACCAATGCTACCGTCCTCAAAACTCACGTATATTGATTGGCTATCGCATGAGTAAGTAGCGTGTGTGATCAAACCGCTTGTTTCTGGTGGGACCCACTGTTTTATTGAATAACCAAAAAAAAGTTAAAAATGTTGATAATTCATGAGTAGAGCCAAAATCAAAGCTGTTGTAGTTCAAGTTGATTAATGAAAGAAAAAGATTTGTTTATCAAAATTTTGGACAAAACGTGATCCTCGTTTTGACCCGATGCCTGACCTGCTTCACACGTTCAAGTTTAGGTGCTTCATATATGGCTATCTGAGTTTCATGGACTACTAGCAATTGTGTTTGATCATTGTGAAATTGTACACGTGTATCCACTACAGGAGCAGCAACACGTCCAGGCGGAATTTGCAAACTTTTACTCGTTTGTTTCTCCCATCCTTCGGTGCTCCAAACACACAACTGCACAAAAATAAAGTTCTTTTTTAAAATTTAAACATTTGAAAACCGAATATAAAATATTAAACACGGTCCAGTTTTCTCACCTGTGAATCAGCACCAGAAGATACCAGAACATTAAGCACATTAGAGAACGCCAAGCCTGTAATCCGTTTATTATGACCTTTAAGCTTGGTTTTAACCTGTTTTCAAAAAATAATTAAAGGTTGATCGTTTTCAAAAAAATATACAACTTTAAATTCTTTAAAAGAAAAACAACCTCATCTATGCGGACATTGTAGATTTGGATAGATGAGTCTTCCATGCCAATGGCTATAATATTATTGTCTTGTGGATGAAATGCTAAGAAGGTTGCAGCAGGTGGAGGGGGCATGAATGTAGTCATAGTCTGCATATAAAAAAGAAAATGTTATGTAAAAGAAATATTGTAAAATATATGAAAAAAATGTGTCACCTTGAATGTCATCATGTTGAATAAAGAGATTTTCCCGCCAGAAGCAGACATAACGTAGGAATCATTCTTGGACAATGCAAAACACGGGACAGCTTCTTCAGGATTGGTATCGTTGATAACGTTTGTCATCAAGATACCACTTGTTGGTTGCCATAACTGAGGGACAACATTTGCAGTAGCCTAGGGAAAAACAAATAATATATTAAGTGGGATTGAGAATTAAAATAATAATAATAATAATAATAATAATAATTAAAGAATAAAAAAAGCAATAATAAAATTACCTTCCCAGTTGAATTGCGGTCACTTCGCTGCCATTTCCATAGTTTATGGACCGCATTGGCTGCTAGAGCCAATATGGCAAGTCCCGAATTTGTGTAAATCAACCTTGAAACCTGTAATGGCGGATATTATATAGTCGTATCTGGATTTATGTTTTAAAAGTGATTGTGAGAGTTGACGGTTGACCAGTTCATCTACAACCCGACTCGAACACACCCCATTTATTAAACGGGTTAGACAGGTCAACCCATTTAGACCCAACCCTAAGCCGTTTATTTCATGTCTTGTCAGGATTTGACACCCCTAGCTTCGCTGTTTGAATTTGTAATAATCAGATAAACGCTAGATGTTTGAAAATTTGGCAAATTTTGGTTATTTAGAATATTAATAAATAAAACGACCTAAAATGGAATTATGAAAAAATAGACAGATTCGAGAAATAGAATTAGAAGTCTCAAATTAGGTTAAAAAAGGGGCCTATGTATAATTATACTTTACCTTTAGATAATCGGTTTTGTTTTGTTGCAGGTGATATGGAATTGATTATCCAAAAACAATTATTTGAAATAACGAGATAATAGAAATAGCAGAGATGTAAAAATGACTAGACTGATGAAATACCCGCATGGTGGAAGTTGTATCTGGAAGCCTTATCGAGCGGCATTGTGATGGTTCTGTAATTTCTGTCGGTTTCCATATTCTAGACTTTTCCATGGACTCATCTCCGATTCTAGGTTTAACATCAACCAAACTTCGATTGTCACCATTCTACAAGTGGACCACATGTAAAAAGTTTAATGTCATGATTTTAAATTTGTAAATATTTATATTAATATAACTGTAAGATGGGCACATATCAAAAACATCTCACCATTGCAACCATTGAGGGCATTGGTGTAACTCTATCCATAATGCTGGGTCCCGCAGATGGATTAGAAGCACCAAATGTAGCCATAGCAGAACTCTGTACATGGTAGAGTATTTGGTTAGTATGCTTTTGAATTTCCTAATAACCAATATATTAAATGTAATTTTAGAACTTGTTACTGAAAATAATAAATTGTAGCAACAAAGTAATGAACTTGTTACAATGGTGATGTAAAAGCATCTTGAATGCAAGTCTTTAAAAAGGTTTTTACTATTTGAAAAGCCTATGTTGTGGGTTGTGGCATTGTAGAAAGAGGTCTATACTGATTTTGCAAAAACTTTAAGAGAGAACCAGTTACGAGTTCTCTCCGTATTAAAATACTAGTTGTTTTAATTGATGTTTCATTTTTACCCCCTCAGGTTAATTTTGATTTCAAAAAGTTTTTACATTTTTGACCAATTTATCTAATTTATTATATATTCAAAATAAAAATAAATAATCTTTTTAATGAACTACGTCATTAAAAAGATCTCGTAAAATGACATTAAAATCAATAACTAGAAAATATAAGCATCATAAACGATTTTATCATCTTGTCTTTTTAACAATATAATCGATATTTACACATATTTCCCATTGTACTTTCAAATACTGCATACTGTAACTTTTATTTGAATGTTCAAGTTAATTAATGTTTATTTTCCTGGAAAAAAGGCGCTGCCTTAAAAGAGTCAAAAGTGGAGGATTATAAAATAATGCAAATTGAAGGGAATAAATTACTTATGTTTAGAACTTGATTAATTTATAAATGTGAATCATTACAAAAATCTTTACCTTAACAATAGATGATGATGCAGCTCTCGAGGGGTCAAAAGAGCGATTCTCCATGGTTCTTAGAAGCCTAATCCCATCTGGATTAGCCAAAATCTTGATACCATTATCATTTGTTGAGACAGCCAATAGAATACCCTCCTTGTTGAACCGTATGCAAGGAGAAGCCTGCAGATATTTTAAAAAGTATATACACATTTCTTAACAGAAAGTCACAAACATGTATTAGAAATCTGATATGTGAAAGAAAACATCCAATGAGTACCGGTAAACCACCATCAGCATCAACAGTTGTCAACAAGTTTACGCTATCCATATCCCAAAATTTAACTTGACACTCATCACCAGCAGCAAGAAAGCGGTTTTTTGTAGTATCAAATTGCACAATGCCAACTGATCGTTTTCCGAGCCCATTATATGTTCGTTTAACAGCCCCTTCACTTTCATTCCATTCGACAATGTATGATTCTCCTTCTTTATTTGTACCACACGAGAATAACCTATTGTGTAAAGTAAATAATATAAGTTAATAAATATTATATACATATATATATGCCATAATGAGAGAAAAAAAGGAAATTTTTTAAGTAAATGGACCAAACAGGATGGATAGTGGATTGACCCACTTAAATGGGTCGACCTATTTGATCAATGGATCCAACTCTTTGATCAGTTGGGTCATATAAATGAATTGGATCTAGACCAAGACCCGACCCACTGACAGTCCTAAAGCCGGTATACACCCCGAATCCCAAATCAAGCACAAAGTTATTGATTTTTCAAACCTCGTTCCATCCGTATTGTATGCCATTGTGGTGGATGAATGACCTGGTGCATCATAGTCAACTCTTGGACCCATATTATCATATAACCATGCTTTTATTTTCCCATCAGTTGACGTCGAGAATATAAACTGGTATATGAAGAAATAGACAATTAATAGCATTTTAAAAAGTCTTGAAATATAAAGAAAAAAACATAATACTTAAAAGGGTAGTTTATAAATATACCTGAATGGTTTCTTTAAAATGTGGACACACGGAATATACAGGTGCTTCATGACCATCAAATGTATATTGTTTGGTGCCCGTTACTGCGTCCCAAACCTTGATTAATCTGTCTTCTCCACAAGTCACAATGCAAAGTTGTTTGTTTGGGTAAGAGAAAGCGAGATCATTGACACTGCCAGCATGAGCCTCAATCTGTATATAACAAGGAATACAATAAATGCAGTTGATATATATAATAATAGCAACCACTTAAAACGAAAAGGGGCAAAAAATGAATAGAACAAACCTCCAAGTGGTTTCGGAGATCATCACCACCATGGTAAGAGTATATCTGCACAACGTGCTTCGAGTATGCAACACCTGTATTGAAGTTCATAATGTTAATTCAGATCTTATTGACTAAAAAGTAAATACAGTAACCATTAACATACCAAAGAGGGTTCCATCAGGGCTCCAAGTTACACGATTGATTAATGCAGTGTAATCACTGCTCAAAGCGGCCTAGCATAAAGTGTTAACAGTCAAAACGTATCCAAAATATAATTATTTCTAATTAGAGCTAGAATGCATACCTGCAAAGGCACTGAAAGGGCACTATGATCCCAAACTTTGAAATTCTTTTGAGCAAGCTTTTCTCTGCTACCGAGTTCCCATATCATGATTTCCCCGGTATTTGTTCCGACTGTGATTAGTCAAAAAGGGGAAATTAGTGACATAATATACGACTAATGATAAGTTAATTCTAAATCAAATGAGAACTAACCAAGAAGCAGAATTTGTTGTATTGGATGAAAATCCATGCTTTTAACTACTGAACCCTGATTTAGGGTCATCACCACGGTTTTTGGTAAATCATCAGATGAATATGAGCTTTGACCATGACTTTGACCGCTGTAACCAACAGGTAAGATATTTACAGGCAAATGATTGACCTGCTAACAACAACATAAATTTGGTCAGACCCAAATGAGATTTAGATGTCAAATTACTCAACTTTTACCCTAGTGTAGAGAAAGTGTCAATACTTCATCAGAAATACCAAATGTCCTTGTTCTCTTTAATACATGTTCTGAGTCAGCAGTTTGATAGTCTACAGCAGGGTTGTTGGTTGGTGGAGTCCTAGGGCGCTTTAATAGAGCTGTTATGTAAAATAAAGAGGCGTTATGGGAAAAAAACAACCTTTAATCACATCAAATATAACCGACTAAATTATGTACCAGAACTACTTGGTGGATTGAAACCGAGAGGACCAGCAGAAGCCGATGGATGAGGAACAGCGGATGGATTTGCCATCCAACCAGCAAGAGATGCTGGCAGAGTTGGTGGTGCAGGCTGAAAAGGCTTTACACACAAAAAAAGATAAAGTAAATGCAAAATACATTAGAAAACTCGATTAAGATTTCAAAGAAACCTGTTTCCACTTACTCCATGAGCACCCAAAGGTGGAAAGCCTGCAGGCTTTGGTACAGCACCCATTAATGGATTATTTACAGGGGATGGAGCCCTAGCACCATTCGGCTGTGACTGTCCACACGAATGGTCAACAAACAGAGTCTTTATGTCCGGATTTGGTTTAGGGTTTTTACACAACTGATGTTGCCAGTTCAAACTACAAATAAAAAAGAAAATTTCAAATGAAATCATGAACTTGAGCAAGAAAAGTCAAACCCAGATACAGGGAGTATCTAATGCGAACCTTTGGTTGATAAGTGTACGCAATCTTGAGTTTTTTAAAGTTGGGAAGTTTAGCTTATCGCGAAAAAGAGGATTTGCTTCAATTAGCTTTTTAAGCTCACCCAACATTATACCCCTTGCAGACTTTGTGTCTCCGTACTTTGATAATTGCTCGTTGTCTCTGCATGCACGTATTTTTGTCATAAACCACCAAAGTTTTACAAATAAATTTGGAAACGGTATATATTTTATAATATGGAAATAGAACCTGAAATTCTCCAGAGTCAAAAGCTGTGTTATTTCTTTAAAAAGATCTTCATTAAAAGCTGAAAACACCTTCAAGTCCTTCACTAAAATCTCAACGGCTTTAGCACGATCCTTCCTATAAATTGAATAAAACATAAGAATCTAACGCATCATTCTAAAACAATCTCATTATGTGTTTCAAACCCAATTCCATCATATGATTTTATCACAGTCAAAAGTCCTAATAGATAAATCGTTAAAATGCGTATCAAAGGCCGAGATAGCAAAAAGTTAACGGAAACAAAGCCTCAAAAGTTTCCGGCTTTATCGTCATTAATTTCATTGCTGATTGTATAGCATAACCACCTGCTAAATAAATGCCAATTCAAGGCAACCAAGTACGAAAACACTCAATTAAACAATAAATTTTACAAAAACATACTTATCTAAGGCTTCTAGGTACTTCTGCTTTCGTATCTCAAAGAAAATCTTCATCGAATATCTATTATCATCCACCTTCGTGAATCCAGAAAGATACTTTTCCACCTCATCCCATTCGCCATTTGTCACCATTTCCTCAAAATATCGGATATTGAAGAAAAAACCTGACTCTTGCTCCAATCTTAACAATAAACCAAACAACAATAACACATAAACACAACACCAAAACTAAAACTGAAAGAAGTAAACCATTTTTTAAAACAATTGTACAAAGTAGAAACTTTCCAAATTCATAAACCCTACCTGTGCACAGTCTCCTTAAACTTCTCTTCATCTAAAAACTGAAGTATTAAAAACACAAGCTCTCTACTAAGGGAAGACATAGTTTCCCTTCCTTCCCAAAAACTGCAAAAAAGTAATATTCAATCAAATATACTTAAATACAATTTAAAAAACCCTAGAAATCTTCACGGATCGAACAACAAAAGTCCAACCACCATTTCCGTAAATTTCGGCTAATTAACTTAACAATCAAAACCCTAACAAAAAGCTCCAATTGCTCGTTCAACAAAACCACAAATTTCCGTAAACGAAATCATCTACATCGATGTATGGATGATCTACACATGTAATTACGTCATAGATGGATGATAATCTACAGGTATCGCCGCTAGGTTTTATAAAAACTGAAAATTAAGCGAGATTTTGAGTTTCTTACCTTTGAATTGGATGATGAGATATTACAGGGACAGATCTGAAGGTTTGTAGAGAGAGAAAGTGATTGTTCTCGCTCCTCCTTTAGGGATTTGTAGAGAAAGAAAACAGAGAGAGAGAGAGAGAGATGAGAACCGAAGCAGGAAGACGCACGATATAAGTAGTGGTGAAGAATACGAGTAGTGCGAGATGATAGGGTAAGAATGATAAGTTGAACAACTTATATTATTATAAGTAGATGAACTTATCAAAATGAGAGATTATAAACCTTTAAAGAATTGGTTTGATTTTTAAATTACAATTTAAAGTGGTTGTTATACCCGCACCAGCCTCCTACTCTTCAGATGTTACTAACTATGGGTGTTGTTTGGGTTTTTTAATTGTTTTATTTTTTTTTGAGTCGGGTTAATCGGTATTCAGATTTTTAAGTACAGGTTGTTATGCATACTTTACAATTTAACTTAACATTATATTCATTAGATAAAAAGCATAAAATGTTAAATAAAAGCACTCATAATATAATTTTTCGTTCAAACTCATTAAGTAAACACGTATATTAACTAAAAAATGAATAAAATAAACACAAAACAAATTGTATCAACCAATCGTGTAAATTAAAAAAAATGTCAAATCGTATCAACCAAACTTAACATTTTTAGTCGCTCAAACAACCAACATCATTTTCTAATACAATAAGTAATTGTTTCGGTGAAAACTAGACTTTTCAGTTGATATATATGGGAGGAAGACAAAAGCAGCATATATACATACATACATACAACGAAACATATGGGAGGAAAACTAGATTTTTTTGTTGATTATGTATGTATATATGTATAATGGGATTTTTTTTTATATGTAAATTCGGTTTAATCGGATTATCTAATTAACCTTTCTTTAACCTGGTTACTGAATAGAATACTACATTCGGGTTCGGGTTGTTCGAGTTCCAACTTAACCGTGTTCGGGTTATTTCGGGTCGGGTTTGGGTAAAAACAACTGTACAGGTCATATGAGGTTTTTTTTCTTATATGGGTCGTATGAGATTTTTTTCTTTTATACGGATCGTATGATAGATAGTTGTATGGACCGTATAGCTTTCTGTCTAACATAGAAGCTACTAATGCGAAAGACATACACCACTAACACAGGCTAAGGGACATATAACCGTTTTTCGTCATTTATACGGATCGTAAGATGACGTCACCTACTGTTTTAATTATGTCATCTGTTGTATCTATAGTAGCCATCATGTTTTAATATATAGATAATAGCAAAAATAATATACATAAACAAGATTTTTACTTTTTTATCTAAATCCAGAAATGGCTCAGTGGCATGTGCGGCATATGCCGCATCCAGAGGTGGCTCAGTGGCATGTGCGGCATATGCCGCCGCGCGGGCATGTTATTATGATGGTTTTCGAGGGGGCATAAAAATTTTAAAATTTATATATATATATATATATATATAAATTTTGAGAGAGAGAGAAAGAGAGAATGTATCATTTAAGAACTCCTAAATCATTTGATGTCGGTAGCTAGTTGCACCTGGTGTTTATCCTCACCAAAGTGGTGTAGGTTAGACTCACAAGTGAAAATTGATGGATTATATGAGTAGATTTTAGGGGGGTTGTTCGCCGTTCAAAAAGAATCTAAATCATTTTATATTTTATAAAATAACCAGAATATCATAAAAATATTATATTTTTTACCATTTTTTTTACTAAGTATGAGTCATGTTTTAAAAGTTATATATGAAATTAGAATTTTAATTCACAATACAAAAATATATTTATATAATACTTTTTACCAGTATTATGTTATATGACATAAAAAGATTATATTAAGGTGAGGCAAATGCATGTGAACTCGGCTCACTTTTAGAAAGTATCCTTCTAATGTATCATATTGTAGTACTTTTTAGTTTATATGATAAATTACATAACTCTTTATTTTATTTGATCTGTTTTTAAAAATTAAATTAATAAGATATTTTATAAAGTTTAGGTGATTTTAGTGAAATGGTAAATAATTAAAAAAAAAACTTGATTGCTATTAGATGGCCTATTCACTATTTTAATGTCATTTAATAATATTTTTTTAAGACAAATTTCTTTAATCCTAAAAAAGTGAGACTTGAACCCATAACATTCTCGAACCTTGGTATTTCAAGAGAATTTTCCTCTACCATTGGGTCACCAAACCCAATAATACTTATACTACAATGATGATCCACTTATTTACATCTTTATTTTAATAAAATGACTACATATACTTGATTACCGGTTTAAAAATATTATTAAAATATGTCATGAAATTATCAATGCTTTTAAAATGTAACTTTCTTAGCTACAATGTATTTTTTATCTTTTATGAAAAAGACAATTGATAAGAGGAAGGGGTATACCCTCATCATCCTCTCATATAATCCTAGATGGCATTCATGTGGCACCATCACTTGAGTGATACACTATCCCCTTGTGGTGTGATTAAATGGCGTGAAAAAATCAATGGAGAAAACACAAGTGATGAGCGAGTAGGCACCAGGTGACATTGGCTGATTGGGTGTGATCCAAGTGATAATAGGAGAACACCACCTCCTCTCCAAGTGATAATTACTAGTTTGTTTTAATATATAGATAATAGCAAAAATAACATAGATAAACAAGATTTTTACTTTTTTTATCTTAATCCAGAGGTGGCTCAGTGGCATGTGCGGCATGTGCCGCCGCGTGATCGCGGTGTCAATGTCAATCAAAAACATTTATAAAAACTACGACTTATCTACCTTAGACTGTAGACAGGGAAGTAGGGTTGTCGAATCCACAGGGAATCAGTGGAAAGTTCAATTGTTTAGATTAACAAATTAGAATAAAAACACACAGATCAAATAAAGATGTAACCTCCTCCAAACTTCAGGTTCTAGGTTTCACATAAAATTCAGTTGTTCAATTGGACACCACATAGACATAGTGTTGGAAAATTAGTTGAAACAGTAATTGAAGACATATTCTTTGTCAGAAAACCTATACAATTAGTTTCGTCACAAACCAGTATAATTCAATCACCCAATTTATGAATGCCAAGTTACCCCCTTTTGTCACCCAACCCTGCTACTAGG
This sequence comes from Smallanthus sonchifolius, assembly GCA_023525975.1. Lineage (NCBI taxonomy): Eukaryota > Viridiplantae > Streptophyta > Magnoliopsida > Asterales > Asteraceae > Smallanthus > Smallanthus sonchifolius. The sequence continues at coordinate 2,925,953 of CM042022.1, forward strand.
TTTTGTCATCAACCGAACAAGATCGTAAAGCAAGCAAACTCAAAGCATAATCATAAACTGTTTAAATCAACTAATACATCAATCTCTCAAGTTATTGTCAGAAACTAACAAGATCCAAACAAGAATAAACTGAATCAAATACAAAAACCTATACGAACCGTCCGCCTGGAGGAAGCCACAAGTGAATCACCCGCTCATGGTGAGGGAGATCATCTTCAATCTTCAAGTGGGTGTGTCAATCCTCTCAAAATCGCCTCCAAGTGTGGTGTAAGAGATGGATCTCCATTTGGGGAAGAAACCCCCAATAAAACCTAAAAATCGGCTGTTTTCCCGAAGTTCCGTGTCTGAAACGTGGCGTAGGCTTACGCTGGGGGCCTAAAGGCTGCTGTGAGGAAAACACTCAGGCGTAGGCCTACGCTGATGGGGCGTAAGCTTACGCTGGTGGCGTAGTCTTACGCCAGTTGGCGTAGGCTTACGCTGGATCTGTATTTTGCCCCGTTTTCTCCGTGTCTCTTCCGACTCTTTCATCTCTCGTCTAATATCTTCTAAACTCATACTTTAAGCGTCCAAAACCTGCACATGCACAGCTACACAAAACCTTTGTATTCCACATATTAATTTGCATAAATATAACATATTGCACCTTTTAATATATGAAACTTTGGCCACTTATCACCGCGCGGACATGTTTTTTTGATAGTTTTCGAGGGGCATAAAAATTTTAAAATTTATATATATGTATGTATAGAGAGAGAGAGAGAAAGAGATAATGTATCATTTAAGAACTCCTAAATATTTTGAGAACTCGCGAGAACTCGTCAAAAATCCAAACAAAACCAATTTTTTTTTGTTTTTAATATTTTTATTGTTAGAATACAAATAAAAAAATAAATTTATATATGTAAATTTACATGTCTTCATATATTAAAAAAAATATACACTTATGTAAGTTTGTCACTTACACATGTGTAAGTTTTTATCATTTACACATATATATAAATCTTTTTAAGGATAATTTAGAGAGAATGGATGAATTAATTGAAGAGATAAATCATTTTTTATGTTATATTTTAATAATAAAGATAGGGAAAACAAAAAAAATGTTTTAATTGGTTTTTTGACGAGTTCTCAAGTATTTATGAGTTCTCATTTGAACCTAACCCTATATATATATATATATATATATATATATATAATTATATTTTATAAAAAACTATAAAGTTTAAACCAATTAAAATTAAAATTTATTTTGGCCCAAATTCTCCTTATTTTTATTTTATTTTTGAGGAAACGCGGGGAAAAAACGACGAAACTCTCGCCGCGAACCGCGGGGAAAAAACTAGTTTAATTTAAACACAATGGTTTTTAACCCAATTCATTTTTTTTAAAATATAAGTTAAAACTAGTTTAATTTAAACACAAAGGTTTTTAACCCAATTCATTTTTTTTAAATATAAGTTCATATTCTATGGGCCTTTCTCTGTAGTCGCGCTGGGCATTTGAAATCTCGAAGACGCCTCTGTCTAAATCATTTGATGCCGATAGCTAGTTGCACCTGGTGTTTATCCTCACCAAAGTGGTGTAGGTTCAAGCCTCACAAGTGAAAATTGATGGATTATATGAGTAGATTTTAGGGGGGTGTTCGCCGTTCAAAAAGAATCTAAATCATTTTATATTTTATAAAATACCCAGAATATCATAAAAATATTATATTTTTTACGATTCTTTTTACTAAGTATGAGTCATGTTTTAAAAGTTATATATGAAATTAGAATTTTAATTCACAATACAAAAATATATTTATATAATACTTTTTACCAGTATTATGTTATATGACATAAAAAGATTATATTAAGGCTGTGTTTGGGATTACTTATTTGAAACTCCTTATGACTTATTCAAAAAGGTAATAAGTCATAAGTCATAATTTGTAACTTCTCAAAAACTTTGGGATTTTCTTTGAAAACTACTTATTGACTTATGCTATAAGTTAATAAGTTATAAGTAATAAGTAAGGATGGACTTACTTCTTAAAAAATGGTATAAGTAGGCTAAATAAGTAGCTTTCCCAAACACCTTATTAACTTATATAAGTTAATAAGTTAATAAGTAGAGTAAATAAGTAATCCCAAACACCCCCTAAGGTGAGGCAAATGCATGTGAACTCGGCTCACTTTTAGAAAGTATCCTTCTAATGTATCATATTGTAGTACTTTTTAGTTTATGTGATAAATTACATAACTCTTTATTTTATTTGATGTGTTTTTAAAAATTAAATTAATAGATATTTTATATTTTTAATTTATTCGAAAATGAAAATTAAATTACTTTTCTTTAGTGCACTAAATTAATGAAGTTTTTTATTTATTTTAGACTCGATGTAAATTTATAAGGTTAGTGTATAAGAAGAAAACTCAACTGTTAAAACTATTTTTTATGCAATTAAATATGCATGTGTTCTTGTATATATCATACTATAGCTTAGAACCCGTGTAATACATACGGGGTGAAAAATATCAAAACATAAACTTTTTAAATTTTTATTTATATATTTTATATGTGTAAAAAAGTATTATATATACTAAGGATAGAAAACAAAATTCAAAATATGTAAAAATTAAGGATTATTGGATTTTAATAATCCCACCTTTTACCAATTGGCCAATAATAATCCCAACTGAGAATATTCTTTCCACCGGTCCCTAATTTCAAACTATTTTTTTACATTGGACCCCCCGTTAAAAAAACCTAACGCCGTTAGAGTTTATATGACGTGGACATCTGCAAACCGCCGGAAAGTCAAGCCAAGCAAGCAGATGTCTCGTGGTGGCTTTTGAAATTGGCTCTGATGGGGTTTAACTGGTCTCGTGGGTCCGGAAATTCCAAACAAACACATCGGTGGTGTTTAACAAGTCCAGGTAAATACCACCAAAGCCAATTTCAAAAGCCAACACGAGACCACTGCTAGCCTGGCTCAACTTTCCGACGGTTTGCAGATGTCCACGTCATATAAACTTTAACGGCGTTAAGTTTTTTTAACGGGGGGTCCAATGTAAAAAAATAGTTTGAAAGTAGGGACCGGTGGTAAGAATATTCTCAGTTGGGATTATTATTGGCCAATTGGTAAAAGGTGGGATTATTAAAATCCAATAATCCAAAAATTAATATATAATTGGGTTTCGAAAATACGTTAACTACTATTTAATGTAATTTGACTTTCATTTACTATTTGATTGAAAATAAAAGCTACATGGTTAGATTTTAAAGTTTTTATAATAAGAGATAATTTAAAATAAATATATTTTATTAGTATAATTAATATTTTCTTTAAAAATATATTATTATTAAAAGATAGAGGTGTATTTAATAAGAGAGATAGTCGGGAAAAAAATGATGAGAATAAATATGGAGGCCACACGTGACATGAAAAGACCTTTATTTATTATATAGTATAGAATAGATATCTAATCTAATCAAAAAATAAACTGGATGATGAATATAAGCTTATTATTTTAAAAGTAAAAATATATTTGAATTTTGATCGAAAAACTATACTGAAAAAATAAAACATAAATAACTGAACAAATTAAGTGACTGAATGTCCATTCTGATTTTTTTGCAACTGGTTTTATAGTTTGGTTATGGCTATATAAGTATAAATAACCAAACCGACGTTAAAACCAACATTTATTTTTTTATTATTTATAAATAATATGTTATATGGCGGAAAAGTTTTGTTATATTTTTTATATAAATAAGATATTAGTTGTCTACTCTCCTTTATAAGTTAAAAGCAATACTGATATTCTATTTGACTCGAGATATATTTTGATTTATTAATGGATTATTGGATTTTAATAATCTCACATTTTACTAATTGGTCAATAATAATCTCAACTGAGAATGTTGTTACCACCAGTCTCTACTTTCAAATTATTTTCTTACATTGGACCCACCGTTAAAAAAACTTAACGCCGTTAGATTTTATATGACGTGAACATCTGCAAATCGTCGGAAATTCGAGTCAAGCTAGTAGTGGTCTCGTGGTCGGTTTTGAAATTGGCTCTGGTGATGTTTAACTGGTCTCGTTAAACACCAGCATTGTCTCTGTTTGGACTTGCCGAAAAAACGAAACCAACTAAACACCACCATAGCCAATTTCAAAACCTACCATGAGACCACTGCTAGCTTGGCTCGACTTTTCGGCGGTTTGCAGATGTCCACGTCATATAAAATCTAACGGCGTTAAGTTTTTTTAACGGAGGGTCCAATGTAAAAAAATAATTTGAAAGTAGGGACTGGTGGTAAAAATATTCTCAGTTGTGATTATTATTGGCCAATTGGTAAAATATGAGATTATTAAAATCCAATAATTCTTTATTAATTGAAACTAGGTTAGAAACTCATGTATTACATGTGTTGAATAAAGACACATTGTTATAAACCAACAGTTTTGTATAAAGATTTGTATGCTGGATGTCATCAAACACTAGTGAAATAAGAAATAATAAAGATTTAAGATTATTATAAGGAAGATTTAAGAATTATAAAATTATTATAAATAACAAATAAAGAAGATTTAAGAATTATAAAATTATATTTTAATATAAGATATAATTTAAATCTTCTTATGATTTAATAAGTTTTAATAAAATATTAGAAACTTCTTTAGATATTTAATTATTTAAAATCATTATTATTTAATAGGAGAGAAAATTATTTAATAAGAGAGATAAATGAAAACAAAAATATAGATTTCACCACAAGTCAATATGTGACGTATAAAGTTATTCATTTATTATAATAAAGATTAGCTTGAGCCACCCATGTCCAAATTCGGCGTCTAGTCAAACTAACCGAACCACCCTTTTCCAATAACCAAACCATGTATAACTGACGGTTAATTATGAAAATCTAACGGCTAAAATATTAATTATAAGTTCGTTTTAACTCGTAATCGAACGAAATTGGCCCATGTTCACATATACTTTGTTGGTCCTACTCTGTAAAGTAAATTCGTTTTTTTTTCCTGCATTTAACTTGTTTTTTTTCCTTTCATATTTGATATAAACAAAACTTGATACTTACTCTAAGTTAGTTTTAATAATGATGTGACTTTAATGAAAAGATATATAGTTTAGTTGGTCTTTTATATATCATTCCAACTTAAAATAATGTTATTTTCCATATAAAATACTTTAGTTATAGTGTATTTATTTTCTATATATATTTTTTTGACAGACTACGTCTTTTAACTTGAACATTTGATTTCATATGCCCTTAACAAACTTCTTGCTATTTTCACAAGTATTTTTAATTTTTTTTAATAATCAAAATTCAACATATTTATAAAAGTTCATATTCGTCGGTCCGTCCCATGTTATAATAACTACTCATGACCTAGTGGTTTAGTTTTTACCCCTACAAAAGTAGTGTATGTTTAAATCCTTACAAGTCAGTAAAGTGAGATGGTATTTAGGTGTAAAAATTGTTGTTAAAAAATGTAATAATAACTTATTACCTCCACGATATTACGGTGTTAAAAAGATTGATATTGAATACTTAGTTATATCAATATGTAATATTTTAAATTTAATAAAGATATATATTGTGTTATATTGTTATTAGATATATCATATATATTTGTAAATTATATTTTTATAAATTGTACATGTAGCATGTAAATGATATGATGGTTGACTGATTGAGGACCGTGGTAAAGTGACACAACATATTATTGTACATCTTTTATAATACATTTTGTAAATTGTAGTTTTGTTTCAAAGGAAAAAATCACTAAAATCACTTAAATTTTTTGTTGACTGAAAAAACACTAAAGTTTTAATATTGTAAGTTTTTTTTATAAATGGTTAAATTGAATTACGTAAGTGAACACTTACGAAATTTGGTTATTACTTGATGACTTTCTTTTTCATATTCAACTACTATTTTAGGTTAAATTAAAAAAAAAACACTAAATATATAGCAACCAAGTTTTATTACTCTTCCTTTTAGGTCAACCGGTTTAATCATTTATGAATAAATTCACAACAATTGAACAATCTTGAAACTTAACTGGTTTGTAGTTAAAAAGTTTAGGTGATTTTAGTTAAATGGTAAATAAAAAAAAACTTGATTGCTATTCACTATTTTAATATGTCATTTAATAATATTTTTTTAAGGCAAATTTTTTTAATCCTAAGGGAGTGTGACTTGAACTCATAATATTCTTGAACCTTGGTGTTTCAAGAGAATTTTCCTCTACCATTGTATCACCAACCCCAATAATACTTTTGCTACAATCATGATCCACTTATTTACATCTTTATTTTAATAAAATGACTACATATACTTGATTACCGGTTTAAAAATATTATTAAAATATATGTCATGAAATTATCAATGCTTTTAAAATGTAAATTTCTTAGCTACAGTGTATTTTTTATCTTTTATGAAAAAGACAATTGATAAGAGCAAGGGGTATAACCTCATCATCCTCTCATGTGATCCTAAGTGACATCCATGTGGCACCATCACTTGAGTGATACACTATCCCCTTGTGGTGTGATTAAATGGCGTGAAAAAAATCACTGGAGAAAACACAAGTGATGAGGGAGTAGGTGGTGAGGTGGCATTGGCTGATTGTGTGTGATCTAAGTGATAATGGGAGAACACCACCCCCTCTTCAAGTGATAATGTTATGTTTGAGTATCACTTGAAAGGATCACGTGTGTATACCGGATGCTCTAAGTTTCAAATTTTCAATTCTAAAACACATTTGAGAAAGTGGTTAAATTGACTAGATGCATAATTAGTTTTCTTTCACCCACCCATTGTCCCAAGTTCGACTCTTTGTGTTGGGTTTTTTTTCCTTTGTTCTTTTTTGAATTTATTTTTTTCTTTTCATTACTCCTTTTAATTATTAAACGCAATTTGAGAGGCATAATACATTTTTATATCTATGGTTCGATCTCCAAAATTGATCCGCCTCAAATTCGTATGTTACTTTTATGTAGTTATGCACGTTAGTGTTAACACCAAAAAATTAAAAAAAAAATCTTTGTTTTTTTTTTCCTTTTGTTTTTTTACATTTTCTTTCAGGGTTAAATAAGTAGCCATAATCTCATATGTTTTTTATGTACCTAAGTATATTTCTTTTTTGACCGCCTCAACCGTTTAAAATCCGCTTCACGTCGTGGGACGCGGCTATGTTTCGACGCCGTCGCAACGCTCGACAAGTAAAATTACTAGTTTGTTTTATAGGTGAAAGAAGTGTTGAACTAATTGTTGAAAATCAGGCCCAAAAATATGAATACGGAATTTGATCTCCACAACCGATCGACTCTTTCTGTTTATTATTTCTTGACTTGCAAATTACATAGACCCTAACAATCTATTTATACTAAAATAAACCTTGTTAATCAACTATTCTAATCATACTCAAACACCACGTTTAATTCTACTATGAATCTAACTAAACAATAGATAAACATAAAATAACTTTATCTAAACACTAAAACTATTAATTAACTATTTTCGAATTACCCCTTTAACTTTCACGTTCTTCCAAACCGACTCCTTATTCTTTCGTAAAATCAAGATTAACTCCTTCATTTTCTCTCTTAATCTTGATTTAGACTTGCTTCTTGCTTTTTCACATTCTTTCTTCCTTGACACTTTAGGAACTCATAGTTGCAATCTCGACTTTGAACTCTCCGGATACTATTTGATCAAGATTGAAGCGGGGTTAGCGCCGTTATCATCGAATTGGAACTCTTCCTTCCTTCTCTCCTTCAAAACATCAAGAAACAAGAGTCCTTGATAGCCTTCTTAACAAGATGAATCTTGTTCTTCCTACTCCTTTCAATAAAAAACAGGGGTTCTTGATTGCCTTCTTTACACTCTTTCTTCAAGATCTGGCTTTTGACTACCTTCTTACTTACTTTTTTCAAGATCTGGCACTTGACTGCCTTTCAAGATCTAGCTTTTGACTACCTTTTTACTTACTTTTTTCAAAAACTGACTTTTGACTGCCTTTTACCTACTTTAAAAACATAATTTCTTGGATTCAAAAAAGTTGAACCCGACTTATTTCTTGCTTACCTACTTTACCTTCTTAAATAATTAAGCACCCTTCTTACTTCTTTTTTTTTTTCACCTTCTAACCTGTTTTTTTTTTTCACTTCTAACCTGCTTGAATTAAAGAACTAGTTTGCTTGCTTGCCTTAACTTTCTCGTATGATTTCAACCACACATTTTTTGTCGTGTGTGCTTGCCTACTATTTAATTTTCTCATGTCAACTTGCTTGGTTTCCTTTTTTCTTTTTTAATTATCTCGATAAGCCAAGGACAAAAGCAGCCGCATCTTTTCACAATTTCTTCTAATCTCTTTCCTTTATTTTAATTTGCCTTTGATGATCTTGCTGTTTTTCCTTTCCTTCGACAGCAACAATGACTATAATTCTTCTTTTCCCTTTTTTTCTCATGACTTGCTTGTTAGTTTCGTCTTCAGCCCCGCAGCCAAAGGACTGCTCCCCCTCCCGAAAACGATTCTTAAAACCACAGACACCAAGCTCTGATACCAATTGCTGAAAATCAGACCCAAAAATACGAATACGGAATTTGATCTCAACAACCGATCGACTCTTGCTGTTTATTGTTTCTTGACTTGTAAATTACATAGGCCCTAACCATCTATTTATACTAAAATAAACCTTGTTAATTAACTATTCTAATCCTACTCAAATAACACTTTTAATTCTACTATAAATCTAACTAAACAATGGATAAACATAAAATAACTTTATTTAAGCACTCAAACTATTAATTAACTATTTCCGAATTACCCCCTTCAACTTTCACGTTTTTTCAAACTGACTTCTTATTCTTTCGTAAAATCAAGATTAACTCGTTCACTAACTACAAAAGGGTAATGATTTTGAGAGACTTTCTACTTGATGTTAAATTGTTAACACTAGTTTGTTTACAATAAAGTCTAAAATTATGTATATGTATTATATGTGTAGTACCTTTAAACCTCTACAAATGACAAATGACTCTATAACCGATTAAAAACAATCACAAACCCCTAAAATTACAAATTAGGGTGGTGGAGATGGGTTTTCAATTTGTATCTCTTTTAGTCTTTTAGACCTCAAATAATACGTACATAAGCCATAGTAGACGAAGGCGGATCATATGGTTGGGAGAGAGACATGATTTGGTGTGTATGTTTATTTTTTCTGTTTTTATTTATTTTATTTATCAATTGAATAACTAAGAGTTTAACTTTTAAAATAATAAAAAAATGTTGTTTTTTTCATTCCTTGGAGACTTTTGAATACGACGAAAAAGGAACCAAGTGCTTAGGCGATTAGTGAAAGTAATGCATTAATAGTTTTAAAATATATAAATTCAATAATTTGTTAGAAAATCATGAAAGTAATCATTTTTACCGGTATATTATACCTATACAGTCATATCAGAGAAAAACCATGCACATGGGCCATGACCACGCATCTACATTCCCTTGCCTATCATCAACTAAATGTGCCTTCGGTGACAGTTGGTTGATAAAACTCAATACATATGCGAAATGGGCTCACATATTATCTTTTTCTTCGTGTCTTTAAGACGGAAAAAACACAACACATGGGTTTGCTATTTAAGGCATGAAGTTTTGACTATAAGCATCTTTAAATCAAAACTCATTTAAACACGTATATAGAGGTCGCTATTTATCAACGATGGTGATCCAAACCAGGGCCGGCCCAGAGAATCCTTGAAACGTTTTGAGCCTGGAACAAGTAATGAAAAAGCGGGCCTCAATAATTTTTTTTATATGTAATGGTTTTAAATATATATATTTTTGTGTCTTTTTTTTGTTTTGGTTTAATAGTTTAAACAATTATGGGTTTTTGTGGGACAACCTTTTAAAGAAAGAAAAAAAAGAGAAGAGAAAAGAAAAATATGACACATGAAAAATAAATAGTGTTGTTGCCAAGACTTGAACCTATGACCTTTACATTTTCTTGCAATGGTATTTTCAATTGCACTAAGAAAACTTTGATGTACACAAAATGGATGTATAAACTAAATATACTATTTAAAACATATACAATTTTTTAAAAAACTTCGGAGCTCTCGAAAGATCGGGTCTGGAGCCGTGGCCCACCCTGCCCCTCCCTTTGGGCCAGGCCTGATCCAAACATATCATAGGTCTTTATAATCAGAAGATCATTTGATGTTTGTAGTTTTGTCTAGCTCTTGTTAACATATTAACAACTACGTCATACATTGAGAGCAAAGATGGTGACGACACATTGTCCTCATATTGCACTTTATTTCCATGAGGACAACACTCAAATATGGTCACCGTTCATTTCAAAGTGTTTATATGTTTTCAACATTACGTTGAACATGTTAGTGTTTACACATTCCCGTTTTATTAAATTGAGAATGTCTAGAAGTTAGCGCCTTAATCATTTGGCGACCGACTTTAACAATATAAGATAATATTGGTAACCTATAATACTTGTTTGGAATATGTGTTTTCCCAATAGAGAGGTGTGTTGATGAAAAAATAACTATAAATAATCATTTTAATAGGAATTTATACAACTATTACATAAATGGACAAAAAGCGGCCGAAATTTATGACCGACAAAAATGTCTGCAAACTTAGACAATAATACCAAATGGTTGTAAAATTAGCGACCGAAAGCAAGTCCGTCGCAAAACTAGCGTCCGGAAACAAATTGGACGCAAAAATGTTCAATAGTTCTATAAATTAAAATAAAAATTAATTTGGTCACAAAAACGATCATATATATATTAAATTAACTAGGTTAAAACCCATGTATTACATGGGTTGAATAAAGACAACTTGTTGTAAACCAGTAGTTCTATAAAGATTTGTATATTGGATGTTATTGGTGAAATAATTATATTTTAAAATATTTTATAAAAAGAATGAAAAAATGTTCAATTTATAAAAATAGTTTATGAACATGCATATTTTTTTAAATAAAAAATCATTTTATAAAAATCATTATTATTTAATATGAGAGAGAGTCGGGAAACAAAAAAAGTAAAGAAACTTGTGTAATTAATAGAAGAGAGAGGCGGGAAAAAAATGTTGAGAGTGACAAGTGTCACTTAAAAAACCTTTATTTATTATATAGTATAGATTAAAACAAGCCCATCGTGAAACCAGTCGCAAACAATAAAAGGAATGGATATAAAAAAGAATGCGGTTGCAAAAACACAGCGACTTCAATGTAGTGGTTGCAAAACTAGCTACCGGAAATGATTTGGTGGCAAAACCGATTGCAACCTATATTAAAAAGGTAAAAAAAAAGTTGGGTCATAAAAACGGTTATAACTTTTGTTTAAACAGATTAATATAAAATAACCGGTCACAAAACCATTCGCTATAAACGCTTAAATAAAAAAATCCGGTCGCAAAAAACATCACAAATTTATTTATGTTGGTTTATTTCTCTCTCTTTTTTCTCTAAGTGTATTTTCAAAGTAGTTTGTTTGTATTTGTGTCACAAACAAACCATTATAAATTAAGTTCTTTATATAATGAGAATTTTGAATTATAATAATATTTATGTGCTTATGTTACATTAACTATTCAGGTTCATATATCGTTTTATAATTTCTAAATATTTGTTACTAAGTATATAACATTAAATTTATTTAACTCGTATAATACATAGGTTTCTAACCTACTATATAATACATGAGTGATAGGTCTCAGGTCCCAAAAACTACGTACTTGAGGAGGTGAATTTTAGCATGGAGAAAAATAAAACCCTCGAGCGAAAGATTAAATTTTTTTTTGACCGACAACAATAAGAATACTCATAGATAAGCTAGCAGGGAACTAGCAAAAAACCTCAATTACAAACACCCGCCCAAGGGCAATTACACCACAAGCCGACATAGGCTGCACTATACTACTAAAAGAAAAAATGCTTACCCGATACCATCAATTGGGTTTACTGTCCATACATCCCAATTACATTGCAGTTTCGTCCCTCGTGCTACCAACCATTTATAACTTTGTAGCTTGATGTCTTCTACCAAGTTTTCCATTGATATCCGTGTATTGGAGAATAATCACCGATTTTTTGTTTTCCATATTGACCAACATGTATTATATCCGATTAGAGCGTGGATCTTCATAATCCTAGCCGAGCCCTTTGAGTGTTTGATGAGTTTTGCTAGGTCCCTGATTGACGTTTGCCTTGATACGTCGAGTCCTATCCATTTAGAAATTCTTTTCCATTTCTCTCTAGCCGTCTGGTATCGAATGAAAGTGTGGTCTTCATGTTCCACCTCTGATTGGCATAATGAGCATAGGTCCGAAGGAATACGTACACCACGCGCCATTAGCGTTGTAGCCTGATCGCGGTGTCAAGGTCAATAAAAAACACTTATAAAAACTACTACTTATCTACCTTGGACTGTAGACAAGAAAGTATGGTTGTCGAATCCACAGGGAATCAGTGGAAAGTTTAATTGCTTAGATTAGTAAATTATAGCTAAAACACAGATCAAATAAAGATGTAACTCCCTCTAAACTTCAGGTTCTAGGTTTAGGTAAAACTCAGTTGTTCAATGGATACCACATAGACATAGTGTTGGAAAATCAGTTGAAACAGTAATTGAAGACAGATTCTTTGTCAGAAAACCTATACCACTAGTTTCGTCACAAACCAGTACAATTCAATCACCCAATTTATGAATACCAAGTTACCCCATTTAGTCACCCAACCCTGCTACTAGGTTTTGTCATCAACCAAACACAGTTGTAAAGCAAGCAAACTCAAGGCATTCAAATAAATTGTTCAAATCAACTAATACATCAATCTATTAAGTTATTGTCAGAAACTAACAAGACTCAATCATAAACAAACTGAATCAAACACAAAAACCTAAACGAACCATCTGCCAGGAGAAAGCCACAAGCAGCTTAGCCACGCATGCTTGTCAGACACGCGAGCATAGCTTCAATACTTGATCCGGAATGACTTCTGCCTCTGAAAAACGCCCCTTGCTGCTCCAAATTCGTCTGAATGAAAGTTTTTTGCGGACTAGGGTTGGATTTCCTTTTAATTAGAATTAGAGCTTTTTTGCTTATCCGTCGGCCCTTTGCGTGTCGCGAACATCTCAAGTCAGTCCTTCGCGTGGCGTGAAGGACAATTTAGTTTGGCCCTTTTTCTGTTTCCTCGCGTGTCACGAGATGTTCACTCTCACTCTTCGCGTACCGCGAAGACTTGTTTTTCCAGGAAAATTGATATTTTTACATTTTTACCCCCTGTACTTTCGTGCCTTCTCAATCATGCCTCGTTATCCGCTCAATTAGCACTTTAACCTGTCATAGATTCAAATACAAATATCAACGTAAAACCGACTCAAAGTACAAAGTAAAACGCATAAAAATATACAAAACCGACTCTTAAACACGGGATATTTAACCCTACATCATAGCCACTGGCAGACTATATTGTATTAGTCTCCAAACAAAGCATCAGACATTTAAAGGTACTTTAGCCAAAGCACCTCCAACTCTGAGTCATGTAGAGTATTATCGTCTATCCACCGTCTACATGGTTCCGTTGTGAATAGACCTGATGTGTCCCCTTCCCATACCCACTTATCCGAACCACCCTTAAAACTGTATTCCTTGATCATATCTTCCAGATCCTTGATTTCCTCCTCCCTTTTGCTCGCTTGTAGTCCATTTTTCCATTCCCACGAGAAGACCACGTTTCTGTTAAACCTCGTTGAAACTCTTTCCGAAATGTAGCATTTTTTCTTCCTTTCTAGCTCATATAAATGGGGAAACAGTTTTTTAAACGGTATTATTCCCCAAGGTTCCAAAATGAAGAGGAGGAGCCGTCTCCGACTTGTTTCCGGAATAGGGTGTTCAGTGGCTCCTCTAATTTACCAAGATCCTTACTTCCTGTAGCAATTGTCGTCCAATTATCCTTTACTGTTTTTCCGGTGGAGATCGTTGAGAGATTCTAGGTTTGCTTTGTGTATTGCTTTGATGCAGCTAGCCCAAAGACTGTTTGGATCAGTGACAACTTTCCATTGCCATTTCGTCAATAGTGCTTGGTTCATGTTTTGAGACTCCCTACCCCTAGACCACCCATTCTTCTCGGCTTGATGATATTATCCCACGCTACACAGTGCATTTTCCTATTAGAGGAGCTTCCCCCCATAAGAACCTCCTTCTTATGCGTTCCAATTCACTAATTATCTTTGATAGGGCTTTAAACATTGACAAGAAGTATAGGGGAAGGCTTCCCAAAACCGATTTGACGAGAGTAAGTCTACCCCCGAACGATAGAGTTTTTTCCTTCCAAGAGTTTAGTTTTTCTTTGAAATTTTCCACCACCACTTCCCAATTCTTAACCAGTCTCATGTTAGCTCCAATCGATAACCCCAAGTGAGTAATCAGTAATCGATCATCAAGGCATCCCATTATCAATGCATGTTCATTTCTTTCTTGGTTAGACACCCCCACTGTCACACCCCGGCCGGCGGCGGATTATACGCCGGGGCTGACACGGTTGTTCATAAGCACATGATCATCTATTAACAAGTGATAATATTATTTCATCATGATTAAAGCATCCGTTACAAATAGAAATGAAAAACAAAGAGTTCAAACATGACATAAGTTGAATTTAATCTTTAATAAAGCTAGGTCCAAAGTCCTAAGTGATCAAGTAGTGTCCTCAAACTGGTGCACCTGAAACATGTGAGTAAATGTCAACTACAAGTAGTTGGTGAGATACATAGGTTTTGACACCAAAAAGAGTTAAGTATAGTTTACAATTCAATATGTTCAAAGCATGTCTAAAGCATATATGTGAAAACATACAAGGTTCCAAGCGTACAATTCAAGCCTGATAATAGAAAACTAGATACGCAATCCCACTGATTGTCATTTTAAAAAAAGGGAGCAAGCGGATACTCCAAGTTATAGTTGATACCAACAAAACCCGCCAAGGTCTTGTGGTAAGTTATAGTTTCAGTTTCCCATATAAATGATCATGTTAGGTACTACCTTAGGCTTGGGCTGCAAGTTAATGAATGTACTGGCATGAAACACATGCAATGGTCACCAAGTAGTTCAAATATAAAGCATAAAGATCAAGCACAAGAACATAGATATTGAATTGTTTAAATAGATAAAGTTGATAACATGTTTCACCCCAAAAGCAAAAACAGTAAAAAGGGGCTATGTAAACTCACTTGAATGAAGCTAGAGTTGGTATGAATTGGTAAGATGAATAGGTCTCGTGAGGACTTCTCACAATAAACCTACATATGTAATGGTACTCTAAATTTAATGTACGATCTAAATGGAATTAAGGAATTATTGGGACTTTAGGGTTTCACAGGGGTTTGGGTTTGAAGATGGATTGGTATGCATTTTGTAGGAAAATATAGGTTTGTGATTCGTATGGAGACAATGTTAATGAAAGTAGTTCATAAAATTACTTTATATAATTATCCCGAAGAAAATTAATAAATAAATTTGATAGGTTTATAGTGATGCATTTGGATTCATTTATGAAATAATTTATAACTAAATTATGTAATGGAAAAGTTTATTTAATAAAACGATTAGTTAAACCTTTAAATAATCTCATTTAATAAGGATTAAAAAGAGTAAATAAATAAATGGGTTTTAAAAAGAATTTTATTAGACTTTGTATGAAATAATTATTTACAATGATTATCCAAGTATTTTCATAATTTAGAAATGTTTTTCCCAATCAATCATTTATAGGTCTTAAAAGATTTAATAAAACTTAAGCATTTAATTAAAACGTGTGAAATAGTCATTATAAATTTATAGATAAAACAACATCATTGATTTGTTTCGAATAAATCTTTTATATCATTTATGTAGGAATTTATAAAGTTTTTATAATAGGTTTTTAAATAGATATAATAGTTAAAACACGAATTATATTTTCTATTTTTATAAAGTTTGTGGAATATGTTTATGTAATTTATAAAAATAAACCTGGAAATCTTTTGTATAAAATGTAGTGTTAAAATGGATGAAAAGAAAAAGGAAAACAAAGGTTCGGCCTCTGGGACTCGAACCTGTGACCTTAGCCGGGCCACACGCAAACGCAACACCATAACCATCAGACCAGGGCTTATGCTTTGGTCTAAAGGTGCCGCGCTTTGGTTTTATACAGCGGGCCTCAAGTCATCTTCTTCCCCCAAAAGGACCCGTAACCTAACCCACCCAATACACGTGATCGCGCAGACGATCGAGTCTGAAAACATAGGGCTATCGATCCTTGAATCAAAATGATCCTAACGACACTGATTTTACCTGAAATGGGTGAGTGAAGGGCGAGATCGACTAGAAGTTAGGTTCGAGCTTTTCCGGCTAAAAATCTTGATCCAGAGGTGTTCTGTGATGCAATTGAGAGTGTAAGGAGGTTATGGTGGGTTTCGCTAATGGTTATAACCCTTTATTTATAATCAATTTGTACAGCAAGCGTTCGATCGATTAAATGGTCTTTAGTGGATTTTCGGTTACGAGTGGGTCATCAAAACGATCATTAAAATGCTATTAAACGAAGTTAGTGGGTCGTTTGATTAACCTAAACGTGATGCCGGTTTCAAATCCGTGCGAGAATATCACAAACACGAGTTTGGGAAATATACGGGTAGAACCGGTTTGAATGGGGCTCGAACTCACGGTCAGACAGAGGGAGGAAAGTTTCGGGTTTTGGCAGAATATGCCCCTGAGTTTTAAGGTTTTATTATTTTATGTAAGAAACTTGTTTTTAATTAGAAATAAGTTTCAAAAATTACACTTTAGACCCTGTACTAAATGAGACATAAAATTATAAAAGTTTTCACAAATATTTATAAATATAATAATTTATATACTATAACTAAATGTTATAAATGCAAAAACTATAATTTTTATAAAAAGGAAAAATGGTTTAAAGTTTATTTACTTTATAATTTATGTAGATTTTATCTTTATAAATTCCTACATTTATTTATAGGATTTATAGCATATAATTATGTATTTGTTTAATAGGAATAAAACATTTAAGACTTCAAATAAATATTCATTGAATTTGAAATGAATGCACCTAATGTATGTATGTATGTAATAACTTAGCATATGTATACATATACATATATGTATTTATTTAATAGAATAACAATAATTATATAATCCCTTATAAAAATTTTATTATATTTGAATGTGAAATAATTGTATCCAATGTAGGTATGTATACTTACTAAATGGAATAGATAAATAGAATAATTTATTTGGGTGAGTAGATGCAATCCGCATGAAAATGAAATTACAAATGCCGGAAAAATAAAATTTAGCCGAAATTTCCCGGGGATTACAGTCTCCCCTACTTTAGGAAATTTCGTCCCGAAATTGTTAGGATGTGAGTTTAGGAAATATAGATGTGTGTTTGGATTCTCAGCTAGTTTTGCTTGTCGGCTTGAAAAAGTATAGTTGAGGACAAGGTTCAGGTCAGGTCATCGAGTCCGGTATGGATGATGGTAGTGGGTATTGTTTGAGTAGAGATAAGGAGAAGATTTCCCTAGAATGATTTTTGGACTCAATGGATGGGATGCATCGCTTGTAATGAGGATGATGGGAATTTCAAGACATAAACTTGTCTAAGATATAGTCTAAGATGTTCGAGTAATGTCACTGGATAAAGATTTCACAACTATTGGTCAAGGTTAAAGTAATAGGAAACCCTACGTGAATACGGACAACGTTACTCCTGTTAATATGATGTGAGCACTTATATATACAGG
This sequence comes from Smallanthus sonchifolius, assembly GCA_023525975.1. Taxonomy (NCBI): domain Eukaryota; kingdom Viridiplantae; phylum Streptophyta; class Magnoliopsida; order Asterales; family Asteraceae; genus Smallanthus; species Smallanthus sonchifolius. The sequence goes on from CM042022.1 coordinate 2,943,806, forward strand.
TGAAACACACCACTTTTAAAAACAAAACTTTAACGCGCGAAGTCTTAAACCCAGAATTTTTTTTTTTTTACCTGTCGCTTACCGCGACTCATACGTGCCACACCCGTCGCAGACCGCGAGGGGACCTTTTTCACAGAAAGTTTCAGTTTTTCTGCAGGTTTCAGCATTTAACCAAATATCCAACATTTTTCAAACCTTCAAGACATTAAAATTCCAACACTTGGGTTTTGACCAAAAACACATCAACAACAAGTAAATACACTAAAACATCAATTGTGTTTCAAATTTACATCCATCTACGAGGGTTTTCCCAAAAAACCCCAAAATACCAAAATGCATACGAGAACCCTTCACGCCTTGGACTACTTCGGAGCCTTTCCTACAACCATATAAACATATCACCATTAGTAATGAGATAAACATAACCAACAAGTATTTACAACTTGTTGTCACCCTTTTCACCCATTTGACCCGTTAACACCCATTTGACCCGTTAACACCCATTTGGTCAATTAAGGATTTCATACACTTGTATATCACCTACAAGTTACTTTCATCAATTCATTATCACTTTTCCATTTCCATTTTGGCACGTAGGCCATAACTTCATATCCCAAAGGATACGAGATCATAACTCCATAACTATTCTATCCATTATGGTACTTAGACCATAACTCCATATCCATTCTATCCATTATGGTTCATAGACCATAACTCCATATCATCATATCCATTATAGTATAATTACTATAACTACATTCCTTCAATTATGCATACAATTTCATGCTCATTCATACCACATAACAAATTATGCAACTTTACACATTATACATACAACCTTGCATAAAACTCATTTATCCCCGTTTCATTTATGATCAACACATGATCCATTTCCATTATAGCTTAACACTATAACTACATTCATTCATTGTACATACTAAATCATTCACAATTTATCATATCACAAGTATGTACACAATCACATAACACATAATTCACAAAATTCACCATTTATCATCAATACTAAGTAAGTGCGTAGGCACTTACCTTTCGGGTTAGAAGATCCCGCACCGCTCTTAAGCTTTGCAATTTGATTACCTAAACACATTCGCCTAGTTTAGTAATCTAACATATACCAAAATTTCATTACATTTGAGTTCACAACTCAATTTCCCAATTCCAACCCAAATTGACCCGTTTGGGTTATCCTCATAACCAAACACCCTCTTTCACCACAAACTCACCTACTTGAGTTTCATTAACTTAATCTTAACACTAATTCTTCTTTCAAAAAATTATTATTAAGTTAATTTGGTGTTTGTTCTAGTGTCTAACATCTTAAAAACACTTAATCTTCATTAATTCACCATTCTAACATTATGACCCAAACACCCCCAATTTTCACCATATGAACCCTAACTTCTCATAATCAAAATCAAAGGGTTCTAGGATGTTAATCATCATTCTTTAACTTTAGTTTAGCTAGATTATCAATAATCTAACACTAATTCATCACATGCATACTCGATTTTCGGATTTCTTCAAAACCTACCAAATATCACATTCAAAGTGAAATCAAAGGAAAGAAATCACTTACTTGATGTTAGGAGAGTGATGTGCAAGCCAAAACCCCCACAAATCAAGCTCTAAATGCACGATTTGAGCTTCAATTGAGATTTCTCCTTTTTCTTCTCTTGAACATAAACGACCTCAACAACACAAATGAGGTTTATTTTGACTTTTGCTAGTCAATATGGCAGATTTTGCCATTTACACATTTGGCCCCTTAACTTCCATTTCACTCATTTCATTCTATAGTTAGTTAAAACTAACATAACTTCATTATTAACTTGAAACCTACTTATTTCAACTTATTTCATAAATATTATTTTCACCATAATATTTATTAAAATGCTTTATTTATCTGAAAACGAAACCCGGATTTTGGTTCGTTACAAATCACCTCCCCTTATTTGGGTTTCGTCCCCGAAACCCGACTTCACATAAAAGGTTCGGATAATGTTTAAGCATTTCTTCCTCGGTTTCCCAAGTCATTTCCGCTCCCTTTCTATGTTTCCACCTCACCAAAACTTGGCTAATCTCTTTATTGCGCAAACGCTTCACTTTTCTATCCAAGATTGCCACCGGTTCTTCAACATAATTCAACTTTTCATCCAATTCGATATCGTCCAAAGGGACAAAAGTAGATTCATCCGCCAAACACTTCCGCAAATGAGACACATGAAATGTGTTATGAAGTCTACTTAGTCCCTCCGGTAGCTCCAAACGATAAGCTACCGTACCCACCTTTGCTATCACCTTAAACGGCCCGATGAAACGAGGACTTAACTTCCCCCGTTTCCTAAACCGTATCACCCCTTTCCAAGGAGAGACTTTCAAAAGCACAAAGTCTCCCACTTGAAACTCAATCGCCCGCTTCCTATTATCCGCATAAGACTTTTGGCGATCTTGAGCCGCCTTCAAGCGTGCTCTAATTTGGTCAATACTATCATTAGTTTCCTTGACCACTTCGACACTACCAAGCTCCCGTTGACCAATCTCACCCCAACACACGGGTATTCGACACTTTCTCCCATACAATGCCTCAAAAGGTGGCATACCAATACTAGAATGGTAACTATTGTTGTAAGAGAATTCCGCCAACGGTAAATGGTCGTCCCAACTACCTCCAAAATCCAAGGCACACGCTCGCAACATATCCTTGAGCGTTTGAATCGTACGCTCGCTTTGCCCATCCGTTTGTGGATGATAAGCGGTGCTGAGGTTCAACCTTGTCCCCATATCCTCATGGAATTTCTTCCAAAAACGAGAAGTGAATCTCGTATCACGATCCGATATAATCGACACTGGCACACCATGACGTGACACAATTTCCTTCACATACATTTCCGCCAATCTATCCGAAGAATATGTTTCCTTTATAGGAAGGAAATGTGCACTCTTCGTCAACCGATCCACTACTACCCATATCGCATCATAACCCTTTCGAGTTTTTGGTAGTTTAGTGATCAAATCCATGGTTATATTTTCCCATTTCCAAAGCGGTATTTCAAGCGGTTGAAGCTTTCCATACGGCTTTTGATGCTCCGCCTTAACCCTTAAGCATGTGAGACACTTCTCCACATACTTAACAATATCACGCCTCATACCCGGCCACCAAAAATGACACCTCAAATCATAAAACATCTTCGTGGCCCTCGGATGGATAGAATATTTGGATTTATGCGCCTCGTCAAGAATAGTTGTCAAGACACTTGACAACCTAGGTATCCAAATTCTATCAAAGCATGTCTTCAAACCCATGCTATTTTCACCAAGCTTATCAACATAAGAAATCATCCGTTCCTTCTTCAAGTCACCACCAAGTGCTAACACTTGGGCCTCCCGGATTTCATCAATAAGAGATGATGAAATTGTCATCTTAAATGACTTCACCTTGATAGGTGAATGATTTGACTTCCTACTAAGCGCATCCGCCACAACATTCGCTTTACCCGGATGATAAAGTATCTCACAATCATAATCCTTAACCAATTCAAGCCACCGTCTTTGCCTCATATTGAGGTCCTTTTGGTCAAAGAAATATTTGAGACTTTTGTGATCCGTGTAGATCGTACACTTAGCACCATACAAATAATGCCTCCAAATCTTGAGCGCGAAAACCACGGCTGCAAGCTCTAAATCATGGGTTGGGTAATTCACCTCGTGAGTCTTTAATTGCCTAGATGCATAGGCAATCACTTTCCCCCTTTGCATCAAAACACACCCTAACCCCGAATGTGAGGCATCCGAATAAACAACAAAATCCTCGGTCCCGTCCGGCAAGGATAAAACAGGCGCCTTAGTCAACTTTTCTTTCAAGAGTTGAAAGGCAGATTCTTGCTCGGGACTCCAAACAAACTTTGTCTCCTTACGAGTCAACTTCGTCATCGGCAAAGCAATCCGAGAGAAGTTTTCGATGAACCTCCGATAATAACCCGCTAACCCCAAGAAACTTCTAATCTCCGAAGGCGTCTTCGGTGATGACCATTCTTTAACAGCTATAATCTTGGATGGATCAACGGTAATTCCTCTTTCATTAATCACATGACCCAAGAATTGGATCTCGCGCAACCAAAATGCGCACTTGGAGAATTTAGCATAAAGCTTCTCCTTTTGCAAGACTTCAAGAATCTCACGCAAATGACAAGCGTGATCACCCTTGCTCCTTGAATAGATGAGAAGATCGTCAATAAACACAATGACCGAACGATCAAGGAACGGTCTACACACCCGGTTCATGAGATCCATCAAAAACGCAGGTGCGTTGGTCAAACCGAAAGGCATAACCGTAAACTCATAGTGACCGTAACGAGTGCGAAAAACTGTCTTATGAACATCCTCTTCCTTCACTTTCAACTGATGATACCCGGACTTCAAGTCAATCTTAGAAAACCATGACGCCCCTTGCAATTGGTCGAAAAGATCATCAATCCTAGGCAATGGGTACCTATTCTTCACGGTCAACTTGTTCAACTCCCGGTAATCCATACACATCCTCATGCTCCCATCCTTCTTTTTGACGAAGAGAACGGGCGCACCCCAAGGTGAAACACTTGGGCGTATAAAACCCTTGTCAAGAAATTCTTGTAATTGCTCCATGAGTTCTTTCATTTCTGGCGGTGCCAATCTATAAGGCGCTTTAGCTACCGGCTTAGCACCCGGTATCAAATCAATTCCAAATTCTATCTCCCTATCCGGCGGAATCCCCGGTAACTCGTCAGGAAACACATCTACGAATTGGTTCACGACCGGTACATCGTGAATCTCCTTTACTCTTTCATTCACATCCGCGACACAAGCCATGTACGCCTTGTACCCACGCGCCATGTACTTGGTCGCCTTCACATAAGTGCACAACCTTACTTTACCCTTTTTATCACCTTCTATGTAGATGGACTCTCCCGACGGGGAAACAAGTTGGATCGCCTTCGGTCCACATAAAATACTCTCCTTATTCTTTGACAACCAATCCATCCCCACAATAACATCAAAATCTCCCATAGCCAAAGGAATCAAATCAATAAAGAAAGTTTCACCCCCCGCTCTCAACTTACAATCTCTAAAAATGTCAAAGACAAGGAAACTCTTATCATTAGCCGCTTCGATTTCTAAGGGTTCATCTAACTTGCTACTTACAAAAGAAGAATGCTTAACAAATTTCAAAGACACAAACGAACGACTAGCCCCCGAATCAAATAGAACTAGTGCAGGTAATGAGTTAATCTTGAATGTACCTGACACCACCTCCGAGTTGTTCTTTGCTTCCTCCGCAGATATGTGGAAAGCTCTACCCTTAGGCCTGGGTATCTCAACTTTTCTCTCGCTTCCACCTTGCTTCAAATCCGGGCAATCCGCCCTAAGGTGTCCTGGCTTGTAACAATTATAACAAATACGAATCTGGCTTGGACACTGATTTGCCATATGCCCCGGCTTCCCACACTTGTAACAATTCGACGTTCCCTTCTTAAAATCCCCATAGTGCTCCTTCCCACAAACTTTGCATCCTCGAGAAGAGAACTTGGTAAAAGGCTTCTTACTAGGGCTCCCGCCCTTTATCTTGCTCACCACTTGATCCACAATTTCCCTTTTCCTCTTCTCTCCTCTAGCTTCTTGCCTCCTCAACTCCACTTCCCTTTCCCGACACCTGTTTATCAAATCCACAAGCGTGGTGAAAGAAGATGGAGATATGCTATCTCTGAATTCCACAGTCAACATAGCATAAAATCTGTCAATCTTCGCCTTCTCGGTCGACACCACGTCCGGACAGAACTTAGCGCGATCAAAGAAAGCTCCAGCCAATTCATCTATTGACTCATTCTTTTGCCTCATGAGGAGAAACTCCTCAGTCATTCTATCAACTGCGGCTTGCGGGCAATGATACTTCAGAAAAGCCACCTTAAACTCCTCCCAAGACATGGAGGTCACACCCAAAACACCCCTCTCCTTGCGGAGATTCAACAACCACTCCTTTGCCCTTCCAGTCAACAAAGGCACACTGAACATCACCCTATCCTCGGGCTTACATTTAGTAGTCTCAAAATTAGACTCCATATCCACAACCCACCTGTGGCTCAGAATCGGGTCCACTTGCCCGTCATATTCCTTGGGCTTAATTACCATAAACTCTTTTAGGGTACAACCCTGTGGCACCCTTTCCTTCTCCTTTAACACGTCTTCGAGGGTAAGCTTGATAGCCCCTCTCATTTCTTCCATTAACAAGGTTGTGGCTTGCTCGAAGGCCTTAGCCACTTCCTCTTTTATCATATCTTGGATTCTTGGATCCAATGGTTCATTACTTGCATCTTCTGCCATCTCTAAACTAAGAAAATGAACCACAAACACCTTAATACCCTTTCACTTTCAATACCCTAGGTATCCATTACACATTCACTATTATATGTATTAAGTATATATTTATCTACCTATATACATACATACATATATAACCACCTTCACCTAATCCTTGCAAATGTTCATTGTTATATGGTTATCATAAAGTCCCTTGCACATTTCGTCTTATTAAACATATTGGCCAGACATGTTTAATAATACGCCATGCCCAATTGTAATTACCATCTCCATATAACAGGTCACAAAACAAGTTTCGGCACACATAACACCTTAACAACATTCATCATACATATATACATATATACATACACCATATATATATATATATATTATCATTTTATCAAATCATTACTAACCTTTCATTTCCGCAAGCTCCGAGTCTTAGTCAAGTCCTTCTTGGATTCTCGTATCATTCCTCTATATCAAGAGCATCCGGTTTGAGTTTAGTGTCTCGCACACCAAATCCCTCAAACCATTGCTCTAATACCAAGTTGAAACACACCACTTTTAAAAACAAAACTTTAACGCGCGGAAGTCTTAAACCCAGAAATTTTTTTTTTACCTGTCGTGTACCGCGACTCATACGTGCCACACCCGTCGCGGACCGCGAGGGGACCTTTTTCACATAAAGTTTCAGTTTTTCTGCAGGTTTCAGCACTTAACCAAATATCCAACATTTTTCAAACCTTCAAGACATTAAAATTCCCAACACTTGGGTTTTGACCAAAAACACATCAACAACAAGTAAATACACTAAAACATCAATTGTGTATCAAATTTACATCCATCTACGAGGGTTTTCCCAAAAATCCCCAAAATACCAAAATGCATACGAGAACCCTTCACGCCTTGGACTTGACTTGGACTACTTCGGAGCCTTTCCTACAACCATATAAACATATCACCATTAGTAATGAGATAAACATAACCAACAAGTATTTACAACTTGTTGTCACCCTTTTCACCCATTTGACCCGTTAACACCCATTTGACCCGTTAACACCCATTTGGTCAATTAAGGATTTCATACACTTGTATATCACCTACAAGTTACTTTCATCAATTCATTATCACTTTTCCATTTCCATTTTGGCACGTAGGCCATAACTTCATATCCCAAAGGATACGAGATCATAACTCCATAACTATTCTATCCATTATGGTACTTAGACCATAACTCCATATCCATTCTATCCATTATGGTTCATAGACCATAACTTCATATCATCATATCCATTATAGTATAATTACTATAACTACATTCCTTCAATTATGCATACAATTTCATGCTCATTCATACCACATAACAAATTATGCAACTTTACACATTATACATACAACCTTGCATAAAACTCATTTATCCCCGTTTCATTTATGATCAACACATGATCCATTTCCATTATAGCTTAACACTATAACTACATTCATTCATTGTACATACTAAATCATTCACAATTTATCATATCACAAGTATGTACACAATCACATAACACATAATTCACAAAATTCACCATTTATCATCAATACTAAGTAAGTGCGTAGGCACTTACCTTTCGGGTTAGAAGATCCCGCACCGCTCTCAAGCTTTGCAATTTGATTACCTAAACACATTCGCCTAGTTTAGTAATCTAACATATACCAAAATTTCATTACATTTGAGTTCACAACTCAATTTCCCAATTCCAACCCAAATTGACCCGTTTGGGTTATCCTCATAACCAAACACCCTCTTTCACCACAAACTCACCTACTTGAGTTTCATTAACTTAATCTTAACACTAATTCTTCTTTCAAAAAATTATTATTAAGTTAATTTGGTGTTTGTTCTAGTGTCTAACAGCTTAAAAACACTTAATCTTCATTAATTCACCATTCTAACATTATGACCCAAACACCCCCAATTTTCACCATATGAACCCTAACTTCTCATAATCAAAATCAAAGGGTTCTAGGATGTTAATCATCATTCTTTAACTTTAGTTTAGCTAGATTATCAATAATCTAACACTAATTCATCACATGCATACTCGATTTTCGGATTTCTTCAAAACCCACCAAATATCACATTCAAAGTGAAATCAAAGGAAAGAAATCACTTACTTGATGTTAGGAGAGTGATGTGCAAGCCAAAACCCCCACAAATCAAGCTCTAAATGCACGATTTGAGCTTCAATTGAGATTTCTCCTTTTTCTTCTCTTGAACATAAACGACCTCAACAACACAAATGAGGTTTATTTTGACTTTTGCTAGTCAATATGGCAGATTTTGCCATTTACACATTTGGCCCCTTAACTTCCATTTCACTCATTTCATTCTATAGTTAGTTAAAACTAACATAACTTCATTATTAACTTGAAACCTACTTATTTCAACTTATTTCATAAATATTATTTTCACCATAATATTTATTAAAATGCTTTATTTATCTGAAAACGAAACCCGGATTTTGGTTCGTTACAACAGGAAGTGCTAGCGGTGTACCCGTCATGCCCTTATCGTATCACATTAGTTTCGTTACTGTAAATCAAGATAGGTTTTATGTCATCACACTCGACATAATTCACTATGTTTTCCATACGCTGATTTTTATAATTACGTGTGCACCCGTAATTACTCAAATCGTCGTATGGTCCGTATAGATCATTCTATTGCGTGTGGATTCAGAGGTGGGGGAAACACCCAGAAACATTTGGTTTATTATTGTTTTCATGCATGAATTGCTAATAAGTAATTGTGTGTATAGATGGTAAAGTCAATCGGGGAGTAATGACTAACAAGGTGATACAACCCCACACATGGGTGCCCTAAGTAGATGGTATACCCTCTAGGTTACCCATAAAGTTTATAGCTCTCTCGTGTTTGAACAAGAATACATCAAACCCCGAGTAACTCAAAGTTTATAGCTCCCTCGTGTTTGAACAAGAATACGTCAAACCCCGAGTAGCTCAAAGTTTATAGCTATCAAGTTTCATGGATAAAGTGAACGATCATGCTTCATGTATGTAGTGGGCAAATAAATTGCAAACAAGGTAAACAATCTAGTTTCGTGTGTAATGTAAACACTCAAGTTTCATGTATAGCATAAATAATCTAGTATTATGCATATTGTAAATAACCAAGTATCATGTATCATGTGAACAATCTAGTATCGTGCATATTGCAAGTAATCAAGTTCCATCTATAATGTGATCAATCTAGTATCATGTACATTGTAAGTAACCAAGTTATATCTATAATATGATCAATCTAGTTTCATGTATATTGCAAGTGATCAAGTTTCATGTATAATGTAAATAATCATGTATTTTGTATACAACCAAGTTTCATGTATAACTTAAACAATCAAGTTGCGTCGATAATGCAACCAATTTAGTCTCAGGTATATTATGAACGTTCGTATGTAAATAGTTGAACCTCATGAGAAATGTAAACTATCGAATCTTGTCGGTGATCGAGTGCTGCGGACAAGCGTGTTGTAGGTAGTTGGTTTCAAGTTTTCAATTTTTGTTGAGGTTTATATGGGTGGTTAACGCCTACGTGAAATGATTCATGTTTTCAAAGTGGCTAGTAAGTTCATACATTTTCGAAGGTGCAAGGTGATGAGAAAGATTTACAGGTATTTAGAATAATACGCACACGAGTATCTGATTTGAGCTTTTTGTTTGTAAATGACAAGTAATTGAAATTCATCCTTGTTTGTAAATTAATAATTGAAAGTAACAGATTGAATAACTAGGTAACTGGGTAAATAAAACCTTTTTATTTATTTAGCTTTCATAAAGATAATGTTGCAAAAGAAAATAATGGCCAAATTATTTTGTAATCAGGCCAAGAATTTAAGAGGTCATAACGAAATAATTAATCGATTCATAATTAATTATTAACTAAGATGATGAGATAAATGTTTTTATAAATCAATTTGCATTAAGTACATTCACAAGAATAAGGGGTTTGTAAATATTTTATGATAAGATTTATAAATCAAGTGTTTGATAAAAGGTTTGGTTTGAACAAAACAACTACGTTAGTCAAGTCAGAAAATAGCAAAATGATTAGTTTACAAAGAAGGTTTAAATGTCAATCATTAAGGAGAGTTAAAATAGCATTCATATTTGGGTACTGGACATATGGGTTTCAGTTTTTATTTTTAGGGAAACGCGAAATGGAATATCCGGCTAACGTCACAGATACTCCTTCACCAGAAAGTAGATGAGCACTAAGACGACATGTTGTGGTCATTCGTTATTGCAAACCGGGTTTCAGCCCTAGTTATTTCCGTATGTGCATCAAGTATTCCCTGATCTCTATTCCTTGCCTTAGAAACTCTGCGGTCCTTACGTATAGGTGAGCGGTATCAGCTGGAACTCCTAAGGCACTGGTAGGTTCCTTGTATATTGTCCTGCTCCTGGATCTGGATGGTATACGTTAGGTGCTAAATAAGGGTCTCTCGGAGGTGATTCAGGTGCTCGGAGTCTCAACTCTGCTCCTAAGCCAATCTGTTCTGCAGTCAAACATGGATCTGGCAGCTAGTCATACCGATGACCGGTTGTCTAGTGATGAGGACCCAAAGTCTTCCTCTTGTGTTGACTCTGCTTCGGGTTGATTCTCAGGGGAGTAGGGAGGGTAAGAGACCATGCTTAGCACGAAAAGGTCGTAACTTTAATGGTAAATTGTTAAGTACAAAGGTATTCATGAGTTTAAAATTTTGACTAGTCATAACACCGAGTTCTTATAATAATATATTAGGAGTAACACTTGACCTATAAGTAGTGTACCCACGAAAAGGATTCCCAGGAAAAAGAGGTGGGTCACAAAGGACACACTGAAGTACTCAGTCTTTCCTTAGTCAGAATCTTTCATGGACTTACACCCACTCTTCCAGCCATTATGTACAAGTGACATTATTATTTGAACTCATGGTTATGGTGAGAATCGTTAGGGATTGTGTCTTGTGGCTCAAGGGTGTGCTTCACCTATTGAAGCAGCTTCTTTTCCTCGGATGGTAAGGGCTAAGGGTTTAAATCCTTTGCAATGATAATAAGGGTGATAAAATTTCTAAAGCATAAGGATGAAGAGGTATAGTTGACTTAAATATGATTAAGTGCAAGGATCAAATAGGAGGTTTAGACTTGTGTATCAAATTATAATAATTAAGCGAATGATGTTTGGGTTGCATTCATTTGAGGCATAACCCAATGAATACTGTGACAAATCAAAGTGATTTGAGTTCATATACTTTCAAGAAGACATGCTTTAGCCTATAGATGAACACTCACTTCGGGAATTCCCAGGAAAGCATACGGATCATTCGGTTGATTTGGATTTATATGAAATGCTTTCCTAGACAGAAAACCCAAAGTACAGGCATTCACCCTTCCGGATTGCACATGTTCTCTACTAATTTTCAGAACCCAAAACTTTGACGGGATTTGAAAATTTTATTGTATGTCAAAACTTAGGATAACATTTAGTGATATTAAATAGGTATTGTGCAAACAGTTCAAATAGTGTAGAAAATAAGGTATCACATGAGTAGCGGTTTTTTTTTGTAAACATGTAGGTTATCAAGTAATATAGCACATAAGATAATTCATGTAATGCTCTAGATAATATGTAGAATAATTACGCCAAGGTACCCTAAGGTTATAGACTATAGACTAAGAATATGTTCCAAGTAATCCATGTAGTTTCAAATAGTTTCATGTAGTCCATAGATTGTTGTAGTTCATGTAGGCAGAAGTAGATAGATGTGGGTAAGTAAGTGTATAAATGAGTATAGAGTGGAGTTCCTAATAAAAGACACGAGCTAAACTCATGTTTGGGGACTCCTAGGTTATAGTCTAGGTCATGTGTGTCTAATAACCTAATTCCCTATAACCATGGCTCTGATACCAATCTGTCACACCCCGGCCGGCGGCGGATTATACGCCGGGGCTGACACGGTTGTTCATAAGCACATGATCATCTATTAACAAGTGATAATATTATTTCATCATGATTAAAGCATCCGTTACAAATAGAAATGAAAAACAAAGAGTTCAAACATGACATAAGTTGAATTTAATATTTAATAAAGCTAGGTCCAAAGTCCTAAGTGATCAAGTAGTGTCCTCAAACTGGTGCACCTGAAACATTTGAGTAAATGTCAACTACAAGTAGTTGGTGAGATACATAGGTTTTGACACCAAAAAGAGTTAAGTATAGTTTACAATTCAATATGTTCAAAGCATGTCTAAAGCATATATGTGAAAACATACAAGGTTCCAAGCGTACAATTCAAGCCTGATAATAGAAAACTAGAAACGCAATCCCACTGATTGCCATTTTAAAAAAAAGGGAGCAAGCGGATACTCCAAGTTATAGTTGATACCAACAAAACCCGCCAACGTCTTGTGGTAAGTTATAGTTTCAGTTTCCCATATAAATGATCATGTTAGGTACTACCTTAGGCTTGGGCTGCAAGTTAATGAATGTACTGGCATGAAACACATGCAATGGTCACCAAGTAGTTCAAATATAAAACATAAAGATCAAGCACAAGAACATAGATATTGAATTGTTTAAATAGATAAAGTTGATAACATGTTTCACCCCAAAAGCAAAAACAGTAAAAAGGGGCTATGTAAACTCACTTGAATGAAGCTAGAGTTGGTATGAATTGGTAAGATGAATAGGTCTCGTGAGGACTTCTCACAATAAACCTACATATGTAATGGTACTCTAAATTTAATGTACGATCTAAATGGAATTAAGGAATTATTGGGACTTTAGGGTTTCACGGGGGTTTGGGTTTGAAGATGGATTGGTATGCATTTTGTAGGAAAATATAGGTTTGTGATTCGTATGGAGACAATGTTAATGAAAGTAGTTCATAAAATTACTTTATATAATTATCCCGAAGAAAATTAATAAATAAATTTGATAGGTTTATAGTGATGCATTTGGATTCATTTATGAAATAATTTATAACTAAATTATGTAATGGAAAAGTTTATTTAATAAAACGATTAGTTAAACCTTTAAATAATCTCATTTAATAAGGATTAAAAAGAGTAAATAAATAAATAGGTTTTAAAGGGAATTTAATTAGACTTTGTATGAAATAATTATTTACAATGATTATCCAAGTATTTTCATAATTTAGAAATGTTTTTCCCAATCAATCATTTATAGGTCTTAAAAGATTTAATAAAACTTAAGCATTTAATTAAAACGTGTGAAATAGTCATTATAAATTTATAGATAAAACAACATCATTAATTTGTTTCGAATAAATCTTTTATATCATTTATCTAGGAATTTATAAAGTTTTTATAATAGGTTTTTAAATAGATATAATAGTTAAAACACGAATTATATTTTCTATTTTTATAAAGTTTGTGGAATATGTTTATGTAATTTATAAAAATAAACCTGGAAATCTTTTGTATAAAATGTAGTGTTAAAATGGATGAAAAGAAAAAGGAAAACAAAGGTTCGGCCTCTGGGACTCGAACCTGTGACCTCAGCCGGGCCACACGCACACGCAACACCATAACCATCAGACCAGGGTTTATGCTTTGGTCTAAAGGTGCCGCGCTTTGGTTTTATACAGCGGGCCTCAAGTCATCTTCTTCCCCCAAAAGGACCCGTAACCTAACCCACCCAATACACGTGATCGCGCAGACGATCGAGTCTGAAAACATAGGGCTATCGATCCTTGAATCAAAATGATCCTAATGACACTGATTTTACCTGAAATGGGTGAGTGAAGGGCGAGATCGACTAGAAGTTAGGTTCGAGCTTTTCCGGCTAAAAATCTTGATCCAGAGGTGTTCTGTGATGCAATTGAGAGTGTAGGGAGGTTGTGGTGGGTTTCGCTAATGGTTATAACCCTTTATTTATAATCAATTTGTACAGCAAGCGTTCGATCGATTAAATGGTCTTTAGTGGATTTTCGGTTACGAGTGGGTCATCAAAACGATCATTAAAATGCGATTAAACGAAGTTAGTGGGTCGTTTGATTAACCTAAACGTGATGTCGGTTTCAAATCCGTGCGAGAATATCACAAACACGAGTTTGGGAAATATACGGGTAGAACCGGTTTGAATGGGGCTCGAACTCACGGTCAGACAGAGGGAGGAAAGTTTCGGGTTTTGGCAGAATATGCCCCTGAGTTTTAAGGTTTTATTATTTTATGTAAGAAACTTATTTTTAATTAGAAATAAGTTTCAAAAATTACACTTTAGACCCTGTACTAAATGAGACATAAAATTATAAAAGTTTTCACAAATATTTATAAATATAATAATTTATATACTATAACTAAATGTTATAAATGCAAAAACTATAATTTTTGTAAAAAGGAAAAATGGTTTAAAGTTTATTTACTTTATAATTTATGTAGATTTTATCTTTATAAATTCCTACATTTATTTATAGGATTTATAGCATATAATTATGTATTTGTTTAATAGGAATAAAACATTTAAGACTTCAAATAAATATTCATTGAATTTGAAATGAATGCACCTAATGTATCTATGTATGTAATAACTTAGCATATGTATACATATACATATATGTATTTATTTAATAGAATAACAATAATTATATAATCCCTTATAAAAATTTTATTATATTTGAATGTGAAATAATTGTATCCAATGTAGGTATGTATACTTACTAAATGGAATAGATAAATAGAATAATTTATTTAGGTGAGTAGATGCAATCCGCATGAAAATGAAATTACAAATGCCGGAAAAATAAAATTTAGCCGAAATTTCCCGGGGATTACACCCACCCCAATGAGTTTACTTTTGTGAAAGTTGATCTTTAGTACCGAGATCAAGTAGAAACATCTCAAATACGTTTGAGATTAGTGACATTTTCTGTTTCCCATTCCCCAATGAAGAAGACATCATCCGTGTATATCGAATGGGTGATAAGAGGACCATCGTTTGGGAGCTTGATGCCTTTAAACAGACCTTTTGATGAGGCAGATTTCATTATAGCTGACAACCCTTCCATGGCTATGATGAAAAGGAATGGGGAAATTGGATCTCCTTGTCTAACACCCTTCTCCATCTGGAACTCGTCCGTTGGGGAACCGTTCAAAAGGACCGTAGTCCGGCCCGATTTTAGGTAGCCGTAGATCCATGCTCTCCATTTTGTACCGAACCCCATTTGTTCCATTACACTGTCTAAATATTTCCAGTTGACCGAGTCAGACGCTTTGGAGAAATCCACCTTAAAGAGCATTAACTGAGTATTTGATTTTTTGGCCCAAGCTTGAATGGTGTTGACCAAAATGTGCCCGTCAAATATGTTTCCGCCTTTGAGGAAAGCCGTTTGTTTAGGACTAACCACATATTCTATAACCTGCTGAATTATTGAGGCAAGTAATTTACCGAGTGATTTAGGCATGACACCAATTAGGGAGATAGGTCCGAATTCGTTGAGGGATTCCAGGTCGATGCCTTTTGGGGCTAAGGTAATGAATGATGCGCTACAACCTTTGGCAATAGCCCTTTTTACTTTGAAGAATTTGTAGAATTCCAGGAATTTATGCTTAAAGATGTTCAAGAACTTTCTTATGAAATCAAAAGTTAGCCTATCAGGGCCATGCGCCTTTCCCCCTATGCATTGCCATATAGTCCTTTTGATCTCATCGTTCGAGAATTCAACATCGAGCAAGGCCCCATATGGATCCGATAGCCTTCTAAGGTTATTATTTATAAGCAAAGGACGGGATGGCATATGCTCGGAGAACTTGTCTTTGAAGTATCTGTATACCTCCAGTTTTACCAGCCCTGGCTTCGTAACCCAAGATCCATTGATTGTGAGGCCATTTATCATGTTTCGTCGTTTTTTTCCCGTTTATAGCACTGTGAAAAAAGGCAGTGTTTTCATCCCCCTCCACGAGCCATTTTAGCCTAGCTTTCTGCCTCAGATCATGTGACACCCAGCATTTCAGGTCAATATCCATATTACATAAATGCACGTTCATACTTATTATTTCCTGATATTTTATTTTGACTAAGTAAAGTCAAGAAGTCTAGCAAAGGAGTTTATTCCAAGTCTAGTAAATCTTAAAGAATTACTAGAAAAAGTAAGCAGTATAACCCGACTAAATACGAACGTTAATGGTTAAATAGAATAACCAGAAATATATATATATATGTATATATTACACAAATTTACGTTGAACTATAATTTACGTAAAAGTAAAATAATGAACTTTTCGAAGACGTTACTATGTAGCGCCACTTTTAGGTACTCATACCTACAAATAATCACCTCAACGAATTATACGAACCAAGATTTCAATAATTTCTTCATCGAGCCATAAACTGGTTAAAATTATAATACCGTGAAGAATATAAACCGAATTAAATTACCATTTGGAACTCTAATTGATACTAATACCATTAATAAATTAATACTTAAATTTAGTTATCATTAACCCCAAACCACTTCCTTGACTTTCTCGGCCGAGAGTCAGGTGAGCCATTCTCCCACTTGCTAATTCACTCAAATTCAGATAAAAACCATACCTCCTCAGTCGAATTCTCACAATCCTTTTATATTTCTCATTTTCTCACGGCAATCTTCCCAGTTTTATACCATTCGAAGTCAAGTTTTAAAGAAAAATCCACCATAATTCGGTGTTTTAAGAAGAATCTCAAGTGTTCCTGAAGAGAGTTTAGCAAAAGATTCAAAAACATTTCTCTGTTTCTCTCAAAAATCACCATCTCTGTTTAGAGGTAAAAACTCGATACCATCCATTTCATTATCTTTAAAACCGTAGCTAAACAAGCAAAATCGTTCGAACTCAAGTAAGATAACAAGAAAAGTGAGTCAAATTCAAGATTAAAACATAAAAATATACAGGACTGATTCTGTCAATCAGAATTTCAGTAATCGAAACTGGGAGTTTCGATACCTGTGTTCAATCGAAACTAGGAGTTTCGATACCTGTGTTCAATCGAAACTGGGAGTTTCGATACTTGTGTTCAATCGAAACTGGGAGTTTCGATACCTGTGTTCAATCGAAACTAGGAGTTTTGATACCTGTTGTTCAATCGAAACTAGGAGTTTCGATACCTATTGCCCAATCGAAACTAGATAGTTTCGATACTATATTTTGTCAATCGAAACTAGGTAGTTTCGATACCTAATTTACTCAATCGAAACTAAGTAGTTTCGACATCTATTCTATTCAATCGAAACTAAGAAAGTTTCGATACCTGTTCGTCATCCCCATGGAGCAGTAACTTAGAACTATTTTATAACGAAACAAGTGTTGAAAACTAAAAAGATATTTAAACAAAAGTAATCAGATCTGCTAAGTCGAGTGAACAACTTGCGTTTAAGACGGGTAGTCTTAACGTGTATGTTATCCTTGTGTAATTAGGATATGGATAGGCAAGTCTGCTGTTATTCAGATATTTGCTAGCATTCATACTGTCGAGGTGAGTTTCACTAATCCCCTTTTTCTAAGTTTTTGAAATGATTTGGGGTGGAAACATACTTGTAAAAGACTATTTTTGTGTAAATGAATTGAACTAATGATCTGACCATATGTGTGTATTGAGGGAAAAGTAAAGCGCTTAAAGTCATCTGAATAAATTAGTAACCATTAGCTATGGACTTAGCCCGGGATTATATGAATAATACTATTGGGGGTGACGCCTCCGGTCATGGTTAGTCGCGCTAACCAGGGGTCAAAATGGCCGAATGACCGCATATTGTCTTACTCGCAGAAAGGCGAGGGGAGGCACAGAATGTTGGGGTTTGGTTACGGTCTCGTACATTACATATTATTTTGTATTCCTTGCAAGCTTACAAATGGGGTCAATAGATCGGATTAGTATTCATATTCATTGGTAATACATATAAAAGTGATCAGGTTTTACACAAAAGAGTTCTGATCAAGCTAAAGTGATCAGGTTTTAAAGAAAAGAGTTCTGATCAGGTTAGAGTGATCAGGTTTACACAAAAGAGTTCTGATCAGGCTAAAGTAATCAGGTTTTAAAGAAAAGAGTTCTGATCAGGTTAAAGTGATCAGGTTTAAACAAAAGAGTTCTGATCAGGTTAAAGTGATCAGGTTTAACAAGGAATTTTGATCGGAAAATGATCAGATTTAAACATTGGGTTTATGATAACTCTTTATAATAACTTGTGAACTCACCAACCTCGTGTTGACAGTTTTAAGTATGTTTTCAGGAAATTGAACGTGGCCATCAGGTTAGCAATGTAGGATACATGCATGCACGTGGATACGGCTTTTGGGAGGATTTCTCTTGTATAACTCATGGTCTTGAGTCATATTATTTGCGAAATCTTAAACTTTTGTAAACTCAAGTTAATATTTTATGATGTAAATATTTTAAACTCGATTATGTATCCAATTATGTGTATGTGTTTGCGATAATCATATGCTTTGGAAACAAGTGAACGTCGTGCCTCGCGTTTCCGCCTTGGCGGGGTGTGACATATCAGCTTTCTGATGACTCTTTATTTCAGCCACTTTCTTTTTCATCGGCAATCTTACTTCCTTTTCTTCATTTGAGATACCAAAGGACTCAGCCTTTTTCTCTAATTCCCCAATTTGATTTTCAAGTTTTGTTGCCACTTTATCATTTTCCAGATTCTTCAATTTACACCAAGCCCTAAGGTCATTCTTAAGTATATTGATTTTCCTTGCGAGGACAAAGTCCGGTCTTCCCTTTACCACTTTTGAGGTCCATGAATTGTGTACCACCAATGGAAGTTCTTCATTTGATAGCCAGGAGTTATATAGCCTGAACGGGCATGGGCCAAAATCCTAATTTTGGCACGATAAGACGATGGGCCTGTGGTCTGACCACTTCCCATCTAAGGTTGTGACTGAAGCAAATGGCCATAAATTTTGGAAGGAATTAGATACCAAGTACCTGTCAAGTTTACTAGATACTGATCCGTCATCTCTCATCCATGTGAACTTTGCAACCCCATATTATGTTCCCAAAAATTGGCATTGTCAATGAAGTTGTTAAATTCGGTCATGCTTTGGTCGGGTTGATGGAGTGAAGATCTCTCCCCACTCACCCGGATAGCATTGAAATTCCCCATAGCTATCCATAGACCATTCGAGGCCGTTTTCAGCCTAATCAGTTCATTCCAAAGGTCCTTTTTGCCCCCATTATCTTGCGGCCCATAGACATTCACCAAATTGATTTCTTTGCCAATCCCTTTCCAAAACCTAGTGAGCAGAATGAAGTTTGATGAGGAGATAGTATTGTGTACCTTAAATAGGGCCTTGTTCCAGCAACAACATAAGCCCCATGATCTGCCTAATGATTTCACTCCAAAGGCTCCGAAATCCCCCTCTCCCCAAATTTTCTCGTATGGAATAGAGTCTACTTTCTCAAACTGCGTCTCTTGAATATTGATGAATTGGATGCCAAACCTTCTCTTGATGTCGCGAATCCAAGCCAATTTCTCGGATCCACCAATCTCCCTACAATTTATTTTTAGACAATTCATTGGTCCACTGATGTCACCTTTTCTCCCTCAATTACCTTTCTCACAAGTTCATCCATGTTTTCCATATTAACCCCCAGCTCCTTCCCCATCCTTATTGTAGCTTCAATCTCATCTGAAATTACTGTATCTCCATTGTTCCCAGTGGACCTATCAAGGCCAGCATTTGAATTTAGAGGTGGACTTTCCCCCGTAGCTTTCGATGAGTTTCCTCCCGTAAAGGTGTTTAGGTCGGGTAAAGGGGGCGGTCTAGGCAGTGGACCCAAGCTTCCTTGACACGTCGATGAGAAATTTGAGTTATCATCAGGCCCATCTATGAATCGGTCTAGATCAAATGGGTCCTCCTCCAAGTTTCCTGTCATGCAACAATAAATAGGTTGATTAAAGTTTTATGCTTAAGTGAAAGTAAATACTAAACACCATATAATCACATACCTCACGCTATAAGCAGAAAAAGTAATTTCATGATTTATGTCAAACCCATTTAACTAATTTACCATTTATTCTAGGGAGAATTTTATAAAATAATAATCAGGTTTTCAAACTATTACAATTAAGTCAGTCAAGTTTCAAATAACGTGTCAATACTAGGTTTTTTTTACCTATTTAACAAGTTATCAGGCTTATATGACATTTCTTTTCAAATATGCTTATGTGGATATTAATACTTTTTAAAATTTAAAATTTCAAAAACTTAAATTTTTTTTTAATTTTTTGCTATTTTTGGGGCATAATTTATTGATATTATGGAAGGATTTTTTTTTCCCCAATTAAGTCAGTCTAGTTTTAAGTAATGTGTTAATCTTATGTTTTTTTTATCTATTTAGCAAATTACCATGTTAAATATGACATTTCTTTTTCTTTTTATTTTTTAAACATGCTGGATATTGATATTTTTTTAAATTTAAGATTTAAAAAAATCAAAAATTTATTTTAATTTATTGCTATTTTTTGGGGCATAATTTAAGAAAAAAACATTTAAGAAATATATTGATATATATGCTATTTTTGGGGCATAATTTATTCATACTAGGTTATCCGTAGTGGTCTCACGCCTCTCCACGTCAGCGCCACATCAGTACAGGGGTTTTCACTGTCCATAATCACGGGGGTTTTCACTTCCCATAATCACTAATGTGCGTAGTGGTTTCACGCCCCGCATTTAATTTTTAATCATTTAACTAAAACACAAATAAATTTATTTAAATATAAAGATAACAAAATACAAATTTAATTAATTAAAAAAACAATCATATTAAAATACAAAAAATCAATCGCCACTCGTACGAGTAGTCTAAATATGCTCCGTCAAATCATCGCGTAGACTTAGATGTGTATCCCTGTCGCGTAATGCGTTACAAATAGCGTGTTTCTCTTCCGAGCTTAGTTGTGCAAGCGTCGTCTGCGGGTTATCATCATAGTTTTGGCAAATGGCTTGGCCCTTGTCTTCTAATATCATGCTATGTAATATTATGCAAATGTACATAACATTCCGTATTTATTCTTTGGACCAAATACAACACAGATTTTTAATCATAGCCCATTTTTTCTTTAAAACTCCAAACGCACGTTCGATATCCTTCCGTGATGATTCTTGTGCTTTTTTAAAAAGTTCTCTTTTCTCACCAGTTGGGCTAGTATATGCTTTGACAAACGTGGCGTATTCCGGATATATACCGTCGGCAAGATAATACCCGTGCTCGTATTCGACATCTTTAACAATGAATGAAGAACCACGTGCGACTCCGTCTATGATGCCATCGAATATAGGCGATTGATCCAAAACATTTTATACCGTTGTTTGCCTCCGCAACACCAAAGAATGCATGCCAAATCCAAAGATCATATGACGCAACGACTTCAAGCATTAACGTCGGGTGTGGATGGTCCCCTCGTTGGTGTTGACCTCGCCAAGCAGTCGGACAATTTATCCATTCCAAATGTGTGCAGTCGATGCTACCAAGCATACCGAGAAATCCATGTACGGCTTCATGCATCTCATATATTTGTTGAATGTCACTAAACGTGGGTCTCCTTAAATATCTCTTGTTGTAGATAATAATAATAATACCTTCACAAAACATATGTAGAGTATCTCATGCGATTTTTTCAGACATCTTTAAATACTTATCCATGAATCACTAGTCGTACTATACGCTAGCTGTGAAGTGCACATGTGCATTTTTGTAAAGCAGTAAATCCAAGCTTGCGTGGTCTTCCCTTTATTGGAAATATTGGTACTCTTTTTTTAAATCACCACATATTCGCACGAAAAGTTCTCGTCTCATACGAAAACGGATTCGGAAATTTTCTTCATCATACATTGGAGTGTCACTAAAGTAATCACATATTAGACGTTCATTAGCTGCTTCCCGATCCCGCATCACTTGAACTTCGTCGTGTTACTCTGTGTGAACTCTCGGCTTCTTCGAGTAGGCGTATGCGTAACAAATCGCTTCAGCAATCACTTCATCTTCTTCCGTTGAACCCGACGACGCAGAAGACCATTCTATTTAAAATAGTGGGGTGTTATTGGTTGATAAAATATGAGAATGAGTGAGGTTATTGGTTGAAAATGTGAGAATGGATGAGATTATTGGTTGAAAATGTGATATATATATATAGTAAAATTAAAATAATTATTTTATTTATTTATTAACGGCTACTTAAACGGCTAGTTTGACTGGGGTCCCACCAAATTCAACCAACAACGCCCGTGAAATGCTCCACGTCCTTCATTTCACGCTACTTTCATATCTAGGGGGCGGTGTTCCCGGACATGAAAGTCTAATGCGGCTCACGCCACCCTTCTCTCACGCATGCCTTACGGAAAGTGTAGAAAAAGTGATAAAGACTCATTTGTTTGACAGTTGGCAAGAATCACACGACTCGTACCCCCATTGGATAAAGCTTAGTCATTTCCAGACGATATTTTGAACTTCAATATATCGTATCGTTTCAATGTATCGTATTCCCAATTTTTTATTATTTTGATAAATTTCCATGTAATCACCAACACATGTTGCCGTTTTATTGTCGCTTTCCTTTTCTTGCAAGATAAAGTGAGAAAATAATATCCCTTTCAATTCCATAACCAAAATAAAAATAATAATAATAATAATAATAATCCATTTTGGTGTTTTATTTAATTATAATAATTCATCATGAATTACTAATAATAGTAGCGCAATAATATTTGCTACCGATGTTGGCATTTGATTTGGGGTGTTAGTTTTTTTAGAACGTCATGTCGGTTAGGATGCGCTAACCCTAATTAGCCCAGAGTTTAAGTCCTGTCACAGAGGGTGTTCCTGAAATTATAAAGTACACCTTATGAGGAATGAACCTGGAACATCCACATGAAGAAAACTTTATGACAAAACTCACTGACCACCAGACCAAAGGCCTGATGACATTTGGGGTGTTAGTTGGTTTTTAATTTTCATTATGACCGGTAATCGAAGTGATTACAACATGATCCAAACCGAGTTATCTGATTAATAATCTAGAATAATGTATCGGGTATGTGTTAACCGTCCAATATTACAACTATATGATATTTTTCTTACAATTTTTTTGATTTAAACCGTCAAATGTTAAAATAATATGATTTTTTTCACTATGAAAATTCAACATTATCAGAAAACAATTACGCCAACATTCCCATTGTGAAAATTCAAATACATGTTCATTGAACTTATATCCTCAATCAAGAAAATCAAAACACATGCTAGATTGGACTCAAGTCCTCAACATTAATCTATCTATACGTTCACGGTTTAAAATCATGAAATCGTCTAAGCTGGTAATTAATTTAGTTTTGCGTTAGTTTTTTTAATTATCGGTTGGTTGGCTTTTAAATTTTCAAACCGAACCCGAGCATATAAAACCAAACCGGACCTTAAGACTAGATTGTATTTCATATTGGTAAGTAATTTCCTATCGGGCTTAATTGAAATGAAACTGACAAAAACAATCACATAGCCTTCATAGAATTGCAAACATTTAGAAATTAATTCCAATGTCAAAATCATAATTAGCCCTTGTAGATTGAAATGACCAATGATAGAAGTGATCATCATATGACTTAAACCGAATAATCATGATTGAGGATTCAAAATAATCGGGTCCGGTATGTGTAACCATTAAATATTATAGTCATACGACGTTTTCTTTTTACATATTTATTGATTTAAGTCGTCAAATGTTAAAGCTATACAACTTTTTTCACTATAAAAATGCAACATTCTCTAAAAACAACTACGTCAAAATTCCCAATTGAAAGTTCATGTAGACGTTGATTGAACTCATATCCTCAATCAATAAAATCAAACACACATGCGAGATTGGCTTCTAAGTCCTCAATATTAATTCTACCTGCTATTAGTGGTGTTCATGATTTGATTTAAACCGTGAAACCGGTCATCAGTTGGTTTCACGATTGGTTCTTTTATTTTCGGTATGCCGGTTTCAAAAATGTCAAACCGTTATAAACGGTTTGATTTGCTGTTTATACCGAGAGCGTGTCATATGTAATCATACCGGATCGTAGACTAGATCGTGGCTATTTCAATTTTTAAATATTTCGAATTGGGTTTATTTTATTATTTATATTGGGCTTATTAAAGTAAGAATGGGCTAATTCACCTTCTATTGGGCTTAATTGAAGTGAGTGAGCTTAACTACGTCTCCCTCTCGGTCAGCCAGACCCAGAAGCCCACAAATCAATTCGTGGAAGTGCCCATTAGGAAACTAATTCCAATGTCAAAATTGTAATTTTATATATTCATAATTTTGATAGTATTTTATGTTTTTTTAACTATAAAGCTCAATAAGTCTAACCCAAAGTCAAACATGTAATAACAGTTCGGTTTGATTCATGTTTAATTTTCAAATGTTTGGTTTTGGTTTACGGCGGTCAAAAACCGTAACTAATGATTTGACCTGAAAACTATTAAAACTGGACTATGAAAACCTCTACCTACTACCAAAATAAAATTAAATAAATAAAGATCAAGGATTTACAAAAGTCATAAATCCTGTCTTTTTAAAACTTTTTATGACTTTTTGAACATAAAATTACAAATCTACCAACCCTTTACCCTACAATAAATATAAGCTAAGCCACACACTTTAAAAAAAAAAACTTATTAACTTATTGACTAATTGGCTTTTCCACCACAAAATCTAATCCAAGCACTTTTTTAAAAACTCATTATGAAAAAGTCATAAGTCAATAATCACTTTTGACAAAAAAACACTTTTGAAGTTAAATAAGCAATTCCAAACACCCTCTAAGCTACATGGACTAAATGTATAAAATGTATTAGGAATGCGAAATTATAGCACCTTATTTGAGTTATACGGGCCATTGAATCAATTGCAACAAACCGACACCTAATCCGAATAACCTTGTCGGGACTAGCCAATTTATTAGAGGCTTTTGTTTCTTAGATGAGAGGTATTGGGTTCAAACCCAAACATGTGGTAAATTATTTGGTGTGATTTAGAAATAGTAGTAGGATATATTTGCCTTTAAAAAAAATCCGAATAACCTTATTTAAGTCAGTTTGTTCATTTAGTAGACAAGATACCCCCAATTAGATTAGCCTTTAAACATGAACGTTAATAATGACATAAACCTTGTAAATTGATGGTGTGACATCGGTTTTCTTTAATTTGTACTATTTTATCATTCACATCATCGTCCAACTTTACAATTTTAATAAATATGACATTTTTTATTTTTAACTAAAAATATAAAAAAACAGTTATTAAAATACAATATTATATTCATAGAATAATCGTAATCATGTTACTAATAATTTGAATGTTATCCTTATAATAACAAATTAAAAGAAACAAATCAAGTAATTAAATTACACTATTTCCCTAATTCAAAAAGGGCTACAAATCAATTTCTCGTTTCCTGTTCACAACCTTTGCTATCCCCTCACGGCGTCACCGGTGGCGGAGTTAGTGGGGTTGCTTTTTTTTCGATACTCAAATTTCTAAGTTCTCGACTATGATTTTTTTGGGTCGATTCGAGTGATCGGGCCGGGTTGGTAAAAACATTAGATCCTATATTTGTTCCCTACGGGTTGTCACCTTTTAAAAACGATCCATTACATTTTCGACCGAAACATTCTTAAAGAACTCTTTTTCAATGTAATAAATGTAAGAATCATTCGTATATTCATCACCCATTCGGTTACGCAAGTCCGTATTCACATGCTTCATTGAAGAAAAACATCTCTCAACACTTATCGTTGCAACTGTAAAACTAGTGCTAACTTCAATAAACGAACAATCAATGTGTAACTTTGTTTTCACCATATTTTTTGCAAGATTAGATATATCATTCATGTTGGCAAATCTCTTATCTCCTTTCACATAGACAATGTCGGTGCCGAGCTCATTCATAAATTAGTCTTTAACCTCACGATAAAAAACAATGGATACATATCCGCCAATCTTAGAATCTTTGGTAATACTAAGGTTACAAAAGTTATTAGGGTGATACACTATATTCTAACCAATTTTCATATTTTTTGAACCACTCGGGACGAGAACGCCTAAAGTTACCATTAAAATCTCGTTGTAGAAAATCATGCCCTATTGGTTGACAAGGCCCTCTAACCAAATAAGCTAGTCTAATTTCATCTTTTTGATTAGGGTGATAAGATGAAATTAGTTTTCATTCCGAAGGATCCCAATGAAGGTCATTCAAACCTATTTTTGCCGGATTACTATTTAAAGATGAAGAAGAGGGATTTGATGACTTTCTTTTAATAAATAGTCCATAACAGGGATAACACCAAAAATTCAAGTATTCAAGTTTCAATAATTAAGATTAAACATTTAAGAATGAAGATTAAATATTTAAGAATTAAAATTAATAAATCAAACAAGAATCAATAATAAGTAATACCTAAATTTCAAGTTTTGAATAAAAAAAATGAAAACTAACTTTGTTATTGCTTCATAATTGTTAGGAGTGTTTAATTTCATATTTTGGTTATGAGTTTGTGATTGAGCCCGTCTTTGGAATTTGACCTTTTGCTTCTATTGAACTTGAATTGCTGAACCCAGTGGCGAGGAGGAATGCTTCTATCGAGAATTCCAATCGTCGATCCTACCTCCTTCTTGCGTGGTTTTTTGTTTTTTGGAATTAGGTTTGATACTAATTAAATAGCCTAGCTGGGCTAATGGATTATGGACCAATCACTAATGGGCAATGGATACGGGCTTACAAAAATAATGTAACTCATAGGCTTAACTAATATACTTAATTAAATTTAAAAAAATTATATATTTTATTTCAAGGTTCGGGGTCAAATATTTTTTAAAACAAATAAATAGGGTGAACCTCGAAAAAAGACTGGGTCGCTCGGCATTTGAGTAATATACCACTACTAAAAATTTGAAATCGAGTGCGAACATTTGACCCCAGTACCCTCACGTCATCGGCCACCTTTAACCACCGTTCTACCGCACCAACCATCGAATCTTTCCATATATTTGCATGCAACCACCATTTCCTCACGCCATCATCCTCCTCAGACCCGCATGGGTATTCATTCGACCGGGTTTCTGTGATGATCAAGAGCGAAGGATTTGAAATTCAATCTTCAAACCGTGTATGATGCTTCTAATCGGTGATACATGCAAGTCGATTTTTCAGCTTTCTGGGATGGAAATCGAAAACAGTAAACAATTGTTGTGGGTTTCGGTTTAATCAAACAATCGGAATCGTATGGGACAAAATTCATAAACGAATTCGATTATGTGGGTGTTTGGTAGACCCTTTTACTAGGGATAAATCGGTAATTGTAGTCTTATACGCTTATTTATTACCTGTTGGATTTGCGGGTTTCCCCATATGTATCAGGTATACCTGTTTACGATCTTGTGTGGGCATAAAAATTACCCATTTGGAATTTAGGTTTCCTGTTACCCGATCTTAAACTCACCCAAAAAACTAACTTGAAATGTTAAATACCTAATTACACTCCTCACAATTTCATCTTATAAATAATATTAAGTTTCTATCAACTTTAAAATACTATATTTTTTACATTTTTAAGATTATATTATATATTAATATATTCCGTTTTGTAGCGGGTAAATGAGTACAATACTATATCTGTCACAAACCTGTAAAAAAATTTATAAACTTAAAACGTGTCCCAACGGGCACAAGTGCAAAACCTAAAGATAGGTTTATAGAGTTTAAACCAATTTGAACTTAATCATGGTAATTGCTGTTAGTTTATTAGTCGGAAGTTAGGTCGGAAGTTCAGTTGTAGTTCCAACTAGTTTTTGTTTAGCTTGTTAGGTTTCAATTCAGTATTTATATCTCCTTTGTAATTCATTTACATTTGAATGATAATTGCATCTTAAATTCTACAATCGCAAAACTTTGCCAAATAATATGTTGATCAAATCTTCATCTCCCCTCACACCATATAATGCAAAATAAGCATTATAACTGTTAAAATACCTAAAAGAAAAGAATAACAATGGCGAACGGGAAAGGATAATTAGGGAAAAATGCTTGTGAAACATTAATTCAATGATTTTTTTTTATAAAGACATCAAAAAGGTCGGCAAAGATGATATTTTGACATAAAAGTTTCAATAAACAGGTCAAAAACATAATTTAGAGTTGCAAGATTTTAATATTTTATTAAAAAATGAAAACGCCGTTGCCGGGGATCGAACCCGGGTCACCCGCGTGACAGGCTGGAATACTTACCACTATACTACAACGACAACTTGCTATTGTTTCTATGCATTTTATCATTCATTATCTAACATGATGACAGACAGTGGTTCAAGAACATATGAAGATCTTGGTGAACACCTTTAAATATTTAAGAATCTTTATTCAAAGGTTTAATGATAATAATAATAACTAGTTTTTGTATCCGCGTTACGTGGTGAGAGTTTGCTCGTTATCAGTTCGGCTTGTTTGCAGGGATAAAACTTACGTTGAAACGTAGACTCGGTATAACCTACTATATCTGTCACAAACCTGTAAAAAATCTTTTATGTTTATTAGTCGGAAGTTTTATGTTCTGATCGGAAGTTAGGTCGGAAGTTCAGTTGTAGTTCCAACTAATTTTTGTTTAGCTTGTTAGGTTTCAATTCAGTATTTATATCTCCTTTGTAATTCATTTACATTTGAATGATAATTGCATCTTAAATTCTACAATCGCAAAACAAAATTATGTAACATATACTAAGGATAGAAAACAAAATTCAAAATATGTAAAAATAAATATATAATTGGGTTTCAAAAATACTTTAATTACTATTTAATATAATTTGACTTTCATTTACTATTTGATTGAAAATAAAAGTTAAGATTTCAGAGTTTTTATAATAAGAGATAATTTAAAATAAATATGTTTTATTAGTATAATTAGTATTTTCTTTAAAAATATATTATTATTGTTAAAAGATATAGGCGTATTTAATAAGAGAGAGATGTGGGAAAAAAATGATAAGAGTAAATATGGAGACGATATGCACCATGAAAAACCTTTATTTATTATATAGTATATATTTTTTTTCAAGCTCATATAATGTATAATTTATTAAACGAGTCGAGCTCAAACTTAATTAACTCAAGTTTTTGTGTTGGTTAGGTATGTCCTAGATATTTCCCTTTGTCTTCAACTATACATTTGCAATAATGGAGAAGCATTAGGCTTCTTAAAGTGGGTCCCAAGTAGTTGAGATGTTATAATATCCAGTTTTTTATTAACTTATAAGCAACCTTTTACTTGGTAATTTTTGTTGTAATTTTGACTACAACCACACTTAAAAGGTTATACATGGAGTCTATATTGAATATAAGGAGCCATTGGGGTGGTGGCCCAATGATAAGAGCAAAGACTCTTAACATCAAGGTACCGGGTTCAAGTCCCGGTAGCTCAAGAAATTTGCCTTTCAAAAAAATTATTGTATATAAGGAAGATAATGTGATATCTTTTATAATTTATACATCTTTCTTCTTAGAATTGAAAATCTGAAATAGACTGAATGTTTCAAAAAAGATGTATGCAATACAAAAAGATAGCACAACATCTTTTTACATATTCACTCTTTTGTTTCAATGAAATCCTATGTGTTTCCATTTGAATCAAATGGATTATTTGATGTTATCATCAATTTCTTTCATTCTATAACATATGATGCTATAGATTTGTGATAATTCAAGTTAGCATGGTTTGAAGTTGGTTCAAGCCGAGTTTTTGATATATATAAAAATGTTAGTCTTCATACAGTGGCCTTGTCTATAAGAAGCAGACAAGGCCTCTCCTCCTCCTCCCCTAGGTCACGCTTGTTATGTAACAAGTCTAACAATGTTTTCTTAAACTTATGATTACTAATACAACTATCAATCCATAAAATAAAATAGAAACACTTACCTTGTTCGACGACATACGATAAAAGCAAACTAATTTACCTTGTTCTGAATGTTACATCATGACCCCTAAAAAGCTTACAACACGTCCTCCTCCGCTTTAAATAAACTTACTATTAAATAGTACAAGGAGTTAGGCACATGGTACAAGTAAGATAATTTTTTTTTCGTTTATAAATTTTAAAATATAATATTTTATAAAATTTCGAATATACCGTTGTAACGTGCTTATTTTTATCTATGTCTGGATGTAAGCTTCGTTCAAAACGGAGCACCGTGTGATAATGTACATGTCATCTAAGTACTTATATACACATCGTTAAAGTTGTATACATATTCGATGTAAGTTTTTTCCACGGCTCAACGCCAACGCCGCAGCGCACAGGCCAAGTTTGGGTGGGTTTATGTAATGTTTTTGATTTTATTTTATAAAATTTCGAGGACGTTAATCTTTTTTACGGATTAGCACGCCGCAACGCGCACATGTTTAACACTAGTTATATATAAATAATAACAAGTAGATCCCGAGCTGGGCTTAAGTTTGTATAATTATATATGATCCGGATTTGAGGTGTTAGACTTAAAACTTGAAACGAGCCTTTTGTTAAACGAGTCAATCTCCGCCTTAGTTAAGCTTTGACTCGACTTATTTACATTCCTACTTAAAATAACAATAAAATTAACCTTTTTTTTCTAAATCTTATTGCAACTAGAGTTTCATATCTTAGCCTCACACTTAACTATCCTGACCAGGGCCAGCCCTGGGGTAGGCCGAGCTGCGCCGCCGGCCAGGGCCCAATTTTTTAGGGGGCTAAAAATTATATATATATATATATATATAAATATATATGTTTATTTTATAAAATTTTATATACCGGTTTTATATATTTAGATCTTTTTATAAAAACTTAAAAACATATTGGGCCCTCTTTATTCTTTATAATGGTTGGACCTTTTTAATCTTTATAATATAATGGTTGGGCCCTAATCCATTTAATCTTTATGTAACACCCAAAAATTCATACCGATTTAAACTTTTTAAATACGTCACGGAAGCGGTCCCAATTACAACATTTAACGTATCACACGTTTTGGTTTTACAAAGAATAATTTAACTACATAATTCTCCACAATGGTAATTTAATCAAAAGTTAACACCCACAAGTTATCCACAACTTGTTAATTTGTAAAACCTCAAAAACCACTTTGATAATCTAATATCCACCTTAGGCGAGACCCGAGACCATCACGGAGCTTTTCCTACATTCAAAACAACAATTTGAATATGGTTAGTAAAGATAAGTAGCCTTAGGGACCTCTCCACAAGTCCCCATAATGACTAATAAGTCCATAGACTCCCCCCCCCCCCCTCATGGGCAAAACCCAAAAAAGTCATTTTTAAAAATACAAATTTCTATCATGAAACACTACCATGTTCCTCTGAAGCCTGAACACAACCGTGTTCAGATGAACACAACCGTGTTCATATTCAGCTCTAGAAAAGAACAAGGTTGCTGTCATGGCTGTGTTCAGATGAACACAGCCATGTTCCCTGACAACACCTTCTATTCTCACTATTTTTATAATTTTTTGTATATAACAAGTATCTATCGTGTATTTACTTATTTTTCGACCACACAATAACTACCACATTAACTAACATTTATTTGTTAGTTTATCCACCCCCAATGCGAGCACCACTACTCGTTTTCCATTCCGACCCGTTTGCATCTTTGTGCCAAAACGACATCAATATAACATGTATAAGAACAACACACACACATGTTTACTCCCCACCCATTTATCACCTTTTAGTTGGCTTATAATGCCTCGGCACGTGAACCACAACTCGTCTTACCCGTAGTTGGAGTATTTGACTACAAGTCCACCCTTTGAAATATTCCACACTTCTTATTGGGTTTACGACCCCTCGATGTGAGTACCACAACTCGTCTTACCCGTACTTGCAGTATTTGACTCTAAGTCCACCATTTGAAGTATTCCACACTTCGTATTGGGTTTATAACCCCTCGGTGCGAGTACCACAACCCGTCTTACCCGTACTTGGAGTATTTGACTCCAAGTCCCCCTTTTGAAGTATTCAACACTTCTATACACCATTTTACCAAATTATCACATTTTGTTGACTTTACACCACATAGTCAATTACATCAATTTAAACCACATTATGTATACAAGTTTGACTTTTACCACGTAAGTCAAATTACATCAAATTCACCACATTTACATATTAGTTTGACTATTTACCACATAGTCTAATTACATCAATTTCAACATATTAGTTTGACCTTATACCACTAAAGTCAAATTACACCAATTTCACCATATTAGTTTGACCTTATACCACTAAAGTCAAATTACACCAATTTCACCGTTATCTACAATGGTTTGACTTATACCCCCATTAAGTCAATTTAACCCAATTCCGCCACATATTACATTCAAGTTGACTCTTGACCACATTGAGTCTTTTATTTCAATTAATCACATTAGTTAATATAGTTTGGCTAAATACTACTTAATCCGATTTTACACACATTACCACACATCAATGGTTTAGTTTGACTAAATATCCAAATTGAGTCAAACACACAAGTTCTATCATAACCATTATATTTTGACTATATACCACACAAGTCAAACACAACAATAACATGTAAATAGCATATCACACACACTATTTACACAAAACTACTTAGCTAATACTAAGTAAGTGCAAAGCACTTACCTTTGTCAAAGATGACCCCGCTTGATCCTCCAAGCTAGCTTCCTACAATTTGATCACCTATACAACCCAATTACAATTGGTAATCAATTGATCACCAATTGACATCAAACGCACCTCTATGATCTAAAGATAAAAACTAACTTAGTTTGATTAACATGATCTTAATCAAACTCCCAACACCCAAATATCACCTTTCAACCCAAATGACCCGTTTGACCCATTATAGTCAAACTTCCAATCCAATTCACCATTTCCAATTGAGGTCTAACATCCACCCTAGACCTTATGGATTACACCCATTCTAAACTTGATTAATTATATATTAAGCAAGTTTTAACCTCCCTATACAATCATTCACTCATTTTGACCCGTTAAGGTTTTCACCCAAATTTTCACAATTTCATCCAATTAATATATCACCAATTCAATTAGGTTTTCAACTTGAAAATGTGTTTATACAACACCATAAACACTTAACAACAATCAATTCACCATTTAAACACTCCAATTCCAAAACCCCCAATTTGGGTTCTCAAGAACCCTAATTATTGAATCATCAAATTAGATTAAATTAACGTGAATTGATTAATCCTTTAGCTTTAGATAAGCTAGACTAACACTTCTAAACAAAAATTTACACACCATCATACCTAATTTTCGTTTTCTATTAAAACCCACCAAAACTCCATTAATAGAAATGTAAGAGATGAAGATGGAGAAGATATGCTTACATGATCGTTGCTTGAACCATCAACACCTTCAAAACTTCAATCTTTCTCACAAATTTACAGAATTTTAAGCACTTGGTTCTTCCCCCTCTCCTCTCTTGCTTTTAACGAACCCAACACATACTAGAGTGTGTGTGTGTGTGTCACCACACACATATAAAATCTGATTTGTAAACTTTACAAGTTCAGTCCCTGAACTTCCATAAAAGACTCATTCTTTCCAAAAACTAGTTATTCCACCTTTTAAAGGCATTCCCAACTTTCTCTTATTTAAAAACACTCCCTATAATATAATTAATATATTATAGGGCAAACCCGAAAATTGGTTCGTTACACTTTATAATGTAAATATGTAATGGTTGATTAGTTGGGCCCTAATCCAGTAATCCATTTAATCTTTATAATGTAAATTAGAAACAATCGGCTGTTTAAAAAAAAGGACGAATTGAATAACAGAAAAAGGAAACGAAGAGTCGAATTTCTTTTTGCTATAACGTTAATCGTTGTTTAAAAAAATTTAGTTTATATATTTTGTTCGTAGGGGCCTTTTTTCCGGCTCGGCCGGGACACTTAAATCCTCAGAACCGACCCTGATCCAGAGTGTGTTTGTCGTGTTTAGGTTTGTTTTTGTCTAGATATTTTCCTTGTCGTCAACTATACATTTGCAGTAATGGAGAAGCCGGGTCCCAAGTAGTTGAACTTTTGTAATATATAGTTGTATTATACTTTTGTCAATAACCTTTGACTTGGTCAGTTGAACCATTCTGCTCCTCTGCTCCTTGTTGATGTTCACATTGATCCAAACTTTTTGGAACCGATATATGTTTTCTTCTCCAACAAATTCATGACCATGATTTCTTCTTAATTAAAGTTGATGGATCCATATTGTAACTTACACTCAAATGAGTATCAAAGCGTTTAAAGCACTTGTAACCTTTTATTTGACAATATATATATATATATATATATATATATATATATATATATATATATAGGAACATGTTCAATTAAGAACCATAATTTTGACGAGAACCAAAAGAACCATGCATTCTTACACAAATGCATACATGCATCCTTACATTTGTGTAGAAATACATGATTCTTTTGGTTCTCGCCAAAATTATGGGTTTTAATTGAAAATGTGTATATATATATATGTAATTTGAACCGGTGGTCGCATTTAGTTTAATACAAGTTTAAGAAAGTAAAACTCATTGTATTGAGTTAATTACGCGGATGGTCCCTGGAGACACGTAAACAGAGGGAGATGTTCGGACCTTAGATGAGATGACGATGGTTATGATGACGGCGATGGTGCCGGCGATGGTGGGGAGTCGTGAGTGAGGGGAGAGGGGGTTGGGTATGAAGAAATAATATAAGGGGGCTTATGGCTTGAAATGGTGGACCTAGGTGTACTAGTGGCTTGAAATGCTTTGTTAAAGTTGTGTGGGCCCACTAGTTTAATACATTATTTTAAATTTATTTTTAAGTTTTTTTATATTAAGGGGTATTTTGGACATTTCACATCTACATAACAACAAAACTTAACGGTCATCCAAGTCAGGGACTATCGGGGTGTTACGTTTTGATAAACTGTTGGACAAGCAATGTAGTTTTTTAAACTTAGGGACCAAACTTTTAATATGGACATACTATAGGTACCATCCATATAATTAACTCCATTATATTATATAAAATTTAGATTTAAAAAGTTTGAATTAAAAAAAAAGTTAAATATATTAAAAAAAAGTAAAAGTTGAATTTAAAGTACATGTTGAATTTAATAAAAGTGTATATAAAGAATTTGTGTATAAACAATTGAAATCAAGAAAAGATTTTGAATGGACGTGGTGCGTTCTAACTTCTAATTGAAGAGCCGGTTCAATTTGATACATGTTGAATTTAATAAAAGTTCATATAAAAAAAATTGAAACTCGACTAGCACGTCCCACATAGTGGGAAGCTCGTACATCAGTCGCACCATGTATATCACCAGTTCAGGAAGAAACTCACTACTGTGAGAAAACCCCATAGAGTTGGAATCAAAAACATGACCTCAAAGAGGTCAAGGTCCAATCCATCACCTCTTGCTGTTAAACCAGAAAGCCAACTGCAAAGTTTTTGTTAAATACATTTGAAAATTTCATTTTTTCCATAATACTTAAAATAGAAAATAAAAAAACATATATATATATATATATATATATATTTTGGACTTCAATGATACTTAAATATTGATGATCAACAAGGCAAATTACATAAGGATAGCAGGTAGACGGGCAACAAACCGCGCCGCCATCCCCTTCTGAATGGAAAACCCTAATCTACTAAAAACAAAGCCTCGCCCCTGAGGAGTCGCAAAGTTGCTGTGGACCACACGCTGAACTCTAGCCAAGAACCGAACCGCCTCCGGCGCCAAGGAGCCGAACGTGTCAAACGCCAGGGGGACAAAGGCATGCTGATTATCCTCACAAGCTTTCGCGTGCTTTTCCACCTTCTTTGACTCTGCTTTCATAACCGCTTGCCCCGCCACAAACCCATTTTCCCGCAACCCAGTTAGGGGGGATACACCTGTGAGATCGACACAAGCATGTTTCCCGCCCTCCCAACCAAAAACTAGCACGTCCGCCGGGCGTAGGGTGGACCTCCCTTCCGCCGGGTCCGTAAGAAAATTAACCGGTGCCTCTTTCTTTGCCGAGATCCCTGCTCGTCTGAGAATATCCATTAACGCGTCTCGAACAAAATCATGGCGATACTTAAACCCCGGCAGCTCTCTACAGTGTAACGCATGGTCCCCGTATTTATCCAGGCATGCTTTACGGCAGACTGGGCAAGTTTCATCATTCGGGAACATGGGGATCATCAGACGGTACTTAAGGATTGACCGGTACTCCACCGCTGACATACGTTGACCCAGACCTTCAATAGGAATAACAGTTAAGAAATCCTGGGCGTGAGGCCTCTGTAAGCATTCAATTACGGCTTTCTGGCGAGGGGACAAAAGGAAATCTTCTCCCCAACTTTGTGCGATTCGACAATAAAGGGCATTCGCCAAAGTTTTCTGTGGTTTTTTGGGGGCGGTGTCCTTGTTAGAGAAACCGCCGAGATCAAAATCAGGGAGAGATTCATGCAATCGATCCAGGGCGCTGGCATAATCCTGGTCAGTGGTAGCAACTCCCAAGATTGAGACCTAGAAGCCACAAAGGCATAGGCAGCCACATCCCGGGCCGACAGAAGGCCCAACCCACCTAGCCGCATCGGCAAGGTCGCGATCCGCCACTGGATTTCACCAAAAAAAGGGCCCCCACATACGACAATGTCTTCTATTGCCTCTCGAAGGCTTTTATCAAAACATGAAACCGCATCATCCACAAAGGGGGGTTGGCAAGTTCGCAAACCAAATAGCAACTTTGCAACCCCCATACAAGATCTAAGCAAGAGGAGTTCGCTTTGAGGATCCAGCAACAAGGGAAGGTGTCCCATGATGTCAACAACTCGCGTTGCCCTCTTAGCCGTTAGACCACTAATAAAACTGGCATCACAGCTGACTGCCCCTCCTAGCAGTTTAACACCTCTCTCCGGCCTCCCAATCTCACTGGGGAAAAGCCCTGGCCGGACCTTCACCCCGTTGCATGTCGGCCAAAATACCTCAGTTTTTCTAATATTAAGCCGTAGCCCCAAGGCTGGACCCTCCGAACCGATGATGTCAAGAGCTTTAGCAACCTGAACAGCGTCCCCGATAACCGTCCCGTCATCCAAGTACCAAGCATGGAAGGGGAGTTTGCATTTTTCCTGCACCTGAAGCACTAAGGGGTGTAAGGCTAGGGCAAAAAGCAAAGGTCCCAAGGGATCCCCCTGCTGGACCCCCGTGAATGCCCCGATGCAGTCATTCCCTACGTATAGCCTAGCAGGCTGGGCATACAGAAATTGAACCCACGGGAATATGGAGGGGCATTGGCGATGGACCTCGCGAAGCAAAACCGAACGGTCAACTAAGTTGAAAGCGTTGGAAAAATCAACCGTAAGCATGGCCAGCGAGCCATCTGAATGAAAAGAATTAAGGAACATGTTAGCGCTGTGCAGCACCGCCTCCGCACCATTGGGGACCCCCATCCCAAATTGATAGTCCCCCAAGTACTTAACAACTTCTTTCCCAACTTTCTTCATGGCTACTTTGGAGAGCAATCTTCTCCAAATTGCCCCCACAGCAATGGGGCGAATTCCATTATCAGGCTTCAACAAAGGGGTTAGGGGGGGCCGAAGCAACAAAATCCGCGAGCAGCCTAGGACATAACCCCCCTAGCCAAAGGTTTACCACTTCAGTGATGGCAGTAAGCAGTCCCGAGGCAGTCGCCGACCCCTCGCCGCTAAGAGCGTCCAACAGGTGTTGGGCCCGGAGGCCATCACGCCCACAAGATGTCCCTTTCGGGAAAGATTTAACACACCTGTGAACGCAGTCTTCATCCACGGATAACGCAGGTTGGGAAAGAGGAATTGAAGGGAGGTTCGGGGGCGGCGCGAAGGGATGTTTGTCGATAAGGGCTTGCATGGTAGATTCCCCCCGGGGAGCAACCCCACTGGAACACAACACCTTAACTGCAGCATTGAAGTGACCATCACTCACTTTCCTGAGACATTGCTTGATGTTAGGGCTAACCTCCTCAGCTATCTCCCGTTGTGCCTCCTCCCCACGCACGACCCCTTCTCCACTATCGGCGAGGAGGGAATTGACCAAAACCTCAAAACCAGAGCCCTCCTTCCACATAGCTAAGACCCGCAAAATACTATCACATTGCAAGGACTTTCGATTACCGGACCTTCGCTCCTGCCTGGCAGACGGCTTAACCACCTTAAGGGTACAACGGGGTAAGAGCAAGAGTTTGACCCAGTTTTCAACAGTCCCAGGGGAAGCTACTACTTTACGGATGGCACCTGTCAAAGCTTGCGCAAATGCCAAACGACAGCTTGGGGGATGCTCTTAACAGTTCGAACCGGAAGGGAGAAAACACGTTCAAGGAGAGCGACATCTCCCATCACTCCCTGCGGGGTCCTAATCTCAAATACCATCCCAGGATCTTGGGGCCTTGGGATCCCCACGACAAAATCCTCATCAGACCCGGATTTTCTAGAGAACGTGAAAACACCATCTGGATGATGACACCTCTCCCCCTTGTGAACTTCGTCCTAACCCACCCACCGCTCTCGCCAGACTCGTGATATTTTTATGATCCTTTTATTGTGATTCAATAATTTCCAAATGTTATTTATTGTTAGTTTTAATACCTTGTCCAACTTGCACAGTCATGTATATTTTATTTTTCTTCTATAACATATAAACTTGTTTTACTTTCTAATATTATATGTGATATACTTATATGAAATATAAATACATCAAAATATAATATGTTTTTATTTTTTACCGCTTAATTTAACGATATTATAACAATTGTAATATCAGTAGCAGGGAAACATTATATATATAGGGGATGTATCTTTTGCTAACTAATCTTAGAGAGTAAACTTGAGAAAACCTATCAAGATAAATCAAAATCATTATTTTTATTGTTCGAATATCATTATTATTTATTACACATATACAACGTTATGGTTTTTTATGTATATGTGTAAATTCACACGCGTTAAAAAAATTACACATGTGTAGTTTGTGTCTACACACGGTATATGTTTACACTGTATAGTTACAAAATACACATGTGTAATTTTTTAAACGCTTGTGAATTTATACATATACATAAAAGACCATCACACTTATATATGTAATAATGATATTATAACAAAAATGATTTTGATTGATCTTGACGAGTTTTCTTAAGTTTATTCTCTAAGGATGAGTTAGCAAAGGATACATCTCCTATATATATATATATATATATATATATATATTTATTTATTTATGTAGTCTGGTTATTGTATAAAGACTTCTATCGTACAAATGATACAAAACCGCTAAGACGCGATACGTGTCCTTGTGCGAGCGGTAAATTTGTCCGCCTCAAAATAGCGCACAAAAATAACATAATCACGCACAATATAAATTATTATGCAACCATATTAACTAATTACGCACACAATACTATGCAACTTATATAAATAATTACACAACTTATTTTATAATCACACACATTAATTATATACATAGCATATCGACATTTTTTTAAATCGATTTTTATAATAAAAACATAGCAAGACTATACTCAAATTAAAGAGAATTAAATGTTTAATTTTATGGTGTAATTAAAAAAAATAATGTCATATAAAAAGTTATTTCATGTATAAAAAAATGGATGAACTTGAAAAAAAATCAACAATAGTATACTATTCCAAATTTACCCATCAAGATCCTTTTCACGTATAAAAAACTGCTAACTGATATTCCTTCATGTTAACCCTTGATTTCCTTATCAATGGTACAAAATCCTTAGTAGCTTTTTATATGATAACACCTGTTAGATGTAGAATAAAATAAATAAAGTAAAGATATAAATAAAAAAATATAGACATTGTTTAAATTAAATTAAACAAACTAACAAAAGAAAAATAAATAGAAAATAAAAATTATACAAAATAAAGGACTTTAAATTATTATACAATATCTCCACTTTATAGCTTAAAAAAAGCCTACAATGATGTTGATAGCATTTTGGGTTAGACCGTAGAACTTTTTTTTTATTAGGTGAGCTTATTTATAAAAATACATTTTTATCATTTAGTATCTTTTTTTTTTAATTTTATTTCCTTTAGGACAACATTCGATTAGGATGTCGCTAACCCCTCCTAGTGCGGAATTCGAAATCTGCCCAGAGGGTGTTCCGGATTTTTATGAAGTGCACTTTGCTATACTTGAACCTGTGACCTCCACAGAGGGGAAATCTTTTAAGAAAACCTCCTAACTATCAGGGCAGAACCCTAATAGCATATTAGGGTTCTACCTTGAGGCATATCAGATTTTTATCATTTAGTATCTACCCATCATCTTCTTCGCATCATTTTCCATTTCCAATTTTCCACTCCTCCAACCGCCACACATGTTGGAATAAAATCCCGATTAGCAACTTTCTCCACTCTTCTTCTTAAATTTCAAGTTACTCTTCGTTGCAACTACTCTTCCATTATCTATCTTTGATGCATGCGGATGCATGATTTAAATGGCTCAAGAACAATCAAAGTATATCAAAGGATTTCAACCGATAATTCGGTGAACGAAAGCTTAAGGCTATTCGATATTCAATATTCAACAAAAAACTAATTATAGTTATACCCTAACATCCTAACATATAATACAATCTAGATAAACTTTGGAAACTAAATCTATACAATTTAAATTTCAAATAAACAAAATAAATTCAATAAATAAAAGATAATGAAAATCTTAAGACAATACCACTCCTTCTCGATCTTTCCACCCTGTCCACGGACCCGAACCGGCCTCATAACACCCGTATGTAACAATAGCCGAATCAACTGGTCTTGTTACTGATCCACCATGCCGCCGATCGAATACCCGTACGTAAACCCATGGATGCTCCTACATCAATCTTAGGGGTCAAAGTACAAATATCCACTTAATGATGGATCTCCTTGCTAAGAAAACTGTGGTGGCTGGAGGGTCAACAGACCCCTGACCCCCTGTAGTTCCACCTATTGTTGCATAAAAATCACATGTCCGAGAAGGGGGCGGTGTTCTTGCCAGGCCCTAGGTGGCACCGCACCCACCCCACTCTCATACCCTCCACCCTAAGAACTCAAATCGCAATGTAAGAACTTGCATACGACAAGGGTGTCAAACATAAACCAGTACAATTTCATTTAAAAAACTATTACAATATCATTCCAAAACAACTTTCTTTGTATTAAAATTACATAATCAATTTGAGAATGTTTACATGACATAAACAAGGACAACAATAATAATATCCTCTCATTTAAAGAGACAAACGCCATCAATCTCTCTTCATCAAAATTCACCTCAAGTTTTTAACAAAACTGAAAACACAAAGCACATGTCTCTTTGCTTCTTATACTGTTTATAAAGTTGTAACACTAATGTTGTTCGATCCAATTCACGTCTTAACCTCTTGTTTTCTTCCATTTCATTAACAAGCAAAAAATGCTCAGAGAGTTTGGTCCTGACCACATTTTCATCCACCGCCGCCTTATAAGCTCCACCAGCTGCCGCCGCTTTCTTTCTCTTGCTGCTAGATTGCTTGTCGATGGTGATTTTTTCACGTCTTAAAGCTTCATGTTGTTGTCTATCGTTACATAACACTATCTTCAAAGCTTCAGCCAAGACTTCCTCTTCATTGTTGGGCCCTAAACTCCTTAGACACAAAATATGCAGTCACTTATTTAATGTCTAGTTTTGGTCGAAACATTTGTCTAGTCCAGTTATGTGTACTAGGATTTTGATGTTATTTAAGCTCGGGTTTGTTTATTCAAAGTCCAATACGCTTGTTTAATCGTTCTGTTCATATGAAAAGTCTAGGTCTTGGCCGGAGAGTAAGAAACGCCATTTAATAGTTGCAGTTTGTAACCACCTCTACACCGTTGCGTCGTTTAAGTTCCCTATAACCGACTATTTAAGAATGATGTCGTGTGTCTGTAAAATTAACTTGTCGATTTGTAAACTCTTGTTTAGAATACAAATAAATTGTGTTATCTTATTTTCGGTTCTTTCAAATTTGTTCATACAATGGTTTCTTCAAGGAAGATTCAAATGGGATCTGGGAGTGGCAAAAGTGGTATCAGAGCCAAGACTCAAAATCAAGATCATTTATTCAATCTTCAATCAAGAAATCAAGGCAGTTTCGTTTTTGTTTTTGTCCCATCAAAATTCAATAGTTTCCATAGTTGTGACTATCATCGATTCAGAAAAATAATCGACAACGTAAAATCAATTCAGTATAAATTGGTTCAGATTCAGAAGTCACGAAGCGAGACAAACTGATTTCAGAAAAAAAATCGATTCAGTGCAAAAAATCAATTCAGAAATAAATTGATTTAGAACTAGAAATCGACGATTGTTGTTCCTGTGTTATTCGGAAGAAACCAGTCTCGTTGAAATTGTTGATTGTTGGTCCGGTTATTATTGAAATCTATGAGTCAATCTTGAAAGGGCGTTCATCACGTATTCGGATTTTGAAGATCAATCACAAGATCGAGGGGATTTGAGCGATGTTCCTATAATTGTTTTGAACATCAATTGCACAAAAGGGTGTGGATTGTTGTTGTCTACTGTTTGTCGATCAGAAACAAAGCCGCAAGGGCTATTGCTAGGTTGTTACATCAAAAGACCAAAACCAAGAGAAGAGGCTACTTTGTTGGTTCATTGATTAAGAAGACAAACAAAAAAGTGTGTGTATTTTTCGTCTACTTCATCAAAGAAAGAAAGAAACTTGGCATTTTTTTAGTGGTGTTTGTGGGTTCTTCATATGAAATTAAAGGTCAGAAACTTTTGTGACATTCGGCTAATTAGGGTTAACCC
Source organism: Smallanthus sonchifolius (assembly GCA_023525975.1). Taxonomy (NCBI): domain Eukaryota; kingdom Viridiplantae; phylum Streptophyta; class Magnoliopsida; order Asterales; family Asteraceae; genus Smallanthus; species Smallanthus sonchifolius. The sequence goes on from CM042022.1 coordinate 2,987,145, forward strand.
CGTTAACCAGATTCTGTTAAAACCTAACTTAATTAACCTCATTACAAACCTCATGGATTAATTCTGTCTTTATTTAAACTGAAACTACAAGGACCAAAGTTGTAATTAACCAAAACCCATCCTATTTTGTAAAGTCAAAATTGAATGAAATTGTCTTTGTTGACTTTTATAAGTCAAACCTCAATGTTCTTGGATTCAAATCAAACCCGTAATGAGCCTTGATGGTTTGAATTCGTAACTGTAATGCGTAGTTATGACTAAACCGTTCATCAATGAAACAACTTTGAGCGTTAATGATTCGAATTAAACCCAATAATGGACATTCAAACCATAACCGTCGAGACCCCCTCCACTTCAACTGAATTCGACCAATCCGTCTGCTATTCTCTCAATTGAGCATATGCGCACCTAAGACGAATCACTCTAAAGCCTTTGCACATTCTATTTTGGCAGGAGAAGTAGCCGGAGACGTCGAAGACCACGTTTTCGGAGCCGCGACTGAGGTTTAGTCGACCATCATCAATTCGATAGCATTCAAGGCAACCAATCACATCTGCAGTTTCGTATTCACTTCTAGATCAAAAGCCCTATGCCAATTCAGGCTTACATCATCGATTTTATCATACGGAGATTCTAGGGTTCATACGGAATACGATTTACTCGAACCCTACCCTAGACTCAATCTAAATCAAATTAAACTTCATGGTCAGATTCGCCATCACCTATTCGCTGAAAGCCCTATGAATCCAACTAACTCTATTATCATAATTAGCCAATTTGATTTCATGTTCTAAAACTACGGTTTCGGCATTTAAAATTAGAATTAAACGATCTTACACTTAACTACTTTGCAATTAAACCACACCCTAGATTCGTATGATATCGATTAACAAGAGCCCTATACTTTGATGATCAATTGTGGCCGGAATCGAGAGATCTTGAGGGGAATTGGATCGGGTATCGACCGGGGGGGGGGGGGGGGGGAGAACCCACTGGAACCGTGTGTTAAAACAATTTGGATCCGGTTCCTATTACGATGACCCTAGCGAGCGGATTTGTTTGTGTGTTGTGATGCTTGGGGGGAGACCCGGGTTCGAGTCCTCCACCCCTATTTTATTTTTAAAACTTGTTTTTGATATTATTTTGATTATAAAATCTTTTCCTATATTATTATTATATTATATTGATACGTTTTGAACTCGGAAAACGCCCGTAGGCTCGGGTTTGGTTTTATAACCCGTATTTAATATTATTTTTCACTCATAAAATAATATATTTATATTATTTTCAAACCACGACTCCGAACAAAAAATAATATATTATATTAGTTTCAACCCGTGACTGCAATTATAAAATAATATGTTTATAAATATTATTTTCGCCACATTAATCGTGACCGTGTCACACTCCAAACTTATAAATAATATAATTATTTATATTATTTACCCACGTTTATATCCTTGAATAAAAATAATATATTTATTATTTTTGCCACGATATTTATTAAATGTGAAATTCTCTAAACTTAACAATAATATATTAAGTTATATTATTTTCTTAAGCCATTATTATAGGCAAAACGTATGAATTTATTTATTTATATTATTCGTAATTAGAGACGTTCGACACGTAACGTATTTATCTTAATTATTATATTAAGAAATACTTATTCCCTTGGACAAGTTCGTCTACTCGTTGATCCTAAGCATGTTCTAGGACATTCAAATCTTCCGTGTCTTTGTCACAAAACCCCATTGTATCCCTAACTATTATGCTTATAATTTTAGGGCATACGTAAGCAGTTTACATGCAAACTCTTGTGTTTCCTACTTGCATCCTTGTGTGGTGCTATCTACTACTCGTACACAACTCAGGTGAGTTTCACGGTCCCTTTTTACTCGTTTTCCTATTGGGGGAGAAACATGTACACAAACCATCATACGTTTACTTGTTTTCCCGTGGGGGAGAAACAGGTATGCAAACAAACATTATTTTACATGTTTTTCCCGTTGGGGGAGAAAACATGACGCAAACTATTTTGTTTATGATACTTCATATGATATTACTGTTGGGGCTAAACGTATTGCAACTATCATTGAAAGTCCTCACACTCACATCGTACCGTTAATATGGATCTTAGCGTGGTAATGTTTAGTAGTACTACTGGTGCTTGACAAACCCCATCCACGTTAGTCGCGCTAACTCGATTGGAGGTCGAACGGGTGAAATATTAGCCTAATCACATCAGTCAGAGTTGATAGACCTGGCTGGGGGCAAACAAACAAACACATGTCAGCTTCGGTTACGAACACTTTAGCAAAACAGGAACGTAGGTTAGATACCTATAGATATGCATATTGAATGTACATAATCTGGCAAACACCCTTTTATTGCAAACTTGAAACCTATGAACTCACCAACCTCGTGTTGACACTTTTCGTACATGTTTTCTCAGGTCGCTAAGGCACATATTTCACAACTAGGACATGCATGGAGTCCTACTATCATTTCACTCATATGCAAATCGTTAAAACAATTCACTTACTTTTACTAAACTAAACTTTGGCTCGTGGTTTTGCACATTTACTTTCTGGTTTAAACGCTTCTGCATTAACTCTGAACTTTTATGTTATGACATTTTAAGTCCCATATAGTGTTGTTTGATGTAACTGATGTCTGAGATCCTGGTTTGTCACACGCCAAATGGTAAAACTCCGTTAGTGGAATTTGGGGGTGTGACAGATTGGTATCAGGGCCATTGGTTATAGCGAACTAGGAATTGCATACTAGACTATAACCCACACACATTAGTTACACGACACAGACACTTATACATGCTACACGTAGAATCTACACATACATTGCAAGCATGTTGACATCTTTCATATCACCCTCTACTGACGAGGAACAAGTCGTTTACATTGCATCATCATTCCCAGTGGTGACACTCGGGGAATCATCAGAACAACATCCACTCCCGTCCGAGGGCAGCGAGACGGAGCGTTCGGAGGAGTCACTCACACCACCATCATTTGCACCCTTGTTACACCACCAGAGCCAAAGATAACACCGGCTTGAGCCTATCGAGGACACAATCAGGAAATGGTGGGTCCTCTCAAGTTCGTGTTGGGGACGACACACAGAACTAGCACATGTCTCTTTGGGAGTTGGGATCGTCGGAGGCGAGTCCCTACTGTACCCACTAGCAACAATACGCCGTGTGAAGGCAGACTGTTGCACGCATCATTGTAGAATACATTGACACGTAAATGTCATCACTTTCCCGAGCCGTGGGCTCGCGCTTTGGTCGATATTCTGTTAAAGAAAGATTGACCACAAGGTTGAGAACACCTTGCACATTGCATACCCAAACCCTATCCTGACTTAGTTGGAAGGACGACTACTTTGCCTCTTCCAGTAACACATTCATGAACTAGTTTCGCTCATCGAAGCCACATTTCATGTACATATTTGTTTCATGTGCATATTCCCATCTACACTCCACTGGATTGGACTCTCGTATTATGTTCCAGCTCGAGTGAATACTCGGATCAAACGATTCCTGACTACTCATCCTGATATGAGTTCTATGGTTGATGACTAAGCTTCTCGATGATTTATCGTATCTGATAACACTCTGTACTCAGCGATACAAACTAAAGGACATTTGGACACAGGACAAGGAGAAGCTAGGGTGAGCATGCAAAACAAATTATCGTTACGGGTGCACACGTAATAGTAATTTGAGGTGCATGTAAGTCCTGGTGAAACCTAGTGTGTGGATAAAAGGTCCTAATCTGTGCCTTACAGACTTAAGTTTCCACTATCAGTAGAAATTCTCGTAACCCGCTCAACGACTAATTGGTATCGTTAAACCTGTTCAACAGTTGATAGACGCGACTATCAGGTTGAAGATGTTTACGAACGCACTGAGCTATCATCAATGGAATCCATCATCTTATCTCATTCATCTAAGATTCTTAGAGAGATTAAGACTATCATCCAAACTTGATCAAGGAAACCATATCGATTGAAACTCTAGTGGAACCGCATGGCAAACCCTTCGACTCGAAGTATGTTAGTAGAAATTGTGGAATTCTTTCTAAGCTAACATGTTAATTCTTACACTCCAAGAATAAATTTCATTTGACCCTATTACCTTATTCTGTGACAAATCCTCAGCCTAATTTGATTTACACCCCAGGACATCCAACTCTGTAAATGGACCTCTTTTTTCTCAAAATGATTTCGTTGTTCCGATGACATTGGAAAACGGGGATTTAATCCATCCAACCATCGGTTGAACGCGACTACTTAAACAGACAACCTATCCCTGGTATTAATGTAATCTGTATCTCATAAAATTCTTTTCCTACATGTGAACCTCTTCCCTTAGCCTTTGCATTGACCGACGCTTACCTTATAAGCACGGGTCTCACTAGAAGTCTCAGCATTATGTCACAAATTTCTTACTGGTGCGGTCGTACTCCAACCCTACTAGAAGCTAAGTACATCACAAAAATAGCTGATGGACAGATAATTGAAGCAACTCACGTTCTTAAGGGTTGTAAACTTGGATTGGCTGGTCATGAACTTGACATTGACCTTATGCCAGTCACACTTGGCAGTTTCGGTGTAATTGTCAGTATGGATTGGTTATTTAAGAGCCAAGCTGAGATTATCTGTCATGATAAAATTGTTCGCCTTCCTCTCCCGAATGGAGAAACCCTTTCTGCCTAAGGCATAAGGAGTGGTGCAGTCATAGGCATCATATCCTTCATGAGAGCGCAGAAGTGCTTGCGTAAAGGTCATACTGCCAGTCTGGCTCTCGTCACCGAGTAGCCATCTGAGGGGAAGAAGATTGACGACATTCCGATCGTTTGTGATTATCCAGAAGTACTTCCCAAAGACTTGTCTGGTCTTCCTCCTCATCGTCAAGTCAAATTTCAGATCAATCTAGCACCCGGAGCAGCGCCTATTGCTCGGGCACCGTAAAGACTTGAACTCAGTGAGCTACAAGAACTATCTACACAACTGCAAGAGTAGTTGGATAAAGGTTTCATCCGACCTAGACCATCGCCATGGGGAACTCCAGTCCTATTCGCCAAGAAGAAAGACGGGACTTTCCGTATGTACATTGACTATCGTGAGCTGAGCAAAGTGACTATAAAGAACCGGCATCCTTTACCCCGCATTGATGACCTGTTTGATCAACTTCAAGGATCAAGCTTCTATTCCAAGATCGACCATAGATCCGGTTATCATCAATTGAGAGTCCGAGAAGAAGACATCTCAAAGACTGCATTCAGAACTAGGTATGGCCATTACGAGTTTATGGGCATGCCATTTGGACTGACTAACTCACCCGCGGTGTTCATGGACCTTATGAACCGTGTGTGTAAACCCTACCTCGATCAGTTCGTCATCGTTTTCATTGAAGACATCCTCATCCATTCTAAGAGTAAGGAAGAATATGATGAACACCTTCGTTTGATACTGGAATTGCTAAAACAAGAGCAATTGTATGCTAAATCCTCTAAATGCGAATTCTGGATTCTTGAAGTACAATTCCTCGGGCATGCGGTCAATGAGGAGGGAATACAAGTCGATCCATCCAAAATATAAGCCATTAAGAATTGGGCGGCACCGGCAAATCCGACAGATGTGCAACAATTTTTGGGATTGGCTGGTTATTACCGTCGCTTCATTGAGGGATTCTCCAAGATTGCTCAACCACTCACTGCTCTAACTCAGAAAGGTAAACCCTACGAATGGAGTGACACTCAGGAGACAACATTTCAACTGCTCAAACAAAAGCTTTGCAGTGCACCTATCCTATCTCTGCCAGAGGGAACAAATGATTTTGTGGTATACTACGATGCATCCATTCGAGGTCTTGGTTGTGTTTTAATGCAACATGAAAAGGTCGTTGCCTATGCTTCTTGTCAATTGAAGATTCATGAGAAAAACTACACGACCCATGACTTAGAATTGGGAGCTGTAGTATTCACACTGAAGATATGGAGACATTACTTGTACGGTACCAAGTGCACAATTTACACCGATCACAAGAGTCTTCAGCATATCTTTGAACAGAAAGAGTTGAACATGAGACAACGACGTTGGTTTGAACTTCTGAATGATTATGACTGTGCAATCAAATATCAACCGGGGAAGGCTAATGTGGTAGCCGATGCCCTAAGCCATAAGGAAACAAAACCCAAGCGAGTCCGAGCACTACAACTTACCATACACAGCGGGTTACCTGACAAGATCCGCAGTGCTCAACTCGAAGCCCTAAAAGAAGAAAACCTACCGTTGGAAGGTATACACGGTATGGAGGAACAACTCGAATTTAAATTAGACGGTCTTCGCTACTTTGGAAAGCGAAAATGGATTCCAGCGTACGGGAACTGGTTATGGATGAAGCTCACAAATCTCAATACTCTATTCATCCAGGTTCCGACAAAATGTACCATGACCTTAAGGTGTTATATTGGTGGCCGAAGATGAAGGCCGATATAGCCACCTGCGTGAGCAAGTGCCTGACCTGCTCAAAGGTCAAAGTGGAATACCAAAAGCCTTCTGGTCTACTTTAACAGCCGGAAATTCCAATGTGGAAATGGGAACAAAAATCTATGGATTTCATAACCAAATTACCCCGAACTCCTAGCGGATGCGACACCATCTGGTTGATCGTAGATCGCTTGAAAAAATCCGCTCACTTCCTAGAAATTAAAGAGATAGACAAGATGGAAAAACTTACTCGCACTTACTTGAAGTAAGTAGTCTCTCGGCACGGAGTGCCAATTTCTATTATTCTAGATCGAGACGCTCGATTCACCTCACGTTTCTAGCAATCGTTACAAAAAGCTCTAGGCACGCGCCTGGATATAAGCACGACATACCACCCACAAACAGATGGCCAGACTGAACGCACTATTCAAACCCTAGAGGACATGCTACGAATTTGTGTGATCGATTTCGGTAACACTTGGGAGTTTCGCTTACCTTTAGTGGAGTTCTCCTACAACAACAGTTATCACACTAGCATCAACGCAACACCATTAGAGGCACTGTACGGACGTAAATGTCGATCTCCTATCTGTTGGGCTGAAGTTGGGGATAGCCAACTTACAGGTCCCGAACTTGTATTCTAAACTTCTGAAAAGATCGTTCAAATTCGAAACCGTATGGCGGCAGCTCGTGATTGTCAAAAGAGCTACGCTGATAAGCGTCGTAAACCGTTAGAGTTTCAAGTAGGTGACATGGTTCTACTCAAATTCTCACCTTAGAAAGGTGTAATTCGCTTCAGGAAATGAGGCAAACTAAACCCTCGTTATGTTGGACCGTTCAAGATAGTGAAGAGAATTGGCCCAGTAGCGTATCAACTGGACCTACCTGAAGGACTGAGTGGTGTACACAACGTCTTTCATGTCTCGAACTTGAAGAAATGTCTAGAAGACGAGACACTCACACTTCCTCTTGAGCAATTACAAATCGATGAACAATTACGCTTCATTAAAGAACCGGTAGAAATCATGGATAAGGAAGTCAAAACACTCAGAGTTCGTTGGAACTCTAAACGCGGACCGGAATTCACATGGAAGCGCGAGGATCAGATGATGTGTAAGTATCCTCATCTGTTCAAGCACTCCACGTCAAACATTTAAGGTACTATTCTAATTTTTGGGATGAAAATTCTTTCAACTAGGGGATAATGTGACACCCTAGAAATTTTTTTTATTTTAATTGTCGGGACGAAAATTCTTTCAACTAGGGGATGATGTGACATCCGGCTAATTAAGGTTAACCCCGTTAACCAGATTCTGTTAAAACCTAACCTAATTAACCTCAGGGACTAATTCTGTCTTTATTTAAACTGAAACTACAAGGGCCAAAGTTGTAATTAACCAAAACCCATCCTATTGACTTTGTAAAGTCAAAATTGAATGAAATTGTCTTTGTTGACTTTTATAAGTCAAACCGAACCAAAAACCGAATTCGCAATTCGGTTCAGTTACACGATTTAGTTTTTGGTTTTTTTTGTTTTCGATATTTTTGCACACCTCTGCGATGGATGCTGAGTGGCGTTGGGAGATTTATGTAGTTTCGAAAAAAGGGCAAAAGAGAAAAAGGTTCAGTTTTTTTGTCTATTAATATTAATATATTAAAATTGGTTTTTTATGGGCCTGGACCCTACCTTGGGCCTCATAGGTATTGAAATAAAGGATGTCACATTAGAGGTATACATTTCGGTTTTTGGGCCTGAACCGGTTCGGGCCAATACCAATTACGGTTGGGCCATATTTGGTCAAACCCAGTTTGTGGTGAAACCGATTCGAGTCAAACCCGGTTTTAAGAAGGGTGATACCCAAACCGATAAGAACCGGATTGTATCGGGTTTAAACCGGTTTGGTTGAAACCGATTTGATTAAAAAATTATTATTTTTTTAAAACAAATAATTTATAATATTTTTTATAAAATTAAAAGAAATAATAAAATATAACAATAAACAAAACAATGTTATCTTTTATTTATTATTCTAATTTTAAAAATTACAAAAACATAAAATTAAATTGCAATACATTACAAAAAAACATAGAAATTACATTACATTTTATATTTTATTATTTTGTGTAGTGCTTCATCGAAACCAATTCTTCATCGGATAGTGGGAACAACCTTCCTTGTTCTACCTCATCGTCATTTATTTCTTGCACCGAACCTTGTTCGGACAACTAGACATTTGACATAAATCATAATTTACTCAAATAGTTTGGTTCCTCGTTGTAGGTATAACCGCAACAACGGTTGCCTCGGTTGACGAAGATCCAACACCAACAGATGAGTGTCCACTTTCAGAAGCCATTTGAGAGCGTTAAAAGTGTTTTGAGTGATTTTTTTTAGATTAAAAAGAAAATAGAGAGCGTTTTTTAGCCATCTTCGACGAGCATAACGTGATGAAATCTCTGAGGGGGTACATCTCATACCGTGAGCTTGCTGATGCATGATAAATTGGTGGATGCAGGAAAACCCGGTGACCTAGTTGAGGTAAGCTTCAACATTAACTTAAATAAATAGTTAAATACCCAACATGTATTTTACTTACTGTGCTTGGTATCTGATTGATTATTTTTGTTGAAAAGATCACTGGGATATATAGGGCTGTGACTGTGGGATTTCGCCAAACACAGGTGGAGATAGAAATTGAAAGAACTATCAAAACGACCTGATATTTATGACGTGCTTACGAGGTCTTTGGCACCAAACATATGGGAGTTAAATGATGTAAAGAAAGGACTCCTTTGCCAGGTATATCTAAATTCTAATCAGATGCTAAACACTGACATCCAAACATACTTTTTACGTGACTGTAGCTTTTTGATGGGAGTGCTTTGACACTGCAATCTGGGGCAGCCCTCAGAGTGTGCTGGGTAGGTGACCGCTAAGGGTCCAATATTTTAGGGGGTCAATTTTTTAAAAAAAGTTCTCGTTTATTAGTTAGTTGCATGTTCTAAAATCTAGAGAGGGCCTAATAAGTTAATAAACATTTTAAAACTCAATTACATGATAACATGTTTTAGAGAGTGCTCAATAAGTTAATAAAAAATTTAAAACTCAATAACATGTTACATGGGGCCTGATTAACATAATTAAGTTTAAAACAATAAAACTCGATACACCAATAACATCTTCAATCGATCGACCCCTTACACCATTCGAAGTCGAAGTTTGACAGTCGTCAGTCGCCCCCGCCTATGTGCAAAATCATAACTCACAATCGAAAATCGTTTTTGGGCTGTTTGCACAATCACAATCGACAATCACCGGGTTTGTAATCGAAAATTTTGGTTTACATTCGTTTTAGGCTGTTTGCAAATTCACAATCACCAAAATCGTTTATGGTTGTTTAAAATTGTTGACGACAATCACCAGGTTTGACATTAGTTTTTATTCCTAATGCCTCACAGGTTTAAATTCATTTAATTTTGGTTTTAAAAAAAATGATTTGGTCTAAAATAAAAATTGTTTAAGGGCCAATTTTACTAGTCGCCCAGGGCATCTAAAATCTCAGGGACGACCCTGGAGCTAACTTCGGGGGAGACATATTCTTCTAGTTTGTGATCCTGGTACCAGCAAATCCCAGCTTCTTCAGTACATATTCTTCTAGGTGGGAGGATCAAAGTTTTGGCTTGATCCGGTTCGTACACACGCTTCCGCTATTATGTTTTATACGAATTTTAAAACCTGTGTACGAATCCCAACATATCCGATAAGATAAACTCTCACCCAAATCCGTTCCTCGTATTTTCTCGAATATACTTCTAGCCATCGAGGATGTCTATGTTATGGTCCTACAATCTTCATCCTACTCTTTCCTCCACATCATCTTTTATGAGACTATTTTCTCGATCCCCTCATCGACTCCTATTTTTGAGCATCCTACTACTATCATACCATTATTCGCGGTTATTCCACCTTCTATGCTAACCACTTCTACTACTTCACTCTGATTCTTCTTCCTCATCCCCACCCTCATCCTCATCCATCTTCTCGTCATTCTCATATGATCGTCACTCGTTCTCGTGACCATACTAGTTAGCCTAAAGACTTTCTTTCTTGATCATATTCTTCTCCTTGTCTCTTCCACTCCTACTTTTGAGCCTACATCTTTTATTCAGGCTTAGAAAATGTCTGGTATAGTGGAATGCTATAAGTATTGACTTTGTAACTTTACACTCTAATTGAACCGGGTATTGGTGCCTACTCTCGCTCAAACCAACATTGTTTGTTATAAGTGGGTATATAGGATTAAGAGACACAATGAAAAATCTTTTAGTCAATATAAAGTCGGACTTGTTGTCAAAGCATTTCATTAGATAAAGGGCATTGACTACACATATATATTCAACCTGGTTGTCAAACCAACCACTATTATGTTTGATTTGTCTATTGTATTTTATCGAGATTTAGATAATCGACAAGTTAACGTCAACAGTGTCTTTCTTCATTGAGATTTATCTGAGACTGTGTATATAGATCAACCTCGTGACTTTGTTGACTTGATTTCCCCGCATCATGTTCGCTTACCGTAGAAGGCCCTTTACAATCCTAAGCACACACTTAGAGTTTGGTTTTCCAAGCTATCTACATCTCTTGCTTTCCCAAGCTATTACAAATTAATAACTAATATTTGTAAGATTTTCCTTATTTTATAAATATTTGTTAACTAGAGATTAATAATAGGATAGTTTGAAGTAGAAGAGAGATCAATAGAAAGGCATAAAGATTTATAGTGGTTTGAGTGGTTGTTAACGAACCCACTTACATCCATTCCTTGGTATCTACCAAGAATTTTTCTTTACTATAATCTTCTCACTAAACAATCTAGTGGTCACCTTTACAAACGTCTCACTTATCGGGTAGTGATCACCCTTTTAACGTCTCACTAATCGGGTAATGATCACCATTTCAACATCTTGCTAACATGGTGGGGGTTACCTTTACAAGCGTCTCACTAATATAGGTAGAGATAACCCTTAGAGCTCTCCTCTATTCTTTCTAGGATTCATCTCTCTATAAGTGTTTAGATAAGATATCAGAATAAGCTCATCAAACATTTATTCTCTTGCTCTTGAATCTTGAGATTAAGAATGGATAGATATAATCACTTAAGAATATGTAAATATTCATGGTTTTGAATATGTAAATATTCAGAGGTTGGTAAAAATGTTATAGAGAGACAAAGATGCTTAAATACCTAATAGGAAAGAGAGTAAGAAAAGTGGTCAGGGAATTTACGGTCGTTCCACGGCTTGAGTCGTCCATGGAATTTTTGATCAACCTGACTCTAAAGAATTTATCCGTTGTATTATTTAGAAAGAGAGAGAGAGAGATGGATTTTGTAACATTTCTTCTTTAACTGAGCATTTCCATATTTTTGTAACGCACCATGATTTGCCAAGACTGGTTTTGAAAACAATTATCTTGAAGATCGCATCCAACATTTATTTGAAAACAAATTTTATAAAATCATCTTTATAAAAAGTATGCTATTATTTAGAAAGAATTACACCAGTCCTTGTGGTATGTCCATATTGTGGTTTTGGTGCCTAAGTTAGAGAAATTGTACATTTAGCCCTCATTGTTCACTCAAACGTAGCACATTTGATCCTTAGAATGGATATCCGTTAAAAAGTTTATGTTAAGTTGACGTAAAATTACATGTTTGTCCTTTTACTTGATAACAAAAAAATATAAATATTTAACCCCAACCCTTCCCAGGTGGCCTAAAACAACCAACATCGTAGCTTTTGTACACTTCTTATTCATCTCCATTTTTTATAGCAGCTGTAACCTTTCTGATTTTCATATTTTTCTTATTTATTTTATGTCGTGCAATAAAAGACGATTCCGATTCCAACCTTACATGCATTTTTCATGTGCAATAACAAATATATACGCGTTTATTATATTACAATATTAACTAAAACCATCTTGCAAACCTCGAGGACCAAACTTGACCAAAAAAAAAAAAAAAAAACTCAAAACAACATCAATATTACAAAACAGCAAGGACTAGTCTTGAAACTTCCAGAAACCTACACAAGCACGGTCGTGCTTAGTCCTAAGCACGGTCGCGCTTAGTCCTAAGCACGGTCGCGCTTGTGCCATGACCACGGTCGTGCTTATCATTAAGCACGGTCGCGCCTCTTTTACAGTTTGACTCCGTAAAAGTCAAACCGACACAAATCTTTTCCAAAAATAGGTTTCAAACCTGTTTTAGAAATCGCGGGACTTGTAGAAGAAGTTATTCAACCAATTAAGCCTAAAACCCGACCAAATACACGTCTGATCGACCGAATTCCCGCGACTACGACCGAACCTTCCTTTTTAAATCAAATCTCGTAATTAAGACCAAATCAAGACAAATCAAACCACGATACGGACTTCGTACGACTCCTATAAGATTCTACAACCCCTAATTCGTCTAAACAACCTCTCTAATTCTCTGTCGATCAAGAAAGAGCCGCGATTCCTTTACCGTAGCCGTCTGCACTTGTTGCCAATCAAACCAAGGTAAGCAATAGTCCAATAGATTCGTTTCTTCATTCCAGACGAAAACCCTAATCTAATTGGAATCAATAATACACGATATTACCAATTTGAATCTAAGTTTTGATAAAAAAAATGGTTTTAAACGATCGACACGTTAAACAGGAGATAAATCTAATTAAATGGTGTCATTCGATTCGCAAACACTCTCTAAATGAAAACCCTAAGTTTCTAATCAGTTTTAATACAAGAATCAGGCGAATTGTGTCTGAAAAGGACCAGACACGGTCGCGCTCATCAAAAAGCGCGGTCGTGCCTGACCAAGCACAGTCGTGCCCGAGTGTGGCGCGGTCATTCTTACCGACCAAACAAAATCCTGACCTAGACAAACCCTAGACGCGGTCGTGCCGGGTACGAGCACGGTCGTGTCTTATGAACAGACTCTTGTTGTGACTTCTGACCAACCACGGGCGCGTTACCGACCAAGCGCGGTCGCGTACGAGCTGAGCACGGTCGTGCCGTATACGAGCACGGTCGTGTCCCCCTTAACAGAATCTTTATTTTTATTCTTTTAATTTGATAAAATATATTACAGTTTATATAATTATTATTATAAACTAATTACTGGAATACCTATATTTTCCAAACCAACATTAATTATTTAAACTTATACAAATAAATATATATAATATTCTAAATAAGTAAATAGTATTTTAAAACAAACCATACACGTTTAAACTTAAACAAATCCGCTTCCGACATCGAATAACGCAACTCAATAATACGTAATCATATATTGTTCATTAGGTCGAATCTAGCAATCTACAACACACCGCTGTTTTCCATTTGCTTGTGCAACCTACACTCTGCATAACACGTGAGTTACATAGCCCCTCTTTTACTCTATTTTATAAACTTTTGGGGTGGAACATGCGTTCTATTTACATGTTTTCAATTATACACATATACAGTTCCATCCTATGCATATACAATTTTGCGCTTTGTGCTTGAGTACTAGGTGTGTAGACCAATTATTATGCTCTTCATGTACAATCATTAACTATCAGCCGACAGTAAACAGTGGTAGATCTACTGAGTCTGACAAACCCACCCAGGTAGGGTGACTGTTACTGACAACACTATTTTGCGTGCAAGTTACAAAGGTTTGATTGTATAGGTCACCCGATAGTTTCTCTCCATAATTGCCTTAATTGTCATGTTGTATTGAACTGTATGCGCACAACACGTTTTTGCTATCACACGAATAAACCTATGTATTCTCACCAACTTTTTAGTTGACCCTGTTTTAACCATGTTTCAGGTACCAATGTTTGAAGTAATCAAGATATGCTACACATAGGATTTTTGGACCTAGAATTCAATTAAACCAGTTTATTCTATGTAATTTACATTTTTGTTTTATGGATTGGTTGTGTTTTGATTGAACTCATTGATTGCAATGAAAACAATTATTAAATATTCAAACTTTAGCAAACCATGAGCAATGAACAGTCTGCACGCTTCACGCCCCGACGTTTTCGCCGTCGGTTGGGGTGTGACAGATTGGTATCAGAGCCTTGGTTATAGGGAATTAGGTTATTAGACACCTTTGACCTAGACTATAACTTTAGGATACCCACTTATGCCATGCTTCATGATTTACATGCTATGTGCTACATGCTATATGATATATGCTACATGTTTTATATGTATATATAAATAACAACTTAAATAAACAATATCCCTACCCATATCCTAAACCACATATCCTTCATGCCTGCTTCCATGTCATCATCGACATAACTTGAATCATATTCTTAGACTTTGATCTATAAAATTTTCTTTTACACCCGTTAAGGTTTTTTAGACTTTGTTTAATTGTTAAAGGACACGTGCAATCTGGAAGAGTGACACCTGTATTCTGGGCTTTCTGTCTAGGAAAGTATTTCATATAAATCCCAATCAACCGAGGGATCCGTATGCTTTCCTGGGAATTCCCGGAATGAGTGTTTACTTATAGGCTAAAGCACGTCTTCTTGATAATTATATAAGTTTAAATTAACCTTAATATGTCATAGTACTCGAGTGATTATGTCACTATTTGAGTACAATCCAAACTATGAACTACTTATATCTATTTATCCTTTTATTTAATCCAAGAAATTCTCACAACTCTTATTGTGTCTAAATCTGTAGAATGCCTCCCCGTCGTGACAACAGCAACAACAGCAATAACACTGACCTGGCTGCTCTACTCACACAGCTGGTGAATCAAATTACCCAAGCCAACAACAACACTAATGGTCATACCAGTGGGAGTGCTAACACTGGAGGTGGTGGTGGTGCCAACCCGCCACAATGCACCTTCAAACACTTCAACTCCTGTAATCCCCTCAAATTCTATGGCAGCGAAGGAGCCACGGGACTCCTTCAATGGTTTGAAAGCATTGAGAGCACTTTCCTCAATAGCGACTGTCCCGACAACCTCCGTGTTCGTCATGCTACTAGTGTCTTTCAAAAAAGGGCGCTTACTTGGTGGAATGGTGAGAAAAGGACTAGGGGAGTGGATGTAGCAATGGCACTGCCGTGGGATGAGTTGAAGAGGATCATGACTGAGGAATTCTGTCCTCGAAATGAGATGAAGAAGCTGGAAGCGGAATTTTGGGATCTTGCTCAAGATAGTGGTGAAAGCTTAGCATACACCACCCGTTTCCACGAGCTGAGTCTACTTGTGCCACACATGGTTACACCTCTGTCTAGGTGTATTGAAAAGTACATTGGTGGTCTACCTAGACAAATTCAAGATACTGTGGTAGGAGGAAATCCTGCTACTCTGGAGGATGCTATCTGCTTGTCAGCCACACTTACTGACAACCATGTTAAAGCGGGTACACTTACAAGAAAGGGTGCCAAGAAAGTTTCTGACACGACAACACCTCCCGCTCATGTCAAAGAAGTCCAAACTGAACCATACCGCAACACTAGGAAGAGAAAGGTCAAGAACTGTGCTGTAATCACTCCGGCTGCTCCAGTAAATCAAGTTGCACCCATGGCTCAAAACCCAGCAAGGAAACCCTATGGGGGCAGCCACCCACTTTGCAACACCTGCAACTATCATCACCCTCCAGGCATACCTTGTCGTCTTTGCAACCACTGCGGGAAACATGGCCACACATCCAATATTTGTCGAGCCAAGGCACTTGCCAACCAAACCAACCCAACAAATCAAGCCAATCAACAAGCAACTAACCAAGTCATCCCAGCCGTTGCAAATGGACGTGCTTGCTTCGAGTGTGGCAACCCGAACCACTTCCGTAACCAGTGCCCAAGACTGATCAATGTTGACCAAGGCGGAGCTCGTGGGCATGCTTTCAACATCAACGCCAATGAGGCTCAGGCCAACACTGATGTGGTTAACGGTACGTTCCTTATGAATAATCGTTATGCTTCTATACTATTTGATACCGGAGCCGATAAAAGTTTTGTGTCACTAGACTTCGAATCGTTACTTGCAAAAAACCGGTCTAAACTAGAGAAAACCTTTACCGTTGAAGTAGCCGATGGTAACACCGTTACAATTGACACCATCATTTATGATTGCTCCCTAGAACTAAATAAACACACCTTTCCAATCAACCTCGTACCAATGCCATTAGGGAGTTTTGACGTCATCATAGGTATGGATTGGTTATCAAAGCACCATGCCGAAGTCATGTGCTTTGAAAAATGCATCCGTATACCACTCCCATCCGGTGAAACGTTGACGGTCTTTGGTGAGAAACCTTGCAAAGGACTCAAACTAATGTCATGCATTACCGTCCAAAAGTATATACGAAAGAAGTGCATGGTTTTCCTAGCCCATGTTATCCAAAAAGAAAACAAAAAGAGGAGTGTACAAGACATCCCCATCGTTCGGGATTTTCCCGAAGTCTTTCCTGATGACTTGCCCGGTCTTCCACCTGTTCGGCAAGTGGAATTTCGCATCGATCTTGTACATGGAGCAAACCCGGTGGCTAAAGCTCCATACCGGCTTGCACCTTCCGAGATGCAAGAACTTGCAAGCCAACTTCAAGAACTCGCCGACAAAGGGTTCATACGCCCGAGTCATTCACCGTGGGGTGCGCCGGTCTTATTTGTTAAAAAGAAGGACGGTTCATTCCGCATGCGTATTGACTATCGAGAACTCAACAAGCTTACAATAAAAAACCGCTACCCTTTACCTAGGATTGACGATCTCTTCGATCAACTCCAAGGTTCTACCTACTTCTCGAAGATTGATCTTCGATCTGGTTATCATCAACTCCGTGTGCAAGAGGAGGATATTCCCAAGACCACCTTCCGAACGAGATATGGTCACTACGAGTTCATGGTTATGCCTTTTGGGCTAACCAATGCACCTGCTGTCTTCATGGACCTCATGAATCGCATGTGCAAACCATACCTTGATAAATTTGTTATCGTGTTCATTGATGACATCTTGATCTATTCAAGGACTAAGGAAGATCATGAACAACACCTTAGGTTGATTTTGGATCTCTTGAAAACCGAACAGCTATACGCCAAGTTCTCCAAGTGTGATTTTTGGCTAAAAGAAGTGCAATTTTTGGGTCACGTTGTCAATGAAAAGGGAATTCATGTTGACCCCGCCAAAATTGAAGCTGTTAAGAATTGGAAAGCTCCTAAAACCCCTACCGAAGTTCGTTCGTTTCTTGGCTTAGCAGGTTACTATCGAAGGTTCATCTCTAATTTCTCCAAGATCGTTGTTCCCCTCACTGCCTTAACCCAAAAAGGTAAACCTTATGAGTGGGGACCGAAACAAGAAGAAGCCTTTCAAATTCTCAAGCAAAAGTTGTGCAATGCTCCTATCCTCACCCTTCCTGAAGGTGAAGATGATCTAGTTGTTTACTGTGATGCTTCAAACCAAGGTCTTGGTTGCGTTCTCATGCAACAAGGCAAGGTGATCGCTTATGCATCAAGACAACTCAAAATCCATGAGAAGAATTATACGACGCATGATCTGGAGTTGGGTGCTGTCATATTCGCGTTGAAGATTTGGAGACATTATCTCTATGGCACGAAATGCGTGGTGTTCACCGACCACAAAAGCCTCCAACATATCTTCAACCAAAAGGAACTCAACATGAGACAACGACGTTGGGTTGAACTCCTCAACGATTACGATTGCGAGATTCGTTATCATCCCGGCAAGGCTAATGTTGTAGCCGATGCACTAAGCCGCAAGGAACATGTCATGCTTCAAAGTGTCAAGATCCATTCCGATATTCAAGTTCGTATTCTAGAAGCTCAACATGTCTCGGTTACCGAGGGCAATATGTATATGGAAATGTCTTGTGGTGCTGAATTCCAATTAGAGACTAAAACCAATGGCTTGCTTTATTTTCTAAATCGTCTTTGGGTTCCCGATCGTGACGATCTCCGAGCATTCATCATGACCGAAGCACACAAGTCTCGATATTCTATCCATCCTGGTGTGGATAAAATGTACCAAAATCTTCGTCCACAATATTGGTGGCCTGGTATGAAGAAAGACATTGCTTTGTTCGTAGCAAAATGTCTCACATGTTCTAAAGTCAAAGCTGAGCATCAATGTCCTTCTGGTTTACTTGAACAACCGGAAATCCCCGTGTGGAAATGGGAGAATCTAGCTATGGATTTCATCACTAAACTCCCTCGCACTTCGAGCGGTTATGACAGCATCTGGGTGATCATTGACCGTCTCACTAAGTCCGCACACTTCTTGCCTATCCGTGAAGACTATAAGGTTGAGAAATTGGCCCGAATTTATATTGACGAGATCGTGAGTCGTCACGGTGTTCCTTTGAACATAATCTCCGATAGAGATGCTCGTTTCACTTCCCGGTTTTGGCAATCTCTTCAAAAGGCACTTGGTACACGACTGGATTTGAGCACGGCCTACCATCCCCAAACTGATGGTCAGACCGAGCGAACAATCCAAACCCTGGAAGACATGCTGAGAGCCTGTGTCATCGACTTTGGTGGCAATTGGGATTCACATTTGACACTTATCGAATTTTCCTACAACAATAGTTACCACACCAGCATCGACATGGCTCCGTTTGAAGCTCTCTACGGTCGTAAGTGTCATTCTCCCATCTGTTGGAACGAGATTGGTGAAGCACAAATCACCGGTCCCGAGTTAATTCAAGAAACCTCCGACAAGATTATTCAAATCCGTGACAACATTCGAGTTGCGAGAAGTCGACAAAAGAGCTATGCCGACAAACGACGCAAACCCTTGGAATTCCAAATCGGTGATCTTGTACTTCTAAAGGTGTCTCCTTGGAAGGGGGTGATCCGTTTTGGGAAGAAAGGCAAGCTAGCACCTCGCTATGTGGGTCCATTCAAGATCCTTGAAAAGGTTGGGAAAGTGGCTTACAAGCTCGAGTTACCTCCATCACTTGGCAACGTACATCCTACATTTCATGTATCCAACCTCAAGAAGTGTCTTGCTGATGAGAACCTTCATATACCTCTTGACGATGTGCGCATTGATGAGACGATGCACTTCGTTGAAAAACCAGTCGAGATTATGGATCGTGAGATAAAACAACTCAAGCGCAGCCGTATTCCTATTGTCAAGGTTCGTTGGGAATCTAAACGAGGACCCGAGTTTACTTGGGAACGAGAAGACCAAATGAAGCTCAAGTACCCACATCTTTTTGCTGAAGCAGTAGCCTCAACTAGTTGAATTTCGGGACGAAATTCCCTCAACATGGGGATACTGTAACCTTTCTGATTTTCATATTTTTCTTATTTATTTTATGTCATGCAATAAAAGACAATTCCGATTCCAACCTTACATGCATTTTTCATGTGCAATAACAAATATACACGCGTTTATTATATTACAATATTAACTAAAACCATCTTGCAAACCTCGAGGACCAAACTTGACCAAAAAAAAAAAAAAAAAAAAAACTCAAAACAACATCAATATTACAAAACTGCAAGGACTAGTCTTGAAACTTCCAGAAACCTACACAAGCACGGTCGTGCTTAGTCCTAAGCACGGTCGCGCTTGTGCCATGACCACGGTCGTGCTTATCATTAAGCACGGTCGCGCCTCTTTTACAGTTTGACTCCGTAAAAGTCAAACCGACACAAATCTTTTCCAAAAATAGGTTTCAAACCTGTTTTAGAAATCGCGGGACTTGTAGAAGAAGTTATTCGACCAATTAAGCCTAAAACCCGACCAAATACACGTCTGATCGACCGAATTCCCGCGACTACGACCGAACCTTCCTTTTTAAATCAAATCTCGTAATTAAGACCAAATCAAGACAAATCAAACCACGATACGGACTTCGTACGACTCCTATAAGATTCTACAACCCCTAATTCGTCTAAACAACCTTTCTAATTCTCTGTCGATCAAGAAAGAGCCGCGATTCCTTTACCGTAGCCGTCTGCACTTGTTGCCAATCAAACCAAGGTAAGCAATAGTCCAATAGATTCGTTTCTTCATTCCAGACGAAAACCCTAATCTAATTGGAATCAATAATACACGATATTACCAATTTGAATCTAAGTTTTGATTAAAAAAAATGGTTTTAAACGATCGACACGTTAAACAGGAGATAAATCTAATTAAATGGTGTCATTCGATTCGCAAACACTCTCTAAATGAAAACCCTAAGTTTCTAATCAGTTTTAATACAAGAATCAGGCGAATTGTGTCTGAAAAGGACCAGACACGGTCGCGCTCATCAAAAAGCGCGGTCGTGCCTGACCAAGCACAGTCGTGCCCGAGTGTGGCGCGGTCATTCTTACCGACCAAACAAAATCCTGACCTAGACAAACCCTAGACGCGGTCGTGCCGGGTACGAGCACGGTCGTGTCTTATGAACAGACTCTTGTTGTGACTTCTGACCAACCACGGGTGCGTTACCGACCAAGCGCGGTCGCGTACGAGCTGAGCACGGTCGTGCCGTATACGAGCACGGTCGTGTCCCCCTTAACAGAATCTTTATTTTTATTCTTTTAATTTGATAAAATATATTACAGTTTATATAATTATTTTTATAAACTAATTACTGGAATACCTATATTTTCCAAACCAACATTAATTATTTAAACTTATACAAATAAATATATATAATATTCTAAATAAGTAAATAGTATTTTAAAACAAACCATACACGTTTAAACTTAAACAAATCCGCTTCCGACATCGAATAACGCAACTCAATAATACGTAATCATATATTGTTCATTAGGTCGAATCTAGCAATCTACAACACACCGCTGTTTTCCATTTGCTTGTGCAACCTACACTCTGCATAACACGTGAGTTACATAGCCCCTCTTTTACTCTATTTTACAAACTTTTGGGGTGGAACATGCGTTCTATTTACATGTTTTCAATTATACACATATACAGTTCCATCCTATGCATATACAATTTTGCGCTTTGTGCTTGAGTACTAGGTGTGTAGACCAATTATTATGCTCTTCATGTACAATCATTAACTATCAGCCGACAGTAAACAGTGGTAGATCTACTGAGTCTGACAAACCCACCCAGGTAGGGTGACTGTTACTGACAACACTATTTTGCGTGCAAGTTACAAAGGTTTGATTGTATAGGTCACCCGATAGTTTCTCTCCATAATTGCCTTAATTGTCATGTTGTATTGAACTGTATGCGCACAACACGTTTTTGCTATCACACGAATAAACCTATGTATTCTCACCAACTTTTTAGTTGACCCTGTTTTAACCATGTTTCAGGTACCAATGTTTGAAGTAATCAAGATATGCTACACATAGGATTTTTGGACCTAGAATTCAATTAAACCAGTTTATTCTATGTAATTTACATTTTTGTTTTATGGATTGGTTGTGTTTTGATTGAACTCATTGATTGCAATGAAAACAATTATTAAATATTCAAACTTTAGCAAACCATGAGCAATGAACAGTCTGCACGCTTCACGCCCCGACGTTTCCGCCGTCGGTTGGGGTGTGACAGCAGCCTTTGTACGCTTCTCACTCGTCTTAACTATAAGTAACTAATGAAGATCAAATGACAAGGATATGTGTGTTCAATATTCGAATCAAATCGAATTTCAGATTCAAATCGAATTTCGAGTTTTTCGAGCCCGATTCAAATACATATATCGAGTTTCGAATTTGTGATTTTTTATTCGATTCGATTTGAAATTTGAATTAAAATTATACATTTACTTCTTTATTGTCTTTTATATACACATGAAAATTGGGCTTCTAACTTTATGTTTTTTTTATATTTAATAGATAGTAAGATCCAAACACAATTAGCAATTATCCATTTACCCAAGTATCCAACCCAATTCCAATTAACAAATACCTAAAATCTAAATCCTTAATATCATCTATAATTTGGAATAGCCGGTCTAATCTTGAACAACCTTTACCTCCATCGTCCTTAATATCAGTGAAGTATAAAACCCTAATACCAATCAACAGCCACCATCGTCCCTCATTATCAATAGTCTACCATCGTCCCTCATTATCGATAGTCCATCATCGTCCCTCCTTATCAACATTCCACCCTTGCGGCCTCGTTATCACAGTCCATTACTTGTTCCAGTTTTTCTTTGATTTAGATGTTTCCCTTTGACACTTATCTACCGTTGTTTAGATTACAAATCTTTTGACCAAAGGGTTGTCATCCACATATTTTGACACTCTTCGGTTCAATTCTGGCTACACGTCACGTTTAGCTTAAGATGACATATTAGAGCATAAGAGTTAGTACTTATATTTTTATGTATAAGATAAGATGTCATAAGATAAGAGTTAGTAGTTATATTCAGTTGAAGGCATATCTATAAATATAGGTGTCATAAGATGTCTTGTGTTGGAAGAGAAAATATTGAGAGACATTAAGAAAAGGAAACGACTTAAATAAATAATAAGATAAGAGATGAAATTCGAGTTTCTATATTTTAAACGAGAGAATATTTTTTTTATGAAATATATTTATCAAACATTCTTTTAAAGACATATACCATTTCTAAGCAATTTAGATATCTAGTTATTTGTGGTAAGTAAAGTGAATCTTGTTTAGTGCGGGAATGAATGAACGAATGAATGTACGGTGTGAGATTGAATGATCTGAATCATATGAGATTGATCTTTTTGTTTCTTTCTTCACCTGGAATTCTGAGCATTCAATCAAAACTCTGATAACCCCTTCTGGTGGGGTGCATTTGCAGACAAGATTCCCATCTCTGCCCATAATCCCATTTATTTTATTTTTAAGTTTAAACTAGAAAATTACCCCGCGCTTCGCGACAGCGAGATGCGCAGCTTAAACGGTTGAGGCGGTGACATTAATATGTCTAAACACAAATAGAAACGTGGTTAAGTACATAGAAGAAACATATGAAGTTACAACAACTCGGTTGTGGAGATCGAAACATAGATAAAAGACAGTTATATAACGGAACCGATGCTTTTTAGTCGGTGTCGGTCTCATTCTTCGCGGTACCAGCACGTTACCGTTAGTCGATATAACCCACGACACCTAAAAAATACTCTGCATTGAATAAGACTCCGTTTTTAATGAAATTTATACTGGAACGTCAAGAAAAAAATTAATTAACGAACGGAAGTTATCGAGTAAAAATCAGATTATATATAATACTGCAGTAAACGCGAAACTTTAGAAACTTGAGGGGATCAAAGTGCCAGTTTATAAAGTTAAAGATGAATTTTATCATTTCCTCAAAGGGATGAAGTGGTCGCGGCAACACTTCTCTTTAAGATTTTATGGAATTGCATAAACCATAATCCTAATTATTTAGTTTGATCTCTGTTTTTTCATATTACACTTGTGCTCACAATTTTATTACTTAATGCATGTTTTTTTAATAAAAAATAAATTTATTTTTTATGACAAATCTCTCAACCTAGTTTTTATATATTAAAATCACTTGACTTGTAAAAAATACATAAAAACATCATTAGACTAATTTTTATAAATTAAAGTCTTAAACTTGTATAACATGCGCGTGTACTTATAACTTTTTTAAATAATGAATTTAATTGTTAAATTGGTCAAACTTGGATAACGTGACATTCATCATTTTCCAAAAAATAATTTATACTATATTATTTTGATCAAATTAAGAGTTAAAAAGTCATTAAAAAAACAAAGTTAATTGCATTTTAGACAAGATTATAGATTTTAATATACAAAAATATGTTTAATAACTTTATCATGTATTTTTTACAAGTTAACGAACCTTAATAACCAAGATTAGATTGTGTGACATTTTCATAAAAAAAATAATATTATATATATATATATATATGATTAGGTTCAGGTAAAAATGATTCTAATTCTAAGAAGAGTGAGAAGGACTTATAGCTATTAGATCAAATTGTAGAAAAAATTTAATGTTTGAGATTAAATTGTAGGAGAAAAAGTTGTTGGAAGGGTATTTTAGTCTTGGCCACTTTTGTTGACTTTTTATCAAGTTCCCCTCTCATTTTTAAACGTTCATAACTTTTACATACGACATTATTTTTTCAAAAAAATTACACCATAAAAACGAGCGTTTTTTATCTTTAAAACGAGTATAGTGTCGTTATAAACAAAAAGGAAAAAAATACGTTTTCTAGCTCATTGTGTAACACAAGTTTAATGTGTAATACAAGTTCATTGTGTTATATGTATTTATCATTGTGTTTTACATTTTTCAGCTCATTGTTTAATTAGTCAGGTCATTGTGTAATACAAGTTCATCGTGTAATACAAGTTCATTGTGTAATACAAGTTCATTATGTTATATGTATTTATCGTTGTGTTTTACATTTTTCAGCTCATTGTGTAATTAGTCAGGTCATTGTGTAATACAAGTTCATCGTGTAATACAAGTTCATTGTGTAATACAAGTTCAATGTGTAATACAAGTTCATTGTGTTATATGTATTTATCGCTGTGTTTTACGTTTTTCAGCTCATTTTGTAATTAGTCAGGTCATTGTGTAATACAAGTTCATCGTGTAATACAAGTTCATTGTGTAATACAAGTTCAACGCGTAATACAAGTTCATTTTGTTATATGTATTTATCATTTCAGCTCATTGTGTAATTAGTCAGGTCATTGTGTAATACAAGTTCATCGTGTTATATGTATTTATCATTGTGTTTTACATTTTTCAGCTCATTGTTTAATTAGTCAGGTCATTGTGTAATACAAATTCATCGTGTAATACAAGTTCATTGTGTAATACAAGTTCATTGTGTAATACAAGTTCAATGTGTAATACAAGTTCATTGTGTTATATGTATTTATCGTTGTGTTTTACGTTTTTTAGCTCATTGTGTAATTAGTCAGGTCATTGTGTAATACAAGTTCATCGTGTAATACAAGTTCATTGTGTAATACAAGTTCAATGTGTAATACAAGTTCATTGTGTTATATGTATTTATCATTGTGATTTACGTTTTTCAGCTCATTGTTTAATTAGTCAGGTCATTGTGTAATACAAGTTCATTGTGTAATACAAGTTCAATGTGTAATACAAGTTCATCATGTAATACAAGTTCATTGTGTAATACCACGTCTGGTCATTGTGTAATACAAGTTTATTGTGTAATACAAGTTTATTGTGTAATTAGTCAAGTCATTGTGTAATACAAGTTCATTGTGTAATTAGTCAGGTCATTGTGTAAT
Organism: Smallanthus sonchifolius; assembly: GCA_023525975.1. Classification (NCBI taxonomy): domain Eukaryota; kingdom Viridiplantae; phylum Streptophyta; class Magnoliopsida; order Asterales; family Asteraceae; genus Smallanthus; species Smallanthus sonchifolius. The sequence continues at coordinate 3,012,914 of CM042022.1, forward strand.
ACAAGTTCATTGTGTTAAATATTTTTCATCATTGTGTTATATGTTTTCATCATTGTGTTTTATGTTTTCCAGCTCATTGTGTAATTCGCTCAAATATGTCAGGTCATTGTGTAATATGCTCATTGTGTAATATCAGTTCATTGTGTAATATCAGGTCTGATCATTGTGTAATATCAGACCTTGTATTACACATTGACCAGGTGTATTACACATTGACCTGATGTATTACACATTGATCTGATATATTACACATTGACCATTATGCCCTCCTTTAAAAACAATAAAATGACACATGTCAAGCTTAGAATCCTTCTTACCCTTCTTATTTTTAAAACCCTTTTTTACTATAACCTAACCCTATATATATATATATATATATATATATATATATATATATTGTATTAACTCTATTTTGTGTACTTTTATTTTCAATACGTGTCGTATATATATAGAACCCAACTAATTAATTGGTCGACGGATTTATATTACAAACACGTTTGAGATATTAGTTAGAGTCGTTAGCTTTTGTGGTTGGAGCAAGTGCCTTGCGATTATATCCTTGCGCTCCGAAGCTTCATCTTATTCTTGGATATGCGATGTAACTCCAACAATGTTGTTGATCGTCTCGTGATTGAACTTTGACGTACACGGAGTTTGATTTTATGTTTATACATACATGTTAAAATCACATGTTATTACTACGATAGTTTAAATATATATAGTTGAAATCGTTTATCACTTTAATGATCTCAATTTCAACCGTCCGTGAGAGTGTGGGGTCGATCTCAACTCAATCTTTTGAGATCTAAAAAAATGTATGTATGTAACTACATTGATCTAGCTTTAAAGTTTGTTCCATGGGAAAAGAGCTTGGTCGACACCCTAGCATTCCACTGTCTTCAAGAATGTCCATGGTGTATTACTTTTGGTATAGAACCAAGCCATCCGGGGTTCTTGCCACTTCGATACCCTGGCAAACTTATCAATATGGTTTTCGGTCACGATAACATCAACAACATATATTAGGATAGAAACAAATAATTCGCCTTCTTTAAAAGTGGACAACAAATGATCTACATTTGACTGTTTGAACCCAATTTGTTGGAGAGTAGTAGTGAATTTTTTATACCAATTATGAGAGGTATGTTTTAAGTCATATAGAGATTTCTGAGTCTGGTGACTCGTGTTTCTTCTATTCTGGAAAACCATATGGAATTTTTATATAGACTCCTTCCAAATCTCCGTGTAAGAACGCATTTACATCCAGTTGGTGAATTAACTAGTCTCTTTTGGCAGCAACAGCGAGAAGGGTTCTCATAGTAACAAGTTTAGCTACCGGAGCAAAGGTGTCGTAAACAATCAACCCCTTCCATTTGGGTGAAGCCTTTTGCCATGAGTCACGCCTTGTATCTTTCGATTTCTCCATTAGGTTTATATTTAACTTTGAAAACCCATTTGGAATTGATTGCATGCTTTCCTCCCGGTAAGGCTTCGAGAGTCCATGTTTTATTTTGCTCAAGAGCTTTGATCTCTCGTTTCATGGATTCTTTCTAGTTTTCATCTTTTTTGGCTTCATGGAAAGATCTTGGCTCACCATTAGTAGTGATGGCCACCAGAAAGGCTTTATGTGAGTTAGAAAATTTATCATGAGAGACATAATGAGTAAGAGGATGTATTGTCGAGGACCTGTGATCGGGTGTGGGCTGTGTATGGCCTATCGATGGTGGCAGCCAGACATCAAAGTCGCTAGAATGTTTAGGTTAAACTCTGGTTCTTTTTTATCTTTGGGGCTAGATAGGACGACCCTCATCAACCTGTGCATTTTCTCTTTGGGGTTCGGCGGGACAACCCTCGTTAACCTGTGGATTTTGGACCGTGTTTGTGACGCCTTGGTTGCTATGGTGACTGTTGGGCTGATCAACGACTGTAGAAGAATGGTCCTGATCTTCATGATGAGGGAAATCACCCACTTCTTGATCTTGTTCCAAACGGCAATCCGGATCGTGTTCATTGGTTTCAAGATTCTCATATTCCATTTAAGACCTATGACCTATGACTATCCTTTCCATATTTAATCGGAACTTCAAAATTGTTTTTCTTATTGCTTTCGGCTTTGATTTTAGCAATTGGGAAGACATTTTCAGCAAACTTCACATCCCTTGACACTGTCCACTTCCCATGTTCTACGTTGAGTATTTTGTAGCTTTTGGTACCTTGTGGGTATCTCAAAAACACAAAAGGCCTCCCCTCACTTCAAACTTGTCTCCCTTGGACTTTGTACTTCTATAATATACCAAATATCCCAAGACTTTCATATGCTCATTACTTGGTTTTTTATTAAAGACAATCTCATATGGCGTCGTGTAGCCAATGAATCTGCAAGGCAATATATTAATAATATATGTAGCAGCAAGGACACATTCTACCAAAAAAAAATTAGGTAGACTAGCCTCAAACATTAGTGAACGAGCAGCCTCAAGTAGGTGTCGATGCTTTTGTTCCATAACACCATTTTGTTGCGGTGTGTGTAGACAGGTGGTCTCCAATATGATGTCTTCTTCATTGTAGAAGTCCATCATGTGATTGGAGGTAAACTCATCACCATTGTCACATCTAACCCTTTTAATTAATTTTTCAAATTGGGTTTTTATCATCTTGTGGAAAATTTTCAAGTAATCCCTTGGTTCATCCTTTCGTTTAATGAAAAACACCTAAACCGCTTTACTATAATCATCGACAATAGTACAAAATAACTTGAGTGTGAAATCGATGGTTTCCTATATTTTCCCCAAACATCACAATGAATTAAATAAAAAACTCCATTAGTTTTAATAAAACCCTTTGGTAAAGGAGAACGATTATGTTTTGCTTTAGCACACGCATCACAACCATTGTTTTTAGAATTAAAAGAAACACATTTCAAAAAATCAACTTGAGATAACTTAGTGTCTGATGTATGATCAAGTCTCTTGTGTCATACGATATACACCCTTTTCGCATTTTCACACACCAACCAAGTTCCTCGAGTGTAAGCCCTGCCTAATACATAAATTAGGAAAAAAAAGTCACCGAGCAATGAAAATCTTGATCCAAACGACTCACTGAAAGTAAGTTGCTATTGATTCGGGTTTGCAAAGAACTTTTTTTGATTTTGGCACCACTTATTAAAGAGCAACTCCCCCTTGCTTCCACCGGTATGCTATCCCTATTAGGTTCCCCATTAGGTATAACAACTGGTGTTTTGTTTTCTTTCTTTTCACTTGTTTCAAAGAAACGAAGGTCATGTATTATATGTTCTGTAGAGTCGGAATCTATAATCCATTTTTTTGTGTAGATAACTTACCTGCCATGTTTGACTTAGGAATTTTATCACCTTGTGAAGTTCCTTCTCCTTATGTGAAGTCTTTTTAAGGTTTGGTATTGATCCTTGGTCAGGCTTGCAACTGTCTTTAGCTTGGCATCAACGCGACCCACTTTTGGCCTTTCCTTTTCTCACTTCACCTTTTCGGTCACTACTTCGGGTATCCAATTCATTCAAAGCAACCCTCACGATTAAGCCTGGTTTTTCCACGGTGGGTGCAATGTTCTAACTCGCATGTGTTAATGCGCTTTGTCTCCTTTTGCCCGATTTTATTCAAATATCCTCATCTTGTGCCCTCTCAACGATTTTGAGTCGACGTCTAAAAGGAAGTCGTCTCCATTTGTGGTCTTTTCATGGCAGCGATTGTTCCTTGTTGCTCGTCCTCAGACACTAGTCAGCATGCCTCCTCCAAAGTAGGGTTTGGTTTCATGGCAAGTATCCGAGTCCTTATAGTAGAGAAGTCGATGTCAAGACCTATGACAAACTCATACAATTGTTCCTTTTCTTTGAACTCATTTATCCTCTTTCCAACATCACAAGAATAATTCCCACAGTCGCAATGGGGTGCAAGTAACACGGTGTGAATCTCGTCCCACAAAACCCATAACCTAGTGTAATAGACCGAGATGGAAGATCCTTCTTAACCTAGTGTAATAGATCGAGCCCTCACCAAGCTCTGATACCAATTGTTATAATTGAACACAAAGAAAGAATAATTAAACTCAAATGATTTCTCTTATTGAAGATTGAAACGATTACAAAAGAAAAAGAACATTAAGAACATGATGAAAATGAATGACTAATCTAATCGCTTCTATGAACCCTAAAACCCCAATGTGTAGCAGCTAATAACCGGCTAACTAATAGAAAATGAAATTGACAATTTTAGTCCCTCTAGTTTGGTTAACTATCAATTAACCCTTTAACTATTGACTCATTGAATTGTTGACTTTATTAAGACTTTATTATCACATTTACATTGCCTGTGTTTTTGAATTATGTAGTTAATTTCTACAAATTCTGTATTTTTTAACTATGTAGTTTAAAGCCTAACCTTTTTAATGAGACCAAAAATTTATAAAGTTCAAACAAACCCAAACTGTGAAACCAAACCTTTAGTAAGGACCGGGTTGAGTCAGTTTCAGTTCTTTGATGGGTTGGTTTTAGTTTATAGAGATTTAAAAACTATTACATCATATGGTTTTCCTTCCCTCATATAGTTTTTTGTAAAAGCTTTGTTAGAGCAAGATGCAAAAGCTTTGTTAGAGCAAGCTTTAATCTATGTCCGTGCATATTATACTTAAATGTTTTCTATTTTTGTCTTTATGTTGTAAGTTCAAGGTTTTTATTTTGTCTTTGCGAATGTGACTAATAATGTTGAAATTGGATTACTTTATTTTGTAGGCTCAAATTGACAATTTGTTTCAAAACCCGGCTTTTAGAGATCAACTCCAAAAATTTATGGGTTCGAACAATTCAGCAAATGGTGACGACAACGAAGATGATACCGGCGACGGGGATGGGAATGACGATATGGATTAGCCATGTTTACGGTTTTCATGTATTTTTATGTTTATGACAATATTTTGGACAATATATGGAGTTTTTTTGTTTATGTGAATGGAAATATCGAATTTGCATTGGTATATATTTAGCAATCTGTTAAAAACTGGAAATATTGAAAATAAAGCAAAAACCTGTAAAACGGACTTTTGGGCAATAGGGGCGACAGTGGAGTATTAGGGGCGACAATGTTGCCACTAAAAGTTAAGCAGACCCGGAAAAGATAGAGTATTATTAGCGGCGATAGAGCAATACAATGAGTAATAGGGGCGACAACCTGGGCAATTGGGGCGAACCAATAGGGGCGACCTTTAGCGGCGATATGTCGCCGCTATTAGCTTTAGCGGCGACATCTTGGAGTATTACCGGCGACAAATGTCGCCCCTAAAACCCTGAAATCTTGTAGTAATACCACATGGACAAGAAATCCAATTCACTCTTTTTTTTTAATTAGTCTTGAATAGAATTTTGAATTTTTTCATGGATTTGATTGTGCAATAGAGAGGGACAATTTTTTGGTGTTGGCATGTTACAAGTTGAAATTGATGAACTTGATCACAATCCATATATATATATATATATATATATATATATATATATATATATAAAAGTCAAAGACGTTAACTCTAACTTGGACATACTTAAAACCATCTAGGTGATTGTATAAATGGGTTGTAATCAAGTTTTATATGGGTGGTAGTTGAGTTGTGGGGTTATAATAAAATTGTAATCTAGTTAAAATGGTTGATGGATTAAACTTATAAATTATATATTTTTAATATTGTAAAGTTTAAAAGAGAGTACTTAAATGGGTGTATGTATGCAAATGGCCAGAAATGTGCATCACTGGCCCTTGGGCCAACATTTCATATCATGAACAAAAAGACATAATAGTATGAAGACAACATATATCAATTCTAACTTTCTTCAATGGTCCAAATAACCTTCTTTTTTCTTGAAAATTGCTTGTATTATTATTTTCTTATTTATATTCTAAAGAGAACAAAAAACTTTCTTGTCAATCAATCACACAACAAAAGCAAATGGTGTCCAATCTCATTTCTCTATCCTTCTATCTTTATCTTTATGTCAAAAAAGATATATCAAAATGTTGAACCAAATGGTGTCCAATCTCAAGATTTATAATTTCAAACATATAGCTTTTTTGACATTACTAATGGCATAAAGTATAATTAAAAGTAAAACAAATTTATACACATAGGAAAACGCATACTTGAGATCGTCTTGCATGGGAGATTCATAAGATTGAATAAGAAAAAGGTAAAAAAAAATCGAGTTTCAAAAACTGATCACAGCTCTTCTTGATCTTTGAATGTTTGCAGAAACAATCACTTATTTGAAGATTTATTTATAAAAAGATTCATCTTTTTGACATGGGTATTGAACCAAAAGTGACTTCAGAAACTTTGAATTAATCACATATGTTTAACTTTAATCCAACATTACTAAAGATAACGAGTTTGCACCCCCTTTGAGGAAAAGTGAACAGAAACCTAAGCCTTCAAATTTTTTTTCATTTTTATAATGGCTATGATTTACTAAAACAGAAGCACACTAGCAAGATGCTAGAGGTTATGAATGGATCATGTTACATGGAGTCTAAACTAGCATTATATGGATCACATGATCACTCGATTCAGTTAAGATTGCCATTTCTGCGCATACCGGAAATCCAATGAAAAAGGAAAGAAAAGGAGACACATATGTTTTCTTCATCAGATAAAATATATATTATATAGTTAGGGTAACATCTTTACTATAATTAGTATAATTAGAACATATGATTTGATTAAGTTTTCTTTGTAACAATATATTCTTATTATATTCCTATACATAGTTTGATTAATAATACATAATACCTTGCGAGTTTTTCATTATTTCATATTTTCCAGGTGTTCTTGAGTTGAAAGCCATGCTGATCCTATGCAACCACAGAATCTAAAAGGTGGTTAATTTGCACAACCACATCAAAGAACCGCTTAGCGATTAAGCCATGCAAATGGAGTCGTGTACGCTGCTGAGATTGTTGGCGAATCTTGGAGAACAAGTAGGAGATAAATTCAAGTTTGGTTAGGATGGTGATTGGCATTTAAAGTTCTTAGTTTATGTTTATCTTTATTAATTTAGTGTTTGAGATAGAACATGTTTGTTTATTTAATTGGTTTATTAGTATTCATATTAGATTAGGAGAGTTAAGTGTTTAGTATAAATATAGGTCCATGTAATCAGTTTATGGTGTCGAGTTTAGCTAATAAGAAAGAATTCGAGACGGGGTCTCCAAAATAAGAGTGCTCGTGTTTTCTTGATCCGATTGTTTCCAACAAAGAGTTCCCATTTTCCACCATTTTAATATGTATGACCATAATTCTTTAATAACTTTTCAATTAAAAAAGATGAGAATTCGGTTAATCAATTAAGACCATAGGCTGAATAATGTATTTGTTTGGATTTTTATCATCACATTGATCAAAGTTGATTTCAGGTAAAACAACACAGAAACAATCTGGACCAAAATCTATGCATCCATCGCCATATGGTGAGCTTTAGAACAAACAATTGAGTTTATTCATTCTTAATTAATGAAACAAAGACGTAAATGTTCTGGATTTTAAAAGGTTCGCTTTAGTAAACCAAGTGCACCATTTTCGTCCTTTTAATTCGTACTGTATAAGATGGTGGATTCAAGAAACAAAAAAGATTTGATCTTTAAGGCAAAACAAATTTCACCAAGGCAAAATAACGTACACCTTCTTTTGACATTTTGGTTAGGATGGTGATTGACAAATTTCACCAAGGCAAAACAAATTTCACCAAATTTCACCAAGAAAAAATCCATAATGTACTGATCCCGTTTAGCCTAAACTCAAACCTGCAAATATCGTGTAAGTTCGTGTGTTGTAAACCTAACATGTCAATTTCTTGTCAAACCCGTCAACTCGTGAATACGACATTTTTAGCACCTCCTAAGCTTTATTTAGTACATTAATTCCATTAATATGTAAGAAAACTAAATAACAATACATGTATATATATTTTTTTTGTATATACAACGAATTCACATGATATATATTGCTTTAAACTTGCACTGTTTGTAAGCCAAATCAGTGAATGAGGTTTCATATGAGAAAGGGAAAACACATCCATGTGGACCAATCTACATTTTACTTTCTGGATTCAATAAAGAAGCCATATTCTATCTTGACACTTACTTGTGTCATCAATTGCAAACAACCGTTGTGTAAAACATTAACATGAAAGGTATCGAAATGTTAGCTTTTAGAGTTTTAGAAAATTTACCAAAAAACTGGATCACACACCCAAGAATTAAACATACAGCAGACAAATAAAGAATTCAAATTCTATATATATATATATATATATATATTGTTAAATTCATCAATTTGCAAAATGCTGAATTATTTAATTTTTAACACACTTTAATATAATGACATAATATACAGAATATTAATCTTTAACTTTATTATTAATTAAAATATATATATATATATGCATGCTAGTGTGTGAATGGATATATAGATCTGACAAGAATTGTACTTAGCATGAATAATATTTTCTTTAAAAAGGTGAAATCAAGGACTTAATGACAGTAAAATGATAAAAGAATTAAATATAAGAGTGAGAGATACCTACCATGCAAATCAAGAGTAGATCTGGGAATTTGTTGTTACTTTCTTGATTTTAATTTTGTAGATTGATTCTCTCTCTATCTTCCCACAGCTTTATTGAACTGCAAAGTTTGAAACCAAATAACGAAAAGACAAAAGACAGATCCAAATATCCAATAGATCAAGATTGAAGTATGCAGTTCAAGAAAGCTGTGGAAGAACAGAAAAAGCACCATTTTTTCAAGATTCTTCCTCTTAATTCTTGATCATAACCCTAGTTATATTAGGGTTCTTGAAATCACACTCACTGTGTGTGTTTGTGTGTGTAGACTGTGATGAACATCTTGAGGGTGTGGTGAGTGTAGAGGAGAGAAGGGGCGGTATATATAGGAAAAAAGGGTTTTTTATTTACCACCAATCCCAAGAAGAATATTGGTGTAACACAACTCTGATCATACCCCACCTTGTTTCCAAGCTCCTGTCGTTTATATATTATGTAATAATATATAATATATTTAACTTTTCTTTTTAACTGAATATTTCAATGGTGTAACTAATATTTGTTGAAATTTTCAAAAATAAATACATCTTTTGTATAAAAACTGATATTTATGCAGATATAAGTTAACCTAAATATTATTGGAGTTAAGACTTTTGAAGAGAAATATCATATATAGAAAAATGCAACAAAAAAAAGACATGTAAATACATCCGCCTATAAGTGGGTTAAAATTATGGTAATTATAAGCTTTGACATTTCACCACATTTTTAGGTAACAAAACCTAAAAATGGGCATTATAAACTTCTAAAACCTTCACCTGACACCATTTTGGGTAATAGTGTTTGCTTAGTTAAAAATTAGGTTATGTTGCACTTTTAAAATATGTAAACCAATTGCTAGAAAACCTAGCTAGCTCTAAATGTAAAAGATTCTAGTTTCTTACTATAACCCAGGTTTTGTTCTCACCATAAACCTGACATCATGAAGCCACCCAAGTGACACCACCTAATGACTACTTTCTTCATAAAAAACTATCCTAGAAAAACCGTACGTGTAAAATCTCATTTCTGATGTAATAAACATTTCTCAATGCGTGTAGGAAAGTTATCCCTTCCCAAGAGGTTGAGGGTTCAAAACTAATAATGGAGTAAAAAAGGTGTAATAGAAGAGTAAGATTAGAGGGTGTGTGAGTTATCAATTCTAAAAAATGTAATAAACTTTCAAAAATTGATGTTCATATTGTATGTATCAAATAAATTGATGTTCATATTGTATGTATCAAATAAATTAATTTGATGTTTTCTGATTTATATCATCCACTTTTCTTTTGAGACGTGGATTTTGAATGGTTTTAACACGCAAATGATTATTAGTATCATTGTTTTATTGTTATTATTATTACTATTAACATCACCATACCCACCATAGGACGACCGCCACCTCCACCTCTCTTCCTTTACACCATCCTCAACAAGCTTCGAGGCTTCCACCCACCTCCAACCTACATATGTTGCCTTCACTACAAGATATAAGGGCTATATGGTGACGAGGTCTATAGCGGCGACATGGAGTCAATGGCATAAACAGGTCTACAGCGACAACATGTTGTCACCATAACGTAATTCAGAATTTAGGTTTTCAAAGACGTATACCGACAACATATCGTCGCCACAGCTAATGTGTGTACTGTGAAAATGTAACCCGCCATTTGAAAAACGTGTCCCGACGATGTGTCATCGTAATTAACTAAATTATATATTTTTTCCATAACTTTTGTAATACTTTTGAAAGAAGAACTATGCAGTTTGCTAACCCTATGGCGACGACATTGAGAACCCTAAATCAAAACTTGACATTCTGGGTCGATAGGCAGCAACAACAACGATCTCTCCCACCTCCATGCTCTCTCTCGATACACACCACCTCCCTGTCGTCCGTCATCGCCGCCAACAACCACCACCACCATCCTTCCTTCCGGCCGTCGTCGTCGCTCACCACCACTCCTTCCGTCTCCATTCCACTATCGCTACACACCACCACTATCCTTCATGCCTCCTACCTACAGTCCGTCGTCACCGTCAACAACCACCTATCTCTCTCGATACAAGCCACCCAATGCCACCTCACTGCCGGTCCTAGTTCTAACCAATGGGTATTACAATTTCTTTTCATTTTTTTATGTGTGTTGTTTGTTGAAATGTCGTTTGCTTTTAGCTTGTTTATGGTTTCAGTTATCAACACATTACATATTAGTGTCGACTTTAATCTAATCTCAAAAATTAGGTTAAGTCGGATTTGGGTTTAAACTAGAAAAAGATCATTTTAGCTTTAGAAGTAGGAACTCTGAATTTAACATTTAAATAAAACATTTAGGATTTGTATGATCTTTAATGAAGTTAGTATATTTTGGGTTTGTATGTATGTGCATATGTGTTTGTATGATTGTGTATGTATATGCATATGCATATGCATATGTATGTGTATGTGTGTTTGTATATATGTATATACATATGTATGTGCATATGTGTTTGTATGTATGTGTCACCACAAAAAAAATGTCATTCAGTGACATACAAAAAATGTCACAAAAAACAAAAAATGTGCCACTAAAGACCCCTTTAGGAATGGCCGACACACAAAAAAAGTGTCACTAGAAGCGCTACCACTAAAGCCTTTTAATGACACTTTTTTTTGCCACTATATTAAAAAATGGCTTTTGTGGCACAAATTTTGTGTCGGTAAACACAACTTCTAGTTAAATATTCATTCTAGTTTTAGGGACACATAAATTTTGCCACAAAAATCACATTATGCCACTATAGACGTTTATCATATTAGTTTTGATTAATTAAAACATTATTTATTTACAATATAAAATTAAAATAAAACTATAAAAATATAGAAATCATAATATCATCACTTCAATTAAAAGTTCGATCGTATTCAAAACATATTCCAAATGTTTACAAACAAATATCTAATAAGTGTAAAATTATGTCTAAATATCAAACATATAAAATACAAAACTAACAAATGGTTTGAATAAAAACTCGAAAGTTCATTGCATTCATGAACCTATTTCACAATCTTCATGTGAGTAAAATGATCTTTGTGTTAACTCCTTCTTATCAATGATACTAGCAGTTACCTGTTAAAATTATAAAGATCTTTCAATATTAGTAGCGAATCTAGGATTTTTGTCAATGGATGCAAAAAATGGACTTATCAAAAACGGGTCAAGGATGCCAAAATTAATCCTATTAAAACAGGTCAAATAATGATAACTTAGTTAACTAAACATGCTAGAATTACCACAACCTAAAACAATAAAATGAACGCATCCAAAACATGTATATTGAGCAACCCAACTAAACCAATCGACAAAAAGAAATAATTCAATTTGCTAACCTTTTAGGCTCGCATGATGGCTGCTCGAATAGGTGATTGGATTCAAGCTACTCAGTTTTGAAAATTTGCGATTGAAAGAGGGGACGTGTGATATAAAAAAAATATGTTAACCGATTTGCTCAGCCCTACTTCTGAAGAAAAATCTGAATCTTCTTCAGACAGTTCTTGTTCTAGTAACTCATTTTCTTCCTTCATTGCCTTTATGTAATCATAAGTTCTCATTCCCTGTAAGTTTATGAGATTTGATTATTAAATGATATAATATGTGCATCTATTTATTACTAAGTATAATTTTGGGTTAGTTGTGGATATTTGACCTATTTAATTTGTGTATCATTATCATAGTTTAAGTACATTAAATAATTACCTTATATTGAACAATGTGTACTAAGAAGACCATCATCCATACCAAGAAGCAGTGGCATCTGAATTGCAAACAGAAAAACAAAATATTGACTTCTGCTTCTTTAGTACTTAATTAACAGAAGCAAAGTGAAATTTTTTTTAAATGGCTAAATATAAAATTGGTCAACCGCGCAGTAAAATAAAGCATAAAAAGATACCATGACCTACCAGCAACCCCTGTTTGTAGTTGCTGCTGCAAAGTTTTCAAGATTGTGGTTTGCCTCAAAAGGCTCTAACACTAAGGAATTCCAGTAGTCCAGGCAAACTTGTTGGAAAAATTGAGAGATTAAACAAATTGTATCTTAATATCTTATATCTTATGAACAAAAAATAAATAAATAAATAAATAACAAAAAACATACCTTGAAAACCTCTGTGTTATCAACATAAGAAATGTTGATGAGATACTCAAGGCCAATCCAAAGGAAATTGATGTTTTCTTATGAGGTCTTAGTACAGAATGACTAAATTTGAACTTCAAATTTCAATATCAAATCTTGAATTCCATGCTCCTAAAAGCAATAAAGCATAAAAACGAATTAACTCACAGCTTTAGCGCCTTGCTTTATCAGCAGCATTTGGCACTACTACATCTATTTTCCCATATTTCTACACAGCCATAATCAAAGCAGTATTTGGCACTACTACATCTAATTTCCCATATTTCTACACAGCCATAAGCAAAGCAGCATTTGGCTACTACATCTATTTTCCCATATTTCTACACAACCATAAGCAAAGATACTAAGATTAAACAAAGTTTCATGATCAATTTAAATCATAACCAACAAGTACTTGGTGAATCTAAGATGCTTAACTGAATGCATCATATAGATATTTAATTGTAATCCTATAAATATGAGATCATAAATAACAGAATCATAGATATACAACTTAGATTTGAAAGTTGAAAACAACAAATGATTCTTCCAAAAATTGTGCAAAACTAATAAGAATTAGGTCAAAGTTCATCCTCACCTGAACAATCTGATCAATGAGATTCTTTCTCTGTTATGTATTAAAAACATGGCATACCAAACCAAACACTTCAATTCCTTATGCCTTAAGCTTCTTCACTGCATCATCAACATTTTTCTAAAAGAACACAATTTAATTTTAACAATCGATTTCATCTTTTCAATTCGTATAAACAATCGAACACACAAACAAATCATAATTACGTTCAATTCACGTTCAGAAACATAAATTGGTCGAACAAGTAATCCTAATTTGGGGAAATTGAATATGAAGGAAGATAAACCTCACGGCGAGAGGATATGACGACGGAGGCGCCTTCTAAACCAAGCCGGTGAGAGATATAGAAACCTATGCCTTGAGTTGAAGCGATGACGATTGCAACTTTGCCTTCGAATCTTCTCCCAATCTTCGATTCCTCTATTGTTGTGATCGAGTGCTTGTTTAGTTTTTGGTAAAATTAGGGTTGTGATAAAACTGATCCACTAATTTGAAGGCGCAGTGAAGGAGGAAAATCGAGTTTTAGGGTTGAATTTTTTGGAATTTCAGAAGAAGCAGTGAGAGAGGGAAATCGAGTTTTAGGATGAAATTTTAGGGTCAAACAGTGACATAAAAACTAAATGCTTTTAGTGAGTGTAATGAAGATCCGAGCCACCCCGGGTTTTAGTCCGGAGTGCGTTTCGCTAGCGGGTCTTGGCCCGTGTAGCGGCGCAACTGTTGTCAAGTGGCAGCAGGCTCCATGGTTTCCCGGTGATAGCCTATGCCCCTCGTACTGAACACGCGGGCCCAGTTCAGACAACGTAGTGGTCAGGTTGTGGGGTACGGGTCTCCGATTTGGAGATGTAACTGCCACGTAAAAAATAAAAGTTACCTATAAAAAAAAAAGCAATGGCATACTTAGGGTCAAACAGTGACATAAAAAGCTAAATACTTTTAAAAATGTGTGTTATTAAATGGCTTTTTTTGTAGTGTGTTTGTATGTATGTGTATGTGTGTATGTATATGTTTTGTATGTATTTATGTATGTATATGTATGTGTGTGCGTGTTTGTATTTATATGTATGTATGTGTTAGTATTTAAGTTCAATGGGGGTTGTTCCATCATGATGTTTCGATTTCTTGATTCCTTTTGTTGCTGCTTCGCTTTCAATTGAAACCCTCTTCAATTCTGTTTGATTTCAAGGTCGAATTCGTTGGAATTCTTTCTAAATGATTGTAATTCGAGTATTTTTTGTTTCCTGTTCTTGATAAAATCTACCCTTTTTCTTGATTTTTGGGGAGAAATTAATACAATTTTGTTGAGAACAAAAAAATTGTATTAATATATTGAAATGTACATGAATTCTAATCAATTTATATTATAAATAGAGGAAGAATTAATGCGGTTCTTAACATATTGTTGGTTCTCAAAAGAACATACCCCTATATATATATATATATATATATATTTTATGTTCTTGAGTTGGATGTTAAGAAAAATAAATAAATATTTTGGGTGTTTTTGAATTAGGGAAAAATTGAAGCTAAAAATATCAGGATTTTGTTTTTTAACTTGTTTATTTAAACATGTTAAACATGGTTTCAAGTTGAAAAAGGGTTGACATTTGGCATGCTATAATCGAGCTGATAATAAAGTTTTAATGGGTCAAACAAGTAGTAATCGTCCTTGAAAGGAATGTTCCTTTCCATTATCCTTGTTGGGACGCTGTTCCTAATGAGTATAAAATAGTCATATCTCCCACACTTCATGTAAGTATACAATGTAATGTTTTATTTGTATTTCAATTTCATAATTTTTAGTTCTAATTACTTCATTTTGAAGCAATTTTTTTATCTCAACAGTTTCAAAGACACAAAGCATTGGGAGGAATAAGGCTCGGAATCCATGTGGTTGAGCAAGAAGTTATAAGGACCGAAAAACAAAACTGAAAGCACATTTTGATAAGTTTAGAGGTTATGAAAATGTTGAAACGGCAAAAATAAATCCCCCATGTAGACTTGATCAAGTGGAGTGGGTTCGGGTCATCGATGAGTTGTTCACAACTTAAAATTATATGAACCGCTCCCTTAAAAATAAACATAATAGATCAAAACAACCATATACAAATTCTCATGGGAGACAATCTTATGTAGATAAGCGACACTTGTAGGTAAGAAAAATTATTAGTATTATCCAAAGATGAATTAACAGTTATTTCAAATCTCAGTAATAGTATTTTTGTTATTTACAGTTGAAACAAACCGTGCACACAAGTCATCTTGAGGGTTGGAGAAGGATGCATTACAAGGAAGGTAGTGGATGGTGTAACGCTAAGGCAGCAAAAGATTTAATAAGTTAAAAGTTTTCATATGTATGATGTAAATGGGTCGAAATGATCTGAACTCACTTTAATAGACTTAATATATCAAACTTTTAGTTTAAATGGGTCAAAATGACCCGAACCCACTTGAATAGACTAAAAGTTGAATATTATTGCTTGTAGTGTTGCTATTAATGTAGGTTCATTGCATTCTAGGCATATCTAGCTCGGTTAGACGTACCAGCAACTGGCTACTGATAAACGGAAGAGCCACCCCCTGTCTTTGTGTGCATTTAGGCATTTTAGGATTATTTGTGCTTACTTTTAGTTAAAATGGGTCAAAATGACCCGAACCCACTTTAATAGACTAAAAGTTGGATATATTAAATGTATTAAAGTGGGTTCGGGTCATTTGACTCATTTAAACTAAAAGTTGGATATATTAAGTGTATTAAAGTGGGTTTGGGTCATTTTGACCCATTCAAATGACCCAAACCCACCTTAATACACTTGATATATCCAATTTTTAGTTTAAATGGGTCAAAATGACCCAAACCCACTTTAATACACTTAATATATCCAACTTTTAGTTTAAATAAGTCAAAATGATCTGAATTCACTTTAATAAACTTAAGAGTAAATTACAAATTGTGTCGTTTAACTATAGCTCAAATTACAAGTATTGTCCTTTGTTTTCAATAATTACACTCGACGTCCTTTTTTTGAAACCTTTGCACAGTTTATGTAACATCCTGAAATACCGGCAAAACAATAAAGAGATTACAGGAACGTATAAAGGGAATAACAATAATAATTAGATCATAGGCTCGAGGATTGGGTCGTGGGCTGGATTCGCGGCCCGGGAAGAGGAGGCGCAAGAGGGTAAAGCATTGCCTTCCTCCTTTGTCACCCCACTTCATCATCACCTTCACCCACATTCTAGAGAGAGAGTAGAGAGAGAAAGCTTCATTTCACACCCGAGACCTTCGTGTTACTTGGAATAGTTGCTCGAAACATCTCTGAAGGCTGGAGAAGGAAGATCAACGCATAAACAGGTAACACATCATCCTCAGGCTCGATTTCTGGAACGAAAAGTGGGTTTTAGGGTTTATGAGGGTTTTCAATCAAATATGGGATTTTTACGTGTAAATTGGCTTGAAAAGTATGGATCTAGCTTCATGGAAGCTAGATATAAGTTTTGGACGTAAAAAGATTGGAACTTGGATCAAAAACGAAGAATTTGATCAAGAACAGTCGAATCGTCCGAAATCTCGATGACCGGTCCGAAAACATCCGAAAACTATTTTCGGACGACATGATTTCGGACAGATGTTTTCGTACGAGATAGTTCTCGGACGGAAGATTTCGTACGAAAAGGTTCTCGAAACCAGTGATTTCGAACGAAATAGTTACTGAGTAAAGATATTTCTAATTGGTTAGTTTTCGCCGAGACAGATTTCGGTCGAAAAAGATTTCCTACAGATAGTTTTCGGATGAAACATATAGGTTATAACCTTGTTCCATTCATGACCCTTGACAGATTTGTTAACATCCCACCTAGCTCGAGGTTTCCTTGTTAAGTGAGATAAACCCAGTAGAAGTCAGCTGAGTTCTTATTGCCCTTTTTCTTAAACGGTTTTGGGCTGGCATGCATACTGTTAAAGAGATAGTTTAGAAGTTAAAGAATATTTTATAAGAATTATATATTTTTATAAAATGAAAGATAAAGAGTTAAAGAGTATAATATTACCTTTTAAACAAGTTTTGAAAGATAATAAGGAGCTAAAGTAAAGAACGATAAAGGAGTGTACTTTGGTATAACTCGACAGAGATAGTGACAGTGACAAATACCATGTTATATGCTTATGTGTTAATATGTGCTATTTGTCTTTGTGATTACATTTCTATTTTGTGTAATAGTGTAATTGCATTTGCATAGTAGTTGCATAGTAGAAAGTCCTGCAGACATGCTAAAGTAGAAGTCTCACTCTGAGGTGTGAGCAATGCTAAAGGAGTCTTTCCCTGAGGTGTAAGCAATGCTAAAGGAGTCTTATACTTCGGTGTAAGCGAGAAAGTCCTACCCTGATGTGTGGGCAATGCTAAAGAAGTCTTGCACTGTAGTGCAAGCGAGAAAGAAAGTCCTACACTGAGGTGTGGCCAGCGCTAAAGTAAAAGTCTTACCCTGAGGTGTAAGCAGAAAGGGATTTGGTCCTCGGATCATGATCCATATGAGAGAAAGTAAAAGCCACTGTATCCCTTTAAATCTTGATATGAAACTGTGGTTGTTGTCGTGTGCTTGTGGTGAATCTGTGTTGATAAACAAAGGTAAGTTCGAATACATGTGTCAAGTCTAATAAAAATAAAGACATACAAATACATTGGAAGTAATAGTAAAACTAAGCAAAATGCATATCAATCTACATCAGTGACCACAACTGTTCGATGCAAAAACTGATGCTATTTGACCCGTTTTAAAATAAAAACAACCCAAATGGGTCAAAATTGTGACCTTTACTTTTTATACCCATTGTTTCAGTCATTTTTGCCTTTTTGGTTCACATTTATTTATAATTATGGAATTTTTTTGTAATTTATAATTATAAAAAAATAAGTCATAAGTATTATCTGTCATTTGTTAATTTTACAAACAAAGATGAGGGTTTAACACTTGGTCTATAGTAACATGCATTTGGCACAGAACAATCAAAACACACACACACACATGCAAAAGATATGCGTTAAGCCCTTAGCAAGTAAACTCTCACCGTATCTTCAGCTCTGAAAAAACATTGACTTGAGAAATATAATTCTTTATTAACGGTTTCAAACATCTCCACAATCCTAGCAAAAAAATCTGGCTGTCCTTCAGCCTGACAGAATCAAGTAAACAAATAGATATCATCTATCAATCACGTGTCACATATTCAATCGAACGAACATGGTTATAAGATCAGCATCTTTGGAGCAGACATTACAGTTTGATCATAAACATTATGCTCTGCTTGGTTTCAAGCAAAATGGTTTTCCAATATTCATGTGTTTGTGTATCAAAAGTTTTCTGAAAATATTTCTAATTTTCTTATAGACATTGGACCAATACTCCTGTTGGCACTAATATTCAAAAGGTTTGTAAATTTGACAAACTTTATGCAAGTTTCACATTTATATAAAAACATAGTAACAAAAGATTGCATAGAAACTATTTCAGTCTTTATAAACCAAAAAAAAAAACACCAAATAATCATTATTGCATAAATATTCAAAAAGTTTATAAATTTGACAAATTCTGCATCAGTGAGTTTCACACTCATGAGAATACATTTTATGCACAACCCATAAAATGAACTAGGAACAAAATAAGTTAATTAGAAGCTCATCTTGACATAAGCATCATCAAAAAGGTCAAAAAAAATATCATCAACAATAGCTTTGGTATAATGGCACTTAGCTTGAATAATCTCCTTTTCCAATTCACTGACAAAATAAATAAATAATCAAGCAGATGATATTATGTTACCTAATTTCTAAAATTATAAGAAAAAATTACAACTTCTTTTACAAAAACAAACATAATTTTGTTGTTTGATCTTAAAATTACAAAACTCTGTTTTTAGAAATTATGCTTGTTTTCAAGCACACTTAAAAGAAATTGATTATTTCAGTAAAAATAAACAACTAAGCACTTTTTTATTCTTTCATCCAAATACCTAAAGTGACTTAAAAAGAGCAGAAACCTTAACAAACAAGCAACAAACGAAGAAACTCACCCATCCGATGACGCAATAACCTCCACTTTCTTCTGTAACCATCAATTACAAAACAATACATGTTTACATTCGATTAGTAAAACAAAAATTAAACAGGGTAATAATCGGAGGCACGCGTGAAAGTATTACCCTTTTATTCTTTGTTCCAGTGATCTAGTTGCATTTAGAGTCTTGATGTGTTACCTTTAACCATTCAAGAAGAAGTTGAAGTTTTGCTTTTTAATTGTCTCCCATGGACGGCAGTGGTATGATTTAGGGTTTCAGAAGAGGGAGCTCTAGAAGAAATTGAGAGAAACGGCGAGGAAGCGAGAGTGACGGAGATGAAAAGGGAAACAGGTCAATTAGATCCGCGTGTGATGTTATTTGGGTAAAAAGAGAATGGGCGGGAAAAATAAGGTGAGGGTGGATATATTAAAATGGTGTCAGAGTGACAGATAGATTAAAGTGTGTTCGGATTATTTGACCCATTTAAACTAAAAGTTGGATATATTAAGTGTATTAAAGTGGGTTCGGATAATTTTGAATTATTTAAATGACCCGAACCCACTTTAATAGATTAAAACTTGGATATTATTGCTAGTATTGTTGTTATTAATATAGGTTTGTTGAAATTTAGGAATTGTTATCATTTATTATTTATAGTTGAACATGTTGGTTATCCATTTTATAGCAGATATGCTGCCGAATTTTAGTAAAAAAATTAATATACGTTTGTTGTATTGTTTAATGCAGGAAATGATTCATCGAGAGTATGCCAGATTACAAAGTGAGGCCAGTGATTCACCGGTTGATGAGATTGAATGTCTCACACGTGCCTTAGGCGGAAGGCTTGGGCATACACGGGGTGTTGGTCGAAAACTAAAACATGTTTCCCTCGACGTGACTGCTAGTACATATGTATCCCCCTCACAATATGATGAAATGAAATAACATGTGCGATAATCGAATGAAAAGTGATCAACTAGTTTTGTTTATTTTGTATATATATAATACTTTGAACAATTTTACAAACATTTTAAATATTTTTAAATGTTATGATAATTTGTATTAGAATCGAACTTAGTTTGCATGAATTTTTAATGTTTTTTTTATTTAAATCAGTCGTAAAACTTGTAAAAATAAAAAAAAAACAAAAATATAAAAAATTCATAACCTATAGCAACGACATGTCGTCGCCAAATACTCAAAGCAAAAACAAGCATTAAACTATGTGGCGATGACATGTCGTCGTCATAGGTCTAAAATTAATTTTAATAAATATTTTTTTATTTGGAAAATGTATTTGACAACAACCCTATAATGATGACATGCCGTCACTATAGGCTAAGCTGTGGCGACAAAGTTTTCCACCTTTAGCAGCTAAGCGATGGCGACGACTTTTTGGGTCTATAGCGACGACTTCCGTTGTCGCCATAGGTTCGATTTCTTATGGTGCTTCCTCCACTATAAATTTCTTTGACGGTTTTAAAAAAAGCTACTGTTGTGTTCCTAAAACAAGGTTTGTAGTCGATTTATGGCGTTCAATGCATGTTAAACTATCACATGGCATCAAACTTACCATGAACTATTTTAGGCCCAAATTCGCTCTTGTATAAAACTTTTCTCACACTAACGTTATGGAGCTGTTGCAATTCAAGTTTTGTTCTATCCCTTAATTTTTTCTACCCAACTTTAATTCTCAATTCGTAACAATAGATCATTTAAACCCTAACCATTTTATAACATTTAAATGCAAGACAAAATGCTTAGTTGCAAATTTATTAAAATGCTTAATTACATATTAAAAACGCTTAATTGCAACATAAAACACATATGTAACCATAGAAAACTGTAATTGTGTTAGATGGTGGTGCTGCTGCTATGGTCGTGGTCTAGAGAAAACAAACCTAAGATATGTTATAAGGAAATTGTGTTAAACACGTTTCAATAAAAGTCTGCTTCTTCTTATTTTAGTTTATGTTGCTTCTTATGTTTTATTTTGTTGCTTTCTTCTATTTGTTTCTTTATGTTATGTAGCATTTACTTTGTATTGTAATTAATCAAATTTACAAACGATATCATCCTAGAAGAAAAAGAATTGGTAAAGCGAGGTGGTTCACCGATTCAGATTTCCGAGAGCACGAGTTCGATTTTGAGCCTCAAAGTCCCGCCCTTCTTTCTTGGTTTCGGACCGATATTGGCACACCACTTTTCTTCTCTTCTATTTCTTTTAATTGGCTCCTTCTTTATCATGTTAGAAAGGACTTCTTGTTACTATCCCTTCAACTCTCACCCATCATTGACAAATCTTTAAGCTTTTTAAATTTCATGATAGTGTTTATATTGTTATTCTAAAGTGTTATCATATCTATCCATCATTTACATTTAGTCATATCAAAACAAAAGTAAGATTTCGGTCATCATGACATTGTCACTTCATAAAATTTGACATCCTCGTATCATTTAAACCCGTATATATACTCATAATTTGTTGAATAAGTAACTTCATATATAACTACTAGACTTTGGTCTAGTGGTTATTGGCAATGAAGGATCAACCTGCCCACGCAGGTTCGATCCCGAGCCAACCCGGGTTTTAGTCCGGAGTGCGTTACGCTAGCGGGTCTTGGTCCGTGTAGCGGCGTAACTGTTGTCAAGTGGCAGCAGGCTCCATGGTTTCCCGGTGATAGCCGAAGCCTCTCGTTCTGAACCCGCGGGCCCGGTTCAGACAACGTAGTGGTCAGGTTGAGAGGTGCGGGTCTCCGATTTGGAGATGCGACTGCCACTTAAAAATGAAAGTTGCCTATCAAAAAAAAAAAAGTAACTTCATATATTTGTCATATACTTTTGAAGCTAAGAGCATCCGGTATACCTCCATCATCCACCTCCGTGATCTGATGTGGCACCATCACTTGAGTGATACACCACCTCCTTGTGGTGTGATCAAATGGCGTGAAAAAAAAAATCACGAGAGAAGAACAAGTGATGAGAGAGTGGGTGGTGAGGTGGCATTGGATGATTGAGTGTGATCCAAGTAATAATGGGAGAACACCACCCACTCTCCAAGTGATAATGTTAGGTTTGAGTATCACTTGAAGGGATCACGTGTGTATACCGAATGCTCTAATTAAATGTGCGCTAATTAATTAAACTACACAACTTTAAATTTATTTGACCGTTAAATTAACCTCTTCTTCATTTTGAGTTTTATTAGAGCATTCACAATAGCTCTCCTATCCCCATCCTCATAATTACACTAAAATCACTATTTTTTCTCTCTACTTTTCAATTAAATAATATTTTTTTTATACTTTTATCATTATCTTTTCTCTCTTTTCCACTCACAACCACTTTAAAAAAATATTAAAAAATTATACGGGTGAACAGTGTTTCCCCCAAATATACAAAAAATTTATACATTTTCTCTCTCCTCCACTCACAACCACTTTAAACCACCCTTTAAAATATAGAGAACTCACTCACATAAATATAGGAAACCTACTGTGAATGCTCTTAATTATACGCCATACCCCAAATAAAAATAAATAAAAAATTATGCCAGTCAAAACAACAATAAATCATATCTTCATTCCCATAAAATATAAAGTTCTATTCTAGCTTTTATAATATTACAAATAGTTCATTCGGATGTACAACACGTGTATTATTATTCACAGAAAAAGTTAAGTTCTATTAAATTTTAGACTATAAATCTAGTTGTTTTGTATCAGTAAGGTACTATAACTTTTAATAGGTTGTAGGAGTCGGGTTATGTGAGTACTTGTGTGTAATTTTGGCGTACGATCCCATGGGATTCGCGTTATGTGAATCTTGTGTGTAATTTTGGCTTACAATCCCTCACCTTGAGATCCCGTGATCTAAAATTTCAGATATCCGAATTTTCAGATAATTCAGATTCAGAATTTCGGATATTTCGGGTTCGGTTTCGGATAATGATACTTTTGAACACTCCTAGCTATATGTACACTACAAATCAGAGGATCTTCATCGACAGACAATCTGTTGTCAACCTGTTGGTGAAGGAAGGAATCATTAGTGAAGGTTTGTGGAGAAATCGGGCGTGGGTAATGACTTCACCAACAGATAAACAACCGATATTACCGGCGGATCAAACTATTTTGGGAAGTAACAACTTTGAGTATTGAAATTACAGGTTATCAAAAGATTGAGGGTCATAGAGTAAACTTTACTTTCTTCAATAGAGACGGAGATTTACTATGGCGCGAAAATTGCAGCAAACAAGAGACCGCCTCCAAACTAGGGTTTCTATCTACAATCAATCAATCCCTAAATTTTCTCCAAATTAAACGAGAAGCAATGGGGGATTTCACGATCCAACTCGATGAACTGAAAACCCTCTTGTCATCTTATGCTAGTATCAACTCAAAATCAGAAAAATCGTCCCTTTACTCGACGTTATTACAACTCCAAGAACACTCCACTACTGATCCTTCGCTCCTTCAATCGCTAGCTGATTCATCTCACGTTCTTCTGTCAATGATGGCGAATGATATTTCACACGATGACGAGGAAATGTAAGTTTTTTTTTCTTAATTGATTGTTGTATTTGGGAATTGGGTATTTCGTACATGCTAATGTGTGTGTATGGATTTGTCTAATTGCAGAGCTTCACAGGCTTTGAAGTGTATGGGGTTCATGATTTACCATCCATCAATTGTTATTGGTATCTCAGGTTTGTGCATTGATTAGTTAATTAGCCTTATTAAGGAGTTGGTTATGTATTAGCTAAATTTCGCGTCTTATAAACAGTATTACATGCACTTTTGGATTCGGGGGGTTGATGTTTGAAAGTTATACAACTTAGTTAAAATTTAGGAAACGGAAGATGATGCATATGAAATGCCTTAAATGAACAACCAAACTTAAAGTTATTTGAACATACAATCGTCTATCTATCGGGAAGTCGATAAGTACGGTGTCTTTTAGACATCACATATATAATATTCTAGTTACAAAACTTAAATGTGAGTTCAGACATAAAGTGTTGATGTTGGGAGGCAGGGTTTGAAACCGCTGTCTATTGTGTTTGAAACAAGGAACAACGAGGCAAGTAAGACACTGTTGGGAGGCAGGTTTTGCATTTGAAACGAAATGCTTCGATATCATCTGTGGGACCCTATCTTCACTATCGGGTCTACTCCTCAAAAGTGCATCCCCAACTTCTTTACGAATTTCACAGCGCGGGAGTAAACAATGGTGGCCAATTATAGTTATATTAATATCCAAATGTGGTGTTCTCAGACACACGGCGACAAATAAGTCTCGATCATCATGCCACTGAGCATTATGACTCTAAGCTAGGTGATTGCAAGAGCGAAAGGTGAGAGTACCTCAAATGCTACGTTTACCTTAAGGTTTTCTGACGACACGTAGCTTCATGTAGGCAAACACACATAAATCATCGGCAAGATGAGTAGTGGTATCTTCTATTAATTCTTCAATGGACTCATTGTCTATTTGCTTCGGTAGGGAGCCTTTTCAAGAAGAACAAAATCTATGTGTCGTAGATACAACCACATGTAGATTGTGAAAGTTGACTTCGACCAATGTTGTAATGTTGGTGTTCATGTTGTGGTCAAAATATACCGAGTTGAACTTTAAGCTTGAGTATTGGAATCACTTTGGGATTGCTAATGGGAGATTCCTCTATAGTCAGAGCGTACCTACATCAAGCTACGCCTTAACAATCACAACACATGTGTTGTCGACCACTACCCGAGAAAGTGTAAGGCACCCTCACCTTTCGCTCTTTCAATCACCCAACGCCATAAAGCTTAGTTGAATGATTAACGAAATGTATTTGTGTCCATATACATTTGGATATCAAGATGATTATAAATAGTCAGTCTGCTGTTTACTCCCCACTATGAAAATTCACAAAGAGGTTGGGGATTCCCCTTTCTGGCGTAAAAATGACAATGAAGATAGGTTCTAGTTGGTGGTTGTACCGTTCCATAGATTAAAATGAAGGATTTTGTTTCAACTACCCCTTTCTAGAAAACCGAGAATGCTATTGTGTATGCCTTGTTGCTCGTAAACATAGCCGATGGTTGTTTCAACAATGCTATAATAAACACAAACACACAATAGTTAGAAACTCATACCTATGGCTCAATGCTCAGGAACTTGCTTCCAACATCAGCTTTAACACTTTCTATGTCGTCATTTAAGTTTTATAACTAGCATATTATTTATGTGACGTTTAAAAGACAACGGTGGCGTACTCGTCATTGTTCTGATAGATCGACATATGTATGCTTAAATAATTTTAAGTTATGGTTGTTTATTTGTGGTAATTCATATGCATTATCATTTGTTCCCTAATTTTAATTGTTGTGTAACTTTGAGACCTAATCCCCCTCTCTTAGGATCCAAAAGTGCATGCACTTAGTGGGATGAATGGGGGTCTAATATTCTCTCAACATCATGTTTTGTAATTAAATAATTGTGTTTATGACATTAGAAAAATGTTGAATTTATAAAATTAAATATAAAAGTTAAGGGTTATATTCGAAATTTATGGAACATTAGCAAAAATTGATTTTCTTTTAAAACTAATCTTTTTAAAACCTCGTGGTTTAACAAACTAAACCCAAAGCCCGGACCCACGGTTGAACAAACTAAACCTGAAGCCCGGACCTGGTTCTACCTTTTATTCACAGAACCCCTAAAAAATTTTGCGTGGCCTGATCTCCTCTTTCCCTGTAGCTTAACTAGTTAAATACTTTCCTCTTTTATTACACGAACCAGGTTGAGAAAATATATAAACGAAGACTGTTCATTTTCCTCGACCTAACCCTGGCACCGACCACCCCTAAAATAGCATACTGACCTTAGGACCTAACCAATTGATTGCCCTAAGGTTCCTTATTACGAAACCATAACAAACTAAGCTTAAAATCGAAGCTTACCTAAGGTTTCTCATAGGTAATTCATTACTGCTTGGAACATTATGTTGGTTTATTCATTTATTAGTTTTGTAAAGTTGTAACTTGAAAGCTTATAACATTTAGAATAGTTATTTAAATTTGATTGTTTAATCTTGTTTTTATGGGTGTGGCAGGAGATGATGCTGATATGGTCCTTAGTTCTTTGCAGAAGGTCATTTTGTCAACTCGAATTAAGGTTAAAATTGCATCTAGCTTGAAATCACATACAATCACTTAAAAACATGTGTTCATTGGTGCCAACTTATATAGTTCAATTGCAGTCTGTTTGTAATTTAGGAGTATGGTGCATCTCAGTTCAACAACTAAATCCATTGTTCTTAAATGCACATATTGAATCTTTGGTGCGAGCAATAGTTCATGCTCTTGACAATCCTTCTGGATCTCTATCAACAACTTTTGAGGCCATGCAGGTATGACAATGTAGTCAAATGTGGTCAACACCTCTATCTTTTTTTTTGTCTTTACACTTTTATATGATAATTTCTTGACCTATTTTTATTGTTATTTACTCTAATGGTTACTGGTGCAGGCAGTGATGAAGTTGGAAACTCAAGTGAATGAAAAGATGAGAGACGCATCAAATCTATGGGGTCCACCAATATACAGAAGACTTGTTAGTGCAGATAAAAGGGAGAGAGATATGTCAGAAAGATGTTTACAGAAAATTAAATCTTTAATCTGTCCCCCTCCAGCAGATCTCTCCAAGGTATATAAAGATTACAACATTATGGTTTGAAAGTACATAATTCGAATAATAAAGTTGTTCTAGTGTGACTGTTTCATGTCTTGATGCAGCTTTCACAAAATTAGGGCTCGTTAAACTATGAAAATTTGTCTTTAAGGGTGTTTGGATTTGTGTTCTGGATGATTATTGTGATTTGAAGTTGCAACAAAATGTTTTAATGTTTGGATAAACGAATTCTGCTTCTGATTATCTAACAATGATAATCATTTTTGGATAATGATTTCATACTAGCCGCCAACACAACAGATTATCTAATGGTAAATTAAAATTACTTATTTATCTCTTCTTTTGACCTAATTTGAGGGACTTAATCTCATCCATCAAGCATCTCCTCCTTCGTAAAAATGACATATTAGTCGTTTTATTTGTTAATTTTTAAGTAATCACAATATGTCAAATCAAACATCTAAATAAACTTCAAACAGCATACGCACATCCAAACACTATCTTCTACAACCCATTTTATTGCATCTTATATTCAGATTTTGATTGTCACATCAGATAATCACTTTCAAAACGCATATCCAAACGCCCCCCTTATTTTTGTTGGTTTTGTAATGAGGCTATTATGTTGTTTAAACAGGTAGTTGTTGTGGATGTTAAGAGAAAACTACTTCCTGCAATGGAAGAACTGTTAAAACAAGGCATGAAGATTCAAGCAATGCAAGCATGGGGATGGTATACTCGCCTAATAGGATCGTATGCCATCAAAAACAGGCACTTAATTAATCAGCTATTAAAGATTCCTGAGCAGACATTTCCTGACAGTGACCCACAAGTCAAAATTGCTTCACAGGTAATTTTCTTAAATGGGTCTGGTCAAAGCCCGTCTAGATGGGCTGATCCATTTCCATTTTTTTCCATTTCTTTGAACTTAAAAGTGTCTTGTTTGACTAGTTTGGCCTGTTTTATTTTTAGCCAAGTTTTTGAATTTACCCATAATGTTGGACATAAAATATAGTCTCAATCAATCCATTTTTAGGTAAATGGGTTTAATTATGGCAATTAATTGTAACAACTTCATGCAGGTTGCTTGGGAAGCTTTAATTGATGCTCTGGTTGTTCTGCCAACACAAGAATCTACAACAAACATTGCAACACAGCAAATATATGAAGATAACAATGGTATCTTTGAAACTAACAGATTAAACAAGAGTATTAAACTCATATTGACACCCCTAATTGGAGTTATGTCAAGCAAATGTGATTCATCAGTCCACTTATCCTGCTTAAATACTTGGAATTATTTGCTCCACAAACTCGACACCTTTGTTAACCACCCTTTAGTCATCAAATCAGTTCTTGAGCCTATGCTCCAAGTGGTTTTTCGAGTGGGACCGGATGGTAAAAACATCTGGTTTTGGAAGTTCTGCTTGGATATTATTGATAGCTACGCGCTTGCAACAAAAATAGATGATGGAAAGCATTATTCCATCAAATGGTTGCCTTGGAATTTAGGTCAGTTTGACTTTTTTGTCAAAATGGTTGACATTTTCGTCAGTCATGGGGAGGTACGGTGTTATGCTGCTTTAAAAATATTTCGTTCTTCATTAAGAAGTGTTCAACTTAATCTATCAAGATCAAGTGTTCCTTTTAGTGAGGTTATGTCATGCATCAATACAGTTATTAACTGTCTGAAGAAGATATCAGAAAGTGGTATCGGTCAAACTTTTCTTGACTTTATAGAGATCGCTACCGAGGAATTACAACCGTTGATCTTGGGATCTCCTTTATACAAGATGAAACTTGACACCAGGTATTCTGAAAACATGAATGAAATGAACGAAGACGAGAATATGGTTTCACCAATGGTTTATTTTATAGTATTATATTTTCATAGCATGATAAGTTCAACTTCTGATAGGAAAATGTCAAATTATGTGACTTTCTTGCTGCGGTCTTATGATTCTTATGATATTCTTCATACGTTGACATGTTTATTGTACAAATTCTTGATACCCAACTGCTTAAATTACTGGATTGTTATAGCAAGTTGCTTGAAAGATTACATAGATGGTAAATCAGAGCCTGATGACAACTGGGATCTTGTAGTCTCTCGTTTCTTGGCTTACCCTTTCGTCCTTTTCTCATTGGGATCACAAAAGAATCTTGATTGTGTAAAGATTGTTCAACCATGGAAGTCGATTTACACGCCTACAAAATGCTGTGAAAATTTATTTCCAGTTTTTGATCGGTTTCTTGAAGATTATTCCAAGATTGACCCTACAGAAAATACTCTGGGTGGTTATGAATTTCTTTCCTTTTGTGGAGATGCCATTATATGTATTCTTGAACATATTCTTAAATCATCAAATGACGTTGGCGATCATAAAAGACTCCATTGCACCAAAACCATGCAGTGTGCTGCCAGGTCAGTAGAATACTTTTTTTTCTTTTTTTTGGGAAAATCTTAATATAGACATTTACATATTTGTTATAAATAATTTGATGGTATTGATTTTTTATCTGAACTGTGTAGGTATTTAAGTGTATCATACACAGAAGCAAAATCAAATCCGCAGATTCTTGATACAACTTCCAGGTTGGTTAAAAAAAATTGAGCCCATTATCGCGTTCATTTAGTAATTTCATTTGTGGGTTGTTCTTTTAGGTCCAAGTATTGTATGTAAGAATATAACTAGAGGTGTAAACGAGCCAAGCCAAAGCTCGCCTAAGCTCGAGCTCGGCTCTTTTAACTCAAGAGAGCTCAATCTTGGCTCGTTTTAACTCAAGAGAGCTCAAGCTCGGCTTGTTTAGAATTTTATTTCTAAAGCTTGAGCTCGAGTCATTTATTATATTATTAATTATTTATGTATTTTTATAATAATCTTTATATATATACATCTATAATTATAATATTTATATATAACATAATATATATTATTTAATTATTTAATAATAATTATAATATAAATTTATATTTAATACATTAAATAAAAAATATATAAATAAAAAGCTTGTTTAGGCTCGCGAGCTTGCTCAGCTCGCTCGATACGTAAAGCTCGAACTCGAGCTCATTTATTAAATGAGCCCAAATATAAGCTTGAGCTTGGACTCAAGCTTGTTTAGGCTTGGCTCAACTCGTTTACACCCTAAATATGACTGAACATATAACTGATGAGTTTCTGAACAAATCGCTTATGTTGTGATTTTTATACGACTGTAAAATGTTTTCAGGGTTTTCTCCACGTTGGTACGCGTTGTGGAATCCTTTCACTTTGATGAGGATATCATTCCCTTTGTTGAGGTTTGCATCTCTTCTTCAAAATCATATGTATGTGAATCACTGTGCATGTATGTGTATATGGTGTAGCATGTGTGTATGCATGGATGGATGACCCGCCTTTTTTTTATCCAGATTATATCAAATCCATTGCTTCAATGGCTATCGGATTCCGAACAACACCACGAAAACACAATCTATCAACTCCATCAATTATGGATCACCACCCTTAAATGTCTGCAAATCAGTTGGCCACCAATAAACTTCAACTCGACCTTTCTTAAACTCCAAGCAACCCTACTTGAAGAAACTCTTGATCACCCAAACTCCTCCATCTCTAATCCAACCATCGCCTTTTGGAATTCGACATACGGTCAACAAGTCAAACTAGACTACCCTCAAAACTTACTTTCTGTCTTAGACAAACTTTCAAGAAATGGTAAAATAAACCTCTGTAAAAAAAGATACTCAAGAACAGAGGCTGCAGTTAATCCTCCACAGAAACACAAAGTCAACACAACATTAAACCGCTGTGTGAAAAGAGTAGAGTTAATGGATGACCATGTGAACGGGTCGGGTTCTAATGGGCCTAAGAGGAAAAAGTTGGAATTAACCGAGCATCAGAAAGAAGTCAGACGGGCTCAACAAGGCAGGTCAAAGGATTGTGAAGGACGTGGGCCCGGGGTTAGAACATACACGAGCGTTGACTTTTCTCAAGAGAATCAAGACGAGTCACAAGAAGAGAGCCAAGATGTGAGAAATGTGGAAGCTATCTTGGAGATGTTGAAAAAAGGTAATAAAACATTTTAAACGCTACATTAATGAATTAAGGCGATTGCATACGCGTTGAGCGGTTGGGATCCCTTGTTCGTTGATGTCGGTTTCGTTTATTTGTATTGAGTAAACTTTTTGCAGGCACTAATTGTATAGGTATGTCAATCAATGAAATTAAGTATTAAAGTAAACATGTAATCTTTTTAATAGCAAGTCCTGAAGGTGACAATGGGTGGGTTGGACTTTGACCTTGACAATGTGAGAGTTTCCTTAGATTCTAATTTTGCTTCTATCATAACCTCTTGAAGGTAAGGCTAGATTCCGTTGTTTGGTAGGATACTGGTGCGGTCCTGTTAGTTTTTCGTTAACGGGTTTTCATGATTAAAAAATGTTAATAATATTGATACCTTTAGTAATATAAAACAATCAATAAAAGAGGAAAAAACCTAAAAGTTTATATTATATAATATATCAAAAATACAAATGATTTTGTTTTGAGTGATGAATGCATTAGCACTAATATTAAAAAAATTTAAAATTAAAATCAAAATTCACAAAAAATCTGGTTAATCATAGTTGTTAAAACCACGATCTTCATTTAGTAAAAACATAGAAAAAACAATCTCACCTGCAAGCGGTATAGAGCATCTGCAGTTAAGCACAAATGGAAGAAAGTAAAAGAAAGAAGATAAAGCACGAAGAAGGATGGACGTAACGAAAGAAGAAAGAAACAAAGAAGCAGGAGGTGGAGTCGATAAAAAAGGAAGGAATCTTGGAGGTAAGTGTCAGTGGCACTGTAGCCACGGACAACCTAATGTACTAAGAATGATAATGTGTCTACCTTGTAAAGGCTCTCTGTAATTATATATGATTTTTCATAAGATCGTGATCTTGATTATATGATCGTAAGATCTTGATTCAATCTTGTTTCTTTTAATTCAATAAATTAAAATTTACGAATGCGCTACACTTTGTTAATAATATGCAGTACTGTCCCTGAGATTTCGGGTAACCTGTGCGACTTTAAAAAATAGGCCCCTAAAAATCTAAAATATAAAGCTACATGTATGAAAATCACTAATACGATGAAAATTGTAATATTAATAAATAAAAAAGAATTATTATAACAAAATGATATATGTTACATAGTTAAACAAATCGTGAGGCTCTCCTATCATTCTTAGAAGTAAAGTTGTTGATAAATTTTCATAATCCATACTCTCTAAGTATCATTTTAAAAAATCATTATAATAAGCTTAGATAAAAAAGTTTAAATTTAATCATTTTAGTAAGTCCATAACTATTAACCCAAATAGATAATTTACTTTAAATTAAACCTAATTCTAAAAAAAATATCATATGATATCTTATAACGTGACAGACCTGACCCGATCACCTGGATCAGACCGAAAGCCAAAAAAAATCTTATGTCAGTTAGTTAGAAATTTGAGCATCAGAAAATAGCGACCTCATAGAAAAAATTCCTAGCTCCGCCACGGACTGGTATTAACTCTTAAAACAAATGAAAAAAGAATGTCTTATTCGAGATATTTAAAAAACTAAAAATAGGTTACAACTTACAGGTACTTTAACTAAATCAACATAATGATAAAATATGATAAAATATCTGGATTAATTGTTTTGGAGTATAATTGTTAACAGTGAAGACGGGGTGGTGCCGGATGTGGCGGTGGCGGGTGGTGGAACCAGTGGTGGCGGCGATGTCAGTGGTGACGGAGGAGGTAGCGGTGACGACAACGATGAGAGAGGCGACAATACTAGTGGAGGCGCGCGATGTAGACGGTGATGGGGCGGTGGTGTTGGTGGTGAATGTGATGGAGGAGGTAGCGATGACAACAAACATTGGTCATGGATGGTGTTAACTCATTTGGATCCGTTTTAAATTAGTAATACAAGAATCACTTGATTTAATCTGTTATATAATTTGAGTAGACCCAAATTGACTTGTTGTGTAATTTGAGTCGAGTGGACTCAAATGGACCCGTATACATTTTTTTTTACCCAAATCAACCAATTTTTTAAAGAATGAGTCATGATTTTCACCCTTACGGTTCGGATCAAATTATCTCATGCTTCCTTGTATTTGTCACATAATGATTTTAGTGTTCTTATAACTTCACTTATGATGAACAAATACAGTGGTTGGAAAACCTAGTTATAATGTAACTTGACCAGACATTATTATTATTATTATTATTTATTTTAAATCCAAAAAGTATACATTGAACCTTTAATTAATTTTTTATTTCAAAAACTATACGGTGACAAAAGTAAAGTCCCTCAACACCTTATCCACCGTTAGATCCTTACACCGTCCACTATATCAACCGTCTGTCAGACAAAACAGTTCCAGTCACCGTCATCCTAGCATACCTTAAACCCAATCGCTCAACTCAGACCCAACCCCAGGGCTCGATAGCAGACTACGAACGCTCCCCCTCTAGATTCTCTCTGTTCTCCCGAAAATCAGTCTCACTCCACCATTAGATATAAGATTTACAGATTTAGGCGTTTAAATTCAAATTCTAGGGTTTGAATCGATTGCTTTTTCGTCCGTGATGCAGATGTGATTGTTGGACGGTGGAGGAATACGAAGGTTAGGGTTTTTTGTTTTCGAATTTCGAATTCATTGTAATTGTTGATTGTTCGATCTGTTGGCTTTGGGGAATGGACTCGGTATCAGTGGTTTCTGTGAACAACAACGGTAGGTCGGACGCTTCCTCCGCGTCTGACGCCGACTTGATTTCTGTTACTCAAACGCTAGCGAAGGATGCGTATGTGCTTTTTCAGTTGGGGAAGTATGCCGATTGTCTCAAGGTGTTGAATCAGATCCTGGATAAGAAAGCGGATGATCCAAAGGTGAATTCACTTGTCTAATTGCTCGTGTGTGTGCTTACTGTGTGTGGAGTGTTTTAGATACAGATTGGACTTGAAATGTAGTATTGCATTGAGAAATGTTTTGATTCGTGAATTGAGATAAGTTACCTAACTGCATGAAGTTCTATTTTTAAATCAAGAGGAAAACATGCATATTGTAGGGAATTGATACTGAACAGGACTCTTATTTCATTATTACCGATAAATTTATAGTTAGTCACAATTGCGGTTTGTAGCTGAAGAACACTCATGTAGACTTGTAGAGGTCAGTTAGTCAGCATTGCATTTTAGGCTTGGATCAGATGGTTGATATAAGTTGTTAATTGCTATGTTGGTTAACTGTTTTTCGCCCTGGATCTTATCGATCTTGTTCTGTAGGAGCCCCTTCTCATCAATGGACTCCTGTTGTAAACTGTCCATATTTCGAGAAATATTATCTCTTTGTAACCATTTTCATTAGAATGTTCTGAGGTTTGTTGGTATTAGAAGACTGTGACAAAATTGGCATGCTTGATTGATGGAAATCCCTGGTAAATAGTTGTGACTTGTCAGTGGAGTTTGGTTCGTGTGGGGTCAGTAAGAGTGTAAGACTATTTGATCTAAGTGTAGCTGACTTATGAATATTCGATGTGGTTAAAGGAGCTAATCTGGTAGAAGTATATAATAGTTGTGGGGTTATCTAGTTGTATTAAGTCACGACAGATGCTTTGAGGCTGAGGCATTGGATGTGAACTATATATGTCTCTGTATTTTTATATTGAGTGAATTCTTTCAGTATACTTTACTTAACTAATATCTTTTTACTACTATTTCAAGTTTCTAAGTCAGCGCCACCCCAATCTCCTAATATTATCATATTATGTTCTGAATCTTATCACATGATGACACATTGATTTATGCTACACACGTCTATGTGCTGCCTGTTTCTTGTTGAACACGTCTCTTTGTAAATTACAATAGTCTCATTATTGTCCTATTGAACTTATATCTATTAGTTCTTTGATACCTTTCAACATATGATTACCCAAGCTATCTCATTTTACTGACCATGTAGTGATCCTATGAAAATCATCCTTGTAAGTCTCTCTATTTCATAATTAGGATCCTCAAATAACAGAAGATATTGATTTTGATTGCTTTGTTTTAGTGGCTCTTTTCATACATTTATCTTCCTTATCAACACTGTGCATATTTTAGTGTCTGTACTTGTAAAGTTTATCAACATGACCTCTTTACCATTCTCATTTTTTTAACCAACATATTCTGCTCTAATTCTTATGCATTTTATGCAACTTAGTTCTCGGTGTTTGTTTTTCCTATGTTAGTCAACTTATGTACAGTTTTCTATAAACGTTATTTTTGGCTTCTTTGGGGTCTCAATGGGAGCAACCTCTCCCTACCCCTCTTAGACCCTGATAACTTTGCTATAATTGGGATTTATTTGTTTGTTATCTTCGGCTTCTTGTGCAAATCATATGCTTTGCTTTTAGCTTCTTAATTAACCTCAAAAGGTAGATTGAAAGAGTTATTATTGTACGTTTGTTTGTTTGTTATCTTCGGCTTCTTGTGCAAATCATATGCTTTGCTTTTTAGCTTCTTAGTTAACCTCAAAAGGTAGATTGAAAGAGTTGCTGTTGAATAGGTTTGCAAGTGACCTATATTTATAGGCTGGATATTTTATGGGCAGAGAGTATTACAGCTAGACTTGGGTTCCATTTTAACATAGTTAAAGAATTCTAAGATACAATAATATTAATAAATAATATTATCTATTTCCTAACTGCTTTTTTCACTTCTGTTTGACCATTTTATATTTCTACATTTTGTTTTCACCTTACAACTTTGGACTACTTTGTGTTGGACTAATCTTGTCAAGGTTAAAAAGATGGAGTGGTCATTTAGTAAATTTTGGGTTTATTTGTCTGAGTGGGTCGATTTTTTTTACTCGTATTTTTAGTTTGCTTTATTATTTAGGTTTGATTGTTTATTTGGTAAGGATTTGATTTGGTTTCCTAATAGAGTCATTGGTTAAACCTGGGGATTAAGTTAGGGTTAAGCTATTTATATTGGGTCGATGGATGTAATGGGTCGAATATTCAGTTTTTATCAATTAAAAGAGTCGAACAATTGCTTTTGATCAAACCGTGAATTCTTCTTCATCTTCTTTCTGTTCGTGACTTTTTATGTTTGTACTAAATCACACACGAACACAGGGCACAGGGGATTTAATGTGGTTTGGTCTAAACTGACCTACATCCACGGGTGGCAACTATGATATTCTTTATTGAGGTGATACAAGATTACAAGTAAGCATGTTTATATAGAAAACTGATCCAGGCTTACATAACTTGATCAACAAGTTAACCCAAATATGGTCCTAATCGAAATAGGCCTAGGGTCAGCTGCCCCCAAGGCCTGCGTACCCAACATATTATTGGTGATCTATGCCATCAATTGGTATTAGAGCGTTGTGAGGCTCTATCGAAGGCAGCAGTGAGGATTTTTCTAAACCGAACAGTAGCAGGAGTAAGCAACCCAGTCAGAGCACGGGAGAAAGCCAAGAACAAAGGTTTTTTCTTCGGGTCAGTGAGCAACAACATGAAGTTTAATCATGATCGGTTTCTATAAACTTCTTAGCCGAGAAGGAAAAACAACAGGTGTTTTTTTCCGGTAGATAACAAACCAGCGTACTTGGGTGCAATAGAAACGTAATTGGCGGGTTACAGGCTAAGCAAGTATGGATGCATTGAAGACAAGGTTTCTGGGGGTGGATCGGGTAAGAACCGCTCGACTTCAAACCTTGAGGAGGGAGTTTAAAGGGCTTCAGATGAAGGAGGGTGATTCTGTCGATGGGTTTGCGGGAAAAATGAGTGGGTTGGCGTCACAAGCAAAGGTCTTGGAACTGCTATCGAGGAGGGAACATTGGTAAGAAAATTGTTGGATTCTATGCCAAAATCTTTCCTTCAAATCGTAGCCTCAATTGAGCAGTGTTTCGAGTTGGATAAGATGCATTCGATGAAGCTGTTAGGAGATTTAAGGCCTACGAAGAGCGTGTCAAGGAACCTAATCAAGGTGGAGGTTCTTATGGTAAGTTGTTATTTTCAAAATATGACGGGGAAGAAAAGGGAAACGACTTATTTTGTGAGCACTGTGAACGAGGTGGCCAAGGGAAGCCGAACCGTGAAGACCATGGTGGAGGTCGTGAGGCTGATCAAGGGAGGGATGGTCGGTTAACAAAACAGAGATCAAAGGGTGCAAAACAAAAATAGGATACGGTGTTTCAGATGTAACAAGCTTGGGCATTATGTGGTGGAGTGTCCAAAGTGGGAGCCAAAGGAAGAAGCAAATCTGGTTCAACGAAAAGATGTTGGTCCACCATTGCTGTTTTAATGTGATTGTTGACAAGAGTAGGGGGGTGACTTTGCATTTCTTTTCTAACAGTACCATGTGTACAGTGTACCTTAAATGTCTCTTAAAAACCATGATGACAAGCATCGCTTGTATGTATGACTTTACAGTTTATAAGCAACATTTGATTCTTCTAATAGTGAGGCTGGGATCTATCTTGGTTCTGAGAGTTGAAGTTTGCCATTGGTTTACTTTCATAATTTGGTTTATTTCTGTTAGTCCCAAGAATTGGAAGAACTTTAAACTACTGTATATTAAGGTTAACAAATAACTAGGACACCATATTTGTTTATTTTTAAGTTAACATAAGCTTATTAAATTATAATTATCTCCCAAGTAAATGAGAGGAAACGAAAGGAGGGAGCTGAATAGTTGTCTGCAGTCTGCACAGCAGGTTATGGTAAATTACTAAATTGGTAACTGGTAACTGGTAACTGGTAAGAGAGGACTATTGTTTGCATCTTGAGTTCTTTCTGTTATGTGTGATCAATAATGCTTTAATTTTTTTGCGGTTGTTTGTTATAGAATTTAGCAGTTAAAAGTTCTATTTTACTTTTGTATCATACCTTTCTTTAATTAAAGAGGGCATCCGACTCATGGTTTAACATTAGATCATGTGCAGATGATATAAACGTTGTGTTTCATATAGCAGAAGGTTTTTATAACTGTTTTGGTTTATGTCTTTACTCTTTATTGGTTGAATTCTTATGGATCTTTCCTTTATATACTTCACTTTTTATATGTAGGTTCTTCATAACATTGCTATTGTGGAAAACTTTCAAGATGGATTTTCAAATCCGAAGAGATTTTTTGAAACACTTGATAATCTCAAGGTATTACCAATGTTGTCATGTTGAAAATCAGTACTTTAGAACACTACTCTCTTTTATTTTCATTAAAAAAATTCTCAAGTAAATCATTAGAAATCGTGTTAGTGAAACTAGTATGGGGAAAAATAGATGAAATTTTGATTGTTGAGGTGGTGGCTTTTGTTATGAAGTTTGTCTTACTACTGTTTATTCTTCTATCTGATAGTATTTTATAATTTTTTATAATAAGTTCTTGCTCGCCCATGTTTGACTTTTTGTTCATTTGGTAAAGAAACGAAGTGAAAGGCTTGCTCCTTCATCTGGGGAAAATGCAGAGGTGTTGAACAACAAAATCAAATCAGTGGGAAATAAGGGTAATATTGCTGTGGCCAATTCAGTAGCTACCAATAATAATCCACAGGGCATTTCAGCTGGTGATTTTGATGTTTCTGTGATGATGTTTAACATAGTACGTCTTTGTTATTTGTCGATTTCTAAGTTCTCCCCTGCATTTCCTATTATATTTTTTGTATTTCCTTTGATCCTCTATATTGTTTCTCTTTAGGCAGTCATTCTCTACCACCTACATGAATATGATAAGTGCTTCTCCGTTTTGGAAGGATTATATCAAAATATTGAACCAATAGACGAGGTAAGCGATGAGTTATCTTAGTTTTGGTCACAGGATTTGATTTGTGTGTTCATAGTTTTTTTTCTTCAACAGAGGGTGGCACGCCATGTATGCCTCTTGTTAATGGAGGTTTCTTTAGTAGGCCATCATGCTTCAAGAGCTGCTGTAAGTTTCTTGTTTTCACTAAATAGAAGTTTGTATTATGAATTATGAATGGTTACTTCTTACATGAGTTGTTTTCTGACCCATATTTGTGATTCTGATGTTTTTTGGTTCTATTAAGATCTACTAGAATCATTACAATTATCAAGGATAATGTACATTTTTATAAGAAAATTATCTTAATGTTAACATATGAAGTTTTTAGGGTATTCTTCTAACTTTTTTTAAAAAAAAAGTGAAACAATATTTACATTTTTATGGCAAGAGTTCAAGGGCCTTTATGTCAATTTATATGGTTGAAATTGATTTATTATCTTTTGCTGATTTTTGGTAAAGTTAACTGTATCAACATTTCTTAATTTGATAATATTTTTTTGTTACTAATAATTTAGCAAATTATAACGTCTTCATCGCAGGATGTGATGAATTACTTGGAAAGAGTAGGTGGCAATAGCTTAGTCACTCAAGGTGATACTGGAAACATCACTCAGCAACAGCCAACAAACGTAGTGACAAAATCCACCTCAGCACCCAGCAACGTAATGATATCATCAGATACAATCAACTCAGATTCAATTGTCAACACAAACGGTCCCGAAAGCCCTTTATCCAGAGCTCTCTCAGAGGACAAACTATACGAATCCCTATTGTCGACACTCGATGTCAGTGGGGCCCAAAACCTAACAAGACCATCAAACGATCTCTTAAGATCTCAAACCGACAAGTCTTTTATTTCAACACCTGATTTAAGGCTGAAAGTGCATTTATACAAAATTTGGATTCTCATCCTGACAAGAAATCTCAAAGCAGCCAAACGTGAAGTCAAAATGGCCATGAATATAGCACGTGGAAAGGATTATTCACTCGCTTTATTTCTAAAATCACAGCTCGAATATGCTAGAAATAACCACCGAAAAGCGATAAAGCTTTTAATGGCATCAGTCAGTCAAATTGAAAACGGGACTTCAGCCTTGTATTACAACAACCTCGGATGCATTTATTATCAACTTGAGAAATACCAAACTGCAGCCGTTTTTTTCTCCAAGGCAATTGGAAACAGCTCTCCACAAAGAAAGGAAAAACCTATGAAACTGTTGAGTTTTTCACAGGATAAATCTGTCCTTTTTGCATACAACTGTGGGTTAGTCTATTTGGCTAGCAGGAAACCCGTACTTGCGGCTCGATGTTTTCAACAGGCGGGTTCGGTTTTCTTTAAAAAGCCTCTTTTGTGGCTTAGAATTGCGGAGTGTTGTATAATGTTTTCAGAAAAGAAACCGGATATTAATGTTAACATTATTGGCAAGGGAAAATGGAGACACCTTGTTATAGAGTCTTGGAATTCAAGAAGCATGTTGCAGGTGGACCCGAATCTTTCACTCACATTTGCTAAAAGTTGTCTCCTGAACGCGTTACACTTGTTGGACTATCCTGATGAGAGCGAGAACATGAACCTGAACACCAATGGGTCGAATCTGAAAGCAGTTCAGGGTCTGGGTCAGGTAAATTCAAACGGGGAGGCTAAAGAGACGAAGGTGGGGAACAGTAGTGGGAATCCAAATCCATTGCTACAGAGCTCTATTAACGAATACGAGGGTCTATGTGGAAAAGAGAACCAGATGATCTTACAAGCTGTGCTTGCTGACATGGCGTTTGTTTACTTGGAACTCGGGAATGCAGTGAAGGCATTGGAGGCTTCCAGGTGTCTTTTGAGGCTTTCGGAATGTTCTAGGGTTTACCTTTTTCTAGGAAATGTTTATGCAGCGGAAGCTTACTGTCTCTTGAACCAGCCTAAACAAGCTTCTGAGCACTTGTCGAGTTATATTTCAGGGCAAAGTATTAATAATACTGAAGTACCCTACAGCCAAGAGGATTATGACATCTGGCAAACGAGAAAAGCCGTGGATCTTGACGAGCCAAATCCCAGTAACGCCCCTGCTCTCGACCAACAGTTACCACAAGGTGGCTCTGGATCTGGCTTTTTGTTCCTGAAACCGGAAGAGGCTCATGGGGTCCTGTTGGCTGACATGGCTGCCATGGCAGCAGCAGAAGGTGACATCGAGCGAGCCCATGAGGCTGTGACACTCGCGTTATCAGTAATACCCGACAACCCGGAAGTGGTTCTAACCGCAACATACATAGATTTGGTTCGTGGGAACACTCAGGATGCGGTTTTGAAGTTGAAACAATGCAGCCGGGTTAGATTTCTCCCAGGGACATTAGCAGAGAAGTGATGGTTGGTGGATTGTAGGGTAGGTGAAAACAATGATTTGATTTGTAACATATATATAGGTCCAAGTTCAGGGTAAAAAGGTCTTTTTTGTTTGTTGACTATTTTTGAGCAATTTTTCGGTTTAAATTCTGTGTTTTTTAGTGTTCTCAGTGATCGATGGATGGATATAAGACTATTGTGGCTAACAGAGTTTGCCCTTCAATAGATTTAGTGGTACCTTTTCTTTGTGTCTGTTGGTTCTCCTGGTGTACTGATTTGAAGAGATGGTTAGTTGGTTTAATAGGACTCAGAAGTTGAAATACTCTTGTTTCTTTCAAGCTGCTTGAGGTCTTTTTTAAAGTTTTAATGGTCTTTTTTGTAAATAACAAGAGGAAAGTTTTATGATTAATTAATTAATTGTGATAAAGGGTAGAATAGGAAATTACATTGTAAACAAATTAATAAAATCCATGATATTTCTCACTCACTCTCTCTCGATCTCTTTCCAATCTCATGACTAATTACCGTTTCAATCGTTCTTCAAAATCAAAACATATAAAATCACTATTTTTCATCAGTTCATAAAAAAAATGTAAAGGAATATGTAACAAAAAAGTTACTTACACATAACATTATTGATTCAATCGTTATACAACACACAAAAGATGAAGAACAGGATGATTAAGAAATCAATTATGCAGTTTACAAATGTAGTTTACTCAACTTTATGAAACCAAAATCATACCTTCTTGTTACGTATATGTTACACGTAGTGTTATGTATATGTAAGTGGTGTTACACACATGTAACACTATGTGTTACATATAGGTAACACTTATGCTGATGAGCCCCGCTCTGCCACCTTCCTCCTCATCTCCGGTTGCAGAGTCTCCATCTCCGTCCACCTCTGGCGTTTTTTCATCGTCATCATCTTCGATTTTGGCCAAGGATGTCTAGTCCTCTGTTATATATACGTAACACATAATGTTACGAAGGTGATTAGTGATGTAGGTATCTCACTTGGATAATGAAGGTGATTAGTGATAACCGTACCTTCTTGTTTGATGTCAGCGAACCTCATCTACTTAACCAAACTCGATTTAGGATTATTAAGATATATGAATCTCATAATAGAAAATTTGAAGACTTGATCTTCATATATGAAATGAAGAAATTGAATTGGAAAGTGTTAATCATAACTAAATTCTAGAATTGAGTTACAAAGGTACATGTACACATATGCATAATCATTATTATTTTTTATTATAATGCATTATGTGTAAGTTGGGAAGAAGAATTTGATGTTTAGGACTAAGATTCATAATATATGGTGCTTTAACGAATTTAATGAAAGGTGAATAATAAAGTGAAAGATTAACCTTTTTTAATTTTTTTTTAAACATGACTTGATCCTTTAGAATTGTAATCAACGAATTTAATAAAAGGTGAAATTATTTTTAAAAATATAGCATCAAAATATTTCTTTTGTATACATATATATCACGATCATAATGTATATGTAATAATGATTTACCAAATTATAAGTAGATCTTTCACAAGATTGGAGATAAGGAATCTTTGATTTTTGAAACATGTAGAAGGCAACCACATGTTTTGAATGGAATGACGACAAACAAATGTCATGTGCATCCATATCCAAATGTCATGGCTAATTAAAACAATTTACTATTTATTTCTTTTTAACTTTCGCTATGTCTACTTGTATTTTTTCAAGGTTTAGAATAATCGTCAAATTCACAACAAAAGTATCATGTTATTATACATTTATAGAGGAGAAATCTGTCGTTTTGAGCATTTTAGATGTCGTTTTGGTATAAAACTATCATTAATATTATGAGTTTAATTGTTTATCAATCAAATGTAGCTATTAAGCTTTAATCCATAAAAAAATATTTTGTTTTATGTTCCTGTTAATTAATTACTATGTATACTAAGAATTATGATTTCGGGTTTGATATATTTTTGGGGTTTGGAATATATTGTTTGGTTTTTTATATGGTTTAATACATAAATTAATGTATTTATAAAGGTTAGTTTTCTTAAATCGTTAAAATTTTAAATTACTAAAATGAAAATAAAAACAACCGAACTTTGATCCACAAACGTATATAGTTCTTAGCTACATAATATATGACACAAACAATTTATAAATTAACTAACTAAACAACTTAACAAAAAGTGAATTTGACAACTTTGAAGAGTTACAATCTCACTCTCAACTCTATAGCTAGGGTTTGTCTTAAAAAAGAACTTACAAAAAGTCAAGTAAAATAAATTTAAAAAGATATAAATATTACACCATTCATCTAATATATTTTAATTAACTAGCTAACTAATTACTAGCTTATAAATTTTATTTAAAAATATTAATAATGATCAGAGGGAAAATTACAAAAATGGACATTTGACCAGTCAAACTTACCAAAATGGATAAACTTTTTCAGCCTACTAAGTTGTGGTCATTTAGACCATTAATCGGCTGAAGCATGTTAGTTCAGCCTGCTTGAAAATCTGACAAAAGGAAGTTGGGCACGGATTTTCAAGCAGACTGAACTAGCCGACTTCAGCCGACTAATGGTCTAAATGACCACAACTTAGTAGGCTGAAAAAATTTGTCCATTTTGATAAGTTTGACTGGTCAAATGTCCATTTTGGTAATTTTCCCCATGAAAATATGTTGTACAGAAAGGACTAGCATTAATTCGACGTCATGATATTGTTTTTGTTTTCTT
The DNA here is from genome assembly GCA_023525975.1 of Smallanthus sonchifolius. NCBI lineage: Eukaryota > Viridiplantae > Streptophyta > Magnoliopsida > Asterales > Asteraceae > Smallanthus > Smallanthus sonchifolius. The sequence goes on from CM042022.1 coordinate 3,056,925, forward strand.
CTATTTGGATTGATGTATTGCAAAAACTCGATATATCAGGATGTCTTCTTTAGACCCCATCATATATGACAGTCAATCGCTTTCTTCAGAAAAAAACTTAAGATTGATCGATCAACGATTTAATTTATATAACCTTTCTGTAATGTAAATATTATGAATACGATATAATAAATCAAAGGAGGTTTTCTTAATGTTTACCCTATTCGGTTTCTGGTTTATATAATTATTGTATTGTATTATACACTTATATTTAAATAAGTGTTAATTAAGGTAAGTTTTTTAATCTATAATGCATTTACCTTCACGAATTTTCTAACACTTTTTATTATGTCTAAAAAGATGGACTTAAGATTGGTATAAAAGTTATATAAATTATAGAAATCGTCCTTTATGTTTATATCATTTTTCAGTTTGTGTCATTTAGCCCAAAAAATGTCATAGATCATCCTTTATGTTTAAATTTGTTACAGATTACGTCCTTTGGCCTAACGGTCGTTAGATTTAGGGGTTAAGTTCTATCATGTGCGATGCACATGAGGGTGTTTTGGTCATTGCACCCTTTCAGGGACCATTTGTGTAATTAACTTAAATGTTTGGGACCATTTGCTCTTAAAACCCCACCACACCACTGGAAAAGACTCATCCGGCCGTTTCTGCTTTCTCCCCCACGGACACAAACCGATGCACCTGCAAATTACCGGCGCCGGAAATGCCACTATCACCGCCGCCGCCACATATGTTAACACCAAATTAAATACAACTCCCGATTCAACACACTTCAACTTCCCCTTCCAACTGATCAAATCGGAGAGGATACCTCCTGCCTCTTCGCTTCTCGTGAACCTAGATCTGGAATCCTGCAAATCATCGGCGCCGGAAATGCCAATAACCTCCTGCCTCTTCGCTTCCCCTGATCAAATCGTAGAGGATACCTCTTGCCTCTTTGCTTCTCGTGAACCTAGATCTGGAGTCCTGCAAATCACCTCCTGCCTCTTCGCTTCCCCTACAAATCACCGACGCCGGAAATGCCACCATCACCGCCGCCGCATATGGTAATACCAAATCAGATACAACTCCCGATTCAACACACCCTAGATCTCCAAATCGCTTCTCGTGAACCTAGATCCGAAGTATCTCATCCTAAATAAATAAAATTTATCAATTTAATAAAAGTAAAAAAAAATGGTTAGTCAGAAATGTCTGAAGTTTCAGACGATTTTCTCACAAATAGTGAAATTGTAACTTCAATTCTTTATCAAAATTATTAATAAACATAATTTATTAATTTAATAAAAAAAATTAATATGAATTTTTTTTTTTTTGATCTAGAATTTCTTTTTTAATAACATTTGACCGTCACAATTACAAACTAATGGCAGGTAGACGGGCAACAAGCTGCGCCGCTACCCCCTTCTGAATAGCAAATCCTACTCTACTAAACACAAAGTTCCCCCCATAAATATATGCGGTGTTACTGCTGACCACCCGCTGAACCCGCTTAAGAAACCGCACCGCATCAGGGGCGAGAGCGCCAAAGGTGTCAAAGGCAAACGGTACGAACACGTGCTGATTCACAAGGCAAGCTTTTTCGTGCTTAGCTACTTTACCCGCCTCTGCCTTGTTTATCGCCTGACCCGCCTTAAACCCATGGTCTCTTATCCCAACTAGGGGGGACACACCTGTCAAATCAACATATGCGTGTTTCCCTCCTTCCCATCCAAAAACAAGAATGTCAGCGGGCCGAAGGGTTGAATTTTAAGTGTTGTCGGAATTTTGTCGGAAGTATTTATGGTTTCCGCCTATTTTCCGACAAAATTAAACTTATTTTTTTATGATATTGATTAAAATTATTTGTAAACACATTTATCAGTTTCTTTCGTTTCGGTAGACGCCGCCCTTCTTCCCTTTTTTTCTTTCGAGGGTTTCTTATGGAAAAAAGAAAGGGCAAATGACAGATTGGGGGTTTTTATGCAAAAGGAAAGGAGTTCGTGTAGGCAAATCACACCTTTCATCAATTTGTCTTCTCTGCACCTATGAAGCGATTCTATGTCATCTGCGGCAACCACAATCAGGGAAAACGGTAGCAGCACCAAGGAGCTTTCGTCTTCTTCACACTTGCAAAGGTGACAACATTGATCTCTAGGCTCATACGATTTCCGTTAGGGTTTTTTTCTTCATATTTCAGGTTTTGATTTCTATTTACGGAATATTTCTTTTCTCGTGTTAATTTTTTTGATTTCTTTGCTAAATCACAAGTGTCTGATCTCATCAATCTCGTTGATGTTTGTTGACCACTAATTCGATTAAAATTTGTTGATTGTGAACTGAATTTGATGGAGTATTGACACAAATAGCATGTATGAATAAGAACACGATTTTTCTAGGGTTATAATTCATTGATTTTGTGATGAATAGAAAACTGAAATTGGATTATGTCAGATGTTTAACTTATGCACACAAGGTGCTCGATGAAATGCTTTCCCTTGAACTGTTGTGGTATGTACTTTATTTTGCTATTAATCTGTATTGCAAAATGATATTTCCCTTATGTATGATGTATGTACTTTATTTTGTTAGATGTTGTTTTGTTCTTTGAAGTTCTGTTGAAAATTAACCCTACCCAGGCATGTTCTGATTTTGTCAAACCACCTTTGGAGCATCAGAATATTAGAATTTGAGTTTTTGCAAAATGGTATTTCCCTTATGCATGATGTATATACTAGTGTTATGTTCATCCTTCCAAATAAATGCCTTTTCATTGTAGGTAACTGGCGTATTCTATTATGATCTCTGAATTAAGAAGTAAAGGCAGAGGTATGCTCTTATATTGTAAATTCTTAAAGTTATGCTACGTTTGTGTTGTATTCCGATATCTGGAATCATGTATTCTATAATTTTTCTCTTTATTGTCATCTAGATTTTAAAACATTCTTGTTTGTTTCATTGACTTCCAGTGTTGTAAAAATCGATAGGCGCTAGTCGGGCGGTGGGGTAGGGCCTGGGCCTAGGCGGGATTAATCGGATTGGAATTTTTATATGTAATTTTCAGTTTTTTATATATATACACACATTTTTATATGTAATTTTTATAAAAATGTTCATTTTTAAACCACACCAAAGGTTTTCGCCGGAATTTGGCCGGAAATTCCAGGTTTTCGCCAAAATGTTCGCCGGAATTTGGCCGCCTAGGACCGCCTAGGCGCGATTTGGACCGTCTAGCGATTTTTGGACCGACTAGGTCAAAATTCCTTCTTAGCCGAGCGCCTAGGAGCGATTAATCGGCGCCTAGGCGCGATTTTTACAACACTGTTCACATTCATTTTTGCCACATTTTCATTGACTTCACTTCACTTTCTTTATGTTTATTCTTGCTTTATGAACTCAAAACCTTCTTAACAACAACTCTTGTTTTCTTTTCTGTAGATATTAATGTGAATTCTGTGTTCAATATTGTTCCTACTGTTTATTATGTATAACATCAAAATTAGATCACAAGTGTCGAACTTATCTACATTAATACTGTCATGATGGCTTTAACCATGTGTCGGTGTATGTCATGCTTTTAAGAAATGTAAGACAGGGAAACAATGTGAGTAGCTGCCTTTGTTAAGTGAACTCTGTCTTGCTAAATGTTATATCTAATAACAAGTTAACAACCTTTCTCCACTGTTCAGTTAACAACCTTTCTCCACCATTCAGTTTTAAAGGCTTCTCAACATTCGTAATTGAACTGCTCCTCTGTGTTCTAACTTGTGGAGTGATTGAGTGATAGTAGCATATTGTTATTTACAACATTTAATCATTGGAGTGATAGTAACATATTGTTATTTACGGCTTTTAATCATTGAAATAACAGAAGTCATGGTGTCAGTCAGGCGGTCTCTAGAATGTTTAAGATAGTATCTGACTGGAGGATGAATCTTATATTAGTAACCACATTTATCTCTACTATTCCCTTAAAAACAATAATATAAAATAAAAACATGAAGACAATTGCTATCAATAAACCACTTTCAGGAGAAGAAAGATCAAGTTTTAATGCTTTTTACATGCAACGTTTACTTGTGTAATTGTCTTGCAACTTCTTGTTGAATATGATGGCCATATGTGTGATCTTTATGTTGAATACTTGATGTTTATCACTTGTTGCATTGAAACAGGGGAAACCTAATCCTCTCACTCTTGCCAACATATGATCTAAAGAGATCTAAAGCCGGGAGAAAGAATCATCAGAATGATCTATCCCGTCATACAAGCGGGTCTATGGTTTTTGATGAACATTGTATCCGCCTGGTAAGCTAATCATATTTATAATTTTAGTAACTGTTTGTATATTTGACACTTATCAATGTTTTATATTTGATACAATGGAAGTGTGTGTTTTGGATTTGAGAGGGCCTCTCTTGTGGTCTTTCGTTGCCCTCCGTATGAAACAGTTTAGCTTCTGTAGAACCCATTTAATCTAATCGTTTACATAGATCGCTTGAATTACTTCTTCCTGTCCGAACTCCTTTCTTAAAGAACTAACCGAAAACTCACCTGCTTCCGATCCTTGCCAAACCCATTTGTCATTTTGCTCAGAAATAGTCAACTGTTTGATCAGATCAGTGCATGGCCATTTTTTTTTTGTTATATTGGTTTAGTTTTAAATGATATCATGAAATTTGTATAATATGTTAGGTTAAAGATGTTTGAGCCCAATCAGAACAAGAAAGGGAGGCCCGACAAAACTTGGAAATCGCTTGCAACAAATGGAAAGAGACACAGAAAAAGAGCGGGCCGAACGTGAGAAACTACAAAAAGAAATGGAAGAAATTATGAAAAAAAATTCCGATAAGTATGTTCTTATGGTGATTTTTGTTATGTCAATTAGTGGTTACACCATTACTGAGTCTCTTATTTCGGTGTGTTAGAGTCGTTTGAGATTTATATCACCAATTAACTTGACTGTTTTGGTGTTATAAGATTCTTATTTTGGTTATTTTTTAAGGATTTGAAGATTTATCATTGAATAATAACCTAGAAGGTAATTGTGATTCTTATTTTGCTATCAGATTTTTAAAACTCAGATTCTGACATTTTGATTTTGTTTTGGGTAAAATAAAAGATTTTTTTAAATGATCTGTAGGAAAAAATGTGGGAAATGTATAATTAATTATTATTATTATTATTATTATTTTTATTATTAAGAAACAAAAAAATATATTAAAAAAACAATTTTGTGGCAAAAATTGTCGCTAAGTTGTCGGAAATTGTGTTGTCGGTATTTTGTCGGAAAGTTTGTGGGAAATTCGTCGGAAAAATATTTCCTACGACAAAGGGTTTTTGTCGCTAAACGGCGTTTCCGACAAACTTCCTACGAATTCTTTTGTCGAAAACAGTTCACTTTTTTAGTAGTGCGTACTATTATTTTTTCTAGCAAAATAATAATATCATTAAGAAAATTCCTAATAAAATTAGAAGGGGTCAAATGGGCTAATTAAATCAGTTCAGGTTACAAAAGTCTAGTTTGATTTTAATATATTGGGTTGGGTTGGTTTGGTCCGTCAAATCTTTTTTAAATTCTATAAAGAATCAATGTATTAAATATTAAATTTGTTAAATTGTATACAAAAAAAATGTTGCAACTTACATTCAACTAATTATTTGACTCTATTCATCTATAACTAAGTTTTAATTTTAATTTACTGATCTTATAACTAACTCATAACCATACAAGGTTATGCAAACATTCGTCAATAGTTGTAAAACAATAACTAAATACGATTACATGAAGTCATTAATAACCAAAAGCATTAAATATTGATTAATTAGTAATATATATCCTTGCATCAACAAAACAAACCATGAATCAAACATTGATCATAAGTAATCATATCTGATATAAAAATAAAGTGAAACATTAATCAAAACAATCGAAAATTAATCTCCTAGCTTAAACACTCCAAACAAAGAGATCGAGTTCTTGATCTTTATGGTGTTTCCTCCATGGATTCATCAATCCTATTGATCCCTGCATCAATGGATTTCATTATATAAATGCTCGACAAACGTATTCAATTTTACACATTTGATTAAAAATAACTTTTAAACATAATAATTAATGAAAAATATGTGACATTAAATACTTTTTCATACATAAAGTTTTAAAATTGACATCATCAAAATGCAGGTTTAAAAGTTTATTACAATAAGCTAGTTAAAGTAAGATTTAATAATAATATTAAGTGTAAAGTTAATTACACTGATCATATGCAGTTTGTCTTTTACTTTCTTTATTCTTGATATGTATCTTCTGAGTTCTGAGCCTAAATGACCGTACACATGCATGTAGTCATACATATATACAAGTACACATCAACTTAACTTTTGTACATTTTGTACATACATACATACACACACATGTAAGTATTTATATATATATATATCTATATAATGTATGTGTGTGTGTATGTATGTAGACATATTTTATATATACATATAAGCTATATATTTTTTGTTAAAAGATCTAAATTTTATTATATGAATAGAATATACATATCACCTTAAATTCATAAATTAGTTGAGTTAAAAGATACTAAAACACGAAAATAAATGCATAAACCATCTTATATATATATATATATATATATATATATATATATATATAGAGAGAGAGAGAGAGAGAGAGAGAGAGAGAGCCAATAGTTAGGATTAGGGTTAGGGTTTGCATGGTTAAAGAAAGTTACCTAAATGGGATCTTAAATAGAACAAGTGTAACCAGGAGGTGGGGTTTTGCCACAAGTAATAAGCAACTGAAGAGCAAGTGGCAAATATATGTTGATATTCAAAAGCTTAATCTTTAGTGTTGTGCACAAGCAAACTGCAGCCTCAAGCTCCACCAACCCAGCAAGAATAGGGCAACACTGGTTCACCACTGGGTCTCCCAACCCAATATGAACCAACCCACCTAAAAGATCCACACAAGCTCCAAGCTTTAGTGCGTCAATGGGGCAGGTGGCCGCTGGCGCCGGCACAAATGGTGGTGGAGGGCATGGTGTTCCTGGCTTTCCGCCTGTTGGTGGGTTGAGTACTGGTGGGGTTACTACTGGTGGGAGGGTGATTGGTGGTGTTACAACTGGTGGGAGGGTGATTGGTGGTGTTACAACCGGTGGGAGGGTGATTGGTGGTTTGACAACCGGTGGGAGGGTGATTGGTGGTTTGACAACCGGTGGGAGGGTGATTGGTGGTTTGACAACCGGTGGGTGGGTGATTGGTGGTTTGACAACCGGTGGGTGGGTGATTGGTGGTTTGACAACAGGTGGTTTGACATAAGGTGGTCTCACAATGGGTGGGTGGGTGGTTGGTGGTTTACCGGTGGGTGGTTTAGGGGTTTTTGGTGGTTTGCCGGTGGGTGGTTTAGGGTGGTGGTGGTGAGGAGGTTTGCCACAGGGAACACAGTCAAGAGCAATTGGAGTGGCAGTGGAAATGAAGAACATGGAGATGAGAAGAAGAGCAGTGAGTTGCTGCTTAGAGGACTCCATTTTCAGTTGATTGTGTACTGGTTTGTAAGTCATGGAAGTAGATGTTATATATAGAGAGGGAGTGTAGTGTACTATTTAATAATTAAGTTTGATTTTGTTTAATAAGTTTTTTTTGTTTTCTTGTAATTCTTGTTTGGGTGGTATTTTAGTCCTGAAAATTCGAAGTTTCAATTAAAAATATATGTTAAATCAAATTTGTATTTTTTTGTTGGCACAACTTGTTATTTTAATTTTTTAACAATGCATGTAAAAACAAGAAAAGTTTACTAATTAACAACACTTAATGTATGATAGCTTGTGTACTTAAAATGATTCGTTTTTATACATCAAGTAAGTTAACTAAAACGGTTATTAAGTTCGAATCATACATATATGTATTAAACAAATTTAATTTGCAATATCATACTGGTATATGATCTCATTAAAGTTATGCATAATTACTCATGTGATATCCTAACATTTATTTATATTTTGAAGCAAATATCACTACAAAAAACACAGGTAAATATACCATGGATGCGGTATACCTAGAGGCATCTTCGAGATTTCAAATTCTCAGCACGACTATAGACGATAAAGGCCCATAGAATATGAACGTATATTTAAAAAAAAATTGAATTGGGTTAAAAAACCATTGTGTTTAAACTAATTTTGGGCCAAAATAAATTTGAATTTTAATGGATTTAAACTTTATAGTTTTTTATAAAATATAATTATATATATATATATAGGGGTATGTTCTTTTGAGAACCAACAATATGTTAAGAACCGTGAGAACCGCATTAACTCTTGCTCTATTTATACTATAAATTGACTAGAATTCATGTACATTTCAATATGTTTAAGGTTTGGTTTTAAAAGACCTCGAATTTATAGTCGTTTTTTTAAATGCATATATGCACTCACACTATATGCACAAATGAATGCATATATGCATATTTTTATACTTTTCTTAAAAAAATTTAGGAGAGAGGAGATAAACTCAAACTAAGAGTGGGAAGAGATAAATAAAACATTGTTGTTGAATTTTACTTTTTTCACTAAAGCGATATGTACACGTTTTGTGCGGTTCTTTCGGTTCTCAACATATGGTTGGTTCTCAAAAGAACATGCCCCTATATATATATATATATATATAGGGTTAGATTCAAATGAGAACTCATAAATACTTGAGAACTCGCGAGAACTCGCGAGAACTCGTCAAAAAACTAATTAAAACCAAATTTTTTTGTTTTCACTATCTTTATTATTAAAATATAACATAAAAAATGATTTATCTATTCAATTAATTCATCCCTTCTCTCTAAATTATCATTAAAAAAATTTATATACATGTGTAAATGGTAAACACTTACACATGTGTAAGTGGTAAACTTACAAAAGTGTATATTTTTTTAATATATGAAGACATGTAAATTTACATATATAAATTTATTTTTTTATGTTGTATTCTAACAATAAAAATAGTAAAAACAAAAAACAATGGTTTTGATTGGATTTTTGACGAGTTCTCGCGAGTTCTCAAAATATTTAGGAGTTCTCAAATGATTCATTCCCTATATATATATATATAAATTTTAAAAATTTTATGCCCCTCGAAAACCATCAAAATTACACGCCCCGTGCGGCGACACATGCCGCACATGCCACTGGTCCACCTCTGGGTATACCTTTCAGTGAGTGAGGCAACTCGTGCCCTTCACTTGGAGAGTGTGTAGTGTTCACCTTGCTCACTTGCATCACACTCAATCACCTACTGCCACCTCACATCTCACTACCTCACTTGGATCATGACTTTCCGTGAAATATCTCATGGGAATTCATCATGCACATTCACTCACTTGGAGAGGGGGTGATGTTTCCTTCAAGTGATGATGTTTCATCACGGGGTAATACCGGCCACTTGCGCGCTCTTAAAATAAGCTAGTAATATAATTGAAAAGTCAACTATACACTATGTTTCCGGGATTCTAATTAAAAGATAATACAACAAGGTTGTTCAACCGGTTATTTAACTAATATAAGGTGGATTTAAAGAAAGGATATAATTCTATTTGGTATTTCTTTTTGAAGTTTTCATTTCCTCAGATAACAAGTTTTTATGATATACACCCTGAAAAAAAAATTATTTAAAAAAAAACATAGTTTTCTTTTAATTTTAAACAACTTTCAACACTTACAATTTAAAGGAAAAATATATATCTCATTGCGATTTTTTATGGCTGTGTACCAAAGTTGTAGTAGCTAATGATAAACTATCTCATTTCACATCCAATTTAGCTTCACTTTGAACCCTTTCATACTTCTAATGCATCTTTTATAATATCAAAATATGGGAGAGATATGTAATTGAAAAACGAAATTACTGTAAGGCCCTCTGCAATTAACCATTACGTTATTTCTTGGTTTCTATTTGTTCACTTTCATGATTAACATTTAAAGCCTTCGTCCTAATCTAACTCATCTAGCGGGAAAACATCAATTACTACATACGTCTTATGTTTTGGCTTTGAGTTACCCGTACTGGCATCCGTTACTCGGTCTCATTCTCAGTTTAAGTTCAGGCGTTGAGAATGTCTGAATCTCTCAAACTATTTCTCTGATACCAATTTGTAAGGTCCCAAACCCAGAAGACCTCACGTATTGGATTTACTCATTTATATATAGTTCTTAAACATAGAACATCATTCAAGCAGCGAAAAATTCCATAACAATGTCCAAAGTGGTTAAAACATTGTCTTAATTAACATAGCAACTTCAAAACATAAACATAACATGATGCCATATCTTCGACAGTTGGGTAACTCTTCTCTGCAAGCTAAGCATCCTCAAGCTACCTTTCGACCTACACTTAACTTGATGTGATACTAAAAGTCAACTTCGGTAGTGAGTTCTAGCTTTACATAAAACATACACAATATAACAAAAGAAGAAGGACTTAAACACACACATACATCAAAAGCCGGTAAAGGTATAACTAACTTTCACAAAACTTCACTTTCAAGTCACACATTATTTGTCTAATATGTTTCTTTACCTTAACCGTCAACTCACATTTGGTACTGTACTTCATGTCTCTTTGACCATAAAGTACATTTACCTTGACCGTCAATTCCAATCGGTACTGTTTTCACATCTCTTTAACCATAAAGTACTAGAAGTGTAACCTAAGGCTCGTTAATTACCTCTAGGATTACAACTACTCATTGTGTCTCCTATGGCTCGTCACCTCTAGGTAGACAAAACACACTTAGGGTTACTTTTACCCTATGAATGACCGTCGTCATTCCTTATCCATACACAGAACCAATTGTACAACTGTTGGCTAGCCACAAACGCCTATAAAGGTTTTGCCAAGCATAAAGTAACTTTTGTTCTCGAAGGAACCTTTCCCTTCCTTTTCTCAGATATAGACAATGTCATGACTTATAAAAACATTCATCTTCTTTCTTTTATTAAAAAAAACTGTTTAACTTTCATAAACATCTTTACTTGCATAAAACATTCATTTGCCTTGCTTTAACTTTCTTTAAAACTTCTTTCACTTACGTTTACTATCGCACAATTATAGTATCCTTGCGAAACTCCAAGTACACGCACCAGAGTATTCATGTAAATTCTCCAAGTACACGCACCAGAGTATTAATGCGAATACTCCAAGTACACGCTTGGAGTACACCTGTGAATACTCCAAGTACTCGTGCAATCAGTTCATCTTTTAGCAAAAACTCTAACATGCATGGAATGACGTCTAATCCGAGATTTGCATCAAGGTTCCAACTTTCTTCGTTTAAAACTTTTTTTAGCGACCGAGAGCCCAGATCTATGGTTTTTAGCTACATCATACGTAAAATCCGATCTTTATGGATTAAACCCCTTTTCCACGAAAAACACATTTCAAAACCAAAACAGGAGATTAAGATCGATTCTCACCTTGAAACTTGCAATATTTCGTGCTCAACTCCTTCACAATCGACTTAGAAGAAGAAATGTGGAAGATGGAAGGCTGGTGTCACACCCCAGTCCCAGGCACTGGTTAGACGTGATGCATGGTACAGAACACACAGCGAAAGCTAAACCATAAACCTCTTTTATTAATAACTAAACTATTTTACATCATGATCAAACATCTATTACAAACTAGACAAACCACTATTATCGGTTCCTATCAAGGAACTCAAAACACCGTAGGCCTTATAGTTATTTCAAGCATGCCTCCATCCATTCCACATCCATCTGGTCGTCCACACAACTATCCATATTTACATTTACCTGGAATGCCATCTAATGTTCCACCTGTAACAATCTTTAAAAATAACTGGATCAATATAAGTTGGTGAGTTCATAAATCTTTACCACATGGCTGTTATTCAATCATCAACAATCCAATGTCCCATCCATTAGTTACACAAACTAATAAGCTTTTGTTATATATATAACTTACGAACCGTTCCCGCCACTGGCCTACCTTTCACCCGTATAAAATGGACAAACCATCATATATTACTGGTCCTACCACACCAGTAACATGAGATAATCGTTCCACCCGTAGGTCCCATCCACTCTCGTAACGTATAAAGTACTCAATACACATTATATATACTTGGAATAGGGAATTACTTATCAAACTATTTCAAATAACAACTGTGTAATAAAATACACATTTCTAGGATGTTACATTTATGAAAAAGGGAGAATCACATTGCCTAAACCCACGTGTCACATACCGAAAACCCGACTCTCTTAATGAGCCGAAAGAAAGAAGGAAAAGAGGAGAGGGTAGGCTAGAGGAATGATGGGCTTGGCCCATGAGGATTTTACTAAACCCTAATCCTCCCTTGACCGGCCACCAATTGTATCTTCATCACCAATTTTCGTAGAGATAGAGAGCTTTCTAGAGAGAGAAAGTCAATAATTATCCTCAAAGGCTTGAAGATCTGTTCCAAATTGTTGCTTCAGTGTTTGTGAAGAAGATTACATGAAGAAACATCCGATTTGAGGTATGGATTGAAGCTAAAACCTCTAATTTTTTAGTTAAACAAATGATTTGGATGTAAAAAGTTACAAACGTGGGTTAAAAATGGGCGTGTATGATCTTCTGTTCATCAGGCGATACTGAGGAGTGTCACCACCTTCAAGTGGCGACACTTGACGGGGAAGAAGGTGGGGATGTGGCGTTGTGCCCAAGAAATCCAATGATTGGACACGTGTCATGTAACATCTCGATTTTCATAGAAAATAAAATATGTTTCAAATAAACATATATACTCTTTAAAATGAAAATGATGGCGGGTGAAATAGTATTTTATAAAAATACTATAAAATGATTTAATATAAAGGGAGTTAAATTGACATGGGTGAGATATGAATAAAAGATTTCATCTATTATTTATAAACTTGTAATTATGGGGACTAATCTTGATAAAACTCATAATTAGTGGTAAAAGGGAAGTAATGTAATAAGAAAAAGGGGTGTAAGTGGAATTGTGGGATTTTAATTAATAGAAATAAAAAAATAGGGAAAGGAAGTCACGAGACCTGGAGGTTGTAAACCCTCCTGGTCGACGTCGCAAGAAATGGAGAGCCCATGTGGGGGTGATTTTCACCAAATTGATGATGGATTAAGAGGATTGAGACATAATTCCATCTTCCTTTTCTAATTCCTAAATTTTCTGGTATGTAAATTCTCCTTTTTTTATGTGGTTAATTTGACGGTTTAGGGTTCTTGTGTTAGTGGTTTTAAACCCACGAATTTGGGTTTCCATTTGTGTGATTTGGGTGTGAATGGCTCCAATTTATGGGCTATAATGATTGTTTGTGATTTATGAGTTACGTGTATGGTTGCATATTATAATCTAGATGTTAGATTATATGATTTGGTGTAAAAGGTGTAAACATAATGATTTATGTTGGGTTCTAGCAATCTCACACTTTTATGGTGATAGTTGATTAACAAAGTAGGAGTTTGATTATAGTTTCAAGTTGTATATGCATGCTTAATGAAATTGATAACTTTGATGATAAAATGGTGATTTTAGGAGTTCAAATGAGTATGTTAATGCTGAATTTTAATCATGCCCATAAGGTGTTCGATGAAATGCCTAACTAAATAAATAGTGGAAAGTGAGAGATTTTATAATGTTTACTTGATTTAAATGATTTGTTAATAATCAAAAGGTATTTATTAAACATAAATCTTGGGTAAAGCTAATGGTGAATGGGGTTAACATAAATTATATATGTGAATATTATTTTTAGTTAATCACCTTAACAGGTCGAATGAGTATATGGGATTCACATGGTTTGGTTTATAACTAAATAACCATTACTTGTTGTTAAATGGTGTATGTTAAATTGGTAACTTTGACCCATAGTTGTGGTTGAACAAGAACGGGTGATGACGGATCTCATGGGTGGGAGTAACCCGTTTATTATTTGTATGTTAAAGAATTGTGGGTTAGAACACATGTTATGGGTGGGTGAATAATACATACGTATTAAAGGGATGAACGCCCCGATTATGCGTTCTAATGATTTGCAAGTTCAATTGTTGTCAAGATAGGTGTGACAAGTCTAGAGTGGCAATGGATTAAACGGGTGACAAAGCAACGACCTTCCTACGGGCAAATGTGAGTGACTCGAATTTGGGTTCGATTAGAATAGTCATAATAATGACTTGGGATTCTTACGGTTAAGGTGTTTTTATTATACTTATTGTGTATGGTTTAACTAAACAATGTCGTATTGTTTTGACGGTGTTTTGGGGTTTAAACCTATAAAGAAATGGTTTAAACTAATAATGAGTCGGGTGATACAAGTGCTGAAAATTCAGCATATTTCCAGAATTTAACCGGTTTTGAAATATTCATAGTAAAATAACCGGATGTCCGTTCGATGTGTATTATACATCGACGGAAAGCTCTATGAGTCTACTTTACTCATAATTTTTAGTTGAGATGAAATATGAAACGCCCTAAACCGGGTACATCTCATAGTTGGCACAAAACATTCAAACATAGTCCTTAAACCAGAAATCCGAATCTATTACAGCGGAAGTCTTTGAATTAGAACATTTATCAAACAATAATGTAATTCATTGTCTAAAACATAAACTATCGGAATAGGAAATGTCAGTCTTCAGAGCGGCGACCCGATGTCCATGCTATCCAGCCCTCACGACTCCTTTACTTTACTTTTGCTATACCTTTACTACATGTCATGCATACTAAAAGTCAGCTAACGCTGGTGAGTTCTATCTTTACTTTAATCTGAAAACATTCTTTTAGGTAGCTTAGTTTTATAAAAATAAAATAAGCTTTTCTTTCTCTATCTTTAAAACACTTTAACTTCACTTTAAAAGTTTACTATGTTACAATTATAAAACTGTTACCTTAAAAACTTTAGCTTTGAGGTAACCGGTTAAGGTGTCCTCCTTTACTCTTTACATCTTTACGTTTCACTCGTACATGACAAGTGACTATAACATTTTAACTATCACATGTGGATCTTTGCCCGAAGGCAAGATCCCTTTGCTCGCTTACACCTCAGGGTAAGACTTTTAACGAACCGTCACGATTCCCGTAAACCAAAACTTCGCTACCTTCTGGAGCTTTGAGCTGAACTATCTTTCGTCTACATATAATCCGGGCTTCATTGGCAGCCAACCAATCCATATCCAAAACTATATCAAACCCTCCCAAGGTCATAACATATAACCTAACTGGGAATCTATGGCCATGTATTTTTATCGTGCAGTTATCTACCAATACATTTACTACCCTGGTCTTGCCCATTGTAGTTTCCACATTAAAGGCCTGTTCTACTTTAGTAACTTTGAATTTCATTCTTCTACGCATAGAGGATGATATAAAACTCCTACTGGCACCCGAATCAAATAGTACATATACAAAGGTATGATCAAGGATGAACGTACCTGACACCACATCTGGATCGCCCCTAGCTTCTTCTTGTGTCAGTGCATACGCTCGGGTCCTTGCCTTTGGCTTCTCGGCCTCTTTTCCTTTCTCTGTTCCAACAACTTTAGGCTTACGACAGTCCTTGGCCAGATGGCCAGGGATTCCACAGTTATAGCATGACGGTGCACCAGGACACTCTCGAGAGTAATGCCCCGTCTTCCCGCATCGATAGCAAATGCTCAGACCCACATGGCACTCCCTAGAGTGCTTTCGTCCACACTTTGCACAATCATTCCCATCCTCTATCCTCAGCTTCTTTGCTTTCGGGCCTTCCTGTAGGTCCCTTCGTGTGTGTCGGATCGTTGCATGCAAGTGGTCTACTAGTCGGACCGGGTGCGGAATACCCATGACTAGGCGGAGAGTCTAACTAAAACAAAGTAAACCAACACGAGAGTCACAATAAAAGCTCTTTCTATTATAAACACTCGACGGTTACAGAGATAATACAAATTGCGTACTTATCAAACTGAGTTTGTCTAAGATATGAGTTCTGCGTACTTATCCTCTGTGAACCAAACCTATTTATACAGACCTGATGCCTGCGCACTTAGCAAGTGCGCAGGACCAAATGCTCTTGCGTACTTAGCAAGTACGCATGGGTCTTCCTGCGTACTTGCTAAGTACGCAGGAGCTTTCTCCTGCGCACATGTAAGTGCGCAAAACACTTAGAAGAAATGCAACATACACTATGTAAAAGTAAATACAACTCGATAAACTATTACATAACGACTCTTACATACAAAGACAAATTACAGACATTAGAAATACAAACTAAGACTCTATCCAGATTGTTGTCACAGGAAAGTGCATCAACAAACTCCCCCTTGACAACAGCTCGGGATCTTCATCGTCTTCAGTCTTCAATCTTCAGTCTTCACAGCACTGGTCCCTTAGCTTCCATCTTATTCTTGTAATCAAGGCAGAACTTATTCACCTTGTCATATTTAGAAGCAAGGAGCTTCGTCCATTCATCCATGTGGACACAGTAGCGTTCCGCTAGTACCTCCAGATCTTTCACATAAAAGTTGATGAAGCAGACTTCATCAAAGATTCTGATCAGTTCTTTTGGTACTGTGTTCCCACTCTCGGAACGAACCTTTCCCATGATCACAGCCTCGCCCGTTTTTGGATCTACGTACCAGTACCACATGTCACCAAGAATATCCTGAGATAACTTGCTCAAGGGAATCTTAGTTTCACATTGCACTGGCTTGTATACCAATCTCTTTATGTGCTTCTTAGTCACAGGATGTACAGCGTGCTTATCCTTGACTCTTCTGGGCACTTGAGGCTTGAAGTATTCAAATTTCCCTGATCTTGCTTCCCGCTGTAGTGTTACCCACAAACCCATTGCTACTGCATGACTCGAGTGACTCAGCAGGTCGCGGTTTGGTTTCAAGTACTTGGGCAAAGAGTTGAACGCCTCACTGGTTGGTTTCAAGTATTGAACCCCCCAGATCTTTTGATGGCGAACAACTGTTTGTCCTCCTCGAACCTAACAGCCAAGATCATACCTGTAGCTCCGTGCTTGTCTGTGATGGACGTCTTTTGCCACACGGGAGCTGGACCCTTAGATGATGCAGAAGGCATGTCTTTATCTTTTGGTGCCTCGGGGTCCACAGGTGTAGGGTCGACTGGGGAGGCTTCAGTTGTAGCTTCAACATTACTTGCCATGTCAACTGAGCCTGTGTCGAGCAGAGATTCGAGCGATGGTACTTCAAAGATCTCACCATCCTCTAACTCGTACTCTCCTTCCCCGCCGCCCTTGGGAATCTCTATCACCACATCCTCATCTTCATCATTCCAGTCATCACCAGAGTCGATCTCTCCTTCTTCTAGATTGAAGAGAGCATCGATCTGTGCTTCTTTAGAGTAGTCAGGCTCTAGATATAGGATCTCATCATCAGATAAGTCCTTAAGTAATTCAGCCACTAACTTCCCTTTATCAACACCACCACCAGATGTATCACCACCCTCTTGCTGAGTAGACTCCCCCTCAGCCATTGGAACAGAAGAGATGGGCACAATCGCCAAAGCTTGGTGCTCACCTCCACTAGGACCGGCTTCAGGATCCTTGTCTTTATCATCATCCTTAGTCAAGTCAACTGGATGACAAGGCTCAGCACCAGTGGATTTATTTTCTTTCTCTTTCTCTTTTTCCTTCTCTTTCTCTTTTTCCTTCTCTTTCTCCCCCTGAGCACCAAGCTTCTTGGTCAGTTCTTCAACTAATTTGACCATCGCTTCGTGCTCTTTTCTCTGCAAATCCATCCTTAGCTCAAGTGAAGTTCTGTGGCCTAGAATCATTTCATTGGTTTTCATCAGCAGCTCGTTCTGTGCCATTACATTCTTCAGTTGCTCATTTGTCCCTGTTCTCTGGCTATGGAGAATCCTCACTTCATCGGCCTGGGAATTAATCTGTGCTTGTTGAGCATCAGACTCCTCCTTTGACTTTTGAATGGTCTTTAACAGTTCAGCAACTTGGGTCTCTAAGACATTGATCCTTGCATCATACGGATCAGAATGCCTAGATGATGAGGCTTCAACATTATGGATGGAGGAGGAGAAAATTGTGTCAAAGTCAAACCCTTGTGAGAAATCACCATAGTTGAAGGGTTGACCTGACGGCTCAGTGGTATGAGGTGGGTGTGGGGATGTAATGATGGGAGTGGGTGTTATGGTTGGGGTGATGGTGACTGACTCCGTGAGAAGTGGAGTAGTCACTGTCACTTGGACGGTTGGAGTAGGGAGGGTCACCGTCACAGGAATCTCCTCTGTGACCGCTGTGACTGCCACATTATCTTGTACTAGTGGCCTTCTCCTCCTTCTGTATAATTGTTGTGCTGGTGGGGTAGATTCTGATTCTGGACTGGCACCCGCAGCTTGTACTGGCTGCACAGTCGGGATCTCTACAACCCTGGGGATAGCAACCTCTTGCCTATCGCCCCTCTTCTTATTGGCTTTCTCTCACCTTTGTCTTTGTAGAGTAGCGTCAGAGTCAGATGTTGGCTCATATTCGCCACTCGAGCTTTGTCGCTTTCTTTTAGAAGACGATGCAGGCAGGGTTACCTGTGCCAATCTCCTCGGGTGTGCCTGGGATGGTGCGTCATCGAAATCAGAAGAGTCTGATTCTGTTGCTTCTGAATCGGATTCCTCAGCACCACCATCACCACCTTCGTCATCACCTTCATCACTTTCATTCTCTTCTTCTTGTTGTTCATCAGAATTATCACTCATCTCTGGTGCCGAATTGGGACTATACCAATTCCAATCTTCTGGCGCGACATATGCTACATTAAGCAGGTGGCCAAAGAGTTCAGTATGCACAGGGGTAGGATCTACACTGCCTGGCTTTAGAAATTGAGCAAATACTCTCTTATCCACCCGTTTTACTTGCAGTTTCTCCCCGATAGCACGTAGGTTTGGCAATGCATCATCAATCAAGAGTTGCACAAACCTCGGGTACAATAGGAACCTAAACTTCTCTGTTGTATTGATCTGATCATTGATTGCTTTGAATATGTAGCGAGAGAAGTTGTAGCCCCTATTAAGAGACAAGCCCACCATGGCTGCTGCAAGGTCATGACCCATGGCATCTTTCCCCGCTTTTCTGAACGAGATGCACACGATCATGATGTGGGCAAAATACCGCCATTGATCCAAAACCCACATCTTCTTGTAAGAAGCATAGTCCCTCGCTCCGACATATCCCATTCTATGCCTCCAACATCCATCCACATAGTAATCTGGATAGAATGTCGGGTCGGTAGCGAGGTCTCCGAACTGCAGGACCCTTCTTATTATATCCTCAGAGAAAGCAATAACCCGACCATCCACGGTAGCCCTTATGACATTAGGGGATACCGTGCAGTCGTGCTCTGCCGTCTCCCAGAACTGCTCCAAGTAAGGTCTTGAGACTGTTGGGTCAGCTGAGATTGCATAACTTATTTTTGATCGGTTCAAAAAGTCAATGATCTGCCGATACTGCAAAGCTGCCCCTTTCCACTCAGGTTGAGTGTTTGCTAACAAGTTGAACTCATCAGTGAATGCCCGAGCCATAGTCTGCAGAAACACACAGAAAACATAATCAGAACAACACGTATCATTGGAATTGGATAAACATGACTCAGTATAGCAGTTACTCAATGAAGTGAATTTCAGACTTAGGAAATTTTGCTAAGTGTTGGTCCTGCATACTTAGCAAGTACGCAGGAGTTTGTTCTTGCGTACTTAACAAGTACGCAGGAATTACTTCTTGCGTACTTGTTAAGTGCGCAAGACTTGTACTTAGCCAAATTTCCAGAAGTCTCAATTTCAAACAAAAGTGAGGCATTGCCGTGGATTATGGTCACCACAAGGTCGAAATACTTGATTAAGACCTATGGGACCACTATCCACTGCAAGTAACTGTTAAACTCGTCAATTTTATGACCTAGATGACGACCCAGTGGAAACCACGGTCAATCGAGGGTCAAGGCCAAAATCAAACCATGTTAAGGACAAATTCGGAGTCAATAGGTTTCGATTAGTGATTATTAACAAGTTTTAGGTCTTAATTTGTATTTAGAACACCAAAATAGGTCAATAATTTCACACTCAAACCGTCGATGAATCGGTCGAAAACTTGGGATTTAATGGATGATACGGACCAAGATTCTCACCAAGTAAATGTTTGATGATGATTAAACAATGAGTGGGACGAAAAATCCGGTTGGAACACTTGAAATTTTTTGAGGAAAATGGTCGGAGGGAATATCACAGGAGAAAAACGATTTGAAAGTGATAAACCCTAAAAAATTTTCTAAGTCCTGTATTTATACCCAACACATATTGGTCGTGCGTACTTACTAAGTGCGCAGAGTTTAACTCCTACATACTTACTAAGTACGCATGACTTAAGTGTTGCGTACTTGTTAAGTACGCAGGGTTTACCTCATGCGCACTTATCAAGTACGCAGAGACCCTTATGTGCGCACACTTTCAACTCAAATTATGAAGATTTTAAGTCAAATAACGAACAAGATAAAAGCGTTCAATCAAGAGGATTCAAAATCAATTCAGGAAGGTTAAATACAAATATTTTTTTTGGCTTTTCTGAATAAAGTTGAACTATGCATAAACTTAAAATATTTTTGATCTTTTCTCATAGAAATATACAAGTATTCACACAAACTATTTTTGATCAAAGACACGAGCAGAGGATCATATCAGGCTATCTTTTAGAAAAAAACGATACAAAATAAACATCAAAGAATATGGGATCATGTCATGGATTACTATTTATTCATACGTAATAAGCATATAGACAAGTAATTCAAGTTGACAATATTATAAGATTTGAAACTATAAGCATCTTTGTATCACATTCTTGTGTATTAATGTATTATTTATAAGATATACAACGTGTACCCCACTGATATGCTATTCTAACTTGCACTATCTCAAGGCATCTAAGATTTTTCCAATGATTTTCTAAATTTTCAGAATAAAGCTACATCTATTAGCACAGGAAAAATCAAGCAGAATCCATAAGGATTATCAGGAATCATAAGATTCAGAATCGAGTGATTCATTTGTCTTGGTTTCATGTGATTTTCTTCTTTGAATATCGGGATGATGATTCAGGATAATAGATATGGTGTTTGATTATCAGGTAAGGGGATCCAACTTTTATTTGGATTTGATTTCAATGAATCAGGAGTGATTCAAGGGTGAACACATGCTCAACGGTTAATGTAGAGACATGTCTTGATTCAATCTCTCCTTGCATACTTGTGAGTATGGGCAGTGAGATGAACCGCATTAATTGTGCTAACGACATAACCCGAAACTGATCTCAAAAGAAAATTATTGCCAAAGTCTAACATCCTTTATCTGATAATGATTTTTTCTATTCTATTACGCACACACGCTTGCAAACATGGGTTCAAATCACAGTTGTAGTTTAGATTTAGTTTCCACACTACTAGTGATTCAAAGATGCATGCAGCCTACTGATAATTCAAATTACTTGTAAATAAACAGATTAAAAACATAATAATTTAGACAATTAAGTAATCATGACGCAATCATTTCCCATATGAGCAGTCTATGGTGTTTAGATCATTTCTGATGTACTATCATTTCCTCTTTTCTCAAGTTAACTTTGAAATTTTTCTCCATTTTCTATTTTGTTTTTGATTTTTGTAAAATATTTTTAAAAACTAAAAGAACTATACAGAAAATTTAAAAGAATTAAAAATTTAACTTTCATGAATTGAATTGAGTTAAGAAAACTTAGTTTTCACTCAGGATTGAACATTCCTATCAAGTTGACAAGATGCTCAAAACGGGATCGATCAAATGCCTTTGTGAAAAGGTCAGCAAGATTGTCATCCGTGTGAACTTTTACAAGTTCGATTAAATGCTTTTCAGCACAATCACGGATGAAATGATGGCGAATCTCTGTGTGTTTAGTTTTGGAATGTTTCACCGGGTTATTTGTGATGGACATGGTGGCATTGTTGTCAATGAATAGAGGAGTTCCAGTGAAGTTTAAGCCGTAGTCCCTCAACTGTTGCTGAATCCACAGTATCTGAGAACAACTGCTCGCTGCAGTAATGTATTCTGCTTCACAAGTTGAGACAGAAACCGTTGACTGCTTCTTACACTGCCAGGAGACCAGTCTGTCTCCTAAGAATTGACATCCACCAGAAGTTGACTTTCTGTCAAGGTTACAACCGCTATAATCTGAATCAGTGTAGGCTTTGAAGTCGAATGACTGCTGCTTAGAGTACCAAAGACCTAATCGGGGTTTCCCTTTCAGGTATCTGAAAATTCTCTTCACAGCTATCATATGTGACTCCTTCGGTTGAGACTGAAACCTTGAGCACAAACATACAGCAAACATTATATCGGGTCTTGAAGCTGTGAGATACATAAGTGATCCGATCATCCCACGGTACAATCTGATGTCTACATCCTTTCCATCTTTGTCAGGATGCAAACCATGATTGACTGGATAGGTGTTCCATAAGTACTGCTATCATTCATCTTGTATTTTGATAAGATGTCCTGCACATACTTAGTTTGATGTAGATAAATGCCATCCTCTCTTTGACTGACTTGCAGACCCAGGAAGAACGACAATTCACCCATATTACTCATTTCAAATTTGGACTTCATCACCTGCTCGAATTCCCTACACATCCCTTCATTGGTAGACCCAAAAATGATGTCGTCGACATATACTTGTACAAGAAGAATGTCACCTCCTGCTTTCCTAATGAAGAGAGTCAAGTCAATTTGTCCACGGTCGAAACCATTAGACAGTAAATGCTTAGATAATGTCTCATACCATGCCCGCGGTGCTTGATGAAGACCATAAAGTGCTTTGTCGAGCTTATACACTTTATTGATATTATGCGGATCTTCAAAACCGGGAGGCTGAGTGACATAGACTTCTTCATGAACTTTACCATAAAGGAAAGCACTCTTCACATCAAGTTGATAGACCTTGAAGCCGACATATGTGGCATAAGCCAAGAACAGTCGAATAGCTTCAATTCTAGCAACTGGGGCATATACTTCCGTGTAATCCAAGCCCTCTTGCTGATAAAAACCCTGAACAACCAATCTTGCTTTGTTCTTCACAACAACATGACGATCATCCGTCTTGCATTTGAACACCCATCTGGTTCCAATTGGCTGAAAGCCTTTTGGCAAGTCAACCAAATCCCACACGTGCAACTTTTGGAATTGAGACAGTTCATCTTGCATTGCCTCAATCCAGCAGTTGTCAGTAAGAGCCTCCTTCACATTCTTCGGCTCTAACTGGGACACGAATGCAGCATGCAGACATGTTTCCATAACACCAGTGTCAAGTATCTCTGTGTAAAGACTGGTGTTCTCAGTGATGGTTCGATGACGAGTCTGAACGCCGGCATTAGGATCACCAATAATGTTGTCAATTGGATGATTCCTATGCACTCTCGTCTCCGGTACAATTGGTTCCTGAATTTCTGGATCAAGATTCGTGCTTAACTCCCCCATTTCCCGTGTTCCAGAGGAAGAAGATTCAATGTTAATTGGATCAGCTGGAGCTTCATTTCCTATAGTTGTGTTAGGATTAGCTGGAGCGTCATCTCCAACGACAAGAACATCTTCACTGTTATCACTGTCATGAGTTCCAGATGCAGATGCAGCATTGGAATCATGAGTTACAATCGGTACAGTAGCACGAGTAGAGAAGCTAGAGTCATCGCTGCCACCCAATAAATCATAGACATTTGCAGCGCCATCTGCAGATATATCAGGAAGATTGAATGACTTGAATAGCGCATCATAATCAAAACCCCAAGCTAGACATGTTGGTTCGGGTGGAATGCTGTGTTTACTACAATCCACTTCAAACCATTCCTCGACAGTACGAGTTCCTATGTTGTACACTCTCTTGCAAGGCGAGTTGGCAACGTATCCTAAGAAGATGCCTTCCACTGCTTTTGCATGAAATTTAGACTGGCGGTCTTTGTACTGTAGCAGCAAGGAACAAGGACTACCAAAAGGAACTAGGTAATCAAGATTGGGAAGTCGATTGTTGATCAACTCGTAACAAGTCTTGTTGTGCCTCTTTACTACCAGAACTCTGTTTAAGACGTGACACGCTGTATTAACTGCTTCTGCCCAGAAAGTGACAGGAAGCTTTGCATCCGACAGCATAGTCCTTGCAGTCTCAATCAGTGTTCTGTTCTTCCGTTCAGCAACTCCATTTTGCTGAGGCGTGTACGGCGCGCTGAATTCGTGACGGATCCCTTTCTTGAGACAGAAAAGCTCCATCAAATTATTCTTGAACTCAGTTCTG
This sequence comes from Smallanthus sonchifolius, assembly GCA_023525975.1. Classification (NCBI taxonomy): domain Eukaryota; kingdom Viridiplantae; phylum Streptophyta; class Magnoliopsida; order Asterales; family Asteraceae; genus Smallanthus; species Smallanthus sonchifolius. The sequence goes on from CM042022.1 coordinate 3,081,260, forward strand.
TTGTCACTCCTTATCCTTATAACTTTCAGCTTGCAAAGAGATTCCAAGCTCAGGATCAAGTATTGAAGAATATCAGCAGTCTCGTCTTTAGTACCTAAAAAATGCACCCAATAAAAACGTGAGAAATCATCAGTTACAACTAGACAGAACGACTTACCTCCAATACTCCTGATACTTATGGGGCCAAACAGATCCATGTGTAATAGCTCCAAAGGGGTATCAATAGAGTTTTGGAGCTTGGGCTTGTGAGACTTCCGTTGCTGTTTGCCCTTTTTACAAGGCATACAGTCATCTGCAACGGTAAACCTCAGCTTAGGAACCCCGGTTACCAAACCGTTTCGGACAAGATGATTCATTTTACGATACGAAATATGTCCGAGTTTCCTATGCCACAAGATAGAGTCAAGTTCTGTTGCTTTTGTAAGCAAACAAGTAGCAACTGATGAGGTGGTTGTTGCAACGCTCATATCGATCTGATATGTGTCATTCGTTCTTGGTGCTCTCATCAGAATCCAGTATTCGGGAACCTCAAAACCAGGTTTGAGAATCAGGCATTCTGACTTGTCAAACATCACCGAGTACTCCTTATCACACATTTGGGAGACACTCAACAGGTTTTGCTTTAGCTGCTCGCAAAAGTTGACATTGTCAAAGCTGACACAACCGTTTGAAACCACGCCTTGACACGTGATGCTGCCGCCTTTTTCTCCGGCAAAGGCCACATAGCCGCCTCTGAACGGTTTAACGTCTTGAAGCAGGGGCATGTTTCCTGTCATGTGCCTAGAACATCCACTATCTACATACCAGCGGTTAGAGATAGTACCCTTCGGACGTCCCTGCACGTGTCACAAAAGAATTAGTTAGATTTGGAGACCCAAGCCATTGTGGTCTTGGGTCGTCCGTCTTTCTCAAAATAAACTACTTCTTTCAACTCACAGTCATGATGGCTGTTCAAAATTGGTGAATCTTTGGAGGATTTGGGAACAGGAGATTGAGAACCTTTTACTTTCTTGTTCCAAGATCTCTTTTGGTTCTTAACCAGAACAGGAGACTTTGGCTCAACCACAGCTGGTGAACTTGTGGAAGCTTCACCTGATTGAGCTTTAGTCAGCTGTTTCAGCTTTCTCAACCTTTTATTCCTTCTTCTTCTCTGTGGCTTAGAAATTCTACCCACAGATTTCTCACCAGTACGTGTACTACCAAATGTAGACACACGAGGTACATCAGGTTGCTTTACCTTTCTTGCAACATATGGTTTGGCCTCATATTTGATCTTTGGATTTGCCATCGGTTGGACTGGTGGTTTCACCACATTCTGCTTTGGACATTTGGGAGATGGCTTCACTGGTGGCGACCTGGGGATAACAGCTGGTTGTGAAACAACAGGTCGTTTCCCTTGGTTCTTAGAAGGACAGTTCACAAAAATGTGATCAACCAAGCCACAGTGAAAACAGTTCCTCTTGTCTACATAAGTTCTCTTGTAAGGCTCATTAGATCTGGCCTTAGATAACTCAGCATTATGAGCAGGAGGAGTTGGTTTCTGAACCGCAGTCTGAACCTTAATAGTTTGATTTTTGGGAGTATAGTATTTTTCTAAATTTTCTTCGTAACCAAGACCAAAGTGAGCTGAAAAAGCCTCTTTCTTTACTTGGTTAAGGTTTTTATACCCCCCATAAAGCATTACCTTAAGTTTATCATTTGATTCAATGACATCAGGTTCAGTTAAAATGCAATTATCACCATTAGTGATAATGTTTTTCTTGACTTTCTGTTCAGTCAACAACTCCTCAGATACTACTCCTTCAGGGCAAGAGTTAACCGACCCATCTTCAGAAGCAGTAACAAACTCCTCACTAGATGTGGAGTTAGCCTTACTTGAGGATTCATCCTTCTTAGGGGAATCATCCTTATCAGAGGACTCATCTAGACAAGTGAGATCAATGTCTATTAAGCTATTGACAAACTTCCCGCTCACTGGTGGAGGAATGGCATTGGTACCAAGACCTAGACCATTCATTTTCCTCACTACAGATTCGTAGTGTTCCACCACAAAGCGAGAGTTTTTCAACTTCTCATTTGTGCATTTTAACTGCAAGATCTCATTTTGCAGTTTGTTGATTTCATTGTTCCGTTTTTCCAACCCCTTATAAGCAATATCTAAGTGAAGCTGTTGATCGCTCATTTTTAAAGAATACTCACGTTTTTCCTTTTTCAATGTTTCAATAGACTCTTTAAAACGTTTTTCATTTTCTGTTTAGAGCTGCCAAACTTAGGGGTTCGATTTTGTCTTGGAGCTTAGAGTTTTCAAGTTTTAGCCCTAGACACTTAGAACATGAAACAACAGAAAAGGGATTAGAATCTACCTCAGACGATGAACTTGTTGCTTCTCCAATGGCCATGAGAGCAACAGCTGTGGTTGATTCTTCTTCATCAGCTACAGAAGCTTCCTTTTCCTCAGCTTCCTTTACCTTTTCTGTAGCAGCAGTTTCCCTTCTCTCTGCTTCCATCATCTCCATGATCTCAGCCATGAGACCAACCTGTGTTTGTGCGATGATGGCATCCTCAAGATGAACACCCCAGTCAAAGCTTTCGTCCTGTTGGGTTACCAGTGCATTGGACATTCCACCTTGGCTTTGATTGTGGTGGTTTGGATTGTTTTGGCCATGGCTGTTTCCTTGGCTGGGTCGGGTAAAACCAGTGGCAGGTGCTCTGTCTTTCTGACACTCATGAGCAAAGTGTCCATAGTTCAGACATTTGTAGCATTTGGCCTTGGATTTGTCAAACCCGACCTTGGCATTAGGATGCCCGCCAATAAACTTTCTTCCTGTTCTGTTCAGGAAACGCTTGGCTCTCCTCAATAACATGGCCATATTCCATTGAATATCCATGTCCTCCATGTCATCAGGATCCACTTGATTAAAATCTTCTTCAATCGACTCTGGATCAGTAAGCTTGCCACCTATGAAGTTTTCATATGCAAGCATGCAAGATGAGAATAATGCTATATGATCTTCAGCTATTCTGGCTATAGCTGAGTTGTTAGCTAAAGACGTAGCAGGAGGATTTCTTGAGGTATTTTGATGATGAGACCCCAACCCTGATCCTGAAGCATAGCAAGCATGACCACCACACCCAGTTGAGTGGTCTTCTTCAGTAGGATTTCCAGTGAAGAGGGCGATTCCAGAGCCAGATGACTTGGATGTGGAAGTCGTCCCATGATACATAGAAGGGTCTTGTATCTGGGGTCTTCCAGAGCTCTCCTTTCTTTTCAAGTTCATTTCATGAGCTTGAATTTTTCCTATTGCTTCCTCTACTGTCAACTCATAGAACTTAGGATTTTCCCTCATCAGGGTTGTGTACATCTCAAATTTGGGTGGTAAGGCATCCAAGAACTTTTCCACCATCTCTTCATCTGGATACTTGAGGTCAAAAGCATTCAACTCAGTCTGTAAATGATAGAACCTAGAGATGAGGTCATCTAAAGATTCGTTCTCAAAGAATCTGAAGCACTCATACTGCTTCCTGAGAAGATCCCGCTTACTCTTCTTGATGTCACTATTTCCTTCGAATCTCTTCTGTAAGGCTTTCCAGAGATCCTTAGAATTGTCATACCCTCGGAAGCTGTGGAACAATTCCCGAGTTAACGCCATAGTGATCGAGCCAAGTGCCTTCTTTTCTCGATCATAAGCTTTCCTTTCTTCGTCAGAAAGCTTAGAGATAGGCTTGGGCAATTTATCATCAAGATAAATGTGTGTGGGATGCTTATATCCCTCAAGGATTGGTATCCATAATGATGAGTCGGTATATGAAATGTAGTGCTCAAAACGTGCTTTCCAATTAGAATAATCGTTCACGTTCAGCAACTTTGGTGGTTTCTATGGTGTACCGATCTCATTATCATAATTCAGCAGGTTTCCAAGATTCTGAAGATTCGACATAGTGAACACTTAGTCAAATTTCAGAAAAGTCAGATACAGTTGCGCACTTGGGATTGGCCTTGCGCACTTGAGAAATAGTCTTGCGTATTTAAGACTTGCTCTTGCGTACTTGTAAGTACGCAGGAGGAAATGATTAAGTACGCAGGATATAACTTAAGTTCGCACAAGTTCAGTCTTGCGCACTTGTAAGTACGTAGGAGATAACTCTTGCGTATTTAGTAAGTACGCAGAAAACTGTACTTTTTGCCAAAAATGGTAAGTACGCAGGATACCTTTTCAGCAACTCTCACCAACCTTTTCCGGTGACCTGAAAATCGCCGGAGATGGTAAAAATTGGTCTGATGATTAATGCAAATGAGCCAAAGGGTCAGAAACTTGTTTCTAACCAACCTTTGATGCTCAAATAACTCAAATACTCAACAAAAATTGTTTTTTTTTTGAGAGATTTTTGCTTCTAAAAAAATGCTCAAGAGCTACCCCTTTTTTATCACAAAAATCAATAAAATACCTCTTTTTGCTTGTAAAACTCAGTAAAAACGTCTCCAAAATCACTTACAACACTCGAATTCAAGAGCAATGCTCTGATACCACTTGTAGGTCCCTTTGTGTGTGTCGGATCGTTGCATGCAAGTGGTCTACTAGTCAGACCGGGTGCGGAATACCCGTGACTAGGCGGAGAGTCTAACTAAAACAAAGTAAACCAACACGAGAGTCACAATAAAAGCTCTTTCTATTATAAACACTCGACGGTTACAGAGATAATACAAATTGCGTACTTAACAAACTGAGTTCGTCTAAGATATGAGTTCTGCGTACTTATCCTCTGTGAACCAAACCTATTTATACAGACCTAATTCCTGCGCACTTAGCAAGTGCGCAGGACCAAATGCTCTTGCGTACTTAGCAAGTACGCATGGGTCTTCCTACGTACTTGCTAAGTACGCAGGAGCTTTCTCCTGCGCACATGTAAGTGCGCAAAACACTTAGAAGAAATGCAACATACACTATGTAAAAGTAAATACAACTCGATAAACTATTACATAACGACTCTTACATACAAAGACAAATTACAGACATTAGAAATACAAACTAAGACTCTATCCAGAGTGTTGTCACAGGAAAGTGCATCAACACTTCCCACTCTTTTGCTGGCTGCTTAACGACATTTGTCCCTTTCTTCTCAGTAGGCAGTGGGTCAGCGGATTCGAAGTCATCGTAAACTATCCCAGCAAGTGACACCACAGATTCAAAGCATGTAGGAGCATTTGTTTTAACGTGCACACGGACCCTTTGTGGTAGTCCCTTGATGTAATACTTGATCCTCTTTTCCTCAGTGTCCACCAGATGTGGAACCAACCGGGCCAACTCTTGGTATTTGGAGGTGTACTCGCAATGAGTCATACTGCCAGCACAGAGCCCCAGAAATTCCCTCTCAACTCTGTCAATCTCGTTCTGCGGGCATAACTTAGTGATCAGTAGTTTTTTCATGTCATCCCATTTCATATTTTTCATTTCAGTAGAAGACTTGATTCTTTCAATCGATCTCCACCAAATCAATGCCTCATTAGTGAATGAGTGAGCAGCAAACTTGACCGTTTGGTTATCACGACACTCACTAATGTTGATCACCCCATTCATCCTTTCTATCCACTGGAAAGTGGAAACAACATCTTTCCGTCCATCATACTTCGGTGGGTCACACCCTCGAAAAGACTTATAGTTGCAACCCCGAGTTGCCATTTCATAATCAGAATCATCACCATCAGTGACTTCAGTTCTCTTGCTACTTTCCTCTTTCTTCCCTATATCAAACTCTTTAAGGGCCTCGTCCATTGCTTCCGGTAGAACTTTCTTCAAGATTGAAGTAACCTCTGCCGCGATAGCTTCCTTCACAATCGGTTCCAACTCAAGCGCCTCGTTATGGGCATCATCATGAACCGACTCATGGTTCCCACTGCCATTATGCTCCACGTGCACCGATTCAGTCTCGTTGCGGGAGTGTTCACTTTCCTCATGAAGGTTTTGGTTACCTGGCGGTCGGCCTCGACGACCAGTATGACCCCAGTGCGACCACCTCTCTTTGCTCTAGCCATTAGTGTCTACTGCGAACAAAGATAGCTCGTGTTATCATGATAGGTAATAATTTAGAACACCTCGAGTAATGTAAATTACTAATTATAGAGACCGGTATGAAATTACTAATTTACTTTACTACTCGGGTTCTGAACATTTCCCTTCATAGTAACACTTGCATTCAAGTTCAGAGTTTCCACTATAAGGCACGTACTATCTACTATCTATTGTCTGTGCTAAGGCATGTACTATGTACTCTTTATGCTAAAACATTTACTTTCTACTATCTGTGATAAGGCATGTACTATGTACTCTTTATGCTAAAGCATTTACTTTCTACTATCTGTGTTAAGGCATGATGTACTATGTACTCTTTATGCTAAAGCATTTACTTTCTACTATCTGTGCTAAGGCATTATTGTATATGTTCCATGTAAGGACATTAACTACCTTCTGTCTACTATCGTTCCATGGACGGGCTGCTCTGACTGACATTCCTTTCCTTTCTTTTCTTTGTCCCGTTCTAAGTTTAAGTTCAGACATTATCGAAAATGTCTGAATCTCTCAAACTATGGCTCTGATACCAACTTGAAGCGCCCCAAACTGGGTACATCACTTAGTTGGAACAAAACATTCAAACATAGTCCTTAAACCAGAAATCCGAATCTATTACAGCGGAAGTCTTTGAATTAAAACATTCATCAAACAATAATGTAACTCATTGTCTAAAACATAAACTATCGGAATAGGAAATGTCAGTCTTCAGAGCGACGACCCGATGTCCATGCTATCCACCCCTCACGGCTCCTTTACTTTACTTTTTCTATACCTTTACTACCTGTCATGGATACTAAAAGTCAGCTAACGCTGGTGAGTTCTATTTTTACTTTAATCTGAAAACTTTCTTTTAGGTAGCTTAGTTTTATAAAAATAAAATAAGCTTTTCTTTCTCTATCTTTAAAACACTTAAACTTCACTTTAAAACTTTACTACATTACAATTATAAAACTGTTACGTTAAAAACTTTAGCTTTGAGGCAACCGGTTAAGGTGTCCTCCTTTACTCTTTGCATCTTTACGTTTCACTCGTACATGACAAGTGACTATAACATTTTAACTATCACAGGTGGATCTAAGATCCCTTTGCTCGCTTACACCTCAGGGTAAGACTTTTACTTTGATGTGCCCACACCTCAGGGTGTGACTTTCTCGCTTACACCGAAGTGAAGACTCCTTTGCCTGCTCACACCAAAGTGTGAGACTTCTACTTTGCTTGCCTGCAGGACTTTTTACTTTGCGACTATAACGCAACTACTATGCAACTATACTACGTCACATAATATAATGTCATTGAAACACATAACACATAGAAAAATATCACATATCAACACATAGGCACATAGTATGGCATTTTTCACTGTCACTGTCACTGTCAAGCTACATCGTGATGCAGCTTCTTTACCTTTCTTTACTTTAACTCTTTACTTTCTTTAAAACAAGTTTAAAGATAGCACTTTACTCTTTAACACTTTCTCTTTTATTTTTATAAAAACATATAATTCTTATAAAAATATACTTTATCTTTCAAAACTATCTCCTTAACAGTATGCATGCCAGACCTAAAACCGTTTAGGAAAAAAGGGCAATAAGAACTCACCAGACTTCTACTGTGTCTATCTCACTTAGCACTGAAACTTCAAGCTAGGTGGGATTCTATTATATTTGTTTCATGTGTCACGAATGGAACAAGGTTATAACCTACATATCTCATCCGAAAACTCCTATGTCCAAAATCTTTTTCGATCGAAATTTATTTCGACCGAAAACTTTGGTGACAGAACTATTTTCTATTAATGGTTTTTCGTTCGAAAACTTTTGTCCGAGAACTGTTTTGTTCGAAAATATCTGTCCGAAACCCCTTTCTGTACAAAATACTTTTCGACCGAAATGTCCTATCCGAGATACTTTTCGATTGAAAAGTTCTGTCATAGATATATGGTGTTCCGAAATACTTTTCGGACGTATCCGAGATTTCGGACCATTCATGGAGATTTCAGACGATTCATCTGTTCTTGAACAGATCATTCGTTTTTGATCCAATTTCTAATCTTTTTACGTCCAAAACTTATATCTAGATTCCATGAAGCTAGATACATACTTTTTAATCAAATCTACACATAAAAATCCCATCTTTTTATGAAAACCCACTTTAAAACCCTAAAACCCACTTTCAAATCTAAACTCGAATCTGAGAGTGTTTTGTTACCTGTTTCTATTTGATTTCTCCTTCTCTAACCTCCAGAGATGTTCCAGCAATGATTCACAGCAACACGAAGGCCTTGGTGTGGATTCTTGGAGCTTTTTCTCTCTAGTCTCTCTCTGACTTCAATATGGTGAAGATGAAGTGTGGGGAGTGGAGAGGGTGGCTAGGGTTTTACTTCCTCCCCCTCCTTGTGCCCCCATACCCTGCCTAAGGCCCGATCTGCTCTAGCCTACTTATTCTTTCATTCTTTCTTTATTTTGTTATTCCATAAGCGTCGTTTATTCTTTGTTGTAAATTTCAGGATGTTACAAAATACCTATTGTAAGTGGGTGTAAACGTTGAATTTTTATAATCGCGCAAGGCTGTTTTGAAACAGGAATTTTATGATATTTATAAAAATGTTGGGGATTAACCGAGAACTCGTTAGGGGTGTCTTTTATATGGTTGTAAACCTCAAGGTGTTTAAAACTCTTTAGACAAGTTAGGGATGAGGTGTATCTTAATTTAGAATAAACTAAATTGTGGGTTTTCGGTTAAGTTGTGGGGTTTGATGTAATCACGGTGTCACAAGTTTGTAACCCGGTTTAAATATAATTTTATCGTATGCGGTGTTTAAGGGGATTTACAAACCAAAGACAGATTAATGTTGCAAACTTAATAACGGTGAGTGGTGGGGGGTAATAAAAAGCTGTTAACCAGGAGGGTTGTGGTGTGAAATACAATGAATGTCGGTGTGTTATGTTGTTTAATCTTTACGGTGCGAATTAACCTACTAATGGTGTTTGTAGTGTTTTAAATTCGTATTAACAGGGATATCAAAGGTGAAACGACCCGGTGTCGGGGTCTGGAGAATAAGGGAACAAAGAAGTATACAACGAAGTTTTAAATCGTTGTGGGAGTCATGACTCGGGGGTGACGCTTGACACGCTTCGAGTTTATATATTCGAATTATATTTGCAAAGTTATATATGGAATGAGAGTCCTCACTTAGCTTCGGCTAATTAGTTATGTTGGTGGTGATGTGTAGGTATGAAAAGTCGTTTATACACGGAGGTAGAAAAGATCTATGGATTAAGCGGGCCGGCTTGGATTATATATCTATGGGGGATTAATTGGAGGCGTATATCTTGGAGTAACGGGAGGGTCAAAGAGGTGGTTTAACCCGACTTAAAAGATAAGTGAATAAATAAACAATTTCTAATTATTTGGTTTGGGTGATAAACACATAATCACATGTGTGTGTATATATATATGTGTGTGTGTGTGTGTGTTTGTGTGTGTTAACGGGGATAATACCATAGAAATATTTGAATTATGAGTTAACTAACTGTTGAGTGATGACACATGACAGTTTTGAATGGTGAAAGGCGTTGGTGATCAAGTAAAGGGATCGGGTCAACGTGATGTAGATTTGGAGTCGGCGCGGTGCATGATTTTACATGGTTGTTTCGTAAAGTCTTTTCATTCACATTATTGTTTTTTAATTGGTGTCTTGGAGTATAAACTCCATGTTGGTTTATTACATGTCAATGTATCCATGGATGTTTTGGTCACTTGGTTTTATTTCATTTGGTGTCTAAACACTTTAATGTTTCGTAAGGGTGGTTTGTTTTACGAACGGGTCATGTCGAAATTTTATGAGAAAACTCGGGTGCGATTTATGAGTATTCCTTGGGTGAATGTTGGTGTAATATTATATAAGGTGTTATTTTTGGTGAAATGAGTTCTTATTTAAAAAGAAAAATATAGGCCTATTTTCAGCAAGATGTTTAAATTTATGTTTTAAATATTCGGGTGTTACGTGTCATTCCCCGACGACACTAAGTGTGTCGCCAACAATATCTAGTGACAATCAAGTCCACGACACTAAGTCCAGAATGCAAGTTCTGGCGACGCTGTGAGTGTGCCTAGCGACGCTGATCAGTTACAGGTGACACTAGGCCTGGCGACACTTGCCATGTCCCGGTAGAGGTGCACAAACAAACCGGATCCGAATCTGATCCGACGGATTATCCAAAATCGGATCCGACACTAACCGGTTAAAAAAGAACCGGACCGGATTTTTTTAGGACCCGGCGGATCCAGAACTGGTCCCGAGGTTTTATACGAACCGGATAAAAATCGGACAAAAAGAGGATAAAATGGAACCGGTTTTTTGGGGACAAAATGGAACCGGTTTGTCCGGTTCTAACCGTTGGGGGAAAAACGACACTAACCGGTTATTAAAGCCGTTTTTTTTTTGTTTTTGAGACTTGAAACTTAGTATAAATAGGTATTGGGGGTATGAGTTAGTTCACAACAACATTCTAGCTGTCAAAACACAAAAACGCTCTCAAAACGCAAAAAAAAAACGCTCACTTTTTACGCTCTCATGGCTTCCGGTTCCACTTCGCAAGCACTAAAAATTCCATTGGTGGTTATGCTAGCGACGCCACGGTGGTGAGAGTACTTCCTTGCTCCCGAAACCAAGAGATATGGGCTCATTTCGAGTTATGTGAAATGTCGAACGGTTCGTAAAAGGCTCGTTGCAAACGTTGTGGTAAAATTTTAGGTGCTGCTGTCACACCCGGCCGGCGACGGATTGTACGGCGGGGCTGACGCGGTCGTTCATAAGCACATGATCATCTATTAATAAGTGACAATATTTATTCATTGAAATTAAAGCATTCGTTACAGTAGTAAATGAAAACAAAGTGTTCAAAAACATAACATAATTCAGATTTAAACTAGGTCCAGTCCTATATGATCAGATAGAATCCTCAAACTGGTGCACCTGAAACATGTGAGTAAATGTCAACTACAAGTAGTTGGTGAGAAAAATAGGTTTTGACACCAAACAAAAGTTAAGTAAAAAGGATTTGAAATTCAATATGTTCAAAGCATAACTAAGGCATAAATGTGAAAACATACAAGGTTTCAAGTGTACAATCAAGCCGTAGTAAATGGAAAACTGGTAAGCACAATCCAACTGATTGAGTTTTGGAAAAATAGTAATATGGTACACACAAAAACCCGCCAAGGTCTGTGTTAACTAGTATCGGTTTCCCGTATAAATGATCATAAAAGGTATTGCCTTAGGCTTGGGACGTAGCAAGTTAATGATTGTACTGAACATGAACACACGTATGGTCGCCAAGTAGTTTAAGACATAAAGCACATAGTAAATAGCATGAGAACAAATGGTATTGAATTTGGTATGTATAGTATGTAAACATGTTCCACCCCAAGTATTTGTAAACAATAGTAAAAAGAAAGAGGGCTATGAAACTCACTTGAAATGAAGCTAATAAGTTGTATGAGTTGCAAATGGAAAGTAGGCTTCGTGAGGATTCCTCACAGTTAACCTGTATGGATAAATTTGTATTCTAAACTCTATGTATGTCTAAAGGTAATAAGAAATCTTGTGATTGTAGGGTTTCATAGGATTTGGGATTTGGGATTTGGATATGGGACTTGTACAAGTTGGAAAGGAAATATATATGTTTAAAATGATAAAGTAATACTAATTGGAAGAAATTAGAAACTCTTAATAGTATTTACAATAATGGTATGTTTGAATTTATTTATATGATTATTCTAAAATAATTTAATAAATAAACTATGAAATAAAAAAAGGGTTGAATGATAATACGTTTGAATTTATTTATAAATTATTCTAAAAATAATTAATAAATAAGTTATGAAATGAAAAGGGTTTCAATTAATTATTTTATGTAAATAAAATAACTAATTAAACTATTTAAATAATCTCTTCTAAATGATTTATAAAAGAGGTAAATATAAGTGTTAAATGAAATAAATTGAATTTGTATAATTATTCATCTAAATTAATTATTTAAGCATTTCTATAAGTCTTAAAATGTTTTAAATATATATATATATATATATATATATATATATATATATGTATATATATTTTTACAATAATTATTTATAAAATTTAGAGATGTGAGATAATAATGTTTAAACAATTAATTAAAATTTGTTTAATACATTACTATTTTATAGATAAAACAATGTAATTAGATTTGTCTAAATAAATCACTTATACTGTTTATTTAGGAATTTATAAAATTTCAAATATGTTTTTAATTAAAATAAATAGGATATCAATCTATGTTTTTCTGATTTAAAAATTACTAAGCATTTTTATTGGATTTAAAAGGAATAATTCTGAAATTTAAATCACTAATTCTTGCATTAAAATAATCAGAAATCCTTTAAAACAAAAAAGAAAAAAAAGGGGGGGGGAGGCCGGGGGACTATGGGGCAAGCGCTTTAACCATCTAATCTGGGCTTAAAGCCTTGCTAGAAATAGACTTGTCATCCCTTTAACAAGTACACAAATCGTCCCCCTTCTTCTCCAACACCCAACCCGTAAACCCTAGCCCCTAATTCGATTTGATTGGCCAACTATCGATCACGCAAACATGGGGCTATTAATCTCTGGATAGGAACAAATCTGTTGATGCATAGATTACCTGAAATAGTTACAAATCGAGGGAGGACGATGGGTGAGCAGGTCCGACGTCTCCCGACTTCAATTCGTGTTCCAGAGGCGGATTTAGATGCGTTTGACGGTTTAGAAAGTAGGAATGGGATGTTGCGAAGAAGTATGACTCAATTTGTAGGTTTGATTTCACCCGAAATGTGCCATTGATGATCACATTATAAGGATCAGTTACGGGTTTTAATTTGAGTTTAATTCGACATAACTAGTTTAAATTGATCCATCATTGGGGTTTAAGTTCAATCAGGTAACGTATACGCATGTTTTAATCCAGTTAACCATGATTAAATCTTCGAATTAGAACTGGAATCGACCGAGTTTGACCTTGGAAAAGTCAACAGCAGCGAGTGAGGAAAAATGGGTTTAAAACTCTGCTTATGAGCAAATTGCGTTGGTATAACCGTCTGGATTTGGTCGGGTAACATCTGCGTATGGTTTGGGTGCATTAGCATCATGGAATTCGGCAATTTGAAATCGATTTTGGGTGTGTTGACTTTTCTAAAGTCAAGATCGAATGGGGTAGGGTTCAAAATCATGGAGGCCCAAGTTGGAAGGGTTCAAAGTGACTAAGGGGGTTTCAAGAGTATTTAGAGGGGGTTCATTAGTCATGCAAGGGTTCAAGGTCCAAATTAATTACATTAAGTTCATTTAACATAATCCAATGTAGATACATAATCACATATTTATTTATAAGTAAATACATGTGTAACGAACCGATTTTTGGCTTTATCTTATAATATGTTTATTATATTACTAAGTGGGTGTTTTAAAATAAAATGAAAGTAGATGTGTTTATTGAATTCACTAAATAACCTAAGTTTTGGATGAAAGGGGTAATTTAAAAAAGGGAAGGACTAGAATTGTAGTTAGCCAATTCTTGATTTGGCTTTTATCATATATGTCGACACACACACCAGGGAGGTGTGTGTGTCGTGGTTAAGAGAGAAGAAGAGAAGAGGAGCAAAATTGGTCAAGAACTTCAATTGATAAGATTGCATGGTTGATTTGGAAGATTTGACGTACACAACTCTTTCTAATCATCAAGTGAGTATCATCTTTCTCTCTAATTCACCATGGATTATTGGTTTAAGTAAAGTGTTGATAGATGAACTTTAATAATCTAAAATTGAGGATTGTATTGAGTAAATTGTTGATAAGGGTGATTATTCTAGTATTAATAAAGCTAGATGAACAACAAATTGAAGTTAATTTCATTTAATTACAAGTTTAATAATTAGGGTTCTTGAGACCCAAAATTGGGGGTTTTGAATCTGGGATGTTTGGTTGTGTATTTGATTATGTTTTAGTGTTCGTAAGGTTAGATAAACACAATTTCATGTAAAAATCTTTTGGCTTTGGTGAATTTTGATTTGGATGGAAATAGAGAATGTTGGGTGAAAACCTTAATGGGTCAAATGGGTAAAGTTCGGTTTTGTATGATTAAAAGATGGTGTATGGCTTGGTTAATCAAGTCTTGTTGTAGAGTGAAGTGAATAGGGTCTTGGGAGGGTGAAAGTACCTAAATTGGTGATTAACAAGATCATAGATTACTAAACTAAGTGTGAATTTTTAGGTAATCGATTTGTCAAAGCCGAGGAGCATCCGGGAGCTTCTAACGCCAAAGGTAAGTGCTTTGCACTTATTTAGTACTAGATATGAAATTTGTGATAAGTATCTTTGTGTTATATTATGTACTTGTCAATGTCATAATTGAATTATATGAACTTGATAGTACTTGACTTATTATGTGGTGTGTAAGGCCCCAAACCCGGGAGGCCTCACGTATTGGATTTACTCATCAACACATAGCATTATAAACATAAGTCATTCATTAACACATCGGAAACGATTTAAAACTTCAACATACGCAGCGGAAACATAAACATATCTAATACAATTTGTCTTTAACAATGTCAAGTTAAAACATAACATAAACGTAAACGGGATGCCAGACGCTGATCTTCGGGTAACCCTTCTCGCTAAGCCAAGCATCCACATCCATCAACAGCACCTGCACCTAACTGATATGCATACTAAAAATCAGCAACGCTGATTGAGTTCTAACGTTTACTTTAAATCAATTATGAAAAAGATTTACTAATACATACATACTGCCCTTAAGGCAAAACTTAGCATACTTCACTTTTCAAAAACAGTTTAAAACAATCATAAGGTAGCCACAAATCCCTTGTCACTGTTGGTACTGCCCTTGTGAGATATACCACTTAACCGTTAATTCTTATCACTGCTGATATTGTCCTCGTGATCAGTACCACTTATCCGTCAAATCCTTGCCATTACTGGTATTATCCTCGTGAGAAATACCGCTTAGCATGATGTTGTCCTCGCGATCAACAACCGGTATTGTCCTCGTGATCAATACCGCTCAGCATAGTTTGGTCCTCGTGACCCAAGGTCCTTGTGACCCACTGATGTTGTCCTCGTGATCAACACCACACGACACGATGTTGTCCTCGTGATCAACACCGGGTATTGTACTCGTGATCAATACCGCTTAACTGGTACATGGGGGATTGCGTAGTCCCCCGAGCAAACGCCGTCACTCATCCCAATTGTACAACTGTTAACGAGCCATCAAGACTCTTACTAATGGGTAGCACCCATATCTGGCATTCTGTACAAGTAACATCTGTCCCAAAGACCTTATCCAACTGGTTCACTTCCCGTAGGAAGACTGTTCACTTTCTGTTCATAAACTTTCTTTAACTTGATCATACTAAACATATATCATGCATTTCTTTATGTATATGAAAATATAGTAAACGCTTGCCAATGATATAACTATACTTTACTTGAACATAACCTGTCATAAATATCATGCGTTTATTTATGAAAATATAGTAAACGCTTGCCAATGATATAACTATACTTTACTCAAAACGTACATTTGCCTCTTTTAAACTTGTCACAAAAATACAGCTTTCACTTTGTTTATTAATATAAAAATATGTAATAAACGCTTTACACTAAGTATGCACACCACCCCTAAAGAAGGCAAAAAGAGGATTAGAACTCACCTAGTATCTTAGCTGGAATGGTCTACCGGATCTCACACAATCTGAACAATCATAACAATTCGACACGTATCAGACTTAACTTGACACTAAACGGTTTCACCATTTCTGGCTAGGAGAACTTAAGGCTAAGTTTACCTTTTTTCTATCCTGACGAACATACTGACTTCACTAACCAACTATATATACCCATAAACTTGATGCATGCGCACTTAGCAAGTGTGCAGGGCCTTGTTCTTGCGTATATAATAAGTACGCAGACTTCGTTCTTGCGTACTTGATAAGTACGCAGGCTTTGCTTCTTGTGTACTTGATAAGTACGCAGGACCTGCTTCTTGCGTACTTGATAAATACGCAGGCTTTGCTTCTTGCGTACCTGATAAGTACGCACGAGCTGCTTGCGACCAGCCTTCTTCCCCGCAAAAACACTGAATTTTTCATGCAGTCAAGATCCGAACTTTTTACGTTCAAAACTTGTGTTTTCTAACCGAGAGTCTGAATCTATACTTTGTTTCCATTTTTAAACGTAAAAACCCAACCTTTACCCAGTTTTCTTAAAAATCCAACTCATAACAAAAACTCAGATCTAGGAGAATCAGTTACCTGTAAACGCTTCTTCTTCGCAGCTAAACGTTCCAGATACGTATGCCTACGATCCTATGAGCTCGGATTTGAAAACCGAGACTTTCTCTCTCTAGGCTCTCTCCCACCTTCTCTCTCTAGAAAACAAAAATGGTGTTGGAAGTGAGGGTTGGTCTTGAGGCTTATAAGGGGCCCAAACCCCCTCCCATTCTCAGCCCATACACCCGACCCAAGCCCTCTATCCTTTTTCTTTTAAATTTATTATTCTCGTGAACTATTACGTGTCCTAAAGCTCGGGATGTTACAAGTCTACCCTCCTTACAATAGGTTTCGTCCTCGAAACCTGCCATAAGCTATACTGATAGCAAATCACAGAATGGGTGGCATAAACTATAGCTATGCAAGGCAGCTTAGTCATGAAGGCCATTGTGATTAACTACCGCCGAGGGTCTAATCAGGGAAATATCTAGTTCTAAGGCTTCTAAGCTAATGGGGCTAATTAATCATTTAAGGATTCAATAACATGATCATGCCATAGTAAAAATAGTAGTTTGCAACGTACCTTACTGAGTTATCTGGTAAGCCCTTGCTTTGGCCTTGTTGATGTAGGGTTCCTTCTTTGCACCCTTACCCTTTCCGGATCCTCCCGCTTCCGGCTCTTTGTGCTCTCTACAGTCTCGGCTCAAATGCCCCAGCTCTCCACAGTTGTGTCACCTAGGCTTCACCGGGCAGTCACGAGATTGGTGTCCAAACTTTCCACACCTAAAGCATCCCGCCTGCCCATCTCTACACTCTCCTCCGTGCCTTTTCCCACATTTTCCACACAGACCCTCCGCTTCTAACCTTGACTTCCTATCACTAGGACCATGAAGGTCCTCCCTAGTCCGCTTAGCCGCCTGTTTCTTAGGCGCTTCAGAAATGACTTCAGAGGCAATGTCATCATAGACAACTCCGCTCAGAACAACCACCGACTCAAAGGTACTCGGTGTGTTGGTCTTTACAAAGGTACGTATCTTTGGAGGCAATCCTTGGACATAGTAGTCAATCCTCCTCTCCTCGGTTGTCACCAAATGGGTCACGAGTCGTGCCAACTCATTGTACTTGGAGGTGTATTGCCGGTGAGTCATGAGTCCGGCTTGCAGAGTCAAGAATTCTCTTTCCACCTTGTGCACCTCGTTCTTAGGACAAAATTTTTCAATTACTAATGCTTTCAGATCATTCCACCTCATTATCTCGACCGCTTGGTCACCCTTAGCCTGTTTCACAGTCTCCCACCAGTGTGCTGCCTCTCCCTTCAGTGACTTAGCTGCGAACCTGGCCGCTTGATCCGGTCGGCAGTCACTGGGGTGGATGGTGGATTCCATGCCATTGGCCCAATCTAAAGTATCAACTGCTTCTTTCTCCCCAGTTAGCTCAGGGGATCACAACCACGAAATGTCGTGTAATTGCATCCGCGAGTAGGCGGTGCAACATTCTCCACCAGAACTGGTCCTCCCATGGCTGGAAGCACCACTGGCCCTTCAGTGGCTGGGATTATGTTGGGGTTCTCCTTGGCCTTCCTCAAAGCTTCGTCTAGTATGGCCGGTAAGGTTTCATTTAGCAGTCGGATGAATTCCCGGTCGAGAGCTGCTTGTACGGCTGGTTCAAACTCAAACGGCTGGTCATCTCCTTCCGCATGTTCAGCATTGTGCTGACTAATCTCCGTCTCAGTATGGGTAGTGTGAACACTTCCCTCAATCCCTTGGTTTATGCTAGCTCCACCGCGACGGACTGTACGTCCACCATGTCTTCCTCCTCCACCTCCTCTAGTTCCTCCACGTCTAGCTATTTCTAACTGAAAGATAGAGAACAAAGGGATTTAATTTCATCATGCTAGGGAATATGTAGAACACAATAAGTAAGGTAAGATGTTAATATACACTGGCCATCTGCAATTAACCATTACATCACTTTTTGTTTTCTATTTATTCGCTTTCATGATTCCACTAAAGCCTCTATTCTTATCTTGACACTCTAAAACAAGGAAAGAAACTTTACTTACTATACACATCTGGTGCTTTGGCTTGAGTTACCCGTTACTGGCATCCGCTACTTGGTCCCATTCTCAGTTTAAGTCTGGACATCGGGGATGTCCAAATCTCTCAAACTATGCCTCTGATACCAACTTGTAAGGCCCCAAACCCGGGAGGCCTCATGTATTGGATTTACTCATCAACACATAGCACTTTAAACATAAGGCATTCATTAACACAACATAAACGATTTAAAACTTCAACATACGCAGCGGAAACATAAACATGTCTAATACAATTTATCTTTAACAACGTCAAATTAAAACATAACATAAACGTAAACGGGATGCCAGACGATGATCTTCGGGTAACTCTTCTCGCTAAGCCAAGCATCCACATCCATCAACTGCACCTGCACTTAACTGATATGCATACTAAAAATCAGCAACGCTGAGTGAGTTCTAACGTTTACTTTAAATTAATTATGAAAAAGATTTACTAATACATACATACTGCCCTTAAGGCAAAACTTTACATACTTCACTTATCAAAAATAGTTTAAAACATTCATAAGGTAGCCGTCAATCCCTTGTCACTGTTTGTACTGCCCTCGTGATCAATACCGCTTAACCATCAATTCTTATCACTGTTGGTATTGTCCTCGCGATCTGTACCACTTATCCATCAAGTCCTTGTCACTACTAGTATTGTCCTCATGAACAATATCGCTTAGCATGATGTTGTCCTCGTGATCAACAACTTGTATTGTCCTCGTGATCAATACCGCTCAGCATAGTTTGGTCCTCGTGACCCAAGTTCCTCGTGACCCATTGATGTTGTCCTTGTGATCAACACCACACGACACGATGTTGTCCTCGTGATCAACACCGGGTATTGTCCTCGTGATCAATTTCGCTTAACTGGTACATGGGGGATTGCGTAGTCCCCCGAGCAACCGCCATCACTCATCCTAATTGTACAACTGTTAACGAGCCATCAAGACTCTTACTAATGGGTAGCACCCATATCTGGCATCCTGTACAAGTAACATCTGTCCCAAAGACCTTATCCAACTGGTTCACTTCCCATAGGAAGACTGTTCACTTTCTATTCATAAACTTTCTTTAACTTGATCATACTAAACATATATCATTGTAACATCCCAAATAATGACAAGACAAATAGAAAAGGGAAATAAAGTGGGCTTGGCCAAAATTTCGGCCCATGGGCCGAAAAGAAAAGGGGGAAC
Source organism: Smallanthus sonchifolius (assembly GCA_023525975.1). NCBI lineage: Eukaryota > Viridiplantae > Streptophyta > Magnoliopsida > Asterales > Asteraceae > Smallanthus > Smallanthus sonchifolius. The sequence goes on from CM042022.1 coordinate 3,100,921, forward strand.
CCCATTACAAAACAGCAGCTTCAACCCAAACCCCTCTCATTTCATCTTCCTGCGCAAGAATACTAGAGAGAGAGAGAGAGAGCGATCGGCTTGTGAAGAAAACCGCAAGGAGAAGACTCAAGGGCTCGGGAATCATCCGTCTCCACCATTTCAACGCATAGCAACAGAAATCGGGCCTGTTGAGGTAAGCATCGCCTCTGATTCTGAGTCTTTGCATGTCTCGGGTTTAAATCAAATAAAGATACGATTTTTGCATATGAAACTTGAAACAAATCACGTATTTGAACTCAAGAACGATAAAGGAAGGTGTTTAACGTAAAATGTTCAAGGTTTAATCGATTGGAAATAAGTTGGCTGGAGCAAGGTTCTGGTCAGGGAAGATGCAGACCCATGACTCGAAACTATCTAGTTTCGATAGCAGCCAATGACTCGAAACTACCATAGTTTCGATAGGAACTCAGGACTCGAAACTACCTAGTTTCGAGTGTCACCTTGAACCTAAACTACTAAGATTTTTCATAAGTTAATGACTCGAAACTACCATAGTTTCGATAGGATCTCATGACTCGAAACTACCTAGTTTCGATAGAAGGATTATGACTCGAAACTACCTAGTTTCGAGTGTAAGACCATAGCTCGAAACTACCATAGTTTCGATGCGACCCACCTCCCGAAACTACTGAGTTCAAGAACAGTAATGTCTAGTGTCATTTAGGAGCCCTACCTTATATGTATGACTTTATTATACAGATAGTGGGTGACCTTAGTGACGTTTCGAAACCAGCTATTATACTTCAGGGACCCGCCTATCAGGTGAGTTCTATGTGCCCCCCTTCTAAGTTATGTGCAAATGATTTATAAATGTTTTGGGGCTGAAGTGTATACACTAAATGAATAAATGAAATGAATGTCAATGTGATCATACGTGATATATTAAGGTATATGTGTAGATACATATGAATGCGAATAATGAATTACGAACAAAGAACGACACGTATGTTTGCAAAGAATGAATGAATGAATGGTATAACGTAAATAAATGAAACCTTGCTTTATAAATATATATTGCATGCGAAGAATGTAAGTATACGTTATGGACGGAAACGAAGCTAACGACTACTACGGTAGACGGACGACCACCTGACTATTATGCAGCTAGAGAAGGAAGTCTAGAAAGGTAGACTAAATAAAGGCCACTACGGTGGAGTAAGACGCTAAATCAATATTCGGCTGCATAATTAGTTCAAGTGGGAAACGGATGCCTTAGGGCAGACGGGCGAATATGACGGACTACGACGGTAGGACGGTAAAGAAGGACGGCCGAAGGTTGGTCGGACCAAAGTTAAGGCGGACGGTTTCTAGGACCGGACGAGTAAAAGGGCTACGACGGTAGCTCGAGGGCGTATGTCTTTGTGATATACGTACCGTAAGATGGGTTGATCACCCTTATGTGTATGACCAATAAATGGTAAAGAAAGTAAAGGTGAATGCATATCTATGTAATCACGTAAGAAAGATAAGGAAAGAATGTTAAGACAAATGAAAGAAAAAGGGTGAACGCATATATATATATATATGTAATCACATTAATAAAGAAAAGAAAGATGAAAGAAAAGCAAAAAGCTATGAATACGTATTTATATGAATGACTTTATAATAATGTTTACCTATGAAGTAAAGAAAAGAATGTTTATATCTAAACGCATTAAACTAGAACTCACCAGCGTTAGCTGACTTTAGTATACATTTCAGGTAAAGGAAGAAAAGGTCGTGCGATGGCGTGAAGGTTACCCGGCACAAGACTGACATCCCACTTTTGTTTGTTAAGAATATGATATGTTTTATTCGTAAAGACTTCCGCTGTTTTGATTATGTAATTGAATGATGAATGTTTTAAATTTAAGTTCAGTATTTATGACTATGTTTATGAGTAAATCCAACAAGTGAGGTCACCCGGGAAAGGGGCCTTACAAGTTGGTATCAGAGCAATAGTTTGAGAGATTCAGACATCCCTAAATGTCTGGACTCAAACTGATTATGGGACCAACGCACGGATGTCAGTATGGGTAACCAACGCCAACGCAGCACGGTAAGTAAGTACTAAAGCTAATGCTCTAGATAAGGATAGATACCTTAACTTAGAACAAATAGATGTCAATGTCACAACCGATTTGAAGAGTTTTGAACCCGAAAAGCAATGTAAATTAGTAATCACAAACCGGTCACTGTAATTAAAAATTTACCTTGCTCGTACTGTTCCAAACTATGATCTGAAGTAATGACATTGATGTATTCCCTTTAGGACTATCAGGAAATTAAGAAATTATGGCTGGCGGAGGAAGAACTGGACGCCGAGGCGGTCGCACTGGCCGACGAGGTAGACCTCCGTTGAATCAAAGACTAGAAGAAGAAGAGAGTGTGCACGCGGAACACACCGAGAGTGTACACGAAACAGAAGTGACCCCAACTGGAGACGACAATCCAGGGCCGATACAGTTGGAACCCGAAGTCAGGGATGCTATTGCCCGTGAAGTTGTGCTCACACTGAAGAAGGTATTGCCTGATCTACTATCTGAGGCAATAAAGAAAAGTAAAGAGGAGGATGAAGGGAACAATGAAGAGAAAATTTATGATAGTGACGGGGATGAAGTAAAAGTGGCATCAAGCAATCGTGGGTGTACTTACAAAGGATTCAAGGACGGAGACCCACCTAAGTTTGATGGAACCAAGGATTCGGTGGCCACGTTCGAATGGATCGAGAGGATGAACGCAGTCATCAACATCAGCGAGTGTCGACCAGACCAAGCTGTTAAATATGTTGCTCATTCTTTCACCAATGAAGCACTAGGTTGGTGGAGAAATATTCAAAGAACAAAGTCACCACATGCTCTTGCCAGAATGACATGGGAGGACTTGAAAAAGCTCGTAATCCAAAAGTTCTGCCCACAAAATGAGATTGATCGTGTGGAGAACGAGTTCCTGAACTTCAAGGCTGGCAACAAGACTCATCGCCAGTATACATCAAGATTCAATGAACTGGCTCAACTAGTACCACACCTGGTGGAAACTGAAGATCGTTTGATCAAGTACTATGTTAAGGGATTGCCACAACGGGTCCGTGTTCATGTAAAAGCTAACCTACCCTCGACCTTCGAGTCGGTAGTGAATCTGAGCGGAATCGTCTACGACGATTATGCCAATGAGGACCCACCAACAGAGACCCAAAAGAGAAAGTGGGAGAACCCGTCTAGAGGCACAGGAAGAGGGAACGTAACAACTGAAACTAAGAAGCCAAGGTCGGACGAATATGAAACATGCAAGAAATGTGGAAGGCAACATCTTGGCGAATGTAAAATCGGCACCACCACATGCTATAAGTGCGGGAAGCCGGGGCACTTCTCTCGAGAATGTGTAAGAGACGTCAAGTGTCAAGTATGTGGATTGTTTGGACATCTGACAAAGAACTGCAGGAAGGCCGGCCAATCTGGTTCGGGAAAAGAAAAGGAAAAGGAACAGCCAAAGGCTAGGACTCGGGCCTATGCTTTAACCGAGGAAGAAGCAAGAGGAAACCCTGACGTCGTGTCGGGTACGTTCCTAGTAAATGATGAACATGCTGCTATTCTGTTTGATTCTGGTGCTAGTAAAAGTTTTATATCCACTGCATTTAGCCGCAAATTAGACTGCACAACCACTAGCCTTTTAAGGGCCTTTAGCGTACAAACTGCTATTGGTAAAAACTCAGTAGTCATCCAAGTGACTGACGATTGCATGGTAGAAATAGAGGGCCATAAGTTTCCATCTAAATTGTACCTTCTAACCTTAGGAGGATTCGATGTAGTATTGGGCATGGATTGGTTAGCTGCCAACGAAGCTCAAATCATATGTAAACGAAAGATGATACATCTCAAGGCCACTGACGGCAGTCCGATTACGGTTTATGGTGACTGGAATAGCACAATACCGAACGTTATCTCGATGATCAAGGCCGAAAGTTACATGAGGCGCGGCTGCGAAGCTTATCTGGCGTATGTTATTGACGATAGAATGAAAACGAAAGAGCTAAAAGATGTACCCGTGGTGTGCAATTTTCCAGAAGTGTTCCCAGAGGACCTATCTGGCTTGCCACCCGATCGGGAAATAGAATTTCAGATTGACTTACTGCCAGGAGCTGAACCCGTTGCCAAAGCACCCTACCGATTGGCTCCGTCATAAATGAAAGAATTGATGTCACAATTGGAAGAGCTAACAGAGAAAGGCTTTATAAGACCGAGCATCTCACCATGGGGCGCTCCGGTATTATTTGTAAAGAAGAAGGACGGCAGCATGCGCATGTGCATTGACTACCGAGAATTGAACAAACGAACAGTAAAGAACAAATACCCACTACCTAGAATAGACGATCTCTTTGATCAATTACAAGGCGCGAGTTGGTTCTCTAAGATCGATCTTAGGTCGGGGTATCATCAATTGAAAGTGAGGGAGGAAGATGTACCGAAAACTGCGTTCCGTACGCGTTATGGACATTATGAATTTCTCGTGATGTCCTTTGGACTAACCAACGCACCAGCAGCGTTTATGGATCTAATGAATAGAGTATGCCGACCAATGTTGGATCGATCAGTTATAGTTTTCATTGACGACATTCTCATCTACTCAAAGAACGAAGGTGATCACCGCTGTCACCTAAGAGAGGTATTAGAAGTTCTGAAGCAGGAGAAGTTGTATGCAAAATTCTCCAAATGCGCGTTCTGGCTTAGAGAAGTCCAATTCCTAGGTCATGTCATAAACCCAGGCGGCATTATGGTGGATCCTGCAAAGATCGAAACGGTAAAAGAATGGAACATCCCGAAAACGCCAACGGAAATACGAAGTTTTCTGGGATTGGCAGGCTACTATCGGAGATTCATTCAGGATTTCTCGAGAATAGCCTCGCCACTGACGAAGCTGACACGTAAGGAAGTAAAGTATGAATGGGGCCCATCCCAAAATAACGCATTTGAAGAATTGAAGACACGATTAACTCAAGCTCCAGTCTTAACACTACCTGAGGGAAATGAAGACTTGGTAGTCTACTCTGACGCTTCGGGTCAAGGATTGGGTTGTGTACTTATGCAAAGGGGAAAAGTTATTGCTTATGCCTCGCGGCAGCTAAAGATTCATGAAGTTAACTACCCGACTCACGATCTGGAGTTGGCAGCAGTGGTTTTCGCGTTAAAAATATGGAGACACTATTTGTACGGGGTTAAATGCACCATCTACTCCGATCACAAGAGCCTGAAGTACTTCTTCGAGCAGAAGGAATTAAACATGAGACAAAGAAGGTGGTTGGAACTACTAAAAGACTACGATTGCGAAATATTATACCACCCAGGCAAGGCAAATGTAGTGGCTGACGCCTTAAGCAGGAAGGAAGAGTCGACACCTATTAGAATCAAGGCGTGTCAGTTGATTATAACACCAGATTTAATGAATGAAATAGTAAAGGCACAAGGTGAAGCACTGTTAGAGAGAAATGTGAAACGCGAAAGAATAGTTGGACAACAGGGTAACCTGGAAACCAATACGTACGGTGTACGAACTCGTTTTGGCCGGATGTGGATACCTAAGATTGGTGAATTTAGGGCCAAAATCCTTGACGAGGCCCATAAGTCTCGCTACTCTATTCACCCCGGGACAAACAAAATGTACCAAGACTTGAGGAAAGACTACTGGTGGCCTGGAATGAAGAACGATGTGACTGAATATGTGAGCAAGTGCCTGACTTGTTCACTAGTTAAGGCCGAACACCAGAAACCATGCGGTAAAATGCAACCATTACCAATACCGGAATGGAAGTGGGAGGAGATCACGATGGACTTCATTACCAAGCTACCGCGAACAGCTAAAGGCAATGATACCATATGGGTGATCGTCGACCGCTTGACGAAAAGTGCTCACTTCTTGCCAATACGTGAGACTTCTTCATCAGAAAGACTAGCAGAAATTTTTATCAAGGAAATTGTGAGCAGACATGGTATGCCGCTGTCAATTGTGTCCGACAGGGATACTAGATTCACATCAAGGTTTTGGAAGAAATTCAATGAAGCGATGGGCACTAGGCTAAACATCAGCACAGCTTACCACCCTCAGACCGATGGTCAATCTGAAAGAACCATTCAGACCTTGGAGGACATGCTCCGGGCCTGTATCATTGACTTTGGTGGGAGCTGGGACAGCCATCTACCATTGGCAGAATTTTCATATAACAATAGCTATCACTCAACTATTGGCATGCCGCCGTTTGAGATGTTGTATGGGAGGAGATGCAGAACCCCGGTTTGTTGGGGGGAAATTGGACAGAAAGACTTTGCAAGTCTCGAAGTGGTCAAAGCTACTTCTGAAAAAAATTTGACCAGATAAAAGCACGCATGAAAGCCGCAAAAGACAGGCAAAAATCATACGCGGACAAGAGAAGAAGGGATTTAGAATTTCAAGTAGGGGACATGGTACTATTGAAAGTGTCACCCTGGAAGGGGATTATCCGATACAGAAAACGTGGCAAATTAAGCCCAAGGTTTGTCGGGCCTTTCAAAATCATAGCAAGAGTTGGCCGAGTTGCTTACAAACTCGACTTACCAGATGAGCTCGATGGAATTCACCCTACATTCCACATATCACACTTACGCAAGTGCCTTGCTGACGATACGGCTCGCATACCTTATGACGAAATCGAAGTGGATAACAGCTTGAACTATGTAGAAGAACCAATAGCTATTCTTGACAGAGCCGAGAAACGATTACGCAATAAGTCGATCCCTTTAGTCAAAATACAATGGAAACACAGGAAGGGGTCCGAAGCTACTTGGGAGAAAGAAGACGAGATGAAGGAACTGTATCCCCAGTTGTTTAACGTGTAACAGGTTTCGAGGACGAAACCTCATTAAGGAGGGTAGACTTGTAACATCCCAAATAATGACAAGACAAATAGAAAAGGGAAATAAAGTGGGCTTGGCCAAAATTTCGGCCCATGGGCCGAAAAGAAAAGGGGGAACCCCATTACAAAACAGCAGCTTCAACCCAAACCCCTCTCATTTCATCTTCCTGCGCAAGAATACTAGAGAGAGAGAGAGAGAGCGATCGGCTTGTGAAGAAAACCGCAAGGAGAAGACTCAAGGGCTCGGGAATCATCCGTCTCCACCATTTCAACGCATAGCAACAGAAATCGGGCCTGTTGAGGTAAGCATCGCCTCTGATTCTGAGTCTTTGCATGTCTCGGGTTTAAATCAAATAAAGATACGATTTTTGCATATGAAACTTGAAACAAATCACGTATTTGAACTCAAGAACGATAAAGGAAGGTGTTTAACGTAAAATGTTCAAGGTTTAATCGATTGGAAATAAGTTGGCTGGAGCAAGGTTCTGGTCAGGGAAGATGCAGACCCATGACTCGAAACTATCTAGTTTCGATAGCAGCCAATGACTCGAAACTACCATAGTTTCGATAGGAACTCAGGACTCGAAACTACCTAGTTTCGAGTGTCACCTTGAACCTAAACTACTAAGATTTTTCATAAGTTAATGACTCGAAACTACCATAGTTTCGATAGGATCTCATGACTCGAAACTACCTAGTTTCGATAGAAGGATTATGACTCGAAACTACCTAGTTTCGAGTGTAAGACCATAGCTCGAAACTACCATAGTTTCGATGCGACCCACCTCCCGAAACTACTGAGTTCAAGAACAGTAATGTCTAGTGTCATTTAGGAGCCCTACCTTATATGTATGACTTTATTATACAGATAGTGGGTGACCTTAGTGACGTTTCGAAACCAGCTATTATACTTCAGGGACCCGCCTATCAGGTGAGTTCTATGTGCCCCCCTTCTAAGTTATGTGCAAATGATTTATAAATGTTTTGGGGCTGAAGTGTATACACTAAATGAATAAATGAAATGAATGTCAATGTGATCATACGTGATATATTAAGGTATATGTGTAGATACATATGAATGCGAATAATGAATTACGAACAAAGAACGACACGTATGTTTGCAAAGAATGAATGAATGAATGGTATAACGTAAATAAATGAAACCTTGCTTTATAAATATATATTGCATGCGAAGAATGTAAGTATACGTTATGGACGGAAACGAAGCTAACGACTACTACGGTAGACGGACGACCACCTGACTATTATGCAGCTAGAGAAGGAAGTCTAGAAAGGTAGACTAAATAAAGGCCACTACGGTGGAGTAAGACGCTAAATCAATATTCGGCTGCATAATTAGTTCAAGTGGGAAACGGATGCCTTAGGGCAGACGGGCGAATATGACGGACTACGACGGTAGGACGGTAAAGAAGGACGGCCGAAGGTTGGTCGGACCAAAGTTAAGGCGGACGGTTTCTAGGACCGGACGAGTAAAAGGGCTACGACGGTAGCTCGAGGGCGTATGTCTTTGTGATATACGTACCGTAAGATGGGTTGATCACCCTTATGTGTATGACCAATAAATGGTAAAGAAAGTAAAGGTGAATGCATATCTATGTAATCACGTAAGAAAGATAAGGAAAGAATGTTAAGACAAATGAAAGAAAAAGGGTGAACGCATATATATATATATGTAATCACATTAATAAAGAAAAGAAAGATGAAAGAAAAGCAAAAAGCTATGAATACGTATTTATATGAATGACTTTATAATAATGTTTACCTATGAAGTAAAGAAAAGAATGTTTATATCTAAACGCATTAAACTAGAACTCACCAGCGTTAGCTGACTTTAGTATACATTTCAGGTAATGGAAGAAAAGGTCGTGCGATGGCGTGAAGGTTACCCGGCACAAGACTGACATCCCACTTTTGTTTGTTAAGAATATGATATGTTTTATTCGTAAAGACTTCCGCTGTTTTGATTATGTAATTGAATGATGAATGTTTTAAATTTAAGTTCAGTATTTATGACTATGTTTATGAGTAAATCCAACAAGTGAGGTCACCCGGGAAAGGGGCCTTACAAGTTGGTATCAGAGCAATAGTTTGAGAGATTCAGACATCCCTAAATGTCTGGACTCAAGTTTCGAGTCATTAACTTATGAAAAATCTTAGTTTAGGTTCAAGGTGACACTCGAAACTAGGTAGTTTCGAGTCCTGAGTTCCTATCGAAACTATAGTAGTTTCGAGTCATTGGCTGCTATCGAAACTAGATAGTTTCGAGTCAAACATGACTATCGAAACTAGAGTAGTTTCGATGGGTCTGCATGTATCGAAACTATAGTTTCGAGTCATGGGTCTGCATCTTCCCTGACCAGAACCTTGCTCCAGCCAACTTATTTCCAATCGATTAAACCTTGAACATTTTACGTTAAACACCTTCCTTTATCGTTCTTGAGTTCAAATACGTGATTTGTTTCAAGTTTCATATGCAAAAATCGTATCTTTATTTGATTTAAACCCGAGACATGCAAAGACTCAGAATCAGAGGCGATGCTTACCTCAACAGGCCCGATTTCTGTTGCTATGCGTTGAAATGGTGGAGTCGGATGATTCCCGAGCCCTTGAGTCTTCTCCTTGCGGTTTTTCTTCACAAGCCGATCGCTCTCTCTCTCTCTCTAGTATTCTTGCGCAGGAAGATGAAATGAGAGGGGTTTGGGTTGAAGCTGCTGTTTTGTAATGGGGTTCCCCCTCTTCTTTTCGGCCCATGGGCCGAAATTTTGGCCAAGCCCACTTTATTTCCCTTTTCTATTTGTCTTGTCATTATTTGGGATGTTACAAGTCTACCCTCCTTAATGAGGTTTCGTCCTCGAAACCTGTTACACGTTAAACAACTGGGGATACAGTTCCTTCATCTCGTCTTCTCTCTCCCAAGTAGCTTCGGACCCCTTCCTGTGTTTCCATTGTATTTTGACTAAAGGGATCGACTTATTGCGTAATCGCTTCTCGGCTCTGTCAAGAATAGCTATTGGTTCTTCTACATAGTTCAAGCTGTTATCCACTTCGATTTCGTCATAAGGTATGCGAGCCGTATCGTCAGCAAGGCACTTGCGTAAGTGTGATATGTGGAATGTAGGGTGAATTCCATTGAGCTCATCTGGTAAGTCGAGTTTGTAAGCAACTCGGCCAACTCTTGCTATGATTTTGAAAGGCCCGACAAACCTTGGGCTTAATTTGCCACGTTTTCTGTATCGGATAATCCCCTTCCAGGGTGACACTTTCAATAGTACCATGTCCCCTACTTGAAATTCTAAATCCCTTCTTCTCTTGTCCGCGTATGATTTTTGTCTGTCTTTTGCGGCTTTCATACGAGCCTTGATTTGATCAAATTTCTCAGAAGTAGCTTTGACCACTTCGAGACTTGCAAAATCCTTCTGTCCAATTTCCCCCCAACAAACCGGGGTCCTACATTTCCTTCCATACAACATTTCAAATGGCGGCATGCCAATAGTCGAGTGATAGCTGTTGTTATATGAAAATTCTGCCAATGGTAGATGGCTGTCCCAACTCCCACCGAAGTCAATGATACAGGCCCGGAGCATGTCCTCCAAGGTCTGAATGGTCCTTTCCGATTGTCCATCGGTTTGGGGGTGGTAAGCGGTGCTGATGTTCAGTCTAGTGCCCATTGCTTCATTGAATTTCTTCCAAAACCTAGACGTGAATCTAGTATCCCTGTCAGACACAATCGACAGCGGCATACCATGTCTGCTCACAATTTCCTTGATAAATACTTCTGCTAGCTTTTCAGAAGAAGAAGTTTCTCGTATTGGCAAGAAGTGAGCACTCTTTGTCAAGCGGTCGACGATCACCCAAATGGTATCATTGCCTTTAGCTGTTCGCGGTAGCTTGGTAATGAAGTCCATTGTGATCTCTTCCCACTTCCATTCCGGTATTGGTAAAGGTTGCATTTTACCGCATGGTTTCTGGTGCTCGGCCTTAACTAGAGAACACGTTAGGCACTTGCTCACGTATTCTGTCACATCATTCTTCATGCCAGGCCACCAGTATTCTTTCTTCAAGTCTTGATACATTTTGTTTGTCCCGGGGTGGATAGAATAGCGAGACTTATGGGCCTCGTCAAGGATTTTGGCCCTAAGTTCACCAATCTTAGGTATCCACATCCGGCCAAAACGAGTTCGTACACCGTACGTATTGGTTTCCAGGTTACCCTGTTGTCCAACTATTCTTTCGCGTTTCACATTTCTCTCTAACAGTGCTTCACCTTGTGCCTTTACTATTTCATTAATTAAATCTGGTGTTATAATCAACTGACACGCCTTGATTCTAATAGGTGTCGACTCTTCCTTCCTGCTTAAGGCGTCAGCCACTACATTTGCCTTGCCTGGGTGGTATAATATTTCGCAATCGTAGTCTTTTAGTAGTTCCAACCACCTTCTTTGTCTCATGTTTAATTCCTTCTGCTCGAAGAAGTACTTCAGGCTCTTGTGATCGGAGTAGATGGTGCATTTAACTCCATACAAGTAGTGTCTCCATATTTTCAACGCGAAAACTACTGCTGCTAATTCTAGATCATGTGTTGGGTAGTTAACTTCATGAACCTTTAGTTGCCGCGATGCATAAGCAATTACCTTTCCTCGTTGCATGAGTACGCACCCTAAACCTTGCCCTGAAGCGTCAGAGTAGACTACTAAGTCTTCATTTCCCTCAGGTAGTGTTAATACTGGAGCTTGAGTTAATCGTGTCTTAAGTTCCTCAAACGCGTTGTTTTGGGTTGGACCCCATTCATACTTTACTTCCTTCCGTGTCAGTTTGGTTAGCGGCGAGGCAATTCTTGAGAAATCTTGGATGAACCTTCGATAGTAGCCTGCCAACCCTAGAAAGCTTCGTATCTCTGTTGGTGTCTTTGGGATGTTCCATTCCTTTACTGTCTCGATCTTTGCAGGATCCACCATGATGCCGTTTGGGTTTATTACATGACCTAGGAATTGGACTTCCCTAAGCCAGAACGCGCATTTGGAGAATTTTGCGTACAACTTTTCCTGCTTTAGCACCTCCAATACTTCTCTTAGGTGACAGTGGTGATCACCTTCATTCTTTGAATATATGAGGATGTCATCTATAAAAACTATTACTGATCGATCCAACATGGGTCGGCATACTCTGTTCATTAAATCCATAAATGCTGCTGGTGCGTTAGTTAATCCGAAGGACATCACGAGAAATTCATAATGCCCATAACGCGTACGAAACGCAGTTTTCGGTACATCTTCCTCTCTTACTTTCAATTGATGGTAACCCGACCTGAGATCAATCTTTGAGAACCAACTCGCGCCTTGTAATTGATCAAAGAGGTCGTCTATTCTAGGCAGTGGGTATTTGTTCTTTACTGTTCTCTTGTTCAGTTCACGGTAGTCGATGCACATGCGCATGCTGCCGTCCTTTTTCTTTACAAATAATACCGGAGCGCCCCATGGTGAGATGCTCGGTCTGATAAATCCTTTCTCTGTTAATTCTTCAAGTTGGGACATTAATTCTTTCATTTCTGACGGAGCCAATCGGTATGGTGCCTTGGCAACGGGCTCAGCTCCTGGCAGTAAGTCAATCTGAAATTCTATTTCCCGATCGAGCGGCAAACCAGGTAGGTCCTCTGGGAACACTTCTGGAAAATTGCACACCACGGGTACATCTTTTAGCTCTTTCGTTTTCATTCTATCGTCAATAACATACGCCAGATAAGCTTCGCAACCGCGCCTCATGTAACTTTCGGCCTTGATCATAGAGATGACGTTCGGCATTGTGCTATTCCAGTCACCATAAACCGTAATCGGACTGCCGTCAGTGGCCTTGAGATGTATCATCTTTCGTTTACATATGATTTGAGCTTCGTTGGCAGCTAACCAATCCATGCCCAATACTACATCGAATCCTCCTAAGGTTAGAAGGTACAATTTAGATGGAAACTTATGGCCCTCTATTTCTACCATGCAATCGTCAGTCACTTGGATGACTACTGAGTTTTTACCAATAGCAGTTTGTACGCTAAAGGCCCTTAAAAGGCTAGTGGTTGTGCAGTCTAATTTGCGGCTAAATGCAGTGGATATAAAACTTTTACTAGCACCAGAATCAAACAGAATAGCAGCATGTTCATCATTTACTAGGAACGTACCCGACACGACGTCAGGGTTTCCTCTTGCTTCTTCCTCGGTTAAAGCATAGGCCCGAGTCCTAGCCTTTGGCTGTTCCTTTTCCTTTTCTTTTCCCGAACCAGATTGGCCGGCCTTCCTGCAGTTCTTTGTCAGATGTCCAAACAATCCACATACTTGACACTTGACGTCTCTTACACATTCTCGAGAGAAGTGCCCCGGCTTCCCGCACTTATAGCATGTGGTGGTGCCGATTTTACATTCGCCAAGATGTTGCCTTCCACATTTCTTGCATGTTTCATATTCGTCCGACCTTGGCTTCTTAGTTTCAGTTGTTACGTTCCCTCTTCCTGCGCCTCTAGACGGGTTCTCCCACTTTCTCTTTTGGGTCTCTGTTGGTGGGTCCTCATTGGCATAATCGTCGTAGACGATTCCGCTCAGATTCACTACCGACTCGAAGGTCGAGGGTAGGTTAGCTTTTACATGAACACGGACCCGTTGTGGCAATCCCTTAACATAGTACTTGATCAAACGATCTTCAGTTTCCACCAGGTGTGGTACTAGTTGAGCCAGTTCATTAAATCTTGATGTATACTGGCGATGAGTCTTGTTGCCAGCCTTGAAGTTCAGGAACTCGTTCTCCACACGATCAATCTCATTTTGTGGGCAGAACTTTTGGATTACGAGCTTTTTCAAGTCTTCCCATGTCATTCTGGCAAGAGCATGTGGTGACTTTGTTCTTTGAATATTTCTCCACCAACCTAGTGCTTCATTGGTGAAAGAATGAGCAACATATTTAACAGCTTGGTCTGGTCGACACTCGCTGATGTTGATGACTGCGTTCATCCTCTCGATCCATTCGAACGTGGCCACCGAATCCTTGGTTCCATCAAACTTAGGTGGGTCTCCGTCCTTGAATCCTTTGTAAGTACACCCACGATTGCTTGATGCCACTTTTACTTCATCCCCGTCACTATCATAAATTTTCTCTTCATTGTTCCCTTCATCCTCCTCTTTACTTTTCTTTATTGCCTCAGATAGTAGATCAGGCAATACCTTCTTCAGTGTGAGCACAACTTCACGGGCAATAGCATCCCTGACTTCGGGTTCCAACTGTATCGGCCCTGGATTGTCGTCTCCAGTTGGGGTCACTTCTGTTTCGTGTACACTCTCGGTGTGTTCCGCGTGCACACTCTCTTCTTCTTCTAGTCTTTGATTCAACGGAGGTCTACCTCGTCGGCCAGTGCGACCGCCTCGGCGTCCAGTTCTTCCTCCGCCAGCCATAATTTCTTAATTTCCTGATAGTCATAAAGGGAATACATCAATGTCATTACTTCAGATCATAGTTTGGAACAGTACGAGCAAGGTAAATTTTTTAATTACAGTGACCGGTTTGTGATTACTAATTTACATTGCTTTTCGGGTTCAAAACTCTTCAAATCGGTTGTGACATTGACATCTATTTGTTCTAAGTTAAGGTATCTATCCTTATCTAGAGCATTAGCTTTAGTACTTACTTACCGTGCTGCGTTGACGTTGGTTACCCATACTGACATCCGTGCGTTGGTCCCATAATCAGTTTGAGTCCAGACATTTAGGGATGTCTGAATCTCTCAAACTATTGCTCTGATACCAACTTGTAAGGCCCCTTTCCCGGGTGACCTCACTTGTTGGATTTACTCATAAACATAGTCATAAATACTGAACTTAAATTTAAAACATTCATCATTCAATTACATAATCAAAACATAACTTGACAGCGGAAGTCTTAACACATATATTAAAGTGGGATGTCAGTCTTGTGTCGGGTAACCTTCACGCCATCGCACGACCTTTTCTTCCTTTACCTGAAATGTATACTAAAGTCAGCTAACGCTGGTGAGTTCTAGTTTAATGCGTTTAGATATAAACATTCTTTTCTTTACTTCATAAGTAAACATTATTATAAAGTCATTCATATAAATACGTATTCATAACTTTTGCTTTTCTTTCATCTTTCTTTTCTTTATTAATGTGATTACATATATATATATATACGTTCACCCTTTTTCTTTCACTTTTCTTACCATTCTTTCTTTATCTTTCTTACGTGATTACATAGATATGCATTCACCTTTACTTTCTTTACCATTTATTGGTCATACACATAAGGGTGATCAACCCATCTTACGGTACGTATATCACAAAGACATACGCCCTCGAGCTACCGTCGTAGCCCTTTTACTCGTCCGGTCCTAGAAACCGTCCGCCTTAACTTTGGTCCGACCAACCTTCGGCCGTCCTTCTTTACCGTCCTACCGTCGTAGTCCGTCATATTCGCCCGTCTGCCCTAAGGCATCCGTTTCCCACTTGAACTAATTATGCAGCCAAATATTGATTTAGCGTCTTACTCCACCGTAGTGGCCTTTATTTAGTCTACCTTTCTAGACTTCCTTCTCTAGCTGCATAATAGTCAGGTGGTCGTCCGTCTACCGTAGTAGTCGTTAGCTTCGTTTCCGTCCATAACGTATACTTACATTCTTCGCATGCAATATATATTTATAAAGCAAGGTTTCATTTATTTACGTTATACCATTCATTCATTCATTCTTTGCAAACATACGTGTCGTTCTTTGTTCGTAATTCATTATTCGCATTCATATGTATCTACACATATACCTTAATATATCACGTATGATCACATTGACATTCATTTCATTTATTCATTTAGTGTATACACTTCAGCCCCAAAACATTTATAAATCATTTGCACATAACTTAGAAGGGGGGCACATAGAACTCACCTGATAGGCGGGTCCCTGAAGTATAATAGCTGGTTTCGAAACGTCACTAAGGTCACCCACTATCTGTATAATAAAGTCATACATATAAGGTAGGGCTCCTAAATGACACTAGACATTACTGTTCTTGAACTCAGTAGTTTCGGGAGGTGGGTCGCATCGAAACTATGGTAGTTTCGAGCTATGGTCTTACACTCGAAACTAGGTAGTTTCGAGTCATAATCCTTCTATCAAAACTAGGTAGTTTCGAGTCATTAACTTATGAAAAATCTTAGTTTAGGTTCAAGGTGACACTCGAAACTAGGTAGTTTCGAGTCCTGAGTTCCTATCGAAACTATAGTAGTTTCGAGTCATTGGCTGCTATCGAAACTAGATAGTTTCGAGTCAAACATGACTATCGAAACTAGAGTAGTTTCGATGGGTCTGCATGTATCGAAACTATAGTTTCGAGTCATGGGTCTGCATCTTCCCTGACCAGAACCTTGCTCCAGCCAACTTATTTCCAATCGATTAAACCTTGAACATTTTACGTTAAACACCTTCCTTTATCGTTCTTGAGTTCAAATACGTGATTTGTTTCAAGTTTCATATGCAAAAATCGTATCTTTATTTGATTTAAACCCGAGACATGCAAAGACTCAGAATCAGAGGCGATGCTTACCTCAACAGGCCCGATTTCTGTTGCTATGCGTTGAAATGGTGGAGTCGGATGATTCCCGAGCCCTTGAGTCTTCTCCTTGCGGTTTTTCTTCACAAGCCGATCGCTCTCTCTCTCTCTCTAGTATTCTTGCGCAGGAAGATGAAATGAGAGGGGTTTGGGTTGAAGCTGCTGTTTTGTAATGGGGTTCCCCCTCTTCTTTTCGGCCCATGGGCCGAAATTTTGGCCAAGCCCACTTTATTTCCCTTTTCTATTTGTCTTGTCATTATTTGGGATGTTACAACTCCCCCGGGGACTCAACCGTGATCGCTGAGGTTTGCCCCACCATCCCGAACGACACAAGAGTGGCTCTGATACCATTTGTAACATCCGGCCTCTCATACCAACAATATTGTCTGCTTTGCCCACTAAGAGCTCACGGATTTGTTTTTGGTTGCCCGGGTGAAAACTTCCCAGGGGGTCACCCATCCCTGGATTACTCCCACCCGAGCACGCTTAACTGTGGAGTTCTCCTCTCATCCACTACATTAAGCCCCAAAACGCGTTATTAATTTAAGAGGCAGGACATTTCTTATGAACCAAGGATCTCTCTTATGCACGGCTGATGTGGGATTCGCCTAGGGTGTTACAATCACCCCCCCTTTTGGACTCATCGTCCTCGATGAGGTTTGCCCCACCATCCAATTCAGGGATGTGGGATTCGCCTAAGGTGTCCTTCTGAACACCCCCGGGGACTCAACCGTGATCGCTGAGGTTTGCCCCACCATCCCGAACGACACAAGAGTGGCTCTGATACCATTTGTAACATCCGGCCTCTCATACCAACAATATTGTCCGCTTTGCCCACTAAGAGCTCACGGATTTGTTTTTGGTTGCCCGGGTGAAAACTTCCCAGGGGGTCACCCATCCCTGGATTACTCCCACCCGAGCACGCTTAACTGTGGAGTTCTCCTCTCATCCACTACATTAAGCCCCAAAACGCGTTATTAATTTAAGAGGCAGGACATTTCTTATGAACCAAGGATCTCTCTTGTGCACGACCGATGTGGGATTCGCCTAGGGTGTTACAATCATGCCTTTGTTTATGTATATGAAAATATAGTAAACGCTTGCCAATGATATAACTATACTTTACTTGAACATAACTTGTCATAAATATCATGTCTTTGTTTATGAAAATGTAGTGAACGCTTGCCAATGATATAACTATACTTTACTCAAAACGTACATTTGCCTCTTTTAAACTTGTCACAAAAATACAGCTTTCACTTTGTTTATTAATATAAAAATATGTAATAAACGCTTTACACTAAGTATGCACACCACCCCTAAAGAAGGCAAAAAGGGGATTAGAACTCACCTAGTATCTTAGCTGGAATGGTCTACCGGATCTCACACAATCTGAACAATCATAACAATTTGACACGTTTCAGACTTAACTCGACACTAAACGGTTTCACCATTTCTGGCTAGGCGAACATAAGGCTAAGTTTGCCTCTTTCTATCCTGACGAACATACTGACTTCACTAACCAGCTATATATACCCATAAACTTGATGCCTGCGCACTTAGCAAGTGCGCATGGCCTTGTTATTGCATACATAATAAGTACGCAGACTTCGTTCTTGCGTACTTGATAAGTACGCGGGCTTTGCTTCTTGCGTACTTGATTAGTACGCAGGACCTGCTTCTGTGTACTTGATAAATATGCAGGCTTTGCTTCTTTCGTACTTGATAAGTACGCAGGACCTGCTTCTTGCGTACTTGATAAATACGCATGCTTTGTTTCTTGCGTACTTTATAAGTACGCAGGACTTGCTTGCGGGCAGCCTTCTTCCCCGCAAAAACCCCAACTTTTTCATGCAGTCAAGATCCGAACTTTTTACGTTCAAAACTTGTGTTTTCTAACCGAGAGTCTGAATTTATACTTTGTTTCCATTTTTAAATGTAAAAACCCAACCTTTACCCGATTTTTCTTAAAAACCCAACTCACAACAAAAACTCAGATCTAGGAGAATCGGTTACCTGTAAACGCTTCTTCTCCGCAGCTAAATGTTTAGGATATGTATGCCTACGATCCTATGAGCTTGGATTTTAAAACCGGGACTTTCTCTCTCTAGGCTCTCTCTCACCTTCTCTCTCTAGAAAATGAAAATGGTGTTGGAAGTGAGGGTTTAGGGCTGGTCTTAAGGCTTATAAGGGGCCCAAAAACCCTCCCATTCTCGGCCCATACACCCGACCCAAGCCCTCTATCCTTTTTCTGTTAAATTTCTTATTCTCGTGAACTATTCCGTGTCCTAAAGCTCAGGATGTTACATGGTGGAATTGACCCGTTAGTATAAATAACTAGGGGTTGAATAATATGAAGTGTGGATACTTCATGGAAAGAGGTAAGTGAAGTGAAACACTTCACGGATGTAAGTGAGGACATAGTTCTCACAAGTGGAAATGAAATTGATTACTTCATGGTGGATATGAAGTCAAATACTTCATGAGATGACATGGAGTCAAATACTCCATGGGAGAAACCGAGTGATGGATCTCTCACAAGACATGTGGATATGTCTAATAAATGAATGATAAACTATGAACATGTATAAGTTATTAATGATTTTAAGTAGTTGAATGTATGTTTAAACAATCGAAAAAGTGGAATTGGAAGTTAAATTCTTAATAAGTGGAAACGGGTCATGGTACTTGGACTTGAGGAATCAAAATAATAAACGTTACGTGTTGGGTAACCTTAATGAATGATTAAATATGTAGTTATGTACCATGTTGGTTTGAAAATGCAATCAGGTCACTCGGCGGAAAATTGCAAAAGCTGAAAAACTGATTTTGGGCCATTTTGACCTGATGGGGGCGTCCCATACTCCCAGTCTGGCGTCCCATACGCCTACTAGCGTATGGTACGCCCAGATGGGTCTGATAGACGCCGGAAAATGCGCGTTTTTGAGATTTTGGCTTGTTGTTCTTGTGGGGACTTGTTAGGGGTCTCAAGGACTATTTAACTTTACTAACCTTGTTCATTTTAATGTTGTGAATGTAGGAAAAGCTCCGTCATGATCTCGGGTCTCACCAAAGATGGACAATTGGATTCTCAACCTTTATTTTGGAAGTTGTTTACTTCAAATCTAACTCTTAGAAAGGAATACCTTTGTGTAGGGTCTTTTGGTATATGTATTAGTCTTAAACCCGTTAAACACTTTCCTTTATGAAGCTTTTGTTGATCTTATGTTTAAATAAATAGTGAAACAAAGTTTTGAACGTGAATGTTTATCTGGGACCTAAATTCCGCGTTACTTAAAAATTTTCATTTGGTTTATAAACCCGGATGTTACAACATCCACATATATATATATGAAAGGGATGTAAATATAGGCTTCCAATCCATACGTTTTCTTTCCAAAAATCTATAGATTGCGTGATTCATTTATTTAGTATAATCCTATATATATATATATAGATGCATGCTTAAAAAAATGGAGGATATAGATATATGGTTAAAGCTTAATGTTTCATTCATATATATTTATTGTGGTAAAATGTTATATATTTATCATGAAATTTGTATGAATGAAATCCTTAATTTGAAAAACTTGTAAGTACGGTTTACGTTCCTCAATGTATTGAACTAAAATGAAATTATAATATTATTATATACAATAATAAATAGGAAAAATATGGTCAGAAAAATCATGGATATTACAGCTGCGGGAAATAGCACTTTGAGGAAAAATAATTGGTAGTCACGCAAAACGCACTCAAGGTGAAGATCAAACTCAAATTGGAAGAGATGAAAGAGTTTGGCAATACAATATCGAGAGGGTTCGTGAGAGAATGGCACATTTCGTCATTCAAGAAGGCTTGTCGTTTGATCACTTTGATAACCCGCGCTTGACAAGGATGATACAAGAGACGCTTCAACCGAGTTACACAAATGTAAGTCGTTCTACTTTGTGAAAAGATTGTTTAAAAATGTGGAAAAGAGCTAAACAAGAATTAATTTTAGGTTTTAAAAATTTAAATACCGGCATTAACTTAACCACGGATGTTTGGTCCGCTCCACATGGTTTACCCGAATCGTACCTTTGCCTTACCTCATGTTGGGTTCAACCCGAGTCGTGGCAAATGATGAAGCGTACGATTGCGTTTGATTATTTTGGATATCCACATACCGGTGAAAACTTATTTTATATTTTAGACTCGGTAATTCAAACTTATAAAATTCAACCAAAAATATTTTCAATATCTTTTGATAACACTTAAACAAGATATATAAACTATAGAAACTTGTGCCAACAAACGGATTTCATCTTTTTAGGTCCGAATTGGGACGTACCTACTAGATGGAACTCGACATGGAAAATGTTTGAATCGGCCTTAAGGCAAAGAGTTATTTTAAAACATTTCCATGATGAACTTGTCCAAAAGAATCGTTGTTCACAAAAATTTGATAATACAAGTTGGGATACAGTCGAGGAACTAACTAACTTGCTTGAGGTTCTTAAAAATGCAACTACATGTTTATCAGGAGTTTATTATCCCACGTCTTAACTAATACTTCAAAAATTATATTTAATATGTAATAAACTAAAAGATTTTGAATATCACGGTCGTATTTTTGAAAAAATGGTAACACCTATGAAAGTAAAATTTAAAAAATATTTTTCGGAAATGTCGGCCGTTGTTACATGTTCGGCCGCCTTAAACCCAACGATTAATGTAACCGGTGTTGAAACCTTAATTAGATCAATATCGGACGATTTAAATATGTACGAGCAAAACCCAAATTTTGAATCAAATGCAATAAAGGATTTCAACTCGGCTTTTCAAAATATGTTTGATTATTATTTGGGTTCAAGTTCTAGTAGTTCAAGGAACCCGATGCTAAATTTATTTAACACTTTAAGAAACGAAAATACTAAATGAGCTCGTGGAAGCACACCAAGTAGCTCAGGAGATATCAAACAACCGACTTTATTTAATCTAAGATCCGAAGATTTTGAAAACTTTGATATCTTGAGTTGGTGGCAAGGAAGGGAATCCCAATATCCCGTTCTAGCCGCAATGGCCCGTAACCTACTAATCATCCAAGCTTCCACGGTAGCTTCGGAATCTGTTTTTTCTCTTTGTGGTAGGGTTTTATCTATTCGAAGAACGAGGCTTACACGAGAATCTATGAAGATGTGTATTTGCTTGAAGGACCATTTGGATGTCGCCGAACGTATACAACATGTTGCAAAACTAGAAGGCGAGCTTGATATTGAACAAGAAATACACGAGTTCAAAGTAGAACAAGGGATGGCAAATCCACTTTCGAACGAAGAACAAGTTATGATGAAGCCCAACGTATCTCAAGCGAAGAAGATTGAAAACCGATGTTACGAGGACTAAGACGAGCAGACGACGAATAACGAGTCACGATAAATAATATATATTTAATGATTCTATTATGATTTTTGTAACTTTTTTGTACGAACTTTTGTTAAATCACTTAAAAAAATATAAAATAAAACATGTATTTTATAGTGTATCTTTGTTTATTTTTTAAAAAATGATTTTTTTTTAAATCCGGTGGAACTGGTTTTTTTTTTTGTCCGGTCCAGTTCCAATAGGTTCCACATATTCACTCCCAGAACCGGATCCGATCCGAAACCGGTTCCACTGTGTCCGGTTGTTGACCGCCATTGACGGATCCTAACCGGATAAAAAAAATCCGGTTTGTGCACCTCTATGTCCCGGCGACACTGTGAGGTGACACTAGCTAAATGATAGAATTCGCGTGTTGACTTATGTGTAGATCGGTTAGCAAGTTAGCACCAGTTAAACGTCAGAATCAGGTTTAGTAACGAACGATCAGGTGAGTCAAGATTCCTTATTTACTTGTTTCTAGGGTGATGTGCATACTTAACGAATGTTTATGAAATGATGAATGAATGAAATGAAATGTTTACAAATAAACGATTTACGAAAGAAACGATGTTTGAAACAAGAACGTGTATGAAATGAAAGGAATGTTATAAAGGAATGGTTTTCAAATGAATAAAAAGGGTTTGTGAATGAATAGAATGTTTTATGAAAAGAAATGGGCAAAAGGTTTTAAAGAAGTCATTACATGTCTAATCTGTTAAACGAACGAATTAACGAATGAAGTATGGGGATGTAAGTCCACAGCCTTATGGCACGTTTTTCCATAAGTATAACAGGGGTAGCGCCTATGTGGCCTATCAGTGGGTATGACGGTTGTACAACTAGCGAAGGAAGGGTGGCAAGGGTCACTCGAGGTTAACATGACTCATGGATGGTGAATGTTATTACCTTATCGACCTATGAGTCGTAAGGGCGATGATATTACCTTATTGACTTATGAGTCGTAAGGGCGATGAAAGGAAACGAAATGAAATGGAAGGAACGATAAAGCAGACTTAGACTAATAAATGTATGACTTAAACAAAAGATAAATGTTGAATATTAAATGATGAGTGAATGTTATGCCCCGATTTCTTATGAATGTTTAAACTCTAATGAGTGATTGAACGAACGATAAACCATTTCATAGATGAATAAAAGACTCGAACTCACATGTGTTAGCTGACTTTTAGTATACATGTCAGGTTAAGATAAGATGGCTAATGAGTGGATGTTGCTTGGATATCCCGAGGAGTTACCCAGCACGAGAAATCTGGCATCTCGTTGTGTTTGACTATTGACTAATGAATGTCTTAAACAATGTTTTAATTGGTTATGATTTTTAAGTCGATGTAATGACGTTAATTTCCGCTGCTATTGAATGTTTGAAGTTTAAGAACTGTTATAAATGAGTAAATCCAACGCGTGAGGCCTCTCGGGTTTGGTGCCTTTACAAGTTGGTATCAGAGCAATAGTTTGAGAGAGATTCAGACATCCCCGATGTCTGGACTTAAACTATGAATGGGACGAAGTAACGGATGCCAATACAGGTAACTCAAGCCAAACTATCGTACACGAATGTAGTGTCACACCCCTAAAATTCCACTAACGGAGTTTTACCTTTTGGAAGGTGACACACCAGGATCTCAGTCATTAGTTACATCAAACGACACTATATGGGACTCAAATTGAAATATTATAAAAGTTTCAGAGTTAATGCGGAAGCGTTTTAAACTAGAAAGTAAATACGCAAAAACAAACGCGCCTAAATTAAGCTTAATAAAACAAATGGAATGTTTTAAATGTTTGCATGAGAATGCTACGATAGTAGGACTCCATGAATGTCCTAGGTGTGAAACCTGTGCCTTAGCGACCTGAGAAACATGTAAGAAAAAGTGTCAACACGAGGTTGGTGAGTTCACAGGTTTCAAGTTAGTAATAAGAGAGTGTTTGCCAGATTATGTACATTCAATATGCATATCTATGGGTAGCTAGCCTATGTTCATGTCTTGCTAAAACGCTCGCAACCGAAGCTGACTGTTTGTGTTTGTATGCCTCCTGCCAGGTCTATCAACTCTGGCAAATGTGAGTAGGCTAACATTTCACCCGTTCGACCTCCAATCGAGTTAGCGTGACTAACGCGGGTGGGGCTTGTCAAACCCAGTAGTACTACTAAACATTACCTCGCTAAGATCTATATTAACGGTTCGATGTATGATGAGGACTTTCTATGATAGTGTGTCACGCTTAGCCTCAACAGTAATAACATATGAATTACAATAATCTAAAATAGTTGTGTCATGTTTTCTCCCCCAACGGGAAAAATATATAACATAATGTTTGTCTGCGTACCTGTTTCTCCCCCACGGGGAAAACAAGTAAAAGTATGATAGTTTGTGTACATGTTTGTTTCTCCTCAACAGGAAAACAAGTAAAATATGTTTGTGTGTAAGCATGTTTCTCCCCCAATAGTAAAACAAGTAAAAAGGGGCCGTGAAACTCACCTGCGTTATGTTGTAGGTATTATCACACAAGTAAGAGATTTGGAACCTTAAGTGTTAGCCTGCACGGCTTACGTATGCCCTAGAATTATAAACACATAAGTTAGGGACATATGGGATTTGTGACGACGACACGGAAGATTAGAACGTCTTAAAACTATCTAAAGATTAACGGGTAGACGAACTCGTCTACGGGAAAATAGATTTCGTAATAGAATTAGAATAACTAAATTTCGTGTCGAACGTTACGAATAATATTATATATGTATAATACTTGTGTGTTTGGGTCATTCAGAAATGTTTAAGAAAATAATATATATACCATATATTATTTTTAAGTTCGAAGGATTAATAAACGTTTGCGTGGAAAAATAATAAATATATTATTTTTAATTGAGTATAAAACGTGGGTCAATGATATAAATAATTATATTATTTAATAGTTTGAAATAATCAAATAGGTTCATACACGAGGTGCGAATAATATATAAATATATTATTTATAATTTTTGAGTCACAAGTTGAAAATAATAATAGTATATTATTTTATCCGAAGTTAATAAAAAGAGAGTAAATAATATACATAAATATATTATTTATAAACCTTAAACGTCTTCATAACGTTTATAATTGTGGCAAAAATAATATAAAAATATTATTTTTAATTGAGGTCACGATGCTAAAATAATACTAAAAATATTATTTCATTTTAAGTTGTGATTTGAAAATAATATATAAAAATATATTATTTTATGAGTAGAAATAGTTTATAATTTTAAAACCGAGCCTACGGATAATACACGAGGCTAAAACGTCATAATATATTATTATAATAACATGGGGTAAGTTTTTATATTAAAAATAATAGTTTAAAATTGTTTTAAAAAGAAAAGGGGGTGGAGGGATCGAACCCGAGTCTCCTCCCCCACACACCAAAGCCTTAACCATTACGCCCGCTAGGGTCATCGCATTAGAAACCCATTCTGATTCGTTTTAACAAGTAGGTTTCTTGTGTTCTTCCCCCTTTTGCGAACCCGGTCGAAAACCAGTCCCAATCCCGTTGAATTTGATCCCGATTGATCACAATAGTTTAGGGGTATTGATAATCGGGATATTTAGAACTTGTGGGTGAATTTAATTGCAAAACTATTAAGTTTAAGATCGTATATTCTTGTTTTGAAACCAGAAACCCTAGCTTATGAACACAAAATCAAATTGACCAAATTCTATAAGATTAATTATTGGAATCATAGGGCTTTTGTTAAACAATGGATTACGAATCTAACCATATAAAATAATTGGATTGAGATTTGGTCTAGGGTGTAGTTCGATTAAACCGAATTCGTAATGAACCCTAGAATCGGTTCATCACCAATTCGATGTTATATGACCGAATTATCATAGGGCTTTTGATTCTAGATTGAAATCGAAACTGAGAAGGTGTTTCATTTCCAAAATGGGGATCAAATTGATGGTGCTCGGCTAGAACCGAGTTCCGACTTCGCGTGCTTGATCTCTGGTGACTCCGACCTCGTCTCCGATCAGATTGGGGTGTGCAAAAGACTCAGAGGAGTGCGATTAGAGTGTGCAGGTGTTTGATTGTGAGGATCATGATCAAATTGATCGAATTTGGTGGGTTCGCGATAAGGAGGCGACGGTTACTAGTTTAGGGCCTTAATTCGCAATCATAGACGATGATAAATGGTTAGAAACGCCTAATTAATGGTCGAAATTATCAATGTAGTGAATACCAGTTACTAATTCGAACGTTTTTGCAGGTTATGGTCGCGAATTTGAATAAAAAATAAAAGGGGTTTGACTTTTAAAAGTCAACAGAACCATACACACATGATTTTGACTTTACTAAGTCAACACAATTGAGTTTTGAGTAATTACACAACTACTCCTTGTAGTTTATGTGTATTAGGGTTTGAATAATGACAAGTTTAGTCCTTGTGGTTTGAAATTAGTAAACAGGGTTAAGAGATAACAAAATTCAAGTTAACGGGGTTAACCCGAAATAGCCGGATGTCACATGTAGTAAGTATGGTTTTCCCTTAGAAAACGTTAGGCTAGGACAAGGCTTTTAATGTAATCATAAAGGTGATCAAATAGAAACCAAAAGGTAGTGTAATGGTTAATTGCATATGGCCAGTGTATATTAACATCTTACAATACCTGTTGTGTTCTACTTGTTAACTAGCGTGATGACATTAGACTCTTTGTTCATATAGGAAGAAATGGCAGGACGTCGTGGTGGAATACTTGATGGGGGTTGTACCGGACGTCGCGGTAGGGCACCCGTTAACCAAAGGCAGAACGATGAAGAAAGCGTGCTTGCCAGCCCTGTAGTAAGCCAACATGATCTAGAAGACACCCTTGTGGTTGAACAACAGTACAGTTTTGAGCCCGAGGTGAAAACGGCACTGGCTCAAGAAATTATTGAGATAATGAAGGCCACCGTACCGACTATTTTGACCAACGCAATGAAGAGCACGAATGGTTCGGCTAGTACTAACCCCGACGTCGTAGACCTATCCTTACTGTGAATGATGTGCCGCCTGCTCGTGGCTGCGACTATAAGTCTTTCAAGGCATGC
Source organism: Smallanthus sonchifolius (assembly GCA_023525975.1). NCBI lineage: Eukaryota > Viridiplantae > Streptophyta > Magnoliopsida > Asterales > Asteraceae > Smallanthus > Smallanthus sonchifolius. The sequence goes on from CM042022.1 coordinate 3,127,951, forward strand.
GACCCGCCGATACTTACTGTTAAAAAGGATGCGGTGGCAATGTTTGACTAGGTGATCCGAATAGAAGCCGCCATCCATCTCAGTGAGTGCCGGGTGGATCAGATTGTTATGTTTGTTGCGAACACACTGCGGGAAGAAGCGTCCCATTGGTAGGAGGGGTAAGGCAAGCCAAAGGGGACAGGGCCCTTGATTCAATGATGTGGAATGATTTGAAGGAACTGGTAATCAAAAATTTTTGCCCTAGGAATGAGATTGAGAAGGTGGAAAGGGACTTTCTGGACTTTCTAGGGTTAAAGGCCGGGAATATGACTCATCGGCAATACACCACAAGATACAATGAGTTGGCGCGTCTAGTGCCACACCTAATCACCACTGAGTAAAGGAGGATTGCTTGTTATGTCTAGGGGTTGCCCCCTAAATTTCGCACGTTTGTTAAAGCGAACACCCCTCGGACATTCGATTCGGTGGTGGAGCTGAGCGGTGTGGTGTATGATGACTTAGCCCTGGATGATGCGATTATAGAGGAGCCTAAGAAAAAAATGACCTTGCCTGGTAAACGAACGAGTGGAATATTATTTGGGCCAAATGATAAAAAGGAAAGGTTGGGCGGACAGACTGTTTATGAGAAATGTGGAAAAGAGCATCAGGATGAATGTCAACGGGGGTCGAATCTGTGCTTTAAGTGTGGAAAGTCAGGTCACTATTCCCGTGATTGTCAAGTCGCTCAGAGATGCTATAATTGTGAAGGAACGTGGCACATGAGCCGGGATTGTCGAAATCAGAAAGAGGCGGTGAAGGGGAAAGAGGTACAAAAGTCGAGGGAATGAAGCCTTAACTCGGGAAGACACGAGGGGAGACCCTGACGTTGTGTCAGGTACGTTTATCCTTAACAACACCTTCGCATCTGTACTCTTTTATTCCAACGCTAGTAAAAGTTTTATATCCTCTAAGTTATGTGATTGAATAAAGTGCACAACTGATAAAGTAGAACGGGCCTTTAGTGTAGAAACTGTTATGGGTAAAACCACGAAGATAATAGAAGTTGTAGACAATTGCCTGATAAATATAGGTGACCATAGGAACCCTGCTAGTTTGTTTGTCATAACATTGGGACCGCTCCTCAATATGTTGAGACTGCTTGTCAACTTTGGACGAGTTAACTGACCGATATGGTCAAAGTAATGGGGCAAAATATTATCAGTTGCAGAAGAGTCATTCTGACATGTCCCAAGGTAATGATGATATTGCCACTTACTTCACTAAAATCAAGTCTATTTGAGATGAACTCAATTCCCTCGAGCCTATCCCTCCTTGCACTTGTGGCAATTCCCGACGGATGGCATGACGTGAGGCAGACCAACATTTAATACAGTTTCTTATGGGTCTCAACTCCTGCTATGAGATGATCTGGGGAAACATTATTATGATGGAGCATCTTCCCTCCATCAACCAAGCTTATGCTTTTCTCATTTAAGATGAGAAACAGATGGAGCTTCATTCATCTGCCCAGTTTGTCCCTTAGAATGCTTCCATGAATGTTACTATGCAGGCGCCGAGGGGTTCTGGTAATCAGAAGGGTATTGTTTGTACTCACTGCAAAAGGACGGGGCATGATGTTAGTAAATTCTATCGTCTTATTGGGTTCCCTAAAGACTTCAAGTTTACTAAACCCTAGCTTGCTGCAAATGTTGCCTCTAATTCTGCTGCTACTGCTTCTGTTTCTGGTTCACCTTCTGGAATATCTACAGAATAGTACAATACTTATGCAACTTCTTCAGCAGAATTCTGGAGTTCAGGGTGATGTTACTATTGTTCAACCACTCAGCTTTGCTAATTTTGCAGGTATTATAATTTGCAATTCGACTACGGTCGACACTACTTGGATCATTGATACCGGTGAAAGTAATCACATGTGCTTTGATTTCAATTTGCTTTCTAATGTTCAATTACTTAACTCGTCCGTTTATATTCTTCTTCCGAACGGGCATTTCTTAACTGTTACGCAGGTCGGAACAGTTAATCTCACAAAGACTTCTTCTATCTCCTGTAACATCCATGAATTTCCGGCCATCTTTTTTTTTGTATTATTATTTTATTTTATTTTATATACTAATTATTACAATAGTACAATGATAAGATTTTAAATTTTATACTAGTTAAATACATTGTGAATTCCGAATTATGATTCAAAGTATCTCAAGTTCAAATATCATCCTTACAATTTCACATTTTAGATTTATAATAAAATACACATGTATATAATTTACATATGTATTTTTATAGATCAATTAATACAATATGTAACTTATGGACTTTAGAACATGTAAACCCCACTTTCTTTTTTATATATACACAATCATGTATATAAACATATTTATATAATTAAAACAAACCCTAGTAAAATAATTGTTTGGTTTTAAACAAAGATATGTACATATTTGACATACCTAAATAAACCATCATAGAATTATTTTGATTAAACTTAAAGGTGTTTAGTTTTATAAATTTTACAAAATTAATTTAGCTTTATACCTACAAATGATTCTTAAAGCCTTTCTAGTCAATTAAATAGTGTAAAGCCCCACTTATTTCATGTGAACCCTCCATAATGACCTTGAACCCCCTTTTATCACCTTGGACCTTTCCATTTGAACCCACTTGATATTGAACTCCATTTCACTTGATATCGAACCCCTTCCCCGTATGTTGACTCAGAAAAAGTCAACAGAGACAATTCAATCAAAATCGACTTCAAATTCGTCGTTTTCATGTGTGTAAAGACTTTATGATTGTACATAACCGTTATTCGACCAAAGCTTGGTACTATTGAAGAACCAATTCAATCCGAATCAAGCTATCTAACTTCACCATCGATTTTGACTCTCCCATGGTCAAACTTAGCCGATTCCAGTCCCAATTCGTGGATTTAATTGTGTTTAACGGCCCCAAAATTGTGCATAAGCGTTACACAAACGATATCAAACTACAATAATGATCCAATTTATTAGGAAATCAGACGAATTAACTCGGAAATCACTCCCATAGCCGTTTCAAACCCGTTCGAACCAAATGTATGTTTTCCTATGAAATTGGACTATAAGAACCAACCCATTTCTTTCGGGAGACCTTTTGCAAGTTTCCTGAACTCCCAAACTCAACCCATTACACCCCTAGAGTACGATTAAGCTCCAAGAATCACCAAGCACACGGTTCATGTTGATCTTGCTCACCACTTAACTAAATCAGGTAATTCTCATATCATTAGAATCATTATAATCCACTGGTTGAAAGCCCCATACTTAGGTTACCGATCGTCTGCTTGATTGGGGTAATTTGGGGCTAGGGCTTGGACCGAGTGTTTGGGTACGAAGGAGGTGAATTTGGGTGCCTATTATAAGTTTTCAAAATCTGATTATATCATGGCATTAGCCCTGATTCACTGGTTAATTCACTTGGGCCACAGACACAGGGTCGCGGGTTCGAACCCACCCTCTCCTCTCCTTTCCTTTTTGCGCGCATGCAATACCCTGGAACCGGCCCCCTCTAAACAACCCACTAATACTAATGGGAATCACTCCATTACACAAATGGGTCCCTTGGTCCAGCGGTGTGTGTGCATGGCATCCCGATTCATGTGGTCGTTCTCTGTTGCATTGGTGTTTTCACTCCCCACTCTCCACCATAACAAAATGTTTCCACTAATACTAAGGAAGTACGGCGGGTCCGAGTAGGAAAAAATGAACTAAGAATTAGGGCATAGAACAATGGATCAATTCATTCAACAAGATCCGTTCGGATCAGACCAGGATGAATGGGATTGGTTTGACCTCTCGCTCGGAATTAACCCGCCGCCGACAGATGTCCCATGCCACGTTTCGTGAACAGCTATGCCCGAGAATGAATGAATTGTGATATAACGCCGAATAAGTACCCGGGTTCGAGTCTTGCGCCCCCCAACCCCCCCCCCCCCAATTCTTTTTTTTTTCCTCTGTTTTAAGTCCTTTCCACTATTTTAATATATAACTATATAGTTTTAAATTCTAAATAAATTCCTATAAACTTTATAAAAAGTATGTTGTAACTTTTATAAAAAAAAAGGGGAAAATTAAAAGGATGCTTTATCTATTTTTATTTATTATAAATCCAAAATAAACAATATAAAAGGTTTATTTAAATAAACCTAAATATGATGTTTTATTTATAAAATGGCCACATTTATAAAATCAAACTTTAAATATTTATTTGGACATTTTTATAAACACAAAGAAAATGATATTATTTTAAAACATTTTAAACTTATAAATAATTATTTCAATTAAATAATTACACAAAGTTCAATCCATTTCATCTAACATTTATATCTAATTAAAGAGATTATTTAAATAGTTTAATTAATTATTTTATTTACATAAAATAAATTATTTAAAGAATTAATTACACGGATGGCCCCTGTGGTTTATCCATATTTCACTTTTGGCCCCTAAGAATAAGAAATTACAGGTTTGGACCAATAGTTTGCACGTTTGTAACATAAATGGCCCTGGGTTGGATGTCAGTTATCTTTTGGGGTTAAAATTTTTAAAATGACATATATACCCCTTTATAAATTAAAAACTAAAAAACAATATAAATACCACCCCACCCATCTTATCTCTAACCCCACCCCACCCATCTTCTCTCTACCCCACCCATCCTACACAAACGTCTGATTCGATCAAATTTCCGATGAAAATTTCCACAAAATCAAAGGTTTGTTTCGCCGGAGGAGCCGGAAAGAGATCGAATTTCACTGTGTGTGTTGAGTATTTTGAAGTGGAAGGCAACGAATCCTACGTGGCGGTGGTAGAGCAACCGACGAAGATCGATTTTTCAGGACGAATTTTGGATTGAGCACCACAAGTGAAACGCGGGGGTGGTGTGGTGGTTTTCCAGGACGAATTGTGGAGCTGATCGATTTTGATGGAGATCGATTTTCCGGTGGTAGAGGAACTGACGGAAATCGAATTTCAACGGAGATCGGAGACGAATTGTGGAGCTGATCACGCGGAGGTGGTGTGGTGGCAGTGGTTGGGTGGAGATGGAGATAGCGGTGGTGGCCGGTAATGGTGGTGGTGGTGGCGACGGTGGCGGTTAATTACAGAGATGAAGTGGTTGGGTGTTTTATTCTATTTTGATTTTCAGTTGGGATAAAAGAAACCGATTGATATGTATAATTTTTCTAGTGGAGGTAGCCGGAGGCGGTGGTGGTTGTCGTCGCCGGAAATGGCGCCGAAAATGGGAGGAGGAAGCTAGGGTTTGGTGGGAGAGGTGGTTTTGATTTGGAGAAAATGAAGTGGGTGGTTTTGGTGGATCTCACTTTTTTAATGAGTTAATTCTTTTTTGTTTTTATTATTTTATTGTATGAGGGTATTTTAGTCATTTCACGTGCACTTAACTGAAAAACTTAACCGACATCCAACCCATGGGCCATTTATGTTACAAGCGTGCAAACTATTGGTCCAAACCTGTAATTTCTGATTCCTAGGGGCCAAAAGTGAAATCTGGGTAAACCACAGGGGTCATCCGTGTAATTAATTCTTATTTAAACATTTTCCATTTCATGATTTACTTAATTATTTTTAGAATAACTATATAAATAAATCTAAATGCATTATTATTTAAGCCTCTTTCCTATTCCATAAATTATTTATTTAATTATTTTAGAATAATTATAAAAATAAATTCAAACTTCCTTTTTTTGTAAATACTATATAATTAAATAGGGTTTCTAGTTAAATCTAATTGGTATTAACTTATCATTTTAAATATATATATTTTTCTACAAAACTTGTACAATCCCATATCCAATCCCAAACCCTATGAAACCCTAAAATCTCAAAATTTCCTTATTTTCATTTAGACATAAATTGAACTTAGAGTACAATTACCCATGTAGATTTATTGTGAGAAATCCTCACGAGGTCTATCCATCTTTACCAATTCATACCATTACTAGCTTCATTACAGGTGAGTTTACATAGCTTTTTTTTCCTTTTTATACTTTTAGGGTGAAATATGTCAACAACTATATTTCCTACACAATTCAATACCTTTGTTCTTATGCCAAGGTCTTTATGCTTTATGTCTTAAACTGCTTGGTGGCCATTACGTGTGTTCATGTTAGTACAATCATTAACTTGTATGGCAAGCCTAAGGTAGAGCCTAACATGATCATTTATAGGGGAATCCGATTCATTACTTAACATAAACCTTGGCGGGTTTGTGTATACATTTTGATACTTTTCATAACACAATCAGATGGATTGTGTATACATTTTTCCTTTTACATGGCTTGATTGTACGCTTGGAACCATGTATGTTTTCACATTTATGCTTTAGACTTGCTTTGAACCTATTGAATTGTAAAACATACTTAACTTTGTTTGGTGTCAAAACCTATGTTACTCACCAACTACTTGTAGTTGACATTTACTTACATGTTTCATGTGCACCCGTTTGAGAACCAGTCTTGATCACTTAGGGCCATGGACTTAGGCTTAATAAATTCAAGCTTTATTTATGTTATGCTTCTTGAACTATGTGATTTCCATTTTCCTTGTAACGGATATTTAATATGAATGAATAAATATTGAAACACATTTAATAGTTGATCATGTGCTTTTAAACAACCGCGTCAGCCCTGGCACATAATTCGCCGTCGGCCGGGGTGTGACATCTCCAATGTCCTTTTTGTGCCTCAATTCAAACGTAATCTCTTATTTGTTCCCAAACTTTGTAGGGATACAAAAGGCCTTGTTTAGATTTCTGAAACTTCTTGTTTCTTGCAGACCCCTTCAATGAGTAGTACGTTGGTTCTGGGAGATCTTCTCAATGGACTTTATCTTTTTCATCCTAATAAACTTTTTTCTTTTACAGTTGATTCATTTTCTCACTGTAATTTTGTTGTTTCTTTGAAACTTTGATATCATCGTCTTGGGAATTCGCCATTGTCCAAACTTAAGCAATTGAATGTTTTTAATGGTACACATGATTGTTCAATAGATGATTGTTCTATTTGTCCTAAGGCTAGACAACATAAACTTTCTTTTGCTACTAGTAGTAGAACTACTTCCCAAATATTTGATCTTATTCGTATTGATACGTGGGACCGTTTCGTTCTACTACATACGATGGGTATAAATATTTTCTCACCACTGTTGATGATTTTACTAGAACAACTCATCTTTTGACCAATAAAGGCAATGCCTTTAATATACCAAAGTCAAGAGTGTTCGATTTGATAATGTTTATGAACTTGGTTCGGGTGTTCATCATACCGAGCATTTAAACAAAAATGCATTATTCATCAAACTACTTGTCCTGGCGTTCCTCAATAGAATGGGGTGGTAGAATGGAAACATAAGCATCTTCTTGAAACTGCACGGGCTCTTATGTTTCAGTCCAGGTTACATATTACGTTTTAGGGTGATTGTGTTCTTACTGCTGCTCACTTGATTAATATTTTTTTTCCCACACGGGTTCTTCAGGGCAAGTCTCCTTCTGAGATGCTTTTCGGTAAAGCTCATTCCTACACTCATCTTTGTACTTTTAGGTGCTTGTGTTATGCTTCTACCCCTACACACGGGAAAGATAAATTTCAGCCTCGGGCTCAAACTTGTATCTTTATTGGTTATCCTTTTGGAAATAAAGTTTACATGCTCTCGACGATCTGTGAGTGTCTATTTCATTTCTCTTAGGGGCAGTCCTATTTCTTGGAAGTCCAAGAAACATACTATTATTTCTCTTAGCTCTGTTGAAGCTGAATATCGGTCTCTTTGCCGTGTCACACAGGAACTTGTTTGGTTAACTCGCTTGTTTGTGGAATTTCATATTCCTAATCTCACTCTTGTTTCTCTGAAGTGTGACAGTTAGGAAGCCATTCACATCGCTAAAAATCATGTTTTTCATGAACGCACGAAGCATATTGAGTTGGATTGTCATTTTGTCCGTGAGAAGCTTTAAGCCGGTTTGATTCTGCTTTCTCACACTCGTACTTCTGATCAACTTGCGGATTTATTCACCAAGAGCCTTGCTGATCAACCGCATTCCGATATTATTTTCAAGTTGGGGTTGTATACACCTTCATCTTGAGAAGGTGTTGGACAAAACTAGTTAGATTCACTCACTTTGGTCTAGCGAAACTAACTTCGCTTAGTTTCAATTCGCTTTTGTTAGCTTTGAGTATATAAGCAATTTTGTAATCATTATTTGAGTTATTAATTAAAATTCAATTTTTTTCTAATTTATTTCTCTTATTTTCACTATCATTTTAGCGTCACAACAAAATTAAAGAGAAAATTTAACATCTTTCTAGCTATTGTTCATAAATGTCGTCAAATTATATGTATATATATATAATGGGTACTTGAAGAATAGAAGGCTAGTCACGTGAATATGAAATGTGCAGGGTCCTGCCTAATTATGCAAGTTGCCAAGTTGGTGTAGCAAATTCATGCATCTTAGCTTTTTTATCATTTTTGCATAACATTACCTACTAGCTGATTGGATAACTGTATAAAAAGAACAAAATTTATAAACTTTTTATTTGAGAGAATTAATTTGTTCTTTCGTATACTCTTACTTTTAAACTATATCAATTCCATATATAGAGTTGAACTCTGATTTTTTTATTTTAAATTTACTCTTTATCACCGGGCCATTAACCCTATTGACGAGAGAATTAATCTGTTGTTGCTCAATGAAAAGAATCAATTACTTCTGACTATTTTTATTTGAAGATAACTTTTATTATAGTTACTCGCCTTTTGGTATTTTTATCAAAATAGGTTACAGCAAATAGAGCAAAAAACGAAAGGTGTTGAACTCAAATGAGAAGTTCTTTAACTTCTTATCTTTGTTTGCATTCTAGATGATTTTAACAAGTTCTGATAATTCAAAACGTGTTTTCCTTAATTGGATGCCACTAAAAGTGATCTAAAATTTCTAATAGAAGTAATAGATATTTTGTTATCAATTATATTAAGTGCCACTAGTGAGTTATGAAAAATACTAATATCTTTTGTTAACATGGGGCTAGCCCACTTGGTAGAGGTACATGTCATTCTGAGGAGAGATTGTTACGGGTTTAAACATAGACAATAGAGTAGTTTAGAATTACTTGTGTAAATTATAGTAAGGAGTAATATTTACCGTTCAAAAAAAATTTACTAATATCTTTTATACCTGCTAGGTTAGAAACCAATGTATTAGGTCATCCGATTCAAGTGTTTTCATCAAAAACGTCGGTTTGGATCCAAAATTCTAACTTTTTACATCCAAACTTTTTGTTTAACTCATGCAAGGCTAGATCTAGTGTTTTTATGTCAATTAACATGTAAAAATCCGATCTTTTCACAAAAACCAAAACCCGACTTTAAAACTCAAAAACAGAGATCTAGATGGTTGTTCTTACCTCAAATCCATCCCGAAGATGATGCTACGGTATTGTCCTTCACTTGAGCTCTAAAAGAAGGTGTAAGAATCACCGAGTGTTGGTTTCTCTCTCTAGGATTTGGGGTGAAAGTGAGGGAATGAGGGGTTGGCAGCTAGGTTAAGGGAGGAGGAGAGGGTTTTCCTTCTTGGCAACTTGTCAGTTCTAGTCCCCCTTATTTGTTTATTCAAACTTTCGGTTTTTGGGTGTTACAATTACCCTCCCCTACAATAGGTTTCATCCTCGAAACCTATTGTATAGTGAACAACTGCGGGTAATACTTCCTTATTTCCTCTTCCGACTTCCAAGTAGCCTCGGACCCCTTCCGATGCTTCCATTGCACATTTACTTGCTTTATGACCTTATTCCTTAATTGTTTCTTTCCGGTCAAGGATTGATATTGGTTCCTCGATGTAGTTTAGTTTGTCGTCAACTTCAATGCCGTTTAGCGGTACATGAGCGTCCTCTTCAGCCAAACATTTGTGCATGTGCGATACATGAAATGTGGGATGTATCCCGCTCAATTCTTCCATTAATTCGATTCGGTAAGCAGTCGCACCCACGCGTGACAAAATTCTGAATGGTTCGATGAACCAGAGACTTAGGTTACCTCGCTTGCGAAACCTGATCAAACCTTTCCATGGTGAGACCTTTAACATGACCTTATCCCCTGTCTTAAACTCTATGGGCCTATGGCTTTTATCCGCATAAGACTTTTATCTATCCTTGGTCTCTTTCATGAATTCCTTTATCTTATCGAGTTTTTCGGTTTTGATTGTTGTTGAATATTGAATGTATTTAATGAATGTTTTAATTAGTTGTGATTTTAAGACAATGTAATGACGCTTATTTCCGCTACTAATGTATGTTTGAAGTTTAAGAACTGTTTGTTTGTGTAAATCCAACACGTGGGGCCTCCCGGGTTTGTGGCCTTACAGCATGCTCCTGTGCTTTTTCTTAACAAACAAAACCGGAGCACCCCAATGTGAAATGCTATGTCGAATGAATCCTTTGTCAAGTAGTTCCTACATTTGGGTCATTAGTTCCTTCATTTCAAACAGAGCCATAGGATATGGTGTCTTTGTGACGGGTTGAGCTCCAGGCAGCAGGTTAATCTAGAATTTAACCACTCGATCTGGCGGTACAGCAAGTAGATCTTACGAAAATACATCCGGAAAGTTGCACACCATACGCACATCCCTTAATTCTTTCGTCTCCGCTTTGGAATCAATTACATACGCCAAATAGGTGTCGCATCCTTACATCATTAGCTTCTCATCCTTGATCAGAGAAATAATTAACTGCACACCACATACTTTGTCACCGTAAATCGTAATTGGTTTGCCGTTTGGAGCCTTGAGATGGGTCTTCTTCTTCTTACGTATAATCTGAACTTTGTTGGTAGACAACGAATCCATTACCAATACCACGTCAAACCCTTCTAAAGCCAATAGGAACAATCTAACGGGGAATTTGTGACCTTTTAAGCCTTTGTACAATAATCAGCCCTATACATACATATATATAGCAAAAGGATCAAATGTGAACCAACTTTAAATGTGTAAACTAAAATACCAAATCATGGCCACATATTTATTATAGTTTATAGGATGTTTGACTTTTAGGGGATAGATTAAAATAAGATGAAAATAAATGTGCGGTCAGAATTTGGTTTTTTGGTTTACGAGTTCACAATTAATCCTTACCCTATATATATATATATATATATATATATATATATATATATATATATATATATATATATATATATATATATATATAGGGAGGTTCAAATAAGAAGTGGTTTTTCGCTAAGAAACCTAAGAAATGACAAAAACCTTAAGAAACGATATCAAATGAACTCCGATTGAGCTCGTTTCAGCGGTGTTTGAACCGTCTCGTCAAACTCTACCATCTTAGCTTTTAGGGTTTAGCTTTAAAGGTTTAGATTTTAGAGTTGAATTTAAGGGTTTTAGCCTTAGGGTTTAGCTTTTAGGGTTTAGGTTTTTTTATGGGGTGGGGGGTTTAGGTTTTTGGGGGTTGGGGTGGTGGTTTTAAGCTTTTCGGGGTGGTGTTGGAGGGGTTTAGGTTTTTGGGGGCGGGTTAGGGTTTGATGATACGGTTCCAACGCCGCTGGATTGGGCTCAATCGGAGTTCGTTTGACCCATTTCTTAGCATTTCTTAGCGAAAACCACTTCTTAGTGGAACGTTCTCTTATATATATATATATATATATATATATATATATATAGGGGAGGATCAAATAAGAAATAGTTTTTCGATAAGAAATCTAAGAAATGACAAAAACCTTAAGAAATGATATCAAACGAACTCTGATTGAGCTAATTTCAGCGGCGTTGGAACCGTCTCGTCGAACTCTACCATCTTAGCTTTTAGGGTTTAGCTTTTAAGGTTTAGATTTTATGTTTGAATTTTAGGGTTTTAGCCTTATGGTTTAGCCTTAGCGTTTAGCTTTTAGGGTTTAAATTTTATGGTTTAGGTTTTTTTTTTGGGGTAGGGGTGGGGGGTTTAGGTTTTTGGGGGTGGGTTTAGGTTTTTTAGGGGGGGTGGGGTGGGAGGGTTTAGGTTTTTGGGGGGTAGGGTGATGGTTTTAGGCTTTTCAGGATAGGGTTGGAGGGGGGTTTAAGTTTTTGGGGGTGCGGGTGGAGGGGGGTTTAGGTTTTTGGGTCCGGGTTAAGGTTCGATGAGAAGGTTCCAACGCCGCTGGAATGAGCTCAATCGGAGTTCGTTTGACCCACTTCTTAATATTTCTTAGCGAAAAACCACTTTTTAATGGAACCATCCCCTATATATATATATATATATATATATATATATGTATGGGGTGGTTCTAATAAAAACTCACTTGAGTTGAAGAAACCCACTAAACCCTGTTTACATATGTAAAACAAAAACTTTTTATTTTTGGGATAGATTCTACATTCAATTTTAACACTTTTGGTGAAAAAATTATAAAAAAACGTCGAGCGGTTTTTTTTAAATCTGACGTTTATTATATATGTAAATGCTGTTTTTTACATATGTAAGTGATGACGTAAGCATACGTAATAAAAAAAATGTTGATTTTTGTTTTTTACATGTTTTTTATTTTTATATTTATTCGGCATTTTTTTAATTTTTTTTTGGTAAATAATCAATCCCTTCAAATTTTTTTCTAAGAGTTTCTTGGGTTTTTCAAACTCAAGAGGGTTTTTATTCTAAATTTCCCATATATATATATAATGGATCATTTGAGAACTCATAAATATTTTGAGAACTCGCGAGAACTCGCTAAAAATAATAAAAAAATCATTTATTTGTTTAAAATAGTAGAATTACTATTCAAATACAACATTTTTATATGAATTGATATGTGTAAATTTGCATGTATTTGAAAATTATAAACATTTTCACATGTGTAAGTCTCTCATGTACACATGTGTAAGCCTGTACATGTGTAAATGTTTATAATATATGAGTACATGTAAATTTACACATATTAATCGATATAAAAATGTTGTATTTTAATAGTAACGTAACTATTTTAGATGAATAAGTGATTTCTTATTGTTTTTCGCGAGTTCTCACGAGTTCTCAAAATATTTGGAGTTCTTATTTGAACTTAACCCTATATATATATATACACACATGTATATATGGGATGGTTCATGAGAAAACTACTTGTTTTGCGAAAACCATTAATCCACCATTGATCTGATTAATTAATGGTTGAGATCATTTATGGCATAATTGTAAAATTTTAAAATTAAAAGGAAAGACTTATAAGTTTTCTGGGGCAATGTAGTTAGATCGTTACTATTTTGTTTATGGTACGGGATCATGCTGTATGGCCCCAAACCCTAATTTATGGTAAAAAAAAAAACTACATATACGTAGAAATAAAAAAGGTCATACATGTGAAACAATGAACTACCAAAAAAATGATCCTTTATAAAAACAAATGATTAAATGAAAGAGTTACATATATGCTTAATCACAAAAAAACCTAGAAACTAAAATTTTGGTTGACATAACTAATTTACATAAGTTACATATGTGTAAAAATAGTAACTACATATGTATGTAACTTAATAACATATATGTAACTTGTTCTAACGTGTATGTAAAAAAAGTAGTTACATATATCTAAAAAAAATTAATAACCTTAATTTACATTGTGCTAAATTTACATAGAATTCAAAACACCGATCTAAGTTACACATATATAACAACCAAATTACACGTATGTAACAACCGAGTTACATACAGTAACAAAAAGAGTTGCCACTCTTTTATTGATATACCAAATTTATTGTAATAGAAATTGATTTCACAACTAAAATTCATACAATCATATTCAGTCGACACGCGTTATTAACATAAATTACAATTAACTGATACACGTATTCAATTCATACATATAAATGGGTGAACCCTCATGAGATTAAATCTAAAATTACACAACACCACGACGCAAAGGTGAACCCTAATAAGTCATGAGTTATAAATTTGTAACATCCGAAAATTCGAAAGCGTAGATCGGGTACGGGATTTACAAAGAACAAGGAAGGTGGAAGGAGGTGGGCCTTGGGCTTGGACTTGGGTCGGAATAGGGAAGGAGTTTGGGCTCCATAAAACCCCAAACTTCATCCTCTCCACCCTCATTTTCACCATTTCCATCTTTAACAAGTTCTACAGAGAGAGAGAGAGAGAGAGAGAGAGGTGAAAGAGAGAAAGGTGTCGGTTTTGCTCCAAGATCGAACCATTCTTCTTATCCAGTGAGTACACGAAGCTTTGCTGAAGAAACGAGCCGATTAAAGGTAAGAAACTCGTCCAGATCTGAGTTTTTGTTGAAAATGGGGTTTTAGGGTTTCATGTGTATAATCACATAAAGATCAGATTACACATGAAAAGTATAAATCTGACTTCATGGAAGTTGGAGAAATGATTTGAACATAAAAAGTTATAGTTTTGGATCGAAAACGAGTCAGATTGGATTGTGTGTTCTTGAGCCGACTCTTGAGAGTCGCTACCTGCAAGTAGCGACACTCAGCGAAGAAGATGAAGTGAGAATCGGCCAGTGAAAATCGGCCCAGTGAGAATCGGCCAAGTGAGAATCCGCCCTTATAGCATGACACAAGTTCTGAATGCAAGTTCAGGCGACTCTCCAGAGTATCAGCCGACTCTTGAGAGTGTTGGCCGACTCTGTCAGCCGACTCTTGAGAGTGCCAGCCGACTCTTGAGAGTGTCGGCCAACTCTGTCAGCCGACTCTTGAGAATGTCGGCCGACTCTGTCATCCGACTCTTGAAAGTGTCGGCCGACTCTATCAGCCGACTCCCCACTATCTTAGCCGACTCTAGCAAGTTTAACCAATTTCATGTATGGTATTCGCACATATCACGTAGCACTCGTGTAGACGAGCTTTTAGTTTCAGTAGAAAGTATATCAAGTGAGTTCTAATCCCCTTTTTGCCTGCTTTAGGGGTGGTGTGCATACTTAGTGTAAAGTGTTTATTATATTTTATATATTAATAAACAAAGTGAAATCTATGTTTTAGTGTAAAGTTTAAAAGAGTCAAAAGTACATTTTTAGTAAAGTAAAGATATTTCGTGGCCAGCGTTTACTATATTTTCATATACATAAACAAAGACATGATATATGTGTTAAGTTATATTACAGTAAAACAAATTATATTATTGGCAAACGTTTACTATATTTTCATATACATAAACAAAGACACAATATATGTTGAAGTTATGATCAAGTTAAGGAAAGTTTTATGAACAGAAAGTGAATACTCTTCCTATGGGAAGTGTACCAGCTTGTTAAGGTCCTTGGGACAGATGTTACTTGTACAACATGCCAGTTATGGGTGCTACCCATTAGTAAGAGTCTTGGTGGCTTGTTAACAGTTGTACAATTGGGATGAGTGACGGTGGTTGCTCGAGGGGTCTACGCAACCCCCATGTACCAGTTAAGCGGTATTAATCATGAGGACAATACCGGGTGTTGATCACTAGGACAACATCATTAGGTCACGAGGACCAAACCATGTTGAGCGGTATTGATCACGAGGACAATACCAGGTGTTGATCACGAGGACAACATCATGATGAGTGGTATTGATCACTAGGACAGTACCAGATGTGACAAGTGAATTGACGGTTAAGCAGTTCTAGTCAGTTCATGGCTGTGTGCAATAAGGGCAGTACAATGTAAATGAATTGACAGTTTATTATATGTTTTAAACTGATTTGAAAAGTAAAGTATGTAAAGTTTTGCCTTAAGTGCAGTATGTATGTATTAGTAAATCTTTTGTATAAATGATTTAAAGTAATCGTTAGAACTCACTCAACGTTACTGAGTTTTTGTATGCGCATTAGTTAAGTGTAGGTGGCAGTAGATGGATGTGGATGCTTGGCTTGGCGAGAAGAGTTACCCGAAGATTCAGCATCTGGCATCCCATTTATGTTTTCTTTCGATTATGTTGTTAAGACAAGTTTTAGTTTGTAACTAACAAGTTGTGTTAGATATATTATTCTTTCACTGTTATGTTGAAAATTTAAATTGTTTCTGTTGCTAAGTGATGAATGTTTTATGTATAAGTGTTATGTGTTGATGAGTAAATCCAATACGTGAGGCCTCCCGGGTTTGGGGCCTTTCAAGTTGGTATCATAGCCATAGTTTAAGAGATTTGGACATCCTCGATGTCCACACTTAAACTGAGAATGGGACCATGTAACGAATGCCAGTAACGGGTAACTCAAGCCAAATCATCAGAAGCGTATTGTAAGTAAAGTTTTTTTCCTTTTAGAGTGTTGATGTAGTGCGAAGCACACATCTTTATTCCTAGTGTTTTGTGTGTTTTTACTTAGTTTTGTGTTCGTTTTGAGTCGTTTTAATGTACATTTGAGTTTGTTGTATGTTTACAGGTGCTCGTGAAGATTACAAGTGAATACGTGAAGAAACCGAGCAAGAGAAGAAGCCGGGAGATTTAAAGAAGAAAATGTTTATTTTTTATGCCTCGCGGTACGCGAGAGAGAATGAAGAAATCCTCGCAGTACGCGAGGATCTCAGAAACTGGCCCGACTAATTTGACCCTCGCGGTACGCGAGGGGCTTGCCAGATTTTCTCGTGGTACGCGAGGGACGGAAATTCCGCAAAACCCTAGATTTCCAAATTAAATTGATTTTGATAGCCATTATTCAAGGGAGTTCGATTGGTATCCGTCTGGAAGTGTTCTTTGGCGATTTTGGGAGAGAAGAAGCTAATTGGAGTCAAAGTTTGGAGCTTTAGAATCCGAGGTGATTAGAGATAGCTTTTCGGGTTCCAATTCTCTTTCGTTTGATTTTGATTTGTCTGATTGAAACCATTACTAGGTCTATTACTTCTGTTTTGAATGTTTTAAGCATGTGTGTTGGATAGATCTTTGATACTGCCTAGGTTCTATGATGATTACATGTTAAAGTATTGATTTTTATCCGGTTTTGGTTATTTTGAATGGACTAGTGATTTTGTAAGCGATCTTTGTGTGATAATTGTGATGAATATGCATGCTCATGTCTGATTGTGTGGTTGATTATAACTCTTTGCATTGATTGTGGTTGTCTGCCAGTTTGATCTGCGTATCTATGTCATAGATCTTAGGGTTTGTGATTGTGAGTGGTTTGCTAGACGTAGTGACCATAGGGATTGTGATTGATTGCTTATTTGAACTGAGTGTGTGTCCTAGTTCAATACCCGAGAGGTGAGAATTAGTTGTCTAGTCTTCGTCATTAGGAATCCGAGTGTTAACAGTCTGAGAGGACGTTGGTATTAGGTGTCTAGTGGTTGTTGCTAGTTCAAATCATAGTTGTTATCCTAAGATTACCCCGTGCATTATTCGAATGTATGGTGGACAGTGAGACTGAAATGTGATCTGTCTATTAGGGTACATTATCATTATTTGAAATACCCGAGAGGTGATCCGACCATCTGGTGAGTTTAGTACATCTTTATGTAGCTTAGTTGGTGACACCCTGAGAATGATTAGGGATCCACTAGGTAGTCTTTAGTTGTCATCCTTAGAAACCCAGGTCCATCATAGTTTCCAGAACCGGTAGAAGTTGTGCTTTGCAAGTAAGATTCCGACCTAGGTAGTATTCTTCCCATCTTCTGATTTCACCTTAGTACTTGTCTTGATAGTTGAGTCGACATTATTTTGCTGCATTCTTAATTAACCTTTAGTGTAGTCAACCCCCCAAACCAAATCATTCTTTAGTCCTAGTCAGAGTCTAGTTTTGTTACATAGTGTCTCTAGGGTTCGATAACTCGGTTTATCATTAAGCTGTGCTACACTCGATAGGTACACTTGCATGTCAGTGCGGTCTAGTTCATAGGTTTTCCATTTATTACTTAGTAGTCTAGATTAGGTTTTTATTCATAGTTTTTATAGACCGTCTGGGCGACATCAAGTGTCAAGATAAGAATAGAAGCTTTAGTGGAATCATGAAAGTGAATAATTAGAATACGAGAAGTGATGTAATGGTCAATTGCAGATGGCAGTGTATATTAACATCTTACCTTACTTATTGTGTTCTACCTATTCCCTAGCATGATTAAATCAAATCCCTTTGTTCGTTATCTTTCAGTTAGAAATGGCTAGACGTGAAGGAGCTAGAAAAGGTGGAGCAGGAAGACGTGGTGGACAGACTTGGCCGCCGTGACGGGCTACATGCAAATCAAGAGATTGAGGGGAGTGTTCACACTACCCATACTGATATGGCAGTCAGTCAACCCAATGTTGAGCATGCGGCAGAAGCTGAGCAGACAATCGAGTTCGAACCGGTCGTGCAGGCGGCTCTCGGTCGTGAATTCACCCGAATGATGAGAGACACCTTACCAGTCGTGCTGGGTGAAAGCCTTGAGGAGAGCTAACGAGAATCCTAGAACAAACCCAGCCGCTGAAGGACCTGTGGTACTTCCAGCTATGGGAGGGCCAAATCCGGAATAGGGAAGGAGTTTGGGCTCCATAAAACCCCAAACTTCATCCTCTCCACCCTCATTTTCACCATTTCCATCTATAACAAGTTCTAGAGAGAGAGAGAGGTTAGAGAGAGAAAGGTGTCGGTTTTGCTCCAAGATCGAACCATTCTTCTTCTCCAGTGATTACACGAAGCTTTGCTGACTAAACGAGCCAATTAGAGGTAAGAAACTTGTCAAGATCTGAGTTTTTGTTGAAAATTGGGTTTTAGGGTTTCATGGGTATAATCACATAAAGATCAGATTTTTACGTATAAAACACATGAAAAGTATAGATCTGACTTCATGGAGGTTGGAGAAATGATTTGAACGTAAAAAGTTATAGTTTTGGACCGGAAACTAGTCTGATTAGATTGTGTGCTCTTGAGCCGACTCTTGAGAGTCGCTAGCTGCAAGTAGCGACACTCAGTGAAGAAGATGAAGTGAGAATCGGCCCTGTGAGAATCGGCCCTTATAGCATGACACAAGTCCTGAACGCAAGTTCAAGCGACTCTCCAGAGTATTAGTTGACTCTATCAGCCGACTCTTGAGAGTGTCGGCCGACTCTGTCAGCCTACTCTGTCAGCCGACTCTTAAGAGTGCCGGCCGACTCTGTCATCTGACTCTTAAGAGTGTCGGCCGACTCTATCAGCCGACTCCCCACTATCTTAGCCGACTCTAGCAAGTTTAACCAATTTCATGTATGGTATTCGCACAGATCACGTAGCACTCGTGTAGCCGAGCTTTTAGTTTCAGTAGACAGTATATCAGGTGAGTTCTAATCTTCTTTTTGCCTGCTTTAGGGGTGATGTGCATACTTAGTGTAAAATGTTTATTATATTTTATATATTAATAAACAAAGTGAAATCTATGTTTTAGTGTAAAGTTTAAAAGTGTCAAAAGTACATTTTTAGTAAAGTAAAGATATTTCATGGCAAGCGTTTACTATATTTTCATATACATAAACAAAGGCATGATATATGTGTTAAGTTATATTTCAGTAAAGCAAGTTATATTATTGACAAGCGTTTACTATATTTTCATATACATAAACAAAGACATAATATATGTTGAAGTTATGATCAAGTTAATGCAAGTTTTATGAACAGAAAGTGAATACTCTTCCTATTGGAAGTGTACCAGCTTGTTAAAGTCCTTGGGACAGATGTTACTTGTACAAGATGGCAGTTATGGGTCATACCCATTAGTAAGAGTCTTGGTGGCTCGTTAACATTTACAATTGGGATGTGTGACGGCGGTTGCTCGAGGGTCTACGCAACCCCCATGTACCAGTTAAGCGGTTTTGATCACGAGGACAATACCAGGTGTTGATCACGAGGACAACATCATTGGGTCACGAGGACCAAACCATGTTGAGCGGTATTGATCACGAGGACAATACCAGGTGTTGATCACGAGGACAACATCATGCTGAGTGGTATTGATCACGAGGACAGTACCGGATGTGACAAGCGAATTGACGGTTAAGCAGTACTGGTCGCTTCATGGCCGTGTGCCATGAGGGCAGTACAGTGTAAATGAATTGACGGTTTATTATATGTTTTAAACTGATTTAAAAGGTAAAGTATGTAAAGTTTTGCCTTAAGGGCAGTATGTATTAGTAAATCTTTTATATAAATGATTTAAAGTAATCGTTAGAACTCACTCAATGTTGCTGATTTTTAGTATGCGCATTAGTTAAGTATAGGTGGTAGTAGAAAGATGTGGATGCTTGGCTTGGCGAGAAAAGTTACCCGAAGATTCAGCATCTGGCATCCCGTTTATGTTTTCTTTCGATTATGTTGTTAAGACAAGTTTTAGTTTGTAACCGACAGGTTGTGTTAAACGTGTTATGTTTCCGCTGTTATGTTGAAAGTTTAAATTGTTTACGTTGCTAAGTGATGAATGTTTTTTTGTTTAAGTGTTATGTGTTGATGAATAAATCCAATACGTGTGGCCTCTCGGGTTTAGGGTCTTACAAAATTGTATTATTTGTTTTTCAAAAATAAAAAGGTGGATTAGATAACAATATAAGCTACACTACTCGATTAACTATAAGAAATGAAAATGAAAATACAAGTAAAAAAATCTAAATCGAATGACGACAACGATAAGGATTTTGAAAATTTTAAATGGCTTTAGTCATTTTAGAAGAGAAATAGAAGAATTATTTAGTCAACATACCAATTAATTAAGGAATAAAATAAATAGATAACTACTAAAAATAATGGGTGTTAAAATTACATATTAACCCTTTAATTTAAAAAAATAAAATTAAAAAGAAAAAAATTAGATTGGTTAGAATTATTTTTCGTAATTTTCGCATAATTATCTAGTTTTCTCATGGATGTGCATAGCCTATTATGTTTATCAATGGATCATTAACACATATTACTGATGACAATTAAAAAATATATTTTTCTAATATTTTTAGGTTTTGTAGGAACCGTAGATATTCACCAATGGATTTCCGATAGTTGGTTGGTAAACAAATGTAACTTTGGGAGAAGTTTTAATAAAAGTTATAAAACTATATTTAATGATGATTTTAAATATTTAAAGCCAAAATTATAAAGAGAAATAAGGTTCCACAAAGCTCTCATGCACACCCCACACCATGTCCTTTCACATGTAACAAATAGAACTTTTACAAAAGCATTGAACGAAGTTGGCATGTGAAGTTGTGTTTCTTCATAATTTATAGACCGGAAACATATATATATCTCTGAAAATTTCATCTTACCTTAAAATGCAAATGATTTTATGACAACTCGTTTTTTGTTCGGCTTAATCTAACATCTTCTTGTTAGAAAGAGAAGTACGACGTGCATGATTACGCTTCTTGTTTCATCAAAAAGTTGCGTTAGATTCAAGTATTGAACACATGATTAGAATATTAGTTAGGAAACGCTAAAAGACATCATTCGACAATGAATATATGATCTTGGTCGTGTCAATCATGAATCAACTATCACAATAATCCGATCTTGGACATAAATCATGCTTACAGCCTTTAGATACAAACATAATAATTTGTATTAAATTAAAAAAAAATCAACAAACATACAAAAAAAGGTTGCATCATTACTCTTGAGAGAAAGCATATGGTACATTTCAGATTACTAAATCAATAAAACGTCACATCCTATCGTGAATCAAATATGAGCTACTAATAAATTCTTATCATTTTCTCCAGTCATTTCGAAAGTTATTGGAACGATGCTTTGAGCTAGAGACATTACTAGTGGTATGAAATCAAAGGCTCATGCAAGTGGTACGAATTTAATTCTTTCATGTTATAAAAAGGGTGAATCCGGTGTTTAACGTAGCTCCTGCATTTGCGCAGGGATCGGGGAGGGCCGGATCACTTCACGATTTGATGTACGCAGCTTTATCCTACACTTTGTGTAGAAGACTGTTTTCACTACATCAAATTTGAGATTGTTTGGCTCATCTCCGGATCTAATAAAGACATTAGAAATTTTAATCATATATGGTTGTTAACTTGTTACGCAATACTAATAACTTTGGTCGTAGTTTTAAGTTGATTTATAAGTTGCGAAATTTAATCATATATGGTTGTTAACTTGTTAAGTAATACTAATAATTTTATTTGTAGTTTAATTAAGTTGATTTATACGTCGTAAAATTTAATGATATATGGTTTAAGTTGTTACGCATTACTATTACTAATAACTTTATTCGTAGTTTTAAGTTGATTTATATGTAACGAGATTTAATCATATATGGTTGTTAACTTGTTACGTAATACTAATAATTTTATTTTGTAGTTTAACTAAGTTGATTTATACGTTATAAAATTAATTGTATATGGTTTAACTTGTTATGCATTACTAATAACTTTATTCATAGTTTTAAGTTGATTTATAAGTTACGAGATTTAATCATATATGGTTGTTAACTTGTTACGTAATACTAATAATTTTATTTGAAGTTTTATAAGTTAATAAATTTAATCGTATATGGTTTAACTTGTTAAGCATTACTAATAACTTTATTCGTAGTTTTACATTGATTTATAAGTGATAAAATTTAATAATAATATTATAGTTGTTAACTCGTTACTTAATACTAATACTTTTATTTGTAGTTTAAGTTGATTTATAAATTATGAAATTTAATTATATATGTATTCAGTAGTTTTAAGTTGATTAATATATAAGTTAGTAATCCAACTTGTTACTTTGAGTTATATATATATATATATACATATATATATATATATATAGTTTTTATAAAAATAAAAATTTGATTATATAAATTTTAATGATGTAAATATCACATAAAGTCAAATGTATCACGTAAATATTATTTATAGTAATATAGTGGTGGAAAACAAGGCGAGACAGACCAATCACATGTAAAAGATGTTATTTAAAAGTAGAAAATAATTAAAAGAAAATTAAGAGACATACAATCACGGGCTGAACATAAGTCCAAAAAAGATAAGCTTTTTCTTCACGGATAAATATATTCACCAGCAACAGACAAACACCATACCCACAGATTCAGAATTGTAAAGTCTGGTTTTGGAGATCAATTTATATATATTTTCTTTAAGAGTAAACTCTCATTTTTGTGAATGTGATTTAGTCGGTATTACTGGTTTTATTTAAAAGGTTTATTTTTCTCCTGTGTATCCTCATGTTGTGGTTTATAAAATTTGTTATTTTTATTCAATCGGTTAACATCATCCATATGTTAACGTTAAATTAGGGGTAATTGTGTTTTTTTATGTATTTCTTTATTTATCACTTTTTAAACCCTTAAATATCCTCTCTCGTCCCCTCTTTTAAATCGTAAAACCCTAATTCATCAATTATAATCGTCCTCGTGTCTGAATTACATCGCGAAAGAAATTAAAATTACGATCGTAATTTATGAATTAGGGTTTTTACGGTTTAAAGGGGGGGTGAGGGGGGATAATAAAGGGTTTAAAAAACTTATAAAATAAAGAAATATATAAAAAGACACAATTACTCCTCATTAAATGTTAGAATATGGATAAAGTTAACTGATTAGATGAAAATTGCAAGTTTTGTAAATTACGAGTATACATAGGAAAAAATAAACTTTTTGAATGAAACTGTAAAAAAATGACTAAACCATATGGACGCAAATAGCAGTTTGCTTTTTTTCTTAAATACTTAGTTTCATTTCATTAAGTGCAGCCTTGAAGCAACTGGTAAGGTTATTGTTTTGTGATCTTGAGGTCATGGATTTGAGCCGTGGAAACATCCTCCTGCACAAAGTATAGGGTAAGGTTGCGTACATCAGATCGCAAAACTATCCGGCCCCTCCCCAGACCCTGCGCAAATGTGGAAGTCAAGTCAAACACTAGGTACGTCCTTTAGTTGTTTCTTTTAATTAATACCTAAAAATACGATCTTGATCCTATATTAAAATCGGTGTTATTTCAATTTCAAGATTGTTCGTTTAAAAAAATGTTTAAAGCCGACGATGTGATGGTCTAAAACTAACTATCAATCAACTTCGTTACATATCTTAACGTAACCGTTGTCAATAATTGTTGTGTGCAAGTCGAGTTTCTATATGACCTTGATGAAAACATATAACTGTGGTTAGATTTAACTACATTAGTTTCATACTTATGGTCAAGGCTTTATATATAATTTTAGGAAACCGTTGGCTTTGGTCCAGCGGTTATCGGCGATGAAGGATCAACCTGCCCACGCAGGTTCGATCCCGAGCCAAACCGGGTTTTAGTCCGGAGTGCGTTACGTTAGCGGGTCTTGGCCCGTGTAGCGGCGCAACTGTTGTCAAGTGGCAGCAGGCTCCATGGTTTCCCGGTGATAGCTTAGCCTCTCGTTCTGAACCCGCGGGCCCGGTTCAGACAACGTAGTGGTCAGGTTGAGAGGTGCGGGTCTCCGATTAGGAGACGCGACTGCCACTTAAAAATGAAAGTCGCCTATCAAAAAAAAATATATAATTTTAGGAGTACTAGTTTAGTCTATCTTGATTTATTATTTTTTTAACCTTTTATTTTATTGTAACTAGTTTTTACCCCCGCGTTTCACGGCGGGTTGGTTTGACTCGTTTGCGTGGATAAAACTTACATCGAATCACAGACTCGTTATAGCGTACGATACCAAAAAAAATACTCGAATTTGAATAGAACTTAGTCTAGAACGTTGACAAAAAAAAGTTTAAGAAAACGGCACATTCCGTTATTTAAAAAAAAAACTTAACGAACGATAATTATCATAGAAAACGATGTCGGGCACATCGTTAATAAAATTTAAACGAAAACGTAGGCACAACGGTAAAAATAATGCTAATAAAAGAGAAACATAAAACTAATTAATAAAAAAACAAATTTACCGGTTCAGGTCGTCGAAAACCATAAAGTTAATGCCGATACGGGTTACGATAATACAAATACCGACAATGATGTTGTTCGCTCAGAATAGGTTCGGTTCGTCACGGTATCACAATGGTAACGACACTCGCTATAGGTAACGATACAAAAAAACTCGATTTTGAATACAACTCCGTGTTAAAAAATATATATATCGGAACGTTGACAAAAAAAAAGCCGCGCCCTCCGTATTTTAGAAAAAGTTAACGAACGAAAGTAATAAAAGGATAACGAAATTAATAGAAAATAAAACAGGATAAAAATGTATATTATATATAGTATAAGGTTGAAACTGAAAATATTAAAAAAGAAAAAAAAAAAGCGCCTCAAATTTCTATTTCACCACGTTGTAGTTTAATCTATTTAGTAATTGTATACTTTGTACCTTACAGATATTAATCAATAATATATGTTTTTCATCCTATGATCATCATTTACTCATTTAGCCTATAAATATAGCTTTAATTTTGTGATATCTTTTTTATCATTTAATAATATTCCTTTGCGATTTGATTTGGTATCGGATTGTAGAGCTCTAGCTAGGTGTTCGTGAACTCGTTTTTTTCTTTAGTTAGAGCATTTTCTTTTTTAAAAGAGGTTTAATCCCATTGTGGAGAGGGCTTTGAGGGTCTACAACCGTACAAGGCCACGTTCTAGAGGGGGTCTAAAATTTCTTTTCTTATTTAAGTACCGTATATCAATTAACATATAAAAAAATTATAAATTTATTAGTAACTAGGTTAGAAACTTATTATTACACGGATTAAATTAATTAACTTATTGTAAACCATCATGTTGGATGGCTTTGATGTTATTAGCCATTGATGAAAATAATATATAATGATGATTTAAAAATTTTAAATTATATTTTAAGATTAGATATAAATGAAAACTTTTATGCTTTAGTAAATTTTAATAAAATATTATAATATATTTTAGATATTTAGACTTCACCCGACACGTGATAGATAAAGTTATTCATTTATTATAATAAGGATTACATGTTCTATAAAGAGTCCAATAAGTATAGTTTTCTTTTCTTTTTTGTTGAAATGGTGTTTTTACTGAAAGAGTATAATCAAGTTGTTTACCAATTAGGTTAATATATATATATATATATAATCTTTAATCATTATTTTTTTTAAAAACAAAAAGGAGATATACTATGGAATTGGCGCTTGCGATTGGCTTCTGGCGATCGATACTCGATGCATAAAAAAACCACAATTGTCGACTGTAGATAAATAAATAAAAAATCCAAGCTGATTGCGATGGTCGATTGAAGATTGTTCGATACATAAAAAACTATACTTATTTTTAGAATATTTCAAACAAGCCGATTGTTTTTCTAATGCATTAATTGCATATAGGGTCTTGTTGATCATTCTAGTAACGACGTCATCTGCAGAAAGAAACTTTTCAAAATTGAAATTGTTGGATTCTACTTACAGTCCACGATGTCCCAAGAAAAATTTAATTAATTGGCAATGTTAGATACTGAGAATGATTATTTAGAAAGTGTGGATTGTGAATAGTTGATCAACAACTTTGCTTTCAAAAATAGTAGGAGAGCATCATGATTCGTTTAACTATGTAAAATATATCATTTTTTACACTAATTGCAGGAACCGTCCGCCAAAATAAAAATACTAACAATCATATAATACCGAATTACAATACAAGAATTAAATAAAGCAGTAAATTACAATAATTTTACAATGGAAAAAAAAAGTACAAAACCAGTAAACGAATACTAAATTCATGACTGAGGCTTCGTATTTAACACGGGTCCTTTAAAATGAATTCCGAGTCTCCCAAGAGAACTCGAATGTTTCCCAGGGTACAAGGGCCGAAGCTGAGTATACAGCCGGAGAGGACTCTAACCGATAGTACCTTGAACGGAAAAGAGTAGAAATAGAGAGTTCTTGTTGTGTTTTCGTTGTTCTGTTCAGTGTCTTGAAATTCCAAACATGTGTAGGTATTTATACAGAAAATAAAAATCGTAACAGCTGAAATAATTAAAAACGAAAATAAAGAGAATTAAACTTCTCCAGTGCTCTTTATTTGGTTTTTAAATTCTAATTCGAAACTGTCAAATTCTTAACTATAAAGAGCTGGTGTAAGGCCCCAAACCATGCACCCTACAGTTGGTTCTCATAACGGGTTATTCCCTTAAAAATATTCATCTTAGATATATTAAACTACAGCGGAAGTCTTTCTAAAAACATTAGTTACCGATTAATGTCATTAAGTTACCTCACGAATGCTTGCACACCAATCCGAGTAGCATCGCTCCCAAGCCAAGATACATCAACGCAACGCTTACCTGCAAAACAATCTATCGCATACAAAAAGTCAGTTACGTTGAGTGAGTTCAAATAGTTTAGTTTAATTAAAAGTCAACTTGTTTCCAAAGTTATCTGAACTTTACTCAGGACCACGGTCCTTATAACTAGATCCACAATTCATTAACCATTAGATAACCCCTGTTATCTCCTGATATCCCATAACAACTCATTACCCATGACTCATCCCATAATAATAATCTCACGGTTTTATCGACATAGGTCGAACTTACTACACTAATAACTCATGCTCAAGTACACGTATTAACTCGACACTCGGTTAACACAACAACTCCATAAACATCAACTTACTCAGCCTTGACCAAGGTTCTTACAAATCAACTGACATAACAGTTATAAACACTACATCACAATCCTGACGTAACGGTCAATCTGACTCTACTCACCATATTAATACCATCTCATGCACAATAAATATAACTCAACGCTCGTACGCAATTTAACACAAATTTATAAGCATACAAACACATACCTCATTACTGCACCCTCGTCAGGGCATTCGACACACCCCGAGCTTATCACTGTCCTGTTGGACATCGTCACCTTTGGTGACCTCCCGAAGGACATAGTCCTCCACAATCTCGTTTGCCGTGTCATAATGACAACAATGCAAACACAATGCTCGTCGTGTCGCAAGGACAACGACACAATACATACAACACATGTATAAACACATAACATTATACTCTATGTACACTACTCATTAACTGCACCTGCACTTCACACGTAGCATTAGGATAAGATATCATATACGTATTAATAAGCGTTTAGCTTATATCCCGACTCACCCCGACTAACTCATAACACAATACACTTCTAATATTGCAACACACATACAAATACTATATCTCATTATTTAAGCACATACCACGTACATGCACCCCCTTTGACACCTCCCAGTCGTACCCGTACGACCCGTAACTACAATCTCGACTCACCCCTGTTACTCGATAACATATACCCGTTTACCCAATTATAAACCCGACATAGTTTTCTTCCTTTTTTATTGATTTTATGTATATATACCGTATTTATTTAAGTATATATAATGTATTTATTTTAAATGCTCGTTTTTTCCCCGCGTTAAAAGGCAGGAGTTTGGTCGTTATCGGTTCGGCTCGTCGAAAACAATAAAAACAAACACCGATACCGGTTATGATAATACCAAAACCCCGGCAACAATGTTGTTCGCTCATAAGCGGTCGGGTTTCTCATGGCAACGCAACGTTAACGTCGCTCGCTATAACTTACGATACAAAAAAATATACTCGATTTTGAAAATAATTATGTCTTAAAAAAAAATCTATACCTGAGCCACACATTCTATTTTTTTTAAAAGTTAACGAACGAAAGCTATTGTAGAAAAATGAAATTATTATAAAAATAACTAGGAATTTTACTCGTCTCGCGTTACGGCGGCGGCGACGAATTCCTCAATAGTAACGGCGTCCGCTATAACCTCAAAAAAAAGTTACTATTAATTTGCTAAGTTTTTTCAATAATAAGGACAATACCCGTGTTACGTGACGGGACACGTATTGTATACCGAATGAAAACGTTACGTTTGAAAGAAGAATAAAAACAAACTGAAAAAATAATGAAAGTAAAAAAATGGATTAAAAAATAAATAAAAAAAATAAGCAAAAAGAAGCAGCGTGGAGAAAAAAAATGCAGAAGATGATGGTTGAAATAAGAGATTGATAGGTAAATAGAGTAGGTATCGTGTTCATGGGTGAAACACGTGTTCTCAGTTAAGGAGGTTTATGAAACAAATAAATTAATATAAAAATCATCCAATAACATGGTTAAACTTTTCACTCTCATTTGTAATTATATAAGGGTATACAACTACAGTTTTTATATATACCTGGTACATACCCGACGGGTTTTGAGTCGAGTATACTTAACGGGTATTTTTTATAAAGTAACGGGTTTATCTAAAACCCGCGGGTATACACGATACCCGACGAGTAATTACCCGATAAAAACCCGACTAATTTTGGGTCGGGTATGGGACAAACTTTATAATCGGATATGGGGTTAGGATTACCTAAACCCGTCCCAAACCCGACCCAGTGTCATCCCTAGTGTGAAAGTGTATTATGGGATAATAGTTTTTGGGTTTATTAAGATTTATCTGTCATAATTTTAGCTAATATTTAGTTTTATTACTTAGATTTAGTTTGTTAATAGAATTAGATTGATTCTTTAGCAATACCATCTTAATTAACCTATAGGTTCTTGAAATATTCTTTTATGGCTTGATATTTGATATTTATAAAAAAAACAACAAAATATAATGCATTGCTTTTAGAAAATTAAATCAATGAAATGATCAATTAAAACGCTCAAAATGAACTTCAACTTTTTTAATTGTCTTATAATATATTTTTTTATAAAGAAACATATTTACAAAATATGCAAACGGTTTTACAATTTATAGTTTATAACCCTTCTATAATCAACGATTTATAAAACAAAAATAAGTAATAAACAACTTTTTTTTTGTCTTTATGAGATAATTTGTCATTGCATACATTTATCAATTTATGAGTTCAGTTATATATGTATATCTGAAAAATACCAAAATAGACATAGTTCTCTGAAAAATATTAAAATGGACATTTAGCCGGTACTAAGCCGGCTAAGCCTTTGAATTTAGCCAGCTTACCCGGCGCCTTTTTAATTTAGCCGGATAAATGTCCATTTTGGTATTTTTCCCATTGTAAAAGGCCACATTTTGCAACACCGACCAAACCAACCTTTAATTTTCTTACGGTGTTGATGCTAACCTTTTAACTTTCTAAAATATCATTTTAATCCTCTCAAAATTTTAAATTTATTTGCCACCAATCAAACTTACCTCTAACTTTGTTAAACTGTAAAAACTAACCTTTAACATTGTAAAATGAAACTTTGACCCTATTAAGTTTCTAAAGTTTAGAGTTTACCCCTTTTTAGTATACATAATCTGATTTTTTTCTCAATAACTTTCGTTCTTTAATTTAAAATAATAATAATAATTTATGGATGTGTTTAATTTTTTTCTTGGCGCCCCGTTATAAATTTTGGTAAAAACAGAGTTGTTTTCAAAATAGGGTATTTTTTAGGTATCGTAGGTTATTTCGACTGATGATAACGTGCTTGTACCATGAAAAATGAGACCGACACCGACTGAAGAACATCGGTACCGTTATATAATTGTCTTTTATATGTGATTCGATCTCCACAACCGACTCGCCGTAACTTCTACGTTTCTTTTATGTATTTAACAATGTTTTTTTGTGTTTAGGCACGTTAATGTCACCGCCACAACCGTTTAAGGTCCGCATCCCGCCTTTTATTATTGTAGGTTATAGCGACTGACAGTAACGTGTTGGTTATAGCGACTGACAGTAACGTGTTGGTACTGCGAAAAATGAAACTGAAACCGATCGAAGAATGTCGGTGTCGTTATACAACGGTTTTCTATCCATGTTTCGGTCGTCGCCACAACTTCATGTTAATATTATCGTCGCAACGTGCGTAACGAAGTTTGCAAAGCGGTATTGACGTCCCGTCCAACGCGCGAGGGCTAAATACAAGTATTTCACAATTATAAATCATATGAATGTAAATCTAAATTTATATATACACTTTTGAGTAAACTGTCATTTTCGTCTCTATGGTTTAGTCATTTTTTACAGTTTCATCCAAAAAATTTATTTTTCTCTTGTGTATCCTCGTGGTTTACATATTTTCATTCAATTAGTTAACTCTATCTAAATTTTAACGTTAAATGAGGGGTAATTGTGTCTTTTTATATATTTCTTTATTTTATCAATTTTTAAACTCTTAATTATTCTTCTCATCCCCTTTTTAAACCCTAAAAACCCCTTTTAACATCGTAATTCAGCCACAGGGACGATCGTAAAAATCCCTTTTAACATCGTAATTCAGCCATAGGGACGATTGTAATTGATGAATTAGGGTTTTTACGGTTTAAAAGGGGGATTGAGGGAATAATTAAGGGATTAAAAATGGGGAATTGTAATGGGACACGGAATATTACTAATTGCACACGCCGCAACCCTATACGCCATCGTATAAGCCAATACGAGGCGTATATGGTTTAATCTCGCTGACAGAGAATGCCACGTGTCATTCCCTGTCTAGCGGTTGAGACTCATACGTGACGTATTGCACTATACGAGACGTATGGGTCACGGGTTATATTTTTGTTTCAAAACTTGACAGATTTTGGGGTTTAAGAAGCCTATACATGACGTATTGATCTATACGCCACGTATAGGTTTTTTTTTAATTTATGTTATATTTATCTTTTTTAATTTATATAACTTTGTTAATATAAGTTTGTTATTTTTTTAATTTATATAACTTTTATGTTTTTTTTTAATTTATATAATTAATATCTTTTTTAAACATTTATTACATTTTTACATTTATAATTTATCATTACAAACAAACAAATAACCAAAACATTATATACATTACATCAAAAAAATTAAATATATACATCCAGATGTTTTTACATACATAACAGAAGAAACAACTGAATACAAATAAAAATAACTAAGCCTGACCTGCCCCGCCGTCATCCTTACCCGCCTCGCCCTCATCCTGACCCTCCCCGCCCTCATCCTGACCTGCCCCGCCCTCATCCTGACCGGGGTCGCCGGGATACTGACGTGGCAGTGGTAACCGTCCACATCATCATGTTCTCCATGCGCTCGCTGTGACGAGCCTGTCGCCGTGAGTCGGCAACAAGTCCATCAAGCAATGACTGGGTGGCCCTATCCAGCCTAACAGACCGACGTGCGTGTCAGGGATGCTGGGGCGGCTGGTCGTGAATGGGCTCGACGTGCGGCTGCGGCACACACTGTAGCGAGTCAGGCATAGGCGGGTCCCCCTGTCTCGGCATCGACGGCAACGGCACCGGGACCCAAACCTGGTCCTGGACGGTCCCTACGAACCGAAGGCGGGGCCCCGGGAATCGGTGCGTGATGCGCATGCCGCTCGCCGTGCGACGGTCTAATCGGACAGGGGAATGGGCGCTAACATCTCATGCTCGTGATCATGCCACGGTGTAAGAACACACATCAGATGGGTGATGAAAGCGCCGCCATACAAAAGCCCGCGCTTCTGCCGCATATAGGCAGACGCAAAATAAAGCGCTAGGCATGTGGACAGGGCGCACCGAGTGCTGGTAAGCAGGCAATAGAGAAAGAAGATGTCTCTCTCAGTGCACCACTCACGGATTTTCTGACGCGGTGCGATCGACGAGGAGATAAGCCGGTGCAAATATCTATAGAGAGGGTCTCTAATCCCTGAGACCCTCCCTTTGGTACCCAACCAAGGGCTATCTGAAATCAAACCCCCAAAAACAAGGAGATCCTCCTTGTCCACCTCCGTCACCGCCTCGGTGTAGAGTGGCGTAACCGTAGCGGGATCGAAATACAAGCCCGTCGCGACGGCCCACTGACAGAGGGTCAGACAGTAAACGTTCCCAAAAATACGAAAGGAGACCTGCTGCGGCTCCTCTGTCTGCTCCTCCCCGGGAAGAGGCGCCAACCCCTCCTCTGAATAGACGAACATCGAAAGAAACTCGACGATAATCTCTCGGTAGGTCTCGGTGTATGCAAGATCAAACAGACGATCCCATGGTGTGTCCTCGCCTATGATGGCTCTGGCCCGCTCCGTCTCCTGGACCTACTTGAGAAGTTTCCAGTCAACCGCTCTCCCCGACCCCATCCTCACCTCCCGTAGCTTCTGGCATCGGCCAAAAGCGTCCGAGTCGGGCGCAAAATGCAAATAAGGGTAGTGCGCAAGATCATCTAACTCCACCATATCAATATCATCATCGTGATCCGCAATATCTGAATATAATATAAAATAATAATAAATTATTTTTTAATATTTTAAAAATTAATAATAAAATGTTTTTAAAAATAAATAATATAAAATAATAATATATTGTTTTTTTTAATTTAAAAAATAATAATAATTTTTTTTTTAATATTTTAAAAATTAATAATAAAATGTTTTTTGAATATAAATAATATTGAACGACGGTGTGGTTGCTTTCCTTTAAAAATTTTAAAAATTATCATCTTGTGGTTGCTTTCCTTTACTAGTCGTTGAACGACGGTGTCTAGAGTCCTGTGACGGAATATACGAGCTATGTCTCACAGGGTCGCATCTGCTTTGTTGTGATTCTGTGAACGAGCTGTTTCTCGCGACATTTTGTTTCCTTTGTTGTTGATTTTTCAAAGTTGGACGACCACGAGTATCTTCTTGTACCAAAGGCGCTTTCTTGTTAGTTTTGCTGGGAAAGACCACCCCTGCGATTCTCGACAACGGACTTTTTTTACCTGATCGGGTTGTGACATAATTTTGTTTCTCACAAGACCAAGTACTTTATCCACGTCTACATTTTCATTCTCGACAAACGACGGTTTTAAATCAAGCTTCTTCCAGAAGACGTCCACCGCATCTAACGGGATTATGCCACCTGTATTAAACGAGATATTCAGAACAGTTTAGAATTAGAAAAAACATGATAAATCTTTAAAGGTTGTATTTATGACCTGTATCTTCGAAATTTGCCAGACGACAAACACACGACAACCCACAGCTACTGAAAAGCTGGCAACCACACGATGCCTTTTGTTTCCGTAAAGTTGATAACTTATACCACTCGTTTTATAACAAATCTAGAGCTTTATGTGAAACTTTACTGTTTAGGTTATCAAACAATACAATAGCTGCGTGGCTGTCCATTTTTCTTATCAGGGTTGTCCCAAACCCATGCTGTAATTGTACATACTGATCTGTTACAATTTCATCAACAAACCCAACAAGTCTATCCAGCGAGTTGTTAGCATTTCTAAGATAGCTCTTGAGGAGCGAATGCTGGCTCTCGACTCGGTTCGTTGTACGTTGTCCAAAATTGAGATTTCTGTTGGACCAGACTGATACAAACTTTTCTTTATACGGTTCCAACCAATTTTTGGTCACATAGTCTATAACTTCTGAAAAAATAATATGTATAACTTAAACCGTAATAAATTTTTTAAATTATAAACAATATGTATAAGGTAAAATAAAAACTTACTTCCTCGTCCAACTGAATACAGTCGTTCATAAAGTCGGTTAAAGTCGTATTGGTATACATCTGGCGTGGGAGACTCACACAATACTGACCACGAATACTTGAATTTTGCCCGGTCTTCGTTTGTAAACGATGTCTTGCAATGTTTTAAGATATTCTCATGTATCTGCCACCTGCATAGGTACTTGGAAGTGTCCGGGAATATTTTATCACACGCGTTCATAAGAGCTTTGTCTCTGTCTGTTACTATCACATGCGGCTCCATACACTTTTGCAACAAACCTTTGATTTGCTGTATCACTCATACGAAGTTTTCCTCCCGTTCTTTAGATATAAATGCATGAGCGACGCAAAACGACTGGTGTGTGGAGGTCACACCGACAACTTAGACAAATGGAAGTCTATACATGTTTGTTTTGTACGTCACGTCGATCTTCAACACGTGCGGGAACGCACGCCACATCTCGTACGATTTCGGATGAACAAAGAATATCTCCTCCACGACATTTGTGGCGGGATCCTCCCGAGTATAGTAGACGTACTCTTTAGAAGAAAGCATGTGCTCCAGAACCTGCATTGGAGTTTCACCGACTCTCGTTTCGTTCTTTATCTTTTGTATCGCATTATAAATGTCTTTTTTAATACACCTACTTTCTGGGTTTTGCTCCCTTATGGTTGCCAGAATGTTACGTGGCAACATGTTTTGCGAATACAGATTCACCACCAAAAGTTGTTCCGACTGAGACAGTTTCCTGGCAAACGCGTGCGCCTCAAGATGTTAACTAGGATCGTGGTTATGACTGCCAACCTTCACTGTTAACTTCCAATAACCAGTATTTTCGTCGTAGATTCCTTCCAAATTAAAGGGACAACCTATTTTCTTGCTACTGGCACGTCTATTCGTGGTCGTAGACGTACGTTCGCTGTATCAGTCACACACAAGCCACACCTTGATAACCGGTGCCGACGGGTCGTTGCCTTTTCTCCTAGATCGTCGGGTGACAATGACGTAACCATCATCACGTCCTCTACGGACAACCCAATCCACCAACTGTTCACGAGATTGAAAATTCTGCAACAACGGTACTGTAAAAGTTAATAAACAACAAACTATATGTAGGTATATATATATATATATATATATATATATATATATATATATGTAGTAATGTTATACCTGGTCAGTTTTATACGACACGGTTGAGTGGGTTTGTTCCTCATCTTCGGACTCGTTAGCCGGTTTGTTCCTCGCGTATACAAAGTCGTCGGTTTGTTGTGTCGGGTAAGATTGTTCACCCACGTATAAGAAGTCGTCGGTGTGTTGTGTCGGGTAAGATTGTTCACCCGCGTATACGAAGTCTTCGGTGTGTTGTGTCGGGTAAGATTGTTCACCCGCGTATACGAAGTCGTCGGTGTGTTGTGTCAGGTAAGAGACTTCACCATATATGAAGTCGTCCGTGGGTTGTGTAAGGTAAGAGGGTTCACCGTATACGAACTCGGGATTGCTTAGTGGCTCGTTCAAATCTGGAAGCCTTAACCGTTGATTAGAATAAACGTCGGACGAGACCTCCGCCTGGTTAACACCTGGTCAAACTGACAACATCGTACTACCTGGTCATTCCAACCCCTATATGCATCGTATAGGGGTTGAAATGATAGGTAGTATGATGTTGTCGGGCATGGGAAATTGTGAAGCGCAATACTCATTGTATTGGCCTATACGATGCGTATAGGATCCGGTTCACTTAGCAATTCACGTGTCTTGTTAGTAGTCCCCTTAAAAATTGATAAAATAAAGAAAAATATAAAAAGACACAATTACCCTCATTTAACGTAAAAATTTGGATAAAGTTAACTGATTGGATGAAAATGACAACTTTTGTAAACCAAGATAATACACAGGAGAAAAATAATTTTTTTGAAAAAATATGACTAAACCAAATGAACGAAAATAACAGTTTTTTTTTTTGCAGTTTACTCTATACTCTTTCTACTATGTTTTAAATAATTTTATTTCTATGAACTAATAAACCTTTATCTATTTATACTTAACATAAACAACAATATGAAATTTAGTAAATTTGACTACGAAGTCAGATGTCGCAATAAGACCGTGCAATTAGTTATATTTCAAAATAAACTTTTTCTAATGATAACACAGTAGTTGGAACAGAAACATACATCACAAACATATACATACGAGTGAAATCTTCAGCTAACATAATAAAGTAAAAACCGAATAAAAGAAAATTTGACGCGATATTAGCGTTAACTCGTTTTTAGTTTATAACTATTAGTAGTTTTTTTAACAATAATTTTTTTACTCCTAAATACCACATAATCAATCTATACTTTCAGGGATTTGAACCCCCACACCTTTTTTGCAGTGTTCAGTCATCGATACCACAAGCCACAAAGCCATCGGCAGCTATTAGTGGTTGTTGGTTAATATTTGTCGAACTTTATTGAATCATAAAAAATCCTTTCTGGTTAAAAAATCATATCTTTTTTTAGTTAATTTTCACAGGTAAACAAAATAATAAGCAATTTGTTTATCTTAACTATGATTGTTATACATAAATGAACACCAATAAAAAACAACATTAAATGTGTTTGATCTACCTTTTTTATAACATAAAATATGACGTACCTGATGTTTGACTTGACTTTCTTATTTATGTAGGGTCTAAGAAGAGGTCGGATCTGGTGTACACAAACATAAGAGTATTATATGAAAATCATGTGTAAAGTGAACATTTCAAAATTTTATATCCATGATTAAGGCCTATGTATAAATCTCACAAGTCACAACTGTCAGTATTGGCTATGGGCCTATATATGGCCGACCATGACAACATGTGTACTCCCTTGCCCAATGTGTATATCATTAATTCTGTATTTTATCGATAACAAGTAAATGTGGCATTTTATTGATAAGAGATTAAATATATAAAATCTATACTATATAATAAATAAAGGTTTTACTAAGACACTTGTTACTCTATTATGCATAGTTATCATTTTTTTTCGTTCCTCTCTCCTATTAATTATACAAATTTTCTTTAATTGTTTTTTTTTATAATTTTGTATTTCTCGTCTCTCTGTACTATTAAATAATAATGATATCTATAATTATTTTTATAAAACTTTTTTCATTTAAAAAAAATAGGTTTGTTCATAAAACATTTTTAGAAATTGAACATTTCTTTCATTATTTTTATAAGACTTTTTTTAAAAATAACTATATAACGTTTATAAAACTTATATTAAAAAATTATGTAATATGTCATAAATATATAATATGTAAATTTTTCTTACTAAGTGTGTAACATTGTATTTATTCATCTCGTGTAATACACGAGGTTTCTAAACCAGTAGTTTATATAAACAACTTGTGAGATCAATTATGTGTATATCTACCCTAATAAAACAATATTTTTTTTGGACACGTGTCATGGCCATCTAAATGTTTGTTTTCCCGCCAAAGTGAAGATGTACAATCATCCTCTGTCTCTCTCCAGTGATTTGCGTCAAAATTAAGAACACCCGTTTCAATTTTATCTACAAACCCTAAAATTCATTCTCAATTTGTACTTCATACCCCACCAAACGCAACTACAAAGACTCTGCACCTCCAGGCCCGCCGTCTTCCGCCATTCGCGTCAATGGATTCTCCGCTCCCTCTTACAACAACGCGCCTCCCATGGACGAGATCCACCTTGCTAAACAGAATGCTTAGGAGATCGCCGCGCGTCTCTTCAACCACGCCGAAGCCAAGCGTTTGAAGTTCGACAATGACGACACCGGGTGGGATTCTACTGATAACATAGATTTCAGCTCCGGTCCTACTGGTTCGATTCTCATATCTATCGCTTTTTATTTAGGGTTAGGGTTTACTCGTGTGATTCTGGTTTTGATTTGATTAGTTTTGAGATCTTCACAATAGAGCTTGTAAGGTAAATTTTAGGTGTCTGCAAATGAAGGATTTGTACAAAGATTAGATGTAGGCTTAGGAATGTTTTTGTATGTTAAACATATCACAGTGTTATTGTCTGCAAATGTTTTTGTATGAACATTTATAAGCTAATTCAAGAGTAACAAAAGCAAAACAACAGGTAGATCTGTTTACTGTATACCAACTTTAACATTGTTATTTTTTTGTAATATTTAGAAGTTAGGGTTTGTTAGTTTGTTGTTTTGGTAATTTCTTATATTCATATGTTGTATTGTTAGTTGATTTGGTAATTATATATATGTGGAACAACATCCAAAACAAGAAAGATCTGTAGTTGATTTCTTTCTGTGTTTTTATTTTTTAGTTAATTTATGTTTATTTATTTAAATTATATAATAAAAATAAATGACATAGATCTGTAGTCTATCTGCTGATAACTTTAGTTAATTAGTTAAATAAATTATTTATTTTCAGTTCTGAACCCGTTTGAGGTATGTGTATATGTTTATTTTCAGTTCTGTAGTAAAAACTCATTAGGTTAAAATGTAATAAAAATGTATGTTAGGAGAATTGGGTGTTGTTATAATTCTGCACAAATTGGGTATGAATAATTTGTGTTTTATGAGTGGATTTCATATGCCAAATGGGTCAAAACTATGCAAAACATGAAATTGTCAAAATGGGCCATGGTTAATTTATATTTTCGGTTATTAGCAGCTAATTTTTAAATTAACTTTTAAAGATCAAATTATTATTTCAGTTTAACTTTTGGTTTGTTCATAAAGATATATCTTATACTCCATTCAGTTGGTTAACCGAAGCATGATTCAATGCAAACACCATTGTTCTTATTTTTTCAAAGTTTGTTTTTGTGATCCTGCGTTTGTAATTTTTTTTTGGAGATGCACACGTTAAGACATGACTAACGTGGAGTCTAATGAATTTGTGATTTTAAGTATTTTGTATTCATGTAGCATTTTTAATTGATTTGGATACATAAGCATGATCATGATGGAGGTTGTTGTATTTTGAATCTGGAAACCGTTTGTGTGTAGATGTTGAGAGCAATTGGGTATGGTCTTATTTCTCAAAACAAAATTTGAATTAATCTAGAAATCATACGCACTTAGTGGAAAAATGGATGTGATGAATGCGCAGGAAGATTCGCAATGCCGTGTGAAGAATGGCTAGGAAGCTATTTGCAGGAAGAACGAATGTGAGTTCAATTTATTTTAACACATTCGAAAGCTTTGATTTCCATTAATCGACATGTTTTGGTTCTTGAACTTTTGCAGTTTAAAACATATTAATAACACCAGTCTATCCAAAATTTATGATTTTGCTATTTCAACCAATCAATTTGCCTAATTTTTATAGTTTTTTATTACTTCATGTCGTAGTAAAGATTCAATGTTTTGATGATTCAATGTTATTGAACTTTTGAATAATTTTTTATAGTAAAGATTCAATGTTATTCAATGCTATTGAATGTTAGTAAAGACTCAATGGTATTGAACTTTTTTACAATTTAAAACATATCAATAACACGAGTCTATCCAAAATTTATGATTTTGCTATTTCAATTATGGAATGAGGTAACTTATTAACATTTCACACTTTTCTTATAACATTGCAATTATTATCTGAACACTTTCTTTTTAGTTGGACGATGCTTAATTCTACTTGGAACACGGGTCGGGGCAGGCCAAAGTGCATTGCAACGTGCAGATTCTTCCCGAGGTCTATAATTATTTAATATTATTTGAAAATTAATTATCCAACTATTAAGTACATCTAATCGAACTTGCATACAGAGGTTCAATCCCGCTGGGTCCAGCGTAGGAAAGATTTCTTTCCAGACTCCTTCAGACGGATTCCATTTTAATGAATGGAAGTGAAGAGGGAGTCACTTGTATTAAAGAATCACTTTCGTTGAGGCATTCATCAACTTTGAAATTAATGAATTTAATAGAAAACACTATACAAATTATGATGGCTAAAATTGTAGGCATTGATCAATCATTACATGAACTTTCATCTGCTGAAGGTTAGATTTATCTTTGATTTGTCTTTTATCAGTATTTTCTCAATTTATGAAAGATTTAGTAGTACCAGCAGATACCAGAGTGAAAGCCATTAACGAAGTTTGTGCTCAAGGTAATGTTTCAAGATTTAGCAGTACCAGTAGATTCTTCATGTGTAGCTTTCCAATTCAAGTTGAAAAAATTACAAAGAAATATTTACTCTATTCGGCATTCTTTTAAGGTTTTTTTTACATATTTCCCCCTATTAAACTTCTAAATTACATATATCCCCAACCCCTAACTTTAATTACATATATCCCCAACCCTTAACTTTAATTACATATTTCCCCAATTAACTTAAAAGTACCCAATTGCCCCTCACAAATATTTAGGAAAGAGATATATGTAAATAGTACTTTAATTGTTTCATTAAGGGTAAAATGGTAATAAAATAAGTTATTTTAAATGAATTGGATAAATATGTAATATATAGGTTTTAGGAAGGGGAAATATGTAAATAAATTTTAGGGTTGGGTAAATATGTAATAAAGAAACTTAGGAAAGGGATATATGTAAATGCCCCTTTTTTTAATTTCACATTGTATGTGTTTTTAACATTGCATCTTTTATTCACCCCTATGTAATACACGAGTTCTAACCTATGTGGAAGTATGAGGCAAAGTAATCTAGGTTGTGTAGTCATATTGTTCTTTTTGGTACTAACTCTGTTAAGTTGGTATAATTGGTATGTAATTTTGAACTCTTTATAGTTCAAGGACTTATAATCCACAAAAATAATGAAACTAAACAATTTTATATGACTTTACATTTTGGACCCTTTAAAAAAACCTTTTTGTTTAAGTATTTACTATGATACAAAATTGTATATGATAATATATAATAGTTACAAAATTGTAAAAAGTCAAGTTATTTAGGAGATTGTGTGTATTTAGATACACTCCCGGATAGTTCCTACCTTTTTCACATTGCATTGTTTATTAAGTAAATTTTTAGGTATACATAATTTAAAACATACTCTTTATTTTATTATTTGTATTCAACCGTGTAGTACACGGGTCTTTAACCTAGTACATTATATATACTAAAATGAAAAATAAGAGACAACATCAACAGTTTTGAAAAACCAGTAAAAGACCTGCTACCGATTAAATGTGTTATTTGTTGGTAGGGGTATTCATAGTCCGTTTTTTTTTGACAATTTCAAGATAAACTATGAGCCAAATTGTTACTAACACTTTTTAATTATCGTAAAACAAAACCAAATCAAAGTTAAACCGGTTTAGCTTAGGTTCAAATTCATGGTTT
Source organism: Smallanthus sonchifolius (assembly GCA_023525975.1). NCBI lineage: Eukaryota > Viridiplantae > Streptophyta > Magnoliopsida > Asterales > Asteraceae > Smallanthus > Smallanthus sonchifolius. The sequence continues at coordinate 3,169,603 of CM042022.1, forward strand.
GAACATTCATAAAAAGATGTATGAGATATATAAAAAGAGTTCTCCGGTATATCTGATTACTATTATAGGTTTTATTTACATTTTAACAGTTCCTATAACAAAATAATAATTAAAATCTAACAATTTCAGCTATTTTTTCTATGAGTTTTACTTGAAACTTAATTTTATATTACCTCATAGAGATAATTTCTATATACATTAACATAATTTATAATTTTAAATGAATATTCGTTCAATATAATTTAGAGTTTATTAGAAAAGCACAATAGTTTAGATTAGCTCAAACATTTTAATAATTTAATTTTCCTTTAAGATATAAAATATAATTAAATATGATAACGATTTTAAATTTACTAGAAATGATGATTTCAATATGTTCATTATTTTAATTTTTACAAAGTATCTATATCAATATAATAACAGATAAAAAATATAGATACCAATAATTCTTGAATTTGCAATAATAATTGGATAAAGAATGTATTACTAATTATTTGAGTTAGCTAACTTTATCATAAATAATAATATTACATCGTTTAATTTCGAATAATATGATAATAAATTACATAATTGTTCTGTCGTAGTATCTCACTTTCAGATAAACTAGTAACGTTGAATACATCAACTAGTAACGTTGAATACATCGCGCGTTGCCGCAGATGGCGCGTCGCGACGATTCGGTTATGAGCATCGAGTCGAAACGTAGGTATACTAATGCTGGATATCTACCAGATCCACATAAAAGCACGATCTCAAACATGTTACGTATTTACATATGGCGGCACAACAGTTTCTTGGAAGTCGATAAAGCAAACACTTACAACAACTTCATCAAATCATGTTGAATTAATAGCACCATATGATGCCGATTGAGAATGCATGTGGTTGAGATCAATGGTTAATCACGTACAAGGAGCATGCATATTAGAACCATCAAGAAGGACCCGATGATTATCTATGAAGACAATGATGCTTGCATAGCTCATATCAGAGAAGATGCAAAACAAAGCACATTGTATGACTTGCAGAAAGAAGGGAAAATCGATGTTCGTCAGATCAATTCAAATGAAAATCTAGCTGAGTTGTTCACAAAATCTTTACCTAGAACCAGTTTTGAGCAACTATCAATGAGGATCGGGCTGCGCAGATTGAAAGATATTAGTTAAATTGAGGTGGAGCATTTGATTAAGTTTTGTCCCGCTGGATTTTTTTAGTAATGTTTGTAAACATAACCGGTCTAGTAGTATCAGTTTGTCTAATAGGCCCTGAAGTACTGATTTAACATCATTCTGATGCATGTTTTTAATAGTGTATAATGAACAATGATTATTTATGAGGGGAAGTATCGTAAACCAGATTTAAACATCCCATATTTTATCTCTGATTAAACAATTTAACAGTTATTTCATCATCTATATATATCTATCTTCAAAAGAATAATAGTAGTCAGTTTTTAAGATTCAATAATAATATTCCTATTACGTCTTTCAGCCAACGGAGGTTGTTTGTTTTGGCACTGCATTTGAGTTCTAATGTCATCATATATGAACCATGAGATATATGTACATGAATTATAAAATTTGTGGTGTTGTGAATTTAACTTCCTTTTCTTTTCGAATGCCCATAGATGTAAGTGCACAACTGCTAAGGATGAGCAGATTTGTCAATAAAAATTCATAAATCTACGACTGCGGCTGGTTTTAGTTATTCTGCAGAGCATCTTAAAATCGAAAGATGTAAGAACTTACTGCTATCGCTGATAAAAAGGAGCTTAATTAGGTAATTATAAACTGCTCGTGACCTAGCCGGTGGATCCCTACACGTCGTAACAATCGATGTCGAACGTCGGTGACGGAGGCGAAACCAGACCGCTCTTTATTTCTTCATCTTCGGATCTGGATCTGACCCCTCTTTCGCACGCCATTTCTATTATGGGGTAAATCTGTCAGGACAGCGTTTGATCGTCGCGGTTTGACCATCGTCACCATCAGGAGGCGGAGAAGGAGACTTTTCGAGGATGAGAAATCTAATTTCTGTGTGTATTTGGAAGCCAGGGACAGAACACACTCAGATTTCAGGTGTCGTGTACGTGTAGAAAAAATGGACACCTAAAATATAAAGTTATATATGGAGAAAAATATAAGAAAACTCATTTTAATTAGAAAACTAGAGAATTGTTCATTAAAGGCAAAAAAATAATAAAAAAATCGTAACTAAAAATATAAATAAAAAACTAAAAAATATAAAGGTTTTTGGGTGGGGTGGGGTGGGACGTTTAGGTTTTTGGGGTGATACTACACATGCAGTATTGCGTTTTTTTTAACGAGGACGACGTGGGAAACATGGTCTCCGAACCACTTTTTTATTTTTTGATTTATATTTTGAGTTATGATTTTTTTATTATTATTTTTTTTTGCCTTTGATGAGTAGTTCTTTAGTTCTCTCATGAACCCAACCCTATATATATATATACACACACACTAGGTTAGAAACCGTGTAATACACGGGGTGAAAAATATTAATACATAAAAATTTTAAATATTTATGTATATATTTTATAGGTGTAAAAATGCATTACATATAGTAAGGATAAAAAAAATTCAAAATATGTAAAATTTAATATATAATTGGGTTTCGAAAATATGTTAATTACTATTTAATATAATTTAATTTTAATTTATTATTTGATTGAAAATAAACGTTACATAATTAGATTTCAAAGTTTCTTATAATAAGAGATAATTTAAAATAAATATGTTTTATTAGTGTAATTAATATTTTCTTTAAAAATATATTATTATTAAAAGATAGAGGTTTTTTAATAAGAGAGAGAGGCGAGAAAAAAATGATGAGAATGAATATGGAGACGACACGTGGCATGAAAAAAATATTATTTATTAGATAGTATAGATATAGATATACATACACACACATATATATAGTTATAAGAAAAAAATATTATCTCCGTACCCTTTAACCTTGATTGACGATTGCCGATAGGTTTTTTTTTGTTGCGATGACTTGATCGTTTTTCTCCCCTGGCTAACAACTTTCATGAATCACGATTCTATCCTCCTGATTGATGCTTGGTTTTTTTATTTAGATTTTAAAATTATTTAATTTTTTAAATCGGTAAAATGTAACTCGCTAGATGGGCTTAAACAAAAAAAAAGTTTGAATAGATTTAGATGAGCTAAATTGGTTTAGATGGGATAAAATTAAAAAAATGTTGGCTTAGTTTTTTAAGAAGTTTATTACTTTATATGTATTTGTGTAAAAGTTTATTTAATATATAAGAAATAACTTTAAAAATTTAGGCCCTCAAAAAACGGGTCCTGTACGATCGCCTATCCGACCCTCACAAGTGTCACCTTGACAAAGAATGAGGCGGACCAGGTGTGGTGTGTGGCTGGCATCCCACACCCCCGTCACCTATAGAAAGTCACCATGACTTTATCCTATGCACAAATCAGTTTTTTTTAACGGCAACACCTAGATATTCTATGATTATTGGGTTTTCCCGGGACAACACCTAGAACATTCAGGGCAGCCCACCCCAGAAGGAACCCCTTAACTGAGTAAACCCCCTGACCTGACCACAAACCCCTTTTTTGTTGTGGCCTCCACTATGAAAAGTCTTGGGGCTACCATTACACCAAATGGCCAACGGTGCACAAATCAGTTGTACTTAGAATTATTAAAGAGTTAATAATAATATCACTATAATTTTACCTTTATTGAAAAACTTTAGGTTTTCAGAGTAGGGTTTAAATTTTTTTTTTCCTCAAAAGTTTTTTTTTATACTTTTGCTTCAACTTCTTTCTCAAAAGTTTTTTTTTATACTTTTGGCACATATTTTTTCGCAACGCGAAGCGGGTAAATCCCTAGTTATCTTGAAACCTAAAAGTTAAAACCATGCCGAAATGGGCTGGGCTTTCATATGAAGAAACACGGGCTGATTTTATACCAACCCAATTCAAGAATTTGCCCATTAAGTGTCAGGCTGATCCAATCCAATTGCATAAACTAGGGATTTGCAGAATCATTCTATCGAACCGGCAGCGAGCAACAAGACTTGAAGAACAAGGTTAGTATTTTGAATTACGAGTGAAATTACTGTGTTTGTGTGTTGTTATAGACGTGAATGCACTCTCACTCTGTTTTCTGACACGTAAACGTTTAGCCATTTTTTGGGTTTGTGGTTATACTCAATGACCAGGTGTGCGCTTGCTTCTAATTTGATGTGCTAGGGTTTTAACATCTTATACATTAGGTTTATGTAATATTTTCTTTTTTAATCCATATTGTTTGTTTCAATTTTTTTTTTGGGGGGGGGGGGGGTATCTATGGTTGATATGTCTTGTGTTGTACTTTCTTAGTTTATGATATATTGAGGTTGATGCCACAAATTGGTTTCTAGGATGCAAGAAAGTGTCTGTTTTTGCTGTAATTGGGTGTGAGTTGTGGAATGACAATGAATTTAAGATTTTAATTGTGTGGATAGGGAGAAAGGATCTGTTAGACTTGCACGAGGACATGATCTGTGTTCTGTGATAGAGATTCTTGCAGAAGACGGATAAGGGTTAGATATTTCTAGGACACGTATAGTATTAGTATTAGCTAGGACCTTTAGCTCTAGTTAGGACTTCGTATTTTGCATGTATCTCGTTTAGGCTGCCTTTAGTCGTAGGTGTCATGTTAACTACTTCCTAAGTTTGCATTTAGTCTTAGGTGTGCCTTTAGTTTTAGGCTTGCCTTTAGTATTTGGTAGGCTTTTAGTCTTAGCTGCTTTAGTCTTAGGATTTTTATGCCCATTTGTTCTTTTATCTTCTGCTACTAATATTTTCTGCTTTGTTGCATGTTTTTACTTGTAATTTTACGTTTTCAAAAAGGAGATCTTTTTGAGTTGGGGGTCTCTTTGGGAGCAACCTCTTTATTCTTTGGGATAGAAGTAAGGTTTGCCCTCATCTCACCCTCCCCACACCCTACTGTTGGATGGGATTTACCGGGTATGTTTGTAATTGTGTGGTTAGGGCTTAGTTTTGAATAAGAATTGATAATGAAGTCAGTTTGGGGTTCTTTTGTAAGGTTCAAGAAATCTTCTTTCTTAAATTGAAGTACATTATACATATATAGAACCTTACATAAGATTTATCATATGTGGATAAATATCTAAACTTTGTGTAAGGGGTGGTAAAGAGAGCTTAATATTGTAGGTGATTCACTACTGAAATGATCCAGCCTTAGTTCTCCATATGATCCTACTTTCCTTTTCGAAAGGCCAAAAAGGAGACTCAAGATGTGTTTTAAAAACTGAATGATTAGGTACTCACTGAATAGAAACCTGAATTTACTAGGAAGTTTGTCTAAAATTAGTGCTAAATCAATGTGAATGGAACATGTTATCACGTTTACTGTTTGAAGTATCTTTAGCAAGTACACTATTTGATCAAACCGAATAAAAAGTCAATATCATGTAATGGGCTGCAAAAGAATTTAACATTTTTTTCTTTGTTCCATTCCCTTGAACTTAGAATTACAAATCATTATACTGTAATTGTTATTATAAGGTGATCAAGTTGATTTGTATTATCTTCAGGATTATTTGTAAAAAATGACATACTTGATTATATCTACATATACCACTAATTTATGAAGGAAGATATTCATATATGTTTTTCTAAACTTTCTTAATAGTTAGAATTATGTATACCCAACCAAATTTCAAAATATCAAATATACCCGTTATTTAATAATCAAACTATCATATTTACCCACTTTAGTTTATTTCATAAAAGCAATTCATAGTACGACTTGCACTTATTTTTTTGAAACTTTAAAATTTCATATTTACCCGTGATAAGATTTTTTTACTGTGATTTTTTCACAAGTTTTTACTAAGATTTTTACTGTGTGTTTTTTAGTGCAGTTTTCCAGCAACAACTCTGAGCTTTACTATGTATCAAGTTAAAAATATCATTGCTCATGGGGTGGAAGAATAGTTATTTATATTTTAGAAAGAAGAGAGTATTTTAGATAGAACACATTTAAATAAAGAGAACATGAGATTATCATTGAAGAAATAAATAAGCTTAAAAATGTGCTAAATGCACTTTGATTGATTAATACACAGAACCAATCAAGTTGCTAAACTTGTCAACACCCTCAAGAACAATGCGGATATGTATATTACTTCTTTTTCAAACTAGATAAATTTTCAATTCAACAATTCCACCAAGTAATGTGTTATATCATATCTTTGCCAATAGAATAATACACATTTAACTAATAGATTATGTACCTCTCTGTTTAGCACCCGAATCATAGTAAAACGCCTAGCTTTCCCTGCCAAAAGCATCATGGGAAACTTCATTAAAGGCTGATAAGGCTGTAAATCTCTGAGCTGATGTTAAGGGCCCATGAGACTATTAGTGTCTCCATTTGGTTCATCAGATGGTACATCAGTTGCTAATTTGCTATGGCTGGTACTTGTGTTGTTTTTCTTCCCATTGATGGTGCCTAATTAATAAAAGATATAATAATAAGGTTGCATTAACAACAAAGTATGAAAAAGAAACTCCAAGAAAGAAAATATAAAAAATGTATATGCTAATAAACTTCCTAGTTCCTACCTGGATTCCAGTAACAAATACTCACGAACAAATGAAATTTTGGAAGCAGATAAACATGAAATGAACTCCCATCGTGAACTTGTTCTACAATAGCTTGCTTCTAGATTGCTTGGATCACCAACAGCAGATGGGGAGGTTTCTAAAGTAGCCTCAAGCCCTCAACAGAACTCGGGGACTTTTGGGATGGATATCAAAATGATATTATTGTGATAGATTGATCCATTCGATAAGAAATAAAAGTTACTTAACATACTCGAGTATTGGTGATTGAACCATCATGATCTCCCATCTTGGTTTAAAGGAGCGATTTTCAGTAATAACCACATTATGTCCCATCTTAGATTAAGCTGTAAAATCAAAAGAAACCAGCATAGTTATTTGAAGGTAAAATGGTTCTATGATATAATTAGGCCAAATAACATATGTACGCAAAACAACACCACAACGCAACAAATTAAACTAGTAACAGAATTATTGTACTACTCTATAACATAAAGGACTATTTTGCATATAAAATTCAGAGAACCGTGATCAAAACAATGATTTCACAATCAACAAACTATAACAAAAGGACTAATTTTCATATAAAAAGAGATTCAAACACCAGAAAGTTCCATTTAAACATATTCCAACGAAAATCGCAATCAACAAATCTTTAAAACAATGCTAGTCGCCTGATCTGCAATCAACAAACCTGGGTTTGACGCTGTGAATCTGAATCGCCAGAACTGAAGCCAGAGGATGCTGTTTGCTTTTTTTTTACTGAGAGGGTTGGTTATTGATAGTCAGTAAAAAAAGGTGTATTTGAGAAGGGTAAAATTGTCATAAAATTTAGAAGTTGTTTAAAAAAATTGGTATATTCGATATTTTGATTGGGTATATATGATATTAACGAGGTTTAGAGGAGGAATGTATGAAATTGTCCCAGTTATGAATCACAAAGGAACTATAAAAACAAATTGTCTTACTAGAGAGTGCTTGCTTGTTTCATTTGGCCAATATTTGTGGTCTTCCGTCTTCACATGGAATAAGCTATAAAAGATACAGTCTGAAGAGGTTTCTGTGCTTGGTTGTGAGATTCAAATTAGAGTTCTTAGGAGGCAGCGGTTGTTCTTAATTTTTGACCATTAATTTCAATCTTGTTTTTTTTAAGCATTCACATCCTTCCATAATATTTATGTTTTTTTTCTTTGTTTCACTTTACATATTGATTACATTTACTACATATGTGCAGGTTCTTTGTGGTGGAGTTGAACAATATACACCTGATTCCATAAAACTACACTAAATACCTTAGCTCTAGTGACGTTTTGTGAGGAAAAAACGGGTTGAAGAAGCTAACTTGCAAAACAAACTCAAAACCTTTTGTAACTCTGACCAACAAAGGGATTAAAATCAAGGACTAATCCAACTTAATGATTGACAGACATATTGTGAAGATTGGTATGTCCATTTTATTATCCTTAGAGGATTTTTCCCCCCTAAAAAATGAACACTGCTAAATATGTAGTTGTTCACCCCTTTATTAAGTCATGCATGTTTAGGTTGAATGATCCATTTAAGTAGTTATCTTTCTATTATGAAGTGTCATATTATTTCTGATTTGAATAACTTGTAGGAATCTGTTCACAAAATAAATTGCTTCTGAAATTTTCAAAGAGAAGGTTTTATATTCATCTTTTTGGAAGATTTACACCATTAAGACGCACTTGTATATGAAGAAGTAATGAACTGACATCAAACAATCAACAATAGAAATAGTGCTATGGACATTATGCATGTGAAACAAGAATAAGCAACCATATATATATTGATTCATACCCTTGAGAAGGTTATATTTGTTTTTAGCATATCCACTAACTGCCCATTAAAGTTAACATGATCTGGTTGATCTGAATAAGTTCACAAAGCAGAAATGGTGTAATCAATGAGATAGTTTGCTCAAATAAGCAGTCTAAAATGTTTCTGATAACATACATAATGCAGTATAAACTTGCTTACTTTAAGATTGTATAGTTTTTGCTTATAATATATCTAGAGGTAGAGTGAGATATAAGTAAACTAGTAGTATACTAATATCCAGTATATTAAAAAGGGTTTTTTTTTTACATAAATATCAACCTATTATTTTTTTTTTCATTTTTTTGTTATAGTCATTGCACTCTTTACATCTGGATCATTCAAAGATGGTTTTGTGTACAATTTGGGTCATTTTGTAATTGGCAAGTAACATTACTATATAAAATTTAATATTATATATAAATCTAATATTATCATACAAAAATTTAACATTTCTTATTGAAACTATCATTTTTGACATTCAGGTTTTTAATACAAAATTACCCAAATGGGACACAAAGTCATCTTTTAATAACTCAGATGTACAAAAAATACAATGATTAAAACAGTACAGATGAAAAAGTACGTTGTTATTTTATGTAAAAGACAGTATACCAACTTTTCTGGCAGTGTAACAAGCGCACAAAACACAGTTTACATTCAGGTCAAAGAAAGATCCTTGTGTTTGCAGAAGCCATAATATCTGATCAAGGTTGAGGATGAAAACAGAGAAGACTTGGACCTCTTTTTTTTACCAGAAGATAATTCTAATTTCATGAACTAAATATCATGCAAATATTTGATTGCAAGTTGCAATCGACGACACTAAAAAAGTAATTGAATTTAATCTGATTTATGAACAAAAGCAACAAATACACGGGAACAAACCTTAATCAAGATTGGCACAGTTAAGCATTTGATCACTGAATTTAAGGCTACCCACCATAAACTAACTCGAAATGAGCAGGTTTCATGCGCAAAAGTGTAAGTTTCAGTCATCCATCTTGCATGTTCAGTTAGATACTATGCTGAAACAGCAATCACAAGAGTCCACCTCATCAACATATGAACAAAATATACAAACCCATACAGCAAAATGTGAAACTTTTATCAACAAGTTATTAAATGCCAAAGAAAATAATGGAAGGTATATGCAGACAAGTTGTCAAATGCCAAAGAAAACAATGGAAGGGAAATGCATAAGTATTACCTTAATTAGTTATTTTGCGTGTTTCCTTTTTAAAAAAGATTGAGATTTGAGAGAATTGAAATTTAAAAAGAAAGAAGAATGCTGAAAATGGTACAGTTTTCTATGGAAAGAGGAGGGAGACTCTCATCTAACTCACAACGCACTATTTTGCTGGAAAATCAGGGTTTCTGGTTTTTCTTGGAACAGGGAGCTTAAATTTCATGTACTTTTATAAGATCATTCGGGATTCGAGTTTGTGTCAGATTAAAAAAGAATTTTAATTTTCAAGTTGAGTTTGATTGAGGAGAAAACAAAAATGCTATAACTATACTTGAAATATTTCATCATTCTACCCGCATATGTGAACTTCAAGCTTGAGCATTACCACTTAAAAATCTAACTTCAAGATCTGTAAATGTTTCCTCACAAATTGTAAATAAAGAAAGATTCAAATTAATGATATGTAAAACTTGATTACCACACATTATCTTGTAACATAAAAGCCCATTACTTTTTCTTAGCATAAAATTAGCTTAGATGATTCTTTACAGGTTAAGCATGCTTGAACTGCATATTAGTTTTGCTAGTTTCATCAAGTTTGTCTTTTTTTTTTCTTTCAGTTGCCAAATCAATTTAGAAATCAACTTGATCAATTCCATCATTGGGGTTATGTTGAAAGATAAACATGGTATTAACTTACCAGCTCACACATCTTATTCAAACAGTATGGCACTTCAACCTCTTCAAGGGTTATCTGATAATGATCTTACTGGGTCATCAAGAAAGATAAATGTAGCAACTTTGACTTCTTCCGGGTCGAACTTCAAAGATGGTAGATTTGATTTTCCTAATAATCAACAAACATCTATAGAACCAGTTAGCTTCAAGCATCAGTTTGACAATCAGTTCCATCAGCAGAATCATTTTTCAGAAACTCATGCAGGACAACCTTTAGTTGATTCTAATCTGCAAGAGTTGATAAGAGTTCTCTCTGCCAATTATGGGCCAACGAAAACGCCTCTTGAAATGGGAACTCCTGAATATTTGAAACTTGTTGAGATCTTAAAACAGAGTTCTGTTAATGGCAGAGGGTCTTCTATCGAAGATTTGCCAGGTGGTTTAAAAGAAATTGGTTCTTATTCAAGAGTTGGAATAACAAATAATATTCAAAATGTAGAAGAAGATAAATCTTCTACTTATGGAAATAATCAAGATAAAGTAAGTTCTTCTGAAAAGGCTGCTGAACAACTGTGGGAAGGATCTCTTCAACTAAGCTCTTCCGTCACTTTATCAGCCGTTGCTTTCTTTAAAAGGTCTTTTCAACTCACTTTTAGCTTATTAAAGAATTTTCTTCTACTTTTTGAAGGCTTTTAATCCTAATTAGTTTGAATGTGAAAATCAAGAAAGTTGAAGGGCTAAATCGAAAGAAAGTTAGAAGATTTAGTTTAATTATAGCTGTTATTTTTTTGGTATGTTTATTTAGTATGGTAATAATATTAAGGTTGATTTAGTTTTCTAGTTTAAGGAGTCTCGATTTGCAAGTTAGTTAGTCTAGTATAAATAGGGGTCAAGGGTTAATGTAATTGGTGTGAGTTTTTGATTCATAATAAAAGTTTAGAGTCAGAGCAAGTTGCTCTAAATCTTATCCGGTGGTTTTGAGTTTTTCGATCCAGTTGGGCCAACACTTTTTGTTTGGATCTAAGAGGTCTCTTGGATGCATCAATATTGATGCACCAAACTTCTTGCAAGATTAAATCACAGTTTTTATTATGTTTATAATGGCCTGGTTGCTACATTACATAGGGTTGGTCAGTGTACCAAGCTTCTACCATCAATTCTGTTTACATTTTTGCATGTGATATCAATGTCTTGCTTGGTTTAAAAAGCGCGAGGCGCTCTGAGCTTTAGGTCCCAAAAGCCGAGGCACCTTCATCATGTACGCCATGCATCGCTCAATGTACAACAAAATAAGATATTTTCACAACCAGAAGCTATGTCTCTCTCATCTGTTTTAAATATAAACCTTTTTATCTAGTAAACCTTTCATAATTTTTTCATCCCTTTGGTTGGTTTTACATATAAGCCTTCTACACACCCTAATTTTGACCCAGAAATACATGAGGCGCGGCCTCAATCCCCTGATGCATTTTCCTGAGCAACTTGCGCAAAGGCTCGCCTTTTAAAACCAAGATGTCTTGAATAGCTAAATGCTCTACTTAAATGGGAGTTTGAACATAATAGATGATTAAAATAATTCATCTTATGCATAATTGTTTGTTTGTAGTGGTGAGAAATTGGTTGGTAACAACTGGCCTGATTTCATAGAAGTTAAAGGAAAAGTAAGATTAGACGCATTTGAAAAATACGTTCAAGATCTTCCTCGCTCGCGAAATCGCGGATTAATGGTAAGATGTTGCTTTCGTTTTTACTACATTAGTTAAGATACCCATATTATGAAAATTATGTGATTCTGTTATCAGTTAAATTTGTGATAGAACAATCATATAGATTTACTTCATTATGATATTTTTTTATCCGTGTTTCCATATATAAGCATATGTAATGAAGGTGAAGATTTGTATTAGTAACATGGATTAGGCAATTTGCTGTTAGGGATAGCATTCCATACTTTACTACTAGTTTAGGTTTTTTAAGTAAAGTTCACATTATATATATATATATATTAAAAAATATGTATGTATCAGATTAGCGATAAAATGATTTAAACCCGAACCTCTCCACACCTTACCTTTCGTTATATTATTGAGATGATAAAAACCAGCAATCAACATAAATACATACTGATATCCACAATGCCATGTTTGATATTTTGAAATTAGGGTACTCCCTCCATCTTCTTGTTGTCTTTTGATCTTGAATGTTTGATTTATAAGTATCAGAATTTATCATTATTACTGGATGTTTATAAAACTTTAATTATCAATCTTTTCTATTTATGATATTTCTTTTACGTTATGTGTTATTTCTATTTTTTATCGAACATATAAGCATTGATATTACGAGTGATCATTTGACTTCCACAGTAAAAAAAATACTAACATGTCAAGAATAAATGGAGTATAATCAAAGCAACTGACCGATACGGTTGAAAAAAATCATGACCAAATCTACAATAAAAAGAAACAAATACAAAATCTATACTTATAAAAATAATGTTGAACAATCAATCCTTCATAGGAAATAATTACTACAGAGAAATTATTATATGTTGCACTCTGAAAAAATGCACTGGGTAAGATATAGTATGATTTACATTAGACTCCATGGTCATATCATGTCAGACTACTTAGAATGAATCAGCAGCAATGATACGGACCCAGGTTAATGGTTCGGGTTGACAAGACCTGGGCGCCCCGTTTGGCTGACCCATCTCCCCAAATTGGCGCCAACCAAGAGTTAGCGGGGGAGGTTTCTATCAGTTTCATTCAGTTTATTAACTGCTGTTTTAGGCTAGAAATAGGGAGCACTACTTTTCATTTGTTTTTGTCTAGAATTTGATCAGGTATTTGGTTTGTTTTAGGAGATTAACCCATCTCGAAAAGGGTCTATTATCCATTGTAATCCTTTGTTTTTTTCAGTAATCAAGACAGCCGACTTAGGCTCCATCAGTTGATGCACACAAAGTCCTTTTCATGAGTTCTGTATGAAGTTGTGCTTGGCATCAAGTTATACAAATATTTTAATTAATACACTTTAAAAGCTGAATGTTCCATGTAGTAATAATACGAAAGGGTTAACATGAAGGATGCAATATAGAGGTGACAAAATGGGCAGTTCTGGTGGGTTGGGTAAAATGCCAAAATGGTTTGGGTTAAAACTGGTACATACGCGGGTCGTGTCTAATTTGTTGACTTGCTTTTGTCATTTGAATTTTAATACTTCTTAAAATAACTTGCGCATTGAGTATGATTACAAAACTATATTATCAAAATACTAATCTATTCTGTTAGTTGAGCTATTTAAAAGGCCGTGAGCACTTAAGCACACTTCTTGTCACTTTTGACCTATTTTACTTGTTCTGATCATTTCAAGATGCAGTGCCATCATAAATGATGAAGAAACAGTCGGTTGATCTTTACATTTACTCCATACTTTGAAAATAATAAAGGATTCATGTGCCAAAGATTGCATCAAATCTGCATGCTGGATCCAAATAGTTTTTGTTCAAAGTGCCAGGCTATGTGGTCTGCACGCCTTCCAAAATGACCGATTGTTGATGCTAATTATATGAAATCATCATCATCATCACACTATCATTGATATATTTGCACCAAGAAAATAAAGTTTGATTCTTTACGAACACAAGAAATTACGATATCGACATTGAACAACCTCAACATCAATTATACATGTCTAAGCATTTGAAGAGTCCCCTGGCTTGAATCCTGTGGGTGCTGTCGATTTCTTGTAAGACCTATAATCGAACTACATACTTGGTCTTTATAGAATAATGAAAATCATTGCGTATTGATCAATTATTTATAGAAGTACAATAAGGAGAAATGCAAAGGAAACCTAATCGAATCATAACTATAAAGATAATTACAATAAATCTTGCATATGTAACGAATCCTGACTAATATATTCTATTTTGGGAATTATAAAATCCATTTTCGTTCTCAAAATTGTAATAAATGGATGAAGAAATTGTATGGTTTCAAGAAGCTGCCATTAAATGCATCATGGATGTCACAGTGGTGGTTAGATGTGAAAAAAGATATGGTAGTTGTTTAAAACTGGGATGAGCAAGATTGCAAAGAAGTTGATTTTTAAACCGACTAATATTAGGACTGTAAACAAACCGAAAGAACACATAAATAGTCAAATTTTCATGTTCATTCGTGCCTGTTAACATGCCTTGGTTTTAAATAGCGTTTTTTTATTTGACCCACTTGACCCGTTTTCTTTTTTAGCTAATTTTTTTTATTTGACCCATTTCACGTGTTTGAGATTAACACTATTAACTGTAAAACTAACTCTGTTTAGTCACACTTGATCTGCAGGTAATTTCACTATGCTGGAACGAGAGATCATCTAACATCGGGTTGAATGGTATGAAAGAGGTAATACGTTCACTTTAATCAACACATAATGTGGTTTAATGGCGTAAACAATTCTGGCTCAGTTCGTTATATTTTGATTTTTTGATCTATTTCAGGTAGCCAGAGGATACAAGAAAAGTTCTAGGGTCGGGTTTGCACAACTTTTGTCGGGTATAGATCTTTACATATGCCCTCGTAGCGACCCCATAATTACAATCTTGGCAAAATATGGTTTCTTTAAAGGTATGTCAGTCATTGATGACAAACCCGATTCAATGATTGGTTGTGTTGTATGGCGTAAAAACCGACCTGTAAATCCTGTTGGGAGTATATCAGATGGTAAAAATAGCCCAAATTTAACCCAGCCTCAGGATTCACCACCCGGGTTTTCTTTAAAACAAGGCGCCGAAAAGAAACTCTCCCCTGAAAAGGCGGAATCTAGTCAACGTGACGAGCCTTTGACTTTTCCGTTGACCACAGGATGTGTTGAGGTGGACCATAATGGGGGTAGTTCTTCATCCAGTGCTGAGGTGGACCCTTGTAACTCAGCCTCTAATGTGGTGTTAAAGAAAAGGCCTTTTGAAGATGATGATCTTCCTGAGTTTGACTTTGGTGTTGCAAGTCAAAAGTCAACTTTGGTAAGTCAACCTCAAGTTTCTCCTATAAAGTTGGATAATTCCCCATTGACCCAACTTCCTTCAGTTGTGAATGCTATAGAAAGGAACAACAACAATAACGGTTTGTTAAAGCAGTCGGTTAAAAAAACCAAGCTGTTTGATGACGATGATATGCCTGAATGGCGCCCGCCTGAGCTTCACAACCCATCGCCACCACCATCACAAATTACAACCTCAAATTTCCAGAATTTACCTTTATACCCTCCACTCCCGCCTCCAATTCCACCACCACCACGAGCTGACACGCATTCATCATTCTCGTACCAACCATTCAGACCTCCAATTAGCTCTCCGCCACCCGTATTCATAAGACCCCAACAGCCGCTACCACTGCCACCGCCACCACAGCCACCTTCTAGCAGGTTCAATTCTAACCAAGCTTTGTGGCAACAACCGTCATTCTCATCTAATGGAAGACGTCCACAACTTTGAAACAAAGAAGGATCATGTCAAAGTTTGTATATAAATCTGGAATTTTCTTCTTTTTTTTTTCAGGAAAACATAAATTGTAAGATGTTTGGCATCATGTAGTTTTATGTTCATCAACCCCTGTTTGCATTTTTGGTTCATTGGATTTGGTCTTTAATGTTTTCCATGTTGGTCATGTTAACCAAGTTGAACCGGATGGCGGAAACACAAACACATAAACCAACCAAACAATCAAAGAAACCCGAGTGATGGATCGACATTTACAATGTGAATTTACACGATCTACCCAGACTAATTGACCTAACCGCCTTGTACTATATTCAAATCCACATAAAGATATGAAACACCCAAAAAAGGAAAATGAGAGAGTTAGTGTAACATTCGGTCCCTTGTGCTAACTAATCCTGTCCACTTTGTTTACAAGAAGCTCATATTTTGTTTTAGGTTGCTCAAGTGGAGACTTCCCTGTCAACCATACTGGAATTACTCCAACACAAACACGTTTAAATGTGGAATTAGTTAAACGTACTTGGGTGGAAGTAACTCCAAGATGGGTGACCTTCCGGGAAGTCTCCCCCGTAAAGGGAGAGTTCTTGTGGACAAAGGCGACAATATTAGTTGGTATGAAGGGTTAGAAGTTACAATTGGCAAAGATTTAACAAAGAGAGAAACTTTAATGATTAGTGTACTGTATCAACATCCTCAACAGCATCCCAATCACTTGATGATTCTTCACTTTAATGATTAGTGTACTATATATCAACATCCTCAACAGCATGCCAATCACTTGATGATTCTTCACTTTCTGACCGTCTTCCACGATACATTGAACGGCTAGCTTTTGAAGTTCCACTAACACGAACCCAGTCACTGTTTTCACTTGCAGAAGAAAACCTGCTACTTAGTGTTTGTTTAACTTCCTCATCTTCTACCTCGCTGAAATAAACATCATCCTCCCGGTTCTTGTTTTTTATCATATTCGTTGCATTATCGGTCTCATGTGAGGATTCGGTTTTGGTTCTATTTACCATACTACCCTTCTCATTGGGAGTATCCTCTGAAAAACCTGTGGCTATGGGTGTGTTCTTGTTTCTCAGTTTCTGCAGAAGTACCTCATGCATTTGAAGAATCTATAGCAGAACAAACGAGTCAATATTAAATATTAATAGAATCAAGATGCCATTTGAAGATATAATCTTACGTCTGGAGTTGATAGAAGCCGACAATCATCCTCGTTTAACCGTGGGACCAACAGAATAAAATAGATCATCCAAAACCGTTGTTCACTCATGAAACTGAGAATCGTGTGCCTCAAAGTAGTGAGATTTGGTACCAATTCTTGTATGGCGAAGGCGTGATCTTTCTGAACTGGGGACATATTGAAATCTGCATTAAGATACTCCAAATTTTAGTTTAAGTTTATCCCAAACTTACTGTTTAAAATTACATCTTCATCAATGAACTTAAACGATAGAGGCTCAAAGTTCATGGTAGTTATACACTATAAGTTGGTTTACAAGAATATGTTCGGTTTTGTGAAGTTCTGTTGAAAATTATCCTAAAAAATGGATGAAAAGGTTCAAAAAAATAAACGTGTCAGATGTACACTTTCAGACTGATATATTTCGTTGGTACTCAAGATAGTTCAATCGGCTAATTCAAAGAGAAGACAAGAACAAATATGCAAGTTTTGTTTTGAAAATCTGTACCGAAATTAGACTAAAGACCTTCCTTATATTGAGGACGAACCATCACAACATTTCAATTGATGGTTAACAATTATAACCGTCAACAGTTGGACAGTTATATCATTGGAAAGTCTGATGGACCAAATTGCACTCATCGATAGTAACTTTCTACTAATGACTACCACCGATAATTAGTTACTAACAACACTGGTTCCTTGGGGTATGAAATAAGAATAGTCTGAAACGAGCGTTCGCGCCGCACCTTCTTACCCGTATCAATGTTTATTCTTATTTCTCTTTAGATTTAGGTAAATCCCGATTAACCAAAATGGCCCGATGACACTAAAATCACCGACTAGTTTGATCATAGATTAGTTCAAGATTCATCACTTAACATAACCTGCATTTTATCTTCCATAGTATTAAATTGATCTGAATTTAACTGATATCATATTGCACTCCAAGAAACACACCAAATTGATGTTAACTAGTTAGGGTTTTGTAAACATGATTAAAATTGATTACAGTTGCAAAAAAGGAAAGAAATCACACCTTTGTTTTGTAAAGATAAGGGGAAATCAAACCAAAATTCAGGGCGAATTGAAACCTCTCGAACAAAATCAATAACGCCATCGGTAATCCCCACAACATCAATCTCTTTATCAAATCGGAGCAAATTCGAAGCGAATTTTGAAATTCCGGTCACCGCTTTCTTCGGTGATAGCAGAGAGAGGCCTGTCTTCAAGCTGTCCCCAATTTCAGCCAGATCGTTCTTTAAACCTTCGTAAGAAGACGGTGAAACGTCGCCGGAAACATCAGAGTGCAGCGGCACCGGCGGAGGAGAAGAAGATGATGAAGAAGGAGAATAAGGTTGTTGTGGCGGTGGAGCGAGAAACGAAGCAACGTTGTAAAGTTGCCGGCCGATGGTTTGTGTGATGACGGAGAAGTCTGGCTTAACGGCGGCGGTGGCGGTGGGGGAGTGAGGAGGGGGATTGTGATCGTCGGAGTTGACGGGATTGAGAGGAGAAAAGAAAGAATGTGACATGGTTAAAGGTTAGGGTTAGGATTTTGGGGAGGAGAAAGACGGCATGAATGGAGGTTGGGGACGATGATAGAAGGCTTTATCTGCGTGCCGTATTTATGCTTTCAACTCAAAACATTCATCTTTAATTCTTTATTGTTAAAAAGTAAAGTTTTCTAAAAAAAGTTTTTTTTAGAGGTGATATAAATGGCTTGGGTATTAAAAGTAGGCTTTTTTAATATATTGTTGCTAAGATTCTTAAAAAAAAAACTATTAGTTATATCTAAACCAATACGAAGTAGTGTGTTATCTAATCGTATCACCTATGAATACTCTTACTAACACACGTGTATGACTCATCAACGATACATTTAATTCTATATGAACATCACATTTAATTGTATCAACGACATATTTAATTCTCTTTGGCTTTCTATTTATGTGTAATAAAATATTTTATATATATGAAGTTAGGGGTAATAAATTGATATTAAGCACACTAATGATTTGATAAACAATTCAAAATCCTTGTTAAATGAAGGACTCGAATTACAAAAGTCACACTTTAACCGAGATCCTAGTTGCTAACCGTGAAGACAGACTAAATACAATATAAATTTCTTCGTATATTCTCGTATAGAGAGAGTACTCATGATGAAATAATTTATAGGAGGATACCAATTCACTCATAATAATGTCATTCAGTGCAAAGTGAAGTCGTACAATGTCAATGTAAAAGATAAACTTTTATAGAGGACTCACGTATATGGTTGACGACTTATTTTATAATGAATACTCGGTTTGGCATCACTGGTCTGTTAAAGATCGTGAGAACATACTCAACATGTTTTCTTAGTGTTGGATTGAAGTCTAAATACTTATGAGCATACATATTCTGCAACATGAGTCGATCTTTGCTTATGTAAATTCTACTTCGACATAAAGTATGCACTTCAGCTTTGAGTCTTCAAGCTTATATGTCAAACTCTTAAATATTCTTTGTAAATGAGTTACCAGCCTCTATTTGTTCATCTTGGGAGTTTGACATCTTTTTGTCAAAACTGAATCTCAAGTTTGAATACGGGTGATGATACAAAGTTACGCATCGAAGAACTCATTTTCAAATGTTTAGATCCGGTAGTTGATACTCCTAAGCTGGTTGGTCTTAAATCTCTGATGTATGAGTATCAATTTTAAGTCATCATTAAATCTACATTTGCTAAAATAGTTGGCGTCCGATGGTTTGTGTGATGACGGAGAAGTCTGGTTTAACAGCGTTGGTGGCGATGGGGGGAGAGAGGAGGGGGATTTTCACCGGTTGTTTGTTTTCAACTTGTTTTTAATTTCTATATTCGAAAACGTTTTTTATATTTAGAGGTGATATAATTGACTAGTCTATTAAAAGTATAGTGTAGTCTTGACTTGTAAGATTCTTTTTTTCTAAAAAAAACTCGTAGTTGTATCTAAAGGTGACTCTTGATGTATATATATCGGACCAAGGTAGTACGGAGAAATTATGTGAACCATATGAGAAAATACGTATAAAGAAGATCCTAAGCGAACATAAATACGTTCTATGTAGACTTGTAGTTTGTCTATGGATGCAAAGAACAGATCAAGTCATCATCCTCTTATTAACCAACAAGTTGAATAATGTAAGGTAACCCATCACAAAGTAGTGTGTTATCTAATCGTATCACCTGTAAATACTCTCAGTAACAGTTATGTATGACTCATCAACGACAAATTCAATTCTCTTTAGCTTTTTGTATATGTGTAATCAAATATATGATTATGATTATTTTAGTAATCAAATATTTTATCTGTATGAGTTAGGGGGTGTTAAAATTGATATTAAGCACGACAACATTTTGATACTCGATTGATATGATGAACATACTGAAGTTTACAATTTTAAATCCTTATTAAATGGAGAACTCAAATTTGAAAAGTCACACTGTAGTAAAGACCCTAGTTGCTAACCATGAACACACACTAAATACAACATAAACTTCTTTGCATATTCTCACATAGAGTACTCCTGATGAAACGATTTATAGGAGGGTACCAATTCACTGAGAATATTTTCATTCAGTGCAGAATGAAGTCGTACAGTGCCAGTGTAGAAGATAAATTTTTATAGACTGTTCACGTTATGGTTAACAACTCATTTGATATGAATAATCACCCGGTGAAGATCGTGAGAACATATCAATATGTTTTCTTAGTGCTAGATTGAAGTATGAATACTTATGAGCATAAATATTCAGATCTTGAGCCTGTATTTATTGGAAAAGACCTCAAAGGTTACATAAAACTTAAGTCTAGATCATCATAGATACTAATAAACAACTAGAAATCTTGAAAAATATATAAAAAAAATTATTAGCTATAATTTCAAAATCCATGTCACATTTTCATTTATTTCTCATACTACAAAAATATGACAAATATGTAACCATAATTTCCAACCAGAAATGCATTTTCAAGCCAAAAAGAAGTGTTGAGTGGACCAAAATACCCCCCTCCCTTGAATCTAAAGAAGGATGATTCTTAAAAGTAATAAAAAAATGGTATCTTAAATTACAAAGTTTGCAATAGTTAATCCCAAGAAAGCAATGAATCCAGCACAGGAAAAAGATAGATTAAGGGTATTTAAGGGAAAAAATGTTGGTCTAAAACATTACTAAATAAGCTAAATAATAAATAGCTAAGGTTAACAAATGGACTAGTTATTCTCATAACTGGTGAGAAGCTAGAGATTACAAATGATCTTTAACCATTATAATGCTAGATTCCGTTTTTACCCTTGCAAGTTATGCAAGTTTGAAACTTGCTTCACTAAACCATTCTATAAATGTAAGCGACTAGCATACTACATATGGCACCATATTTATTTATTTGGTAACCGTTACCCTGCTAATCAATGAGATAAGTACAAATGCAATTAAATTATTGTTGACAAAAATTCAACCAATGCTTAGAACTCTCAGAGAATGGGAATCAAGAATCCATAGGGTAATCATGATTAGAGTTGTCCAAATCTTTATGCATGTTGTACAACACTTCTCCACATTAATACTATACATTAGATTATAGGATGATATGAGTTTTTGAAGTATGTGTAAACCTAATAGAGCTTGAATTGAAACATTGTTCCATTGATAAATACATCTAAAACTTCAACATTTCAATTTTGAACCACCAAGCCACCAAAAACTTCCGGATTTATAAGATTTGGACTTGAATCGTGGACAAATATAAGAGTTGGATCTTTAACTATAAATGCATATCTTGACGTTTACATGCTACGATACAAAGTAGGAGGGACATGTCTTATCAAAATGATGGAACATGCCTTATCAAGATGTCGTAGTTCATTAGCCGTCATTAATGATCACACACTCCCTTACAAATACCTTTCACCAACCGTTAGGTACAATTTTTTTAAACGGCGAAAATATTATAAAAATAAAATCTAGCCAGAAGCTAGAAAATATAAAGGTACAGGTAGTTCAGCAACCAGGTTAACAAAAACTAAAGATACACCATTTGGGCCAAAGTTGCCTACTTTGTCTTGCGCCATCCTTTGACCATACTCTAACGTCGGATATGTTTCACAAGATTCATCTTCATGGCAACACTAACAATGTTCTCTATTTTCAAGGTTAGCTTTTTAAATTTAACACACTTACACCCATTTGCATAACACAACCCTAATCAACTCATTTTCACGTAAAATTTACGTCTTAAAATATAATTTTAATGCATGTACCCTTTACTTTCCTATTATGTTGGTCAATTACTAAAAAGAAAACCCACATTGCAGATTTATAGGTGGGAAATAGATTACCTATCTTAGGCTAAGGGGTGTACCTCCACGAAACTACAACGCGCCACATCATTTCCACACGGTTTCCACATATGGGGGGCCACGCTCGCCAACTTAGCCTCCGCGAGCTGTTTCCAAGGGGTATACCCCTCAGCCTTGCACCATCTCGTTCTATTCTCCACTTGTTTATTTCCCTCAAGAAACCTCAAACTTGGCTTGCAAAACACACACACACACACCCCTATCAAACTCTTCCTCTTCCAAGATCAAACAATTAAACCATTGGACCTTCAAAATAAAAAAAAGTGACCAAATCCAAAACAAAGGTACAACTTTCACAGTATAGAGTACAACTGGCTATAGCTTTATTCCTGAAGATTTGGTCGTTATAACTCCTGAAAACGATCCCAACCTCTGTATGATATCACTTTTTATGAACTTGCATACAAATAACAAGAAGAACACCATCACTGGTTGATTATTTTTTGAAAACTCCAAGTTTTACCAACGACTCACGAATGTCAGCAACACTAAACTGTTCGGGTGTCTGAATAATGTTAGGGCTGTCTGTGGGCCAGACGTCAGAAAGCGGGTAAATTCTGTTGGCATGAAGTTGGTCGCTAATATGATTACCGACTCCTTTAAGTATAAGGCTTTTATGAACACCACCAAGAAATCCCTCATAATCAGTGTCTCCACTTTCACCGATAAAAACCACCACTTTTGATAAGTCCATACCCCATCGGAGATATAGGTACCTGAAAACATATTATTGTATGGTAAAAATGTGCATCTAAGCAAGCATGACTGCACGAATGGTCGACCCGACCCATAACCAGTCCCGTGAGGCCTGGTGGTCCTAAAATAGACCTATTTAGTTATTGCATGGACCGGTAAAGGCCCAGTTATGAATCAAGGACCGGTTATAATGTTTTTATATAACCAGATAGAGAAATAAAAAAATGTAAAACATAGATTAGCACCTGAGGGCTTGGGAACGAGACGCTAATACTGGAATAACATTAATTTTCCTGCCATTTTGGCAATAAATAACGTGACAACGGAGAGCTTGGATTCTCATCATCTTCCTAAGCTCCTTTGCAGGCGGAACCTACACAATTGAAGTGAAATAAGATATATATGCTAAAGGGCGAACGGGTCAAAAAGGTTGAAAGTCGCCCAAATTATATTTTTGAAGACATCCAACTTGTTTTTTTAATCATAACTAACACGCAAAATTAGTTATTTAGTGTTTGTAGTCAACCAAACCCAGATTGACCCGTTCTGACATGTTACCCAACCCGCTAGACTAACATAGCATTTAGTTCGGGAACAAATGAAGTAATAGATGAACTTACCAGTGCTGGATTTTGAACATTAAAAGCATAACAATAGTTGGTAGAAACTGCTTCATCTTCTGTAACAACATGTTCTTCATTTTTATTCTGGGCCTTTTTGTCAATAATAGAAGAAGCCCACCTAACCAAAGTCTTCCTAAGCCCTTCACCACCCCACCGGTATTCAATATGAGAATGATAATAAAGATCAAACACAAACGGGTTATCTTCAGAATGAGAAGATGTGTAGTACAGATCAGCTCCACTATTGCAAATAAAAGCATCAAAA
Source organism: Smallanthus sonchifolius (assembly GCA_023525975.1). Taxonomy (NCBI): domain Eukaryota; kingdom Viridiplantae; phylum Streptophyta; class Magnoliopsida; order Asterales; family Asteraceae; genus Smallanthus; species Smallanthus sonchifolius. The sequence continues at coordinate 3,193,599 of CM042022.1, forward strand.
TCGGAAGGATTTAGCCCGTTTGAGACCATAAACGAATGAATTTCCGCCATCTGTAAAGATGTCGCCAATATAAATCCAGTTGACCCTTCGTTTTTCTCGTTTTCTACAGACTCAAAAATCTTTTTAACATTTACAAAAAGATTTTTGATATTATCGGCATCAACGGCAATTACATAAATATGATCTCTTCTTCTTAATGCAGGGAACTTAGCTTGTTGATCGGCTTTTTCTCCAGACACGGTCCTTTGTGCACCTTTTACAACATTACCCTTTGAATATGACATAACAGCGTTCTCTAATTTACTCTTTCTATCCTCAGACTCAACACCGTCCATTGAAAACTTTAAATTTAGAGATATATCCTGCATGTCTCTTAAAGAATCACCTGGTGATTCGGGTTCTGAATTTTCATCATCATCACTATCATTGCTTTTTAGCCACCCAGGGTGTCTTGGTTTGCAACTTGCAATCCGTGAAAGATAAGTTTTGCAGTGTTCGGTCCATGAAAATAAGTGAATGTTTCTCAACCCGTTTGATCTGCATTTTGACCAAAGTTGCTTATCTGCCACGAGTTTTAACAAGGCATCAGCAACGGATTGATAATCGTGAGGATCAATGAGTAAACCATTGTCAAGTACCTGCAAAGGTAACATGGTCATTTTGCAGGTTGATTTAATTGGATTATATAATGAATAAATGCAACTTACACGGTGTATATCTACAGGACCTCCATTTTTTGTGGCAACCATTGGTAGCCCATGAGCTGCAGCCTGTTCAATCAAAAATTAATAAATTTATGCTAATACTGTAACAACTTGGTAACTTAATTGTTAACAATAGAGGTGGCAATTTCGACCCGTTGACTTACGAATGGGCCAACTTGTGTTATGGTGCATCTCAATCGGGTAAAGGGTCAAATAAGAAAATAGCAAAAAGAGAACTAGACAAACAGATTAGAAGTTACTCAAAGTCTATTTTTAATACATACAACCTCCTAAATCGTTTTATTCAAAGATTTTGATTACTCTAGCAATAATACTTTTTTCGGTAATCATAATTAACAGATTTAGCGCATTAAAAGTTTATATAAAGTTCCAAAAAAGGAAGTAAGTGGATAGACCAGACCCAAAAAGCAACATGTATTAAACCGGACCCATGGTGGCCTGTTTACCAAAACCATCCATATTGCCAACTCTAGCTTATTAATCAGAAGATAACCTCGATCAAAGTGAGTCCGAATGGCTCTATGAAAGCTGGATTGATGAAAACACCCTGCCATGAGAAGTAAACAAGATTTATACGTCTCAAAATACATGCTTATCATACCATACCATATCTTTTAGACTTTTAATCTTGGTAACTTTACCTTAGTCTTTGCTGCTAAACGGTAGATGTCAGGAACCTCGTTCTGTTTATGATGTTTAGGATATGCCACTTGACCATAAAGATCATACTTATCAATCATTTTAATAATTGAAAGAAGCATGGAAGCACTGGTGCTTGACATCTCATCAATGTTATCACGGTTACCCATTATTAAAGTCTGTAAAATAAAACTGGAAGTTAAAACCAAAGAAGAAACCGATCAAATGTAATTGTTAAAAGAAAACACATGTTAGGGCCACTCGGACTTACAAGATTGGCAAGCTCCCGTAATGGACGACACTCCCCGAATGCTTTGACCAAAGTTGTAAGGTTTTTTTTCGGGTCGGGTCTAGCAAGGGCAAGTATCATAGGCTTGCGTGGGTTAGTAAAGAAACGCATTATCTGCATGACAATAAAGTTAAGAATCTAATGAGTTTTACACTTCCAAATAACTGCAAAGACTAAAAAAGAAAAAGAAAAAAACTACTATTCCAGACAGCAATGAGTAGAGGACTAGAGGTGCCGGTTTCAGCCCATTTACTTATGGATCTATTGATTAGAGTTGTGTTTTATATCAAATGGGTCAAATTAACCAAAAAATTAGCTAAAAGTGAAGAGGACAAATGGTTGAGAATTGTCAAGTCGATTTTTTTAATGATATTGTTTCTGAATAATAGAATATAGATAAAGTTCATCTTCTTGAAAAATATAAAAAGAGTGTTTGGGGGTCAATCCAACCCGACCCTACATCAACCCATCCTAAAACCAAATCAACCTGACCCGTTACCCAACCCGCCCATATTTCCAGCTCTAGCTATCAGAATTTGATGAGAAATGACATAAACCTCTGCCCAAATAGGTGGGTCTGGAGAAGCCTGGCGATCTTCTGTTCCATCTGTTTCACCATCCATATCGCCATCATGTGGAATGATATGATTAAACTCCATTCCAGGAGGAATTACCTGTCGGTAACTATAATTATTAATTCTGCACACACATGGCGTTATAATAGAGACAAAAAAGATGGTAAGTTTAGACACTTTTTTACAACGGTGACTAGAGTCAACTCAATGATAACAGGTTTTTCTAGTTGCAGCAGAATGATGAATCTTTCACAACAGTGAACAAATATACATAATTAGCACAAAAACTGCAGATTCCAACCCATTTACATATGAATGCGTCGATTCAGGTATGTTTTATCTCTTAATAGGTCAAACGGGTAGAATAAGAAAAGCTTATAGGAAACGGGTTTAAATTGGCCTAAAGTGTACTTTCAATGCACAAAATCTCCCATATCCATTACATTCAAAGAAATATATTATTACTGAAAAAGTATGATTATTGTAATCATAGTTGACACTTGACACATTAATTATTATAAAAGAAATAGAACAAGAAGTGCTTTAGGTCAACCCAACCCGCCAAGCCAATACCAAGACAACCAGTTTTGACCTGTAACCTGACCCCCCCAATTTGCCACTCTTACCAGAGGCACATAAGATCTATATAAAGAAAAGCATGTTTGGGAACTTACAACCATGCGAGGCATGAACCTGCCATAACAACTGACATTACGCCTGATCCTAGCCCGAAGCTTACGTTCTAGCACCGGGTCAAACCCGTTATACAACCGCCACTGTTCTTCAATTTCCTGTCTGGTGCTGGTTATAACCACCTCAGATGCATCAACAGTCAACTCCTCAGCCTCTATCCTACGCATTATTTTATACGTATCATTAATCTCATCTTTAGATAATCTCCCTTGTCTTAAAAGTTGTTCCAATTTATCTCGCCCTAATGAGTGGCCCGTAAAGAGCATGGGTACATTTAGGGCACCAGAAAGAAAAGCAGCTGAGTCACCAGCATCTGCGTAATGACCATGGATAGCAACAGGCCATACGGGCCGACCACCATTAACTTGCTCACCCAAAACTTTGGACATTTGGATTATGTGGCTAAGTGCACCATCAACAAATTCAGGGATGTGTGGCCATAAAAGCTCTTTGGGGATATATTTATCTTTTGGACCGAAAGGAATACGGATTATATATGCACCACTACTCTCGCCTATTTCATCTGTCAAACTGTCTGAATTATGTGGAGCGAGCATTTCCGTTGGTTCACCATAACTCCAGTCAACTTCAGGTGATGCTACTTGTCTAGTAAGTAAATCAACTCGGTAGACACCTGGCATTGAAGCTAAAGCCCGTGCAAGTTCCACAACGTACTTAACCTGGAATATGAGGAAAAAAAGGAAATTACTGTATTTTGTCAACAAGAAACCTAGGAAATACAATTTCTGAAGCGTTGTAAAATTGTAAATTCCATCAACATAAATGTACCTGACCGCCCGTATCAGAATCACGACCAAGCTCCATATTTTCACCACGTATTAGACCATGAAGACTGCAAGAAATTTAGTTTCAAGAGCTTATAAAGATTGTCAATAAACCATACTACAGGAAGTGCAAAATATAGAACATCGTTTTGAAACAATATGCTGACCACAATATTGCACTGATTACTGAAAATCTCAACTCTGAACATGGGTAACGCTTTTAGGGATCTATAACGGCTATAAATATAGGCTTCATAGGAAATTTTATTCAGATGTATTCGATGGGTTAGCAGTGATGCCGGTACGATGATATTTCTTTACATAAAATCACATGCCATATATTACCTATATTAACAAGAAGATTCCGTATTTTAAACAATTTCTAGGATCAAGATTCCGGAAATGTACAAGCACGTCTTTAATGATCGATGTGTAGTGGCATACCGTATTAATTTACAATAGAAACCATTCATGTTTTACACCTCACTTTCATCTAAAAATATAAATTCGAGAAATCGGTTTTCTTGGTTTTAGAAGCACGTTTTACCATTTTCGTGATAGGTTGTGATTGGTTCGTTGTTATTACAACATCAACTAGATATGCATATTTAACTTTCAGTGGGAACTAATGTTAACAAAGATACATCTTACCTTATTAGCATAAGGTACAACTTTTTCCCTTTTTGCTGATTAGCCCATGCTTCCATTGCATCTGTAGAGCTAATTCTAGGCAAACGATCTTTATGGTTATCACCATGAGCAGAAACGTCACTAACGATATCTCCTTTTTCCCCCTCTGATAAGTCTTCCGACATATCAGCCACGGCTTCCATGCTACCATTACGGGTCGGGGGGACGGTGTGTGCCAGTGCTGTGGGAGTGGTATGGGTTGCTGGTGTACCAATTGGCACAGGAAAGGAACCTGTTGGATAAGAAGAAACATAAGGGTTGGTAGGTGTAGAGGATGACTGGTCGGTAGGGTGAAGTGGAAAGGGAAATTTGGTTTCATGGAACCGAACATGACGGGCCATGTAAACGCGTTCGGAGACGGGGTCAAAACAGTGATAACCATGATGAGAAGTGCTATACCCAAGGAAAACACACGGTGTAGAGCGGAAATCCATTTTATGTGGGTTATAAGGACGGAGATATGGAAAGCATTGGCAGCCAAAGACACGAAGAAAGGAGAAATCAGGCGGGTGTTTGAACAAATGCTCAAAGGGAGATATTGTGGAGTTGGTGCGAGAGGCATGCGATTTATTAGGTAAACAGCAGTTTCAAAAGCATAATGCCAAAAACGTTGAGGGACGGAGGCCTGTGACATTAGTGTTAGACCAGTTTCAACAACGTGCCGATGACATCGCTCAACAATACCGTTCTGTTCGCTGGTATGGGGACAGGATTGACGATGAATAATGCCAAGTGAGGCAAAGAAGGAAGAAAGATTTCTGAATTCGCCTCCCCAATCAGACTGTACGGTTTTAAGTTTAGTAGAAAACTGTCGTTCAGCCATAGTCACAAATTGTTTAAAAATTGCAAAGACATCATATTTACGTTTCAAAGGAAACAACCACATAAATTTGGAGAAATGGTCAACACATAATAGAAAATAAGTGTGGCCATCAAAAGAATTCACAGGATACATCACAAAACACAAAATCCAAAACATGGGTACTTTTATAATCAGAAGATAATAAATGAAGTTTGGAAGAATTTCCAATTAAACATGGATTACAATGAAAATCAAAAGTTCTAGCAGAGACATGTAAATGATATTTATAAAGCATTGTCTTGAACAATTGGGAATGTGGATGTCCCAATCGTTGATGCCAGGTGGTTGTTGAAGCACGAGTTGTTGAAAAAGCAACCTTTGGAATCGGCTGGTTTATTGGAAGTTTGATAGAGTAGAGTCCACCGTCACTTGGACCCGTGAGGAGGGTAATGTGTGTAGACTTGTCCTTCACAGAAAAAAAGGTTGCATGAAATTCAAAGTAAACATGATTATCTTGACATAATTTTTGTACAAAAAGAAGGTTTCTTTTGAGATCAGGTACATGAAGGATATTGTTCAAGTAAAAGGTTTTGTTAGGGGAGGAAAATTTTTTTGAACCAATGTGTAAAATAGGGAGGGTCGTACCGTTACCAACATGCAGATTATCATCACCAAAGTAAGGCTCAGCGGAGTCAAAACCTGACAAATCTAATGCTGCATGGCCATTGGAACCTGTGTCTGGAAGCCAGTTGGTAGAAGCTTGTGAGCGATGGTCCGCATAATTAGCAGACGGCTGTCTTGACCGGATGGTGGATGGGTCTCTGTTTGGGCATTGAGATGGGACATGTCCTACCCCGCACCTGTTACAAGTTCCATACACAGTATTTTGATTAGATGCCCAACTAAACTGACCTGAATTTCGATTCCCCTGACTGCTATTGTAGTTGTTATTTCGACCACAACGGCCACCACGGCCTCCGGAGTAATGTGGTTGTCCGGGCCTGTTAGTATAAAAGGCCTGAGGCATGGAGTTTTGTGAGGAACCCGGGGCTGGTTGAAGTTGAAAACCTAAACGGGCAACAAGCTGTTGAATAGCTTGAACTGTGTCAGACGAGGCCAAAGGGGAATTTGCTGTTGTGGCAGCCGTGAATGCCTGGAAAGGGGCTGAGTCAACCGTTGGTTTTTGGATCAAAAATTCATGGTCTGCAAGTAGACCAGGAAATTCATTGAAGACTGTTGTGAATTGTCTGGCAAACAAGCTCTGTTTAATCCCGTTGTATTCTTCGCGGAGACCTGCAACAACAAGCATAACAATGTCCTTATCTGGCATAGGCTGGCCAATATTTGCCAGAGCATTGGCGTATTCCTGTGCCCTGGTTAGATAGGCAGCCGACGTCTCATCTCCTTTCATCTGGATCTTCAATAGTTGTGTCTTTAAAGTAAATTCTCTAGAGGAGGTGTGTGGGGCATATGCTCGTTCAAGACCTAGCCAAAGGTCACGTGATGTGACACCTTGAACATGTTGGAAGGAGGTTTCTGAGATGGTTGAGATGATTAACATTCGAACATGTGCATTATTACACAACCAAGCTGTATAATTCGGATTTGGTTGAATAACCGGTTCTGCTCCTTCCTTGTCCTTACCAGAAGAGGCGGGAGTCACAATAGTTGGTGGTGGATAGGAGATGCTTCCATCAACATAGGCGAAAAGACTATGTGTGATAAGAAAATGTTGTATCATGAGTTTCCAATGGCCATAATTTGTGGGTGATAGAGTAAAGCCAAACTTGTGGGAATTGTGTGATGTTTTCTCTGCAGTTGTGAAGGGTGTAAGTTGTTGATCAGCCATGAGAACGGATCGAGAGAAAAAAAAAAGAAAAAAAAAGATGAGGATGAGAGAGGGTGACGGCAGAGAAGGGGTACAGAACCCTAGGCACTGATACCAAGATAACCATGGTAAAGGATTGTATATTGATTGTGTAAATAATTGTAATACAATAGGGTCCTATATATAGATCTATACAAGCATCATTAGGGCCGGCTATTAGAGTCTAGGGCCGGGCCCATACTATACAAATATATCGACTAATAACTAGATATGCATATTTAACTTTCAATGGGAACTAATGTTAACAAAGATACATCTTACCTTATTAGCACAAGGTACAACTTTTTCCCTTTTTGCTGATTAGCCCATGCTTCCATTGCATCTGTAGAGCTAATTCTAGGCAAACGACCTTTATGGTTATCACCATGAGCAGAAACGTCACTAACGATATCTCCTTTTTCCCCCTCTGATAAGTCTTCTGACATATCAGCCACGGCTTCCCTTCGACCCCGTTCACGCTCAAGGCGGCGTTTGGTCATTCTTTGAGCTTCCTCGCTCTCAAGCTAACAAAAAAACCAAGAAAAATAACATATACATAATATTTTAATTGTATAAAACTACAAATTATGATTTCTACACACTTGTAGTAAGATAAGATGCAAACGTATGATGATTACATCAGCAGTCAAACATACAAAGCATATAGGAATTCATTAAAGACGCCGCCTTTGATTGAAGTACTCAATAATTTAAAGATCAACAACATGAATTTATACTTCATATCTATGTTTTAGGAAAAAAACACTTCTAATCAAGCCTTTTTCCATTTAAAGCAAAACAAATCATCAACACAACTTACAGAAAGTTACTATTTAACTTCCATTTATCTAAAAATTATAGATCACATATTTGTCAGAGATTCCTCATGAAACCTTCAGATTTCATATAAATGTTAATCAATCTACAGAATTTCAATTTATTCAAGAATTTTTTTTTATTTGAATAACTATAACAAATTTTCATTCAAATTAACTTCTTTTTTCCTCCTTTTTTTTCTGTATAAACCTAAAATTAAAAAGAAACTAACTATAATTATAATTTGAAGAAACCAAAACCTGCTCTTTCTGTCTAGATTATAGATACAAGTACAAAAATATTTTTTTTGTTTTGAGATGAATTTACAATTTTAATGACATATGAAAGGCTTAAATAAATAAAATATGTAACTTGAAATACTAAATTAATCATTTGGAATGAAAAAATACAAAAATAAAAAATTAAAAAAAATAAAATCCGATCCGACCGGTTCAAATTTAAGTGGTTCAACTACACACAATCAAACCGGTTATGTGTCCGGTTCTGAAAACACTTTTGAACACCTAAAACAAATCTCATTTAAATTAACCTTCTTCTTTCCCTTTTTTTTCTATAGAATCCTAAAACTAAAAAGAAATTAACTATAATTATAAATTGAAGAAATCAAAACCTGCTTTTTCTGTCTAGCCAAATTCCAAATCCTCCAACACATATTCTCAAGCCTAGTGTTCCTTTCCTGAGGACTCCTCGTCGCCTGTGCCTGTACACACACAACACCATTCCTCTTCAATTTTCCGATCAAATTGAAACAAAAAAAACAGAGCAACAGATTCGATTCGTTTAATTCAAGTTAAATCAACCTAAATCGATACAGAAAATCAGATAAACCTAACAGATTAACTAAAAAACCACTCACCTTCACCCAAGACCGATGTAGATCCGTCTCATCAAATCCGATAACGTTATCGACGAAGTAGCGAGTAGGACTGAAGCGTCCTCGTTCACGGAGCAGCAGCGATGATTTAGCATCGTCGAGTCCAGGTCCTACATCCAGAATTGCTTCCAAGTAACTGTTTATCCAGTCGTTTCCCGCCATTGTGGCGACTTTCTGCTCTCCGGCGGCCTCTGTGAGTGTAGTGTGTGTGTGTGAATTTGTGACGGTGTTGCAACGTGATGAGATTGAATATGAGGGACACGATCTGATGAAAGAAACAGAAAGAGAGGGCTGGGATATAGGGGGATGTGTTTCTATTTATTTATTTATTATTATTATTATTTTATTTATTTATTTATTTATCTACTATTTTATTATTTATTATGGGGATGTGTTAAATTCTTTTATGTGATATATCAATGTGTCATAACTTTTTTTCTTTTTAGAACTGATCAATGTGTCATAACTCATAACATGTAAGTTGGTTGCAGATGGATGACTAGGATGGTTACTATAATATCCATCATTTAACTACTGGGCTTTGGCCTAGTGGTTGCGGCGATGAAGACTCAACCTGTCCACGCAGGTTCGAGTCCGAGCCACCCCGGGTTTTAGTCCGGAGTGCGTTACGCTAACGGGTTTTGGCCCGTGTAGCGACGCAACTGTTGTCAAGTGGCAGCAGGCTCCATGGTTTCCCGGTGATAGCCTTAGCCTCTCGTTCTGAACCCGCGGGCCCGGTTCAGACAACGTAGTGGTCAGGTTGAGAGGTAGGATCTCCGATTTGGAGATGTAACCGACACTAAAAAATGAAAGTTACCTATCAAAAAAAAAATAATAATATCCATCATTTAAATAATTAAATGCTATGGTGTTCAAAAGAATAAAGATTATTGGATTTTGATAATCTCATTTTTTATCTATTGGTCAATAATAATCTTAACTGATAATATTTTTATCATCAGTCCCTACTTTTAAACTATTTTCTTACATTGGACCCTCCGTTAAAAAAACTTAACATCGTTAGATTTTATATGACGTGGACATCATCAAACCGCCAGAAAGTCGAGCCAAGCTAGCAGTGGTCTCGTGCTGGGTTTTGAAATTGGCTCTGGTGGTGTATAACTGGTCTGGTTTTTTCAGCAAGTCCAAACAGAGACAACTGTGGTGTTTAACGAGGCCAGTTAAACACCATCAGAGCCAATTTCAAAACCCACCACGAGACCACTGCTAGCTTGGCTCGACTTTCCGGTGGTTTGCAGATGTCCACGTCATATAAAATCTAACGGCGTTAAGTTTTTTAACGGGGGGTCCAATGTAAGAAAATAGTTTGAAAGTAGGGACCGGTGGTAAGAATATTCTTAGTTGGGATTATTATTAGCCAATTGCTAAAATGTGGGATTATTAAAATCCAATGATCCAAAGAATAATAATAATAATTAAATGTTATACTTTAAGTATGTGTTTAATTAATTAAATTAAATATTCAGGTTTTGGGTTGGTCATTTTAACCTGTTTTGAAAAACAGGTTGTATTCGAGTTGACCCGTTTAATAAACGGGTCGGGTTCGGGTTGGCCTGTTAACCCGTTTAGGTTTCAAAATAATTTTTATTTGTTTTATTTTTCTCATTCTAGAAACGATCGTTCAATTAGTTTTATATTTAGTGTTTATCATAAAAGAACTGATTTATACCAAAACTTTTCTTTTTTTCTTTTCCATATATAGATGTTCAATCACTTTTCGGTTTACCTTAATGAATTAGATATTGGATTTAGTAGTTTATGATTTTGATTTAGATAATGGGTTAAACGGGTCAGGTTCAGGTTGACCCAAATTTATGTGTATCGAGGTTATGTTGAAATTTTTTACACAAATAAGAATATGGGTCGTGTTCGAGTTGCATAATTCAACTCGTCAACCCAACACCATTAACACCCCTAGTTTTAGTTTAACCTCATCATGTAACGGTTAATCAAATTCATCAAGTGATCTATTCGGTCAGCCATTTTTTTTTAAGAAATTAATAGTGTGAAATAATTTTTTCGTGTTAAATCAAGTTGTAAACGAATTTGTGAGTACTTCTAAGGGGCTGTTTGGTACTCTTTTAATGATTCCGTTAAGATGCTTACCTCTTAATCGGTCAGAGGTAAGGGTGTTTGTTTCGCTGAAAACCCACATCTTAATGGTTCTGCAAGGCTTTTAATGGTTCAATTATAAAACCATGCTGAACCATTCAGAGCTCTTAATGGTTCAGATTTTGCCAAACAGCCCCTAAGTATGAATTCAAGTCAGATATTAGAGTAAAGTGTCATTTTCGTCCCTGTGGTTTGGTCATTTTAGCCACTTTCATAAAAAAAAATTAGTTTTTTCGTCCCTGACTTTTCAAAATCTAGCAATTTTCATCCACCTAACTAACTCCGTCTACTTTTTAACGTTAAATCAGGGGTCGGTTTGAAATTCATAGGTTAAAATCTAACCAAATTGCCCCTGATTTAACCAAAATTGCCCTTGATTTAACATTAAAATGTAAGCGGCGTTAGTCAGGTGGATGAAAATGGCTAGATTCTGAAAAAGTTAGAGACAAAAAAGCTAAAAAAAAAGTTTTTTGATGAAAGTGGTTAAAATGGCCAAAGCACAAGAATGAAAATGACATTTTACTCCGGATATTATCTGTTTATTTTTTATTTATATTTATAGTTAAATTATATATAACGTAATATGTATTGTTTAGTGAATACAAGTTTTATATGCAATTGTTTTTATATGCATTTTACAAGTTTGAGTTCGAGTTAGTTATTTAATGATGAATTAAATGTATTAGCTTATAATAAATACAGTATAAGTATATAATAAGAGAAATGTTTAAATACAAAGGCCTTTTAATATACAAAGTGTAAATAGAATTATGAACTATTGATCTAGAAAATCAAGGGTTAAGATAAATGATGTAGTAAACTTGTTTTTAAGGGTAAAAACAGTCTGGAGAGGTAAAATTGGATAGCCTACATTTGTTAACTTTTTTCAAGTTTTCCTATTTTTTTTAAAACACGTACAACTTTTTTATACAATATTTTTTTTTTTAAATTACACCATAAAAACAAATATTTTATTCTCTTTAATTTAAGTATAGTGTTGCTATATTTTTAATATAAAAAACCGATTTTTTAAAGAAAATGTCGATGTATTGTGCGTATAACATGCGTGATTATTCGTATAACAAGTGTGATTATCACCGAACGTTATTAATCATATAACATGCGTAATTATTTGTATAAAATCGTTGTTATCATTTTAAAACATGTGTTATTATTATTTTAGAATAATCAGTAATATTACTAATCATACAACATGCATGATTATTCTTATACATGTGTTATTATCATTTTAGAAGAAAAAAAACGTTTTTATAAAACCTTCGTTATTATTATATAACTTGCGTAATGAAGATACACTAGTCAAATGTGACATTCTGATTAGTGGATCCACAGGGTAATGAGGTGGGTAAGATAGGAATGAGCTCCGGACTGGGACACTAGTCCTGCAAAATGAACAACGTCGTTAGCCTCGTTACAGGGAAGGGGTTTTCCCTGTAACCACCCTCCGGCGTGAGAGTAAGTATTTGTTTCTAAGAAGGATATAGTGAGTAGGGTTGATACAAGATACCTGTTTTCTGAAGGCAAGGCCCTGTATTTATAGCCGAAGGATGATGATCTGGCAGGTGTGTGATTGGGTGCACATCGTCATCAGGAATATCCTTGTGGTCCCCCGTGCGACAACTGTTAATGGTGTCGGCTTTGTCTTATCTGGTAGGACCACTTGTGTGCATGAGAATTGTCTCCCTGCTCCTGACATTCCTGGAATGGCAGCATGGTCCCCCCTACCGTACGCTCAGGTGCCTTTTGTATGAATGTGAGGTACTGTTGATTTGTCCTTATGTGGGAGATGATCCTTATGGAGGAAGTCTCCTCCCATTGCGCGAGTCAACGGTGCGCGTCTGTGGGTTCCGCGAGGACCCTACGTCATCACGTAATTATTATTACGTTGACGAATTTACATCTCGTCCTAGGGATACATGTCTCGTCCTGATGGCTTCACATGCTAAATACCATATGTACAATAACCGGTCTTTATATAATAAATACTTCTTCACACGAAAGTCTGTATATGTGCCCTTTTTTTTCTTTTTGCAAAATCGTGATAAGTTGGTAAGATTATTTTAATTTACATACTTTATCAATTTATTTTGTTAAAAAGATATAACAATATTTTATTATCAATAATAAGCATATCTTTCTAGACAAAGATGCATTGTTGCATTCGGTACGGAAATATCACTTTTCGATTTAGCTTATGAAATTGAAAATGACAACTGCTTTGAAGTATATTTGAGTGGCCGAGTGGGGGCACATTCACCCACTTAATAAGTTTAATTTAATTTCAATCATACTCGCAATAAATTCATTTTATGAGGATCAATTTTTAAACTTATCATTTTGTATTTAATTTTTTGGATATCTTTATAACCTACAAAAATCACAACTATCAATCTCTCTATCTCACTGTAACATTCTAGACAAATCCACATCGGCTGTGGACAGAAAAAATGTTGGATTCATAAGAAATGTCTCGCCTCAAATACCAATAACGCATTTTTGGGCTTAATGGTAGTGGATGAGAGGAGAAATCCACAGTTAATCGTGCTTGAGTGAGCGTAATCCAGTGATGAGTGACCCCTGAAAAGTTTTCACCCGGGCAACAAAAAATAAATCCGTGAGCTCCTAATGAGTAAATCGAGCAATATTGTTGATAAAAGAGGCCAAATCTTATACTCACTGTGTCACTAATTGTACACTATCCAAGTAATGGCATACTCAACAGAGGAGATTAAATATATTATCTCGTATATGCCTCACATATGTAGTAGATTTATAATATATAATTATAATATAGTATTTTCAAGCCTGGCACCAGGTCGGGTTGGGCGACGGGTACGAATCAAAACATGTTCCGGTTAAATTTGGATCGGTCAAAATGCATGTTGTAAAAAAAAATTGTTTGGTTCAAGTCAAAAACGCGCTCTGACCAAAATAGGATCACCAGGGTCGTTTTAGAGGGGAAAATATGTATCAAAACAACTTTACTCAATATATTGCTTTTATGGCGACCCGTGGCGACGGAAATTGCTGCAGCGATGGTGTCGGCGGTGGGCGAGGGGGCGGCGGTTAGGGGTGGAGACGAACTGAGTCGCTGTGAGTTGTGATCTACTCGTGATCGGCTCGCTAAAACTCGAATCGGGCTGAGCTTAAGCATGCTCGAGCTTACATTAGAGCTCATTTAATAAACGAGCTCAAACCCGAAGTTCACATACCGAGTGTTACTAGGTTCGCGAGCCTATTATTTATATAATTTTTATTTATATATTAAATATATATATTTGCATAATAATTATTATCATATATAAATTTATGATAAAATAATTAAATAACATCTATTAGGTTATATATAAAAATATACATTAATAAATATAAATTCATACGAAGAAAATAAATAAATAATAAACGAGTCGAGCTCGAGCTTGAAAAACTGCTGACGAGACAAGTTCAAGCTTTAAAAAATAGAGTTTTAAACGAATCAAGCTCAAGTTTGAGCTCTCTTAAGTTAAACAAGCCAAGTTTTAGCTCTACTCAATTCATTTAAACTCCTGGCGGTGGTGGTGGCAGTGGGTGAGGGTGGCGACGGTGGGGGGGGGGGTAAAGGGGGCGATGACAACACGGTTGTTGGTGAAGCTCGTCTCTGTATGGACCCATTTTAAGTTAAAATGTTTTATAATAGTGACCCAAATTAACCTTTTATAATAGTTGTCGAGTTATAATATAGTTGTCGACTTATACTATACTATATAGTATAAATATATAATACAGATGTAATATGTGTGACACATAATAACTTATCTAAACTCCATACATAAATATTGTTTATTCAACAAGTCTTAAGGAAAAAAAAACTCCCTTGTGTTACATTTCACATTATGAGTAAGTTAATAACTTATAATTTTAATTTAGAGTCAACTTTGTTTTTGGCTTCTCTGGCTTGATTAAAATAATGGTTTTGGTTCATTAGAGCAAGGGGTATACTCAAGTGATGGAAAAGTGCATGCCACGTGGCGCCACGTCACTCCCTTCATTATCACATCACTCATCATTTGGCAAAGAAAATACCCAAGTGATTAAGGTGGTGTGATAATTAAATGTTTTTTTTAATATTTATTTAAATAATAAAACATAATAAAATTAAACCTAAATAATATTTCATTAATAATTAAAATTACATAATTAAAATTACATTACTAAAAAAAATTACATTACTAAAAAAAACTTACCTAATGATTTAAATTTTCGTAAACATACTCAATCAAGCCCGCCTTTAGTGCGTTATGAATTTCTTGATTGCGTATTTCTTGTCGGTTTACTCGCTTTTGTTTTTCATCAATTTCTTCGTGCGTAGGCTCCTCCTCATTTGAGTTGTATTGACAAATTGTCACTCCTTGATCCTCTAAAATCATATTATGCAAAATCACACAAGCATACATAATGTTCTGAATTTTGCTTTGAGACCAAGATCGAGTTGGCCATTCAATTATGTGTCACTTATTCTTCAAGAGACCGAACGCTCGTTCGGTATCTTTTCTTGTCGCCTCATGAGCCTTTTTATAATTATTACGTTTAATACCTTCTTGACACGTAAGAGACTTGACAATTGTAGCATATTCTGGATATATTCCATCGGCTAGATAATACCCACGCTTGTAATGAGATCCTCTAAGTTCAAACAATGAGTCGGGTGCGGTTCCATTGATAATATCGTCGAATATAGGCGATTGATTAAGAACATTAATGTCATTGTTCGCACCGGCAATGTCAAAGAATGCATGCCAAAACTATAGATCATTTGAAGCCACAGCTGACCTCGCCACGCATTGGGGCAGTTTTTCTAATCCCAATGCGTGCAATCGATGCTACCGAGTATCCCGACAAATCCGTGTTTAGCTTCACGAAAAGCATATAATTGTTGAATATCGCTAGCCGACGGTTTACGTAAATATCTCTTACTATACAATAGAATTATAGCTTTATAAAACTTGTAAATACATGACATGATCGTTCGTTCTGACATCTTCATGTAATCGTCAAACGAATCACTAACGGTGTCATACGCCATTTGACGAATCCCGGACGTACACTTTTGAATGGAGGTCAAACCAACCCGACCTCTCGCGTCAACCCGTTGACGGAACCAAGCACGTCTCTCTCGAGATCATTATTAATTCTTATAAATAATTTCCGACTCATTTGAAACCGGGTATTAAATTGCTCCTCCCCGTACAGACACCATTCGTCAAAGTAAATTTTGAGTAAAAGTGCGTTAGCAGCCGTCGGGTCACGGTTGAGATGTGCACTTCATTTTAATGGTCTTGAGGACGATTCCGCTTCTTGCCGCCACATAACCGCCGCCGATACGAAAACGTCGAACGCCATTTGCCTGGCTTCTTCTCTTGAAGAAGACATTTTAGTAGTATAAAGATTTGTGTAGTATAGGAGATGAGGTAAAATGTAAATGTTTTTTTGTGTTAAATAGGAGATGAGATAATGGAAATTAAATAAAAAAAACTTATTTTTATTTTGAAAACTAGCCGTTGAACGGCTATTTCTTCTCCATCTCCCCCGTGAAAAAAACCACGCGACCAGATCACGGCCCCCCTTCACGCGACAAGGGGGCGGTGTTCCTTCGTTTTCACGGCGTGAAAAGGCATGCCACCTCAGACCACATCGTGAAGTGGGGGGGGTATACCCCTTGCTCTTAGTATCAATTTGACTTTTTGCTCTATGTGGTTACCTAGTTGTCTCAATCGGATCTTTGGCACTAACTCCGTTAGTTTTTTTCTGTTAAAAGTAAGGGTAGTTTAGTCTTTTCACATATAAGACTACTTATGTAATATACTCAATTTAATAGGGACTAGTTGTGTAATTGAATTAAATTTATAATCTACCCACCTCCACCCTTCCCCCTCCTCTTGCCACCACCTCCTACGACCAGCACCTTCCCATCATCATTATCTAACCAGCACCACTATCATCGACCATCATCATCAACCACCCTTACCCTTCCAAATCATCGAAACCACCCAAACCAGTGCCATCGGCCACCCAAATATGTCCAAAACCATAGGAGAAAGGGGTTTAGAGGAGATCAACACAGTCCTCTCACCCACAAATTAGGGTTTCTAATGTAAACAAATTCCACTCGGACTCATAGGAGATCAAGAAACATGGTTTTTAGGGGTGGTTACCCTCCTCTGTTCAAATCAAAGTTTCATTTTGACTTTACCCGGTCAAAATTCGTCTTCGTGGCTAAAGATTCTCTTCAGATTCCAACAACCCCTTTGTTATGTTCGATCAGTTTGTTGAACACCACCCCTTCAATTTCAGATATGGAAGTGTCAGTGGAGAGAGGGGGAGAGAGAGAGAGAGAGAGAGAGAACATACCATCGACAGAGAGGGGAGAAGGCCATCTGCCGAAAAAAAAGGAACGCAATGAGGGTGGGGGTAGCCGGAAAACACAATCGATGAGGCTGGCGGCGATGGTTTAGGTCTCCAGGCCGTGAATCCATGGTGAATCTGATGTTGCGGGTCTCGATGTCACGAAGCAGTGGTGGTGGAGGAGGATATTCGTGGCGATGACAAGGAGGTCGCTTTGTGGTGGTGGCGGTGGTGCTTCCCGAAAGTGAAGGAGTGGTGGCCAATGATGGCAATAGTGATGGTGGTGGTGGTGAGTGGTTACGATTTTGTTATGTGGGTGGCTGGTGGCGGCAGGGGGAGGCAGAGGGGGAGGGGATTTGAAGTTGTAGGGTTTTTGTTTTCCGGAAGACAAAGACTTGGTTTTTGTTTTATGTAATTTACACAAATGGTCTCTGTATTAATTTAAGAAAATAACACAATTAGTCCTTATTAGTAAAAAGATTAAAATACCCTTATCTTTAACAGTAAAAACTAACTGAGATAGTGTCAACGATCTGATTGAGACAATTAGGTAACCACATGGAGTAAAAAAGTAAAATTAAAACTAATGCATCAAAACCGTTATTTTAACAAAACCATCGAAACCAAAAACGAAGTTTACTCTATTATTTAAATATCATAAAATGATCTTTATAGAAAAAATTAATTAAATATGAAATATAATATTCTTCTTTTGATGCCATTGAAAGACAATGTCATACCCTCAAAACCTATCCATGTGTTAAGGTACGTTAAGACAAGAAAATGGATAGGCAAGTGTTACATCATGTCATAATATCTTGTTTCTGTACCTCTGAAACTTTATCTTATTTTTTTTGTTTTTATATAAAAAAACTTTCCTCCAATGTTAAAAGGTTTTAATAGTGCAGAAACAATTTTTAATAAAAAAACCACAAACAAATATATGATATAAGTGGCCAAGTGGGCCTTGAGTAAAATATTACAACTAAGATGTTTTATAACCAGTTAAAACCAATCAAATAGTACAAAACGAAGCGATTGTTAGATTTGAGATTTATACGGTTTAAGGTTTGTAAATCGGGTTTAACAGTTTTTATACACAATTTGGAAGTTGTAGCCAACTGTTTACCTTTTTTTAAATAATATATAAACATATATACAAAAACTGTCTTTATTATTTTTAAAATTTAATCCAAACTAATGACTTTAGAAAAAATAAAATTTGTTTCGAGCCATCAAACCGAACCCTTTTCCCAGTACAACTGATTTGGTTTGCGTTTCTTGATACCGTAGTCAACGATTCAACCCGGTTTTTTTTTGTCAAACCCGGCCAACTCGTACTACTACAGACCCTTGAGAGTTAACATTTGTGCATACTATTGAGACTGATAACTTGAGCTAAATGATGCATAGAAACCATTATACCAAAAAGTGAAGGGGTGAATATTGTTAGGCTAATCGGTTTGTTCACGAGTCACGGGTCGCAAGTCATAGAGCTGGATATGGGTCATAGAAAATTTATTTGGTCACGTGTTTTTTTATGGTTTATTAGAGCCTATGTAGTGGGTTAGCTCATGGGTCATGTTTACTATGGACGTACCCTCCTAATTGGACTAGATCCTAATATGTTTGGCTCAATCCAGGTGAGCCCAGTCTTGGTAGGCTCAAGGCAAAGATGGCCCATTAGAGTTAGACCCACATGCACCCTGTAAATAGGTGTCTCTCCTCCAAAAGAATCAGGTTACTCTCTCTCTAGATCAAACCTGCTTAACACACACACTTTATGAGGCCCCGACTGACTTGAGCGTCGGAGTGCCCTCGGAGCTACGGCTCCCGGGCCCTCTAACGAGCGTTTTCTGGTGACTGCAGATCTGAGAGGAATCACCCGACTCCACTGATGATCCGAGATGTGGTTGTCTTCTCCTTCTCGTTGAAGCATCTAACCCTAAATCCACCATGGCCGGAATTTGCTTCTTCATTTACTAAATTGTAGGAGTGGTTTTATCTACTTGTTAGTCTACGTTTTTTCTATTTAAGTCTTTAGTTTCCTGCCGAATTGAAAGTTCTTAACAATAAAAAAAAAGGTTTTCTGTGTGTGTGAAATTGGGGATGAACCAACAAATATTGGCCGGTTGGCTTAAAATTGAATCATCGTTCCGTTGATAAATGGTTATTAATAGAAGTTTTATATTTTTGTTGAAAAATTAAGGCGATCAATAAAATTCGGTATTCAAAGGGAAGAAGCATAATCGAGAAAGCTTAATGTGTTCTTTAAATTTACCATCGTATTCAACTTTGTTAAAAGCATGATTAGCTCTGCCTTTGAACCACTCATCGTCTCTTAATTAGGGTGTAAACAAATTAAGCCGACTCGTAAGCTACTCGAGATCGGCTCGATAAAAACACAAATCGAGGCGAGCTTAAACGAGTTCAAACCTAAAAACAAACTTGTTTTATTAACGAGCCCGAGCTCGAGGTGGCTTGTGAGCTTAAATGATGTAGTTGTTTATATAATTTTTATTTCATATATTTAAATATATATTTATATAATAATAATAATAATATATACAAAACTTTGATAAAAAAATAACTAAATCATAAATATTGTGGTATATATAAAAATTATAATTAAAATATATAAAATAATTATATATTTATATAAATAAGTTTTTTAATAAATAATAAATGAGCCGAGCTCGAGCTTAAGAAACTACTCCTGAGCAGAGTTCGTGCTTTAGAAATAGAGCTCGAGCCTAATCAAGTTCGGGCTTAACTCTCATGCCAAGAAGGGAGTAGTGTTTCACGCCTCTCACCAAAATCACTCCCCCTTCTCTTGTATCACTATTCTTGCTACAATCACTTACTATACCTATATTTCACATATTTTTTTCCAAGTATATTTATCTAATCACACAAATTTTGTACAACTTATGGTTTTATAACTCATAAGCCCCTTAGCATGGCTAATTCACCTTTACATCTATCTTTCGATAAGTTTATAAACTCAATTTGACCACATATTTTCAATCCAAAGTGACTTTTTGTTATCAATTTAATCAAAAATAATTTTTTGAAAAATTCAAATTCATTATGAACTATTTCGTTTTGGGGTCAATTAGACTGAGTTCGCTAAATGAAACTATCATATAGCCTTAATGTTGAAAAAGAGTAACCATCGAAGAGAAACAGTGAATTCATTCTGGATTTGGATGGTTTTAAAGTCAAGGACCTGAGACAATTATCTCAAGTTAAACGGGCGTCTTTTGGTGACGATAACTCCTTTTTTTTCTCGGTCTGATCAAAAGTAAAGAAATAAAAAACAGGATGCATGGGATGGAAATCAACGGGTCTTGGTGTAACAACTCGAAACTCATCAAGAAAGAAGCTCACTGAAGAGGTTGGGTCACAAATAGCCCAAAGGAGGCCCACTCCCATCTAGAAGCCCAAGCTCATTAGGGTTAGCTCCCCCCACTCCTCTATAAATAGAGGATCTACCATCAAATGAAAGGGAGTTATTTCTGTCTCTAGCTCACACCACTATACACACATACTTATCTTGAGGCCCCGACTTGACTTGAGCGTCAGAGTGCCCTCGGGGCTAGAGCTCGACGACCGGAGAGGAACGAACCGAGTCTGTGGATGAACCGAGATGGGGCTGTCTTTCTCTTATCTGTGGGAACATACACCTGAAGCCCGACGCTCCGATATGTGTTTCTTCATTGGCGCCATCCGTGGGACACGACAACAGCCACATCTCGTTTTTTTCTGCACTCCAGACTTCATATATGTGCTCGTTGAGACAGTCAACGCCAGATCTGGCACTACTTGAGCCTGCATGCGTGGTTTCCATACGGAAAACCCTTAGATCCACCCTTGAGGGAGCTTCAGACACCTTTTCTAATTTTGTACTCCCAGATGCGGGTATTACAAGCTATTTTCGTGGTTTTCTGGAAGGCGAGGTACGTTATTACTACCCACAGGCCCGCAAACCAGGTACGCTTTACCACTATTTTACTTTCAGTTATGTTTGGGTGGCGTCGGACAACACACCGGGCTCCGCGGCCACTCACGCCAGCTCCGCTTCATTCGCGCGCCACATACCTACTTCGGTTCCGCGAGCGGCGCACCTAGCCAGCCCCTGCGTGCGCCATTTCTTGCCTCATCCGATCCGCATATTCAACGCGAAGCCTGAACCCACCGCGCGAACAAAGCTTGGCGACCTTCCTTTGGCCCGTGTGCTGCCGCATACTCATTACACTGCGCAGCCAGCACTAACCCATTTGCCTCAGACCTGATTGTACACACGTATGCGGGCAAAAATACTTAGACGGCTCTCAAGTGGGCGAAGTGCAAATACTTAGACGGCTCTCAAGTGGGTGAAGTGCAAAGTGCGCCATCAAAATGCCACATTACGCCCATTAGATAACACTTGTTGACGAGGGTTCCTCTTTATATGCCCCTCAAAGATTTGTCTCCCCACCTATGTGGGACTAGTTTGCATCACCCATTTTTACCCAGAAGGAAGCCATTTTTTCAGCTCCAAACAGCACCAAACGCCCAACTTTGAGCACCCATATCTCAATCGTTGTATCTCGGTTTTGAGCGTCGTTTGTTTCGTAGCGAAACCCTAACATGATAGAGCTCAAACCCAAAAAAATACAAGGAAATCAGCCTCGCCTAGACACATTTATTGCTGCCCAAAGTTGGCAAAAACTCATTTTGCAACTTAGTGAAAAAGCTCATTTTTCACCCCAAAATTCAAACTGCCAACATTTATAGTAACTTTCCAAGTGCAGCTCCAACTACCAAACCACCATCGAAAGACTTTTACCCCGATACCATAGTGTAACACCCCGTAGGGGGCGCCACCCGCGCACTTATTTTATGCAACATACATTTTTATGAGTTTATGTTCAATGATTGTCTATGCTTGATATTTAAATTCAATGCTACTAACATTATTTAGCAGCAATGAACTGGGGGACTAGCACGGTGTGACACCATTACAACCAACAACGGTTAATGTGCTTTTGACGATCCCTTTTTAACACCTCGAACGTCCGCCTATGTCAAGCGGGCCCTACATACTTTTGGATAATCATCCCAAGGACGAGGTTTCAGTCCAAAGACTTTATCAAGTTTGAAATATGATTATGATTTGGAGCTGTAATTCATAAACGAAATCAACAGAGTAAAATAATATACGTTGGTTGTCTTTTCTGGTTGTTGCTTAGTATACATTTTACCTTCACATTAGAATTAATTTGTTGATGTTCTTTATTTCTACTCAATCTGTGAAAAAGAATTGTTCATATTAGGTTTATTTGGGTGTAACAAGAGCTACATCTTTTGTAACTTCACGCAAGACTATATAGGCATCTTTTATAAGGTTATTTAGCAACAACTTTTGTAAAACTATTAATACATGTAAGCTTGAAAAAACAGGTAAACCAATACACTAGCCACTATGTAAATCAGAATATATATAAGGTTAAAAAACCAGTTTTGTTGTACAACCACACCTTAACAGCATAAAACACCTCAACATAAACAAAAGAGAACTGAAAGTAACCACGTCGCAACGCGCGGGTCACTTTCCTAGTTTTAATCAAATGTAAGATCGTGATAAAAAATTACAAATATAACATTAACTAACAGTTATTAAAATGGGGAGGTCTTAAGTTCAAGTTCCACTTGTGACAAAAAAGGGGGTCCAGGTTGGGCCAGGGGTTTTTCTCACCTATGGTGGGTTTCCTCCTGAGGGAGGTGGCGATGATAGGGTGAGTCAGTGGCCCGTCAGTGATGCAAATTGTTGTTAAAAAAAAACTAACAGTTATTAACCCTATATAAAAGGAATTGGGATGTACAGTGCTTATCTTTTGATTGGGCCGACATCCACGTGACAAACTACTATTGGTTTAGTTTTTGTTTTTTTTTTCTAAAAACACACACCCTGAAGTCGTTATATAAAATTTACTCCATCTTGAAAACAAAATAGTGGCTGGTTGGGATGGTTTCAGGCCTACACCTTGAAGCGCTGCCCTTGCTTCCCCTTTGACCCAGGTTCGATTCCCTAGATGACCTGCCAATTTTATTTTTTTGGTCTTTTTCCCCCGGTTTACTTAATATTTTTTTTACTATTTTTGCATTTAATTAAGATCGAGTTGGGTTTAGTTTATTCTTACATTTTTATGCCTTATGTTTTTCGATTACGCGTTTTGATATTTTATGCCTTGGGTTCCTCCAACACGTGTTTAGGTATTTGGTATCGTGGATGACTTCCCGCCCAACGTGCGGGATCACACCCTCTAGTTAGTACTTTAAACCCTAAAAAATGGAAATATATTTTATTGAACTTGGATTATTTAATCTTTTGAATGAAGAAACTATGGTCAATATTATTGAATCATTGCTTATCCATTGTTTAATTATTTTAAAGTAAAATATAACATTATAGTCTGCTAGAATTCAACTAAACTTACTAATTTTGAAGCACTTGGATTTAACAATCTAAAGATAATAAGATAATTGTCAATTAACATCAACCACTATTTTAAACCAATTACTTATATTGTATAACATATAAACATTGTTTAGTTCTAAAGAAATTACTTATTTTATATCCATATCCAAACATTTTAGTTGTTTTTTTCTAAATAAAATGACAAGAGTAACCAAAACAAGTTTTGACCAAATCTAACTACAATCCAAAAAGGGATAATTACCAAAATAGACATTGACTGGGTCAAAGTTACCAAAATAGACATTTAGCCGGCGGATTGAAGGCTAAGCCGGCGAAACGCAGGCTAAGCCTTTGTTATTGTATTAGAAAAAATCAATACACATTGATCGCTCAATTTTGTTTTATTAGTATTAGAGAAAGACATTATTTACTTATTAGCAGCTTCGACAGTTTTGTATCAAACAACGACCCTGTCTCTTTATATCTTATTCACAAGTGATTCCAACCACTACAATACAAACGAAACTTCTTGCAAAGTCACTATTCTAATTAATCAAGCAATAATCACCAGAGTATTTACGTAATGGTACACTTATAAAACTTGTATCTTCATATTATTTTATGATTTCTTAGTCATTAAATAAAGAATTCCTTCATGAGCATACATCATACAAGTAGTTATTAAAATCTACCAAGTTATTAAGATCTTTCAGCGAGATTAAACTAATTTCTCATATAAATATATGTGTATATATATAATTTTGAAAATTACATATAAAAATGTGTGTGTATATGTATATAAGTTTAAAAAATTACATATAAAAATTCTAATCCGATTAATCGCTAGTCGGTATCACCATCTGACTAGCGCCTAGCGATTTTTACAATACCGATACATATTAACCATTTCCACATACAAGTAGGTTACATTTTACATAATCATACAACTATACAAGACATCTTTAGGCATAAACCATTTCAACTAACTATCATGATTACACAATTAAACCCCATCCTTCCAATGGTAAGATGAATTTGTTCGGGTAAATGTTCCTATCGAGTGATACTTGATGGCTATTTGTTGACTTCCTATAGTCAAATTAGCCAAAGATATGAAGTTTTGTGCATAATCATTTGTCATATGGTGAATCTCATTGCCTTATCATTCACACACACTATAATTATACTTGTACAAGTGTTGGGATTCATATGATCCCAATTTAATACTAATTAAGAAATACAAACCTTTTGGTTATTTGCCTGTTGACCCGTTAAAAAAATTCCAAACTTGTATGATTCGTCTTGTTTGTTAAACTTTCTCGACACTTCAAACATATCTTTATATAGATAACCCAACCTCATTCAAATAAACTTATTAAATCCTAACTTAAGACCTAATAGCTATGATTCATAGATTCTAGTACTTTATAGACACCATTTGTGATGTTCTTAAATTCTTAAACACCATATTTAGATAAATTTATGGATTTTGAGGTTTTAGGTTAAATTTTCACCAAAACACCCAGTTACTTAGTTTTTTAATTCTTAACATAGAATTGAAATTAATGACTTCTAATGGTTTCTATTCATCAAGTATGATAGATTCTAAGTTAAAAATTCATTCAAAACTCATAAAGTTACTAATATTCATCAATTTAGAGTTATATACTTATATGGCATAGGATTTGCTTACAAATAATGAAGAATTTGTTATTTCAGTCTAAAAAAATTATTAGCAAACCTCTTATAACCAAAATCTTTAACTCCAATTTAAAAGTAGCTCTTTTACGAAGATACGTGACATCTTCTATACTTAATAAATAAGTAATTAGTTATGTCAGGTGTCATAATTCTGTGAGCTAAAGGTTTTTTTTCTTACTTATTTTTTTTCATTACTAACTATTTAATATTTCCTAAATCTTCATTACTCTTTAATATTTCATTTATTAATTCTCAAATCTCCGTTACTATTTAATATTACCCTTATAGTTTCTAAATTTTCATTACTAACTATTTAATATTTTTTTTTTATTCAGCATGTGTAAAACACAAGTCTCTAACCTAGTTTATATATAATCCATGTTATTGAATTAGTTTATGCAACTTAACCACTTCAATCCCTCAAGCTTGATGCAACACCCCTTTTAATCCCTTAAGTTAACAATTTCTCACCTTTTAACTATAAAATTGAATGATTTTGATTTTTTAAGTCAAAGTTAAAGAATTGGTACAACTAATGAATTCTAGCATATCATAAGGGAATACTTTTATTATAACAATTAAAAAATCGGGATGTTATAATATTGAACTAATTTATTTTACTTTTACTTTATTAATATGAGAACTAATTTTAATTTTATTTATTTTTTATATATCTGAATTAAAAGAAACAGCTTCGTATATAGTTACCATAGAGAAACGATGTATAAGGCTATCGATTTGAGTGTGTACCATTGATTATAGAATCTCTATCAAATTTGGAGACGTCATAAATTGGTATAAGTTTGTGATGGTTGCAAAATTCTTATACTAATTCAACAATGGAAAATAATAACCGAGTATGTAATTGATGTTAGATATAATTGATAATATATTTTTAAAAGGTTCTAAATAAATAACTTGATTATAAAATCGTCAAAATAACAATCCAATTTTCTTATAGGTATTGTTAAATCTAAATGATAAATAATTTTTATATACAATAATAATATAATTTTCTTTTCTTTCTTAAGTTGGTCCATATAGTCTCAAGAAACACTAAAAGTAATTGCAACTTTTTTTATAATGTGGTTTATTTGATCTTTAATAAAAGGTTTTACACTATAATTATTCAAAAATAAAATAAAATATCACATTATGGTCTACTACAATTCAAGTAAACTTACTAGTTTTAAACCAGTTGGATTAAACAATATAAAGATAAGATAACTGTCAATTAACATCAATCATACTTTAACATATAAAATATCTTTAATGCTAAAGAAATTACTTCTATTAAATCCATACCCAATCATTTTAACTGTTTTTTTTTAATAAAATTACTAAAATAAATTGACCAAATCTAGCTACAACTCCAAAAATGATGACCGCCAATGTGAACACCCAAAAGAAAACATACCAAATTCAATACACGCTCATTTTTGTTCTCATGACCCATGAGTCATGAGTATGACATTATTTAGTTGGGCATATTTATGATCGTCTCAGGTTCTTCCAGCCACAACAAACGAATGTTCTTGCAGAGTCACTGTTCTAATCAATCATTTTTCAAAGGTTTGACCTTTATGTTGACCTAAATTGAATTTGTATCTTGATGGCATGTTGTTGTAGTTCTTGATGTTTTATGATATGGGTTTTAGTTGATGATTGAAATAGTTGATTGGGTTGGATGAATTCATTCTTTTGATGGGGAAATTGGGGTTAGTTTGCAAATCTTGAAAGGGGTATTAAAGAATCAATTTAGGTCGTGTTGATGTCAAATTTTGTAACTTTATTGTATATTTGGGGACAGTTCAAAAGGTTTTAACTTTTAATTAGGTTTTGCTTGGTTCTTGTTTAATCACATGGGTTTGTTTCATATGTGGATGTGATCCATTTAATTTGGTGGGATAGGATCAAATCTTGGAACTTTTAGGTTTCTTGAAATAGCAAAGCTAAATCAAGAAACTCTGTTCTTGTTTATTTTTTTTATTATTATTTTTGAGCTTCCAAGTGATTTCCATAAAGATTCTTTTGCACCTGCAACTCACATCTAAGATGTATAATTTAAGTTTTCTGATTCTGTAATTAGGTTTCCAAAGACTTCTGGTTGACTTCATTTGTGATGGTGGCATAATTTCATAGTGTGAACAGGACAGCACCATGATTCTTGATCCTAATTTCATAGTGTGAACAGGACAACACCATGATTCTTGATCCAAGATATCAAAGATATTAAAAAAATTACCACTTTCCCATCAAGATGCACTCATTTCCATTGAACCAATAAACAATCTTTATAAATTTGCCGTCCCCAAAAAGAAAGAAAGTCACAAGAAGAATCGACACTCGTCTAGCTTTGATCAGTTTTAACTTGCTGAATTTAACAATGATCTCCAAAAAAGATCTGAATTATATAAGCTGCAAGTTTTGGTATTGTGTTTTCTACTGTTGATTGCAATTGCTGATCATATTCACCTTCAGATTGTTGCATTCAGAGGATGATCTTCTTTCTGGTATTTAATCTTTATTATTATTATTTTCATTTTTATGGGTACAAAGTTGGATTTATATGCTTAGTTGTGTTATTGTGCAGATGCTTTATATTTTGATGGTGGGAGGAGATTTTTGCGCGATTTAGTTAAGATAGAAACTTGAAAATCTGTGTTTAGAACAAAATATACAGCCATGGCTGCACCTGGACTCTTGCTTATATGTTGCAGTTTTCTTTGCCATTGTTTTCGGTCTAGAAGGAAAGATAAAGATGATCCGGTTCTTGTTAAGGAGTCAAATGCAAGTGAGTAGAATCATGATATTCTGAATTATTTTAATTGTCGTCAAAACATTAAACCTAGTTCACTTTACAATGTGTTCTGTTTGCCGCCTAGGGGTGTTAAACGGGCTGTGTTTACGGGTTGGCAGGTCAAACCTGACATGAGCCCGACAATCGTGTTAGACACACGAACTCAAACACAACTCGCCTATTCACAGGTTGACACGACTTTTTTGACCAGGAATTTTTTTTTTTTTTTTAACTTTTTGCATATTACTACTCAAATTATAAATTCACACTTAAAAGTTAAAAACACAAATGTCTATAAAACAATTTAAACTACACAACCCCACACCCATTTCTCTTTTAACTTTTGACATTAAGTATCTGACCAATTTAAGCTTAACTTAAAATGCCCCATAAAGTCAAACATTGCAGTAACTGACTAGTGAATGTCTTTTTTTATGCATTTGATTTTGTAGTGGATTCTGCTCCGTCTGTAGAAATGAATCCTGTACCTGGAAATATTCCTGCAAGTCCACTACGGATTCCAGCCAGCCCACTACGGGCCCCAGTGAGCCCACTTCGGGTCCCACCTAGTCCGGGTAGATTCTCGATGTCACCAAAACTTGATAGGATTGGTTCGGTTCATTTGACTATGAGACAAGTTGAAAGAGCTACTCAAAATTTTTCACCATCATTGAAACTAGGCGAAGGAGGATTTGGGACCGTTTATAAAGCCCAATTGCAAGATGGTCAAATGGTTGCCATAAAACGAGCAAGCAAGGTAATGATCTTAGTTTGTGTAGTTTGGTTATATATCTTTGTTCCAATACATTTGACTTTTTTTGGTCAAACTGACCTATTTTCACATTGGTAAAAAAGTGATTTTTGTTTTTGCTTTGAAAATTCTTAAACTTCATACTTGATAGCTCTGCTATGTGATCTAATCCCCTATAATTATTTACTTCTAAATCTAATCTTTTTGTATCAATTTTGAATCCTAAACATTGATCTGTTGAATACAAAAATCCAAATGTCACATAAAGTTGTAGACATTTAAAGTTTCATCTTCCATGCAGGAACACTCTGATGCTCTAAGAAGTGAATTTAGAAGTGAGATCGAGTTGCTTGCAAAGATCGAGCATCGGAATTTAGTTAAATTGCTTGGTTATGTTGATAAAGGAAACGACCGTATTATTATTACAGAGTATGTGCCTAATGGTACACTTAGAGAACATTTAGATGGTAAGATCATCATATATGCAACATCATATGGTATTTCAATTATTATATTAATAATAATTATTACAATAATAATAATAATTCTGTTATTTCTTTTCTTAGGTGTTCATGGAAGTTGCTTAGATTTCAGTCAACGGCTCGAGATTTCCATCGACATTGCTCATGGCTTAACATACCTTCATTTATACGCAGGTGAAGCCCGTTTCCTTTCAGTTTTTTTAAAGGGGTGTTTGGATATGCGTTTTGGAATATATCCACACGCCCCCTAATTAGTTTATCGCACGAAAAGTGATGTATATTCTTTCGGGCTTATATCATAGATAAGACGAGCCAACTTAGCGAGCCCAAATGGGCTCATTTGATTACTC
This sequence comes from Smallanthus sonchifolius, assembly GCA_023525975.1. Lineage (NCBI taxonomy): Eukaryota > Viridiplantae > Streptophyta > Magnoliopsida > Asterales > Asteraceae > Smallanthus > Smallanthus sonchifolius. The sequence goes on from CM042022.1 coordinate 3,223,457, forward strand.
AAGTCGGGTTTGCGCTAGAATTTATGTTGCCTGGCCCGAATAGTTATTCACTTATTTTTTTTATTTTTTTTCAACAGAAAAACAAATCATCCACAGAGATGTGAAATCATCCAACATTCTTCTTACGGATAGGATGCGGGCTAAAGTAGCTGATTTTGGATTTGCACGGCTCGGGGATACCGAGCCCGGTAAAACCCATGTTTTGACCAAAGTCAAAGGGACAGTCGGGTACCTTGACCCGGAGTATATGAGAACCTATAAACTCACCCCTAAAAGTGATGTGTATTCTTTCGGGGTTCTACTCATAGAAATTCTTACGGGCCGTCGGCCCGTTGATTCAAGGCGCTCAATGGATGAAAAGGTCACTATTAGATGGGTAAGTTTCTATCCCACTGCATAAACATGGTATACATTTGACATTACTAGTAGCACCTTCTTTATTTAGAAAGTACTACTATACTAGGGGTGTAAACGGGCCAAGCAGAGCCCGAGCTCGGCTCATTACTGATTTTTTAACTCATGCGTGTCTCGTTTATTATTTATTAAATATTTTCTTTTTTTAGTTATATATAAATATAATTATGCATATATATATATATAATATTATTTAGTTATTTATAACATAATTTTATATGTAATAATATGAGTTGAGTACACGGATGGTCCCTGTGGTACATCCAAATTTTAGATTTGGTCCGTAAGTTTGAAAAATCCGTAAGTTTGAAAAATTACACTATCAGTCCCCAAATTATGCATAAGCGTAACATGTTTGGTCACTGGAGTGGATGACAGTTAACGTTTTTTGTTAAATATTTTGAAAATGACTAAAATACCCCTAGATTAAAAAAATAAAAAAATAGAAATTAAAAAACCTATATTTATACCCCTATTTCTCAGGCGGCACCACCACTTTTTTTTCAAACCTATTTTTTTAATTTTTTGTTTTTTAATCTAGTGGTATTTTGGTCAGTTTCAAAAATATTTAACAAAAAAGTTAACTGTCATCCACTCCAAGGATCAAACATGTTACGTTTATGCATAATTTGAGACTGTCAGTGTAATTTTTCAAACTTAGGGATCAAATCCAAAATTTGGACATACCACATACTATCTGTGTACTTCACTCTAATAATATTTATTACATAAAATTATTATAATTATATAAATAATAGGCTTGTTTAGGCTCGGTATGAGAAGATTGGTCTCCTATCGGGCCTATAGCATTGACACATTGTCTGTTTTCGCAGGCTTTTGGGAAATACAACAATGGTGAAACGATGGATTTAGTGGACCCACAAATGAGGGAAGCCGTGGACAAGAAAATCTTCAAGAAGATGCTGAATTTGGCTTTTCAATGCGCGGCCCCCACTCGAGCTGATCGACCCGAGATGAAGTCTGTTGCAGAGCAATTATGGGCGATTCGAGTGAAGTATCTCAAACGTGTAGGAAGAGAGTGATTGAAGTTTCTTATATTGTAGATCTGTAAACTTGATTCTCAGTTTAGGTAATGCTTGTTTTGATGGGTTGTACCATGCAGTGAGTTTGCATGACCTAATTGTACGGTAGAGTACAAGTGTCTAATGCGTATTTTATCGGTTTAATTTACCATATTGCCCTTGTACCAAAAGGTTCAAAACTTATTTTACTAGGTTAATTTCTTAACAAATTGTTATTATTTTTTTATGAAAAATCTCTATGTTCTCATATTATATAATCATATTTAATACATCAATTATTTATAAATTAAAATATATATATATAAGTAAACAAACAGGCAGATGAAATTTTGATTCAAATGGAAAGCAACCATGAGTACCATCATACACATGTTATATGTCCTTCAAACCCATTATTCTACATTCCAAAGGTATTTAAATACTACCTTCAAACTTCTTATTTTCGCATAGAAAGCTAATAACTGAACCGAAAGCTTCGAATATAGCGATATGTCTAGATACCATCATTTCATGGATGTCACAAATAGGAACTACCAGGACGTCCAGGAGGATCGAGTGGGAGAGTAACTATGCAAGACGCGTATCTTCATCTTCATAAAGTGCTTAGTTCTAGAGTCGGGACGGTTGTGTGCAGATAATTCTTTTTCAGTTTCCTTCTTCGAAGACTCTTATTCCTACAAAATGTGAATAGTGTCGGGTTTTAGACCATTCATGTTTTTAAGTACTAGAGGTGGCAATTTAGACCGGTTTATGTACAAATGGGTCAATTTGGGTTATGTTTATATATCTAACGGGTCAAATGAACTGCGCTAAAAGATTTAACCAAAAACAAAACAGTTTGAGCAGGTCACACAGGTTGGAAATCGCTGTACATGTATTCAAATATATAAAACCTTTTAAATCACTTTATTAAAAAAAGTTAAGATTATTATTGTTATCATATAGTTTTGTAAGCATACTTAACACATTAATTAATCGTAGACTTAAAGAAACAATAAAAAGTGTTTGTGAGCGTGTGTTTTATTCATTATCTCAAGTGTATAAGTGTAGAAAACGGAGAGTTTAACAGGAAATGAAAAACAGAGAGACATGGTTACAATCTTTTACAGAAATGGTAACTATAATATAGAAAAAAAAAGTCACCTTGATGCAAGACCTTCTTGGTTCCCACCATCTCCAACGGTTATGTAAACTAGAGCTGATTTGTCTGGCACGGGAAAACTTATTCCACCCGTTATGTTGTAGTGTATGTTTGAGATCCGGTACTGAAATTGCATATTTATAAGGACTAGAAGCCAACAAGCAGTAGAAATGTTTTATGATGCAGTAACAGTGTTGCTTAAAACCTATATTTACTTGTATGACTTCACGGCCCATTAACTTTATTTTTTATTGTAAAACGTTTCTTAATGTGTTATGTACATGAGCAGAGGAAGAACATGGGCGGGTCGGTTCAGGTTGGGCCAACTCAACAGATATTTTCCACTTTTATACATCATTATTGTGTTATATATGGTTAGAAAAATTATATTATTACACTAATTTACCTTTTCTAAATAAAGTGATGTAGGAAATTTATGCAGTTGGATACACTTCGGACCACTTTCGACCCGTTTCTTTTGAGTTATTTTTTTACGAATAGGTTGATTCAGGTTAGGTTTAATCTCAAACGATTCAAATGGGTCGAATCAAAAGAATTATCTAAAAGGAGAACGTCACACATGTTGAAAATCGCCTAAACTCTAGTTTAAGGCATAAAGCCGCTTAAGTTGTTTTATTAAATTATTTAGAATTCTAGATTATTATCGCTATTCTTTTTTCTTTTTTTTTGTTATCATAATAACAAATCCATTTATGAAAAAAATAGACAAAAAAGTGTTAGCATGTCAGCCCAACCCAACTACCACTAAAAACTCCAATGTTTTTGTCCGGACCCAATTTGACCCTTATCCAACCTGCCCAACTTGCTACCTCTAAACGTAGGTTATAGTTTCTCGACATTGTATTATGTCACAAACCATTCTACACACCTCTAGCCCAGTTTTTTTAGCGGAATTGTTTTCTTTCAAGTTCATATATTAAGAAGATATAAAGGAAGGTGACAAACCGATCTTTCATAAGCATGAACATGCCCAGCAAAGATCACATCAACTTTGTACTGAACAAACCAACTCTCAAATGCAGATCGCATGCTTTCACCCTCCATGTAGTGAGCACTATTACTGTTGTATATAGGAGTGTGCATAATAACAATAAGCCAAGGTGTTTTCTTCCTGTCCACTTTTTTTAATTCTGCTTCCAGCCATTCGTACTGAGGTGTATATTTTACTGTCAGAAAGTAAATATGTAAGCTATCAGACACAAGTAATAATAGTCATATCTATATGCTAATTTATAATGGTCACTTCCTAATGCAGAAAGAAAAAGGTAACCAACTTTGAGCTGTTTTTTGGATATTACACTTTGTTTGCACCCACAAAAGGCTCAAACTTTAAAAACATAATTTGACCCGGTTAACAGTCAAAATGATGATATGGCAGTTGACATGGCAGGTAACTTTGACCATGTTGACTTTTTTCTGACTGGCATCTGGAAACCAGTTAGCTTGGAAAACTACCCAAAATGAGAACTTTTTGAAAGTTGTGAGTGCAAAAAAAGTGTAATATGCAAAATAGAAATAAGCCCAAAGTTAGATACCACTTCTATGCAACTCGCCCAATATAAAAACAAGGTGAGAAGGAAAATTACCGAATGGAGAATAACTGGATAGCACAATTATATGAGCGGATGCACGTCTGACAGCATACCAAAGAGGACTACTGCTTTCACTGGCTGCGTAGGGAGTGGGGTATCTATAAAGATATTGTTTGAAAGGTACAACTTCATTCTGGACATAGAAATGAAAAAAGAAAATATTATCAATCAAAGGAAGGTATGAGATGATGTCATCTAATGAAATGAAATAAGCATGTGTTAAGGAAACAATAGATCATAAATTGTCATTTAATGAATCCTTGATAAGAAGAAAAATGTAGTAATTGTACTTGTATCAGTTCGAACACTTACCATATATGGCATATACTCTATCTCATGATTTCCTACTGTCCATATCCATGGTTGATATGCTTGAATTTTTTCAACAAAACGACCATATGTATCCCAGCGTACACCCATATCATGATATGTATACCTATCAGCATAAGATAGATCTCCAACATGCAACACAGTTTGCGCTTCACTCTCAATGTAATGTTCAAGAGTTGACAAAGAATTAAATGTTTGACCCAAGTCACCTAAAACAATAATCATTAATTATTCCACAAAAAAAATCTGATAACGTTTTCATCAAAACAAATACAAAAATTGAAGTGACTCGCCTATAATTCCAAATTTGTAAGAAGCATTTGGATCAATTTTAGGAGGCGTTTGAAACCAAAATGACCGGGCAGAATCACCATCTCCAATCTCATAAAAGTACTTGGTATCATACTAACAACAAGACACACGTGTTAGTTATGGAACAGATCTTTTAAGTGACTCAGAAAAACTAGACCATAAATAGATGTTAATGAGTTAACAAACATATACCTCAAGGTCACTGACAAGGCACTGGTGAATATAGCCAGATGTGTAGTTGTAAAACGTATAGTTTTTCACCGTCCCTTCTGCAGTAAAATCATATGTTTTCTCTGATTTTCCATATCTTACTTGGTTTGACCCTGGTTCAATAGGTGTCACCCATATTATAATTACAGCTTTGCCATCATAATCTCCTTGAGTGATGTGTACCTACAGAATGAGAAAATGAAATAGCAACTAAACTAAAAAGCAGTAAAATTGTAAATGCATTATTGAATACAGACTGCTAGCATGAAGACTGGCTAAACAAGTATTTGCATCATCACATATAAATTTTGTGACACGTACTTCTGTTGAGAATGTGAAAGAAAAGAATATGTATAATTTATAGCCCTTCACTTGCCTCTGGCTTTCCTTATATCATACCTTTTTTTCTGAACGGCGAACATTGAATGTTGTGACGTCGCACCCCCCGTCACATGGGAGAGCCTCGTCTAACTCCGGCCAATATGTTGTCTTAACCTGGCCCACTTGGCGTCAGAGTTGGAGATCATCCAAGGAAAAAATCCCACCCAATACGGCCCCTTCCGGGCTTGAGGGAGAGCCGAGGCTCGAACCCTGGATCGGTGTGGGTAAAACCCAGGTGCATCAGCCTAAGAGCTAGGCCTCATTTGCATGCCGCAGAAACTAATGGGGAGGGCAGGGATCGAACCTGGGTCACAAGGAACACCAGGTCTCTCCCTTACCACTCCACCACCAGCTCATTGGCCCTTATATCATACCTAAGCTAGCCTTTTTCGTAAAAGGGAGGACTTACTTAACTCAATCAACCCAATGCCAAAAAATAATAAAAAAAACTATAACCTCAGAAGCTTACCTGCTCAGGTGCATTATAACCACTGGGAATCTCAAAAACTTCATTATCAAGGGGAATGTCAACTGATGGCCACTCTGAACGGATGAAACTGCTTGTAACACCGGCATAGACACTATTCACAAAGCTGAATAAAACATATCCAATAACCGCAAGCTTAGGTATAACGGGTCCCATTTTCTTATCTTTCAAGATGATCATATATAAATCAGCCACAATCCCCAAACACTATAAACTGCAAACAAAGAAAAAAATGTCCTGAGTTTGGCATAAGTTACAGACAAAATTACACAATAGAACACATACACATCCACCTTTGAAAGTTTTCTTATAAAAAATTGATTATTCAGTAAATGTTCTTGATCGCTCGTAGTCTACCTCAGAGAGCCGAAAGCTTGTATCAAAATATATAGCCCAATACTGTCTAGCTTACTTTTGGCTCTTTTCCACCAATACCAACAAGAATTCTATACTACCTCCTCTTTTCATCTAAATGAACATCAGTTTTGTCTTAAGGTTCCCTTTTTCATCTTCTAACCAAGAGTACATCTATTTGTCTTAATAAGAACTGTTATGTTTTAAGCAAATAAACTACATGCCTAACCCCACTTTACATAGAGTGACACTAACTTTAAGTACAGCCAATCAAAAAAGTAATTTGTTTCCGGAAGCAATTTCATCTCAATTTATGTAAAATTCCTAATTGGATAAGAGCTTTATCCCCAAACAAATTATGATGATACCATCACTATACTTGCACCCTAATTTTGGATTTGCAATACTTTAAATCTATATATCTAGTGAGCTTCTCATTTTGCATCAAATACATATCTATCGCGATCACAATTCACACACATATTGATTGTGTGATCTCTGATGCTCAAACAATAAGATTATCTAGTCAAAATCATGTATCAATGATAATTATCTAGTCACAATTCACACACATATTGAATGTGTGATCTCCGATGCTCAAACATATTGACTGTGTGATCTCTGATACTCAAACAATTATGAGTTTATCCTGTATCAATTATAATTATCGCAATCACAATTCACACACACATATTAACTGTATGATTTATGATGCTCAAACAATGAGATTATCTAGTCAAAATCCTCAATTAGCATCAATTGCATATCTATGAGATATAAAATATCATTCAGTCTAATTTGCAATGAGAAACACTTACGGATCAACATTATCGTTAAGTATGAACATTCAATCTTAACCATCGCACGGTGTAGATTCATATTCTATCAGAATCAACTCCAAAAACAGTTAAAATCAACTGCATGTGTAAATTAATGGAGTTTAAAAGCTATTGACTGACCTCGGATTCAATGGAGAGATCAACAGGTACTCAATTCATTGGAGGATGGAGTTGGTAGGTAGAATCGTGAATGATGATTGTGGTTTAAATTAGCATTACAGTGGGTCACTAGGTCTAACGTACGCATGTTTTAAACCGCAAACGCACAAATCCATTTGATGTAGACGGACTAAATATTTACGAAAACTAACAGCTTTGAGTATTAAATATTTAAATTAAAATATTTAAATTTTATGTTTTCAATTTTATAAAAGTTTAGGTTTTTAGTCTTTCGTTAATTTTTCTTTTAAGTTTAGATAAAATGATTAAAATACCTTAATTTTTTTGTTGGGATTTCATCATCGTTGATTGATTTTGTGAAGGGTATTTTAGTCATTTCACTCTAATTTAACAAAAAAAATTAACGAAAGTTAGTCTTATTACCCAAACTCATTACAAAATTGAAAGCATAAAACTTAAATCTGTTACTTTAAAATTTAGTATCCAAACATGTTACTTCTTAAAAACCACACGGACTATATGTATTTTATTGATTATATCCTTCATTTATAAATAAAAATAAACGAATAAAGTTGTAATTGTAAAGATATTGGATTGTTAGTGGAGTATGATTTGATTATTTTATTATGATTTTAGTTGAAATAGACATACGTGTGCGGTCATATGTTTGGCCAAATGAAAACAACAAATTTGTTAATTGGATAAGATAAAATAATTGTAATGAAACTTTACTCACATATAATATATTATTTATAAAAAATATAAAATATAAAAATGGGTTTTAAATACGATGGTTATTTCAGTTATTCATACATATATAACCATAAACTAAATCATAAATTAGGTTATAACCAAACAATCAATTTATAAGTTGATTCGGTTATCTTATTTCATTATTTTTCCAGTTATTTGGTTTTTCTGCTCATTCCTAATAACGAGCCCTCGTTTCAACAAACACTCCTATTATTTGTGTTCTTACTTCTGTTCTTATCCCAATTATGGCCGCATGGCGACCCATTTTGCACATTATTCGTAAAATATATAATATATGATTTCTAGTAATAATGCACCATGTAGCAACATAAAAAAAGGATAGAAAGTCATCATAAAAGTTACAAATTACATCTGTTTTTCTTTTGGAATTATTACACATAAAGAGTTTGGATTCATCTCTTATTCGTTTTCGAATCTAAGTTGGGTTCAAAAATTCGACCTCATATAAAGTGAGACAATTAAGGCTGTAAATGAACCGAATGTACATGACAACGTCTTTTATGTTTGTTTTATATAATAAATGAATGACCATAAATAGCATTTTTTTTGTTTATGTAATTAAATAAATGAACACAAACACATGTTTCTTTCGTTTCTAGACATTCGTGAACCTTTGTTTATGTTAACATTTATATTATACATTTGTGTGTTCGTATATGTTTGTTGAACAAATGTATTAGTGAACTAACACGAACAACTTCATTAAAGACGATAAAATTTGTTTGTTTAGATGTTCACAGGGGCGGACTTGCATATGGCCGAGGGGGTTCACCGGAACTCCCGAGTTTTGAAATTGTAATAGAAAACTATATAGAAAATATAAAGTGAACCCTTTAAAAAATATAGAGTGAACCCCTTCAAAAAGTTGAAAACTGATCAAGATCAGATTTTTTATATGTGAATTTTGATACCGACACATAAAATATTTCCTTGGTTGAACGAGCATAAATTTTGAGTTAAAAGTAGCCATTATTATGATTTTAAGTTGCAGGTTTCAAAATAAAAAATAAGAAGAGAGAATAGGGAGAAAGTTGCAGCGCGTCAGAGAAAATTGCTTATTTAGGAGGATATTTTAATTTATGTTAAAATGAGAACGTGTTAGAGAACTTGAAGGGTGACGGGTGACGGGTGACGTAACAAGCACATGCTTCTTTAGTTGATCTTTTTGCATGTAATTTTATATATTCTTTCGATAAATTTTATAAAATATATATAACTTGGAAATATTCTTCATCTTTTTGATGTATTTTTAGTAGGATATTTTAATAAAAAGACTTAACTAAATATCAAGGATTCATCAAATTCGTTATCTAGAGCAATTAGTATTTTTAACCTTTTTAAATTATGTGTAAATCATTTTGTTAGCTTATTTTTCGGGACTAAACACCTCGGAGAGCTTTGCATTTTTATTATGTGACCGATCCGACCCGACCCGGAACAGTTTATCTAAAATCTAACAATAGACAACCAAGTACCGACCCTAACAATCGAACCGAACCAAACCGAATTTTTTTATGTCCGGCCCTATGAAATTGAAGTATCTAAAAACAGTGAACCCTCTGAAAAAATTTCCTAGATCCGCCACTGGATGTTCATGTTCCATTTGTTCGGTTAAAGTTGAACGATAACACGAACACTAACCCTTTTCGTATTTATTAGTTTCATCTGCAACCCATAAACATTTCCCTTGTTTCCTAACGCAATTATAAATATAAATATAAATAATATAATATTTAATTTAATACTTCCTCTTAAATTTGTGATAGATATTAAGCCAATCATCTTTGGGTGTCACACTCATCTATATGGGTCTCATAACTAGAAGAACTAGACACCATACATGTTACTCTCAGCAGTTATGATATTTGACCTCCTATTGAATCCATCGTTTTATGTATGAATAGAAAAGAATGAACCTACGTGGGCTATTGTTATTGGATAGAATGATAGATTCAATGGGCCTATAATATATGGCCCATTTAAACATGGGCCTAAAGTACAACCCAAATTAAGTTCTTGTTAGTTATGAGGTATGACAGTGAGCCCATCTAGAGCTACCCTTATAATCATATGCATATGAGCATGTATATGAAAACCGGACCGGACCGACCGGACCGAAAGAATATAAAAGAATAGGATCAATATGCGGATTGAATGGTAATCAATGGCCAAAGAAATCAGGGAAATAATTTTGTGAAACAATTTTCTGATATTCATTCCTACTTCGACTTAAACACACAATGTCAGTTATAAGCTTACGAATAGAAAGGAAGAACAATTGAAAATAACTAAACACCCGCTAACCTATTAAATGAACACATTATCTACCACTACTAAATCAAAGGAAAACAACTTATTGCACGATGATAGAAGACTGATGACGACGTGGACTAGGAACAAAAGGCACGTATAAGATCAATAGCCAAATCTTTGCGCATGACCATGGTACCAACGTAGATATTAACTCACGAGCCAATGTCATATGACTTAATCTTTCTAAGTTTGATTAATATTCTTTGTTTTGAACTATATTGGTTAAATCATGTCTTCCTAACATATCAGGTTCTACGCTTTCTTTCATACAACATTTCAGCGCTCGAATAATGGGAAGTAAATTAAATTAGCATTTTATAGCTATGGTTTGCCACTTAAATTACATACATAATTGTGTATTAAACATAGTTGATTTTAAGTAAAACTTTTGAAAAAAAATTGGTTGATAATATGAGTGTTACAAAAGATGATCGGTTGGTCGGTAAGAGTTTTCAATTTCTTGTTTGACTTTCTAAATTCATCATTTTTTATGTTACTAATCGATTTAAGAAAATGAAAGATGATCAGTCGATCAGGGAGACTTGTTAATTACTTGTTTGACTTTCTAAACTAATATTTTTTATGTTACAAATCCAAAAAATGAGATGAAATCGAGAAACTCTAATGCAAAATACGATTTTAAATGGTAGTTTTTTAGTACATAAACAAATAAGACAAATTGGATTTTAATAATTCAAATTATGATCTATTAGCTGATAATAATTCATACTATCAATTTAACCTGTGACAGTCCTAACTTTTACTTTGTTGTCAATAGCAGCCCCAGTAACATAATTATCATAAATTTATGATTCATTTACACACTTGTTTTGGCTCAAAATGATGATTTTAAACGAAAATGAAGAAAAACACAAGTAAAATCGAGTGAAAATCAAGTGTAAATGAAGCATAAATTTATGATGATTATATTACTGGGAGTAAGACTGCTATTTATAACAAAAGTAAAATTTATGACTGTCATCGGTCGAATTGATCTCATCTGCCAACAAATAAACAGTCTATCTTTATTTTATATAAAACTAGGTTAAAGCCTATGTGTTACATGGGTTTAATAAATACAACTTGTTATAAACAATATTTTCTATAAATATTTGTATGTATGGTGTTATTAGTCATCTATGAAATAAGAAATAATTGAAATTTTTTTATGATTTAGTAATTTTTAATAAAATATTAGAATATATGTTACATATTTAATTATTTAACATCATCATTATTTAATAGGAGAGAAAGACGAAAAACAAAGATCTAGATTTCATCAGAAGTCGACGCATAGTAAGTATAGTTATTCATTTATTATAATATAGGTTAGAAACTCTGCATATTATACAGAGTGAATAAATGCAATGTTATATATATACTTAGTAATAAAGATCTAATATTATAAATTTTTGACATATTACATATTTTTTAATACAAATTTTAGAAACGTTATATAGTTAATTTTAAAAATGTTTTATTAAAAGAATGAAAAAAATGTTCAAACTATAAAAATGTTTTATGTACAAAGCTATTTTTTAATCTAAAAATGTTTTATAAAATAGTTATAAAAATCATTACTATTTAACAGAAAAGTGGCAGGAAATAAAAATTATAATTTTTTTTATAGAAACTTGTATCATTAAATAGGAGAGAGGCGAAAAAAAAATGTTAAGAATTAATATGAAAATGACATAACACTCCAAAACCTTTATTTATTATGTATAGATATATCGGATAAACCCAATAGAGTAAGACAATTAGACAACGCAAGCTGGATTATTTTATATAAAAAGATGCTTATTAATAAAATCCGAATATTCAGGTAGGCTAAAGTTCCGTGGAATACACGATTCCATTTTTGTCCATATCAAGGTAGCATCCCGCCTTCTTATTTATCGTTTATTTTTTAATTTATAGTCAAATTTAATGTTTTGTTAGTTTTTTTTTTTTTTTAGTTTATCACGTAACATGGAAATACAAGTAGAAATATTAATTATCTTTTATTTAATATTTTATCAAAATACTAAATCGATTCTTAATGACAAATGATATGTAAAAATAAAAATTATATAACTAAAAGGTTTGTTTAAGATCGCGAGCTCAATCAAGCTTGATATGTGAAGTTCAAACTCGTTTCGTTTATTAAGTAAGGCTTAATATAAGCTCTAGCTTGTTTTGAGCTTCTAACGAGCTGATCTCGAGTGACTAACCTACTGGTGGTTCTCAGTGGCGGATCTAGAATAAAAGTTTAGGGATAACGAAAATTTTTTTTTACTGTACTTTCATATAAATAAAAATAAATAAATTTGACGGGACTTTCATGTACACAAAAAAAAATTTTACCGTACTTTCATGTAAATGAAATTAAAAAAAAATTACCGTACTTTCATGTAAACAGATTTTTTTTACGGTAACATGCGAATGGCGAGGCGGAGGACTAGGGTTTGACGGAGGCGGTGCCGAGCGGTGGTCTCAGCTCAGGTCGAGCGGTTGGTCTCTGGCTCTCACAGTCTCACAGTTCCCACTCTCTGTCTTTCTTCTTAGCAGGGCGATTGAGTAAGTTGAGTTTGATAATTGAGACTTTGAGGTATTGGGTTTTAATAAAACTAGGGGTGATTATTGGGCTTTAACCGGACCGAGACCGGGACCATTAACAGGGTAAACTGGGGACCGAGGACCGGACCAATTGTTAATGGGCTGGTCCGGACTTTCACGGGCTTTAATGGGCCGGTCCTCGGGCTTTAGCATCAGACCCGTTTAATTAAATTACCTTAATCATATTAGCTTATGTGTAACTATAAATCCGACTTATTAGACGTTTCTCGTACAATATTCTCATTTGTTTGTTAACGTAAATAGAATATTCTTGAATATTACATCGAAATAATTGGCCGAATTGTTACAAATATAAATTGAAAGAGATCTTTGTTTTTTATTTCATTTTTTTTCTTTATACAATATTTTAATTGTGAACTAATGTTATATACATTTGAATATGTTTTAGTTTTTGTTTCTTTTTACCTTTTAGAATTTATTTTATTTTATATATATATGTGTAAATAACATTACATTTATGTATAAATCATTATATGTAGTCTTTAATCTTTGTATGAGATATATGCAATTGATCTTGGTTGTTAATTATGAATAGTAAATATCGAAAATTGATAGGTAGGGTCGTAGAGTATTGAAAAAGCTTTTGCGCAACAACAAATGTTCATAATCAAAAGTATGATGGTGTAAATTGTAATTTAAAATTGTACATTCAGTTCTATTCAATTCTAGTTTTCTTGGGCGATGAATGAAAAAGTATAAAGAAACATTTGGGTTTATATAACAAAATTGAATAAAGTTATAAAAAACTATATTTATGAAAAACATTGTTTTCGTATTAAAATAGGAAGAAAACTTGAAAACGATTATTGTTTAAACTAAAAAAAGATATATAACTATAGTTAATATTTTCACAATCGTTAAATATTCAAATAATAACAATATAAAGGAAATTTTTAAATATGGTTTATGTAAAACATAAATTAAGTGCTAGACTTTTTTTTGAAATTACTAATTGTTCTATATATACGGGTTTTATGGGCTTTTTTGAAAACCCGCCGGCTTAGCCCGGGTCAGGACCATAACTGTTAAGTCATAAAAGGTAGGACCGAAGACCGGACCGATTACACACATCATGGGCCGGGCCCGGGTTTAACGGTCCGGTCCTGCGGGCTTTCATGGGCCAACCCGTTTAATGCACACGCCTAAATAAAACATTTGGGCTGGCTAAAGCCCAAATGTTTTATTAAACCCCAATAGATCAAAATCTTTAATAAAATATGGAGACTTTTTATAAAGTATTTGGTTTTTTATAAAATTTTAGACTTTTTATGAAGTGTTGAGCTTTTAAAAAAATTTGAGGGGTAACGTAATTTTTGCTCAGGGGGTAAGAGGTAACCGGATACATAAAACCATAAAAAAAAAATTGTACTGCGCGTAAAAATTGAGTGGTAGCGGAGGCTACCAATAACCTAAGGGTAGGTCCGCCCCTGGTGGTTCTAGTCCCGTCCTGCTTAACAATTATATATATAAATCAAATATCCTTTTTTACTTATAAGTTTAAAAAAACTATAATCTATCAAATATTAATCTATTTTTTAATTGTAATCGTAATATTTCTCTTAAAAAATAGAGTAAATTACAAATTGTGTCCTTTAACTATATATGAAATTGCAGATATTGTCCTTTGGCTTCAATAATTACATTGGATGTCCTTTTTTTGAAACCTTTGCACACATTTCGTCCTTTACAATAACTGGAGTTATCTTTTTCAGTTAAGTTTAGTCATGTGCCTTGCACATGAGGGTAAATTTGTCTTTATACTCTTTGAAGGACTATTTGGGTAATTGATTCAAAGTTTATAAACTTAAATGAAAATAAATATGTATATATAAAAGGAGTTGACTAGGCCAGACCATCATCCCCTCTCTCCCCCTATCTCTCCATCCTACCGCCCCTGCCACCGGCACCCGACCGTTCGTCTCCTCTCGGCATCAACATGAACAGATCGATTTTTAAGGGGAAAAGGGGCGACCACCACCATGAATCGATCCATTTCTGATTTGCCCTAGCCTCTTCTGATCTGGTATGGATCACTATGGTGGTTCGATTTCTGGTTCGTCATATTAGTTCTTCATCTTTTTTGATTTCTTCTACCACATTAAAATATTGATGTGGAAGTGGGATATAAAATTTTAAATCTTTTTAATCCCCACTGTGTGTAAGAGTAGATTCAATATTTTTATATTTATATAGATACACATACGCCTGTGTATAAAGCTTGGACTTTTTGTAGTGATCCAAAAGAGTCTTTTAGAGAGAGAAGGAAAAAAAGGGAAAGAGGAGAGAGAAAAGCATCAGTGAATCTTTTTGTTGTGAAATCTTTGTTGTGGGTTTGAATGCATGAGAGAGTGTGTGTGTGTGTAGGTGTTGATGATGGACTTATTCTATCAAGATTTTGACCAAGAACTTGTTTAATTCTTGTGGGTTTTCTTCCCCCTTTTCAATCAAGAAAAGGGTTTTGTAAATTCAAGATTTTTGTTTCAAAGCAGTGAATTTGGGGATGCAAGATGTGATTTCAAGAAGACAATGAGAGTCTCTGTTGATGCAATTTTTAGGGTTGGATTAATCTGGAGATTTTAAGAGGTAAGAGATGTAATTTCACCTTTAATTAAACTGAATTCATTGTTTTATTGATTGTGTGTTGTTTGATTGATTTAATTTAATGTTTTAAACTATTTGATTACAACATTTACTCTGTAATCAAGTAATAAAGGGGATATGAAAAATGATATGAACTGAAGAGTTGTTTTGGTAATTTATAGAGGCTTAAAATTCGTGATTGATTGGGAAAACAAAATATGATTACGTTTATGGATTCAAAAGAGATATTGAAAGAAACTGAGAGGTGTTTAGATTCTCAGTTATGGCATGCTTGCGCCGGCAGCATGATTCAAATGCCGCCGGTCAATTCCAAAGTTTATTATTTTCCACAAGGTCACGGTGTAATGTCAATGGTGTAATGCTAATATCCCACTTCCACATTAAACCTATTTATATATTTTTGTTTTTACTTAATATTTCTATTTATATATTTTTGTTTCTATTTAATATTTCAAAATGACCCTCACAATTTCTTTCAGTATATTACACAAATAGTCCTTTTAGGTAAAATGACAATTTTAACCTCATGTGCAAGGCACATGGCTAGATTTAACTGAAAAAGATAACTCCAGTTAGTGTAAAGGACTAAATATGTGCAAAGGTTTCAAAAAAAGGAGAACCAGTGTAATTATTGAAGCCAAAGGACAATATTTGCAATTTCATATATAGTTAAAGGACACAATTTGTAATTTACTCTAAAAAATAATTATAGTTGTATGGAATTTAGAATTTATCATTTTCCATAATCATAATTATAAGTCCCATAAGATAAAACCTTTTAAAATACACAACAAAATGAAAAGTTATAATAAATAAAGACAATCACTCATCGTCTCCTTCACTACCTTCTCAACTTACAAACCGCCATGGAAGCCGAAGCTGAAGCTTTCATGTTCACCTCTAAACATGACTCCCAACAACTTCTTAAAATCCTTAAAGCTCTTAAACAAGCTTCACACGACTTGCAGAAAAATCCTAACTCCGAGAAGATTGACGGCGATAGAACCTTCTCCTGCTCTCCCGTCATTAAAGCTCTTCTCGAGCTTCAACACGAATCAGATTCCATACTCTCCACCGATCCTCACCTAACCGCGTTGTCGACTCACCTAACCGCTCTCAAAACTCTCAACCACAACTCCTGCACCAATCCACAACGTCACCACGGACTCAAATCGTTCCTCATCCGCCGAGACAACTCACACGAGATCTCCAAACTCGCCGGCTCAATCGAGTCCGAGATTCAAGCGTGGATCGACCGAGAGTTCGTTAAAACCCTAGCGCAAACGCTTCGCAGAGCTGATGAAACAAGAGAGGAGGTTTTAATCGATTTGATACAACAATTCGAGGAACGAATCGGTACCGGATTCGATTTGGAATTACAGAATTCAATACTCAGATCTAAGGTTTTCACCAAACTGGAATCGATTCTGTGCGGATCTAAATTCTCGAAGAACGTTCGAGAAGCCTCCGCGTTTGCGATCGCGGAATTGATCAGATTCAACAAGGACGTGTTCGTAGGTCAAGTTTTGATCTCGAAAACCGTTTGTGCGTTGATTTCGTTAGCATCCGTTCGATCGATTCAGATCCTGTGCACACTAATCAGATCAATCAAAAGCCCTATCGTTGACGAAATCGTATCGAACGGCAAAATCCCCAAACTTATAGGCTTCTTGACCTCCGACGACTTCTCGATTCGAACAACGGCGATGGAGTGCGTGATGGAGATCGGATACTTCGGGAGGAAGGAAGCGATTGAGGCGATGTTGGAGGAGGATTTGGTGAAGAAGCTGGTGGAATTGCAGAGATCTGATCTGTTTGCAAGCTGTGTGGCGAGATTTGCGGTGCAGTTTGAGGTAGGGGAAGGGTTGAGACGGAGAGAAAGAAGGGCGTTGAAGCAGGAAGTGTTGCAGAGAGTAAGAGAAGCTCATGTTTGTGAAGCAGAAGCTGCCACCATTGTTGCAGAGGTTTTGTGGGGTGCTACACCTTGAATTAAATTTGATTATTGTTTATTTGTTTTTAGCCATATTTAATAAAACAAATTCAAT
This sequence comes from Smallanthus sonchifolius, assembly GCA_023525975.1. NCBI lineage: Eukaryota > Viridiplantae > Streptophyta > Magnoliopsida > Asterales > Asteraceae > Smallanthus > Smallanthus sonchifolius. The sequence goes on from CM042022.1 coordinate 3,241,053, forward strand.
TCTTTAAAATTCAAGAAATATTTGTAATTATTTTTTTCTAAATTTAATATTATATATTTTGTTTCTTACATTATGAAATGCCTTTTGAGTTTTAACCAAGTTGGACAATGGAATCTGCTTCAAATTCATTAAAACACATTAACATTAACAACTAAACAATTGAGAAGTGGTTGAACAGTAAGGTATCACTCTGAAAACGTAATGTACAACTCCTTAACCAAGGGCCACGTGTCTCATAATGCCGCTTCTTGCTTCTCCACGTTGACAAACACCAATTCCACCTCCTGCTTGCCGTCTTCTTTTCTTTCCCCCCAACGCTTCTTCTTTTCGTTTCCTTTGATATGAATAGGTACCTTCGTGGGTTCATCTTCTCTCCATCGACACAACTTTTTCGAATCCATAATCCGTGGTTTTGCGATTTCTGTTTGTATTCAGAAATCGAAGCATCAAAATTCTCTCTGTTGTTGCTTCTTCAAGGCCTTCGCATGTAAGGATTTCTCATCCTTGTCATCGTCATGTTGCTTTCCGCTACTGTAGAAGGGAACGGATATGAGCGGCAACGGTGGTTCAAGTGTATGCAACGGCAGCTAGGTCTTGGCTTTCTGGGTCTAGACAATGGCTTCTTCTAGGTTTTATGTTTCTTCTACTTAATTTTTGTGAGTTTTTGTCCAACTTAATCTGACCATATGATTTAGTTGTAGGGTTCGTTGGTTTAGGAACGAACCTTTCAAGCTTTTGCTATTTGATTTTAGGTTTCAATCACAGATGTATGTTTTAATGATTTGCTTTTAGTTATGTTTGTTTTGGGACATTGAAATTCCATACGATCTTGAGGATTATATATGTGATTTCATTCATTTACTTTCAATCATGGTTGTACCATTTCATTTGTATTCAGAATTCAATTAGCTCTGACTTGATTTATTTGTTCGATTTTTCCATCTGATGTGTGTATTAATGTTTTCTTTAGGCTGCCTTCAAAGAGCTTAATTACTTATAAATTGAAATCTTCAAAAACAAAACCAAAGGTATGCATTTAGTTGTTAAAAATAAAATTGAATGTTGGGATCCTAAACATGCTGATTTGATTACCACTGTATCAGGTGACAAAAGCGTTCAAGTAAGGGATGTTCACACTAAGTAAGTCTTTGTTTCCAAGTACCAAATCTTTAATCTAAAGTAAATCTTTTATATATGAAAATTTCTCCTCATGTTTCACCTTATATGTTGACGATAGCTTGCACGCTTTTTGCAATTAATCCTTCTACACATGTGTTAATATTGCAGGTGAAAAATGTTCACAACACACAGCATGTAGTGGAGGGAACACTGATATCACCTACAAACGAGATGTGACTCATACATGGTGCATTTTACTTTCTAATTTTGAGTTCTTTCATTTACCTAAATTTACTTATGTTTAGGTCCTGCTAATTTTACAAGGTTATCTTCAATGGCTAATTTTTAATACTATTATATTTTATAGGCCAATGAACTCGCACCACTAGATGTTAGAAAATTCAGGGGCATTTATAAGCACAAATTCAACTATGAGGTAAGTAGTCCTCTTATATGATGTTATTTGGCAATAAAGATTCTGTAATCTTTGTGCGTCGCCCACCTTTTGCATCGGCTGAATGGAGTCATGAAATTGAAAACCTTTTCTAATTGCTTTTGATACCAATGAACTATCAACAATAATATTGCTCACGTTTTTAGGGTGTTTTGTCACACCCCCAAATTCCACTAACGGAGTTTTACCGTTTTGGAAGGTGACAAACCAGGATCTCAGTCATTAGTTACACGGAATGACTCTATATGAATTTGAATAAAATACCATTACTGCTCATAGTCACGAGACAACAAAAGTTTAAGTTTGAAAACGTTGCGAAAATGTAAATAAAATCCAAATGCAAGAATAGTCAAATGCGTAAAACACCGCACCCAAACCAAAGTAAATGATAGAAATAAATAAATTCAGTGTTTGAAATATGATGGGACTCCATGCATGTCCTATGCTCGTGCTCAATACCTTAGCGACCTGAGAAAGACATGCTAAAAGTGTCAACACAATGGTTGGTGAGTTCATAGAGATGTAAGTAAATAAAAAGTTCAATGTTTGCTAGATAATGTAATTAATGTATACCGATAGATAGCTAGTCTATGTCATGCTACTACGAGTGTTCGAAACCGAAGCTGACTGTTTGTGTTTGTTTGCCTTCCGCCATGTCTACCGAACAATGGCAAATGTCTAGGCTAATCTTACACACGTTCGACCTCCGGTCAAGTTAGTGCGACTAACTCGGGTGGGGCTTGTCAAAACCCAGTAGTACTACTCAAAATCACCTCGCTATGTTCCAATACTAACGGTTCGAGAATGTAAGGACTTGTTGGTATGTTTGCACTTTAGTAAGCAAGCGATAATACAATAATACAAAAGCCAAAATGTTTACGTGCATGCTTTCTCCCCCAAAAAGGAAAGTAAGTAAAGATAGGGGCCATGAAACTCACCTGACTGAGAATGCAAATGAAAGCTAAGAGAAAACTGTAGAACCTCTAACTGCCACCTAAAACCATAGGTTTATAAGTGTGTGTTCGTGCAAGTTGATATGAACCCTTAGTATCCAAACAATACTATTGTTTAAGTGTTTAGAAAAGGTTTGCAAGTTTGACCCGACGACCCGTCGGTGACACGTTATATTAATTTATGTTTGTTCAGTATAACACTTCTGTATCAAACACAAATGATCATGATGTAGCACTTAGCAACAAATCCTATTTGTTCTAGCAAGATAGCAAGTTTCCATAAATAGCAGGTTTCCATAAATAACAGGTTTCATAAATAGCAGGTTTCCATAAATAGAAAGTTTTCATAAATAGTAAGTATGTTCGGGATTCGTGTTTATTGGAATTATCATTGTTAATATGCTTGTAAGATTACTATAACATGTTCTAGATCACCACATCACATAACAATTGCATAGAACTTAACATGTATGTCATAATTCCAAATAAAGTTTCTATCTTTAGTAACCTATGAGAGATATGCACGATTTCAAGCATCCAACACATTGCAACATGTTATTATGTCCTAACTAACATGTACCAATCATTAAACCATATCATGCATGTCTAAATAGCAAGTTATGAATATTTTTGCAAATTAAAGTTTCCTTATTTAGCAAGTTTGTAAAACCGTGTTAGGTATTCAGAATCTGATTTCACAATTCATCTACACATGTAACAAGTAACACATAAACCTCATTACATCATGCAATTAAAGTCTAACATGCAAGTTTCAAAACATAAAAAGTTTCCTCTTTTAGTAAGTTTGTAAAACTGAGCTAGGTATTAGAAATCTAATTTCACAAATCACTTATACATGATCAAGTAGCATATAATCATCATCATATCATTCAACACATGTCTATTATGCAAGATAGAATTTCTAAAAAGTTTTCATTATAAGTAAGTTAGGGTTTTTAAGCTTGTTTAAAGAGATTCAAAGCATCAAATCCATCACATATAATCCATCTAAGATGATTATAACCATAACAAGTATCAAACATCTCTAATATGCGATTCTACACCATTACATAATCAAAAAGTCTCATTATCTAACAAGTTACTAATCATATGAAGCTAGGGTTTTCTAAATAACCATAAAATCAACAAATATATGCAAAACAATGATAAAGTTAGCATCTTTATTATAAAAATCCATGTTTGGATGAACTAGGGTTTGATCTAAAATTTAGGAATCAAAAAGTGACGGAATTGAACGAAATGACTTATGTAGGATTGTTAGAAACGTCGAGAGGAGTCCAAATACGCGTTCAATTGCAAGATCAGAGATCGATTGAAGGGTGTTTGGGTTGCTTGAAGATCTCGGCAATGGGGGGAGGTTTGGGTCGAGATTTTGAGAGAGAGAGAGAGAGAAATAGGAGATTAGGTTTTAAAATTTTATAAAATTCCTTTTTATTCAAGATTTCATGGTTTTCAAATTAGGAATGGATAATCATAATCTCTAGATTATATAAAAAAAATATTTAAATAATCCTACTAGATAAAGATGGTTTTTAAATAATTATTTTTATAAAAGTTCCATATTCTATAAAAATAAGCTGTAAAATACAAATCTGATAATTCTACGCGATAACACGAAAGTTCACATAATTCACAGAAAAATCACAAAACATATAAATTCACATAATTTATGTTAAAATAATTTTTCGCAATTATTTTTATTAGTTCACCAACGTTCCGGGTTCGACTTGTGTGTGATCCGGTAATTCTACAAATTACCGATACGTGAGTGTTTGTGTGAAACTGACACATCTAATTAACCTAATTAAATGTAATGCATGAGTTAAGGTTTGAGATAACTGAGTTTGAATAAATAAATGTTTGAGATAACGATGTTTGTGTTAATGGAGTTAACCTAAAAATGTCGAATGTCACATCATCCCCTTGTTGAAAGAATTTTCGTCCCGAAAATTAATCCAAGAATTCTCAAATCTCAGATGAATAATTGATTACAGAATTCTGGATGTTTGATTCAAGATTATGTATTTAACAGGAAGAGAATTGTGTCTGAGTCAACACGTTATTTATTTATGTCCTTGGCTCTTTCTTGATTTTTTTGTTTATACAAGCTAAGCTTTTTTTCAAGTTGGGGTTTTTAATTTTAATACATCTCAATATTTTTATGCATGTTGGGCTGTTTTTTCACCAAAACTCAACAATACATAACCAAGTTGCTACTCAGAAGAATGACAACAAATTCAAATCAAATTCTTAGCTTTGTGTTTTTAGAAAGATGTTTTTTTTTCAAGTAGGCGTGTTTTAAGAGAATCCAAAGAGAAAGAGACGGAAAACTATAACCCTCGCGGTCATACTATTGTCAACGATATTGGTTTTTTTTTAATACACTTTCTTTTATTGTTTAATTTCCACATTTCAGGTATAAATTTCTCGCATACTACCTTATCCTTTTCTATGAAATAATGAAATGAGATAATTTGGTAAAGAAAGGGAATACATTTAGATAGTTGCTTAATATTAGTACATCTTCTATGGATCTGTTTAAACCAAAATACTAGATTCGTACATCCATTTTTCGGTTTTAATACAGTTGAAATTTAAGGGATTATAATTGATAAAATGATATACCTTTCCAAGATATCATTGTTCCGGTTTTAATTTTGTTCAACAGACACGACCCATGAGAGTTCAACATGTTTTACATGGTATCCTCCGTTGGAACCTTTGAAGGGCAGTTGATCAAGCTTTAAAGTTTTGCAAGACATTTCATTTACTATTAATCTAGCTAGATTTTATGGTTCTAATATGGGGTTTTCCCGCTTTGTTTTATACGATTTATTGTTTTCAATTGGGTTTCAATTTACTAATTCTAGGGTTCTAACATGTTTAGTGTACACATTGAACACATGATATGAATGCATGGTTGTTTTCAATTGGGTTTCGGTTTACAGATTTCCCGCCGCAACGCGCGGGAGGGAAATCACTAGTTCTCTTGAATATAAAACACGGTTTTTTTTTTAAATTTTAAAGAATGATTAAATGTTATTGGTGGGGGCCTTTGTAATATTTTCTTATCGTTAAGCCTTATACTTGGAAATTTTATTTGCTTATCCAAGTTGGACAATATTAATGTCTTTATTATTATTTGATGTATTTTGTACAATTTTATTTGAAACAATACTAGAATAGCAATTTGTTGGTTATGGCGATTCTTGTTTTGATAGCCTGACTGTTTACCCGTTGTATGATTAAACAAGTAATATGAACTTTAAAGTAAAGAGTTGTGTTACTTTTGTTAATTTCCTGTGAGTTGGTAACTTTTTTTTTAACATTTTGGTTACATTTTAATTTTATTTATTTGAAAAAACCTAGAGGAAGATCGTTGCCGGTAGTGCAATTGGAGGGCGAAAAGAGACTCGGTAATGAGTACCGCCGTTGTAAATTTTTGTTTACTCTTAATACGTGATACTATACGACGTCACCTATGTATGGTTTTTTGGTATGTTATCATGTGACGTCACTTTTATACGTGTATTGGTAAAAATGTGTATTATGTAATGTGACTTTCTTACGTTTTACATTTCAACCTAATGTTCACAACCAAATAGCCTTGACGCCCCACCCGCCGCAGCACGCGGGCCAACCCACTAGTACTAATAAACATAGAAAGAATAACGACATTCATAAAGTTTATAAAGTTTGACGTTTTTTAATGCTAGAATTTATTAACACATATTATTTAAAATTGTATAAAGAAGTAGTTTAAAATATTAATTATACATGTTATGATAACATGATATATAACTAGTGGATTACCATCCGTGCTCCGTGGCGGGTTCGATACGTAGATAAAATAAATAAATCGCGACGGTACATTCTACGTGACGTTAAAAAAAACACGTTGCAACAGTATATTCGATAGTCACGAAAAAGTTACCTCGCTGTATATGAAAGTGAAGTTATTCGAAAAAAATTTACACCAAAACGTAGATAAAAATAAGCACGATGGCGGCGCATTACGGCGGGTCGGTTTAAACGTAGATAAAAAACGTCGCAACAATGTATTTTGAGATGGGCGCCAGACGGTTTAAAAAAAGTTTAAAACAACCGGTTGGTTTAAAAATAATATTACGAAAATTCACATCAAAACCTAAATAAAAATAGGCACATCGCAATGTCAATTTCAAAATTTTATAAAACATCATAGTTTAAAAGTTGTAAAAGTAAATTATTTCATTTTTTTATTAAAATAGCGCATTCCGCGACGGCTTGGAAATGTAGATACGAATGGGGTTGTAGTACGTGTACGTACGTGAATCACTGGGCCAGGGACGTTTTTTTTATGAAAGAAGTTGTATTTAACTAATAATAAAAAGTAGAATAAAAAAATCAAGTTATTGTTCATACGGACCATGTTGCGGCGGCAACATAGATAAAATAAAAAAGAGGAACCTCGCAACAGTGTATTTGGAGATGAGCATTGAATGGTTTAAAAAACGTTTAAAACAATTGATCGGTTTAAAAATGACGTTACAAAAATTCACGTCGAACCGTAAATAAAAGTAGGCACGTTGAAACGTAGATAAAAGTAGGCACGTTGCAACGTCAAATTCGAAACTTCATAAAACATCATATTTTAAAGTTTTAAGTGGAAAACAAAAAAAAACTATGAAAAAGTTGAAATCTTGAAACAGGTTTGATTATTCGTACGTTTAAGGTTTGTGACTTGATGACTTGTACATTATTACGTCCAACTCCGTTTCAAATGAAATTTACACCGAAACATAGATAGAAATAAGCATGTCGCAACGGTATATTCGAAATTTTATAAAACATAATATTTTAAAAGTTATAGGGAAAAACAAAATAACTTCAAAATTAATTATAGAATTAATTACACGGATGGCCCTTGTGATTTACACCGATTTCACTTATGGCCCATAGGAATGAGAAATTATAAGTTTGGACCAATAGTTTGCACGTTTATAACATAAATGGCCCGTGAAGTGGATGTCAGTTAAGTTTGACTGTTAAGTATATGTTAAATGACTAAAATACCCTTTACATAATAAAATAATAAAACAAAATGATTTAATTCATCCAAAAAAAAAAGTGGGACCCACCAACACCACCACCGTTATCTTCTTCATTTGACTTCCCCTACAACCACCACCGCTGCCGATCAAAGAACCCTTTGACATATTTTTCTCCTCAAAAGAGACAAAATTTGATTTTTCTCAATAACACCATTTTTACCCTTAACCAAATCCACCCTTCAAAAACCATTTTTCAGAATTTGAAAACCCTCTTTTAGCTCCTAACATGAAGTTCTTGATGACATGCCCAAATTCGGTAGCATTTACTTCAAAATCTTTGAAAAAACAATGAAACCATAGTGTCGTTCAGATCTGGCTGTCGGTTCTTGGTATATTTTACTAGAGACGATGATGGTTGTGGGGAGAGGGCGGTGGCGAGGGGGATGCCCGGCCTAGTGTGCAAGCTGTCGGGTCTTTATTGGGGTGGTGACGACACGGAGTGGGACCAGACCCGCCGGAGAAGAAACGTTTCCGGGGTGGGGTGGGTTGTAACACATCGGGGGAGGGGGAGAAGTCAACTAATCGGCTGTGGCAGGCTATGAGGAAGTCACTGACGATGAAGGTGGTCGGTCGTAGGTTTTGGCGAGAAGAAAGGTGTTGGGGTGGGCCGTAAGAGTTCAATAATGGTGGACATTGTTTTGTAATTTAGGTTTTTTTTAATTTATTTTAAACATAGGGGTATTTTAGTCAATTTAAAAAATTTAAGCGTCAAACTTAACTGACATCCACTTTAGGGGCCATTTATGTTACAAACGTGCAAACTATTGGTCCAAATTTGTAATTTCTCATTCCTAGGGGCCATAAGTGAAATCGGTGTAAACCACAAGGGCCATCCGTATAATTAATTCTTAATTTTAATAATAAAATAATTAATTATAAAAAAGTAAAAGTAAAGGGCCCAAGAAGCGATGCATGCAATGAAGATTTGTAAAACATGCATAAAAAGTTTGCATTTTGGGTTTTGTAAGTAATACCATATGTATCTAGTTTTATTTATATTAAATCCATTAAAAAAACCACGAAATGATTAGTATAAGGTTAAATTTTAGAATTTTTTTATATATACAAGATCGAGTGTATATTGAAGATTAGGGCTTGGTGTTACGAGAAAACGAGACCATGGATTATGGCTCGGTGCTAAGAATATTAGCTAGACGCTACGATAGACAACATGAGAAACAAATAAGAGGAAAATACATACAAAGAAATGTGGATCACGTTCACGAACAAGAAGAAATTAGTCGGAGACAAGAAGAAACAAATAAAAATAATAATGCAGACTAAGACGTTAGAGGGAATAAAAACGAAGAGTGAGAAAGAGAGAAGTGAGGTGATGATGATCAAAGGAGATAACCGAAGTTATGATAAAATACAAGATCATTAGCATAACATTATAACAACATATAGCATGTAATTGCTATGCAAAATAATTTTTTATGTGTACAAATTAACTCAAATAAAAAACATTGAATTATTGTTGGTTTGTATACTTATTACTTACTAGCTTAGAATCCCGTGTATTACACGGGTTGAATAAATGTAATGTTATATATTTAGTGATAAAAAAATTATGTTTTTAAAACCCCGTGTATAACACGGGTTAAATAAAATATTACGTGACAGTTATAAATTTTGTTAAGGTAATTTTTATAACATTTTTTTAGCTGAGTATTATTTTTTTATGTAACTGATAAGTGTTAATTCATATTAAACTTTAGAAACCCGGTGTATTACACGGGTTGAACAAATTATGTTCTTAAATAGTTGTCTTTAATTATAATATTATTTTAAATAAATAAGACTTTCATTCTCAAGACCAAACCCCATGGCTCCCGCTAGAAGTCCTCTGCAAGCCGATACGAGAGAAGTAAAGAATTACCGACACAAACCGCCTGGTCTGTTTAGGGCTCAAACGGCCTGCTGAATACCCAAACCTCCAATCAACCCATAATATTAAATCTATATTAACTGGCCGTGATAGCACCAAGATTTGTATATAGAACGTACAAACATCGAATAAGCTTCCCAAACAAGAAGTCTTGCTTAAGTAACTCACAAGATTTAAGATTAATAGATTGGGTTAAAGATCACTTATTCTTGTCTTTTTTAAGATAAATCATAGTAAGGACTTTAAAAACATAACATACTAAAAATACTTTATTAATTAATTAAAGTTCAACCAACTCGAGCAACACAAGAGAATTAGCCATTAATGACCATACAAGTGACTCCACTAACCCTTAGATAATGTGTGGAAGTATTCCAACACCAAGGGAGAGCAGGTATAGAATGCCTCTTGTTTTACTCGAACGAGAAGAATCGCTTCATATTACAAGACTTTAAAAAGGAAATAAACAAAGAAAAGCTAAACGGACCAAAACCGAGAGAGTTCCGGATCTTAGCAGAGCACTAAGGCCTTCACACCTCTTGGTAATGGACACCTAAAACACTAGAATGAGCTTGCTATTTATAGGCAAATATTTTGGCAATGCACGGCCGTGCATTGGATTGCACGGGCGTGCATTGGATTGCACGGGCGTGCAAAGTACCAATTTCTTTCACGTCTGGCAGTACAGGGGAGTACATGGACCCAGATTTGGGTTTGCACAACCGTGCATTGCCCTTGTCCGGTCCCTGTTGACTTTTTGATCTTCTGGTTTGACTTCCTACGTCCGGTTTCGTTCAATTGACCCCCAAATGCTGATTTCACCTTGATTTTGAGTGTTTTCTTCATGTTTTTGCATATCCGGGTCAATTATCCTATTGGAAAACAAATGAGTGGATTAGGCATAAATTATTATCATATTGTCTATAATTGTGATGTTTTCGGGGATAATTATGCGTTCAAAACATGTATAATTTATGTCATATCAGTAATTTATAACTATTTTGGCCCCTGGGACAAACGCCGTTCAAAACTCTATTAAGTGCCCTTAATTTTCATTTAAAACCCTAACTAATTCTCCATAGCCATTTCTTCATCTTCCCCAACCTGTAATCTCTCATAACCTTCCATTTCCACCCCCTCATATCTCAAGGTAATCACTGACATTGTTAATTGATCGGGTAAGTATGGTGTTAACTCCTTGGTATGTTCAGTCTGAAGGTGAACATTTTGATCCTTACGCTACCTACGGTTAGTTCCTTTACACTGTTTTCTCGAAAATTTTTCATGTATTTGATGGTTTTAACTTTTGATTTTTTTTTGCAATTTCATTACAGGTACAAACCCTAATTTGTTTACTCTGAAGATATTCCATGGGGGAGTTTTCATCAAAGGTAAAAACCGTCCATCTTATGTCGATGGTAAGATTAGATATGTGGACATGATTGACGCTGATGAGTTCTCTGTTCTTGAGGTCAATGTTATGATCCAAGAAATAGGTTATTCTAAGAAAGAAATTATGTTTTATCATTATAAAGTTCCTGATATGAGCTTGGATTTTGGTTTTAGACCACTAGGAACTGATCAGGATGTCATTTCTATGTTGCAATATGTTTCTAAGTTTAAGATGATTGATCTTTATATTGAGCATTGTGTATCAAGGTTAAATGTCTTTGACAAGTCTCCTAGTAAAGTTGTAATTAAGGAATTGGATGTCCCTGTTCAATCCAAACTTGTGAAATTAAAACCTTTAAGGTCATCTCAGGGAATAAATAAAGCTTGTAGAAAACTACCTCTTATAGTGTGGAAAGAGGATGGCAATGTTAATGTGCATGATGAGGATGGTAATGTTAATGTGCATGATGAGGATAGGAATGAGTCTGTTGATGTTAATGTGCAGAATGAGTCTGTTGATGATGGTGTGCAGAATGAGGCTGTTCATGTTAATGTGCAAAATGATGCTGAGGCTGTTAATGTGCAGAAGGAGACTGTTGATATTGATGAGGATAGGAATGAGGTTAACTTTAACATGGAAGATAATGGTATGGAGTTTAACTTTGACATGGAAGATAATAATGATAATGATATGGGGTCTCAGAAAGATGCATTGCATGAATGTGATGATGATGAAGGTGAAAATGAAGATACTTTGCAGGATATAGATAACATGGTTGAAAAGGTTGATGTTGACATGGGGTCATTTAAATCTAATATTGAGGGGGATTATAATGATGATGAAGAAAACATGGATGAGGATCTTGAAGATGATGAGGAAGGTGAGGTTGATCTAGATGACTTCGATAGTGGCACAGATGATGAGGACTTATTAAATACTGTTGTGAACAAATTTAGAAAGAGAAAAAGGAAAGCCAAGAATCTTGATGCAGTTCCATTTTATGTGGGCCAGTATTTTAGAAATAAAGAAGAAATTAAAAGTTTGGTCAAAAGTCATGTTGTGACCACTAGAAGACAATTGTTTATTACAAGAAATGAGAAGTTTAGGTTTAGGGCTGTGTGCAGAGGTGTTAGTCATGCTTTTAATAATAGTACAAAGAAACAAATAAGAAGTTGTTCTTGGACATTACACATTTCAAGGAAAAAAGAATCAGATTCTTGGGTAGTAAAAACTTTTATTGAAGACCACAAATGCCTACAAACTAGAGAGGTCAAACTCTACACTATGAGTACAATAGCTAAAGAGATAGAATCAACAGTGGACTCAAATCCGGGAATACCCATCAAAGTTCTTCAAGATCTGATTAAGAAGAAATACCAAGTTCACATAAGCTTACAGAAGATTTTAGGGCAAAAGTAATGGCTACAAAGAAAGTTCAAGGTGACTTCACAGCCCAATATTTACTTCTTAGGGATTACTGTCATGAATTGCTTAGATCCAATAGAGACACAACAGTTAAGATTGAAGTTGAAAGGGAATTTAATCCCACCACTGAAAGTAGGCAATTTAAAAGGATATACATTTATTATGGAGGTTTAAAGGCTGGGTTTAAGCATTGTGGGAGAGAAGTGCTGGGTTTGGATGGGTGCTTCATGAAAGGGCCCTTTCCTGGACAGATTCTTACAGATGTTGGTGTATATGGTAACAATGGAATTTATCCGGTAGCTTTTGCAATAGTCGAAGTAGAATCATCCAGTTCATGGACTTGGTTCTTACAGTGCCTTGGTAATGACCTAGATTTAGACATTCGTTCAAACTTCACATTCTTGAGTGACACGCAAAAGGTACAAGAATTCACATCCTTTAGCTTAATTATATTATTTGTAGGGCATCATATCAGCTATCAAGTTACTAATGTTCATGTTTATTTGTAGGGCATCATACTAGCTATCAAGAAGGTCTATCCTTCTGCTGAACATAGGTACTGTGTGAGGCATATCCATGAGAATATGAAAATAAAATGGAGAGGCAATATGTTCATGTAACATTCAGGATTTTTCCAGATATATATACACCTTTTTTTTCTTTCTCAATAGTTATTATCAATTAACTTAATAATATAAGTTTTTATGATAACTATGATACATTCGAAATTACGAATAATAATAACATTTTAATGAGAAGTATGCATTACGGAATTATTCATTATAAAATTTAATTAAAAAAAATTATCGAATAAATTATCTTATTTGGAATTATTTAATTCATCAAAATTATTTGAGTTTTTATAAAAAAAAATTGAATTCTTATTATGGAATTTACCAAATTTTAATTAAACTGTATAAAACTTATTAGAAACTTATTTGATTTATCAAAAATAGATTTTTATAATTCATGTTCTAAATTAACAACCAAACCCGAGGGACCTAACCTGTCAATCCTGAAACTCATTTTTTTTCCAAGGAAAACAAACTCCGGGGATCATTTCCGCCATTACTTGAAACTTCAAATTCAAAGAGAAGAAATCGCGTCCTTCTTTCCCTTTTCCCGTCTCCCGACAGCAATCCCCGAAGATCCCCTCACCTAAATTTCCGGCAAATCATAAACCTTCCCCTTACCGATTCACCCGACTTGCCATACTTAGCACGAATCACCCACACGTGATTCCGGGATCTCTACGCGTCAATTGAACCACAATCTCACTGTCAATCGACCCGATCACCGCCAAAGATCACAGACCATCCAATTTGAGCACACGCGCACCTACCCTTATATAAACAAAACACCTCGTGCCCTGATCGTTTTTCTTTCAGACATTCACCCACTCTCAAACGTGCTTCCTTGTTCCTTACTCTCGGATTCGGTCACCATTCGATTGTCTCCGGCCAAGTCTCCAAACCTTCGTATCGACACTCATCTGAGGTAACTCACACACCATTAGACTCGAAATTCTATGTTGATTAAAAGCCCTTTACCAATTTAAACTTAGAGTACCTTTGTTGATTGAATTGGGTTTGGGAAAATCTAGGGTTTCGTGGGGGATCGAATTTGGGGAAGAACAAACATCTGAACAAGCTTTTAAAATAATTTTAGTCCCGAGTTAGTCGCGGCCACGGCCCTAGTTTAAACGGTTAGTACTCGGATTCGTTTCCGGGAGTACCAAGGTTCGAAACCCGGGCCTTTCCCACTGGTGTAGCCCTTTTTGGTTTGTTTTAATTCAGCGAGCATGGTAGCAAGCAGTCACAGTTAAAATGAGTTTGATCGGAAGAATTACCAAGGCAACAACCCTGGTGAACTGGTTAGAACTGGTGTGCGCTACCAGGGAGGTCACGAGTTCGAACCCGACCCGTACCCCTTCCCCCATTTTTTTTCCTTTTAACTTAATTATTTAAACCAGATTAATTCCTTAATTTACTTAGATAAATAATTACAACATTTTTTTTCTCTTAATATTTATATATTACAACTAAATTGATTAAATAATCAGTTATAATTTATGAAATTCATTTTTATAAACTCCATCTAAGTCAAACTATATCTTTTAATTTAAAAAGATTAATTGGGTTTTAATAATAATTTTAAATAATTATTTTCCCACACTTAAACAATCGATTTTTTTTCTAAGGTTATTTTTTTTCTTAACTCTAAAATAATTAATTAGAAGTCTAATTAATTATTTAAAACTTAACATTTTATTTAAATTTGTTTAACCATTATTTATTTATTTATTTTTACATAGAAAATTATTTATTTAAATAAACAAATACTTAAATAAATAATACCCACACGCTTGTTATTTAATAACATACATTCCAAGTCTTGTATTTATAAATAACGTAACAATTATTTATAATTTAAATTATTTTTAACTAATCGAATCCCAAATCCGATCCAGAATCCCTAAGTCCCAATTCCTTAGAATTTGGAAATAGTGGATCTATTAAACTAGCTTCGCTTAAACTATCTAGGTTAACTTGTGGGTTTCATCAAGCTACATCAACTACAACCATTTGTGCCTTTGCTTGCTATATCGAGGTGAGTATTACATAGCCCCTTTTACTCTTTTACACTTTTTGGGGTGAAACATGAACTATATACACACAATTGCTTACATTTAGACAAACTACACAAACACAAATCCTCTTTACATTCATGTATGCAAAATTTGAGCTTTATGTTTGAGTACTAGGTGTGTTAACTGTTTGTGTGCAATTTATGTGCAATCATTAACTATTCAAGCCGACGGTTAACAATGATAGATCTATTGAGTGAACCTTGTGCTCATGAACAGTCTACATGTCTACATGTCCCGCCCCGACGTTTCCGCCGTCGGTTGGGGTGTGACAGTTCAAGGATATGTTATGGAAAACAACAAGTGCAACAACAATTCCACAATTTAACAAACACATGGAAGATATAAGAAAACAAGATTCATCACTTCATAAATCGCTGCAAGGAATACCACCAATTCATTGGGCAAGATCTCATTTCAGTGGTATGTAATATAAATTGTTTTCATATGATTTGGTAAATTCATTAACATGTGATTTCATTTCAGGGAGGTCAAAGTGTGATGTATTACTCAACAATGCATGTGAGGTTTTTAATAGACAACTTGTAGGAGGCCGAGATAAACCCATCATCACTTGCTTGGAATACATATGAGAGTACATGATGAGGAGAATTGGGGTGGTTAACAAGATGATTGCCAAGGCTGAAGGTCCATTGACACCCACAGCTACAAAGACATTCAACCAAATTAAGTATGAAGCATCTGACTATACTGTAGTGTGTAATGGTCAAAACAAATACCAGGTGACTGGACCATGGAATGATATGTGTGTTGTAGATGTGGGTAAGAAAACTTGTTCTTGCAGAAAATGGGAACTAACATACATGCCTTGCAAGCATGCAGTAGTTGTGATCTGGGATATGGCTACAAATGGAATTGAAGTTGGAATCCTAGAATCTTGGGTTGATGAGGTTTATTGGCTTAGTACATGGAAGAAAGTCTATGAGAACACCATTGACCCAATCAGTGGGAAGGATATGTGGACTCCATCAGCTTGCCCTACTTCACTATTACCACCCAAACATCACACCCAAACTGGAAGGCTAAAGAAGGCTAGAAAGAAGTCCGCCGAGGAGTTATTACAGAAGATAAACACCGGTGGGAAGATGACAAGGAAGGGAAAGGCTGTCACATGTCAAGTTTGTAAGCAAAAGGGCCATAACAAGAGGGGTTGCAAGGAGAGAGGTCCTTCAACATCAACACAACCTACAAGTCAGCAGCAATGAAGTGTCTTGTTTTGATGTCTTTTGTTTGAATGATGTAAGAACTGGTTTCTTGAACAATGTATGCTTGGTAAATGGTCATTAGAACCATTAGTTTTGTTTGAATGATGTAAATGGTCATTAGAACCATTAGTTTTGTGATCATGAACTTCTTTTTTGATGAATATTATATATGTTTTCATTGAATGATAATGTCAGATTACAAACCAGAGTCAACAACATTTCCATTTCAATTTCCACAAACAAAAGCATCATTACATAAACTTCAAAATTCATACTACCATCCCAAAAGTTGTACTACTTAGCTTCAAAATATGACCTTTACAACATATTAGGTCGGTTGGAAATGAAATACATCACAAACACTAGACAAGTAATGAAAATCACATATTTAAGTCTCCTATTTTCAACAGCCATCTTCCTTTGAATTTCTTTAATGCAATTGATTTTCCGAAGTAATCCTGGGATGATTACAGTAGCCCTTTCGCACATAGGAGGATCAACCCATACTATAAAACCACATGCCTACGATTACAGAGAAGGATTTAGTTAAGGGTTATTAGAAGTCCACGAGGAGAAGATGATGAAATTACCTTGCGTGAGCAATAGTGAAACCTTCGTCCAGGGTTAGTAGAAGTCCACGAGGTGCGAATCGTAGTTGGGGAACCACATTTGCAGATCACCATTGTCTCTTCTCTACTTCTCTACTCTGTGGGTGGAATGAGTGGGGAAGAAATGGTTTTGGGGGCATTACTTAGGGTTTTAAATGAAGAAGAAGAAGGAGAATGCATGTGAGAGGCACATGCCATTACTTAACAGAGTTTTGAACGGTGTTTGCACCAGGGGTCAAAATAGTTATAAATTACAAACCACATGTCCTGATTTGGTAAAAGATTCTTTTTTAGACTAAAATGATTAAAGTGACCAAACCACATGGCCAAAATATAAGTTTACTCTATTAGAAACCATACATTTTGAAAAGAGTACGTGAATAGTAAACTGCTATCATTGGTTTAGGGTTTTATCCCCTGCTTCTCGCTAAGACGTCACCTTTTTCTTCTCTTATTTAAATTTGTTTCTGTCTTACGAATTCAGAAAAACTTTCCATCTTCCAACCGATAATCTTATCTCTATCGTTTTTGTATTATTTCAATTTTCAATTTTCAATTTAATGTTCTAGAAAAAATCAAAAGTAAAAGCTTTTTATTTTTTTAATAAATAAATTAATTAATAATGCTTTAACAATTTTTTTATTAAAAATAATTTATGACTTTTGACGTCTTAGCAAAAGCTTTTTATTTATTTTACTATTTGGTTTTTTTACATTCTAGTGTAATTTTTTTTAAATGAAGCGCTATTTAAAATAGAGTATTTTTAGGTATCGAAGGTTATAGCGACTGACAAACGTGAAAAATGAGATCGAGACTAACTAAAAAACATCGGTGGCGGTATCTAACTGTCTTTTATCATGTTTCGACCTTTACAACCGACTTGCCATAATTTTATATGTTTATTTTTGTGCTTAATCACGTTAATGTGACGCCTGAACCGTTTAAAGTCTGCATCCTGCCGCGGAGCGTGGAGCAAAATTTATTTACCACGTTTCTTTTTCTGCTTAGTCACGTTAATGTTACGCCTCAACCATTTAAGGTCGGCTCCCGCTGCGTGCAATTTCTAGTTATTTATATATTGGAAGCCTAAATCATGACCACAATAGGTCAAAAACAAAAGTTGACCAAAATTTCCAAATCTGCCACACAACTTTATAAACCTTACAACTATAACACCAACTCCACATGACGACCTACTTCTTCAACGGCGTTAACCCTATTTTCTTTCAATTTCATTCCTCGTGTTTGCCCTAATTCCATAATGCCCCTCGATTCCTATTTCCTCAATCTTCGTCGTCGATTTGATCCGAAAATTCACCAGCGGAGCGTCAATCACCTCTCCGTTCTCTACAAATTCCCCCAATTTTGACCTAACATTCAAAACCCTAAGTTGCGAAGCAGTCAAACAATTGCAATTGCTGAAGCAGAGCTGCTGTTAAGTGAGTTACTTCTCCCTTGTGAATGTTTTGTTCATTTTTCTCCGATTTACGGTTTTTATCCGGTTTAGGGTTTCTTGCTGAGATTTTAGGGTTTTGTAATAACATCCTTAATCCTCCCAAAAGGAGCTATATTTTTCATGTTCAAAGTTGATGTTGATTTTTGAAATTTTTGTGGGAAAAGTTAGCAACAACATTAAGCTTATATCAGGTGCCATTAATTTGAACAATGCTGGTGTTTGTTATGCAGAAGTTCGCATTGACATATAGAAAACACATCAAAGTTTTTTGTTTGTTTGTTTGTGTGTGTGTTTAAATTAAGGCTTACAGGAGATGGATGGTCAAAGTTTCTTCCCTCTCCTGATTATGATCAGTAGATTGATATTTTGAAGTTTCTTGATTTGAACTCAATTGGTGTGCTCGCTGTTTACTGTGAGCTAGTTTGCGTAAGCGTAGTTAACGTAGGAGATAAGCATGCGATATAGGCAAATCTTGTTCAAAGTAGCTTATTTTTGTTCTGATTGAGTGTAGTTTAAGAAACAATATATTGGGGATTCGTTTGAAATGTTGTCACTTGAAGTGAAACCACCGACTTCCCACTCTAGTTTGGTTCATTAGCACCGTGGTTTTGTTTTTGTGTTGATATCTTTGTAAATTTTTTGCTATGTTTAGTTGAGATGTGTGTTTAAAAGGCACGAATTTGGTGTTCGTTCAAGGTTATATGGGGATTTTGTCGTAAAAAAAGATGGGGTGAACATATGACATTTCTGAAATAAAGATCTTAACCCTTGGATATTACCTCAAGAATTACGAGTCCTTGAAGAATGATCAATTAAATTATTAATAATGCTATCTACCTCTTTTCCCTTTTTGTTACATTTTTTAAAAGGTATAGAAACAATATATTTACCTTAATTGGTGATAAACCACAAAAAGAAAGATGATTGATAATATTGTGTCTTGTTGTAATTTCGTTCATGCATACAACTCATAATCTGCACTTGCTTTGTATCAGACTGTTACATTTAGTCATTTACATCTTGAATTTAAATAAAAAGATCCTTAACAATAAATAATGCAAGTGATGCATAACCTACCATATTTTCCTGTTTCACTGTGTTTGTGTAGGTAAGTATAATGGCTAAAGGGAAGCTTATATTAATCTGCCTATCTGGTGGTGAGTTTGTGACAAATGATGACGGAACCATGTCATATAACGGAGGAGAAGCAAATGCAGCAAATGTCACTTCCGAGACCCCATTCAAAGATTTAAAACTAAATCTGGCTGAAACGTGTGATTTAAACCAAGAAACAGTTACTGTGAAGTATTTCCTGCCAGGAAATAAGCGAAACTTGATTACTGTAAAGAACGATAAGGATGTGAAAAGAATGATTGATTTTCATGGGGATGCACTTACTGCAGAAGTGTTTGTTATGGGAACACCTGGTTTCAATCGAAGTGCTCTAGAAATGCAAACTAACAGGTATTAGTTAATGTTGATACTACACTTTCTTTCGTTACAGTTACAGGTGGCAAAATGGGCGGGCCGGGACTTGGGTAACGGGTCAAAATGGGTTTTATTGGGTTGACCCGAAACACTTTTTTCTAAATATTTTGAATTTTTTTTATAGATAATTAGTGTGTAAAATATGATCACCAAAGTTATATTGTATCCATAATTACAATTTTTCTTTGACAATGCATTAAAAGTTCACTTTGGGTGATTTTCAACCCGTTTGATCCAATTGACCTGCTTCTTTTAAGCTTTTTATTTTATAGTTTGTATATTTTATTTTTTTACCTATTTGACCCATTAGAGATAAAACATAACCCGGATAACAATAGCACTTCGCTTATTCATGTTATGAAATATGCCTAAAGCGTAGTAATCTCTAATCATGTTGGTGATGTATCCACAGGCAAAACCCTATCGAGAATGATGAGACTGTAAAAAATGATAACTTGAGTACCAAGAAAGACGAGAATATAAAACGAGGTAAAGTGGGTCCCAAGAAAAATAAGAAGGTGAAAAAAGAAGATACGGTGGCCAAGAGTCCTATTGCATCTCCAGTTAGAAGGACACGCTGTTCCATTGCTGCTGCTAATGCCGAAGCATCTTCCCATAAAACAGAAAAAGAAAAGGAAAAAACAGTTTCGGATGATGCTAGTAAGTCAGAGGGTTCTACCAGTAATACTTCTTCAAGTGCTGAATCTGAGCAGGTCAACGTGAATGTTAACTCCGATTGTAGTTCTGACTATGTGCCTAGTCGGTATGCAAAAAGGAAAAAAGTCAACAGTCAAAATGAAACAGAAGTCAACGCTAGCCCTGCTGACAGTGTTAAGAAGCGAAGACGCACCCCATCTTGGAAGCTTGGTGCCAATGGTCGTCCCACTATAGTTTCTGATACTGTGGGGTCAAAATCTAAGGGTAGTTCTGGAAATAAAAAACGACAGAGAAAGAGTGGTAGGTTAGCTATTAAAGGAGATAATTCTCAGGAGAAAAAATCAGGGAGAAAAAGAGGGCGCCCTCGAGCTATTACAAGTGATGAAGAACGCGGAGATTTTGTGGAACCCTATGCTCTTGACATGTGTGATGATGACGTCTCACCTGAAACTTTAGTTTCCTTGTGGAAGTCAGCCATTACTGGTGTTGGTCAACAATTCTCTAACGCACACGAGTTCCAAGACACGTTGCAGAGATATGCTATTGCAAATGATTTCGTGTTCAAACTCAAGAAAAACAATAAAAACCGTGTGGTTGGTGAATGTGCTGCTGAAGAGTGTTCTTGGAAGTTTAATGGCGTGTGGGTCCCATCTACCGAATCATTTAAGATAAAGACCATGAACAATGTACATACATGTGAAAAAGAATCAAACAACTGGTTGCTTGATACCATAAAAGAGAAGCTGCAAGAATCACCACATCTAAAACCAAAAGAAATTGCTAATAGGCTTTTGAAAGACTTTGGGGTCGATGCAAACCACACAGAAGTATTTGATGGGAAAACGATTTCCCGTAAACAACTTCATGGGTCCGATAAAGATGCGTATAATAAGTTACCATGGTTTTGTGAGAAGATTATGGAAACAAATCCTGGTAGCATCTCAAAACTCGTTATTGGTGAGAATAAAAGATTTAAAGCCCTATTCGTGTCATTTTACTCGTCATTATGTGGATTCCAGAATAGCTGTCGCCCCCTTCTTTTCCTTGAAGCTACTTCTCTGTGGTCAAAGTATGGCGAAGTTTTATTTTCAGCTAACACCATTGATGGAAACGATGATTTTTTCCCTGTTGCGTTTGCCATGGTAGACGTTGAAGACGATAACAACTGGCATTGGTTCTTGGAACAGTTAAAAGCTACAATCTTTAACTCACAGCAACCGATAACATTCGTGTTTGATAGAGAAAAGAATTTGAAAACATCTATTCTTGGAATTTTTGAAGATTCTCATGTTGGTTACTCGATTTACCATCTTCTAGAAAGCTTCAAGAGACATGTCAAGGGCCCGTTTCATGGGGATGGTAAATCTTATCTACCGTTTCATTTCTTGGATGCAGCACATGCGGTCCGTCTTGTTGGTTTTAAAAAGTCAACCGAACAGATAAAACAAATATCATCACAGGCTTATGATTGGATCATGCAGATTGAACCTCAACATTGGACAACTTCATCTTTTAAAGGCGAACGGTATAACCACATCATAGATAATGTCAGCGGATCACTTTCTAAGTTAATGGAAGATTATCAGGAGTTACCTATTTTACATAAAATAGACGCCATCATACGTACAATGATTGATGCCATTAATGATGCTAAATTAGATGGAAGTATGTGGTCAACTCACCTGACTCCATCAAAGGAGAAACAACTTCAAGAAGAGAATGTTAGATCAAGTGGTTTAAAAGTGTTGATTTCTTCTGATACTTTGTTTGAGGTTCGTGAAGATTCGACCCATGTTGTGAATCTCAGTAACTGGAGTTGTACTTGTTTAGGGTGGAAAGAAACGGGCCTACCCTGTCGCCACGCCCTTGCGGTTTTTGCATTGATTGGTAGAG
The DNA here is from genome assembly GCA_023525975.1 of Smallanthus sonchifolius. NCBI lineage: Eukaryota > Viridiplantae > Streptophyta > Magnoliopsida > Asterales > Asteraceae > Smallanthus > Smallanthus sonchifolius. The sequence goes on from CM042022.1 coordinate 3,263,374, forward strand.
ACCCGTATGAGTTTTGCTCAAGCTACTTCACTGTGGATGCTTATCGTTTAACCTACTTAGAGCCGATTAACCCAGTGCCAATTGAAAAGGAAGAAGGTGAAAAGACGGAGACTGAGCAAGCAGGGGGTGAAAAGGAACAAGCTTTGATAGTTGAGGGTGGGAATGAGGAAGTTGGTGAAAAGATCGAGGTTGAAACTGAAACTACGACTGAGAAAGAAGAATGTGAAAAGGTAGAAGTTGAAGATGAGAAGGGTGAAAAGTTGGAGATTGAGGTGGTTACATGGGGTGAGAATGAAGAAGGTGGGAAAGTGGAGGGTGAAAAGGAGGAGATTGAGAAAGATGAGGGTGAAAAGTTGGAGATTGAGGTGGTTACATGGGGCGAAAATGAAGAAGGTGGGAAAGTGGAGGGTGAAAAGGAGGAGATTGAGAAAGATGAGGGTGAAAAGATGGAGATTGAGGTGGTTACATGGGGCGAAAATGAAGAAGGTGGGAAAGAGGAGGGTGAGAAGGGTAAGATTAGGGAAGAAGAAGAAGAAGATGATGTGCATGTGCTTCCTCCCATACCTGCAAAAGCAGTTGATATAATGAAGGAGAAGATGGATTGGGATGAAACAGAGGTGGAAACAAAGAGAACAGTAACATGCACAAAATGCAAGCAACCTGGGCATAATAAGAAGTCTTGCAATCTGTATCAACTGCAACAAGCTTGTTGACTTTGGTCAAAGTCAACCATAAAACATTTAAGCAAGAACACACACCAGGTATGGATACCCTTTGTTAATATGTTTATTTGAATTTGACTGTCTTGGTTTGTGAACATTTGGTTAGATTAATACCCTTTTGGATTTAGTTTTTATAAAAGTTACTCTAGTGAAGGTAGGGAAAATATTGGTGAATAAAGATTTCAGTTTGTAATCCTGGATTCCTGGTAAAATAGAGAAATTTGGATTTGCTCTTTTGGAGTTTGGGTTCTTAAAGTTGGGTTTATTTTTTTGGTTTAGTTATATATGAAAGTTCGGGTTTTCATGGTCTGGTTTGGCCCGTTTTCAAAAACTTTTTGAGCATACGGTTTAGGGAAACGACAAACCAAACCGTCAAACCCGTCGGTTTAACGGTTTGGTTTTGGCAGTTCGGAAGGTAGAATCAATTTTTTTTTTCAAAATCATTAGTTTATGCTAAAGTTTTTACGGTGATAAAGATGGTTCATGATTATAATACGTTTACACAACTACATATATATAAAAAAACAATATATAAATAATAAAGATTAAACTGACCGTTTCAAGTTTCCAAACGCACCAAATCGTTAAACCGTAAAATCGAATTCTCAAACCGATTGACTTGTTTTGGTTTAAACAGTCATATTGGTTTCAACGGCTTATGATCTTCAGCTCAAGTGGTTAAGGTGATGTGACATCCGGCATTTTCAGGTTAACTTCGTTAACTCAAACCTCGTTAGTTCAAACATTTTTCGTTACAAACTCAGTTATCTCAGTTAGTCGCACATACATTGCATTTAATTAGGATTAATTAAATGTGTCAGTCAGTCGCATACATCGGATCGCACTCGAGTCTAACCCGGAACGTTGGTGATTAATCGAACATTAATATTACGAACATTAATAATTTATATTTTATATAAATTGCGAGTTTTATATAATCTTATGTGATTACGTGAATTGTATGAATATTATCGTTTTCGTACGTGTGTATCGTGTAATTATCGTATTTAGTATTTTTATAAAAGTTAGTGTTTTTATAAAAATAAAAATGGAATGTTTTAATTATTAATTAAGTTAGTAATTAATTAAATAGATTTATGGGCCTTAAGTAAGCCCGCAGGCCATCTTAAAACCCATTATGGACTAGATAAGGATAAAGTTTTTTTTTAAAAAAAAAACATAACATAAACCCTACCTCACCATCGCCGATCGAACCTCACCCCCACCCTCATCTTCGACCGAATTGAAGAAGCAAGCCAAAGAACCCCCGTTCGATCTCCGATCTCGCAATTGAACGCGTATTTGGACTCCTCTCGACATTCCTAACGTTCCTACGTAAGTTATTTTATAAAAATCCGTCACTTTTTCATTATTATTTTTGAGATCGAAACCCTAGATTATCCAAACTTGATGATTTTGAAATATAATAATGAATTGGTTAATTGATTGATGTTGTTATGTCGTATGGATGATTTTATGAAATTATATGAAACCCTAGTTGTCATACGAGGTGAAAATTGAATATTTTTTATTATGTGATGTTTAGAAATCGCATGTTAGACGTGAGTTATGATTAATATAGTTGTAGATATGTTAGTTGAATGACTTGGAATCGAATTGACGTGTTACTTGTGTAAACGAAATGTGTAATGGACAAGTTACTTAAAATGGAAACTTTTTGAGAATTCTATTTTGCATACTAGAAGTGATTAGGATGATGTGATGATGGTTATAAGGTACTTGATACATGTTTAGATGATTTGTGAAATCAGATTTTAAATACATAACCCGGTTTTACGAACTTTCCAAATAAGTAAACTTTAATTATTAAAAATGGTTAGAACTTGCTAATTTGACATGCATGACATGGGTTAATGATTGGTACATGTTAGTTAAAATACAATAACATGTTGTAACGTGTTAGGTGTTTGAAATCACGCATGCTAGTCATAGGTTACTAAAGATGGAAACTTTACTTGGAATTGTGATATACATGTTAAGTTCTATGCAATGGTTATGTGATATGATGATCTTGAACATGTTATAGTAGTCTTACAAGCATATTAACGATGATAATTTCACGAGACACAAATCCCGAACATACTTTCTATTTATAGAAACTTTCTATTTATAGAAACCTGCTATTTTTGGAAACTTTCTATTTATAGAAACCTGCTATTTATGGAAACTTGCTAGCTTGTTAGAACAAATAGGATTTGTTGCTAAGTGTTACAGCATGATCATTTGTGTATAATATAAAGGTATTATACTAAACAAACATTTAATCATTAAACGGGTCACCAACGGGTCGTCGGGTCAAACTTGGTCAAACTTAGTCAAACTTGGTCAAACATGAGTCAAACTTGCAAACTTTTCTAAACCCTTAAAACAATGAGATTGTTTGGATACTTAGGGTTCATATTCTCTTGCACAAACACACACTTATAAACCGGTGTTTATAGGTGGCAGTTAGTCGTCAAGCATTTTAGGTTCGATTTCTTTCGCACATACTCTAAGGTGAGTTTCACGGCCTCTTTTTCTTACGTTTTAAACTTGGGGGAGAAAACATGGGTACGAGCATTTAGATCTTACGTTTCTATTATATCACTTGTGTACTAAGCGCAAACATATCATGAAAGTCCTCACATATCGAACCATTAGTATATGGGTTAGCGAGGAAATATTGAGTAGTACTACTGGGCATTGACAAGCCCCACCCGCGTTAGTCGCGCTAACACGACAGGTAGTCGAACGGGTGTAACATTGACCTAAACATTCACCATTGATGATGATAGTCATGGTGGGAGGCAGTACAAACATAAACAGTCAGCTTTGGTGTCGAAACGCTTTAGTAACATGTACTAGGTTAGCTACCTATGATATAATTGAAAATGATATTATCTAGTAAACTTTACAAACATTGAAACCTGTAAACTCACCAACCTAGTGTTGACACGTTTTAGCATGTTTTCTCAGGTAATTAAGGTACAAGCACGAGCTAAGGCATGCATGCATACGAAGTCTATCATTTGCAAACTCAAGAATTATTTATTTTAATTATCTTTGAATTGTTTATTTTGGCGCAACTGTTTTGACGCATGTTTTTCATTTAACTTTTCGCTTCCGCAAGTTTTACATTAAATCAGTATTTTCATTGCTAGTGTTGCATCGTGACTATGAGCAATACTAGTGGTTTTTATTAAACTCATATAGAGTCGTTCAACGTAACTAATGACTGAGATCATGTTATGTCACGCCCCTAACGGTAAAACTCCGTTGATGGATTTTGGGGGTGTGACAGATTGGTATCAAATCCATTGGTTATAGAGAACTAGGAAATGCATACTAGACTATAACCACATACATGCATTAGTTACACAACACTTACACTCAAATATGGCACTCACTCATCCCGTTACAGGAAATGTCGACCCCACCCAATTCACCAGCATCCCAGACGTTCAGGAGCATGATGTTCCTACAGTACCTTTGCCGGAGTCGAGGAGACGTCGACTCAACCCGATCAACACCACAATAGGGCATGATGAGCCTATTCATGTGCGTGTCAGAGGCAATACGCAGGACTGGGATTGGTATCCCGATAGGATCAGGAACTGGATCCGCGAGGAGGAAGTCCCACCTCCGCTCACTACTGACATTGCTTCTTCTTCTTCATCATCTTCTGTACGAGCTTTGCCACCGTTGCAGTACCCCCATGAGCAGGTGATTGTTGCCTTTGTGGCTAGGATGGACCGGGAGATCCAGAACATGAGAGATGCAGCTGGAGAGATTACTAGTATACTTCAGCGAGAGATGTTGATGAATCAAAGGATCACCAAACTGACTACAGATTTAGCAGCAACTGATACAGTCCATGAGAATTTGGCAAATGGATGTGTGGATATGGAAGACCGGCTGAACACTGCAGAGTGGAACCTAGATATACTCCACACTAGGATTGAGCAGGTTGATGCACGACTTGCAGCAGTTGAGGCAGCAGGAGTTGCACCAGAGGATGTACCAGAGGATGCACCTGCAGGAGATCAGGATGAGGATGATGATGCAGCATCCGATGTTACATCAGTTGGCAGTGACATTTGATCATCTATCTTCATTACTTATTTACGTCTTTTCTTTTGAACCTAGATGGGCAGGGTTGTTCCCATCCAACAGATGTTTCTAGAATTTTGATGTTTGGTTGAATTTAGTTGTAATCGTTACAATTTATTTTATCAAGTATTACTATTATTGAAATGTTAGATGTTGTGGTTTGAATTTCTTTTGTTTACTGGTACTTGTATGATGATAAAATGCGATTTATTTTTCTCATTATTGTATGTTGTGAATGTAAAGATAATGTCTGGAAGAGGAAATGGACGTGGTGGACGCGTCGGAGGACGCGGTGGTCGCGGAAACATTAACATGACTGCAGCCGAGCTCACGGCACTCATAAATGAGCGGGTGGCTGAAGCAGTAGCAGCTATTCACGCCGCTATTAATGCTGGAGGTAAAGCAACACATTATCGACTCTAGTGAGTCATCATTCATCCTAAACTCAAATTCGAATATGGTATTCTTAAAACGCATTCTTGTTTACAATCCAGGTCAGCATAACCACCAACAGGTTTGTACTTTCAAGGCGTACATGGATTGCAAACCTCACTCATTCAGTGGAGCCGAAGGGGCTGTCGGCTTACTCCGCTGGATGGAGAAATCTGAATCTGCTTTCGCGATGTGTAACTGCCCGCCGCACAACCAGGTGAAGTATGCATTAGCACACTTGAGGGTCCGTCCCTTACTTGGTGGAACTCACAGGTGCAAATGTTAACTCTGGAAATGGCAAATGCTTTGCCATGGGATGAATTCAAGACTATGCTGCGGGAGGAGTATTGTCCCCGCGATGAAGTACAGAAACTGGAGAGCGAATTCTGGAATCTCAAGATGGAGGGATCTGAGATTGAAGCCTACACTACTCGTTCGCATGAACTGGCGAACTTATGTCCGCAAATGGTAACACCTCCCTATAAGAGGATTGAGAAGTTCATTGATGGTTTGGTCCCGCAAATTCAGAGCATGGTGACATCTTCGAATCCCACTACGATCCAGCAAGCAATCAGGTTGGCTCACAGGCTAACCGATCAGGCAGTCGCTCAGGGCACCCTACCCCCTAGAGGTGCGTTATCAAAGACAACTGACAACAAGCGGAAGTTTGACAGTTCATTCCCCAAAACCTTCCAGTCAAACCCACCTTCTCAGCAACAACAACAACAGCATCGTAAGCTTGAACCTTCAAAGAACAACAATCAGTCTAACTCTTCTCAGCAGAATCAGGGTTCTTATAATGGCAAGTACCCGAAGTGCAATAAATGTAACTTTCACCATCATGGAGCATGTGACCGGTACCGTTACCAACGGTGTGGAAAGATGGGCCATTTGGCCAAAGACTGTAGAGTAGATCTGCAGAACAAACAGACACCACCTGGAAACGCACCCAAAGGTTGTTTTGAGTGCGGTAAGGAAGGGCATTTTAAGAAGGATTGTCCGCAGTTGAGGAGAAACGGAAACGGGAATGGGAATGGCAACAATCATCAGGGTGGTAATGGAAATGGTAATAACCATCAGGGTGGAAATGGTAATAACAACGGAAATGGTGCAAAGGGCCGAGCATTTGTGATTGGATCGGGAGACGCTCGGAATGATCGGAACGTGGTGAACGGTATGTTTCTCTTAAACGGTCATTATGCTTCTGTACTTTTTGATACTGGCGCCGATAGAAGTTTTATATCTAGAGAACTTAGTGGTCAGTTAGAAATAAACCCAACTTTTTTAGAACACTATTATACCGTAGAGATAGCAGACGGTAAAGTAATCGAGGCAACCCACATTCTCAAGGGATGTCAGTTAGAACTTTCTGGTCACAAACTTGACATCGATCTCATGCCAGTTACACTTGGCAGTTTTGACATAATTGTGGGCATGGATTGGTTGTCTAAAAACCAAGCCGAGATCATCTGTAGTGAGAAGATCGTTCGTGTACCCCTTCCTAGTGGAGAAATCCTATCTGTTCAGGGCGAAAAAAGTGGTGCAGCCATGGGCATCATATCTTTCATGAAGGCTCAGAAGTGTCTGCGTAAGGGTCATACCGCGATACTGGCCCTTGTTGCTGACAAGTCTACCGAGGAGAAAAAGTTAGAAGATATCTCAATCGTTCGCGAATTCCCAGAAGTATTTCCTGAAGACCTACCAGGTCTTCCACCTCATCGTCAGGTCGAATTTCAGATTGACCTAACACCCGGAGCAGCGCCTATTGCTCGAGCACCCTATAGACTGGCACCAAGCGAGTTGCAGGACCTATCTACACAACTGCAAGAGTTGTTGGATAAAGGTTTCATCCGACCGAGCTCATCTCCATAGGGAGCTCCAGTCCTATTTGTCAAAAAGAAAGATGGAACTTTCCGCATGTGCATTGACTACCGAGAGTTAAACAAAGTAATAGTCAAGAACCGCTACCCACTACCCCATATTGACGATTTATTCGACCAACTTCAAGGGTCAAGTTTCTACTCAAAAATCGATTTAAGGTCTGGATATCATCAGCTGAAAGTTCGAGATGAAGATATATCCAAGACTGCATTCAGAACCCGGTACGGCCATTTCAAGTTTTTGGTCATGCCATTTGGATTAACTAACGCACCCGCGGTGTTCATGGACCTCATGAACCGTGTGTGTAAACCCTATCTGGACCAATTCGTCATTGTTTTTATTGACGATATCCTCATATATTCTAAGAGTCAGGAAGAGCATGAGGAGCATTTGCGTTTGATCCTTGAACTACTGAAACAGGAGCAGCTGTACGCGAAGTTTTCCAAATGCGATTTTTGGATTCGCGAGGTTCAATTTTTAGGACATGTGATCAATGAGAAGGGAATACATGTCGATCCAGCCAAAGTGGAAGCTATTAAGAATTGGGCAGCACCATCAACTCCAACCGAAGTTCGGCAATTTTTAGGATTGGCCGGATACTACCGTCGTTTTATCGAGGGATTCTCAAAGATTGCCCAACCCCTCACCTCTTTAACCCAAAAAAGATAAACCCTATAATTGGAGTGAGTCTCAAGAATCAGCATTCTAGCTACTGAAGCAGAAACTATGTAGCGCACCTATCCTGTCTCTACCAGAGGGAACAGATGACTTCGTGGTGTATTGCGATGCCTCCATCCAAGGTCTCGGTTGTGTGTTGATGCAACGCGACAAGGTTATCGCATACGCTTCTCGACAGTTAAAAATCCACGAAAAGAACTACACGACTCACGATTTGGAGTTAGGAGCCGTGGTGTTTGCACTCAAGATATGGAGACATTACTTGTACGGTATCAAGTGCACCATCTACACCGATCACAAGAGTCTTCAGCATATTTTTTAGCAGAAAGAGTTGAACATGCGTCAACGTCGTTGGATCGAATTATTAAACGATTATGATTGTGCAATCAAGTACCATCCGGGCAAAGCTAATGTGGTGGCCGATGCCCTAAGCAGAAAAGAAGCTAAACCCCGACAGGTTAGAGCATTACAACTCACTATTCATACAGGATTACCCGAACAGATCCGTAATGCCCAACTTGAAGCCTTAAAAGAGAACTTATCACTTGAATCCACTCGTGGTATGGAGAAACAACTTGAGGTTAAAGCAGATGGTATTCGTTATTTCGCGGAACGAATATGGATAACAATATATGGAAACCTAAGAGATCTAGTCATGGATGAAGCTCACAAATCCCGATACTCTATCCATCCGGGATCCGACAAGATGTATCACGATCTCAAGGTTTTATATTGGTGGCCGAACATGAAAGCCGACATAGCCGCCTACGTGAGCAAGTGTCTGACTTGTTCCAAGGTCAAGGTGGAGTACCAAAAGCCATCCGGATTACTTCAACAACCGGAAATACCGATGTGGAAATGGGAGCAGATTTCCATGGATTTCATAACCAAATTACCCCGAACCCCTACTGGATGTGACACAATCTGGGTGATAGTGGATCGCCTAACCAAATCAGCTCATTTTCTTGCTATCAAAGAGACCGATAAAATGGAAAAGTTAACTCGTCTCTACCTTAAAGAAGTAGTATCTCGACATGGAGTGCCAATCTCCATCATTTCTGACAGAGACGCCCGATTCACCTCACGTTTCTGGCAATCGTTACAGAAAGCTCTAGGCACGCGCTTGGATATGAGCACAGCGTACCATCCTCAAACAGATGGCCAGAGTGAGCGTACCATTCAAACCCTAGAAGACATGTTACGAGCTTGTGTGATTGATTTTAGTAACAGTTGGGAGACTCACTTGCCTTTAGTGGAATTCTCTTACAATAATAGTTATCATACGAGCATCAAAGCAGCACCGTTCGAGGCTTTGTACGGACGGAAATGCCGATCACCACTTTGTTGGGCTGAAGTTGGAGATAGTCAACTTACTGGTCCTGAACTTGTGCATGAAACCTCAGAGAAAATCGTGCAAATCAGAAACCGTATGGCGGCAGCTCGTGACCGTCAAAAGAGTTATGCAGACAAGCGCAGAAAACCGTTAGAATTTCAAGTGGGTGACAAAGTGTTATTAAAGGTTTCACCGTGGAAAGGTGTGATTCGTTTCGGGAAACGAGGAAAGTTAAACCCGCGTTACGTTGGACCCTTCGAGATAGAGAAAAAGATCGGTCCAGTAGCATACCAACTTAACCTACCAGATACACTCAACGGAGTGCATAACGTATTTCATGTCTCAAACCTAAAGAAGTGCCTATCAGATGAGACACTTGTAGTTCCACTCGAGGAGTTGGAAATTGATGAACAGCTACGTTACATTGAGAAACCAGTTGAGATCATGGACCGAGAGGTCAAGAATCTCAAGCGCAGTAAGATACCTATTGTCAGAGTTCGTTGGAACTCGAAGCGTGGACCAGAGTTCACGTGTGAACGCGAGGATCAGATGATGAAAAAGTATCCTCACCTGTTCAAACATTCAACGGCAAGCACGGAAGGTACTAACTAAATTTCGAGACGAAGTTTATTTTAACAAGGGGATGATGTGACATACCTAAACTTTTTGTTTCAGACGTTACGAACTTCGTTTAATTTTCGGGACGAAAATTCTTTCAACAAGGGGATGATGTGACATCCGGCATTTTCAGGTTAACTCCGTTAACTCAAACCTCGTTAGTTCAAACATTTTTCGTTACAAACTCAGTTATCTCAGTTAGTCGCACGTACATTGCATTTAATTAGGATTAATTAAATGTGTCAGTCAGTCGCACACATCGGATCGCACTCGAGTCTAACCCGGAACGTTGGTGATTAATCGAACATTAATATTACGAACATTAATAATTTATATTTTATATAAATTGCGAGTTTTATATAATCTTATGTGATTACGTGAATTGTATGAATATTATCGTTTTCGTACGTGTGTATCGTGTAATTATCGTATTTAGTATTTTTATAAAAGTTAGTGCTTTTATAAAAATAAAAATGGAATGTTTTAATTATTAATTAAGTTAGTAATTAATTAAATAGATTTATGGGCCTTAAGTAAGCCCGCAGGCCATCTTAAAACCCATTATGGACTAGATAACGATAAAGTTTTTTTTTTTTAAAACATAACATAAACCCTACCTCACCATCGCCGATCGAACCTCACCCCACCCTCATCTTCGACCGAATTGAAGAGGCAAGCCAAAGAACCCCCGTTCGATCTCCGATCTCGCAATTGAACGTGTATTTGGACTTCTCTCGACATTTCTAACGTTCCTACGTAAGTTATTTTATAAAAATCCGTCACTTTTTCATTATTATTTTTGAGATCGAAACCCTAGATTATCCAAACTTAATGATTTTGAAATATAATAATGAATTGGTTAATTGATTGATGTTGTTATGTCGTATGGATGATTTTATGAAATTATATGAAACCCTAGTTGTCATACGAGGTGAAAATTGAATATTTTTGATTATGTGATGTTTAGAAATCGCATGTTAGACGTGAGTTATGATTAATATAGTTGTAGATATGTTAGTTGAATGACTTGGAATCGAATTGACGTGTTACTTGTGTAAACGAAACGTGTAATGGACAAGTTACTTAAAATGGAAACTTTTTGAGAATTTTATTTTGCATACTAGAAGTGATTAGGATGATGTGATGATGGTTATGAGCTACTTGATACATGTTTAGATGATTTGTGAAATCAGATTTTAAATACATAACCCGGTTTTACGAACTTTCCAAATAAGGAAACTTTAATTGTTAAAAATGGTTAGAACTTGCTAATTTGACATGCATGACATGGGTTAATGATTGGTACATGTTAGTTAAAATACAATAACCTGTTGTAACGTGTTAGGTGTTTGAAATCACGCATGCTAGTCATAGGTTACTAAAGATGGAAACTTTACTTGGAATTGTGATATACATGTTAAGTTATATGCAATGGTTATGTGATATGATGATCTTGAACATGTTATAGTAGTCTTACAAGCATATTAACGATGATAATTTCACGAGACATAAATCCCGAACATACTTTCTATTTATAGAAACTTTCTATTTATAGAAACCTACTATTTATAGAAACCTGCTATTTTTGGAAACTTTCTATTTATAGAAACCTACTATTTATGGAAACTTGCTAGCTTGTTAGAACAAATAGGATTTGTTGCTAAGTGTTACAGCATGATCATTTGTGTATAATATAGAGGTATTATACTAAACAAACATTTAATCATTAAACGGGTCACCAACGGGTCGTCGGGTCAAACTTGGTCAAACTTAGTCAAACTTGGTCAAACATGAGTCAAACTTGCAAACTTTTCTAAACCCTTAAAACAATGAGATTGTTTGGATACTTAGGGTTCATATTCTCTTGCACAAACACACACTTATAAACCGGTGTTTATAGGTGGCAGTTAGTCGTCAAGCATTTTAGGTTCGATTTCTTTCGCACATACTCTAAGGTGAGTTTCACGGCCCCTTTTTCTTACGTTTTAAACTTGGGGGAGAAAACATGGGTACGAGTATTTAGATCTTACGTTTCTATTATATCACTTGTGTACTAAGCGCAAACATATCATGAAAGTCCTCACATATCGAACCGTTAGTATATGGGTTAGCGAGGAAATCTTGAGTAGTACTACTGGGCATTGATAAGCCCCACCCGCGTTAGTCGCGCTAACACGACATATAGTCGAACGGGTGTAACATTGACCTAAACATTCACCATTGATGATGATAGTCATGGTGGGAGGCAGTACAAACATAAACAGTCAGCTTCGGTGTCGAAACGCTTTAGTAACATGTACTAGGTTAGCTACCTATGATATAATTGAAAATGGTATTATCTAGTAAACTTTACAAACATTGAAACATGTGAACTCACCAACCTAGTGTTGACACGTTTTAACATGTTTTCTCAGGTAATTAAGGTACAAGCACGAGCTAAGGCATGCATGCATACGAAGTCTATCATTTGCAAACTCAAGAATTATATATTTTAATTATCTTTGAATTGTTTATTTTGGCGCAACTGTTTTGACGCATGTTTTTTTCATTTAACTTTTCGCTTCCGCAAGTTTTACATTAAATCAGTATTTTCATTGCTAGTGTTGCATCGTGACTATGAGCAATACTAGTGGTTTTTATTAAACTCATATAGAGTCGTTCAACGTAACTAATGACTGAGATCCTGTTATGTCACGCCCCTAACGGTAAAACTCCGTTGATGGATTTTGGGGGTGTGACAGGTGAGGTACCCAAGACTTCAATAAAATGGGGGAGGTCTTGGGTTCATGTCCCACTTGTGACAAAAAAAGGGGTTCCAGGTTGGGCTAGGGGATTTTCTCACCTATAGTGGGTTTCTTCCTGAGGGTGGTGGAGATGATCGGGTGGGCCATTGACCCGTCAGTGATCCAAATTGCTGTTAAAAAAAAAGATATCTATATCCTAATAAGTCCTTTTTCGTGGATATAAAAATCGTTATTCTCTAAATATTATGAAAAGCAAAACTGAAAAAACTCTTTTAAGTCTCATTCATAAAATACAAAAATTGAGAATAATATTCATAAAAATTATTAATAATATAATTTATTTATTCATAAAAATCAATCTGAATATAATTAGACAAAATATGCTTCTTTTTTTAATTTGACATAAATTATTATTATTATTTATTTTAGCATTTCGAATATTATTATATATTATAACTATTTTATAAAATATTAATTAGTTTTAGAGAAGAGGTTAAAACTGGACCATACTCATGATTGTTGAGAATGGTGCATCTGTATTTAACAATGGAAATTGAAAATGTGCTTTTCCCTAGTAGAATGAAAATTGTCTTATTTGTGTTATTGTAAATTTTATTATTGGTGTACTTCCTTGATCTAGAAGTTAATATAATATGTTTTTTTATGGGTTGATGTCTAAATTAATCAACATATTTAATATATGATATAAAATTTAACATGAATTTGTAGTAGAAGAAAACGATTTAAAAAAACATATAAATAACTATGATATAAAATTTAATATATGTTGTGATCTTCTATAAAATGACGAATTACATTACATACAAGTGACTAAAAAAAGTTAGAATAAGTTGAGCTTAAACGAGTTTAAGCCAATATAAAACCTAAATTAAAGTTTATTTGATAAATGAGGTTGAGCCTGAACTTTAAGCACCAAGTTTGATTGTGTTTACAAGGCTAAACGAAACATATTACTAATATAATCCTAACTAGCTTGTTAAAACAACCTGATTAGGACCTCTACCACTCTTGTAGATCACTGAACTATGCTATTCATACGATACGATATCGTCGCATACAGCAAAATTGTTTGTGAAAGAAATGACAAATTGACACTAGTTCTAAAACACGTTCTACTTATTTTCAAACATTTTATGTTAAAATAACATGATTTTAAGAAGTTAAATTTGAAGAAAAAATGAAATTTATTTTTGAATATGAATATAAAATTACTTCAAGTATCTCTAATTTTTGTCACTTTTCTGTAAAAATTAATTAATTTTAACATAATAATCATTTTAAAACCACACACCCAAAACACATGGATCTTGGATGTAGGAACCATAAAAATGTATTCTCTTAAATGCATTATGATTATGATTAACTTTTTTTTTTGAAAGACAAATTTTTTTATTATTGTGGGAGTGAGACTTGAACTCGTGACATTTTCAAACCTTGGTGTATCTAGAGGATTTTCCTGTAGCATTGGGCCGCCGACCCCAATCGAGATTATGATTAACTTTTTTTTTGAAATGCGACTTTCTTAAACCCTACTCCATTCAGGAGCAACCCGGGTGCTCATGAGAGCCATGCATGTCTTTCCCAATGGGTTGTAACCGCAACGGACTCGAACCCGGGACCCACCTAGGAGGAAACTCACAACTGCGAAAAACCCATGGTTCAACCTGGAACAATTTGTTTCAAGCGAGACTCGAACCCCATGACTTGACATTCCATTTGGAAAGTCATGGGGCTAGCACTCCACCAGAAGGCTTTGTGACGAGATTATGATTAACTAATATATAAATCTTATACATGATTCTCATTAGTTTAAAATCTCAAATAATGCCCATTTACAATAAATAGAAAGATAACAAAATCCACAATCTTCGCCGCAAAATTGATGCAATGTTTGACAATTGACTTGCAAGGTTTGACTAATTGACTTATGTTTGACTAACTGACTTTGAACATGGTTTAATCAAACATATAAAATGTCATAAAAAGAGTTTACAAATTGTGACATCAACATGTCCACTTTCATCAACCATTCATTTTTTAATACAATTGTGACATTATTTAGCTTCATTTTGCATTTGCTTTTTTCCTTTCATCAATTGTTGCATAATTCATCTACTAAACTATTAATTTTTGAGATTAAGTTATGTAAATTTTGCATTGTTGGAATATAAAGAACATGAATACAAAATTTGTATTTTCATTATGGCCTCAATTTTGATAGATTTTAAACTTTTGAAATGAGATTGAAGATGATTGTAATTATTTGGTTGGTGATTATGACTTAAATATGGATATAAGATCCAAAGGTATGTTTGTTATGATGTTTTAGAAAGAAAAAAAATATGACTTCGAAAGTGTTACATATTGTTTAATGTGAGAATGACAAAACATGAGTATTTAGGAAACTTGGCAAATTAAAAATTGATTTACCGAAGAGATATGGTATCGAACCGGATTAAACCGGTCGGACTTCATATCTCTCAAGGGCAAAAAAAGGAAAACTACACAAACCCCAATTAAAATAATTACCCATGCTGAGGTGGCAACCTTCACAAAATTTATGGCAACGTAACCACCAATGAGAATCTTGACGTCAACATTAATTTTGTTATCACCAGTGGATCCCTCTTCATATTTGGCAGTGACAGAATGATCCTAATATAAATACAACATGAGATCACACCAGGGAGTAGGCACAAAAAACTCTAAACATTCACTTCTCATACAAAGATTTTACGCCAACGAATATCTGCTTACTCTCACGCCGGTGGGTGATTGCAGTGAAAAAACCTTCCACGTGACAAGGCTAACAACGTTTTCTGTTTTGCAGGGACGATCCTTCTATTCTATTTCCGAGGATTCGGCTCAATTTTCAAATTATTCAAAAACAAACAACTCTTTAATCTTTATATTTTATATAATAAAACAAAATGATGAATATGGCATTATGTATTGAAATTAGACATCTATCACTTAATTAGGTATGAATTAGCCTTTGGTTATCATCAAACCGAATCAATTAAATTTGATAATGTCATCTTTCTGATTTCTCAATTAAGTTTCATATACACTCATTATATTGTCAAATACATGCTCCATATTTCATTATAAATTTTCATCGGTTCATTTATTAAGTCAAATCAATGGTTAAGATGAAGACGACGATAACTTTATAACAAATGACGTTGTGAATGGTATCTTTTTCATATAAATCTAGTTTCATGGGTTTTGTAATCTCAAATAACCTTTTTATACTTATTTTTATAATTATACTAGGAAAACGAAAAATTTATTCCCTTTAATTTTAATATAATACTACTATAGGGCCAAGGATCCTTTCAAAACCCTCTGTTATTGTGTTAAACCAAAAAAATCCGCAAAAATCGATCGAATCATTATTCTTTTTTACGAACAGCTTTATTGCACTAATATAACGTCATGTTCTTTTTTACATTTTCGTAAATTCGCAACTGTAAGGTTAGTTTACACCTGGTGTAAGTTTTTTTTTAGCTAAATATTTATTTTTTCGAAAAAAATTACACTGGTGTAAACTCCCTTACACTCGCGAATTTACAAAAATGAAAAAAATAACATGACGTTATATTAGTGTAATAATGTTATTCAAAACCGATAAGATAAAACCTTAAAAGTCTAATCGATTTTTGTGGGGTTTTTTTGGGTTAACACAATTAAAGAGGGTTTTGAAAAGATCTCAATCCTACTACTATATGTATGTAGGGTGAGATTCAAATAATAACCAATATTTATGTGATAACTATGATAAAACATAGTGTTACGTATATGTATCAATTATCATTTTGTTAGTATTACATATACGTAAACACTATGTGTCACGTATATGTAACATTATTTGGTACGTATATGTAAGACTCATAATTTCCGTATTTATGTTCAAGATACTTAAATACTTTTTTGACAATTAAAATAAAAAATAATTTATAAATTATGTGATTGTTTGATAGTGATTATTATGGTTATCACATAAAAAACTTGTTAGTATTTAAACCCTTTCTTATGTATGTATGTGTATATTATAAAAAAAAGATTTTTTTAATATTTGATTCACTTTTAATTATAATTATAAACGGTGCACCTAACTCAATCACAATGATGCTTATAACTTCATTGTTGCAAGGAGTTTCGACCATGCATGTACACCCATTATAACTGTTGCGTCTAACCCCTTATAAAAGTGAGTTCAAAGTTAACCTAAGTATTTAAACGGAGCTATTTACCCCTTGCCCAAAAATATATACATGTCACATCTTAATTATTTCTTACATATTTTTAGGAAAATGTGATTATTATATTAATCGGCACCTAATATAGCAAATATATATACACGCTGAACATCTAATAAAAAGTTAACATAATACTTTTAATAAACTACATCGTTAATTCGTTAAAATAATGTTCATAAACAAATCTAATATTGACTAATATTGATATATTTAATAGTATTAATTTATTATCATAAAACAAAATAATACATTTTCTTTGATATAGTTAATTATCTATTTAACAGTATATTTTTGATAAAAATCATTTCCGTTTGAATTAGGAGTGTAAACAAGCCAAGCCGACTCGTGAGCTACTCGATATCGGCTCACTAAAAGCTTGAATCGAGTCGAGCTTAAACGAGCTCAAGCCTAAAAATAAGTTTGTTTAATAAACGAGCCCGAGAATGAGCTTCACACAGGCTCGCGAGCCTATTTAATATATGTATTTTTATTTAGAGTAAATTTCGTTTTGCATCCCTGTGTTTTGGTCAAATAATCGTCTTGAATCCAAAGGTTTCAATTGGACTTTTTGCGTCCTTGTGGTTTAATTTTTGTTTCAATTAAACCATGACACTAACACTGTTAGTTTTTTCTGTTAAATTAAGGGGTATTTTAGTCTTTTTACTGATAAAGACTAATATTATAATTTTAAACTTGAAGGGACTATTTCTGTAATTACAAAATAATTAAAATCCAACCCCACCCCACCCCTTCATTATCCTCATCAGAACCCACACCATCTGCCCTTCACCACCGCCTCCTCCCTACACCACCAGTGTCACGATGAAAAGGCACCCA
The DNA here is from genome assembly GCA_023525975.1 of Smallanthus sonchifolius. Classification (NCBI taxonomy): domain Eukaryota; kingdom Viridiplantae; phylum Streptophyta; class Magnoliopsida; order Asterales; family Asteraceae; genus Smallanthus; species Smallanthus sonchifolius. Next base: position 3,281,012 of record CM042022.1, read on the forward strand.
CCACCACCACCACCATTAATCAACCCCTTTTGTCAGAAATCAAACTAATTTCTTCAAATTAACCTAGGAGGCTTCATTTTTGATGAGATTCAAGATCCGACAAACAAGAATACGGGGCAAAGCTCAGCTGGTGGATGATTTAGGCCTGGCGTATGTGGAAAATGGAGTTGCGCTAGTAGGTCCCTCACGTACAACTCCACAAACAACCTTGTACGTCGATCCATTACCAGCGCCCTGTCCGAACTCAAAACCCCCCACCTCCCCTTTGTTTTGCTCCGTGATTAGCCGAAGATAGGGAATGATTGATCCGTTAGTGAAATAGTTTTAGCCGGAGATGGTGGCCAGGAGGAGGGTGGCGGTGGTTGGTTCGCTTTTGCGGAACCCAGTTCGTATGATGCAGAGGAAGATGACTGGGTTTAGGGGTTTTTGAATCTAGGGTTTGCGTGTTTTGAGGGAAGAGGAAAGACGACTGGGTTTTGTGATGCAACAATTCTATCACTGTACCGGTGGATCGATCTCAGGTAAATGGAGGGTTCTAATGAGGATGATGAAGGGGTGGGGGGTTCTGATGAGGATGATAAAGGGAAGGGGTGGGGTGGGGTGGGGGTGGGGTTGATTTTAATTATTTTGTAGTTACAGAAATAGTCCCTTCAAGTTCAAAATTATAATATTAGTCTTTATCAGTAAAAAGACTAAAATACCTCTTAATTTAACAGAAAAAACTAACGGTGTTAGTGTCATGAGTTTAATTGAAACAAAAATGAAACCACAAGGACGCAAAAAGTCCAATTGAAACTTTTGGATTCAAAACGATTATTTGACCAAACCACAGAGACGCAAAACGAAATTTACTCTTTTATTTAATATATTAAAAATATATTTATATAATAATAATAATTATTAGTATATATAAAATTATGATAAAATAACTAAATAATATGTATTATGTTATATTTTAATCATAAAATAAAGTTAAGACTTACAACGATAAGATTTAAAAATTGTATTTGATTAAATTAATAATAAATTTTGTTGAATAAAAAATAATAAACAGCTAAGATGTGTAAATTTTACATGGTATTGGGGTAGATCTAGGAATAAATATATTAATATTTTTATTCAGGGAAAGCGACGGGTGGATGGGCCCACCGGAAACAGCTGTGAAAAGAGAAGTTCGACCGGATTCATCCGATCGGACAACCGGTCATCTTCATGACGACTGCGACTCTAGAACCGTTTTTTTTACAAAATATCGTTTAATACACCATATAAAATTGGTTTGTTATCTATTAATTGTTAAACATTAATAACGAGTAATGTAGAGGCGGTCCTAGAAATTTTGTTACAGGTGTCACAATGTTTCAGTCTTTAGATGTCTGAGATTTTTTTTTCAGTTCGTTAAAATTTAAATAATGTACACTTTATAATCAAAAAATATATATAAACTATGTACTGATTCAACTCATGTTAAAAGGTTAAAACAAGTTCAAAATCTTACATTTATACAGTATTTATATAATTTTGCTCAATAAAATTATGCTTGTAATGGTCATGATTCAGAGGATCACCCCCAATAAAAGAAAAAGGAATATAAAAAACATGCAATGGTGTAGATTCGAACATACAACTAACATGCACAAGAAGCTAACTAGTATACCAAAGGTACTACTTGTGTTAAATTGTGATAGTCGACTTTTTTATAAACATCATCTTCTGAAATATACAATGTCACTCGAACTTTGAATATAAATTATTTTTTTATCAGTGTCACGTGAAACCGATGCTAACAAGATAGATCCGCCAATCCTTGAATGGAAAGGGGAATGTGTATCATACGGACAATCATTGGTGTAGCCGTTAGAGTGTGTTCCCTCCATAACAATGAATAGTGGGCTGAGCTACGTCCGGATGTTCATTTGAATAGTAGTGTGAGTGTCACACCGGTCGTCGTTGTTTCAGATGTTAAGATGAGTTTATCTATGTGGTATAACATCAATCATTATTATGTAAAATTATTTTATTAAATCCCAACAAAATTGTTTTGGAATTCTTATAAAAACTTAATATTAAAATAAAATAAAAAATTATCTGTATAGAAAAATTGTACACCTTTGAATAAAAGAAAAGAAAGGGTAAACACCCTATCTCTACATGCATAATATCCCTAAATAAAAGGTGGAGAAATATTAAATTTATTATTTTGTTATTTAAAGGGTCGAGTGAAATTATATTATTATGGTCAGGAATGTAGATTCTTTATGTTATTCCTTAGCCTTGATTTGATTCCAAAGAATATACTTGTCATTTTCATGGGATATAATGGTAGCATTACATTTTGTAAGAGACATGTTCATATTTTTTTGTTAAATTCTAAACATATGAAATATTGTTTTATTAGATTAGTTTGTTAATACAAAATATTTGTAACCTTAATTTCATTAGATTATGTCAATAGATGTTAGCAATAAATCAATTTACTGAAGTTTTTAAGTATCGGTAACGGGTCAAACTTTTATCCAAAAGGGAAATGAGAAAGATTGATGCACTCATGCACTAGCCATAGCGTAGCATGTGATGTTTATATTGTATTTATAATTAGAATCCGAAACTAATCTAGAAACCGGTCTCAATCCGATCTGTCACTCTGAAATCGTTTTAAGACATTTATGATGAAATCAGCCAAAACCAGTTTCAAAAATGATTCGATCAGGTTTTTTCCCAATCCAAAACCAATTTCTAATTTGATCCGGTTTACCCCAATCTGGTTTTGACTTGATCCGAACATGTTTCTAAACAGATTTTGTACACCTCTACTTTAAGATGAAAAATAAAAAAAATGTTTCGTTTAATTTATAATTATTAAACCGAATAAGTATGCTAATGTTTCAACAACCTCTTTTAATTTATAATTATTAAACCGAATAAATTTATAATTTAATGTTAAATGTTTTATCCAAATAAAAAGAGTAAAAAATAAAAGTTGAAGGGGTAAATGTTAAAAAGGTGGTCTCCAACCATCACCTTTCCGAATATGCTATTCATCTCCCTCGAAAACTTGAACAATTTCACTTTATTTAAATTGAAATATTTGCGCTCGTTAAAGGATCTTCAAATATGTGTATAAAATATTACACAAAGTTTAATATAAAAAAACTTATTTAATAAATTTAGTACACCATTTGATAAACTTTGATGTTTGAATTTAAACAACAAAAATTTAAATTTACTTGTATATTTTTGTTACATAATATTGTTTATAATAAAACTATTATTTTTATTAGTGATAAACTTCATAATTTTTATTAGTGATAAACTTTATAATTTCCACTAAATAAAAAAAGTGTACATGACAAACTACGAGTTTCTATATTTGTTTATGATAAAGTTTATCATTTTTTATGATCGGTTTTGCTATCCAAAATATGGTTATGCGCAGTTTGTTGCCCATTTATTTATTATTTTATTATAATCGTCATTCTTTATTAATTGATCAAAACAATAAGACTGAAAAAATTACATAATATTTCTTTTATCATAAAAAAATTATTTGATCTAAATAGTGACATTATAGTTAGCGAAGCTATAGGAAGGATTACATTATGTTCTCGGTTGACATGCCACTTAAAGTTATAACGTTACTTTATTACACTTTTACTGTTAAATTTTGACATGTCTTATTATTATTATTATGATAAATTGGATTTTAATAATTCAAACTATTACCTATTGGTCGATAATAATTCATACTAGCAATATGACCAGTGACTGTTCTAACTTTCACTTTTGTTGACAAGAGCAGTCTCAATACCATAATTAGCAAAGATTTACCCTTGCTTTCGCTCAAAATGATGATTTTCAACGAAATAAAAAAACGTATAAGCGAAATCGAGGGGGGGAATCAAATATAAATCGAGTATAAATCTATGATAATTACGTTATTGAGACTACTGACATTGACAATAAATGTGAAAGTTAACACTGTTATTTATAAAATTGATAGTATTGATTGTTATCGACAAATGAATCATAGTTTGGATTATTAATATCTAATTTGCTTATTACTATTATTACTTATCTGCTTTCTTTTAATCTGATTATAATATAAATTTTTATTTAAAGTAAAAGAGTCCATTTCGATTTTAGTCCCTATGGTTTTACTTAAAATAATATTTTAGTCAAATAATTTCAATTTTTCCTTTTTAGTCATTGTGGTTTGTCAATAGTCCCACTCAATTACACGTCTCTAACACCGTTAGAATGATTGTGTTAACTTTTGTAAAAAGACAAAAATACACCTATTAAATACCCCACCCCCTCTTACCTCTCTTATCATCTTCCACAACTCTCTCTCAACTCTTTCTCTCCACCCAAACCCTACAATCAAACACCTTACACCAGAGGGCCAGACCCCCACTAGCGAGCACCCCATCTCACGATCTTTTTCTCCGACGAGCACCCACCAACCCTAAACCTTAGAGCCCACAGTCTTTCTCGCTCAGACAGAACCGCCAGAGATACAAAAACCACGATCTTGCCCCCAAAAACGATGCTAGCCTACAAATCGCTCACATGCATATTTGCCCCCCCCCCATCTATAAAAAAACCCCCCACATACATGATTTTATGTCAAATCCCAGTCGATTCAAGTAGATATCGATCAAAATCCAAGCCAAATGTGCAAATGAGATTTAAAATGCCGTAGTTGATTAGGACAAATTAAAAATCATAAAGATTAAAAAAGTAAAATTGAAACTATTGCATTAATGTTATTTTGACAAATCTCATGGATTAAAACCAAAATTTACTCAAAGTAAAATTATAAATTTATAATAATAAAACTTTAAAAATTATTACTTTTAACTTTTTTTGAACAACAAAGACCCCGCACCCTGGCATACGGAACACCCTTCCTCCCGAAGAACAGAAGCGTGGTGACTCAACCCCACACCACCCATGAGGAAACCCAAAACTAAGAAAACCCCTTGCCCAACCTGAAACATTTTATTCGAAGCAAGACTCGAACTCATAACCTCCAATTTAAAAAGTCTTGACCTTCTATTTAGAAAATTATAAATTTAACTGAGCTTCAATTATTATTATACTTAAGGGACTAGGAGTGAACAGCGGGGTTCAGCAGCCTAGCTTCAGCGGGTATTGATATCCGTCGAAATTAAGGAAGTAGCCGTTTGAAGGGACCGTTGAACGGCTATATAGCCGTTAAAATTTAAAAAAAAAATTAAATTTAATAAATTTACCCCTATAAATACATAACCAAACATTTTACTCAATACACAAAAAATACATTCTTTCTACTCTATTCTTTACATAAAAATACAATGGATTCTAAAAAAGTTTATAAACCGAGAGGCGGTTTTGGCCGCAAAAAAGTGTCCAAACCGAGTGCCGGTTCTAAATTCCTTGATTGAAGAAAGCAAAAAGACGACGATATACGGGCTTTGGTGGAGGAGCAACAAGCGGCTATCCGGGAGGAACGTATGGACCGGGAATTTAAAATATTTACGGATCCGCACGACCATCTAACCGGAACGATGTTGGAAATAATCCTAAAACGGAAATGTGAAATAGCCGCAGAGTATGATTGACCATGTGATTTTTAAAATTTTAGGCGTTTTTTAACTTGTTTTTATTTATTTGTTATGTATTTCTAATTGATTAATTAAATTTTTAGTTTATTAATTTATTAATTTATTTTAATTTAAAAAAATAAAAATAAAAGGGTTGAAGGGTAACACTCTCACCATAAAGAGTATTTTGAAAAAGTATTTTGACTAATTAAAATGATTTCTTCTAATTGGTGTAATTTAAAAGTTAGTTTGGTTGGGAGGGTACAACTCCTACCTCGCTTATGGTTGAAGTGTTTAATTATACTAATTTTGTTAGTTCACCATGTATTGGTGGAGTGGGGCCAGTCTCTTATCCAGAGCTGGAATTACTAACCACTAAACAAGGTACAGCAATTGATGAGTGAAATACATCATGCAAATGGAACAAAACTCTGTATTTAGTAATTACCACTCTGTAAATAGAAATCATCAACTTCACACCCGCCCAGTTGTCTCATCATTCCACTCCTCTCTATTTATCATTTCGAGGCCGCAGCTTCATTCGCCACCATAAAATCCGAGACAAAATCTCTCTCTGCTCCGTTCAATTTCTTGCTCTTGATCTTGTTTTCCGGTCGCCGGACTCAAAAGCCATGGCGACATCCACTATTCTCTCAGATCTCGGCACTGAAATCATTATCCCTATCTGCGCAGTCGTCGGAATCCTCTTCTCTCTCTTCCAGTGGTACTTAGTGTCACAAGTCAAACTCTCGCCGGAGAAACCTGCCGACGACGGCAAAAACGGCTTCACCGAAGCGTTGATTGAAGAAGAAGAAGGAATTAACGACCACACCGTCGTTCAAAAATGCGCTGAAATTCAGAACGCTATTTCTGAAGGTATAACCTAATTTATTGTATACTTGATTTTGTTAATTCATAAATGTTACTTGAATTTAGCTTAAAAATATCTGCAAAATTGAAATCTGAGTGTTTGTTGTCGATTTGGAATATTCTGTTAATATTCCTCCTTAATTTCATGTATTGATGTTTAATTTTGTGATTTTATTTGTTAATTCATAAATGTTACATGAATTTCGTTTAAAAATATCTGGAAAATTGAAATCTGAAAATTTGGAATATTCTGTTAACATTCCTCTTTATCTTAGTTTCATGTATTTATGTTTAATTAGTGTTTTTAATTTTGTGATTTGGTATGGATTTTTGGTTCAGATTGAGATCTAAGTCTCCATTACTTAAATAACTATTTATTAAACCTAAATTTAGTAATGGTGGTGGTTGTTGAATGGATGGAAGATATATGATTTTTTAATACATGTGTAGGTGGAGTTTGTTTCAAGTTTTCATACTTAAATTTCCATTATTAAAATCATTAGTTGAGATTTGATGTTAATGTGATTTCGTCACAGTCGGTGGGATCTTGCTGGTTGTCGGTGGTGGCATATTTTAATAGTGTTTAAATTGTTTTTGGTTGCTATATGCTAACCGGATCTTGGGCAATATGTCATCTTTGTGATTCAAATGTTGATTGCATCTGATGTTGTTCATAGATCTACTTGATGTGTGGTTAGATAAGAAAACAAGATATGCCTAAAATGTGGTTAAGTTGTAAAGAAGACAAGAGAGTTGTTTGTCAGTATGTGCAGCAGTGCAGGGACCAGTAGTATTCTATTTCCTCTTGCTAATATGGTTGGCTCAGGATGAATACAAAGATTTAAACTATGTTAAAGTTGAAACCATTAGCCATTCTAAAAAACGATAATTAAAGTACCTTTTTCCCCTTTGAATATTGATTTATGTTATTATTAAACTTTGCCATATGAATAAAAGAGCAACTTCACATGGACCCTATGGTTTGATCAAATTGCACGTTCGACCCGCAGATTTTAAAAATTGCAAACTTGGCCCAAAGGTTTTGTGACTTGGTTGCGCCTTTAGCCCCTGACGTTATTACCAAATAGTTTTTAACGGAAAATTATCCCATGTGCCATCCACGTGACTTACGATTGCAAACTTAACCCTAAAATGAGTTCAAATAAAACTGTAAAAATCAGTAAAAAAAGTTAGTGATTTTTACTAACTTTTACATATTTTTACTCATTTTTATTGATTTTAACCCATTTTTAAAGTTAAGTTTGCAATCGTAGATCACAAGGATGACACATGGGCTAATTTTCCGTTAAAAACTAACTGGTATTAACATCAATGGCTAAAGGCGCAACCAAACCACAAATGTTTGGGCTAAGTAAGTTTGCAATTTTTAAAACTTGGGGGCCAAACTGCAATTTGATCAAACCACAGGGGACATTTATGCAATTAACTCTAATAAAAGGGAAAAGTTTTCCATAGTGTTTCACTGAAAGTCTTTTTGTTTTTTTTAAGTCATTCAATTTTCATTAGATGTTCCAATCTTGCATAATTTTTTTATAGATCTTGAAATTTTTTGTAAGATTAAGTGAGTCAAATGTAACATATATAGGAATCTTGATTACTTTTTTCAAATGAACTTGAAATAGGAGGTAATTGTAAAGAAAAAAATTCACTAAATAATAACCAAGTTTCATAATTGTTTAACTTAAGTCAAATTGGGAAAAAAAAGTTTTAACACTTATAAAAAAATTATACAAGATTGAAACACGTAATGAAAGTTGAGTGCTTTAGAAGAACAAAAAACTGAGTGACATGGTGTTATTATAATTTAATTTTGCCGTAGTTATTATATTATGTAGTTACTCAAACTAGTTTTCAAATGAGTATACCTCTAAGGACGAAAGGAGTATTTCTTTGCTGAACATTGATTTTTTTTTGTTCTAGTATTTCTGAAAGCGTCATTTCTTACACTTGAAGTTTTGTTGATATGTTCTTGGTGAGAATTTAAGCCCTTTATTAATATTTTTTTAAAATTTGCAGGAGCAACCTCTTTCCTGTTCACTGAATACCAATATGTTGGGGTTTTTATGGTCATTTTTGCTGTTCTAATCTTTGTGTTCCTTGGATCCGTTGAGGGATTCAGCACAAGTAGTAAAGTATGCACATACGACACCACCAAGATGTGCAAGCCTGCTCTAATGACTGCTGTCTTCAGCACTGTGTCATTCTTGCTTGGTGCCATCACCTCAGTTGTCTCTGGCTTTCTTGGGATGAAAATCGCCACATATGCAAATGCCAGAACCACCCTTGAGGCTAGAAAGGGTGTTGGCAAGGCTTTTATTGTTGCATTCCGATCTGGGGCAGTTATGGGATTCCTCCTTGCTGCAAATGGTCTTCTTGTATTGTATATTACCATCAATCTGTTCAAGATTTATTATGGTGATGACTGGGAAGGCCTTTTTGAGTCCATAACTGGTTATGGACTTGGTGGTTCTTCCATGGCCCTTTTTGGTAGAGTCGGTGGTGGTATATATACAAAAGCTGCTGATGTTGGAGCTGATCTTGTTGGCAAGGTTGAGAGGAACATCCCTGAAGATGATCCCAGAAATCCTGCGGTAAAGCGTTTTTTTTTCCCCCCCACTATCTGTTTTACGGGGTATGGGAATACTGCACATGCAAATGCATCTATGCTTTGGCAAGATCAAGATGGGCATGTTGGGTAGCGGGTCAAAAAGGCTCATCTTTTAATACTGGTCGAAACGGGCCGGTCTGATTGGTTTGACTCCCAATCACATTTATATCAGTTTTTAATTATTTTTTATAAAAAATATGCGTTAATTATGATCACGAAAACATAACTATTACAATAATAATCTAAATCTTTAAATAAAACGATTTCTGGGGTAAAATTTTTTATTTGACCTATTTGAGATAAAATACAACCCAAATCGATACATTCATAAGATATGGGTCAAAACCTCTACAATATATACACGATCTAAAAGAAAAGCTTTTCTATTAAGAAACAACATTTTCATTTGTTTTTTGGGTAAACTGATCAATGAAATGGCAAAATGTTGCAGGTTATTGCTGACAATGTTGGTGACAATGTTGGGGATATTGCTGGTATGGGATCAGATCTGTTTGGGTCATATGCTGAGTCATCTTGTGCAGCCCTTGTTGTTGCTTCAATTTCCTCATTCGGTACCACCCATGATTTCACCTCAATGATGTACCCACTCATTGTGAGCTCTGTGGGCATCCTTGTCTGCTTGATCACCACCTTGTTTGCCACTGATATCCTTGAAGTCAAAACCGTAAAGCAAATCGAGCCTTCTTTGAAAAATCAACTCATTATCTCAACTGTGCTGATGACTATTGGTATAGCCATTGTTAGTTGGATAGCTCTTCCTTCTAGCTTCACCATCTTCAATTTTGGAGCACAGAAAGTAGTTAAAAACTGGTATGATCAATGTGTTTATTTTTTCAATATTTGAAAAATATGTTCTGAAAGCTTCATACTTTTGTAATATGTTGCAGGCAATTATTCTTGTGTGTTGGTGTTGGTTTGTGGGCTGGTCTTATCATTGGATTTGTAACTGAGTACTACACTAGCAATGCTTACAGGTACTATTTTTTCATCTTTAAATAGACGTAAGTATAACTATTTAAAAAGTCAAATGCTTGTATTTTGACTAACTTGACTGTTTCTTTAGCCCTGTGCAAGATGTTGCTGATTCATGCCGTACCGGAGCTGCTACAAATGTTATATTTGGTCTTGCTTTGGGATACAAATCAGTTATCATCCCGATTTTTGCAATTGCAATAAGTATTTTTGTTAGTTTTAGCTTTGCCGCCATGTATGGTGTTGCTGTGGCGGCCCTTGGGATGCTGAGCACCATAGCCACTGGTTTGGCCATCGATGCATATGGTCCCATTAGTGACAATGCTGGTGGCATTGCTGAAATGGCTGGAATGAGCCACAGAATTCGTGAGAGGACTGATGCTCTTGATGCTGCTGGAAACACTACTGCAGCTATCGGCAAGGTACATTGTTCTGTGGTTCTGTTTTACTTAGAGGTGACAAAATGGGCGGTTGAGTTTGACTCTGAAACACTTTTTATCCGTGTTTTTTTTTATATTTTTAAGCTAATTAGTGTGTCAATATGATTACAAAATTATATTAGTTGAATATTTATCTACTTTTTAAATAAAAATGATTTAGGTGGTTTTATGCACTAAAAATACTCTCTTGGTGACTTTTGACTTGTTTAACCTGTTCAACCTATTTTCTTTTAAGCCTTTTTTTTTCTTGTCTGACCTGTCAGTTATGAAACATATGACAAAATTCAGAAAACCATATGAACTTTCAAGTTTTCTTAATTAAGTCCCTAAACTTTGTTTTTGCATGATTAAATTCTTAACTTGTTAAAATTTTAACAACAGGTCCTTTTTTCATGATTAAAATTTGTTCACTTGTTAAAAAGGGACTTCTTTTTTCATGCAGAAACAAAGTTTAGGTAATTAAAACCTGAAAGTAAATGTTTTTTTTTTCTTTCTAATTTTGCCCAAAAACAGAACACAAATTACAAGTAAATGGATCAAAATTCCACATCTAGTTATAACTTTTCAACTTGATTTTGATGTCATTTTATTCCACCCCAGGGTTTCGCCATTGGTTCAGCAGCTCTTGTATCCTTGGCTCTATTCGGTGCATTTGTGAGCCGGGCCGAGATTACAACCGTAGATGTATTGACCCCAAAAGTTTTCATTGGTTTGCTCGTGGGTGCCATGCTTCCATACTGGTTCTCAGCCATGACAATGAAAAGTGTGGGAAAAGCAGCACTTAAAATGGTTGAAGAAGTCCGTAGGCAATTCAACACCATTCCAGGCCTCATGGAAGGAACTGCTAAGCCCGATTATGCCACCTGTGTGAAAATATCAACCGATGCCTCAATCAAAGAGATGATCCCTCCTGGCGCTCTTGTCATGCTGACTCCCCTCATTGTCGGGATTTTCTTTGGTGTTGAAACACTTTCTGGTGTTCTTGCGGGATCTCTTGTTTCTGGTGTGCAGGTACGGCTAACATTACAAGTAACTTGTTTTACCCGTTGGAACCATTTGATATAAACAAGTTTTTAACTACTTTACATTATGCAGATTGCTATCTCTGCATCAAACACTGGTGGTGCTTGGGACAACGCTAAGAAATACATCGAGGTACCATGAAAATGTCTTTTTATTTATATTTTACTCTTTAGTTTTAAGGTTAATATTTACACGTACTTGTGAATTTAAAAAAAAATGCCGATTAGTAATACAATTATTACATATGTGGAGACTATAAAGGGAGCTTTTTGTTGACATGGATATCATATAGACTTTCTTGGTGACGTGGAACACCGCTTCATCAATTTAACTGCTTAAATAATCTTATATAATAAAAGTCAACATTTTTAACACTTGGAACATCACTTCATTAAATCTTGACCTGTTTAAGGGGTAAAAAGTTACTTTAAAAAAAAACTTCTCCGGTACGAGTATTTTAAACAAGTTTAGTGACTTTAATATACCAAAAATGGGTTGGGGGACTTGTTCGTGTAAAATGAGTAAACATGTTGGTTTTTTTATAGTAGTTACTGATTCATTTTTTTTTTTGGTAATTTTAGGCTGGTGTTTCTGAGCATGCACAATCGCTTGGGCCAAAAGGGTCAGACCCACACAAGGCGGCTGTGATCGGAGACACCGTCGGGGATCCCTTAAAGGACACTTCAGGACCATCACTAAACATCCTAATAAAGCTCATGGCTGTTGAATCTTTGGTGTTTGCCCCCTTCTTTGCCACCCATGGAGGCCTTTTGTTCAAGTTGTTCTAGATTCCTCATAATGCAGTTATCTGTCCTTTGATTAGCCTATCATTTCATCTTCTTAGTCGTATCACTTGCCGTCTTTGATTTATTTTTCGAGTCATCTAGCTCTACGTCTTATTTTTGATGTTTTATTCGGCGATTATCAATTTTCCAAGACATGATAAGTAGTCCTTCTCATCAAGAGTTTGAACATGTCTGTTATTCTTTTTTCCTTTCTAAATGAATGAATCAGGCTTATATTTGTTTTTTTTAACTGAAATGTATGCCATTGTGATGCTGAGTTACAATTTCAGAATGATACAAGGTAAACGACATATTAAAACACCCTTTTTTAAGTTGAAAAAATAATATTATTTCTAGTACAGATTCATCCTCCAAGCATTAAATACTTTCTATATTACTCAATCTAAACTAGTTTAAACATTAATTATCTAAATATTAAACAAGTTCAATGTTAATCATCCAAATAAAGAATATTACATCAGAAATTAACTAAGTGTATGTTTACCTCGCGCTTATGGTAAACATAATGGCCAATCCAGAACCAGCCACAGAGGACGAGTATCGACCCAGACCCACCCATCATCGTTAAATTTGAGGTTCCATCCTTGTAGCATACTTCAACTCATCATATGAGATTGGTTTAATCAATAGTTAGTAAGTTTAGAGTCAAAATTGTAAATATTAGGTTAATTAGGATTAAGCATGTAATTATAATGTATGAAGTGTTGCATCGCTTCAACTAGGACCATGACATATGTATAAATAGGGTTAGAATGTATCGATCGATGATTTAACTTTCAAGGATTGTTTTATATATCATGTTCTTCTTTTAATCATGGACAATAGTGGTATGAGAACACATGAAGAATCGAAAGAGAAGAAGATTGAATCAAATCATTACAAGTCACAGTTTAACATAATTCAATCGTCTCTACAATCAAATTGATCGTGTATTCTTGTTCCGCAAATCAAACAAGCGAAATTCATCCATGGACCAAGAATAAGAAATTAAATATATTGCGATTGAACGAAAAATGGAGACAAATAAGCCACAGGAAAAAAAATATCGAGAGTAGGATTAGTATGATTTATTTTAGTATATATCGATGGTAAGGATGTCAAGTTCTTATAATAAACAGTCTTGGTTAAGATAAAAAAAAATTCATCTTTGATTTTTGGGACTGATTTCCAATATTAAAGCCCACAAATATGAATGTTTTTGATAAAAGTAAAGCATATCGATTGCTAATAATTAACATTTTTAAAGTGTTTCGTTGGGCATGTACTCGTAAACAAGGATCATTTCTTTACCATCATCACAACATCCAAGGAGAGACACTAGGTGCGCATGCCTCAACTTAGAAACCACGTCGATTTCGGCCCTAAACTCATGTGCTCCTTAATCGGACATTGAATCCAAACGTTTGATGGCAACGCTAGTGCTACTACCTCTTTCACCATTGATACGACCTTTGTAAACTTTTCCGAAACCACAAAAAATTGTGGTTGGATATTGTTCGTTAATCAAATGCTAATCTAGCTACTCTGATCATTGACGAATTCAAAATAATAACATATATAAGCATTAAGCAAGAACTGGAGCCACTTGAAAGCTATGTAATTTAATCCTTGTTTAAAGAAACAACTATTCAACGTTTAAACCTCAATGGCTTGTTGTTGGATTTGGGCGAACCTAAAACCTCTACCTTCAAGTATAATTGGATTATCATAATAACAATGAGGAAATGGACATCATCAAAATAGTATTGCACGACCAAGATTAAGAATGTAACGAAGGTTAAATCCCGATTTACATCTAACATGGATGCGGGTTAACTTTTAGACAAATGGTGAAACTATTAGACAAATGGTGAAACTATTAGATGTAACGAAGGTTTAATCCCTAAGTTTGAAAAATTACGGATTTAGTCCAACATAGTTTGATTTTATTACACCCACGGGCTCTAACATGGATGCAGGTTAACTTTTTCTGTTAAGTGAATATGAAAAGACTAAAATACCCCTAACAATTACAGGGGCCATTTGTGTATTTACTTAAACTATAGAGTAAACTCCGGTTTTAATCCCTGTGGTTTGTGTCAATTCCCTATTTTAGTCCAATACTTTAAAAATCCCGATTTACATCTAATAGTTTCACCATTTGTCTCTATTTTAGCTAATCCACTAACCCCATCCATTAGTTCCATTAAAGTATTGTGTGATTTGACCATAATACCCTTATTAAATAAAAAATATGCAATAATATATAACCCCATCCATTAGTCCCGATTTACATCCAATATGCATCATCTCTGTTGCTACCTCTCCCTCTCCCTGATCAAAGCACCATGTTTTCCGACCACTTTTTCCGGTGACCATCAAGCACCATCAGACACTACCATGTTTTTCGGCCACATTTTCCCTCCTCCTATCCCTTTCTCTCTCTCTCTCTCACATACACTCACACACACTCTCTCTCTCTCTATATATATATATATATATATGTATCTAGCAGTGTGTGAAATCAAAACCCACCAAGATCAAATTCAAAACCCAAATTAAAACGCACCAACAATAGAGTCCATGACCAACTTGTACCTATACAGGGACATAGTTCTTCAATTTGCAGTCGATTAATTACCATCACTCGCCTGAAATCTAGATCGTCAGCCATAGAAACCTGCCTGAAACCAAGATCGTCAGCCATAGAAACCCACCTGAAAACGATTGGCGTTAAAGGGGTGGGATGAGTCTTGCTTTCTAGATTCTTAACATCTCCATGGATTCCCACATCCACTTCTTCTGCTTATCATCTCCAACAGCCCTACCTGTATGTAACATCCCAAAAATAAAACGACAGTTATAATAACGGAATAAACGAACGAGGCATGTCGGGTCGGGCCGGATGGGCCGGCGGGCTGGAAGGGGAGCCTCCCCTATAAATAGCCAAAGTCACCACCCATTTCTCTCATTTGCAACTTCTAGAGAGAGAAACCGTAGAGAGAGAAAGTCGTCTGATCGACCCGAGATTTGAGAAGTGTGTTGCTCCAGAGCTCGTGAGAAGAACCTCCGGATCAGAAACTCGATTCAGGTAACGATCTGGCCTAAATCTGAGTTTTTGTTCGTTTTTGGGTTTTTCGGGTTTTGGATGAAAATGTAACGTTTTTACGGATGAAATTGGAAGGAAAACGTATATTTGGGTTCCTTAATGAAAAGCAAAGTTTTGAAGTAAACAAGTTCGGGATCTTGACGTGATCAGACCCGAAGGCGAAAGTTAGGGTTTTTGCGAGGAAGCAGTTCGTGCGTACTTATCAAGTACGCATGAAGCTGATCCTGCGTACTTATCAAGTACGCATGAAGAGGGTCATGCGTACTTATCAAGTACGCATGAAGCAGGTACTGCGTATTTATCAAGTACGCATGAAGCAAAGTCTGCGCACTTATTAAGTACGCAAGAACAAGTCCCCGCGCACTTGCTAAGTGCGCATGCATCAGGCTGATTAAGTAAAGTCAGTATGTTTAGAATGGTTAAACCGTTAGAGTCGGGATTGGGTCTGATGTGTATTTAACTAATCAATTCAGATCGGAAGTGACGTTGTTGGACCTTTGTTTAGGACAACCCAGATTAGCTTATACGGTGAGTTCTAGAAGCCCTCTTTTAAATGTTTTAATAATGTTTTTGGGCTGGTGTGCATACGTAACGATGTGACTATTTTATAAAACGATGTTTATGAATGTACCCGTGGTACGCGAGTACCCGGAGGTGTTTCCAGAGGATTTGCCTGGGATACCACCCGACAGAGAGATCAAATTTCGAATCGAATTAGTACCAGATGCCCAGCCCGTGACTAAGGCTCCATATCGACTAGCACCAGTGGAGATGAAAGAGTTAATGGCACAACTAGACGAGTTACTTGAGAAGGGATTTATCCAACCGAGCATCTCACCGTGGGGTGTTGTTTGTGAAGAAGAAAGACGATTCGATGAGAATGTGTATTGATTATCGCGAGTTGAATAAACATATGGTGAAGAACAAGTACCCTTTACCAAGGATCGACGACCTGTTCGATCAATTGCAAGGCGCAAGTTGGATCTCAAAAATCGACCTTCGGTCCGGGTACCAGCAGTTGAAGGTGAGGGAAGAAGACATACCGAAAACTGTATTTCGCACGCGTTATGGACATTTCGAGTTCCGCGTAATGTCTTTCGGATTGACGAACGCCCCCGCAGCGTTCATGGATTTGATGAATAGAGTTTGTCGACCAATGCTGGATCGATCGGTAATCGTGTTCATCGATGATATCCTCATCTACTCCAAGAATGAGGGTGATCACGCGTGTCACTTGAAGGAAGTATTGGAAGCTCTGAAGATGGAAAAGTTGTATGCTAAGTTCTCCAAATGCGCGTTCTGGCTTAGAGAAGTCCAATTCCTAGGTCACGTTATTAACCCGAACGGCATCATGGTTGACCCAGCAAAGATAATGACGGTGAAGGAATGGAATATTCCTAAGACGCCAACCGAAATCCGTAGTTTCTTGGGATTGGCTGGCTACTATCGGAGATTCATCCAGGGTTTCTCGAAAATAGCTTCGCCGTTGACAAAGTTGACTCGGAAGGAGGTAAAGTACGAATGGGGTTCGACCCAGGATAAGGCGTTTAAGGAATTGAAGGAGAAACTAACCCAAGCTCCAGTCTTGGCCCTTCCCGAGGGCAATGAAGACTTGGTGGTATACTCTGACGCTTCGGGTCAGGGATTAGGGTGTGTGTTGATGCAACGCAGGAGAGTGACTGCCTATGCATCACGACAATTGAAGGTACACGAAGTCAGTTATCCGACTCACGATTTGGAACTTGCTGCTGTCGTATTCGCATTGAAAATCTGGAGGCACTACCTTTACGGGATGAAGTTTACTATTTACTCCGACCATAAAAGTTTGAAGTACTTCTTCGAACAAAAGGAACTTAATATGAGGCAGAAGCGATGGTTGGAACTGTTGAAAGACTATGATTGTGAAATAATATACCATCCTGGAAAGGCAAACGTGGTGGTTGACGCTCTAAGCTGAAAGGATGTGCCTACTCCTATTAGTGTGAAAGCTTGCCAGTTGGTAGTAACATCGGATGTGATGAGAGAAATTGAAAAGGCTCAAGATGAGGCACTTAAAGAAGAAAACATAAAGAAGGAAATGATGGTTGGCCAACATGACAAGTTGGAATATAACACCCTTGGTGTTAGGACACGTTTTGGACGGGTATGGATACCTATGGGTGGCGAGCTTAGAACCAAAATATTGGATGAGGCTCATAAGTCTCGGTACTCTATCCATCCTGGTACCAATAAAATGTACCAAGACCTAAGGAATGAATACTGGTGGCCTGGAATGAAATATGAAGTGACAAAGTACGTAAGCAAGTGTTTGACTTGCTCGCAAGTAAAGGCCGAATACCAGAAACCGTATGGAAAGATTCAACCACTTGATATACCGGAATGGAAGTGGGAACACATTACCATGGACTTCATAACCAAGCTACCTCGCACAGCTAAAGGTCATGATACCATTTGGGTAATTGTGGACCGTTTAACGAAGAGTGCTCATTTTCTACATATTCGCGAGACGTTCTCGTCAGAAAGGTTAGCGGAATTATTTATTAAAGAAGTTGTAGCACGGCATGGGATGCCTTTGACGATCGTGTCTGACCGGGACACACGATTCACATCGAGGTTCTGGAAAAGATTTCACGAAGCGATGGGCACGAGACTTAATGTTAGCACGGCATACCACCCATAAACGGATGGTCAGTCCGAAAGGACCATTCAGACATTGGAGGATATGCTTCGTGCTTGTATTATCGATTTTGGCGGCAGTTGGGACAGTCATCTGCCGTTAGCCGAATTCTCCTACAATAATAGTCATCACACGACGATAGGCATGCCGCCTTACGAAATGTTGTATGGGAGAAGATGTAGGACCCCGGTTTATTGGGGTGAGATTGGACAGAAGGAATTAGGAAGTCTTGAAGTCGTAAGGAAACGTCAGAAAGGTTTGATCAAATCAAAGCACGAATGAAGGACGCACAAGATCGTCAGAAGTTCTATGCTGATAAACGAAGAAGGCCTATTAAGTTTGATGTTAGGGACAGAGTAATGTTGAAAGTGTCACCCTAGAAGGGAATCATACGATTCACGAAGAGAGGAAAGTTAAGTCCGAGGTTTGTCGGACCATTCAGGATAATGGCACGGGTTGGTGAAGTCGCTTATCGGTTAGAGTTGCCTGATGAGTTAAGTGGGATTCATCCTACCTTCCATGTATCACACTTGCGAAAGTGTTTGGCGGATGAATCGGCTCACGTACCACTTACTGGCATCGAGGTCGACAACAGCCTTAACTACATCGAAGAACCCGTGGCCATCTTAGACAGAAAGGAGAAGCGTTTGCGTAATAAGATTATTCAATTGGTTAAATTCCAATGGAAGCATCGAAGGGGATCGGAGGCCACTTGGGAAACGGATACGGAAATGAGGGAGTCGTACCCTAAACTATTTGACTTATGATAGGTTTTGGGGACGAAACATATTGTAAGGGGGGTAGACTTGTAACATCCCAAAAATAAAATGACAGCTATAATAACGGAATAAACGAACGAGGCATGTCGGGTCGGGCCGGATGGGCCAGCGGGCTGGAAGGGGAGCCTCCCCTATAAATAGCCAAGGTCACCACCCATTTCTCTCATTTGCAACTTCTAGAGAGAGAAACCGTAGAGAGAGAAAGTCGTCGGATCGACCTGAGATTTGAGAGGTGTGTTGCTCCAGAGCTAGTGAGAAGAACCTCCGGATCAGAAACTCGATTCAGGTAACGATCTGGCCTAAATCTGAGTTTTTGTTCGTTTTTGGGTTTTTCGGGTTTTGGATGAAAATGTAACGTTTTTACGGATGAAATTGGAAGGAAAACGTATATTTGGGTTCCTTAATGAAAAGCAAACGTTTTGAAGTAAACAAGTTCGGGATCTTGACGTGATCAGACCCGAAGGCGAAAGTTAGGGTTTTTGCGAGGAAGCAGTTCGTGCGTACTTATCAAGTACGCATGAAGCTGATCCTGCGTACTTATCAAGTACGCATGAAGAGGGTCATGCGTACTTATCAAGTATGCATGAAGCAGGTACTGCGTATTTATCAAGTACGCATGAAGCAAAGTCTGCGCACTTATTAAGTACGCAAGAACAAGTCCCCGCGCACTTGCTAAGTGCGCATGCATCATGCTGATTAAGTAAAGTCAGTATGTTTAGAATGGTTAAACCGTTAGAGTCGGGATTGGGTCTGATGTGTATTTAACTAATCAATTCAGATCGGAAGTGACGTTGTTGGACCTTTGTTTAGGACAACCCAGATTAGCTTATACGGTGAGTTCTAGAAGCCCTCTTTTAAATGTTTTAATAATGTTTTTGGGCTGGTGTGCATACGTAACGATGTGACTATTTTATAAAACGATGTTTATGAATGTTGTATGTGACGTTTTATAAAATGATATTTATGAACGATGTTTTGGAAGAAGGGTTATGAAAGAAGTGTTTATGAAATATTTTGCCAAAAGAAGTTTATGAAGTTTATGAAGTGTTTATGAATGAAGGAATGATTTTTAATAAAACGTACGAATGCTTTAACTGAAGTTTTGAAGTAAAAGAAGTGAATGTTTACGAAAGTCACAAACGAACGAATCTGCCAATATTCCTTAGGGAATGAAGGTTATGGGTATGAGAAGTATGTTATGGGCCTTTACCTTTTAGGGGCCTTTGTGGCTGGCCAACTGTTGTACAACTGGGGTGATGACGGTCACCAAGAGGATTATCGTGATCCTTGAAGTTTGGTACGATTTACCTTACGGGGTAGTCGTGCTTGAATTTTGGTACTTACGCCTTACGGGGTACAGTGCTTGAAGTTTGGTACTTGCACCTTACGGGGTGCAGTGATTGAAGTTTGGTACGTGTCATCCTTGTGATGTCGTGCTTGAAGTTTGGTGCTGAATAACCTAAGTATCGGGCCCTAGGAGTTCCTCACCCGAAGGACAGTACGGTGTTGATGGGCCTAGTGGTGGTGATCTTTAGGTTATTCCACTAGTATATGACGTATGGATTTGACGGTTACGAGAAGGCGTAGATTCGATATGTTCGTTGACTTATGTATTGATGTTATGTTATGTTATTGCATGTTTTTGTACGCTTTTATTAATGAAGTTAAATGATATGTTTTTGGCAAATATTTGAAGTTAAGGTTTTATGAAAAGCTAGAACTCACCAGCGTAGCTGACTTTTTAGTATGCACATTCAGGTTAAGGCAGGTTACGATGATGGAAGGTGATGCTGGGCGGCTTGATGAGTTACCCGGATGATACGAAGACTGGAATCCTGTTATGATTAGATTATGTTATGCTTATGTAATAGACTATGTTACGCTTCCGCATGTTGAACAATGTAATGGTTATGTTTTAATGAAATATTTTTTGCTGTGTTATTTTGATATTCAAGTTTATGAACTGTTTGTAAATGAGTAAATCCAACAAGTGAGGCCTCCCGGGTTTGGGGCTTTACAAGTTGGTAGCAGAGCAATAGTTTGAGAGATTCGGACACTCCTAGTGTCTGAACTTAAACTGTGAATGGGACCGAAAGCGGATGCCAGTACGGGTTGTGACAATCCGACTTTTCAAAATAACCCCGTTAGCAATTCCATTGAATTTTCCTGTTAAAACCTAACCCTATTAACGTTGTTGTAAACCTCAAGGACTATTTCTGATCACTATTCAAACTTTAATGCATGAAAGTCAGGGACTAAAGTTGCTATTAACTCAAAATCGATTTGGTTGACTTTTGGAAGTCAACAATAGCAAACTTGAATCCTAAATTCAACCGAAACAGAAAATCGATTCAATGCTGTAACAGATTCAATCCTTAATGTGTTAACCGACTCTCATCAAACCTCTAATTACCGTCATTGATACTCAATCAATCCAATTATGAGTATTAACTTCATGACCGTCGACATCCTCGCCTATTACTATCAAATTCGCATCATTCGTACATTACAGTCGCAAATTTATCACTGGAATAGCCCTTACGAACTCACTTGAAGCTACTGCACTCGTCAATTCCATCGGAGAAGTGATCGTAGTCGTCGGGGAACAAACTCACGCAAGTCGGAGCCGATTTACTCAATCTCTACCAATTCAGGCTTCATTCTGGTAATTGGTTACAGTCTTAGTTTCGTTTCAATTCATAGATCAAAAGCCCTATGCTTTTAGAGGCTTACATTATCTAATTTAACAATCTAGATTCTAGGGTTCATCCCCTATTCGGCTTAATCGAACCCCAGTCTAGACCCAATCTCAATGCAATTAAACTACATGGTTAGAATCGCTATCCTTTGCTTAGTAAAAGCCCTATGTTAATTCGGGCTTTCACTATCGAATTTAACACAATCCGTAAACTAGGGTTCATCATAAATTCGATTTGGGGATTTCAATCCTAGTCTCAACCAAAATGAAATTAACTTATATAGACAGACTCGAAATCTTTCACTGATCAATAGCCCCATGAATCCAACCCCAAACATTATAAGATTTATTCAATTTGATTCTTAATCAAACCTAGGGTTACCGGTTTCTAAATCGGAAATTAAACAATGCTAAACTTAATGTTTTTGAAATTAAATCCACCCACAGGTTCGAAATCCCCTAATGATCAAAACCCCTGCATAATCGGATCGAGCCAGAGTCGAAGTCGATGGGATTTGAGTTGAGAATCGATCGCGTCTTGTATGGGAGGGATATCACAGAAATCGTATTGTTAAAACCATTTCGTTTCGGGTTTGTTTGCGAAACCCTAGCGGGCTGTGATGGTTAAAACTTTGGATTGAGAGGGAGGAGACCCGGGTTCGAGTCTCCCCCCTGTTTTGGTTTTAATTGTTTTAAAGCATTTTTTTTTAATATAAAAACCATCCCCTATACTATTATATTAATATATAATTATGTTTTGAACCCGGAAACCCCCGTAGGCTCGGGTTTGGTTTTATAAATCGTGTTTAATGTTTTCACCGCATTTAAATAATATAATTATATTATTTCTAAACCAATGACTCCAAATAAAATAATATATATAATTATATTATTTCTAAACCAATGACTCCAAATAAAATAATATATATATATATATATTATTTTCACCATGTTAATAGTTATTGTGTCATGCTTCAAAATAATATAATTATTTATATTATTACTCACGCTTAGATTCTCGAATAAAAATAATAAATATATTATTTTATCACGCAATTTAATTATTTTTGTTACTTCGCTAAACTTGAAAATAATATAATAAATAATATTATTTTCCTAAACTTCTAATTAATGACAAAACGCTCGATTGTAATTTCTATATATTATTTGTCATTCATCTTGAAATATATTTATCCTAATTAAGAATTCTCATTTCGGTGGACACGTTCGTCTACTCTTAATCATTAGAACGTTTCTTTTAGGACGTTCCTCATTTCTGTGTCGTCGTCACATATTCCCATTGAGTCCCTAACTGTTATGTTGTAATGCTAGGACATTTGTGAGCCGTGTCAGGCTACCGCTTGAGATTTTAATCTCGTACTTTTGTGATTACTACCTTCACAATCAGGTGAGTTTTCACGGTCCCTTTTTACTGTTTTAACTTGGGGGAGAAAACATGTTTAACCACTTTTGAGATTTTGTATTTCGTATGATATCAATGTTAAATCTAAGTGTAACACGCTATCACAGAAGTCCTCATCTTATATCGAACCGTTAATATGGATCTTAGCGAGGTAATATTTAGTAGTACTACTGGGTTTGACAAATCCCACCCGCGTTAGTCGCGCTAACTCGATTGGATATCGAACGAGTGAAATGTTAGCCTACTCACATCGCCAGTATTGATAGACCTGGCAGGATGCAATAAACAAACAGTCAGCTTCGGTTGCGAGCACTTGAGTTAAACATGAACATAGGTTAGCTACCTATAGATATGCATATTGAATGATCATAAATCTGGTAAACGCTTACGTATTTATTTGAAACCTGTGAACTCACCAACCTTGTGTTGACACTTTTTCTTACATGTTTTCTCAGGTCGCTAAGATAAGACACAAGGTGCACGTTAGGGCATGCATGAGATTTAACTATTTTACTTATGATATATTTTATGACTTCCTTGTATTGTATTTTGGTTAGTTGGACATTTTGGACTTTGGTTTGGGCGCGTGTGTTTTGCGCATTTACTTTTCGTTATGCTTCCGCATTGAACTTTGATTATAATGGTATTTTCATTTGAGTCCCATGTAGAGTCGTTCAAAGTAACTAATGTCTGAGATCCTGGTTAGTCACTTCCCAAAACGGTAAAACTCCGTTAGTTGAAATTTGGGGGTGTGACAGATTGGTATCAGAGCCATTGGTTATAGAGAACTATGATTGCATACTAGACTATAGCCTTACACATTAGTTACATGTCATTTGGATGTTTGGCACTTATACATACTGTTGCAGGATCATGTCGTCAACCCCACCTCCATCACCTAAAGCATCAGGGCATAAGGCACCTGTAACCATTCGAGTAACCATTCAGTCGACCAAGGCGAACCGAGTAACGCACGAGCATTGGATTATGCTCTCAATTGGGACGTATACCCACATATGATCCAAAGATGGATCGAAATGGGATATGTTCCATCACCTTACTTTGGATCCGCATCTTCATCATCTACACTACGTAGCTTACCATGCACCATGGAACAAGATTTCGCAACATTCGTATGTTATATGTCGAAGGAATTGAGTATTGTACAAGATGCCACCGAGGAGATACCTAAACTTCTGAAGAATGGACCCCAAATAGAAGAGAATAAGCTAGGAATAGAACTCTTGACTACCGAACTAGCTGCAACAGACCATGTTCATAACCTTTTAGTGGATTGTGTGGCACATCTAGAGACGAGGGCCGGCACTATGGACGATGATATGGAAGGAGTTCTGGAGAGATTAGCTGCTATGGAAGCTTAGCTACATGTGGCAAACCACACTGCTGAAGGTCTTCAAGAGAGGGTAACCCACTTGGAAGCCCAACTACAAGCCGCTTTATTTCCTGAGGAGATTCCACATTTTGATGGCGAGGAGGAACCTTTTGAGGAGGAACCTTTTGAAGAAGAACCCTTCGAGGAGGAGCCCTTTGAGGAGGAGTCCTTGGAGGAGGAACCAGTGGAGATAGACGATGCACAATCGTATGTTTCTTCCGATGACGAAGATGCTTGATGATCTTCCTATTCTATCTTCCTTTTCATGTTTGTTTTTGCTTATGTTATTTCTCTTTTCAAACCTAGATGGGTAAGGTTGTTCCTATCCAATAAAAGCATGAGAAGTTTAATATTTGAGTTATTTATTTTGTAGCCTTACAATTTATTTAATTTTCAAAATATTAGATGTTGTATCTTCTTACTCGTACCTGAATAATGTTTAATATGCGATATATTTCTCATTGTTTTTCATTTGTGATTGTGAAGAATCATGTCTGGGAGAGGACGCGGAGGCCGTGCCGGTGGTCGTGGTACCATTAACATGACGGCAGCAGAGCTAGCAACACTAATAAATGATAGTGTGGCAGAGGCTCTAGCAGCATAGAATGCTGCAGGTAAATGCTTTAGCTATTGACAAATGGTGTCAATCCTTCTTCTAAAGACATCTTTCTGAACTCTATAATTCCAATTTTATTTGTATTTCTAAATCCAGGTCAGCAAAATCAGCAAAACCAACAACCAGCCTGTACTTTCAAGGCATTCATGGATTGCAAGCCCCACACCTTTAGTGGAGCTGAAGGAGCCGTTGGATTGCTTCGCTGGTTCGAGAAGGTAGAATCAGTAATAGCCATGTGCAACTGCCCCATGGCTAACCAAGTGAAGTTTGTTGCTGGAACTTTAGAAGGCCCGACCCTAACATGGTGGAATGCCCAAGTTTAAATGTTGGGTCTGGCAATGGAAAATGGACTCCCGTGGGAGGAATTTAAAGCAATGATGAAGGAAGAATACTGCCCACGCGATGAAATTCAAAAGTTAGAGGGAGAGTTCTGGAACCTTAAGATGGAGGGTTCGGAAATTGAACTCTACACCACTCGTTCGCACGAACTTGCTACTATGTGCCCACATATGGTAACTCCTGACTATAAAAGAATCGAACTTTACATTGGAGGTCTAGTGCCTCAAATACAAAGTATGGTTACTTCATCCAATCCTGCCACTATTCAACAAACCATTCGACTTGAGCATAAGTTAACCGACCAAACGGTGACACAAGGAACCCTACCACCGAGAGGTTCAGTTGCTAAACCCACCGACAGTCACAAACGCAAGCTCGATCACCATTCCAACACCCACAACCACTCCAACTCCCACTCCAAAGGACCTCAACCCAACCAACCCCAGTTTAACCAACCGCCGCAACAGCGTAGGTTTGAGCCTACTAAAAACTTCAGCCAGTCGACCTCTTCAGGTCAAAACCAGGGTGGTTATGCGGGGAAGTCCCCGAAGTGTAACAAGTGTAACTTTCACCACTTTGGTTTCTGCAATCGTTGCCAGAGGTGCGGTAAAATAGGTCACGCTGCTAAGGACTGCAGGGGTGAGTTACAAAATAAACAACCTTTTCAACAACCGGGATCCACAAAGGGTTGCTTTGAGTGCGGAAAGGAAGGGCATATCCGAAAGAAATGTCCTCAGTTGAAGAAAGGGGGTAATGGAAATCACAACCCTAACCATAATAACAATGGTAATGGTGGTAACAATGGAAATGGTGGAGAAAATGGTGCGAAGGGACGAGCCTTCGTACTAGGATCTGGAGAAGCCCGTTACGACCATAATGTAGTCACCGGTAAGTTCCTCGTAAATAATTACTTTGCTTCTGTCCTTTTTGACACCGGTGCTGATAGAAGTTTTATATCTAAGAAATTTAGTAATATGATAAAAGGAACTTCATCTCTATTAGAAGATAAGTATACAATAGAGATAGCTAACGGCCAAATAATTGAGACAACTCACATACTTAAAGGATGTAAACTTGAGCTAGCAACACATACATTTGATATCGAACTTATGTCGGTCATACTTGGTAGTTTTGATATAATCGTCGGCATGGATTGGTTATCTAAAAACCAAGCCGAAATTATCTGTTGTGAGAAGATTGTACGTATACCTCTCTCGAATGGAGAAACCCTTTCCGTCCAAGGCGAAAGAGTTGGTGCAGTCATGGGCATCATATCTTTCATGAAAGCACAAAAATGTATTCGAAAGGGGCATACGGCTATTTTGGCTCTTGTTGCTGAGCAGTCCTCCGAAGAGAAGAAAATTGAAGATATTCCCGTCATGCGTGAATTTTTGGAAGTGTTTCCCAAGGATCTGCCCGGTCTGCCACCGCACCGTCAAGTGGAATTCCAAATTGATTTAGCACCCGGAGCAGCACCGATTGCTCGGGCACCTTACAGACTGGCACCCAGTGAATTACAAGAGTTGTCCACTCAACAGCAAGATTTGTTGGATAAAGGTTTCATCCGACCTAGTTCATCACCGTGGGGAGCTCCGGTACTATTTGTCAAGAAGAAGGACGAAACTTTCCGTATGTGTATTGACTACCGGGAGCTGAATAAAGTCACAATCAAGAACCGGTACCCTTTGCCTCGCATAGATGACCTTTTTGATCAACTCCAAGGATCAAGTTTCTATTCTAAAATAGATCTTACCAGTTCGTTATCGTTTTCATCGACGACATCCTCATCTATTCCAAGAACAAGGAGGAACATGGGGAACATCTACGATTAATTTTGGAACTACTGAAGCGAGAACAACTGTATGCTAAGTTTTCCAAGTGTGAATTTTGGATCCGGGAAGTCCAGTTCTTAGGGCATGTGGTTAACGAGAAAGGAATACATGTCGACCCATCCAAAATAGAAGCCATCAAGAATTGGGCAGCACCGACGACTCCGACTGAGGTGCTACAATTTCTGGGATTGGCTGGATATTACCGTCGATTCATCGAAGGATTTTCCAAAATTTCTCAACCCCTCACTACTTTAACTCAAAAGGGAAAAGCCTATAATTGGGGCGATAACCAAGAATCAGCTTTCCAACACCTCAAACAGAAACTTTGCAGTGCACCTATTTTAGCTCTTCCGAAAGGAACCGAGGATTTTGTAGTGTATTGTGATGCATCCATTCAAGGCCTGGGGTGTGTCTTAATGCAACGCGAAAAGGTGATCGCATACGCTTCATGTCAGTTAAAGATTCACGAGAAAAACTACACCACTCATGATCTAGAGTTGGGAGCAGTAGTTTTTGCACTTAAGATATGGAGACATTACTTGTACGGTACCAAATGCACCATCTACACCGATCACAAGAGTCTTCAGCACATTTTCGAGCAGAAAGAGTTGAACATGCGACAACGTCGTTGGGTCGAACTCTTAAACGATTATGACTGTGCGATCCGATACCACCCGGGTATAGCTAATGTTGTAGCTGATGCCCTGAGTCGAAAAGAAACAAAACCCAAACGAGTTCGAGCATTACAGCTTACTATTCACCTCGGATTACCTGACAAGAAAACCTACCGCTGGAAGGTACACGCAGTCTGGAAGCACAACTTGAAGTCAAATCTGACGGTATTTGATACTTTGCCGAACGAATATGGGTTCCAATATTCGAAAACCTAAGGGAACTAGTTATGGATGAGTCTCATAAATCTCGTTACTCTATTCATCCGGGTTCCGATAAGATGTACCATGATTTAAAGATACTATATTGGTGGCCAAAGATGAAGGCCGATATATCTATTTATGTGAGTAAATGTCTGACATGCGCAAAAGTTAAAGTTGAATACCAAAAGCCTTCTGGTCTTCTGCAACAACCAGAAATTCCCATGTGGAAATGGGAACAAATATCCATGGACTTCATTAACAAATTACCACGAACCCCTACCGGATGTGATACTATTTGGGTAATTGTTGATCGATTAACAAAGTCCGCTCACTTCTTAGCAATCAAAGAGACCGACAAAATGGATAAACTTACTCGTACTTACCTGAAAGAAATAGTCTCTCGGCACGGGGTGCTAATCTCCATTATTTCGGATCGTGATGCACGATTCACTTCTCGTTTCTGGCAGTCGTTACATAAGGCCTTAGGCACGCGTCTAGATATGAGCACAACATACCATCCTCAAACTGATAGCCAAACTGAACGTACTATCCAAACTCTGGAGGACATGCTACGAGCTTGTGTGATCGATTTCGGTAACACTTGGGAGTCTCACCTACGTTGGTGGAGTTCTCCTACAACAACAGCTATCACACTAGCATTAAGGCAGCTCCATTTGAAGCACTTTATGGACGGAAATGTCGTTCTCCCATTTGTTGGACCGAGGTTGGAGATAGCCAACTCACAGGTCCTGAACTTGTATTTGAAACTTCCGAAAAGATCGTTCAAATTAGAAACTGTATGGCGGCAGCTCGTGATCGTCAAAAGAGCTAACTCGATTGGATATCGAACGGGTGAAATGTTAGCCTACTCACATCGCCAGTATTGATAGACTTGGCAGGAGGCAATTAACAAACAGTCAGCTTCGGTTGCGAGCACTTGAGTTAAACATGAACATAGGTTAGCTACCTATAGATATGCATATTGAATGATCATAAATCTGGTAAACGCTTACGTATTTATTTGAAACCTGTGAACTCACCAACCTTGTGTTGACACTTTTTCTTACATGTTTTCTCAGGTCGCTAAGATAAGACACAAGGTGCACGTTAGGGCATGCATGGGATTTAACTATTTTACTTATGATATATTTTATGATTTCCTTGTATTGTATTTTGGTTGGTTGGACATTTTGGATTTTTGGACTTTTGTTTGGGCGCGTGTGTTTTGCGCATTTACTTTTCGTTACGCTTCCGCATTGAACTTTGATTATAATGGTATTTTCATTTTAGTCCCATGTAGAGTCGTTCAAAGTAACTAATGTCTGAGATCCTGGTTAGTCACTTCCCAAAACGGTAAAACTCCGTTAGTTGAAATTTGGGGGTGTGACACGGGTAACTCAAGCCACAGCATCAGGTATGAAGGTAATATATATATTTACATACATAGTATGCCTTAGAAAGGGTTAGGTAAGGACTTGTGTTCTGATGTAATCACAAAGGTGGTCAAATAAAAATCGAAAGGTAATGTAATGGTTAATTGCAGATGGCCAGTGTATATTAACATCTTACAGTGCTTGTTGAATTTTATTTGTTAACTAGCGTGATAACATTGGATTCCTTGTCTTATAGAACGAAATGGCGGGACGAAAGAGTGGAAGGCGTGGTGGGGGCCGTATCGGTGGTCGTAACGGTGGGCGCGGCAGGACCCCTGCACGCCAAGAGTATAGTGAAGAAGGAAGTGTTCACACTGAACCGGCGATTAGTGTGCGTGGAACTGAGCAGACACAGGTTGAAGAACAACCTTTCACTTTTGAACCAGAAGTGAGAGCAGCTATAGCTCGAGAGTTCACTGAGTTGATGAAGGTTTTCTTGCCAGGACTGTTGGCAGAAGCATTAAAGAAGGTTAATGAGACGGGTGGGTCTAACACGGCGGTTGACACCCCGAACACTGAGGCAATCAACGCACCGCTTAACCGTGGTTGTGACTATAAGTCCTTTAAGGCATGTGACCCGTCGGTCCTGACCGGGAAGAAGGACGCAGTGGCTACTTTTGATTGGGTAATCCGTATGGAAGCTGCCATTAGCCTGAGCAAGTGTCGAACGGATCAAGTTGTGAAATTTGCTGCTAACTCATTGAGAGAGGAAGCATCCCATTGGTGGGAAGGTGTACGTCAAGCAAAAGGGAGCGAGGTTGTGGATGCAATGATGTGGGCTGATTTGAAAACCTTGGTGATCAAGAATTTCTGCCCAAGGAACGAGATTGAGAAGGTAGAGAGGGAATTTCTGGGTTTGAAGGCCGGGAGCAAGACGCACCGGTAATACACAACCCGATTCAATGAACTGACACATCTGTAAACTATAATTCCTCTTCTAAAACCCTTCTTCCCCACCAAAATCAAACAATTGTGATCTACCACTACCACCACCATGGCACCACGAAGCAAATTAGTGTTAGGATTCCGCTTTCTTCTCCTGCATGAATCATCATCTGCTAAACTTCGACCTCTACGTCACCGCCGTGAATCATCATTATCATCTGCTAAACTCCAGGCTCCAAACCCACTTCCAGATTCCTCTTTCTTCTCCTACGCAGGCGGCCATGTTTCAGCTTTTTTCTCTTCCGTTGTCGGCGGTGCCTCAACTGTTGGTGGTGTAGCAGTACACTGAGTTGACGTAATCAAGGAGGTCAGCTGTGGCGCCGATGGCGCCGGTGACTGTAACATCCATGATTTTTCTGGACTATTTGATTTTAATTGATACAATAATGACACTCCATTTCGAAACCAGTATTTGTCCTACACAATATGGCACAATAATTATTATTTTTAACGGGTATAAATTCAAAGTTTCACCATTTCATTTACACATTTTTTTATTATGTATATAACATACGTATATACATTTATATGAATTTATATAAATATACTTTGTTATATTAACTAAATAAAAAATAGAACATGTGAGTTTCAACTCTGTAATTACATCTTTTATTGTTATCATTTGTAAACATACACACACACACACACACACACACATATATATATATATATATATATATATGGAAGGGTTAAAATACTAACCAACTTTTTTTGTGATAACCGTGCTAACCACTATAAAACAATCACATAATTTATATATTATTTTTTCTTTTAATTGTTAAAATAGTATTTAATTATCTTGAATAAATATTTTGAAAGTAAATACGAAAATGATGAGTCTTACGTATACGTACCAAATAATGTTACATATACGTGACACATAGCGTTTACATATATGTAACATTAACATAATGATAACTGTTACATATACGTAATATTATGTTTGAGAGTGGTTATCATGGTTATCACATAAATATTGGTTAACATTTGAACCTCACCATATATATATATATACATATATATATGATATATGTATTTGATGTTATTATATATATATATATATATATATATATATATGTATTTGATGTTATTAAAGGGATCATTTATACAATTTGTAAGTTTTATAATTTATGAGCATTAATCTTGTGTTTACATCCTTTAAATGTATGTATATATTTATTTTAAACAAATATGTAAACATATATATATATTCTGTTAAACCGTTTACACAATTTGGAAATATTATAAAAAAAATGAAATATATCCCTTTATAAATATTTATAATTAAACAAATAATATTTAAGATTTTATAAACTTAATAAAAACAATTTTAGAAACAATTAAAATGGTTTTTTTGAAACTAAATGGACTTGGTCTTGAACCTCAATTTTAGCTTGGACCCGCCTAATCTCATTTGAACCCCCACAAATTGAACCATTACATCAATTTTGAATCCTAGAGACCCAATTGGACCGATTTTGACTCTGTGAAGTCAAACATCGATCAATTCAGTCACAAGGATCGGGCAATAATGTGTATTAACACCAATTGAACATGTATAACCATTATAACATTAATTTCGTCCAGGAATAATGATCCAATTTATTGAATTCAATGATTTGGAATTCAAAACCATTTCCGAAACCGTCCTTAATCAAACCCGCATTCAATTCGAGCTTTCCATATGAAATTGAGGCATAAAACCCAGTCCATCACCTTCGCGATATCCCTTTCATACTTCCTGAACTCTCAAAACCATCTCAAACACCTCTGGAACTCGAATCCCAGCCGAGGAACACCGAACCTGATCGTACCAGTTGTTCTCAATCATTTCTTAACCATTACAGATAATTCTTGTACCATTAGACTCGTTTTTACTCCAGGGTCGAAAGCCCCATGGTTTGGGTGACAATCGCTACCTAATCGGGTCAATTGGAAGGGCTAGGGTTACGGGTGGGTGTTTGGGGAAGAAGGAGACGATTTGGGTGCTTATTATAAGGTTTTAAAATCTGTTTCTAGCATGGCATTAACCCAGATCCACTGGTTAAAACGCTTTACTCACTCAGACAAGGTCGCGGGTTCGAGTCCTAGCCCCGCACCTTTTTCTTTTGCGCATGTATTGGCCCTGAACCCGGTTCCCTTGTAATCACAAGTTATCATATTAAATGACCGGCCTTTTTCTTTACAAAACTATTCGAGTCCCGGGAACGTTTTTTATTTTAATAGCCGATTTTAACCCAAATCTTTTTACAAAAAACTATTTTATAAAAACCCTTGAAACTCAGAAATGTTCTTATAAATTAATTTGTTAAATCTTCATGGAAACCAACTATTTTCATTATTATTAGAGTTAAAAACTTAATAAAACCTTAACTAATTAAAACAACTATTTTAACCAACTATATAAATAAATACATGGTTTATAAAACAATAATTATGATATGAGAATGACTGCTATTATAAACCCAATTTTTTTTTTCGATTTATACACTTTCTAAATGAATTATTTTTAACATTTAAAAGACTTTTTCTCATGCACTTAATTAATAATTAATGTAGAATTAATTATTAATAAATTTAATCATTATTTTATTGCTTACACATTTAAACCCTCATTCTTTTATAAAACTCAAACTATATAGATAAAAGAGCTTTATTTATTTATATGGTTATATTTAAATTATTTTACTCAACGAATCATTTATTTACACAAACTAAAATATTTCATTTGTCTATCTATTGTGATCTTGAAGTGGTTATGGGTATATACACACACTCTCAATTGTTTATAAGACAAATGAACCCATATGTTCATACATACATACTTTTTACAAGAAATTCATAAACAACACTTGAAAACTCAAAGAAGAACATACTCACTCAACCAAGCCCACACCCAATTCCTTTATACATTAGGATTTCCCTCTAGTTTTATGAACACACCATTGATACGTGTATACAATTCAATCATAGGTTAATTTTGAGATTAGCCAAATCATTTGTGCAACAACAACAACATATTGTGTGATATTCAACTACTCATTTGCAAGGTAAGTTTACATAGCCACTTTTTACTTTTACATCTTTTGGGTGAAACATGATTACACTCAAACTATTTGCAATTATTACAATTCAAACATTATGATCATGTGTGCAATTTGTGCCTTATGCTTGAATACTATTAGTGCAAACAACATTTACATACTTTTTGTGCATAGTGCAAGTGTAATCATTAATTTAGTATAAGCCGACGGTATACAATGATAGATCTATTGAGTCTGACCAACCCACCCGGTTAGGGTGATTGTTGCCGAAAACACTTAAGGATAACTGTTGTGTTATGCCTAATACTTAAGGATAACTGTTATGTTATGCCTATCAATCACAAGGTTTGATTGTGCGCCCCAGTTTAAACTATAGTTATTCTCCGTAATTTCCTAATTAAAACATATATCATTTGAACTGTACACAAACTTTTGATATTACTTGTGGTGTCAAAACCTATGTATGCTCACCAACTATTTTTAGTTGACCATGTTTTCATCATGTTCCAGGTACTAGTGTATGAGATCATATGCAAGATACTATATATAGGATTTGGACCTAGTGAACAAAGAACTTAAACATGTTGATGTATTTGATCTTGGTTGTTGATTGAACTATTGTAATGAGGTTGTTGATTGAACTATTGTAATGAAATCTTGATGTAATTAATATATGAAACTTTAGTTGATCATGAGCTTATGAATAGTCTCCACGTCCTCCCCGATGTATTCCGCCGTCGGTTGGGGTGTGACAGTGACCTTAGACACTGATGGACAAAAATCAGCTTTTTTCTCTTCCGTTCCCGTACTGCTTGACGGAATCAAGGAGGTCAGCGATGGCACCGGTGACCTTAGGCTTGTCAATTTTTTCTGTTTGGTTGGTTGCAACACACTGAGTTGCCTCTGTGATGTGCCATCATTTAAACATATTTTACATGCATAATTACCCCCATATTGTGTTACTTATTTAATAAAAACCTTTCAAATACTACTTAATTCGCATATATTTTATTTTTGTAGATTAAACGGCTTCCTGAACAAAAAGAAGCGAAAAAGACCAAGAAATTGAAGAAAATGTGGAAGTCAGAAACCAAGCCACGCATTACACCCGTGTGCACCATAAAATCAAGAGATTCTTCCATTATATGTGTGTACCTTTGTCTCCAAAAGTAGAACATTCCCTTACAAGAGTACCAATGTACAAGTTGACCAAATGCACAACCATGAATGCATGCCCATGCAAACCCCAACTCTTTGCCTATAAATAGCAAGCTCAAGTCTCTCATTTAAGTGTCCAAGACCAAGAGTTGGGAAGGCCTTAGAGCTCTGCTAAGAGCCGGAACTCTCTCGGTTTTGGTCCGTTTAGCTTTCTTGTTTATTTTCCTTTTTAAAGTCTTGTAATATGAATGTTTCTTCTCGTTCGAGTAATCAAGAGGCAACCTATACCCATTCTCCCTTGGTGTTGGAATACTTCCACATATTATCTAAGAGTCAGTGGAGTCACTTGTATGGTCATTCATAGCTAGTTCTCTTGTGTTGCTCGAGTTGGTTGAACTTTAATTAATTAATGAAGTATTTTTAGTATGTTATGTTTTAAAGTCTTTACTATGAGTTATCTTAAAAAGACAAGAATAAGTGATCTTTAAACCAATCTAATAATCTTAAATATTGTAAGTTACTTAAGCAAGACTTCTTGTTTGGGAAGTTTATTCGAGTTTGTATAGTCTATATACAAATCTTGGTGCTAGCAACGGCCGGGTAGTATAGATTTAATATTATGGATTGGTTGGAGGTTTGGGTATTCAACAAGTTGTTTGAGCCCTAACCAGACCAGGCGGTTTGTGTCGGTATTTCTTTACTTCTCTCGTGTCGGCTTGCAGAGGACTTCTAGCGGGAGCCATGGGGTTTGATCTTGAGAATGAAGTCTTATTTATTTAAAATAATATTATAAGTAAAGGCAACTATTTAAGAACATAATTTGTTAGGTCCGAGCGTTCATAAAGTAGCTCTGGAGGGAGTTGCGCATTCCGATTTTCCAAAGGAAGTTACAAGACATGACGTACTTCAGTCATTGGATAATCTTAGTCCGAATAATGAATCAAGAGATAACCGGCGGACTTGAGACCCCGTTCAGGGTCCGAAGATTCATTAAGGAACAGTTGGCCGACCGTATCCACTGTTCCTTTACGAAATACTAACTCCCCTATCGAAAGGGTTAGTACTAGTAACTATGACCAACCTTACTTAAAATATAGCATCAATTAACATGGGATAACAATTAGAGTAACATCTTAAACATGATAACATTTCTAATTACATTTCTTAACATTTTATTTTCCTTCTAAAACAAACCCATTTTCCAACGTATTATCCTAGTCAGATAATAGCGAGGGTTGAGTACGGGATCCGTGTCCATGGTTCGATACTTGGTTCTTACCCAGACTATGCTACGCTACGATAGATACACTTGCCTATTGTGTGTGTATTTAGTTAAAGTAATTATCATTTTAATTTATGAATTTAAAACCTGATTTTGTGTAGCTCTAAATAGAATATATTTATTACTACTAAAAACACGCCATCATGTTTTTGGTGTTGTTGATAGGGATATATATATTTATATTTTTATCTACATATAAAACACACATCACTCTGCCACCAGCTTGGCACTTGATTTGAGGTCCGTGTTTGATGGAGATGGTACGACAGCTCCGGCACCGCTGGACTGGAAATTCTCACAGGTTTTCGGTGAACGCATCGCCGATGAAGATGTTCAGGAAGTTAAACTAGCTTTTGCACTTGATTCGATTTCAGTTTGGGTTTTATTAAATGTTGTATTTGATCTAATTTTGGGATCGGTACATTTTTGAATCTATTGGTTGTGTTTAGTATTGCTGACTAGTTAAGTTGTTGACCTAAATAAGTTTTATACATTGCTGAACCCGTACAACGAGACGGTTTCTCACTATGATTTAAAATAGGAAGCAAATTAGGGTTAGGATTAAAGTTTGTAGATGGCTGACTGTGAATTGCGTTATAGGCGGATTAAGGGGCAATTTAATGTCGAATTAGTGACTGTGATGGATGTTTTATGGTGATGGGAGGAGTGGGGTGGTGGTGGAACGCGGTGGGGTACGGTGTTAATGCGGTGGCCGACGGTAGTGGAAGTTGCATGTGGGGGTGGCCGGCAATTGTAAGGCCCCAAACCCGGGAGGCCTCACTTATTGGATTTACTCATCAACACATAGCTCTTAAACACAAGACATTAACAATCACAGCGGAAACAACTTTAAACATAACTTAAGCAGCGGAAATACATAACTTGTGTTTAACATATTTGTCTAATACGAAACTTAAACTTGTCTTTAAAACATAATAAACTTTAAACATAAACGAGATGCCAGACTCTGATCTTCAGGGTAACTCCTCAAGCCAACCAAGTATCCAAACTACCACCTACACTTACCTGATATGCATACTAAAAGTCAGCTAACGCTGAGTGAGTTCTAACGTTTACATAAACATCTTTACATATATTAAAGGAGAAGGTTTTGCTTGTACATGTCTTTACAACCAATTGGTAAAATCTTTGCATATAATATCTTTTAACTTTTATTACTGTCCGTATTGTCCTAATGGTTCAAGTCCAAAGATCGACGAATAAGGAGAGTTAACACGATGCGTCACCATGATATTCGTAACAGCCCTGACTAGTGTCAAGATACTGCTACCATACCGTTAATTCTATTTATCACTTCTTACGCACAAAGCCCACTTAGACACTAAGCCCTACTTAGGCACTAAGCCTATCTCGGACACTGAGCCCATCTCAGGCACTGAACCCTTCTTAGGCACTGAGCCCAAGACTGACTCTCTAATGGTATTAATTCTCGAAGGAAAAACATTTCTCTTTACTAGTTACTTTCTTTAAAATCTCATCTTCGTTCTTTTGAAAATATCTTTTTTATTAACAAACCTTTCCTAAGCATCATTCTTTACATAAAACATTTCCTTTGCCTCTTTTAAACATTTCTTTAAATCATGACTTTCACCATCGTTTATTAATATAAAATATGTAATAAACACATTGTTCACTAAGTATGCACATCACTCCAAAAGTAGGCAAGAAAGGGGATTAGAACTCACCTGGTATCTTTAGGGGTGTTCAAAAAAATCCGAATCCGAAACCGAACCCGGATTATCCGAATCCGAATTATCCGAAAATTCGGATATCCGAAATTTCGGATATCCGAATTTTCGGATTCGGATTCGGATAGTGATTTTCGGATAGTTCGGATATCCGAAATATTATATTTATATATATTTTTTTAATTGTTTTTATTATTTAAAAATAAGAAAATTTGAATCAAAACCCGATATATTATATTTATATATTTTTATATGTATATTTTCTAATTTTTTTAAGGTTTTTAATTGTTTTTGTAATTTAAAAATATTATTTTTATTAATTTTTTTATTTTTTTATATTTTCGGATATCCGTTTCACTATCCGAATCCGTATCCGAATTTTCGGATATCCGAAATTTCGGATTCGGATAGTGAAATCCACTATCCGAAAATTTCGGATATCCGAAATTCGGATATCCGACTTTGAACACCCTTGGGTATCTTAGCTGGAATGGTCTACCGGATCTCACACAATCTGAACAATCATAACAATTCGACACGTATCAGACTTAACTCGACACTGAACGGTTTCACCATTTCTGGCTAGGCGAACTTAAGGCTAAATTCGCCTCTTTTTATCCTTGCGAACATACTGACTTCACTAACTAGCTATATATACCCATAGACCTGATGCCTGTGCACTTAGCAAGTGCTCAGGGCCTTGTTCTTGCGTACTTAACAAGTACGCAGGGCCTTGCTCTTGCGTACTTAACAAGTACGCAGAGCCTTGTTCTTGCGTACTTAACAAGTACGCAGGGCCTGCGTGTGGGCAGTCTTCTTCCCCACAAAACCCTAACTTTTGCATGCAGATCCGACCTCGTCAAGATTCGAAAAAACTTGTGTTTTCTAACCGAGAGTCTAGATCTATACTTTATTTTCATTTTCAAACGTAAAAATCTAACCTTTACCCGATTTTATTTCAAAACCCAACACGGTATGAAAAACTCATATCTAGGAGGGAACCTTACCTGAAATCGCTTCCCGTCTGTTACTAAACGCTCTAGAGACTCTTGCTAACGATCCTTGAAGCTCGAATCCGAAAACCGGGACTTTCTCTCTCTAGGATCTCTCTCACTTTCTCTATCTAGAATCCAAAAATGGTGTTGCAAATGAGGGTTGGGGCTGGTCTTGAGGCTTATAAGGGGCCCAACTCTTGTCCTTTTTCTGCCCATACTCCCAAGCCCAAGCCCGTTCCTCCTATTTTTGCTAAGTTTTAATTTTTTGCTAACTATTCCGGGTCTAAAACTCGGGATGTTATAGCATTGGTGCATGTGTGGTGGCCGGTGATGGTGTAGATGGGAGAAGAGAAGGGGGTGGGGTGGAGGTTTGATATTTCTTTATTTAATTACTAAGGGGTATTTAGAAGAGGTATTATAGTTTAAGTAAATACACAAATGGCCCATGTAATTGTTAGGGGTATTTTAGTCTTTTCACACCCACTTAACAAAAAAAGTTAACCTCCATCCATGTTAGGGACCGTGGGTGTAACAAAATCAAACTATGTTGGACTAAATCCATAATTTTTCAAACTTAGGGACCAAATCCATAATTTGGTCAAACCGCAGGGACCATCCGTGTAATTAATTCTAATAAATAGAAAGAGTCGATTTTGGTTAAGATTAAATTTTGTGTTCGTGTTCTTGGGTCTAATTTTCAACAATTATCAGGGGTTGGTGAAAGAGATGACGGTTTTGAGAGTCGTTGATTTGAAGTCAAGAAGGCAGCAACCTTGTGGCAATTTGAGGCGACAAGAGAAACGATGACAATTTGTAGCAGTTGTGAGAGATTCGAAACACCGGCAAATAACCGAAGTGCAGGTAGTGACCTGGTACGATCCAAATGGACTAAAAGCGACAGTGACCTTGTTCACGGTAGTGAACATCGGAAAATAACCGAAGTGTAGGTAGTGACCTTTTCGTGGCGCGGTGACTGCTGGTGTTCCACAACAACAACGGTAAAGCACCAGGTGGAGGCTTCCGGCGACGCGTTCGGTGGTAGAAAACAGCAACTCATGGTTGTTTGTGAGTGGGCAATGAGTGGGTAGGAGTGGGTTAGGCGGCGACCTAGTGTTTTGCTTCTGTCCGGCGGCAACGAGTTGTAAGTGTGGTTAATGGTGGTATGGTGTGATACCGATGAAGGAGTATTAAAACCTATGAGCGGTTCAAACGAAGTGAAGAATACATCCAATTTGTGAGAGATCGTTCAAAAAAGATGTGAGAGCTGCGTGAAAGAAGATATGTGATAGATCAAGAACAATTTGTGTGATACGGATCAGTGTGGAAGATTCAGGCCGAAATCTGTGAAGGGTGAGTTCGGAAGTGGCATGGAAGTCCTGAGTGATTCAGGAGGTACAAATCAAGATTAAGGGGGAGAATGAAGGTTTAATCTTGATTAAAATAATTATTAATTTATTAATTGTTTGGTTGAGTTCGTATCAGACTAGGAGTGCGTTTATTTATTTGATTATTTTATAGTTATTGAGTTGAGTTAGAATTAGTTTAGTTGTAGTATACATACAGTGTTTAGGGATCATTGTAAGTAAGTCAAAAGTTTTATAATAAGCATAAAAGTCGATCTTGGTTGAGATCAAATTTTATGTTCTATGTTGTTTCTTAGGCCTGATTTCCATCATGTATAATGTAAGATGTCTTAGGGGCTGTTTGGTAGCCTCTTAATGATTCCATTAAGAGACTACATCTGAATCGTTTAGAGGTAAGGGTGCTTGTTTCGCTAAAAACCCAACTCTTAATGGTTCATTTTACCTCTTAATGGTTCAACTGAAAAACCATGCTGAACCATTCAGATCTCTTAATTGTTCAGCACTTGCCGGCGGCGTGGAAGGCTGCCGACGAGATGATTGGTGTATCGGTGATGAGTTTGGTGAGATACTTTAGTAACTTTTAATTGTTGGGGCTCATTTTTTAAAATGTGAATTTCTGATTGATTGATTTGTTTTCGTCTTCTGTTTAACAATGTTGAAATTCGGTATTTGAATTGAATAATTCACTGTGGATTTAGGGATTTGGCTTCAAGTTCTTCAATTAGCTAAAAGAGGAATTTGTTGCTTACTTGCTTATTGGACTTTACATTATCTAGTAATTCATAACACAAAGCTAGATCTCCAATTGTGATTTATGTGACCGTTGGATCATGCTGTTGCATTTCTTTTCTGCATTATTGTTGTTAGGAATTGGATGTCCACCAATGATATAATCAGACTAATTATGTTCTCTAAGTCTGTATTTGTTTTCTTTTCCTGATTTTTTTTGGTTTCATTGACAAAATCGAAGTTCAATGAATCATTCTGTTTTTAATTTTACTTCAACAGCCTACAACACCGTTGGAGCCCTGTGAGTGGCTCAACAAGCTCTTAATTGAAGTCTGGCTCAGTTTCATCAATCCAAAGTTCTCACTGAAATTCACATCTGTCCAGGTGATGATTCCTTTCTGTAAAATTAGAAAATTCCTTCTGGGCAGATCACGAAACCGGGATTAATTTTTTGTCACAAAAAATACATCAAAATTTATATATTTTTTTTTATGAAAATGTTATAGGCGGGCATCTTTCGACCCATTTGATTACTTTGTTGATTTTC
Organism: Smallanthus sonchifolius; assembly: GCA_023525975.1. Classification (NCBI taxonomy): domain Eukaryota; kingdom Viridiplantae; phylum Streptophyta; class Magnoliopsida; order Asterales; family Asteraceae; genus Smallanthus; species Smallanthus sonchifolius. The sequence goes on from CM042022.1 coordinate 3,322,284, forward strand.
TCAATTTTGCCTCTTTAACACATTACCAACATACACAACCTAAATTGACCCGTTTACATTTAAATACATTGAATTTCCCACCTCTAATTCAGTTATCTTTCTTAAAGTCAACCTACCTTTTTTTTTGTTTTTCTTTCATTGGATACATGCGACTAAAGGAAGAAAGATTAGTAAAACTTAAGTGTAGGTGGGGATACTTACAGTAGTTGGATTCATGTATACGCCAGTTAATTCTGTTAATTATTATACTTTACTGTTTGAACACATGGTTTAAGTCATCTGTTACAAAGGAACCTTCATCCATCATAAAGATGGCAATTTTATTATTTGTAAAAATATTTTAAAAAGGGGACACAAAAGTGTTTGTGAGCCAACCCAACCCAACCCAACCCAACTTAGACCACTTTGACCCGTTTTGACTAAACCCGTTACCCAACACAGAACAAAAACATATTAGCATAGTGTATCTTATATGATTTTTACATAAGGTAGTAAAGGTACAAGTTAACAGGTTGTCACTATTCTTTTGCACAAGATTCATGTGAAAATAGGCATAGTTTATGTCATTGAATAATGAAATTGAAGTTGATCACAGATGGTTTTCATTTTTTTTTCTTTTTTTTATTAACTTTTGATGTTTTACATATGACATGTGCATGTTTAGGTACACCCCGATATCATATTCATATTCTAAAGGTTATTTTGATTTGATGATCAAGGTATGTCATGCCAACTACTACTGATCTAGATTCTTGCCTAATTTTATTTTTATACTTATATTATGTTTTTTTGCAATTTTATCCTGAAGGGAAAATGATCAAGGTATGTCATGCCAACTACTCCACCGCTCTTTTAAAGGAAAAAGATGAGATAATCACTCAAGTTATGGCACAAGGTAGACAATCGTATCATTGGTGTGAGCCACAAATTGAAATCAGGGTTCAAAAGTATTATATTTGTTGTTTATGAATTTAAATTTGTTTCGATTGTTTACGCTTGAAAGATATAATTTTTATCCAACCCATTTGAGACTAAAAATAACCCAAATGGGTCGAAACTGTAACATATTTTAACAAGATATCCAAAAAGGACTGGTCTTGGTCTGTTTCATTTTTTTTACTTATATGTAACATTTAATATCAATCATTAGTAATTTTTTTTACATATTTTAGTTATATATTTTTCATTTTACACCCGTGTAGTACACGGGTCACTAACCTAGTTAAGTAGTATATCATTTTCTTTGAGAATTCTCATTCTATATTTTCGTGCTTCCGCTCGGTGTAGATCGGAGTAACATAAACGGTCATTTCATATTACGAACGAACCTTCAAATAAGATCTTTATTTAGTACTTAGGAACTCGAAACAAGTCTTTTTAACCTAATTAGAGTTTAACAGCATCAAGAGCAACAACACCTTTCTGAAAGCATTCATGGTTAAAAGCAGCATAGTCTTTCACAGCCTTGTACACCCTAGGCCTCTTCTCATCAACCAAACCATCCACCGGACCGATCTCTTTGTCGGCTTCAGGTTCCGTGAACATGGCCACAGATATTCTTGCCTTCTCCCTATTTGTGACCACCCGATGAACCGGGCTCTTGAAAATCCCATTACTCATGATCTACAAAAACAAACTTACAACGTATTTAAGCTTGGGATGTCAAAAAAAAAAAACCTAAGCCCGATGGGTATGGGTCCAGGTATGAGATTAGCCGTAAGTTCTTACCTGCATTTGGTCGCCAAGATTGACAAAAATGGCATCATGGATCACAGGAACCATGTACCATTTACCATCATTCAACACTTGAAGCCCTTCGACCCCCGGATCTTGCAAAAGAAGAGTAATGCCCGATCTATCCGAATGAGCTTTCAAACCGAATACCTGATCAGGAGTCGCGCATGGTGGGTACAAAATAAACCGCCCTTGCAAAACATCCCTTTCTTCAGTAAACTGTTTGGAAAAACAATTTTCTTCCAATTCTAAAGATTTCGCCATTGCCTCAAATATGACCACAGAAAGTGACTTCATCTTCTTAGTGAACTCATCTATGGTTTCCCTGCATAATGTATGCATATTGATTGTATGATGGATTGAACAGTATAAGTTATCAATGTATCAGGACAAGGCCGTTTCAAGCTTTTTGGGTGCCCAAAGCATAGAATAAAACGGAGGCCCTTTCTGTAAAAAGAATGTTTTCGATCCTATGATTTTTTCATTTGTGTATGCATAATTATAGACCACAAAACTCACGGCCAGACGCCAACAATCTAAAAGCCCAAATTATCTCCATATAAATTCTTTTTTAGAATTTGGGACTTATGAAAGTAGGGGCCCAAAGCCCTTCCCCCCTTGAGCCGTCCTGTATCAGGATGAACATAAAAAAAAAGTAAGAAATATTACCTAAGATTCGATGGGATTTCAGGCCAGAACCTCATTTTCCTTTGATTTTCGGGTAGAATTCGAAGAAAAAGGCGATCACACCAATCTTGAACTTGATTCTCAGAGTAAATCATGTCATTTCCGTAGCCTTCAACAGAACCGGTTTCTCTGAAGTATTTTCTTTTCTCTTCCAAAGGAAGCTCGAAAAACTGCTTGATCACTTGTCGAACGTTGTCGAGATATGAAACCTGTAGCCCATGATTCACAGCCTGGGATGGAACATAAAAGATCATTCAATTTGAGTACCAAATCTCATTAACTACAGTTGATTTTCTTGGTTTTTTTCAAGAACATTAAAATCTAACATGAATTAAGATTGTGGAATTGAGTTTTTTTAGGAAATCAAATGACAAAGGCATTGTTGAGAAAAAGATGGCTTTTCCCGGATGAAATGCAAATTGGATTCATGGAACAGGAGAAGGATTTCCCATTCCTTAGTCGGAAAGATATGTGGCCATGAAAGGCGAAGGAAGGCTGGAATGCCAACAGACGTCTATTATTGAATTCACCCAAGAAAGAAACCTTATGGTGACCTGGTTAAAAAGGTTCTCGTTCTGCCACCGTAATTTATTGTAATTCTAAAATCTTTTAGCTTGAATTTAAACTTTTGTGGAATGTGAAAGAAAACAAATTACGAGAATTCATAACTTGGAAAGAACCCAACTTTGGGTCATAAAATCCAATTAAACACCAATTACATAAAAATCAAAACAAAGGTGATGACTTTCAATAAAAACTAGCATTTCTACCACTTTTTCTTGCTATTTTCAATGCAATTTAACGTAAATGAATATTATAATATGTCAAAATGTGTGTGGGATAGGTTGAAAAATCCAAAATGTTAGAACAACCCAAGTTCATCACAAAAATGAGAAACATTCGGGTTAGTGTCCAGTGGTAGAGGAAAATCATCTAGGAACACCAAGGTTTGAGTATGTCATGGGTTCAAGTCCCACTCTCGTAAAAATTAAGAAATTTGCCGTTAAAAAAAAAGAAAAAATCACAAAAACGAGAAAAAGAAAATGTCTTAAAAAGTCATTTCCAAGAAAAACTTAAGCAATAACTTTCACCATCATTTAATATTTGGCATTTTCAAGATTGCTAAAAACTAGACATGTGCTATACCCACACCTATGACCTTCTAATCTTTTTTTTAACGGCGAACAAAATATATATATACACCGGCGTGGCCAATGGCAGGCCAAGAAAATACAACTACCAAAATAAACAAACCAACATTCAACTACACGTCAAAACATGAAAATGAAAACGATCGCCATTGATCTCACGTTAAGGACATTGTCTTGGATCTGTTCCGAACCCATAAAAACCCCAAGATCTTTAAATCATCTACTAGATTAGCAAGAGAGATAGGTTTTTGATTGAACACTTGATCATTTCTATCACATTCTAATCTCACACATCGTTTTGGGAATTTGCATCGAACGGCCGTTAGAAGTCCCCCTACTTTTAAACGGCCGTTTGAGGATTCGTTAAACGGTTATGTCATAGCCTCAACCTTTAAAACGGTCGTTTGAAGATAAGTTAAATGGCCGTTTGAAAGTTAGGGCTTATGTCACATCCCTACCTTCAAACGACCGTTTGAGTGTTTCTCGAACGACAGTTTGAGTATTAAAATTAAAGATTTTGAAAATGAAACAATAGACCTGAAAACAACCCCAGGTGGTGAGTGCTGATCTGAGTTTAGCTAGTTCAGTCTGCTGATCATCTTGTTTCGCAGACGAAAGCAAACAGCCGATATCGATGATCGGCACAGGAGCAAAAGGAGGGGATGTTTCTAAACTGCCAAACTTGGTGTAAGTGGTGTAGTTGTTGATGTTGTATTTAGATGGTGGTTCGTCGCCTTCCATGGCCATCTGCTGTGCAGTTTTCATCGGAAGAGAGTCTCGGCCGGTAGTCATGGCTGAAGAATGACTCAGAGAATGAGATAGAAATGGGTTCAATGAAAACTTGGATTAGTTTGTGAATGCTACAGTTATAAACCAAAATATATATAAGTGTATATGATTCTATAATTATTTTATTTATTTTTATTAAGTTGTCTAAAAGACTTTTCATTTGAACAATAGAAATAGAAAAACTTGTAAAATAAATAATTGTTAATAAGTTTAATTTTAGAAAAAGATTTTGAAATTTTTTCAGAAACATGCACTTTTCATGTGAATATTGGTCAAATAAGATAGCAACGTAAATTTTCAATTAATATGGTGTTGAATTGATTAAATACAAAATTTAAATATCATATTTATTAGAATATGTAAAATATCTTATTTATTTATATATTTTTTTTACTTTTTCTAACTCACTGCTAGCTCTTTGGTCCCTTTGCCGTTCCAAAAAGAAAAAAGTATATCGCAATAAATATTATTACTTTAGAAAATGTTTAAATGCTTTCCTTTTGAACACTCATATCAAAATTGTTTGTTAAATAAAAATTTAAATGATGTAGACATAAGAGTAGCTTAAGGGATGTGTGATTCGACGTTCACAAAATAAATAAAAATAATAAAAACATTAGATTGTTTTAGTAAACTATTCATGTCAACTCGACCAGAAAACAAAAATACATTGAAATCTATAAAAATAAATAATTGTTATAAACTTGTATGTGTGAATAAAGCAAGGAGTTTTATCACAGTGGACATTTGGGTGGTGGGTTTTTCCTGGAATGACGGACGAGTCGGGTCACTAGTGTTGTCTGCGTTTACGGGCCGTGGGTGACCTTTTACCAATAGATTTACCCAAGTGACCGGGCTTATAGTATTAATTGGTCGTTAAAAAAATATTCAAAAATACTTTTCGTGATGAATGGTCAAATTGATAAGATTACAGGTTAGTTAGAGCATTCACGGTAGCTTCTCCATCCCCATCTCTATAATTACACTAAAATTACTACATTTTCTCTATACTTTTTAATTAAATAATAGTTTTTTATACCTTTATCATTACCTTTTTCTCTCTCCTGCACTCACAACCACTTTCAAAAAATATTAAAAAATTTGTAGAGGTGAACAGTTTTTCACAAATATACAGAAAATTTATACCTTTTATCTCCTCCACTCATAACCACTCCCTAAAATATACAGAACTCACTCACAAACATATACATAACCTATTGTGAATGCTTTACTTTCAATTAATATGGGGACATGGCCGGGGTTGTATTGATTAAATATAACCTTAAATTATCACCCTCATATAGTTTTTTTTATCGCCTAATTTTTATTCTTCTTCACTTCAAATTTACTCTATTTTCAAGTGAGACTAGAATCCAACATCATTTAGGTGAATGAGATACATCTTTACGACTAGACCAAGCTAGTGCTTGTTCATATAGTTCTTTTATGAACTAATTAATTTATTTATTGGAATGCATTAAAGTATATCATACAAAATGCTGATATTTTAGAAAAGAGACAATTTTATATATACCGGTACAAAGTGGTAAATATCATATGTCTAACCAAAATTGAAAATATCCATATAAACTTACAAACATATAAAAATATCATATATTTCATTTTATTAAAAAAAATCTAAGAAATGATCATTTACCCTTATTTTTCTAAAACTTTAAATTTTCATATTTATTGATCATTTTAAACTTAAAAATTTCGTATATACCTATTTTTAACTTAAAATTTTATATTTACTCATAAAAAATAGTTTTCTCAAAATAATTGTATCCTTTTTTTTCTTTTATAACTTTATAAATTTCTTTTACATTATTTATACATCATATATAGAGGAATTTGTTTTATTTTATAACAACAATCATAAATGCAATCGTACTAGCAATGGAACTCGCAATCGACGATGTTTTCTGAATGAGTTTAGAGAATCGTGACGGCCAGTGTCTCTTTTACATATGGGATAAAACTAAAATTTAGGTTATAAAAGAAATCATATAATGGATAAGTGTAAAATGGTAATAAAGTTAAAATCATTTAAATTAGTTATATATTATATTTTTAGTTTTGATTGGTATATATGATAGTTAGCTATGTTTGTAAGGATATATATTATATTTTCCCTTTTCAAAATGTCTAAAGTGTTTTTCTTTTGAACAGTGATATCAAAATTGTTTGCTAAATTAAAACTTTAAAATGTTTTACCAAGTGGCGCACACATACAATACATAACAAATTTTATGTAAATAACTTAATGAACCTATAAATACATGTACATTGAGTTTGTCAAAAATAGTGGGGTGGTTAAAATTTTTTGCATAATCATCATAGTTAAAACAATATCTAAAAGTATTTATATAATTCTCTAAGTTATTTATTTAAAATAGATTTTGTAACAAAAACTCAATAACTCATTTAATAAACTTATCTATTTAAAATTGATTTTGTAAAAAAAAACTCAATAACTCATTTAATAAACTATTCATGTGATCTCTATTGAAAACATAAAAGCATTAAAAAAATATAGAAATAAATAATAGTTTAAAAGTTATTTGTATTATCTTTCGAAAAAAGGTTTTTGAAACTTTTGAAAACACTTTGCATGTGAATGACCAAATAAGATTACAAGATTAGTTGTTTCCAATTAAGTTGATATTATATCAAAACTTTTAATTATTTTCCTAGTTTAGTTCTTTTATAAACTATTTATTTTATTTATTAGAATATCATAAATATAATTAATGTATATTGTAATAAATGATGATGCCTTTAGAAAATGTCTAAAGTCCTTTTCTTATAAACAATAACTAGTAATTTGACCCCGCGCGTTGCGACGGTGTGGAAACGTAGCGTAAGTCGAATTCCTGGTTGAGGTGTGAAGCGAATCTTAAATGGTTGAGGCGGTTACAAAAGAAATATAGTTAAGTACATAACAAAAACATATGAGGCTATGGCCACTCGTTTAACCTTGAAAGAAAATTTGAAAAAAACAAAAGAAAAAAACCAAAGAAAAAAAATGTTTTGGCGTTGACACTTACGTACTGAAGTTTATAAAAGTAACGTACGAATTTGAGGCGGATAGATTTTGAAGATTGAACCATAAATATAAAAATGTACTACGTCTCTCGCATTACGCTTAATAATTAAAAAAAAATAATCAAAAGAAAAAAAAAATAAAAACACAAAAAGTTGGATATAAAAATGTAAGATTATATTACATTCCGAAGAGCAAGAAAAAGACATGAGGCCAAGTAACAACGGTAAACTCCTCTTTGAAGTTTTAATAAAACAAAAAAAGTAAAAAAATAAAATAAAACTCCACCCCTAGGATTTGAACCAGGGTTGACAGGGCAGGGAGGTGAGTTTTAAAAGAAGCAAAATAACCAACTCCACAAGCATAGCCTGTTAGATTTTGATTGCATTAAATATAAAAAGCCAATAAGAGAAAGTGGGAAAAGGAAAAAAATCAACCAATAGTACAAGGCCACGTGTTTGAACCGCAAATGATACTAAGAATGGATTTTTGATGGAGAAGAACCAAAATGGGAACCTAAGTACTAAAGTTCTCTAACTCAAGATCAGGACATGACACAAGCATTATAGAAAAATCAAGTTTTGATATAGTTCAAGTCTAAGTACTCCGTATCTGTAGGAACGGACGAAATATACAAAAGACTTTAAGGAATTCTACTAATTATAAAGAAAGGAATTGCTTTATACATAGAGATTTGCATGATCAGTGCTGAAGGCACATCAAAACATCAGAAACCATGTGGGTTATCATGAGTCAGTTAACCAGAAGTCGGTATACTGTCGTCTTACATGAAAGATTTCAAAACTAGGAGAGTCGACTAGACTATATGTCAAGGTATTAGCTAGACCTAAAGTACATGATCATTATCCCTGATAATGATAGACATCTTACTTTCAAGAGATGGAAGAAAGCAAAAAGAACACGCTTGTGAGTGAGCGTCTCCAAATATTCTCTGACAAATGGTCAAAGAGAAAGCACGATTCAAACTGTTGAGGATACACATAGGACTTATGAAGATGATCCTAATAGGAGCTAGAATGCTCGGCTACCACGAAATGGAATATCATGTAATAGCGAATTGCACACTATGCAAAATAATATTGACGAAAACGTCAATCCTCGCATAATGGACTAAGTTAGGAATAGCCAACTTAACACTTTGCAAACCATTTAAGGATCGACCAGTGAAACTCCTGGAGTAGGAGACACGGTTAATCAATCAAAGGTATTCACGAATATTATGCTGACTACCATGAGGGAACCTCTGTAAACCCCAACTAGACGACAAGGTTCTGTCATAAGATATCATCAAAAAGAGTATAGTTCTTTTTACAAAGAATGAGAAACCACCCTAGGATACGTTGGAACAATTAGGATTCTAGATAGAATCAGTTCCATGGTGTATAAACTTAAGTTGCCTCAGGAAACTCGACAGCTTGCATGACCTAATTTATGCATAAGGAACGGTTGTCTAAAGACTTGTTACTTATACAAACAAAGAAAATTCACTTCGATGACAAGTTTCACATTGACAATGAAGTCAATAATAGCTCTTAAGACATTAAGGGAATTAATGTGTAACAGAAACGTGAATTTCAGAAGTAAGGACGCAAACCCTAGGAATTCCAAGTTGGAGACAACGTGCTATTACAAGTCTCGCATTCGAAAAGGGTCATTAGATTTGGGAAACGAGGTAAACTTAATCCCCGATACATCGGACCATTTGAAATGTTAGCAAGAATAGGTCATGTGGCTTACCGACTTAAACCACCCAAACAACTCAGTGGTGTACACAATACAGTGCTTATTAGATGAAACCCTTGTTATACCACCTGAGGAGATCAAGTCAACGACAAACTCCACTGTGTGGAACAACTAGTAGTAAGTGTGACGTTTCGGATTTTCATTCACGCACTTGTGTTATATTTATCGTGTAGTCATCTCCTATTTTAATAAAGTGTAAGAGTTTTATTTAGTTTTATACGATTATGTATTTTATTTCACGGATATAAATTAATTAAAATTTTATAAGTTTTAAAAACTTATATAAAATCTAAATTTTAAAAGTTGCATATTTAATAAAAGAATCTATTTAAATAAGATAAATAACTTTTATAAAAATTATTTATAATAATAAAAAATAAATAAAATAAGTTTATAAAAACATTTTTAAATTAATTTTATTTAAAAGAAATTAAATTAATCTAGTTAAATAAAAGTTCAAGGGTTGTTTGGTAATTCATCAAACTAGAAGGTTTTAAAACTGAAACCTATTGAGTGACCATTCCTGGACAAAGCAAACTAAAAGGTTTAATCCGAAGTTATTCCAGGGACTAAATTTAAGTCAAACCAAACTTCAGGGACTAAAACTGCCAATACCCGATTCGTTTATCCGGTCACCCCCAACCATGGTTCGGCGGTCCAAGGCTTTCTCCGGCGAACGCCCGACAGGACTGTTCCCTGCACCTCAACAGCCGACAAAGGCTTCTCTGGCTTCGTCTCCCCCACGTAAACAATACCCCTCGACCAATTGGTCTCCCCAACATAAGGATCGTCTGATCCTGTTGGTGGCCGAGATATACACGTTCAAATTCGTGCCCTACAAGCCACCTCCACGCCTGTTGAATGTCTAATTAGTTTCGTCTCGTCCAGACTAATGTCGGGACGTGCCCAATTGCACGTTTGAACATAAGAATCAAGCCCGGCTATAAATGGCTATGGTCGGCCCTGCGCGAACTGGCTACCCTCGTCCCACACACTCTCATTCCAACTTGAGGACTCCATCACCTTCGTCGACCCTGAGTGAAGCTGTGACCAGGGTTACAAGAGCTAATTCCACTCAGAAATCGATCCCCGCTTGTGACTTTTTCGAGTTCCAAAGCCCTGCCGTCCAGGCCCTTCGCGACCAAGTTCGAACCTCATTTCGGTTCCATTAGCTTCTGTTATCATCAGGTAAACAATCCCAGTCGAAATCACAGCAATCGCACGAGAGTTACCGGGCAAACCCAATGTCCTCGGACACGGTTTGCCGGTCACCGAGGTCCAGCGACCTGAATTGCCCTTGTGTACTTAATTTATCCGTTACACACATAACCAGCGATGGGCAGTAGCCCGGATGGTTATGCGTGTGTGTGTCCGAGGCTGAGGTCGCGGGTTCGAACCTTCCGGCCTCCGGCCCCCGGCCCAACCCCATTTTGCTTCTGTTTTCATTTTTTTTACTTTATTTAATTATCTTAACTTATTTTAATATTATTTTATACACTAAAGACTAAAACGAGTCGGTTTGATCGTTCATTTATTTTGAAATCAATTAAACGATTTTTTTATCTATAAACTATTCCAATTTTTATAAATCTTGTAATACATGTTTATGTATATAAAATATCCCATATATTTTATAAATCTTATAATATTTTTATAAACTTATTTAAACACATTTTTATATAAAATGTCTCATAATTTTTATAAATCTTGTAACATTTTTATAAACTTATTAAAATACATTTAATATATAAAATGCCTCATTTTTGTGAACCTTGCATTATTTTTAATAAACTTGTTAAAACAAAATTTTAATATATAAAATATCAATATAATTAGTCAAATAAAGACTTTTCTTTCATTTGTTATTATTATATAAATACATAATACATAATAACTACTTATCGAAACTAAGTAGTTTCGATAGAAGAAAGTTTCGACAGCTCTGTGATCAATCGAAACTAGTAGTTTCGATTGAACATAGTTTCGATAATTGAACATAGTTTCGATAATTGAACATAGTTTCGATACCTGAAACAGTTTCGATCAAAATCAGTGATTTCAAGTAAATCTAAACCTACACTTTACACAAATAATTTTAAGAAATATTATTATAAACCTATACACAATTAAATACGGATACACACCTATAAGCATATAATAATACCCATTTATCTACATAGGGTTCCATCGTGCTTAGGTTTCAAACATCCGTATCACCTACTCTCGTGGATTATCATATCCGCTAGCCAGGTGAGTTACATAGCCCCTATTTTACATCTTTACATACTTTGGGGTGAAACATTATTTCATGCTACTCAATCAAATTGTTTATACGTGTGTTATACATGAGACTATATGCTTATTCTTTGGATGTACATACATTTAAACACAAGACAACCAACTGTAATATTGATAGATCTATTGTGCCTGACCAGCCCACCCGGTTAGGGTGTTTATTACTGCATACTCGGATATAACCACGTGTTATATTCAATCATATCGGATATAGTGGGTAACTATATTCAAACATACCGGACTTAGCTGTTGTGCTCTGTTCAAGCGCGTCAAACTCGGTTTGAATTGTGATTAAATAAATGTTACATCATATACTATGTTTAACAATATAAACAATGAGTTGCAAAATGATTTACAACCACTATTTACAGGAAATACTAAACCTATGTACTCACCAACTTTTTAGTTGACACTTGATTTAAATAATGTTTCAGGTTTGGATATGTGACTGCTTGCCGAAGATCTCTCCATTTAGGAACTATGGACCTAGTTAAATAAATTAATGTTTTGAACTAGACTAGGTTATTTGAAATGTATTGTATTTGGAACTTGTTGTCTTTAAATTAAATTAATGAATTATGCAACCTTTAGTTATCATGTGCTTTTGAACAATCATCACATTGTCCGCCTCGATGATTCCGTCATCGGTCGGGGTGTGACAGTAAGAAACTGAAACGAGGTCACATCCCCATAGTGAAAGTCAGATGGAACTCTAAACGAGGAACATAATTCACTTCGGAACGCGAAAACCAAGTGAGACTTAAGTATCACCAGTTGTTCAACGGGACATAATCTACAGATGACACCAGCTTAATTTCGAGACGAAATTCTTCTAACTAGGGGAGGATGTGACAACTGGTAATTTTACCACGCAGTTATCTAAATATAATTACATGAGACAGTACATATTAGACTAATTTTAATTAATTAGGTCTAACCCGGTCCAGTACAGTCCAACCCCTACACAGGAAATATTAGAGATTTTCAAGACACATCGGACCCCACGTCGCGTTGGTGATAAATTAAGAATAATATTTAAACATCTCGAAACGATCTCTTTATATTTTATATATAGTAGAGAATACCCACTCGGATGAAAATAAAATCTAAACATATGACACGGACACATATTTTATCCGAACTACTAAACTTATATTATTTGGTTTGTACGACTCATTCCCGACACGCTCAACGAACGGAAAGACGACTATTGGGTTACACTTAGCGGGTATTATACCGGACTTGGGATAGCGGGTAACACCTAACACTACCCTCAAGCCACCCTATACCTACCCTACCCCCTACCCCCACGTGCCTATTTCCCACACCCGTGCGCCACCAAAGCCGTCGAACACCCCCTATGATTGAGATGTTTGTGCTTCCTTTGTTCCCTAACATGCTACAACTTGGTCTCCAAGGGAGACATATAATCTAGTGGGTATAACCTTCATGAAGGTTATAAATAGAGGCAAAGCTTTACAACTCCAAACCACACCATCACACTCATCTCTCCCTCTCGGCTCCCAACTCCTCTTTCTTCCTCTTGTTTCACGGCAACAACCAAGAACCACTTTCCACTCTCCTCTTCAGCCCTCAACGACAAAAGCTAACCACCACCTTCAAGCAAACACCCCCTCCCTCTTCAGTTTAACGCCACAGCAACACCAACATAACCACTATCGAACACCAATACTCCATTGATAACCACCACCTTTCTCCCTCATTTTCACGACGATAGCAAAGCACCACCACACCATTTCTCCTTGGTGGTTCACGGCGACACCAACACCACCCCTCCCACTCTCCCTCTCCTTCTAGATGAACAACAGCAGGGACATCACATCCTCACGCCACCCTCTCATCCTCACGGTAACACTCACTACCTCCGATCACTCCCTACCCGACACCACCATTATAGAACACCACCCGTTCCAGCCACCTTAGCCCCGTCCCAGTCCCGACAACCCCCGAAAACCACCGCCATACACTGCTTCCACCCGTCATAGCCTCCGCCACCTGTTACGGGTTCTTTCGGGACAAAAACCGGCTCTTTCGAGTCTCCGTTTCTCGCTTACGGTCACCGGGTTACGTATATGGGAAGCTTACGGATAGTTTCGGGAGCTTACGGAGTCGTACGGGACGTTACGGGAAGGAACCGAGTCTCGCGTAAACACCGTCACCTTCTCCCGACTATTTACGTGAGCGTTCGATTCGTTTATTTTAACATTAAACTAGTTGGTGATATAATGGTTATAACCGATTAATATTTTGGATAATATAAAAGACGAGTTTTAAACGTATAAAAGGCGGCTCGTGTATTTAAACGTATAGAAGACGGGTTTAGAATAAAAAGAATAACGTTTAAAAATTGTAGGTTATAAACCCTATTATTCATGATAATATAAATGGTTAAATTATTCTTATAAATCATTAAAACACACTTTTATAACCTATGTAGTTAATAACAAATAATAATTATGATTATAATTATTATAAATATAAAGGGGTTTACATATAAAGAGGATTTTTATAAAATTATCTTTATGGGCATGTCTCCATAGAGCTACATATAATAGTTATGCGACAATCGGTAATTATATGTATGGATTATTGAGTTGAAAAAATAAAATAATATAACTATTTTTAGACATTCTGATTTCATCAATCTTGATAAATGTTTATATATATACATGTATATTACTTAGACATGTAAGTTTAGATGATAAAATAGTATAATTATTATTTTATGACGTTTTATCAATTAACGACTATTTAATAAATATATATGTTAAATATATTTATTAATCACAAGAAACAACTTAAACCGAACACAAGGTTTTAGACAACTAAAAGACTAGATTATAATATTTATTAAGGATTTAATAAATATAATAAACTTGAACAACAAGTCGTATCACCAACGGCGATCGGGTCGGACCCTTGTAGATTATTACAAGACAAGGGTCAAGACCTCAGGGTATTGGTCAGGTGACCAAACCACACTTAAACAACCTCATAGGACCTAAGGTGTCTTAAATGAATTAGGGCACGGATAGGTCAGACGTCTGTTGGACTTACTGCACATCACCATGGTAGATAAGGTGAGTCTCATGGCCCCACTTTTACTTGTTTTAAATGATTTTTAAACATACGGGGGAGAATACATAGCTCACAGTTGGATACGAGTACATACACTGATTGTTGCATGAGTTCTCACATTTCACACTTTCATACTAAGTCCCCGGGAATACTATAACCGTTAACTGGTTCAGACGTGGAACGCATGAATAGATCTATTTGGGCTGACACCCCCATCCGTGGTTAGTCGCGCTAACCTTGACTGGAGGTCTAAGCGGGTGCATACTGTCCATTCTCACACTCACAATGTTGCATGCCAGAACATTGGGCGGGGCATCACATCTGTACTTAGTCAAATGATGGGTACATCTCACACAAACGTCAAGTGTCGGTTATGGTAGCTCATGGGAACATCAAAGTTTAGACATTCTGGTGTTGTATGTTTCAGTTGGTAGAAAAAATATTTACAAGACTACGATGCTTGGACTTTACGGGTGCTATAAGATGAATATTCATCCACATGCTCAACATATGGAGGGGCATGCATATGTACGCACATTATCTGATAATGAAACATGTTTTGTGGAAGATTTGATAAGGCGTAACACAAAGCCATGTGACATTCTATCAACGTTAAGGGAGTAGAACGACCAAAATGTGGCTACGTTTAAAACTATACAATTCACGCCAAATGATACATGTTTTGTGGAAGATTTGACAAGGCATAACACAAAGCCACGTGACATTCCATCAACGTTAAGGGAGCAGAACAACCAAAATGTGGCTATGTTTAAAACTATACAATTCACGCTAAAAGATACGTAAAACCAACCAAGTTGGAAGAAACATGTTCTTTTATTTCTTTTTCATTCTAATGATTATGTTTATGACTCGTTAAAATGATTTATCTAATTAAGAAATGAAGTCTACATATGTTTAGCTTGCGCGTTAAGTTTCATTTGTTCTTATTAATGTACGTGAGTTACTTTTGAACTACGATTATGAACATATGTTTTGTAAATTATATTTCGATAAAAACTTTTATAAAGGTTGTGTTTGTAATGTTTATGTGTTACTCAATGTTTTCAGAATCGGATCGGACCGGACATTGAAAATAGCTCTAAAGTATTTGTTTCATTTAAGGCAAACACAAGTGGGAACTCTATAGGGTTTCACACTTAACTCTCACGCGTCCGTGTGACGTGGGCGATGGACGCAATGTGGCGTACTTTGCACTTCGCACAATCATATCGTCGCGAGTGCCTTTGTACTTTTTAAGGTTAGTTCAAAGTTGCTACCGATTAGTTGTGGGTTCCAGTTGCTACCGAGGTGTGTCAGCTCTCAGTTACTACCGAAGTTCATGTTGGTGTCGAGGTCCAAGTTGTTACCGACCTTAACCGCTGTGAAGGTGCAGGTTACTACCGACCTTAGTTGGCGCCGATGTCTAGGTTACTACTGACCTCTGCAGTTGGTGTCGAGATCGTGTTGCTGCCGACCTCCCACGTTCCGATCGACTATAGCAGTGCTACCACTACCCCTCCTAGGTCACTACCGTTCAGCAGTTCCTACCACTTAGTTGTGATGCATGCTTTCATTATTGTTGAGCTGAAACATAAATCAATTTCTATCTAGAGAACTAAAGAGATTAAAGTGCCTTGAATATGTTCAAAACAACTTAATTTTAGTTTAAGTATAAATATCATCTGTAACAGGCCAAACAAACCGTACCAAGATATTGTCCGCTTTGCCCTCGATGGGTTGCCCATCCAGGAACTCACGGTTTTGTTTTCACCCGACGAGTTGCTCGCCCAAGCAAAACGTGTCTTGATAGAGAAGGTATCCACCCCTTTATAAGGAAGGTTTCGTTCTCCTCCTCAGCCAATGTGGGATATTACAATGTTCCTTTTGATCCGAGTGGATTTGATCCGAAAGCAAAACTCGAGGACGAATTTTTTCGAAAAGGGAGAGTATGATGCAGGAGCATCCGATATCAAGACGTTGTCTTTTATTATTTATTTAAATTTTGATTTCCTAGTTTATTTTAATTATTTCTTAATTAAATTATGATTCCCTAATTCCCTACCTATAAACAGGGGATGTTAAGTTTATTGTTTGAGGAGTTTTTGAGTTGAATAGAAAAAAAGAACTTTGTTCTTGAGCTATTTGGTTCTTTGAGACATATGAATAATCATTAGACTTGTGAGACATTTGATTGTTTTCGTAATCTGCATCATACAGTGTTCAAGTTGTATTTTTGTGTGAGATAGAGAGAAAGAGAGATGCATTATCTTGACATAATGCTTATTTGTATTTGAGAAGAACAACACATCTGATATAGTGTTTGGGTACTTCACTATCTTGACGTAATGAAGGTTGAAGTAATATAAAGCTAAGGTGCTTGCTACCTTTGACTAGTGAAGAATTGTAAAACTAGTCACTTGATGTGACTAGTGAAGAATGTGTTCACTATCTTTGACTAGTGAAGATTTGTAAAGACCATTAGCTTGACATAGTGATTTAAAGAAGGTGATCACTACCTTTATTTAGCGAGACGTTCGTGTACCGATGATCCCTACCATTTTAAGGAGATGATTTGTGACGACAACTATCGAATCAAAGAGAGAACGTAGAGTGAATTTGTTATCGACAAGATATAAATACAGTTTTTAGACAACATAGAAAATAAATAAATCGGGGCCGCAAACCAACTCTTGCGTGGCGCCATTTAGTCCTCTCTTCAACAAGCGTTCTTCATTTCCCCTTCTTCACAAAATTAAATACTCTCATAAAACTTAAAACCTCAAAAGAATTCTGTTAAGCGTCAACATACATGGCGAAACTGCTCACGTTTACAACAGACACCAGTTTATCGTGTCTTCCACACCACAAATTCAGCCATCCCTCCAACAATAGGTTCTTAAAACCATCATCATCGTCACCTTCTTTACTGAATTCTCGTGGTGGGATTTCTAGGGTTTTTTGCAGCATCAAGGAGAAAGAAGATATTGCAGAGAACAAGAGAATTGCTCCGATAGTTACTGGGATAAGGGTTGGTGATGAGTTGGGGATTGAGAAATTAGGGTTTGAAAATCTGAATTGGCCGCCTTGGAAGAATGTGCCGCAAAGATATAAACTCATTGGCACTACTTCACTTGCTTTTGTTATTTGCAACATGGATAAGGTAAACTTAATTGTTTTGTATATTTTTTATTTTAATTTTCATATTGATGGTTTAAAATCACATTAATAGCACTAAATTACCAGTTTACAGTTACCTTTTCAGGATTTTAGTCTGTTATTTAATATTTCTTGTTACTTGTTGATTTAAAAATCCTGTTCGATTAGTTAAATGAACGAACGCTTCGTTAATTTGTTCGTTAATGTTTGTGCGTTTATCTTAGTTTGTTACACGTTTTTAGTGTTTTTTTTTAATTTTTTACCATTAAAATTAAATTATTATATGTTCGTTTGTGCAAATACTTTCGTGGAAACAAGTTTACAGCCCTACCTTTTGGTAATCTTGACTGTTATGTTACTAAATTCAGATAAATCAATGAAAAACTGAAACTTTTGTAGGTAAACTTGAGTATTGCCATTATTCCAATGTCGCATCAATTCGGATGGAGCTCATCGGTAGCAGGATTAGTGCAATCATCATTCTTTTGGGGGTATGCGTTGAGTCAGTTACCGGGTGGTTGGCTTTCAAAAATATTTGGTGGGAGGTTAGTATTTAGTTGAATGTTCTTGTACTATGGTTTTGATGTAAAAAGATGCTTAATTTGAAGAATTCGTTATGTTGATCAGTTGTGCAAAATGTTAGCATTGGTTGTTGGTTTATATTTTGTATGTGACCTCATGCAGAGTAATTCTTCAGTTTGGTGTTCTGGGATGGTCGCTTGCCACAGCACTCGTTCCTCTTGTTGCCGGTTTTATGCCTGGACTTGTTCTTTCAAGGATTCTTGTATGTTTCTTTATCTTTTATCCCCTGAAATCTGTTTCATGCAAACTTGATTTGTAAAAGGATGTTGAAATTCTTGAGAAAATTACTTGTTTTTATACTGTTGGTCTATTCCAATCAATCTTTTAGGTCCCACTTCACCTAGACTTTGAATGGTAATTAATTCCCAAAATACCCTTTCTGCACAAAATGATTCCTAGCACATCTGCACATGTATTCAAATGAAAACTTGCTATTTTTCTTTGAATTTTGTTTTTTTTTCTGATTCCAAATTAAAGTTCTTCCTATCCACACTCAGGTTGGAATTGGGGAAGGGGTATCACCTTCAGCTGCCACCGATCTGATTGCCAGGTATGTGATTAAAAATGTCTATAGACGTACCTTTTAATAGGCTGAGTAAACCTATATTTATTAATCTAAAAAAAGAGATGTGATTGTGGATCCCATTTTTTGACATAACAAAAGTGAAATGGGTTTCACAAAAGGGAGAATGGAGCTTATATGATTTATCAGTGAAACTTATGGATTATTTTGTGGTGCATTCAACCTTTTATAATGCAGGTTAATTCCGTTGGAAGAACGCTCACGGGCTGTATCATTTGTATTTGGTGGTCTAAGTGTTGGAAGCGTCTTAGGGTATGTTACATCATCATTTCTAGCAAACATAAATGTATGTTGTTCAGCTTTTGTGTAATATCAAATGTATTAATAATAATCAAGTTTTTTTAATCCGTACCTTCTATTAATATACATCTAGGCTTCTTTTGGCTCCCCCCCTGATTGAATCTTTTGGCTGGGAATCTGTATTCTACATGTTTGGCATGTTTGGAATTGTATGGTAAGTGAATGTAACAACATTTTGTCCATTTGGGAAATTCTAGGACACTTAAATTAAGTTTTTTTTTTCTGAGGGTCTGCATGGTTGAATCGTTTAATGGTAAAGCAATGGGCGGTTAAACCCACCTCTAATTAATAATTTAATATCATTACCATTCAGCCAAGCACCCCTTGAATTTATTTAGTTTTTCATAATAATGCGTCTCACAATTGACTAGTGTATAATTTTACATTTTAAGGTTTTTAGGGTTTCAGTTTGTTGCAGAAGACCAACCTTTGACCAATTCTGCATCATTATCAAGTAAGAGCATCCGTTTGTTAGTTATTCGTGATTTTATAAACTAACCCTCATTATTTAATTTATGATTTTTATACTAAAAAGGTTAAACAACGCCATTAGTCACAAGATTTCAATGTTTCTTTTTTCTGGAATAGCTCTAAGTTAAAATTTCCTAGATGTCCATCATCATTAATACAAATGATGGTTTTGATTTGGGTTTGAAAGATTCCTTAATTTTGTTGAAGGGTATTTTGGTATTCGATAATGGTCAAATACATACTTCAACTATGTGCCACTCAAATACTTTGTTTCTGTACTTGCGTGGATAACAGGGTCTCAATCAAATCCTGAACCAAAATCATGGGAAACTTCTATGGAGGAACTTGGTGGCAGCCTAAACGTATGAAGCAGAATCATTTTCTTTTCTTTTCATTTTAAGGTTTCAAGTTGGAATATGTGAATCTTATTTTGATGTATTTTACATGTATAGGTACCATGGAAGTCTTTTTTCCAAAGTAAAGCCGTATGGGCGATGATATATGCTCATTTTTGTGGAAGTTGGGGTCATTATTGCTGTTTGTCCTGGCTTCCTACTTATTTCAGGTAATAGCTATAAATAATTAGACGCTTTATTATCAATATTTGGTATGCAAATGCTATAAAGCTTCCAACTTTTTTGATACGCAGCGAGGAACTTAACCTGAATTTAACAGAAGCTGCATGGGTATGTTCTAAATCAGATTTTTCTTTTTTGTATGTGTTTTACATTATAATCTACAGATTATCTCATATTATCTAGCTTGGGTCAACGTTGTTCTACAATTAAATTCGTCTACAATGATTTTACCAGTTACATAAAAAATAATAAATTGTAACTTGGAAGCTTTTCAGAAAGGAGAATTTT
Source organism: Smallanthus sonchifolius (assembly GCA_023525975.1). NCBI lineage: Eukaryota > Viridiplantae > Streptophyta > Magnoliopsida > Asterales > Asteraceae > Smallanthus > Smallanthus sonchifolius. The sequence goes on from CM042022.1 coordinate 3,342,807, forward strand.
GCAATTTTATGGACATTGTTTAATGAAAATGGTTGCAACATCAATGGAATAAAGTACGTTTTTGAAGAATATGATTTATGAGCACTTTGGTTCTTTTAACGGTTATGTATATTCTTCAATCCAGGTTTCTGTTCTTCCTCCACTAGCCTCAGTTGTTGTTACTAGCTTTGCGTCCCAGCTTGCCGACAACTTAATCTCTAATGGAGTCGAAACAACCGTGGTATTTTTTATTTTTATTTTTTGAATGGCAAATACTCACACATGTAGGGGTGGCAATTTCGACCAATTTACTTTTGAATGGTCAATTAGGGTATGTTTTATCCATCAACAGACAACGGGTCAAATGGATAAAATCAAGAGTCTAATGGCAAACCTTTTGAATGGTCAATTAGGGTATGTTTTATTCAAGACATGTAGCTAAGAAGGAAGCATGTCAAATGGATCGAAAAGGCCGAAAGTCCCTCATAGTGTATTTTTAATGCATAAAACCTCCTAAATCATTTTTTTAAAGGTAAATTATTTTGAAATATTTTAATTTATGTAATCATGTTTTGACACACTAATTATCAATTATATAATAATACACACAAGTGTTTCGGGTCAACCTGACCCGACATTTTTTACCCTCACAAAGTTTACTGTTTTGACCCATTAGCCAACCCGCCTGACCCACAGATTCACATAATATTTGAAAAACTAGGATCAGTTGTTGAATCATTCTTAGAATCTCAACTTCTCTGCCTAATTATTTTTCTTGCAGGTGCGCAAGATATGTCAAACAATTGCATTTTTGTCCCCTGCAGCTTGTATGCTTTTATCATCTGTTGACTTAGGGCTGCCCCCATGGGAAGTAGTCACTATTCTTACTGGTGGTTTAGCACTATCAAGTTTTGCATTATCAGGTGCTGAACTAATATAAATCCAGTTTTGTCTTGCAGTTTTTATGTCTAGAGACTTGATATCATTTTTGTTTGTTTGTTTGGTTGCAGGACTCTATTGTACCCATCAAGATATTTCACCTGAATATGCAAGCATACTTTTGGTATGTTCAGTTATTTCCATACTTCCGTGGAAACAAGATTTTTAGGTGGCAATTTTGATTTATTTACTTTGGGTTGTTGGAACAAGACAAATGGCTCAAAATTTGCCTAAAATGTATCAAATGCTTACAATCCCTAATTATTTTAATAAAAGAATATATTTTTAAACCAAACCCCGTTTCTTATTTTGTTCTGAAATCACTTTTTCTTGCAAATGTTGTATTTGTTTTTGTAACTTTTGAAGAAATATAGTTTGTTTGCAATTAAAAGCCAAAGTTATCATTCAAAAAAGTTTTATAAATAACCAAGTTCATTAAGTTTGAAACTAATAACTCTTGACTTAGTGTCGAATGACATATTTGACCTGGAGATTTTGAATTGTGTATTCAGGGTATTACCAATACTGTAGGCGCAGTTCCTGGAATTGTAGGTGTTGCGCTCACCGGATATCTTCTTGATTCAACACATTCATGGAGTGTAAGTTTTATCAAACCTTGCCTTCTTTAGTTGAAAATAATTTAAGAAAAATTTATTGTTATCATGTAGATGTCACTCTTTGCACCATCAATTTTCTTCTACATCACTGGTACGATCATATGGTTGGCATTCGCGAGCAGTAAGCCTCAAAGTTTCAAGAAGATAGATTAAAGGGTGATACTTTATTGACTGCTACTAACTTGGATTCCTTCAACAATTTTGCATAGAAGGTGATCAACTTTCACTAACCAAAAGTATTGTATTTATGTGAAGCCATAGCTGTAAAAATACACCTTATAACCCTAGAATATGTATAATTCTTGTATATTTTCGCTTTGAATATATTTAATTATAAATTATAAATGTTCATAATTTTTATAATTATTTTGGCTTATGAGCATACAAAATAGAATAAGGAGTAACACTTACAGTCTCCTTATGAAATGAAAACAGTAATACAGGATTCTTGACCTGGACATGAACTACAGTAATAGGATAAACACTTCAATAATTTTTTTTTATTTTTTTAAATCGTTACACTATAAAACACAGATAGTTTTCTTTCTCAAGGTTATGCAAGTGTACGGATGGCAAAATGGGCTAGTAGGGTAACAGGTCAAAACTGGTAACATGTTAAAACAGACTTGGTCAGAACACATTTTTTGGATTTCTATTGACATTTATAAATAGTTATTGTGTTACATATCATCACAAAATCTACATTGTAGAGTAATAGTATAACATATTTCAATAAAATTATATATAAGGTTTTATTTATTTTAAATACACTTCAATTGCGTTTCAACTCATTCAACTTATCTGAACCATTTTCATTTTAGCTTTTAAAGTTTACCCATTTAAGCGAGAGTAGCATCTGAACCCCCAGGGGTAAAGGTAAGTTTTTGCACACATCACACCCTCCCCAGATCCTACAAATAACTCTGCTATGGGTAGGATTATACCAGGTACGTTTGTTTTAAACTTTACCCATTTGACCCATTGCTCTTTTAGAGTATAGAATAAAACCCAAATTAATTTATTTACCGATAAATGGGTTGAACTTGCCATCTCTACTTACATGCATGTAAGTCAACTCAAGAAAGAAAATCTTAAAAGCTAACAACATAAACCAACAAAGATAACGCATCTCATTTTAAAAAGATTCAAGAATTAACAAAAAAACCACTTTTGAATATATCTATGAATCAATAACCAAAATGGAACTGATTCTCAGTTCCATTCTCTATATGTGCATGTTATACCATCTAACTGCTGCAAGCATACAAAGTAAGATGTGGGATTTGAGCAAACACAATAGAAAAAGGAGCAACACTTATGATCTCTGAAGAATTCACATACAGAGGCTCCAAATGTGGTATCCCCCCATATGAATTTACCCTCAGTTCTTTACCGTTAAGCATCATCACTTGACTGTGTAAATCCCCGTTTTTTGCTGTTAGATGATATTCTTCTCGTATGCTTATTCCACCAATCTTGCTATTGCGTGGCTTGTTTGCTTTATGATGATGATGACGATGGTGATGATGAACAGGAGATTTGAGTGTATGTAACATCCATGTGCTATTTAGAGACAAGCTTACATCAACTTTAGTTGTGTTCTCTAGATTGATAAGTAGTAGTGTTATTCCCTTCTGCAATACATATTAGAAGCTTTGTTAGATTAGGGTATGACTTTATTACCCTTTCTTTGGGAGTGTGAGCAGGGTTGACTACTTGACTCAGTGTCTTAAAAGGAATATATTGATGGTAATGAGCAAATGGGTCATTTGAATTTGGAATCATTCTTGAGAAAGAATACTCCCTCTCACCCAAAATTATCATCCACAAACATAGAAAAGACAGAATTTAATGTGTACACTCAATAGAGATTTTAACTACTAGAATGTCAATTCTACCCTTAATGCATTTAAGATAACAATTGACATGAAAAGCTTGCAAGATTTAATGATCAGGGTAATTAAGGTAAAATAGAAAAACTAGTGGTAAAACTATAATTATCCACTTTTTTTTCTTTCTTTATTTTGAAAGAGGGAAACTATTTTGGGACAAAAAAAAATTTGGACAATAATTTTGGGAGGGGGCATTGCTGTTTGCATAGATATCCAAAAAGGGAAATGTTGGCATTTCTATCAAAAGTAGTAACTTCTAACTAGAGTGGCAAAATAGACAAGTCATGCAGATTCGTTGACGGGTCAAAATGGGTTTGGATAAAAGAGGTAGCCTTGGAATACATGCCAAACGGGTTGGGTCGGCCCGTCATCGCTTTTTGTCCGTTTTTTATTTTGTAGAAAAATATTTACTAAATAAAATTTTAAATTCTCCGTTACTAAAATACCAGTAAATGTTTTTTAAGTAAAGTAAATTAGAGGTTTAAAGTGTTTAAAAACACTTTTGGCACCGTTTGACATGTTATTTCTTTTAGCTAATTTTTAAATTCACACTTCCAAACCGCTTGATCCTACCAACTTTTTAACAAGTTGAGTAAGCTCAACTAAAATACACCCTTACGAGTCAAAGTAACAGTCAACTTACAGATTCTTTAGCACAATGAGCATAAGATCGTATTTTCTTGGTCCCCGTAAAGTTTGTAGAAAGAACTTTTCTACCCATCAACCGATGCCAAAGAAGCGCACTGGTAAGAAAGAACAAAATCCCATCAAATTATAACCTATAAAGACAGCTAGTTTACAATATAACAACCTGTAGTAATCTGGATTCGGCTCAAATGTTGTAGTGTTGAGCAAACCATAGTTTCCTCCAATCAACGTTTGTCTGCAGTATGTTTTTGTGTCATAAACAGATGACATGCCTAGCTGATCCAAGTACCTGCACAATATCAAATTCCCATGATGGCTATCCTTTTCATAAAGGGTATTTTGGTCTTTTTACACTTGCTTACCAGAAACTAAACACAAATGCATTGGTCACAAGATTATGCCCACTGTTATAAGCACCACCAGCTTCACCAACCCAAGCAGAAGCAGGAGTTATAGAAGTCTTGAGAATATTCTCAAACTGCTTGAATGTATCAATCTCCCCATCAAGATAAGATGGATCCAGTATCTTTTCAACAAGATGTTGATCAACCCCTGTCATAATTTTAAAAGATTGTTACTTTTCAAACTGGGTATCCTGGAAATTAAATTATTTTGCTTAATTTGTGAAAAGAATACCTGGGCCAAGATTGTATATGTGGTGCGTGATTATGTCTACGGTCTCAGGTGTTTTAGCTATAAACTCCTTGAACCAGTTGGCATCAAAGAAACCGCCAGGTGCAATTGTTCGCGGTTTAGGCTCAATACCCGGATAGATTTCTTCAACTATGTTTTTTAAGGTCATTGTGTCAAAAGCATACTGAGATGCTGTTACTCTTGCTCCAACTCCACTTCCACTTAGCTCATTCCCTACAAGATTTTTGAATGATCAAAATTAGACCCGATAATTATGACCCGTTTACTTTCATGAGCCAATCAAGAGAAAAAACTACTTCAACATAAACGGGTCAAAAGTTATCCAAAGTGTAAATTTCAGGGTTAATCATGGAATAAACCTTGAACTTCTATCATTTTATTGGTCCAACCCATAAGCTTTTTTTATAGTCATTTTGTCCCTTTTAACTTTTTTTTATTTGTAACTTTTTTTAAATGAGTAATTTATATAGCTTTAAACTAGAGTAAAAAACCAAAGGTATTATACCACTATAAAAAAAAAGTTAAGGGACTTAACTGATAAAACAATGAAAGTTGGTTGGTTGAATCCAACAATAACCATAAATGAGGCAATGAGCAATGGTATAAATGGCTAAAACTTGTCTAAAAGTATCTTTAACCCATTCAATGTTTCATGTTTGACATTTTGGCATGTGTCTAAATTAGGCATATATTAGGCACAAGTTTTAGGCATATGAAGAATTTTCACCTTAAATGTATATAGGTATGAACAAATTTTAATATCTTGAAAACATGTGATGATTGTTTGGTGAGTGAACTTACCAAGCTCCCAAGCATACATAGTGTAATTCTTTTTCACCGTATACCGCATCAAAGATTCAGCATTTGCAGAGTCCCAAGGTCCAACTGCTGAACCATCGGTTCGTATTGTCTTGCCAGCAAGCGCATTTAAACCGAAAATAACTTCAGCCCTGAATGCAACCCACAATTGTTTTATTATAACCCATTGGAATTTTTTTTTAATAAAAATATAAACTTGATTGGAATAAAACAAGTTATTCTGGTTTACCCTGTTTCTTCAAAGAAGGTGGTTAATTGATCCCATCTGGATAGGGGCAGGCAGCCCTCAGTAAAACCAAACAACTCTGATGTGTTCTTTGAGAATGGAATGCAGGGTTTGGGATTATTTTCTGTTTGGTAAACAACTTTGTCTTGCAAAGTCCCTCCTAATCTAATCTTTAATGGTGAAAAAGCTGCATAAGTTATTTAAATAAATCAGGTTAAGAAGCTACAAAATAGGAATCTTTTGACTTTGAAAGTCAAACCTGTAGTTGCCAACTGCCAAGTTTGTAATTGTTCATACAAACTCACAGATTTTTTTTTATCAAGGTGATTATTGTAATTATTAATGTAGTTATTGATCTATCATCTATATATACAAGTTTGAGAACAGAAGTAATTTGTTTGACTTTTGTGGTCAAAGTGTGATTATTAACTATGAACAAATGAGGAATTTGGTTTTTTTGTTCTTACCTTTGATGGCATTCTGAAAAATTATGTTGTTAAGATCCTGCATAGAAGTAAAAATAAAACAGAAGGGCTTTAATACATCAAACTTTACAGTTTACACTCTCAAACACACAAAAAACTATTTATCAAATTTATGGGAAAACATGAAAATAAAATAGAAACATGAAAAAGTAATTTACTTTTAGAACATCATAATTATTTTTTCTAGCAAATAAACCATTGTTCTTGAAAAAAACCCTTGTAGATTCAGTTGTAATATCATCAACCACACACACTACTCACCTCCAAAAACACACACAAATTCAAGAAACAAAGCAAAAGACTTACCACATTGAGGAGGGAAGCATGACCCCAACTACATGTACCATAATCACACTTCTCAGGTGGCCACCAATCCATAGTAGCACAAATAAAGTCACTATCTATCTTTGCAATTGCACTTTTCCCATCAATAAAAACCCTTCCTTGAAGAACATCATTTCTTCTTTCAATCTGTGAATCCACAAGATTGCAGCTAAAACTAATCAAAAGAACCCAAATACAGACACCCATTTGCAGAATCAAAGAACCCATTTTGAAAAAAAAACTGAGCTTTTTGAAAATATTAAGCTCAAGAAAGATATATATATATATGCTATATGTATCTATCTGTCAGTGGAGAAAGCCATGGAAGAGGTGAAAAGATGCAATTTTTGGTTCTTTCTTTGCCATGAAAGCAGAAAAAAGGGGGAAAAGATTTGGTTTTTATGAATATTTTAAGTGGGAACTCAGTCAAATCATGTTTGGATTTTGGATTTGGATTTTGGGTTTTGAGGCAAATATATTGATATTAATTGGGTGGGTGGGGTAGGGGGTGTGAGCTGTGTTTGTGCTTTGCTTTGGAAAACTGGAAAAGGGTTGCTGAAAATATGAGGAAGGGATGGTGGTGACTGGTGAGGGTTTTGTTACAACCTAGAACCCTACAGAAAACCATGCTTGGGGGTGGGGGTGAGGTGGGTGGGGGAGGGGGTATGGGGGCCTTCATGATGCCGGAAATGGATGGGTTGAACCAAAGTGAAATCCATTAATTTTGTTTAATAGTCTTGCAAGTGGAGGCTGGAGAGCCACCCGTGTTAACGGAAACTCACTCGAAATCGGTTCATTAAAAGCTTGAATCGGACCAAGTTTAAATAAGTTCTAGCTCGATATAATCTAATGTGTACAAATTTATAACTTTAATATATAAAAATAACTATATATATGTATATAAATAAAATAAATAATTAATTACTATATAATAAACAAAGAGAGGTCGAGCTATACTTGAGCTTGAAAAACTACGCACGAGCTGAGTTAATGATTTAAAAATAGAGTTTGAAATGAGCTCACTCGAGATTAGACTTGTTTACACCTTTAAGTGGCGCCACTATTTTTGGATATTTTATTTTTTAATTGTATAATTAGATTTTAATGACCTTTTGTTTATACTTTAGTTTAGAAAAAGAAAAACTTTGCAATCGGAAAAAAGATATTCGAGACAGCTTTACAAGAAAGAACACATGTACTTAATTGAGACCTTGCTTGGACATATACATGTTCCTTTAGTTTCTTCATGATGTTTACATGATATTTTATAATTTTCTATTATGAAAGGGTCGAAAAAAATTAGTGCTAAATTTTTATTACTTTTATTCCAAAATTGAGTAATTAATTAATACATAGGCATTCGTATTCACATGTAAAATTAGTAGCATGTAGATAGTTTCTTCTTGTCATATGAAAAATGACTTCTAATCTAATCTAAGGCTTGGCATGATCCATCTTACCCGTGAGTGGACGTGGAACACTGCCGCTGGAGCGTTATTGTGGGCGTAAATGGGGGGGGGGGGGAGGCGGGGCAAGATTCAAATCACGGAGCGTGGAACATGTGTGTGTTATGTATTTGTATATGTGCATATGTAAATATATGGATAGTGAAACCATTACACATTTTAGTAATTGTGTTTAGTGATTACCATTCTGCTGACGTGACAGTGACGTAGCGGGACGTGATTCACTTTTCAGTGAAACAATTACGCTTAGTCTAATATTATTGTACAAAAATAAATTTTATATTTGGAATTATCAAATTTCTAATCTTTTGGGTCCCTTGTTAGGTGCTTGATTTCAAACCTACGTTTAAGTTATTAACTAACAGCTTTCTTCAAAAATAATATTGTTTGTTATCTTAAAATAAAAGGGATGGTTGAACTCCACCAATAAATTAACAAATCCATAAACCTAATCCTCTACTCAATTGGATATGATTTGATTATACTATGCACCCATCGAATAATTAAAAATGTTTTTAACCTTTTATATTCAACTCGAAAGTTAAATAAAAAATATATAAGCGATAATCTATCATAAATATAAATATATTACTAGGGTTAGGTTATAGTAAAAAAAGTTTTAAAAATAAGAAGGATAAAAATGATTCTAAGCTTGACATGTGTCATTTAATTGTTTTTAAAAGGAGGGCATAATGGTCAATGTGTAATATACCGGGTCAATGTGTAATATACCAGGTCAATGTGTAATACACCAGGTCAATTTGTAATACACCAGGTCAATGTGTAATACAAGGTCTGATATTACACAATGATCAGACCTGATATTACACAATGAACTGATATTACACAATGAGCATATTACACAATGAACATATTACACAATGATCTGACATATTTGAGCGAATTACACAATAATGAGCGAGTTACACAATGAGATGGAAAACGTAAAACACAATGATGAAAACATATAACACAATGATTAAAAATATTTTACACAATGAACTTGTATTACACAATGACCATACGTAGTATTACACAATGAACTTGTATTACATAATGAACTTGTATTACATGATGAACTTGTATTACACAATGAACTTGTATTACACGATGAGCTGAAAAACGTAAAACACAATGATAAATACATATAACACAATGAACTTGTATTACACATTGAACTTGTATTACACAATGAACTTGTATTACACAATGAACTTGTATTACACAATGAACTTGTATTACACAATGACCTGACTAATTATACAATGAGTTGAAAAACGTATACACAATGACCTGACTAACTACACAATGAGCTGGAAAATGTAAAACACAATGATAAATACATATAACACAATGAACTTGTATTAGACATTGAACTTGTATTACACAATGAACTTGTATTACACAATGAACTTGTATTACACAATGAATTTGTATTACACAATGACCAGATATTACACAATGACCAGACGTGGTATTACACAATGAACTTGTATTACACAATGAACTTGTATTACACGATGAACTTGTATTATACAATAAGCTGAAAAACGTAAAACACAATGATAAATACATATAACACAATGAACTTGTATTACACATTGAACTTGTATTACACAATGACCTGACTAATTATACAATGAGCTGAAAAACGTAAAACACAATGATAAATACATATAACACAATGAACTTGTATTACACATTGAACTTGTATTACACAATGAACTTGTATTACACAATGAACTTGTATTACACGATGAACTTGTATTACACAATGACCTGACTAATTACACAATGAGCTGAAAAACGTAAAACACAATGATAAATACATATAACACAATGAACTTGTATTACACATTGAACTTGTATTACACAATGAGCTGGAAAACGTAATCTTTTTTTCTTTTTTGTTTATAACGACACTATACTCGTTTTAAAGATAAAAAACGCTCGTTTTTATGGTGTATTTTTTTTGAAAATTTAATGTCGTATGTAAAAGTTATGAACGTTTAAAAATGGGGGGGGGAACTTGATAAAAAGTCAACAAAAGTGGCCAAGACAAAAATACCCTTCCCACAACTTTTTCTCCTATAATTTAATCTCAACCATTAAATTTTATTTATAATTTGATCTAATGGCTCTAAATCGTTCTCACCCTTCTTAGAATTAGAATCTTTTTTTACCTGAACCTAATCCTATATATACACACATACACACGCGCGCCAAGATGGACTTGTGAAAACAAAATCGTGTTGAAATATGTTTTTAGTACGTTTACCTGCTAACCCTTATTTGCCCATTTTTTACATAAAGAAATATTGTTACAAAAATAAACTAGCTAGGTACTTTTTACATAAAGGCTCGCATCAATTTGAATAAAAAGTTTTAAGAAAAAGAGTGCGTTTTAGCTAGACTTTTTTATTTGATCTGTTTGACATAAAACACAACCCTTGGGTTGAAATTTCCACTTTTATTAAGGGGTAGTTTTGTAGAATAGTAACCAAGTTTTAAAAGTGTTCCAATTAGGTCAATCAATACATATTTTACACGCTATACACCATCGGGTATACTATGATAAGTGACCTAATTTAAACATTTTTAAACTTGGTTACTCTTCTTAATTTGTGGATTTTGTTAAAAAAAATTATAAATAAGTATTGCGTTCATTATGATTATAAAAAAGATATTGTGTAGAATAAATATATAAATCTTCACATACAAACACTTTAGAAGGATTTAGCTCATATTTTAGTTTGACTTATTTGAGAGAAAACAACTCTAATAAACGTTTTGATTCTTACATATATCTATTTCCTTTTTGGTTTTGAAGTGGTTATATCGCTCCAGAGTATGCAATGCGTAATTACTCGACTCTTAAGGCAGATGTTTATAGTTTTATCACACGATCTTAGGCCGGACATGTCAAAAACAACTGACATGTTAGAGGGTCTAATCGATATTCATGAGTTTCTAAAGGATATAAACTTTACAGATATGGAACACAACAAAGGTAAAGTAATTCGGCACTTCTTTGAGGACAATAGTGAGACCCGCCCAAGGAGTGATGAACCACATACCGAGTCCTTTGTTACCAATGTTTTCAGAACTGGACCGGACGTCGAACCGGTCTCTTTACCGGTCCACTGGTCGGACCGGATTTAAGAACCGGACGACGTCATAAATATTATAAAAATATATCAGTCTAAATAGCTTTTAATCCTTTCAAAAACCACCAACAAGTCAATTCCAATAATTTTAAACTAACAATTACCTACGAAATAAGAAGCCAAGAGACTTAAAAAAGATTAAAAAAAAAAAAATAGTCAAGCGGTTCAACCGGTCCGACCACCCGGTTTCCGGTCCGACAGCCGGTTCAACCGGTCCGACCACCGGTTCGCTGCAGAAACGGTTCAACACATGTAACCGGACCGGTCAGACCACCGGTTCCCGGTCCGACCGGCCGGTCCGGTCCGGGTTTCAAAACATTGTTTGTTACCGAGTTATCGTAAAACGTTGTTCGGAGTAGCCCGATAACTATAATGGATTCGCTATATATGATTAGAAAAAGATATTTTATACATTAACTATCTAAATTGTTGAATGTGTACTGAGTCCTTGCTCTCATCATAGGCAGGGAAAATGGAGGGAAAAAAAACCAACACACTCTAGCATATTGGATATTTTATTTAGAGAACAAATAGGTGGCACCTCTAGTTTCGATATCTGACGACGCCTTAGTTGGAACATGACTTCATATATTGTGTTAAATTCTCAATTGTTTCCAAAAACATAACATTGCAATATTTTGTGTTACTTATAAACCAGACCTTATTGTATAACTTATATACATATAATATAATCACCACCATAAAATGTCAAATTTCTAAAAATATCAATTTCATGATATATAAATCTTGAAAGAAAATACTGCGGTATTTGTTTTCATATAAAAAAAATATAGTAGTACTATTTGCTTTCTTAAAAAATACATATCCAAAAAAATAAGTTCAATTTTAAGAAGCTACTACTACCTCCTTTCATATCCAATACTAGTAAAAGAGCCCGTGCTTCGCGACGGTGTTGTAACACGCAGTAATATTGATAAAACGGGAGTATAAAATTTGTAATGTAAAAATAAGAGAAAAATAAAGTGTTATCACAAACTAAAAAAATAAATGAAATAAACCTATAAACAAATTGAAAAAAAAAATCTAAAAAAAAGAAACAAAAAAAATCGTCTCGCTACGTGTCAAGGCACGTATTACACGCTAAAACAAAACATTAAAACAAAACGAACGATAAAAAAAGGAGAAAAAAGCAAATGAAAAAAAAACTGTTTATGAAAGTTTGCCAAAATTAAGGCAACACTCTTCAGGGTGTATTATGGGTCGTTGTAACATCCAAAATTTAAGAAACTGTTTATTAAAGTTTGCCACAATTAAAGTTGGATTAAAAAAATGAAAGTTCTGGAAAAGAAGAGCTTAGCGGACCACTAAGCATCTGTCAGTGGGCCGCTAAGCATAGGAGATACGTAAATCGATGTGCCACGCGTCTAATGACTCACCAAAAGAATTTGACACGTAGCAATGGTAGCGGACCGCTACCGAGTCTATAATCGTCCACTACAACGCAAGTAACCTGAGCGTGTGGTGTGTAGGAAATGTATATAAAATTAAGGTCCAATTACACAATAGTTTTAAAAGAGAAAATACCCAAAACTCAAACACACATTCGGCAAGTGTACCGGTACGTATGTAGCGAAGTGAAGGTAAGTCCGGATATCAATCCGTGGATACCTAAGACAGCCCTCGATAATAAACCTTTATCGGGTCCTAGCCTAATGAACAATTCAATGATGAGATTCACTACAAGCCTAAAAACATGACACAAAATGCAAATGACTTAAAGATTCTATACTTAACGACTTTAAATGACGACCAAATGCAACAAATGAGCAAGCAAACAAACACAAGAGGACTAAATGAAATCAAATAACTAAAACAACCACCTAGGCAGGAATCCTATACACATGCAATGACTATGGTACTGATCATATGACTATCTCTAAGGATACACGTCTGAGGCTAACCAGGTATGTTGCTACTTCCTTAGAAAACCAGATGACTCTTGTGAAGGTCGGGATAGGTTAAGCTAAAATGTCAAGAGAGGGTTCCCCGGTCGGTCTCACCACTCTCAATGATGTGAAAGGTCGTGATCCACAACCCCAGAGTAAAGGACAATCATATATGAAGGAAGCAAATAGAACCTAAGAACACTAACACCACGTCAGAAAAGATAGACTAGTACGGTCACATAATCTAAACTCAAAAGACAATGGGTATGAGGTTTCAGACTATTTCTATCACTTGGTTGGTCTCAAGAATAGGTAGGACACTAATTTTTACAATCAAACTATAGCCTAGACACCTACCGCTATGGTCAATTCAGTCGTCTATCGGTCAAACACAAAGTAAGGACGTCTAGAATGCAAAACCCAACCTAGAAGACACAGAATCAACTAAGACAAGTAGGACATGATCATGGCAGTAGAAATCAAGTAAATACATCATCATCAATAAGCAACCAACATACTGATTCTAAGATTAACGAAACAAATCATACGATTACAATACCGAAAACGTCATTACATATGCATAATCATCCAAACCTAGGTAGCTAATGAACTAGCCACTCATTATAGTAGTAAACGAAATAAAACAATGTTCAAACATCTCTGGAATCAAACTAATCGACTGAAATAGATAAAAAGAATAAAACCGAATTGTTTCAAACCGAAAAGCTATAATAATTCTTGATCCTTGTGTTCCCATGCTTCAAAACTTCGATCTTCAGAGCTCCTTGGTCGTCTACAGCCGCAAACGAACGATCCCTCCAATTGAAACTCGACAAAACTCTTTATAACGGCTGTTTAGGGTTTTCTAGCCCGTCAAGACGGTGGCGGATCGCTACCACATGCCTTAGCGGTCCGCTAAGGGCTTATCTCAGCAAGAATGACACGCGCGCCTGACATCGCAATAATTATGTTTTCCGAGGGCGTGGCGGACCGCTAGCAGTGTCCTTAGCGGTCCGCTACGGGTGCTTTTCCCAGAATTTTATTTATTTTCCTTCTTTTTCTTCCGGGTACTTTCGGGTACGATCTTTCTTCCAGAAATACTTCAAATTCTCTTATAGACCTGTAAATTCAATGAATGACTAAATAAATACCAAAATCTCATGAATTTGCTAATCAAACCAATCCCGAAAAAGGTGAAAAACGCTCGATAAACATGTGTGTTTTACAACACATCAAACATTCTCACACTTGAAGTTTGCTTGTCCCTAAGCAAGGCCCAAAGCAATACATCCAACTCAGTAATCACACGAATACAAGAACCTTAAGCTAAAGTCAGAAACAGGCCACGAAATCCAAAAACAACGAATGACTCCCTAAGTTTTACAACGTTCAATAGATTTACAATTCAACCAGTCTATATGGACCTAACTTTTTGAAAACATGGGTATGCCTATTCAAGACTCACTTTCTTTCAAGCTCTAACCGTGCATAACTCGTACCCCTCACAAGAGTTCTCTCATCTCGGTTTATTTCTGTGACTGGAAAAAGATGTGCCAACTCCTATTCTAACTCTTAGACCTATAAATGAAATGTCTAAGTCATATGCTTAAGAATCAATCAAATCTCCACCCAAATGTGAAGACAAACACACAGATCAAAAAGGTTTTTAGCTGGGTTGTAATGTTAGGCTAGGGTTCAGGGTATGGATAGGGGTTTAAGTGGCTAAGGTGAAACTGACCCGGACTAATGAAAATAAAAAGAACAAACAAATAAAACAAAACTATGCTGAATTGTGAGGATCTTTGATCCTCACACTTATTCCTTGGAACACCCTATTTTTGTGATTTTCTCAAGACTGTTCTCTTTTTTTTTTCAACACTTACAACTCTTTCTTTCTTTATTTCTCTTGCTGTTACTAACTGCACAAATTACATTAATCCGGACCAGTGACACGAGTTTAAAATAAAAAGGCTGCACATGCTAAGGATATATTAAGTGGGTTTTTGAAACGAAAAGGGAGTAAGGCTCGAAGGGGCTAACTAGGGGTTGATGATCAGGTAGGGATAAACAAAAGAAAATGCTAAACAAAAAGGGCTAAATCCTAATGCCTTAGGTCATTTCTGTGTGTTGTCTAAACCTAGGGTCTTGACATGTATCAAGATAATCAAGTTCTAACTAGACAAATCATGTAGCTAAAACACACAACAAGAAGAAATAGTGAATATAAATATGATGTCAAAGGCTAAAAAATCTCACTGAAATGTGTGGAATCGGGCTGCCGATACAAGTTATGCACAATTATTACCGTCTAGTCTGCTATACTCTCTTAGGCATCCCAATTGATTTTATTACTTAAAAACTGACTAGTTGAAAAACTTAATCCCGAATACTTGGAGAATACCGCGTTAAGGAAACGCAAACCCACACCCGACCCGCTTAAAGCTCTTGGTTTACATCGCATAAAAACATGTCTTTTGTGTGCCCGGATTTAAAAAATAGAATGTGAAGCTCTCGGGACTTGCAAAAACCAACAAAATAGTTTTTTTTATTTTTTATTTTGTATTTATTATTTTTTTATTTTTTTTATCTAAAGCTAAAATACCCCCCATCTTCACACTTGAAATGCACATTGTCCCTAATGTGTTCGGAAGAAAGATAAAAAGAAACTAAAACTAAAGAAGAACGAAAATAAAAATAAAAAATAAAGCAGAAATAAAAGTCAAAACTCCCCTGGTGATGATGGTACTAAAACGCGTGGGAATATCTCATAGCCAAGTTCAACGTTGTGTGTCATTCTGTATACAATACTACACAACCAAGCATCAACAAACAAGATATACATAAACTGAATTACATACGATAATCTACAAAATATAAGGAAATAAACTATACAACAAACCTACCGTTCATAATATCGTACCTGAATACAAAATCTAGTACAAATACAACGAGAAATACAAGTACAAAAGGAAAACTAAGAGATACATAAACAATATAGTACAAAAGATCAAATTACAATAACAAACCCAACTACGGTGGTGGTGGCTGAGCAGCAGGGGGGATGTGAAGATGGTCTATGATCTGCTGAAGCATCCCTCGCTGCGCCTGTAACTCGGCCCGTACCTTGTCCCGGAAAGCCTGGTGGTCATCATGAAGGCTCTCGAGTGTGACTGGTGGTGCGCCCTCGGGACGGGGCCTCGCCCTCGGACGTGGCTGACACGATGGTGCTACGCTGATGGGAGCCACATCGTCGGGACCTAAACCTGGTGGTGGAGGCGCATGTAACACCCTAGGCGAATCCCACATTGGCCGTGCACAAGAGAGATCCTTGGTTCATAAGGAATGCCCTGCCTCTTAAATCAACAACGCGTTTTGGGTCTTAATGTAGTGGATGAGAGGAGAAATCCACAGTTAAGCGTGCTCGGGTGGGAGTAATCCAGGGATGGGTGACTCCTTGGGAAGTTTTCACCCGGGCAACCAAAAACAAATCCGTGAGCTCTTAGTGGGCAAAGCGGACAATATTGTTGGTACGAAGGGCCGGATGTTACAAATGGTATCAGAGACACTCCTGTGTCGTTCGGGATGGTGGGGCAAACCTCAGCGATCACGGTTGAGTCCCCAGGGGTGTTCAGAAGGACACCTTAGGCGAATCCCACATCCCTGAATTGGATGGTGGGGCAAACCTCATCGAGGACGATGAGTCCAAAAGGGGGGGTGATTGTAACACCCTAGGCGAATCCCACATCGGCCGTGCACAAGAGAGATCATTGGTTCATAAGGAATGCCCTGCCTCTTAAATCAACAACGCGTTTTGGGGCTTAATGTAGTGGATGAGAGGAAAACTCCATAGTTAAGCGTGCTCGAGTGGGAGTAATCCAGGGATGGGTGAC
This sequence comes from Smallanthus sonchifolius, assembly GCA_023525975.1. NCBI lineage: Eukaryota > Viridiplantae > Streptophyta > Magnoliopsida > Asterales > Asteraceae > Smallanthus > Smallanthus sonchifolius. The sequence continues at coordinate 3,359,820 of CM042022.1, forward strand.
TCTCTGGGAAGTTTTCACCCGGGCAACCAAAAACAAATCCGTGAGCTCTTAGTGGGCAAAGCGGACAATATTGTTGGTACGAAGGGCCGGATGTTACAGCGCAAGCTGAACGGGGTCTGACTGGTACAAACCTCTGCTCGCCCTCTTAGGGGCAAATGTCCATCTGCTGCATATCCTTGTATCGGAACCGGGCGGCCACAGGCCCTACGGTGGCGGCGGCGGTGGTGGTGGTGCTGCATACTGAATCGAGGTCGCTCGCCTAGTCGACCTCTCTTGCGGCCACCGCCGGCCGCTGATGAACTCGACGTCATAAACCTGGGGTGTTTAGGGGGTGTTGAAGGCGGCGATGGAGGTGGTGAACGGTGGTAATGATGGTGGTCGACTCCGGAGATGGAGGTTATAGTGGATGACGGTGTGTGGCAATGGAGGTGGGTGATTGGTGGTTGTAGGATGGAAGTGGTGGTGATCGGGGCGTGGTGGTGATCTGGGCGATTTGAGTGAAAAGGTGGTGGTGGGAGGTGTCGGTCCGCTAACTAGGGCTTTTATATTTTTTTTCTGACATGGGAGGCTTAGCGGACCGTTAACCTATTTCGTAGCGGTCCGCTACCTATTTAAAACTCAAATGCCCGCTTTCTGGTGGCGGACCGCTATATCTAAAGGTAGCGGTCCGCTACCTCCTTGTCTTTAAGATTTTTTTTTACCAAAATTTTACAAAAAAACATATAAACAGATTTAGAATTTAAAAAAAATAACCTGGATTTAACTGTATTGCGATTCGTCTTATGTGCTAATGCTTATGTCATCTGTACAACTCGGATACACGGTTAAAACAATTTCACAACAATAAAAATAAATACAAAATTAAAATATATGATACCAGATACGATATATAGCTCGGGCTGCCTCCCGAGAGCGCTTGGTTTAACAAGTCCTCAGCCTGACTCATCCTTACACTTATTGTTTTAGAGGCTCGAGGTAGACGACCTCATCCTCCTTTTTCGCGATCGAACCACTGATGTAATGTTTTAATCTGTGGCTATTCACCTTAAATCTCATGCCATTCTTCTCCTCTATCTCAACCGTCCCATACAGGAATACTTCCTTCACCACAAATGGTCCCATCCAACGGGACTTAAGCTTTCCCAGAAATAACCTCAACTTAGAATTATAAAGCAACACCTGATCCCCACACTCAAAACTCTTAATATTCTTCAAGTGGCGATCGTGTGACTCCTTCGTCTTCGCCTTGTAACCCGTCGCATGCGTGTATGCATGGTCTCGCAACTCTTCTAACTCATGCAACTCAAACATCCTCTTCTCTCCAGCACTAGCTTCATCCAAATTAACCGTCCTCAAAGCCCAGTATGCTCGATGCTCCAACTCAACTGGAAAATGACATGCTTTCCCATAAATTAGTCTAAACAGTGGGGAACCGGTAGATGTCCTAAATGCGGTCCAGAAAGCCCATAATGCGTCATCCAGTTTATCCGACCAATCCTTCCTATTGCCCCCTATCGTCTTCTCTAAAATTCTCTTAATTCCCCGATTACTCACCTCAACTTGCCCACTTGTCTGCGAGTGATATGCTGTTGCAAGCCGGTGGTTGACCCCATAGCGTTGCAAAGCTCTCTCCATCTGCGTGTTGCAGAAGTGGGTCCCCCTATCACTAATCAGGGACTTTGGCACACCGAACCTAGAAAACAACTGCTTCAGAAACCTCACAACCACTCTCGCATCATTTATAGGCAAGGCCTTGGCCTCAACCCACTTCGAAACATAATCAACGGCGACAAGGATGTACTTGTTCCCGCGAGATGGCGGAAACAGACCCATGAAGTCAATGCCCCAAACATCAAAAACCTCCACAATCTGAATGGCTTTTTGAGGCATCTCATTCCGGTATGAGATATTCCCTACTCTCTGGCATGCATCACATATCTTCACAAACGCGTGAGCATCCTTAAAAATTATCGGCCAAACCAGAATCAAACACTTTCTTAGCCGTGTAACTATCTCCATTATGACCACCAGTTGGTCCCTCGTGACAATGTCTCAGAATACGATATGCGTCTCTCTCGTCAACACATCTCCTAACAACCTGATCAGCTCCAATCCTGAATAAATGAGGATCTTCCTACAGATAGTGCTTAACATTCGCAAAGAATTTCTTCTTTTGCTGGTATGTCATGCCCTTCACTAGGGTCCCGTCAACTAAGTAGTTCGCATAGTCGGCAAACCACGGATAACCATCATCCCGCGCAGTGACAAACATCATACTCTCTAAGGGGAATCTATCATCCACTCTCACCCCTCTCTGTCTGTCACTCTCCAAACTCTCTAGACGCGACAAGTGATTGGCCGCTACATTCTCGACACCTTTCTTATCCCGGATCTCGATATCGAACTCTTGTAGCAACAGTATCCAACGAATAAGCATTGGTTTAGCGTCATGTTTGCCAAAGAGATATCTAACTGTAGCATGATCCGTGTAAACTATGGTTTTGTACAACACTAGATAAGACCTGAACTTATCAAAATCATACACCACTGCTAACAACTCCTTCTCTATGGTAGTGTAATGCTCCTGAGCGTCGTTCAAGGTCTTGCTCGCATAGTAAATCGGGTGGAAGTTTTTCTCCTTCCGCTGTCCTAAAACCGCCCCTACTGCAAAGTCGCTGGCATTACACATCAGCTCGAATGGCAGTGTCCAATCTGGGGCTATCATGATGGTGGTGTTCACCAACTTCTCCTTTAATAGCTCGAACGCATCCAAATATTTTTCCGAAAACACAAATGGGGTATCCTTCTCGAGGAGTTGGGTCATGGGTCTGGCTATTTTGGAAAACTCACGAATGAACCGCTGGTAGAAGTCGACGTGACCTAGAAAACTCCTAATAGACTTCACCGAAGTGGGGGTGGAAGGTTGGATATTGTGTCTATCTTTGCTCTATCAACCTCTATACCCTCCCGGGAAATCCTATGCCCCAAAACTATACCCTCTCTCACCATAAAATGGCATTTTTCCAAATTCAAGACCAAGTTGGTCTCCTCACAACGAGCCATCATCTTCTCCAGGCTCCTCAAGAAATGATCAAAAGAACTCCCGAACACAGAAAAGTCACACATGAATACCTCCATGGAGTCCTCGATCATATCATGGAAAATCGCCACCATGCACTTCTGGAATGTCGCTGGCGTGTTACACAACCCAAACGGCATGCGTCTGTACGCGAAAGTACTGTAGGGACATGTAAACGTGGTCTTTTCCTAATCCTCGGGTGCAATAGGAATCTGGAAGTAGCCTGAAAAGCCATCAAGGAAGCAATAGAACTGCTGCCCTGACAGGCGCTCCAACATCTGGTCAATGAAAGGTAAAGGAAAGTGGTCTTTCCTAGTGGCATCATTGAGCATGCGATAATCAATGCAGACCCTCCACCTAGTCATAGTCCTGGTAGGTATAAGCTCATTCCGCTCATTGGTGACTACAGTCATGCCACCCTTCTTAGGAACTACCTAGACTGGGCTAACCCATGCACTGTCAGAAATGGGGTAAATCAGCCCTGCATCAAGCAGTTTAATCACCTCTTTCTTCACTACCTCCTGCATCTTGGGGTTAAGCCTTCTCTGAGGCTGCACCACCGACCTATAATCCTCCTCCATGAGGATCTTATGCGTACAAAAGGAAGGGTTGATACCCTTTATATCGCTCGTCTTCCATGCAATAGAATGTCGGTGTGCCTTCAGCACCTCAAGCAATCTCTCATTCTCATCCTCTGTGAGATCCTTCGCAATAATCACGGGTAACTTCTTCCCCTCATCCAGGAGTGCGTACTCTAGATGATTTGGTAACTCCTTCAGCTCCAAGGACGGGGGTGGACTCTCCACCGATGGCCTCTCAACAGGCTCATCTCTCTCAATCACCTCAAAATCATCAAACTCCCGGGGATGCTCACTAGCCAGAGGACTAGACTGATGCTCAACAACTACAACAATCATCTCAATCTCCTACATCTCCTGGTCCAGGATCTGTGTGTTAGAACCATCCCTCCCACATATGTCACCTAAACATCTCCCGACATGTGACATGATCGCGTCGATAAAGTAAAGGGAGTCATCATGGCTATTCGGGTGTTTCATGGACATGGCCACGTCGAATGTAACCTCCTCCTGATTCACCCTCAAAGTGAGCTTTCCGTCATACACATCTATCAATGCTCGCGCGGTAGCAAGGAACGGTCACCCCAAAATGAGAGGCACCTTCTCGTCCTCATCCATGTCGAGTAAAACAAAGTCCACTGGGAATATGAACTTGTCTACTTTAACCAACATGTTCTCAACAATCCCACGTGGATACTTCACCAATCTATCCGCAAGCTGAATGCTCATCCGCGTGGGCCGCGGCTCTCCTGGGTCTAGCTTGCTGAAGATAGCATAGGGCATCAAGTTGATGCTAGCACCTAGATCAGCAAGTGCGTTACTGACCGACAAACTACCAATAATGCAGGGAATCGTGAAACTCCCTGGGTCATCCCTCTTCTGAGGTAGCTTGTTCTGGACAACCGAAGAACACTCTTCGCTCAAAGTGACGTGAGAGAGGTCTTCAAGTTTCTTTTCATTGGACAAGAGGTCCTTTAGAAACTTGGCATACTTAGGCATCTGGGTTAGAGCCTCTACGAACGGTATGTTTATATGCAACTGCTTAAACATCTCAAGGCTTCAAAACTTTGATCTCCAGCCTCAAACGAACGATCCCCCCTAATTGAAACTCGACAAAACTCTTTATAACGGTTGTTTAGGGTTTTCTTGCCCGTTAAGACGGTGGCGGATCGCTACTACATGCCTTAGCAGTCCGCTAAGGTCTTATCTCAGCAAGAATGACATGCGCGTCTGACAGCGCAATAATTATGTTTTACGAGGGCGTGGCGGACCGCTAGAAGTATCCTTAGCGGTCCGCTATGGGTGCTTTTCCCATAATTTTATTTATTTTCCTTCTTTTTCTTCCGGGTTCTTTCGAGTACTTTCGGGTACGATCTTTCTTCCAGAAATACTTCAAATTCTCTTATAGACCTGTAAATTCAATGAATGACTAAATAAATACCAAAATATCATGAATTTGCCAATCAAACCAACCTGAAAAAGGTGAAAAATGCTCGATAAACATGTGTGTTTTACAACACATCAGCGTGACACGTGTCTATTGACTCATGACCTAAGGGGCGATAGCGGACCGCTACTGGTTGCTGGTTTCACCTATAAAGAGGTCCTGAGAGATTTTCATTTGAATATCCAATTCTAAATTCTCTCTCGATAAAATCGACTCTCGAACACCGGTTAAGAATGACGTAAGATTCTGAGCAATTGTCATTCTGAAATTAATAAGGTAGTGTGCATACAAGAGCTAGTGTCAGTATTACTCATTTGAGAATAGAGAAGCGCATTGCAAAGTTTTAGGTGATTTCTATGAAGCCCTTGTTTTAAATACTTTTTAAATACGTTTTGGGTAGGTATGCATGCTTACTAAATGTTTACGTTAAAATTGTATGGTTTTAAATAACTGCTTTGTTTGTAAACACTGCTTTGTATTCAAAAGAAAGATTGCAAGAGTATGCGTTTAAATTAAATTTTAAACAGAAGAAATGGGTTTGGTTAGAAAATGATTTTGACACGTAAAATGATTTGAAACGAAAGATTTTGGCATGAATATGCCATAGAAATGGTTTAGAGAAAATGTTTGGCCATGAGCGCTTGATGAAAACATTTTCACACCGTGGTGTGCAAGAGATAAGATTTGAAATGATTTTTTCTAAAGAAAAGCGTTTAGACACCATTTTGGCAAAGAAATTCCACAAGATGTTTTATGTTACAAAGCCGATACTGCTTGGCTCATTTGAGGCGATAAGAATTGGGCTATACAGTCGACTAGAAGATAAGTGGTGATAACCGCTTGGAGGTTTGCGCAACCTCAAAATGTATTATAACATCCCGAAATAATAAAACGAACGAATAATAACGGGATAGGGATTTAATCAAGGATTAGATGAAAAATAAGGGAGCGGGCTTGGGCTCGGCGATAATGGGCCGATGTAGCCCATTTATATAAAGGGGAAATCAGCTCACTAACCTCATTTTCATCATCTTCTGACAAACCCTAGAGAGAGAAGTTCTAGAGAGAGAAAGCTTGACAAGCAACATCAAAGTTTTGATTTCTGCTTCCATCATCTCCATCATCCCTGATCGATTCTACACGAAGAACCACGTGTTTTGAGGTAAGGATCAACCTTAGATCTAAGTTTTGTTTCAAAATAGGTTTTAGGGTTTATGAGGTTTTTAAACATAAAGGTTGGATTTTTACGTATGAAAAGTGAATTAAAGCTCAGAAGCCAGATAAATGTTTTGAACGTAAAAAGTTAAGGTTTTGGATCAAAATCAGACCTGCAAATGCTCAAATTTCTTGAGCCGACTCTTGAGTGTCGGCCACCTTCATGTGGCAACACTCAGCGAGGAAGAAACTTAGAAAATACAGGTAAGCTCGAGCTAAACGCCATTTAGTCTCCCAAGTGGCTTCCTAGCTCCCGCGGTCGCCCCTTCCATTTTACTAGTAGCTCACTTTTGGGGCGGTTTTTACCCTTTGGACAACCCTCATATCTAGAATCTCCTCTGGTTGCTGAAGTGTGGAAGGTATAACCGGTTCATCAGCCGTGTTCGAAATAAAAGCTGGTGCAGCCCCAATGAAACGCCTTAGTAAACTTACGTGGAACACATCATGTATAAGAGAACCTGCAGGTAGTTCCACCCGATACGCGACAAGTCCTACCCACTCCACTATCTTGTAAGGACCAAAGAAACATGGACTGAGCTTTGCAGAAATCTGATTAGCAACCGTAGTCTTGCGGTATGGCTGAAGTTTAATATAAACCAAATCACCCACAGTAAAAATGTAAGACCCCAATCCCGGGTAACCTCACTTGTTGGATTTACTTATAAACATAGTCATCGATACTGAATTATAAATTTAAAACATTCAAAACATAGCGGAAGCATTCATCATTCAAGTACATAACAGCGGAAGTCTTAACATTTAAAACATAAACTTTGTCTTAATATAAATTGAAATGAGATGTCAGTCTCACGCCGGGTAACAATCACGCCTTCGCATGACCCTTCTTTCTGCTACCTGAAATGTATAATAAAAGTCAGCTGACGCTGGTGAATTCTAGTTTAAAGCAGTTAGGTATAAACATCATTTATTTTATAAGTATCTATATATATATATAAATATATAAAGACACATTAATACGTCCTTTGGTTTCTTTTATCGTTCATGTGTGAGTACATTAATAAGTATTCACCTTTACATTTATTGAACATTCATTGGTCATACACATAAGGGTGATCAACCCGTCTTTTACTACGTATATCACACAGACATACGCCATTAAGCTACCGTCGTAACCCTTTTACTAGTCCGGTCCTAGAAACCGTCCGTCATAACATAAAACCGTCCGGCAAACCTTCAACCGTCCGTCTAAACCGTCCTACTGTCGTAGTCCGTCATATTCCCCTAAGGCATCAGTTTTCCACTTGAACTAATTATACAGCTGTGCATCGATTTAGGGACTTACTCCACCGTAGTGGTCATTGTTTAGTCTACCTTTCTAGAATTTCATTTCTGGTTGTATAATAGTCAAGTGGTCGTCCGTCCACCGTAGTAGCCGTTAGCATCGAAGCGTCCATAACATTCACAAACATTCATAACATGCAATATATAATATATAAAGCAAGATTTCATTCTTATATGTCATATCATACTTTTATTTCATTATTCATTACATACTTGTCATACTTATAATCATCATATATCATCATGTAACACACATAACGTTCCTATTATATCATGTATACACTTCAGCCCCTAAAACATTTAAAATGGTTTGCACGTAACATAAAGGGGGCACATAGAACTCACCTGATGAGTGGTTTCTGAAATACTCTTAGCTGGTCACTGAGCGTCACTAAGGTCACTCACAATCTGTATAATAAAGTCATACACATAAGTTAGAGCTCCTAAATGACACTAGACATTACTATGCTTGAACCCGGTAGTTTCGGGGGGAATCTTATCGAAACTAAAGTAGTTTCGGGTCATGGGTTTCTATCAAAACTAGGTAGTTTCGATGGGTCTGCTTGTATCGAAACTAGGTAGTTTCGATAAGTGACTTATGTAAAATCTTAGTAGTTTCAGGTCAGGGGTCTATATCAAAACTAGTAGTTTCGATGCATCAGACTTCTTCCCCAAACCAGAAACCCTAGATCTGGTCTCCGATTTCAAGTTGATCAAGCTTTCAACTTTTTACGTTCGAAATGTTTCATTTTTCTCCATGAACCCAAATGTGTGGTTTGTTTCAAGTTTCATACGTAAAAACCCGCACTTTTAGCCATTTTATTTGAAACTCATAAATGTATAAAAACTCAGATCTAGCGATGAAGCTTATCTCTCAGAGTCTGGTTTTCGTTGCTTTGTGTTGCTATGATGATGACGGTCGAATCCCAAGCTTTTGAGCTGAAACCCGAGCTTTCTCTTTCTAAACATGTGCTCTCCTTTCTCTCTCTAAGTTTGCGAAAATGAAGGAAATGAGGGGGGGGGGGGGAAGGTTGATGGCTGCTGATTAGTAAGGGTTTTCCCCTTCTTATCTCGGGCCCATGGGCCGACTCTTGGCCAAGCCCGCCTTGTTTTCCTTTTATTTCTTTCTATTTATTCGGGATGTTACAAAAAAACCAACTCCCGTCGATGGCGATCGGCTTGAATCTTCATGCGATTTTGAGCAGTCACTAAGTTAGCCCGAAGTTTCCGCAAGAGCTCGTCTCAGTCACACAAATAATCATTCACCTCTTGAACCTTGGTTGTGCCGGGTACATACGTCACCAATTTAGGTGGCATACGACCATACACTTCTTGAAAAGGAATCATCTTGGAAGACGAATGAACCGAAGAATTGTAACTGTACTCCGCCCATGGCAACCATTCACTCTACTTCTTAGGTTTATCACCTATGAAACACCTTAAGTATTGGTCCAAAGTTCTATTAACAACTTCCGTTTGGCCATCCGTCTGTTGGTGGTAACTAGAACTCATACACAAAACCGCCCCTTGTAGCTTAAAAAGAGACTGCCAAAACGAACTAATAAATACCTTGTCCCGGTCACTGACTACTGTTGAGGGAAATCCATGGAGCTTGACAATCAAGTGCACGAACTCGTGGGCAACCGTTGCAACCATAAACGGGTGTCGTAGGGGAATAAAATGAGCGTACTTCGACAAGCGATCAACCACCACCATAATAGTCGAAATCCATTAGAAATCGGTAGTCCTTCTATAAAATCCATTCTTATGTCTTCCCATACGCGCTCGGGTATCGATAACGGCTGTAACAATCCCGCGGGTTTCAAGCTATCCGTTTTGAATCGTTGACATGTTTGACATTCTTGCAAGTACCGTTTGATCGAAGACTTTAATGCCACCCACCAAAAATTGCTCCGTACCTTCGCTAATGTTTTGTGCAAACCAAAGCGGCCCCCTTCATGAGAAGCATGACCTAATTCCATAACAGTAGCTAACAATGGAGAGTTTGGGCTCAATAGAATCGCACCACCCCGAAACCACACGCCATCCCGTTTAAAAACCCGTTCCGAAGAATACCCATGCAACGTAGTGCATGGGTTTGAAATAGCGATAAATTGAGCTTCTCCACATCGAGACAAAGCATCAGCTCCCCGGTTGCTTATCCCCTTCATGTACTCGATTTTGTAGTCATACCCTAAGAGCTTAGGCAACCATCTAGCTTGCACTGGGGTTGAAATTCGTTGTTCTAGGAGGTACTTTAAACTCATGTGGTCGGTTTTAACCACAAACGGCCCCCCTAACAAGTAAGGACGCCACTTACGAACCGCCTTCACCACCGCGAGCATCTCTTTCTCATATGTAGACCAAGATAACATGGATCCCTTCAAACGAGCACTATAATAAGCAATCGGTTGTCCATTTTGAGTTAAAATGACTCCGATGCCCACACCACAAGCGTCACATTCTAGAGTAAAGGGCATGGTCTAATCTGGAAGAGCCAATGTGGGTGTCGTGGTTAGTGCAATTTTTAAGGTATCGAAAGCTTTAGCAGCCGTTTCGTTACACACAAACGGACCTTTTCCAACTAATTTATGCAACGGGGTAGCTACGCTTCCAAACCCTTTTATAAATTTTCGATAATAACCCGCGGGTCCCAAAACCAGCCATGACAAAACTGCCTCCACTGAAACCCCATTCTGATTGATAACATGACCCAGGTAATTAACTTGTTCAACCCCAAAACAACACTTTGAAGATTTTGCAAATAATTGGTTAGCATGAAGGATACCCAAACCACCCTCAAATGTTCAGCATGCTCATCAGTGGAATGGGAATAAACTAATATATCATCAAAAAAACACCAAAATAAACTTACGGATATAAGGACGGAAAATGTCGTTCATGAGGCACTGAAAAGTAGCCGGGGCATTCGTGAGTCCAAACGGCATAACAACAAACTCATAATGTCCTTTGTGGGTGCAAAAAGCCCTCTTATGAATATCCATCTCATGTACTCGGATTTGGTGGTACCCAGACCGAAGATCAAGTTTAGAAAAAACTTTCGCGCAGAAAAGCTCATCTAGAAGTTCATCAATCATAGGTATGGGATACGTATCCTTAACCGTAAGTTCATTTAACGCCCGGTGATCCACACAAAATTGCCAACTACCATCCGATTTCTTAACGAGTAAAACCGGTGAAGAGAAGGGACTATGGCTAGGACGAATTAACCCATGCTGCAGTAACTCTCAAACCTGCCTTTCGATCTCCATTTTCTGATAGTACGGCTGCCTATACAGCCTAGAGCTAACGGGTCGAGAATCCGGTAACAAGGGAATGTTATGATCCTGGAAACGCTTGGGTGGCAACTCCTTGGGCTCTTGGAAAACAGTAGTGAATTCATCAAGGACCGACTGGATCGCAGGACTGGGTGTGTGAACCGGTGGTAGGGTCCCGGTGACCGAACTGATCTATAGTAACATCGCAGACCCTTCAAGGAGCATACATTCGTTTGGCTTCAAGGCTGTCAAATCACCCCTTTTTAGACCTTGTAACTTATGATACGAACCTGCTAAATAGAACCCGATTGTGAGGTTTTGGAAGTCAATTTCGACCGGCCCTAACGTCTTTAACCATTACACTCCCAAAACAATAGGACATGCCGCAACGAGAAGAACAAAAATATCCGTGCCGATGGTGTACCCTTGAATGACAATTGTAGGTTCTTGACCCGACTCTTACAGGTTAATTTTTCACGGTTAGCCACCACTACTTCAAAGTTAACATCGTGTTCAACCAAGAGTCCAAACCGATCCACTAGAGTGCTTCCCCCATCCACCAAAACCACGACTTGTTTGTTGTTGATTTTTCCAAGCAACCGTAAAGTTTGAGGTAAGATCGTACCTGAAATCGCATGAAACGACACCTCCGCCGGTGTCTCATCTGAAATATCAATCGGAGCCTCGACGTTTTGACCCCCGTTTCGCTCACTTCACTGATCATGAAAAGTTGAGGATTACTGCACTTATTCCCTGGTACATACTTTTCATTACAAGCCTTTTCCCCTGTGCCTCTCCCGCTGATATACGGCATATTGGGTTTGGGTTTGGATAAGTAAAACGTGAAGTGGGGATTGGGCTTAGCTGGCGAATTTAATAGTCCCTGTAGGTCGTGTATAGGAGGAAACCCTACGTTGCAAGTTCTGTTTATCCTCCACGAGTCTGGCAATTCTGATTGCCTCTATCAGCTTGACCTCCAACCGAACTTCTTCCTTCAAGCCACCAATGAAACAACCCACCAAAAAGGTTTCCGGTACTGTAAGATTCACAAGATAATATCACAGATTGCAAACAACACTCGATACTTTATTCATGAACTTGAAGGGCTATATATAGCCAGGGAACAAGACACTTTCAACATAATAGACTCCAACATAAACCATAAAATAAGGAATGCCCAAAGCAAACCCTAGGACTCGTTCTAAACTCTTTGACCACGTGACAGAAACAAATACTAAACAATTACTGTAGTGGGCATTCAGCCCATTATTAAAACATAAGCCCAAAAGAAGATAAACCCAATAAATCCTCGCCTAAACAAGAATACATCAAGTATCAAGTACATCGCCGGTCTTTCGTATCTCATGCATAATTGCTGTCGGTGTACACCTTGAGCTTCTTCCCCGAATGTTTTAACCGGATGTTGAAGCGCTCCATAACCTCTTTTGCATATTGTTTCTGACACAGGGAAATCCCTGTTGTAGTTTGTTGCGCTTCTACACCAAGGAAATATCGCATTTACCCTAAATCTATCATCTCAAATTCCTTTTGCATAGATCTTTTAAAGCTATATCATTAACGTACAAGCTTACCATAATCACCTTGTTCCAAACCTTCTTAAAGAATAGTGTGTGATCGTAGCTACTCTTTGTAAAGCCTTCCCGTTTGAAATAATTTTCAATTCGATTGAACCAAGCTCGAGGAGCTTGCTTTAATTCGTAAAGCGCTCTCTTTAATCGATAAACTTTTGCTTCTTCACCCCGTTTGATGAACCCTTGTGGCTGATTTACATAAACAACTTCCTTGAGCTGATCACCATGTAAAAATGCACTCTTAACATCTAGTTGAAACACAATCCAACCTCTTTGAGCCGCTACTGCCAATAGGGTTCGAATAGTGTCCCATCTTGCCACCGGAGCAAAAACTTCATTGTAATCGGTACCCTTCTTTTGTGCATATCCCTTCACCACAAGTCGGGCTTTGTACTTGTCAACTTCCCCGTGTTCATTTAACTTCGTCTTGTAAACCCACTTGACACCTATTGGTTTAGTTCCAGCAGGTGCATTAACCAATTCCCAAGTCTGATTATGTTCGATCACCGTAATCTCGTTTTCCATTGCCTTTGCCCATTTGTCTTCCTTGCATGCATCTTCATAAGTCGTAGGGTCATCTAGAGAGCTACACATAGCAAATCCCACTTCGTCTTCAATGATTTCTTCATCTGACATTTCCTGACCAGTTCTGTAATCGCTCATCCAAACAGGTGGCCAGTGAGAACGAGTGGACGGTTCTGCTGGTGTGGGGGCTTCTGTTATGGGTGGTAGGAGTTATAACAGTGGTAGGGCTATTTGAATTTATAGGGGTATTGGGTGCTTCATTGTTTGAAACTTCATCTTGTGAGGTTGACTCAGATTGATCTGGATCATTTTCACAATTCTGATCAGACAAGGGTCAGTTTGCTTCATCTATCACCTGCAAAGTATCTCCTTCTTCTTCTATTATCAAATATCCAATCTCAGTTTCATTCATTTTCCAGTCCCACTTTGCATCTTCGTCAAACACCACATCACGGCTAATAGCCACTCTCTTCTCAACCGAATCATATAATCGATAAGCTTTTGATTCTAGGCTGACTACCAAGAACACACACTTATGGATCCTAGCATCTAGCTTAGTTCTCAGCTGTGTAGGTATGTGAACGTGACCGACACAGCCAAAAACTCAGAAATGCTCAATGCTAGGTTTAATACCCGTCTAAAGCTCCTCAGGTACTTTTTCATCTAGTCTTCGACTTATGCATCTGTTTAACACGTGACAGGCCCACTTTGTTGCTTCAGGCCAAAATACTTAGGCATTGATTTTTTGACTAAAAGACAAAGCACCATGTTCACGATCGTACGATTACGACGCTCCGCTACTCCGTTTTGCTGAGGAGTGTAGGATGCAATCAATTGTCGTTTAATACCATTTAATTCACAAAACTCTTTGAAAGAGTTTGAAGTGAATTCCCCACCCCTATCACTTCTCAAGAACCTGATTTTAGTTTCGGTTTCTGTCTCTACTAAGACTTTGAACCGTTTAAAAAGTCCAAAGGTCTCCCCTTTATGTGAAAAAAATAGACCCAAGTCTTTCTTGTATAATCATCAATGAAAACTAAAACGTACCTCTTACCACTATGAGACACCGGAGTGATTGGCCCATATAAATCTGTGTGAACAAGTTGCAACTTCTCTGTGGCATGCCATTTGCTCCATTTTGGGATTGCTTCTCATTGTTGCTTACTAACTGCACATGTTTCATATACCTTGGTCTTTTCCTCCTTAGTCGGTAGGCCTTTGACCATCTTCTTAAATTGCATCGTCCTCGAGGCTTTGTGATTTACATGAGTGAATCGCTTGTGCCAAATTTGATTGTTTTGATCATCACTTGTAGGCATTTCCCTGGAGACTGATTCATTGATCCATATACTGGAAAGATTCGATTTTTTGTCATCTTAGAAACGAAAATCAAACCTCTTTGTATATGAAATGCTCTACATATTCCTTCGTCAACAACAATTTCCACCTTCTTTTCTTGCAGTTTCCCAATACTAGTAAGATTTGAAGTGAGTTGAAGAACATAATAGACATTAGTGAGAACCTGAGTAGTTCCATCCACGGTCAAACGAATGTCTCCTAGACCCTTAACATTCAATCTTATGCCATTTCCAAGCCGGACCATGTGATTGTAGCTTTTATCTAAGTGTATAAACCATTCCTTTACACATGTCATGTGATTTGAACATGATGAATCCAAGAACCATACCCCTTCATGTTCCTGTCTCTCGATATTAACTGAGGCCGTTAATAGAAATTCTTCATTTTCATCAAATTCAGTGTAATTTGATGATCTTTCACCGGTAGGGCACTCATATTGAAAATGTCCCATTTCGTGACATTTATAGCACTCCATTGTTGTTCTATCAAACTGGGAACGACCACGCCCTTATCCCATTCCTCTATTATACGTACCTCTGCCTCTTCCTCGTCCTCGGCCGGTATTTGTTTCTTGTTCCACCTTCAAAACTTGGTCATCTAGAGATTTCTAAGTAGCTTCTATTCATGAACTAGTAATGAACTTTGTAATTCATCAACTCATCAACAGGGAGCTCATCCAGATCTTTCGACTCTTCTATTGAGCACACCACGAAGGTAAAATTGTCTGTCAACGTTCTAAGAATCTTTTCTACAATCTTCATGTCAGGCATGTCCTCCCCACAGTTACGCATATCATTGGCTGTCACCATGACTCTGCCAAAATAGGTTGTAACTGTCTCACCTGACTTCATCTCCAAAGTCTCAAACTCTCGACGTAAACGCTGCAAGTGAGCCCGTTTAACCCGAGCATTGCTTAACACTTCATCTTCATTGCGTCCCAAATCTGCTTTGCAGTATTCTTCTGAGTGATTGTCTTAAGGATGTGCTTGTCAATTGATTGGAATAGATAATTCCGGGCCTTTAAATCCTGGAGCTTCAAAGCATCAAAATTGCACGTTGAGCGGCCGTCACTGTCGCTCCTTCGCTTGGCTCTGTGTACCCTTCTGCGACCACCTGCTGGTATTCGTTAGATCAGAGAAGGGTCTCTATCAGCAGGCTCCAATGATCGTAATCCCCATCAAACTTGGGCACACAGGTCGTCTGAAATTGGTTGGGCTCTTCCGCCATTTGCACTCTCGTTTTGTTCTGATCGCTTTCAATGTTTGCTCTGATACCACTTGTAAGATTCACAAGATGATATCACATATTGCAAACAACACTCGATACTTTCTTCATGAACTTGAAGGGCTATATATAGCCATGGAACAAGACACTTTCAACATAACAGACTCCAACGTAAACCATAAAATAAGGAACGCCCAAAGCAAACCCTAGGACTCTGTAATGAACCATTTTTTGGTTTTAATAAATAATATGTGAAAACATATTATAAGGGTGTAAATAAACCAAAATAAATATGGAGGGTTTAGTTGTAATTGAGAAAATCTTGGTTTTAACTAAAAAGGGGATCAAATATGAAAGATGAGGGGTGGTTTGTGTAAAATTCTGATTTTGGTGTTTTATGGGGGTATTATGCGTAGAACACACACATATGTGTGTGTGTTCTTGCGATTTCCATCAAGAGGAGTCAAGGAGAATAAGCAAAATTCGAAAATTGACGTTTGCATGTGAAATCAATGGGTTTTGATGCAACCCTCTTCTTCCAAACATCATTTGTAAGCATTCTTTCATCCATGAATCTTCTTCAATGGTGTTCTTGGTGGGTTTTGATATAAAACAAGTTTGGGGCTGATTTGAGTGAAAATGATGATAAATAACTTGTCATCTAGCTTGTCTAAGGGTGTTGGAGTGTGTTTAACATCCTAGAATCATCTAATTTCAATTATGAGAAATTAGGGTTCTTGAGTTGTAAATTGGGGGTTTTGATTTGGGGATGTTAAATTGTTAAATTAAATGTTGGTTGTCTATGGTGTTAATAGACACAACATTTGGTGAAGTCCCTAAAAGTTTGAATGATAAATGGTGATTTAAAGTTTATGCCCATAAAGTGTTTGACTAAATGCCTAAACCAAAATGTTTAGTATAAAACTTGAGTTATTTACAAGGTTTACTTGTTTAATATAAAGAATATTAAGTCAAGTTTAAATTAGTGGGCATAAGCTTATGGTGAACTTAGATGGTGAATTGTTGGATTTGAAAGTTTGACTATTATAAGTCAAACGGGTTAACTTGGGTTGGAAGTTGTTTGTTAGGTGTGGGAGGTTTGGTTAAGGTTGTAATAACGAAACTAAGTTAGAATCCTGATTTTTAGATCATAACGGTGTGTTGGGTGTTAATTGGTGATCATTGGATTACTAATTGTAAATGGGTCGTATAGGTGATCATATAGTAAGGAAGCTAGTTTTGAGGATCAAGCGGGATCATCATTTGCAAAAAGGTAAGTGCATTGCACTTACTTAGTAATGATAGGTGGTAGGAATATACATACTTGATATACATGTTGATAGTGTTATTTATCATATGTGCAAATGTATGTGTGTATGTTGATTTGGTGAAATTACATATGGTGTATGTATGCAAAGGGTGGGTGCTTGAGGTCTATGAACCTCACAATTTCGTATGGTGGTTAGACTCATAGAATTACTTATGACTTTTATGGTGTTATTGTATGTCTAAAGTGTGAATATGATAGGATTGGTGTAGTTGAACTATGTGGAATATAGTCAAGCTAAACGTGGTGTATTGGTGTATTTGACTTAGGTGGTAAAGAGTCAAACTATAATGTGGTATGTGGTGTATTGGTGTATTTGACTTAGGTGGTAAAGAGTCAAACTAAAATTGTGTAATGGTGATAATAAGAATTTGTAAAAGGTGAAATACATAGGTGAAATATGTATTTAAATGGTGATGTACATGGGTGAAACATGTGCATAAATGTTGAAATACATAGGTGGAATATGTATTTAATTGGTGATATACATGGGTGTAACATGTATATAAAGTGGTGATGTATATGTAGGTGAAATATGTATACAAATGGTGATATACATGGGTGATACATGTATATGATTGATGATATATATACATAGGTGAAATATGTATATAATGGTGGCATACATGATTGTAACATGTATGCAAAAGGTGAAACAAATTTCTAAAACTTAAATGGTTGAATCGGTGTTTGAGATTCATAAGAATCATGTGGGGTGTTAAAATGGGTTATTGAGTGTTTATAATCATGCCTAGATGCTAACGGTTGATTAAATCGACTGGGGGTTGAGTCGGGAGGGTCGAAAAGGCCAAAAACTGAATATTTGGGTGTGCAGGCCTGAGACCGGAGTATGGGACGCCGGTGGGGGTCTGTCATACGCCAACCCATACGTCGGTGGGTGATTTTGGGGGGTTTTTGGCGATTTGGGGAGTTAAGCACTTGGGGGTTCTTGTACAATGTTGTATCATTACTAATAGTGTTATTTGTGGTGTTTCACTTGTAGGTAAAGCTCCGGTTTAAAGTCTCGGGTCACGCTTCGTTTCGTTTCGGATGGATTCTCATTAGTTTTGGTGGACGTTAACGTTTGAAGTTAGAACTCCGGTTAGGAGTCTTTAAACTGGTATTAAGTTTTTTCTTTGATGCTAAAACTTGTTGTTTTCTTTAATTTGTCGGATAGTTGTTTTGAAACAAAATCACGTCGTTGTCGTTTTGTCGTTTTTAAAACGAGTTGTTTGCCAAGGGTGTTTTATGGGACCTATTTTCCGCATGATTTTGAAAGTTAAAATCGGGTGTAAAATTTTGGGTGTTACAACTTGGTATCAGAGCAATGGTTTGAGGGATTCGGGTGTGAAAGACCCCGAACTCAAGCTTATTTGCTCTTGATAAGGGTGGGTGTAATGAGAATCCAACGAAGGCATGACCGAGACACGGAGCTAAGGTGGAGGTTATTTGTTGTTTGTTTATTTGGTGTCCAAGGTGTTTATGTGTGCCGAAATTGTCTTAGGAGTTATCACATGGGGACGATGAATATACTTAGGCATAGTATATTACTAATCATGTCTGGCCAGGATGATTAGTAATGTAACATGTCTACGTGTCTTCATGGTGGCCATGTAATAATAACCATCACCAAGGAGTAAGTGAAGGTGATTATATATGTATTTATATGTATATAGATGTAGATATACTTATATACATATAGGAGTATAACTTAAGATAGATGTCTATAGTTATGCTTATACACGTATGACGAGTCGGTCGTTTTAACACAGTCGGGGAATGACTGATGGAGACGGATGCTAGTAGGCGGAAATAGTAGATGGGAGTTGTCTTAAAGACTCATGTACGAAAGAGTCTACGCGTGTAACACCTCGGGGATGGTGAGTAGCATGGAGTTATTTGGGAGAATTAGAAAGCAACATTCTAGTGGAGGATGGCTAAAGCTTTCTATCTTGTCGTGTTAATCTTCATTCAAGGAAGATAGGGCTCTACGAGGCAAGCCTTTGGAAGAAACGTATGAAACCTAAGGAGCGGGAGGAACAACATTGGAGAATTAAGGAGGAAGAAAACTTTATTCTACAAGGGGTTCATGGCGTGCGAACCAAAGGAGTTAATTGGTGGTAGTTTATTCGTTGGTTAGTTAACGATGCATCACTACAATGGTATTGGCTTCGGAAGCAATCCATTGTGATTGTCAGATAGAGTATGATTCGCGGTGAGTCGACTCTGGGACATGGTGGAGAATTGGTTGAGATTTCTCCATAGGAGAAAAGCTTAATGGCGTGAAGGCAGTGCGTCAGGATGAATTCAAGAGGCGTTCTTGAAATGTTTCTACCCATAAGCTGTAGTGGACCATGTATTTGGAGAATTCCTTCACGTGTGGTAGACCGGTGAATTGATTAAGATTAAGGGCATGTTGTATGACTAAGCACAGTCTTGCCTAAATCTTGGAGTGTCAGAAGGAATGGAGTAGATCGACTTCCTGTTACTGTCGGCTGACGTTATAGAATGGATTCTTCTGCATGGTGTAGTGGAGTTGATTATTATATGTTGCAGGGAGATCAAACTCAGGAGACAGGTGGACCGTTAGGAGGATTTAGAGGTGGCTTCAAGAAAGCCAAACATTCTAGCCGAGCTAGAAACCTTTTGGGGAGGCAATGCATGATACTGTCATATGTATGGAAAGTAACTCGATTGGAGAATGATGGGACACACTATGCCATAGTGTTGTAGTCCTAATAAAGTGTGCTATAGTTGTTATATTTCGGGATACATTTGAAGAGAATGTCTCGAGCTAAAGCACAAGGGTGATAAATGGGAGAAAATAGAAATTTAAAGGCCTTCGAGTCGGACATTTCTAACTAACAAGGACAAGACTGAAGTCCTTTGGTTTTATTTGTCAGGTTACAGGTGAAACAATCACATAGGATGGAGTCCTACGATTGTAGTGGAACTTGTGTGGTTACTTAGTGACCATATCATTGTCGTGTGTGGCCAAGAGGTGACGTGTCGATCTGTTCTTATCTAGAGACGGTGAAACACATGGTGCTTGAATGGTGTGTACATGGCTTATGCCATTGACATCAACCGATGTAATGCAATACTTGATGTTCCAGTCGTGAAGAAGTTCGTTAGGGTTTTATACTCGAGTGTCTTTTTAGGGTGTAACCATTCTTTGTAGAGTTGAAGAATGGAAGAATGCGTTGTGCATCAATTGTCGGGGTTGAACAACTGATTTAGGTCCTAGATTCAACCAATGAATGTATAGGAGGGTGATATCCCATAAATGGTTATGAAATCCATCGCGGATACTATGAGATTGCGGTGTGCCATTTTTTGCTTTGGTGGAAATCCATTTTTGGATAAGGTGGAAAATTATGAAGGAATATCTGTAGACCCATTAAGAATAAAGTTAAACAAGGGGTAATTTGTGTTTGAAGTCTTAGAACTTCACAAGTGGTGTTTGAAGTCTTAGAACTTCAAAGGTAGTGTTTGAAGTCATAAAACTTCACAAGTGGTGTTTGAAGTCTTAGAAATTCACATTTGGTATTTGAAGTCCTAGAACTTCACCAACGGTGTTTGAGAATGAAGTCTTTGAACTTAAAAAAGGGGGATTGTGTGATTGATATCATTGAATCTCAATGGATGACTTATGATTAAGTCATTGGAGATAAACTGAGTGTTTGGGTCACGGATAAGGAGCTGCCTTTCAGAGTTGTGAAAGAGGATTTTGGGTAAGGCAATCGTCATGTCCTTACTTGGAGAAACCGTATGCTTGTCGGTTATTGTGGTGCCTCACGCATTAGACTCGGTTATGTCTTTATGCAACGAGGCAGGATTATCGCGTATTCTCCTAGACGGTTGTAAGCTTGATTGTAGCAACTAAAGGAGATAACTTGAGGAGGGAACGGGTGACTATATAAGCGGGTGAATATTAGGTGGTTGAATTGAAGTCTCGAGCTTCAAAGGAGTGTTGTATGTAAGTGATGGGATTATTGAATCCCAACAATATGAAACACTTGAGACCTTAAATCTCAATGGATGGGTTGGTGTGGAGGTTATGAAACTTCCAATTATGAGGTGGGAGAAATGGTGTGATAGAACTTGAATTCCTTAGTTGTCAAACGTATTGACTACTGTTATGAGGTGATTAATAAATTCAAGTCATCTATACATACGGGGTGACATCAATGCTTGATTATGGAGTTTATCTTTGGTGGCCAGATATGGAAAGAGACATAGTCGAGGAGGTTGGCAAATGTCTCGTTGGCTTTTAGACTAAAGCTAACGCAAAAGGAAGGCCGTGTGGGAAACCTCAACGACTTCATATACCTATGCGAGGTAGGAGAAGCTTGTAGTAATCTGACTATAAGAGTATATGAAACGGTGGGAACACATATCATTTTGGATAATGACGGGTCTTTTGACCGGGGAGTATGAACTTCCTATTCTTAGAAGAAACCTACTTTTATGAATGATCGAAGAATGTCGATTTAGTGGAGGATGTGATATGACATAGCGTGACCATATCTTTTGAGTTAGATTGGAATGTCGGCTTCACATGCCCATTTGGAGGAATTTGGTGATTATTTTACCGTTGGTCGGGAGATATGGTGATATCTTATCCATCTTTATGGATGTTGATGTGCTATTGTATGATTTACTATATGGTGGACGGTGTCGAACACCGATTAATTTGGTGGAAATGATCGTCGGGAGTTTAGAATCAATGGTGTGATTCAAGACTTAGTGTAAACGATCTTTGTAAGTGAGCACGATTGAAAGTTCGCTCAAGATGTGGCAGAAATCCCTAGTCGGATATAGGGAGGAGGTGTGTGGATATTCAAGTGGGAAACTTGGCGCTATAAAAGTTTTCCCTTGAAAGGGGTGTATCGGGTTCGAAAAACGTGGGAGGCTAAGTCCCCGTTTTGTTGGACCGTTCAAACTTTATGCTAATTTGGTAAGTGATTTACCGTTTAGAGTTACCTATGGGAATTGAGTAAACTCTATGATAGATTTCGTGTGGCGCATTCACGAAATTGGTTGGCGGGAGAAGTTATTGATGCTTCTCATGGTGTTAATGAGGTTGTGATTTTGAATCTTTTGGAATAACCCGCGACTATCTTAGATAGGTGGGGCGAATTAATTGTGAATTGAGGGTTCTACCATGTATTATCCCTTAAAAGCACTATGAAAGGTGGATTTAACTTTGAGAAAGTATATAGGAGGAGTGTTGAATTGTTATCGCAAGTTGAGTATTTGGTGGCGGGTTTCGGGGACGAAACCCAAAGTTAGGGGGGATGATTTGTAACGAACCATTTTCCGGTTTTAATAAATAATATGTGAAAACATATTATAAGGGTGTAAATAAACCAAAATAAAGATGGAGGGTTTAGTTGCAATTGAGCAAATCTTGGTTTTAACTAAAAGGGGATCAAATATGAAAGATGAGGGGTGGTTTGTGTAAAATTTTGATTTTGGTGTTTTATGGGAGTATTATGCGCAGAACACACACATGTGTGTGTGTTCTTGCAATTTCCATCAAGAGGAGACAAGGAGAAGAAGCAAAATCAGAAAATTGAAGTTTGCATGTGAAATCAATGGGTTTTGATGCAACCCTCTTCTTCCAAACATCATTTGTAAGCATTCTTTCATCCATGAATCTTCTTCAATGGTGTTCTTGGTGGGTTTGGTATAAAACGAGTTTGGGGCTGATTTGAGTGAAATTGATGATAGATAACTTGTTATCTAGCTTGTCTAAGGGTGTTGGAGTGTGTTTAACATCCTAGAATCATCTAATTTCAATTATGAGAAATTAGGGTTCTTGAGTTGTAAATTGGGGGTTTTGATTTGGGGATGTTAAATTGTTAAATTAAATGTTGGTTGTCTATGGTGTTAATAGACACAACATTTGGTGAAATCCCTAAAAGTCTGAATGATAAATGGTGATTTAAAGTTTATGCCCATAAGGTGTTTGACTAAATGCCTAAACCAAAATGTTTAGTAGAAAACTTGAGTTATTTACAAGGTTTACTTGTTTAATATAAAGAATATTAAGTCAAGTTTAAATTAGTGGGCATAAGCTTATGGTGAACTTAGATGGTGAATTGTTGGATTTGAAAGTTTGACTATTATAAGTCAAACGGGTCAACTTGGGTTGGAAGTTGTTTATTAGGTGTGGGAGGTTTGGTTAAGGTTGTAATAACGAAACTAAGTTAGAATCCTGATTTTTAGATCATAACGGTGTGTTGGGTGCTAATTGGTGATCATTGGATTACTAATTGTAAATGGGCCGTATAGGTGATCATATAGTAAGGAAGCTAGTTTTGAGGATCAAGCGGGATCATCATTAGCAAAAAGGTAAGTACATTGCACTTACTTAGTAATGATAGGTGGTAGGAATATACATACTTGATATACATGTTGATAGTGTTATTTATCATATGTGCAAATGTGTTTATGTTGATTTGGTGAAATTGCATATGGTGTATGTATGCAAAGGGTGGGTGCTTGAGATCTATGAACCTCACAATTTCGTATGGTGGTTAGACTCATAGAATTACTTATGACTTTTATGGTGTTATTGTATGTCTAAAGTGTGAACATGATAGGATTGGTGTAGTTGAACTATGTGGAATATAGTCAAACTAAACGTGGTGTATTGGTGTATTTGACTTAGGTGGTAAAGAGTCAAACTATAATGTGGTATGTGATGTATTGGTGTATTTGACTTAGGTGGTAAAGAGTCAAACTAAAATTGTGTAATGGTGATAATAAGAATTTGTAAAAGGTGAAATATGTATTTAAATGGTGATGTACATGGGTGAAACATGTGCATAAATATTGAAATACATAGGTGGAATATGTATTTAATTGGTGATATACATGGGTGTAACATGTATATAAAGTGGTGATGTATACGTAAGTGAAATATGTATACAAATGGTGATATACATGGGTGATACATGTATATGATTGGTGATATATATACATAGGTGAAATATGTATATAATGGTGGCATACATGATTGTAACATGTATGCAAAAGGCGAAACAAATTCCTAAAACATAAATGGTTGAATCGGTGTTTAAGATTCATAAGAATCATGCAGGGTGTTAAAGTGGGTTATTGGGTGTTTATAACCATGACTAGATGTTAACGATTGATTAAATCGACTAGGGGTCGAGTCGGGAGGGTCGAAAAGGCCGAAAACTGAAAACTTGGGTGTGCAGGCCTAAGACCGGAGTATGGGACGCCGGTAAGGGTCTGTCATACGCCGACCCATACGCCGGTGGGTGATTTTGGGGGTTTTTGGCGATTTGGGGAGTTAAGCACTTGGGGGTTCTTGTGCAATGTTGTATCATTACTAATGGTGTTATTTGTGGTGTTTCACTTGTAGGTAAAGCTCCGGTTTAAATTCTCGGGTCACGCTTTGTGTCGGATGGATTCTCATTAGTTTTGGTGGACGTTAACGGTTAAAATTAGAACTCTGGTTGGGAGTCTTTAAACTTGTATTAAGTTGTTTCTTTGATGCTAAAACTTTTTGTTATCTTTAATTTGTCGGTAGTTGTTTTGAAACAAAATCACGTCGTTGTCGTTTTGTTGTTTTTAAAATGAGTTGTTTGTCAAGAGTGTTTTATAAGACCTATTTTCTGCATAATTTTGAAAATTAATATCGGGTGTAAAATTTTGGCTGTTACAAACTCTTTCTAGACTGTTTGACCACGTGAATAAACCAAAGACAGAAACAAATACTAAACAATTACTGCAGTGGGCATTCAGCCCATTATTAAAACATAAGTCCAAAAGAAGATAAACCCAATAGACACGGTGCGAGAGTCTTTCAAAGGCTTCGACATAAGCAGCAACAGTGGTTTGTTGTTTGCGACGGTGTAGGGATTCGTTTGGATCATCATAATCGGTAGGTCCAAAACGACTAAGTAGAGCCGTGGAAAATTCTGACCACGATAACGGCCCCCGATTTTTTGTAAACCACCGGTGCCATTGGAGGGCAAGGCCGTCTAAATGGAATGAGGCTAAATTAACTTGGTCGTCGACGGCGACCTTTTGGAACTCAAAACATTGCTCCGCTTGATATAACCAACCCGTAGGGTCGTCACCACTGAAACGAGGAAAATGGAGCTTCAAGTAAGGTTTCACCTCACCTCCGGTGACCACCATCATACCCCCACCGGTACTGGAAGGACCGGCCGTACCTTTGTCTTTGATCATTTGGAATTCCGTCATCAATTGGGTAAACATTGCGTGACTTTCGCGAAGTTGTCCGTCGTCTCCTGTTGAAATTGTTCCAAGGTTTTCTTGCGAGTTTACATGTTGGATCAGGGCCGCTCTAATACCACTGAAGTGGATCGATTGGCTTTGTAATGTTCAAGAGAAAAAGAAAGAAGCCAGAATAGAAATTTAGAGAGAATTGGAAATAAGAACTTTTTTGCATAAATGAAAATTCACCAAGGTTTCTCCATATATGGAGTTACAACTTACAACTAACGTTCAAAAGCAAATCAAAACAAATCTAGATCCTATTTTTACTGATCACATGGAAGGTGGCATGATCACTTCTTCCTTTATTCTAGCACACTCACAAATAAACTTAGAAAGGTCAAATAACTCAAATTAGATACGTTGGAACTTGTGACCCGATCCACTATGCATGGGCTGCATGTCGAATGGGCTCAATGATTGGTCTGCATGGGATTGGAGTTGGACGAGTTGGGCTTATCGGGCATGTAACACTTAATCGTGTTGAAAGCTAGTTACGACTGAAATTGGACAAGTAGGTGGTGATAGGGGTGAACGGCGGTGATGACGGGAGTTAGGGTTTCTAGTCAGAGGTTTGTGGTGCGGGGGTGTGGTTGTACGGTGATGGTCCCGGTGTTCAGATCGGAGATTGTAATATCCCGGAAATCCGAAAGCTAACGATACAGGTCATTGGATGACTCGAATCTTTTTTGCCTACGATTTGTGAAAGTTAGGGTTTCTTCTCATAATTATGTTGGAACATAAAGAAGGTTCACATGATATAAGCAAATTTGTAAAAGTAAGGTTTACAAAATTAACTTCTTTTACATGGATCTATCTGAAATCAACTTGTTACATTTTTTTAGCAACGGTGAAGCACTTTATTAAAACATCTAGCAAGAAGCTAGAGTGATTAGCTTTTTACTTGTTTTTCCTTTTCATAATTTTGAAAATTAAAAAATTGTTATCCACTAACACTTAAGATATGGATGATTATTTTGTTATAAACAAGAAAATTTTAGTCAGAGACGCACTACATAATATTTATGTAATTATATATTAGAGTAAATTATCGTTTGCGTCCCTATAGTTTACACGATTTAACATAATGCGTCCCTAATACGAATTTTTAACGTGTTGAATACCTGTGGTATACAATATATAACACTCTGAGCCTCTTGGCCTAACTTTGTTAAATTATTTCCGTTAAGTTTAGTTTCGACAGGGTAAAAACATGTAATATCTATCCGTTTGCGTCCCTGCTGGCAAGACTGGTTTTCTCCCGAAACTACTAAGTTCACCTGAAACTACTAACTTCACCCGAAACTACTAATTCATAAGATCAATCCAAAAAATCAATCATAATTATCACCAAAAAATAAATCCAAAATACATACGCAAAAAACCAATCAAAACTACTAAATCGGCTTCAAAAAAACCAACTGAAATTCCTAATTTGACCAAAAACAAAAACCAATCGAAACTAGACAGCCTGGTTGCCCGAAACTTGCTGTCTTCCCCGCCATATTCAACCTGAAAGTTGAAGTCCCAGTTGAAAAGGAACTTCAACACGACCTTTACCCACACCCGAAGGTGAGTAGGGGTCGCGTGAACCCGCATTCCGGATTAAAAAAAATGACGATTATTAGGTCGATCGGAAAGAAAAACACAAAAATTGTAGAATCAGAGAATGTCCAGAGAATGTACCGGTGACAGTCTGGTTGTGTAGTACGGCTTCCACTCTAAGAGGCATTGCAGAGAGGACGGCGAGAGCAGAAGATCGGACGACGACGATGGAGTTTCGGACGACGACGAGAGTAGAAGATCAGAAGAGGGAGGACGAAGAGTTTCGATAGGGGGCGTGAGTTAAAATACGCACGGGGTCTTAGAGTGAGAATTAGGGTTAGTAGTTTCGGGTGAACTTACATGTTTTTACCCCTGTCGAAACTAAACTTAATGGAAAGAATGTAACGAAGTTAGGCCCAGGGGCTCAGAGTGTTACAGATTGTATATCACAGGTACTCAAAGAGTTAAAAATTCGTGTTAGAGACGCATTATGTTAAATCGTGTAAACCACAGGGACGCAAACGGTAATTTACTCTACATACTATATAATTGGACAACTTTGATTAACAGTAAGTGGACACTTGGCGTGTTTTTAGTGGACCGCAAGAAACCAGTCAAACACAGCCTGTCACGTGGCAGGTTATGGGTTTTAAATTTTTTTAATCCAAAGATTTTTTTTAAAGATATATACAATTTTGATTGAAGTTAGTAACAACATTATCGGCTTTTCTTTTTTGGTTTCTTCTGTAAATTTTTTTTATTATTTAACTAGTTCATTTTTAGATTTTTAGTTTGTTTATTTATTCGACTTTTTTCTTTATTTTTTTTTCTTTAATTAATTTTATGTTTACCAATCGATCAGCAACATAGCGTTTAGATAAAAACTCGTTTAGATAAAAACTCATGCGGAGTCCCTGACGGGTTTAGAGAAGGCAGATCTTGTAATATGTTTGTGTATTGAATGAATAATTAGGGTTACACATTGAGGTGGTATAAATAGATCACAAGTTACACTCTACACCTTACACTAGTACACTATTATATATTGGTCTAATGCTCCCCCGCAAACTAACCGTAGGAGCGGTTTAGTTTGAAAATTAACGACATAAAACTTAAATAATGGTAGTCACGAAAGTCATTTGCCTTGTTTCGATCGCAAGTTCGGCTCCCCACGTCGAAACAGTTGCTTCTTGTTTAGTTACGCCTGCAACTTCATCTCCAAATAGAGTTTTGTTCCCCTCTTCTTCTCTCCCATTGTGACTAGATCGATGCAGCCCTCGCAAGAACAAAGACCGGAAGCTTTTGTGGCTTTCGCGAGATGCAAGTCGCCGGAAAAGAAAATGACCACTCTTGTATGGTGGCGGCGACAACGTTTAGGATCACAAACCAGGTTGTATCTGCTAACCCTAGACGCGGGGAGGAGCTGCGGTAACTTACCTGTGGTGGCAGCAACAGCTTGGAAGCGGCGGATCTAAAGTTTTGTGGAGGCGGCGGTGCACTAGGGTTTTGGTTTAGGACAGTAGACGGTGAGGATGGAGCAAGTTGTGGTGTGGTGGAGATGTTGTTGTGGTTATGAGGTTGTGGTGGTGAGTAGGGCGGTGGCGACCGGTGGTTTCGGATATTGAGATGGCTGCTAGGGTTAGGGTTTAACGACGGTATAGGGTTTTTGTGGTGGTGGTGTGGAGGTCCGGTAGAGATAGTAGAGGAATACTGAGCGCAGTTTGTTATGGTGGTGGTGGGGAAGGCAGGGGGCGGCGGCAGCCGACCGCTCCTTCGATGATGTTTTTCGGTGGTGTGCACTTAAACTCTGATACTAAGTCAGATCTTGTAATATGTTTATGCATTGAATGGATATTTAGGGTTACACATTGAGGTGGTTTATATAAACCACAAGTTACGCTCGTAACCCTACAATAATACACTATTCATATTGGTCTAATAAGTGATGTGTGTACAAAGTTGAAACTTGATACGTGTACAGAGATTAGATATGTTGGGATATGACCCGGCAGAGACCCAGGCATACCACAAGCCCAAGCCCGGATGAGAATCCACAAAGGTAAAACAACCAATAACCGGACCAACAAACCCAACATCCGGACCTTAGTTAATTTCGTATTAGAAAGAATAGGTTCGGACGGGAAGGGGAAAACGACACAACAAATGAATAGCGGCAAAGATTCTACAGGATCAATATATCAAAGTACGACCTAATAAGCAAAATGACCAGATAATGCGAACGCCATTACTAACAACCTGGATAAATGGCTCAAACACTATTTGGCTCAGCCAATAAGCATGATACAACCCACAGCTAAAGACAATTACCCTCAAGTATAAATACCCATGACCCCTAAGGTAAAAAGAGTATTCTCTAATTCTCTCATTCACTCACTATTGCTCTCCATACATAGTCACTCAAGAAACCCATACTTACTTTCACGCCGAAGGATGATCATAGCGACACCCCCCAAGGTTTTCACTGTGAAGAGACTAACAGTGTTATGTTTTGCTAGGTCAGTCCCAGCAGGCAGTTTCTAGAAGCTTTTCTATCTCCCGAGTCCAATTCGAAAGGTCTTGGAGTTTACAAGATATCTACCGATTGACATGCGGTAGCCACAACACGCTTTACACATGTGGTATCCTACGAAACGCGGGAAATAGTTTTTCTTTTTAAGAAACACGTTATAAAAAGTAGAGTAAATTACAAATTATGTCATTTATCTATAGGTCAAATTACAAGTATTGTCTTTTAACTTCAATAATTACACTCGGCGTACTTTTTTTGAAACATTTGCACAGTTTAATTCCTTTGCACTAAACCCCATCCAAAAGTTATGTTAAGTCTGGTCATGCGCCCCTCATATGAGGGGCATTTATGTCTTTTTCTGACTCTCACCTTCCCTCTCTCAAATAGACCATCGATCCCAAATCCAATATTTAGGGTAAAGACCGAAGTTCCAAAACCAAAAAATCATTCGATATTTGACGATGATGAACTATAAATTGTAGATGATGATCGATGAACCCTAATGGCTAATGTCGTCTACGGATCAGGAAAGTTTATTCAAATGGTCGGGCTACAGATCACGTGGTTAGAAGCTGATCCCGAGAACCATCTAGAAAGAAATTGGGCACGAAAAGGTTTACCGGTTGCGTTCAGAGGAAACTAGAGACCGTCTCATGTTCTCTCATCATATGGCGTTCGAGAAAGGCAGCAAAATATTTTTTTTGCCATTTATCCCAAAAGGGTGAAATTTGGGCTCTTTTTAAGGACTTGGATATTAAATGGAGCTCTGACCCGGGAATCCATATGAAATTTTGTGATTGATACGGAGTATCCACCATGACCCGTGGACCCACGTTTTACCCAGTCAAGCATCGGATTCTTCAAAGCCACGTTTCCCATTATTGCATGCATGTCACATTAAATTAGGAGAAGTAGTGCACGTTTATTTTCCCACTAATGCATTTTCATTTTCGGTTGCTCAAAGTTAGGAGCTAGTAGTTTCTCTTTCAAGTATTTAAGTTGTAGTTGCATGGTTTGGAATTTTAATGAAGAAAATTGTTTCGAATCTTCAGTGTTTCTTTAATTGCTTTGGGAGGGTTTGCCTACCAGAAAAGGCTAATTATATTGGGAGATTGACCCTCTCGAATCAGTCTCTATCAGTGATTGTGGAGATTCTGTCTGATTTTGATAAAGATGATGGCTTTCTGTTCTCCCACACGGTGAAAGTTGAAAGATTTGTGAGTTTGTTTTTCAGAAAACAAGTTGCACACGACTTACTGAACATCGGGTCCCGCCTGGTGATCTCTTTAAATTTTCCCATCGTATTCCGTCACTAAAATTGACTGGCAATGAAAGAACAGATGTGCCTGTTGGATTTTGTGAGCTTAATACTGCTTCTCTACTAGATGACCTTAATTAGTATTATTTTTCTAATATTGCCACATCATCTTGGTGATTTACATTCAGGGTTTGAAGCAGAAAAAAAAGCATGCTAGAGAAGGTGAGAGTAAAGAAATGGAGTAAAAAGACATAAATGTCCCTCATATATGATCGGACTTAAAATAATTTTTAAATAAGATTAGTGAAAGGACTTAAACTATGCAAAAGTTTTTTTAAAAAAAAGACAATTATTAAAGCTAAAGCACAATACTTACAATTTAATCTATACTGACATAATTTATAATTTACTTTAAAAAGTACCATGATGAAAAAAAAAATAGAAAAATAAAAGCACAAACCCGATCCTAAAAGGCTAAAAGTAAGGGTGTTCAAAGTCGGATATCCGAAATTTTCGGATAGTGGATTTCACTATCCGAATCCGAATCCGAAATTTCGGATATCCGAATTTCGGATATCCGAAAATTCGGATACGGATTTGGATAGTGAAACGGATATCCGAAAATATAAAAAAATATATAAAAATAATATTTTTAAATTACAAAAACAATTAAAAACCTTAAAAAACATTAGAAAATATACATATAAAAATATATAAATATAATATATCGGGTTTTGATTCAAATTTTCTTATTTTTAAATAATAAAAACAATTAAAAAAAATATATAAATATAATATTTCGGATATCCGAACTATCCGAAATATCCGAAAATCACTATCCGAATCCGAAAATTCGGATTTTTGAATAATTCGAGTTCGGTTTCGGATTCGGATTTTTTTGAATACTCCTGGCTAAAAGCTCCGAAGTCAAAATTATCAAAATTTTGCCCCCAATTTATGGTAAATTTTGCAAATCACACCACCACAAAGACAAAACCCTAGATTACCCCTTGCTTCAAACAAGCAAAACCCTTCGCCCCCAAACCGAATAAACCTTTCGAACCCTAAATCATCCAGTTGTTCTTTCAATTTCGCTCACTGAAGTGTGAATTTTTAAGTTAATTTGTGGGATTTCGCAATGGACGTAGTGAAATCTCCCGGTTTCGATTTGGGGATTTTGCAGAGAAAAACGGCTTCTTTGGCTGCTCAGATTTCACTTGCTAGCGTCGTCATGATGGTATAAATAATTTTCAAGCCTTTATTATTTTCGTTTTCAATTTTGGGGGTTTGATGTAATTTGTGTTTAATTTGGTAAATTTTTGGTTTGACTGACTTGTGCTTAACTACCTTATATAATTAGGTTTTTGCTTCTAGGGTTTGATATATCATTCTGTATGTTTTGCATAGTTAAGAGGTTTATTGTGTTTGGATCTGATGTAATTTGGACCTGATTTGTTTCAATTTCATATTTTGTAAGCGTCAACCACATCCTCCCCCCCCCACCCCACCACACACACACACACACACACACTTCAGGGGTGTGTCGACTTCTGGTAAATTGTCATTTTTTTTATATAAAAAAGACAGAAGTTTGGAAGAATGAATTGTTTTGGATGAAGTATTGTAAATGTGAATGCTATGATAACCATATTTCTTGATTTTTTTTGTAGAATGTTGTGTTAGTTTTTATGCTACTCGGTTCTTCCTTGTTTCGGGTTTCTTCAGATCTTAAAGTTTAGTTGTAATACCTTTTTAAACCATTTTTGCTGCTAACTAATTGTTCTGCTTGTGAAAACTCCCAAATTCATCGATATTTTGTGCCACATCACAAGATTGAAGGTTTGCTTGCGATGCAAAGTCAAGTATAAAGGTTAAAATGTCACAAATAGTTTTACGTTTTCAAGATTTATGGCGTTTGAAAGAATTAGTTTTATAACACACACACACACAGAGTAAAAAAAAACTTTTTCAAGCTGGAAATAGCTCTGCTATGAGTGAGATTTTACTAGGTATGTTTGTTTGAAAGAATTAGGTTTTATAAGTTTGGTATGAAGAAAAGTTCGTCTTTGGTACTTCAGAAATCTTATTTTGCTGCTCGGTAGCTTTCAGTTCATTCGACATCAAGCTCATATCTTTCTTGTTCCCTCTTATTCTTCTTGAAGTTTGACTTTTATCAATTTTCTGATAGTTGACTGTTATGGTATTGATCTAAAGCTGCAAGCTTGTGTAATAATGTGTTGCTTTTGTTTTAATCTTTGCAAACAATTAGTTTTTATTGACAATTTGGGTGAAATATTCCCAAAATCATGGAAATTTATGGCTCTGCTTTCTGCAATACTTTCATGGTTTCTGGTCTTTGGTTGATATTATGATCAATTTTAGTGTCAAAGATTTCTGTTTTCTTCCAGTACATATACTTTTTTATTTATTTTACCAAGAGTTAGCGAGTTTGCAGTTTCAGACAGGATTTCTGCTTCAGTACGCTCGTACGTTGCAAAATTTGATTGGAAATGATCAACGGTAACACTTGATTTGCCAAACGGTTTTTGTTGTTAGTGGGCGGTTTGAATCACAATCTTTAATATATATATTTAAAATTTTGCAGGTTTCCAATTTCCGAGCTTCACAAGAAAGGCACACCTGAATCTGAAGCCAAGGACGGTAGTGACACAGATGACGATGACGAGGATGACAACGAGGCAGGGGAGCCAGAAGACGATGCTGGAGATGTGGATTTCTCGGGTGATGAAAAGGAGGAAGAAGACGATGATGATGAAGAAGGAGACCCTAATGATCTCGAGGCAAATGGCAATCAAGGTAGTGATGACGAGGATGATGATGATGACGAGGATGATGACGAGGATGATGATGAGGATGATGATGAAGAAGGAGAAGAGGATGAAGATGATGACGAGGAAGAACCGCCAGCTAAGAAGAGAAAATAAAGATAATTTGTTAATTGTTATTGAGGATGTGTTATCTTCCTTCGATGTTTAATTATCAAGTATGCAGTAGTAGGGAGGGTTTAACAATTTAGTTTGGTTTTGTCTATCTTTGATTGTAGGTTATTAGACATCTAAACCCTTGTTTGCAATGTTAATTGTGTTTTTTTAGATTCTGTGATGCAAAATTAAGATGGTTTTATTATTATTATTATTTTATTTTTTTGTTTTTATATAGTATTGACAAATGTTTCTTGAGTTTGTGTCATTTGATTGTGTTTTGTAAGAATGTTGCACCATGGCCATAACAGCATGAAGTGAGGCTGTTGATCATTTAGGTAAACGGACGGGTCATGTTAAACCAGGTCGAGCGGTCTTGATCGATATACATGTTTTTGTCGTCTTTAAGTTGAATGGTTGATTGTCATGACAACATGCTTAATCATATACATATTTATAAATCGTTTAGGTAAACGGGTCATGTTAAACCAGGTCGAGCGGTCTTGATCGATGTACACTTTTTGTCACCTTTAAGTTGAATAGTTGATTGTCATCACGACATGCATAATCATATACATATATTTCTAAAGGACATCTTCATTTCAGAATCAATATTATACTAGAACAACGAAAATTATAAAAGGATGTGTACCTAGTGTTCTAATGAAAAAGATATAATTATAAACGGCATTTACATGTAGGGGAGAGTTCTATTCAGAACATAAATTATTGCGAGCACATGAATAACTAATCTGGACCACTCATTTTTTTATTTAATCTTAAAAGATAATAAATAAATAAGAAAGGTATAATTGTAAACATTAAAATTTATCTCTCTAATTAATTAGTTTTAACTCATCTCTCCAATTAATTAGTTTATATATCCTTTTTCAAATTAATTAATTGAACAAACATTATTAATTTATTATACAAAATAATCATCTTTCTCTCATTTTTTTTCCAATTAGTTAGTTCAAATTAATCCTGCGCTACCGAAATTCATCCTACACATATCAAAATTAATCCTACACATACAAAATTTATCCTACAAATAATAAACATGTCAATGGCTTAGATGTATCATAAATCTAATTGAAGATGAACATGAAAAAAAATACATTTGAACTATCATTGTTCACCTACACATAGTTTGTGTTCCGAATATTTTCCTACACATAACATGAAAAAATTAATGTGTTATGAATGTTAAAGTAAACATGAAAAAAAAATACATTTGAACTATAAATAAATGTGTAGGTAATTTGTTGAACATAAGAAAAAAAAAATATTATGAATATTCATGAAAAAATATACATGAATGGGTACGTATCCTACACATAACAAAATGTGTGTAGGTTGAAACTCTTAAAAAGCAACTTTATGTGTAGATTAAAACTCCATATGTGTAAGTCGAAAATCAATACGTGCATGTTGAAACTCCTGTATGTAGATTGAAACTCCATACGTATAGGTTCAAGCTTCATATGTGTAGATTAAAACTTTCAAAAGATTACAAACTCCTCTAAAATTAAGAAATAGTATATGATAATTTCACAAAATTAAATAATATTAATTATATTAAATTAAAAAATTTCCCACAACGTACTCGCCTTGAAATATTTTTTTCAAAAATATGAATCACAAATGTATAAAAAAATAATAAAACACAATGTATGGTATAGAAATTTTCATATTAATAAAAGAGAAAAAAGCTAATTGAAGAAAATGAACTTATAGAAAATTATAGAAATGCCAGTCAACAGAAACGTTTGCTTCTCATTTGAACTACCAATTACAAAAAAAAAAATCAATATAATAACATGTTTATAAACCAGGAGCATATATTGACTCAATAATCTTTAAATATATGTTTTTGATTGTACACTCATGTGAGAATTGCTCCTCAATTCCTCCAACATGCTTTTTATCAATTACATGTAGTGAAGATGGCGCCATCACTGGAGGAAAGGAGAGGCTAGAGAAAACAAGTAATTGTTTGGAGAGATAATGAAAGTCAATTTCAATTAGAAGAGAAATTTAGGAGATAAATTAGGAAGTAATTTAATAGGGACATGTTAAATTCCTGTATTACCCTTATATTATTGTTTAATCTTCTTATCATTCTAACTAATTACTAAGATGCCATTGTTTATTTTAAGAAATGATCTAATGGCTAATATTACTTCTTTTTGTTCTTGCATTTTTTAATGTTCTGAAATGAACATTCCTCTTTACATGTATCATCTTTCTAAGTTCCTTTATTACATATTTACCCAACCATAAAATTTAATTACATATTTCTTCCTCCTAAAACTTATATATTACATATTTATCCAATTCATTTAAAATAACTTATTTTATTACCATTTTACCCTTAATAAACCAATTAAAGTATTATTTACATATATTCGTTTTCTAAATATTTGTGAGGGGCAATTGGGTAATTTTAAGTTAATTGAGGAAATATGTAATTAAAGTTAGGGGTTAAGAGTATATGTAATTTAGAAGTTTAATGGGAAGAAATAGGTAAAAAAAAACTTAATTATAAAAATGATTTATTTCTCTTTCATCTTTTTTCTTTCACATTATTCTTTTCTAAGTATTTTTTTTTAAGTATAACAATATGTTATATGTGCACGTGCACATATGTATTTAGACAAACATGTCATCAATATCATACTTTTTAAAAATAAATATACAAATATTGAAATCCACGTACATTGTAATCGAATTATATAATATCATACTTTTTAAAAATAAATATAAAAATATTGAAATCCACATACATTGTAATCGATTTATATAATAACGGTAAACGTTTTTTTATCATGTTATTGGTTCTGAAACGAATGCATGTATATATATCTATAATCTGTATAGACTATAGAGTAGGGTTCTTGAAAAAATCCATGTAGAATAAAATGTCAAATTGTCATATATATGAACAAATAAGAAAAACATGTGTATAAACGAACTAGGATAGCCATCTGTCATTGGTAGAGTTTTCGTATAACAACAACTATCACTCAATCATTGACATTCTGCCATTTGAGATGCTGTACGGAAAGAGATGTAGAACCCCGGTTTGTTGGGGAGAGATCGGATAGAAAGACTTTGCGAATCTCGAAGTGGTCAAAGCTACTTTCGAGAAATTTGAATAGATCAAAGCCCGCATGAAAGCCGCTAAAGACAAACATAAATCATACACGGATAAAAGACGATAGATTTAGAGTTTCAAGTGAGAGACATGGTTCTGTTAAAAGTGTCACCCTGGAAAGGGATCATTCGATTCAAGAAAAGAGGCAACCTGAGTCCAAGATTTGTTGGACCTTTCAAAATTCTAGCAAAAGTAGGTCAAGTAGCCTACCGACTAGACCTGCCCGATGAGCTTAGTGGAATCCACCCTACATGCCACGTGTCGCATTTACGCAAGTGCCTAGCTGACGACACGGCTTACATACCATATGACGAGATCGAAGTAGATAACAGTTTAAACTATGTAGAGGAACTAATAGCTATTCTTGACCGAGTTGAGAAACTGCTACGTAACAAATCTATTCCTTTAGTCAAAGTACAATGGAAACACAGAAAAATGTTAGAAGCTACTTAGGAGAAAGAGAACGAGATGAAAGAACTGTACCCGCAGTTGTTTAGCTTATAGCAAGTTTCGAGGAAGAAACCTTTATAAGGAGGGTAGACTTGTAACATCCCGGATTAATAAATCGAATAAACGGAATGAGGCCGAGAATTAAAATAGTGGGTTTGAAAGAAAAATAAAGGGACGGGCTTGGGCTTAACTCTCATGGGCCGCTGGAAGCCCGTGTATATAAGAAACACAACAGCTCCATCTCACCCATTCACCCTCATTTGCGCAAGAAAGCTAGAGAGAGAGAGTGATCGGGTTAGAGAGAGAACGCTCGGGAATCGGCTCAAAGGCTCGAGAACCGTCACTCATCACCTCAACAACATCTAGCAACAAGAAGGAAACGAATCTAGGTAACGATTTAGTCTAAATATGAGTTTTTGTTTCAAGTTTGGGTTCTCGGGTTTAACATAAAAAGAAGCTAAAAGATCACATTTTTTCGCATGAAATGATGTTATAAATATAGATCTAGCTTCATGATCGGTAAAGCAACAGTTTGAATGGAAACAGTTCAGGTCTTGAACGATCTGAAATCAACATGCAAATCTAGGGTTTTGATGGGGGAAGAAGGTCGCGCTATCGAACTTGTCATGATCGCCTGTAACCGCTTTTAAGCGAACTTATCCATGTTCGCTAGATATTGGCGAACTTACCATACACACGCCTAAATGTGAAGTAGCGAACTTATCACGTTCGCTTAAGCTCAAATATGGCGAACTTATTGCATCTTCGCTTAGAATTCACGTAGCAAACTTACCATGTTCACTTAAGCCAAATGAGGAAAACTTACTTAAGTTCGCCTAATCCAAAAATATAGAAATACCTAGTGTCGTTCAGGTTCATTATTTTATCTTGTATGACTTGATTATACAGATTGTGTGTGACCTTAATGACGCTCACTGACCTGTTAGTATACTTTAGGAACCCACTCATCAGATGAGTTGTATGTGCCCCTATGTGTTATGTGCAAACGTTTTCCAAATGTTTTGGGGCTGAAGTGTATAAATGTATGTGAATGAATGATATGAATGCTATATACGACCTTATGTGTTATGTGACAGTACCTTGTAAACAAAGAATGAAAAGTATGTTTATGAACAATGAAATAAAAGGATGACATAACGTGTATGGATGAAGTGTATAAATGTATGTGAATGAACAAAGAATGCTAAGTCAAAGTACAATGGAAACATAGAAAAATGTCAGAAGCTACTTGGGAGAAAGAGAACGAGATGAAAGAACTGTACCCGCAGTTGTTTAGCTTGTAACAGGTTTCGAGGAAGAAACCTCTATAAGGAAGGTAGACTTGTAACATCATGGATTAATAAATCGAATAAACGGAATGAGGTCGAGAATTAAAATATTGGGTTTGAAAGAAAAATAAAGGGGAATAGAATGGGCTTGGGCTTAACTCTCATGGGCCGTTGGAAGCCCGTGTATATAAGAAACACAACAGCTCCATCTCACCCATTCACCCTCATTTGCGCAAGAAAGCTAGAGAGAGAGTGATCGGGTTAGAGAGAGAACGCTCGGGAATCGGCTCAAAGGCTCGAGAACAGTCACTCATCACCACAACAGCATCTAGCAACAAGAAGGAAACGAATCTAGGTAACGATTTAGTCTAAATATGAGTTTTTGTTTCCGGATTGGGTTCTCGGGTTTAACATGAAAAAAAGCTAAAAGATCACATTTTTCCACATGAAATGATGTTATAAATATAGATCTAGCTTCATCATCGATAAAGCAACAGTTTGAACGTAAATAGTTCAAGTCTTGAACAATCCGAAATCAACATGCAGATCTAGGGTTTTGATGGGGGAAGAAGGTCGCGTAATCGAACTTGTCATGTTCGCCTGTAACCGCTTTTAAGCGAACTTATCCATGTTCGCTAGATATTGGCGAACTTACCGTACACACGCCTAAATGTGAAGTAGTGAACTTATCACGTTCGCTTAAGCTCAAATATGGCAAACTTATTGCATCTTCGCCTAGAATTCACGTAGCGAACTTACCATGTTCACTTAAGCCAAATGAGGAAAATTTACTTAAGTTCGCCTAATCCAAAAATATAGAAATACCTAGTGTCGTTCAGGTTCATTATTTTATCTTGTATGACTTGATTATACAGATTGTGTGTGACCTTAATGACGCTCACTGACCGGATAATATACTTTAGGAACCCGCTCATCAGATGAGTTCTATGTGCCCCTATGTGTTATGTGCAAACGTTTTCCAAATGTTTTGGAGCTGAAGTGTATAAATGTATGTGAATGAATGATATGAATGCTATATACGACCTTAGGTGTTATATGACAGTACTTTGTAAACAAAGAATGAAAAGTATGTTTATGAACAATGAAATAAAAGTATGACATAACATGTATGGATGAAATCTTGGTTTATATTTAAATATATATTGCATGCTATGTAAGAACAAAACATTATGGACAGTATGATGATAATGGCTACTTCGATAGACGGACGACTACGCGACTATTATGCAGTCAGAATTAAAAGTCTTGAAAGGTAGACTAAATACAGAGTACTACGGTAGACGGAGGCCCTGAATCAATCAACCTGTTTGGATGTGGGAATCGCAAAAAACACACATGTTAGAATCAGCCGACTTGGATCAGAAGGTCGTATCGCTGGAATCGGTAGTCTTGGAATCAGCCATGGTACTAGTATCGATGGAATCGAAATCATTGATCGTCGGTTAGGAAATAATCGTTGGTTGAATCGCCGGTTAAGTTTGAATCAGAAGGTCGTGTCGCTGGTTCAAGAATCAGAAGAGTCTTGTTTTTTCTTCTAAGCTTAAAATTTATTTTTGTCATAGTGTATAATTTTATAAAATTTATTTTTGTCATAGTCTTGTCTTTTTAGACACTTGATAGTTTTCGGACCATTCATAGAGTTTTCGGACGATTCAACTGTTCTTGGCTAGATTCTTTGTTTTTGATCCAAAATCCCAACTTTTTACGTTCAAAATGTTCTAATCTTAATCATGAAGCTAAACCTGTGGTTTTTAGACATAAACACACGTAAAAAACCGATCTTTTTGAAGAAAACTCATGCTAAACCTAAAAACCCATTTTCAATAAAAAGTCAGATCTGAATGCGAATTTGTAACTCTAATCGACTCATTTCTTCAGCTAAATTTCGTGTCAACACCGGAGAAAAAGGTTGGGATCGATCTTGAGACAAAAATCGACATTTTCTCTCTAGGTGCTTTCTCTTTCTAGAAAGTGGGGAAGATGAAGTGTGAAATGAGGTGGTTTGTATGAGGGTTAAGGTCTTAAGGCCCATCCTCACCCTCAGATAAGGCCACCTAGCGACCCAGCCGAAGGCCCAGTCCATCTCACTTCTTTTTCCTTAATTTCATGTAAATCCCGTGCTCGTTCTATAGCTTCGAAATACAGGATGTTACACTTATCATTTTTTACTTTCTTTTAAACAAAACCCCTTTTCAAACTTATTATCCTAGTCAGACAATAGCAAGGGTTGAGTATGGAATCCATGTCTATGGTTCGATACTTGGTTCTTACCCAGATTATATTACGCTGCGATAGATACACTTGCCTATTTGTGTGTGGGTTTTAAGTTGAAATAATTATCATTTTAATTTTACAAATTTAAAAACATGATTTTGTGTAACTCTAAACAGAATATATTTAACCACACGTAAAACATAACATCATTGGCGCACTTTGCACTTCGCACGCTCGCATCTTCGCTTGAGAGCCGCCTTAGTATTTTTGACCGGCTACGCTACGGGTGGTTCGGGTTTAGTACCCGGAAACATGCCGAGTGATGTGGCATGCCTTGCTAGCATCCGGGCACTGTTCGCGCGCTTGGGTGAAGCCGCTTCCGCAAACATTGTCGGGTGTCAGGATGGCATGCCTGGCCGTGTCCAGGTTGCTTGTTCGCTTCCGTATGACTTTCCGGTATCCGGTTTGCGTCTGTGTGCCCAGCCGGGCATCCGTGTGGCTAGTGGAAATCCGCGCAGCTACGCGGATCACCAAATATGCTGCAAACGAACAATCTCTCTGCTCATTTCCCATTGGTTTCGAGACTGTTCAAGTTCCATCATTAATACGAGTTAATTGTGTATTAACTCGGACCTTTAAAGTCACTATTTTCGTGTATAAATACAAGGCTAAAGTGTTGTATTCAGACACATGAAAATTAGATCTCACATGTTGTAGAAACAACACAGAGAATTTTCTTCAGTCTTAGACGTTATCACTCTTCTTTCAAGTATTGTTTCAGGTCCTTGGTAACTCCCGCAGTGCTACTACTCCGGCTGTTTTACCCTGCGAGACAGACGGGATCACCTGGGTGACCCGAAATCTGTTTTAAGGGACCTCTGTATAACGGAAATTCTCAGCCACCACACCTTTTCTTTCTAACTGTGTATTTCTTTTTTGTAATTTATTTTTCTGTTATTTTCGTTTCTGTATTGTAATTCGAATATTGAGAAATAAAAGTCTTTTATTTATTTTTATTGAACATTGTTCCTACACAAAAGTTTTTCTAGCTAACCGTACGTAGTAGGCTTGTAAATGAACCTAAAGAACACGGACGGGGCTTGTTCGTGTTCGTCCGTTTAACTTTAACCGAACAAATTAATGAACACGAACACTTAAACAAATGAATTTTCTTATTTATGTTCGTTCATCAAGAAAATGAACGTGTTTGTATTCGTGTATATTCGTTCATTAACATTCTAAGAAAATGAATGTGTTTGTGTTTGTTTATGTATTCATTTTCGTTCGTTTGATTAAATGAACAAAAAATTGTGTTCATGTTTGTTTCTTTATTAAATAAACGAACATAAACAAACTTCCTGTTGAATGGTTCACTGAATGTTTGGTTAATT
Source organism: Smallanthus sonchifolius (assembly GCA_023525975.1). Lineage (NCBI taxonomy): Eukaryota > Viridiplantae > Streptophyta > Magnoliopsida > Asterales > Asteraceae > Smallanthus > Smallanthus sonchifolius. The sequence goes on from CM042022.1 coordinate 3,401,823, forward strand.
TACAAATCTAAACCGTAAAGATATACCAGAACATGGGTCTATAAACCAAAGAGCATGTATCAATATATTGTACAACTCATATTTAATATTGAGCTGACACTAAAGATTTCAATAGTGGCTAAGAAAAAACCCTAATCAGTTGATATTTCCATACATGTCCCCTCATAAAGAAAGCCATCTATCTTATTCAATTTGCCTTATACATGACAGAACATGTCGATCAGTCAATAACAAAATCTATCCATTCGATCTAATCTGGAGGGGTCATACGACCAACCCACGAGTCCCCATGGTCTCTTGACACAAGACCAGAGTTTCACCTTTACAATATCACAATCGAGATCATGCATGCTAATAAATATGGTAACAGCCCATGTGAATAACAAATCAATAATGTGACGGGTTCGACAAGTGAACCTATCAAGTTTACAGAAGCTTGCAGTGGCGGATCCATGAATTTTTTTCAGCGAGTTCACTTTTTTAGATGCTCCAATTTCATAGGGCCGAACATAAAAATTTTTGGTTCAGTTCGGTTCGATTGTTCGGGTCGGGTAAGGTTCATCACACACACGTATCATTCTACCTTCATCCCTACCCAAAATAACAACAAATTTTCAATCTTTTCACGATTCTAATTTCTGGGACTTCATCAACACATCATTAATCCACTCCAAATTCACATCTCAAAATCTGATCTTGATCAGCTTTCAACTTTTTTAAGCGGTTCATCCTATATTTTTTTAAGGGTTTCAACCCAGTTTTTCTATATAGTTTTTATTAGACTAAGCCTATTAAGCTATTAATGTATAGTACAAGGTAGTAAAGTGTTATTATTGTAACTATAAATACATACATGAATGTAAAGGAAGACAGATGAGTTTTGAACCCTTTCATGGTATTAGAGCGGATTTTGAGATACATTAAAGGGACTATTCGAATGGGGCTACACATGGGTCCTACCTCGCCGTCTATCTTGACCTCTTACACTGATGCAGAATGGGCCGGCTGCCCTGATACCCGACGGTCAACTTCAGGGTATTGTGTTTACCTAGGCGACAATCTGATTTCTTGGTCATCGAAACGACAAACCACCATCTCCCGCTCTAGTGCTGAAGCTGAATACAGGGGGGTGGACAATGTGGTTGCCGAGATTTGTTGGATACGCAACCTCCTTCTTGAGTTGGGTTGTCCTCCTCGTCGCACATCCTTGGTCTACTGTGATAATATTAGTGCCATATACATGGCTGGTAATCCTATTCAGCATCAACGCACCAAGCACATAGAGATCGACATTCACTTTGTTAGAGAGCAGGTTCATCGAGGCCAAATTCGGGTTCTTCACGTTCCATCACGCTACCAGCTGGCTGACATCTTTACGAAAGGCCTACCCAGACTCTTATTTAATGATTTTCGTTCCAGTCTACGTATTCGTCAACCTCCTCCTTAAACTGATGGGGTATATTAGACTAAGCCTATTAAGCTATTAATGTATAGTACAAGGTAGTAAAGTGTTATTATTGTAATTATAAATACATACATGAATGTAAAGGAAGACAGATGAGTTTTGAACCCTTTCAGTTTTCTACTACAATTTCGAAACTCGGAGGTTATTATAAAGTTTAACATTTTGACTAGGTTAGAAGTTTATGGAGTTTGTTTAAAAATATGGTAAAGATTATAAAAAAATTATTCCGTATTAGAAACCTGGTTAAGTGCCCGTTGCATCAAAGACTGTTGATGAGTCTTCTAAAGCTTTCAAAGTGAATGGTTTAATTTCTTTTTGTTCATTAAGAAAGAAGATGGTTGATTACGGGTTCTTTATTTATCGTTATACTAAGCGTGAAACCCGTCTATTACACATGGTGAATAATGAAAATATTAAATAGTTAGTAAAAATAATTTAAAAATTAAGAAAAAGAAGCGTGAAACAAACTTATTTATCAGGTAAAGAAAGAGAAGTAAGAAAAGTAATAAAGATATAGAAAATTAAGAAAAAGAAACTGAAAAAAAAACTTATTTATTAAGTGAATAAAAATTAGAAAGCAGGACAAATAAATTAGGGCTTATAAAATTGTGACAAGTACACCCACGTGACTTGCAAATAATGTGGCAAGTAGTTATTTATATGGTAAATAATTATAAGAATTAAATACGGTTTTAGTCTCTTTTGTTTCACACACAGATAACCGTTTTAGTTAAAAATTTAAATTTGACTTATTTAGTCTAATAGTTTCATTTTTAAATCAATTAAAATCCAATAACAACACTATCCAAATTTTCTATTAAATATTTAATAAAAGACCAAAATACCCCAACTATAAAAAAAACAAAAATAAAACAAAAAGGCGAAGTTCATCAAAGTACGATTAGAAGCCCTAGATCGGTCCAACACCGCGAATCGTAGTCTTCCTGGATGCGGACCTGGCAATTCCTCAGATAGTACTCGGACTTCTGTAGTCAACAGCCTCCGTAAAAAACTCTCCGATTCGATGAACTCGTTCAACGATCTACGCAACAAAATGTCGTCGGAATACCGTGAAACCGTCCGGCGACGGTACTTCACTTATCTCCACCGGTCAAAGCGAGACTTTCCCCAAGAAGGCGGTTCAGGCGCAAGGAAGAGGTCAAGTGATAGACACGATTCTCGAGATCCAGGAACGAAACGACGCCGTTAAGGAGATCGAGAGGAATCTAAAGGAACTGCATCAGGTATAATCTTAGTGCTGATTGTTATTCTTATCACCATACTCTCCATCAGGCCACGGGAGAGCAACGGTGGTGGTGGTGGTGGCGGCGGCGGCGGCAACAATAACAATCCCACACCATTGCCACCATCGCCGCCTACAGCATAATCTCCTCGATCGCATTGGTTCATCGGTATAAGTGACAAATTAGCATGAATTAGTTTCTTGATTAGTGTATTTATTGATGGTTACTTGTGTTTATATGTTTTGATATTGTTTCTCAATATTTATTTTAATTTTAGTTTGTTTTAATAGCGGTGTATTTTGGTCTTTTAATAAATATTTATCAGAATATTTGGACGGTGTTAGTGGGTTATACTTTAATTGATATGAAAATAAAACTATTGGACTAAAATAAAACTATTTGGATGGTGTTAGTGGGCTACACTTTAATTGATATGAAAATAAAACTATTGGACTAAAAAAGTCAAATTTAAACTTTTAGACTATAATGATTATTTGTGTCAAACTATGGAGATTAAAACCGTATTTAACTCTAATTATTATTTGGAATTAGGAAACCACATAATTGTAGAAATTAAAATTACTTCTGTTTTTAGTTATTATCATTTTACAGTTTCGAAAAAACATATTTTAATCTACATCTATATCTATACTATATAATAAATAAAGGTTTTGTTGTGACACTTATACTATCATGTTCATCTTCAACATTTTTTTTTCGCATCTCTTTCATATTAATTATACAAATTTATTTAACATTTTTTAATTTTTTTTGTTTCCCGCCTCTCTCTGCTATTAAATAATAATGATTTGTATAATTATTTTTATAAAACGTTTTTTATTTAAAATAATATGTTTGTTTATAAAATATTTTTATAAATTGAACATTTCTTTCATTCTTTTTAAAAAATATTTTTTTAAAACTAACTATTTCACCAATAACATCCAACATACAAATATTCGTAGAAACTGCCGGTTTACAACAAATTGTCTTTATTCAACTCATGTATTACATGGGTTTTCACCTAGTTAGTAATATATAAAACACTTTTGTGAGGTGTGTAATATTTAGGGTAGGGTGTTCTTCGAGTTTTTTAATTGGGTTTCGGGTTATTCGGGTTTTTTGTTATAAGAATCCTACTTGTTTACCGACCTAAATAAGATTCGGGTTTCTATTTTTTGTTATTATCATTTTACAGTTTCGAAAAACACATTTTAATTTAATTAATAATATATAAAACACTTTTGTGAGGTGTGTAATATTTTTAGGGATAGAAATATGTGAAAACTTTATATATTATCTTAAATTTAATAATTATTTTGAGACGACGATATTAGAAAGATGCATGCTTTTGAAATGAATGGAGTGAAAAGAACATATATACCCATGTCGACAATGATGTGGACAATTATTTAGTTTAGTGAACTATGATAGAAATATGTTCAACCAAAAGAGCTTATTTATTAATACGAGTTATATATGATATATTCTATAATTTTTAATCTTACACTACTAAAAACTATAATTTTTAATCTTACACTGCTAAAAACTGTTGGCTATTTTAGTGTAATTGGATTGATTTATTGACCAATTGAATCATAATATGCATCAAACAAGTCATGAGGTGTGGAGTGCATACTTGTTTGAGTTTATTATGATTTTAGGAACCTAATTGGCACTTAAGGACGAAGCCCCTAAGCAATGAGGTTCCAAGGGGGTGTTGGCGGTGTTCCGAGGGCAACGCCCTGGAAGCGGGGTCCAAAGGGCAACAACCTCTGGCGCGGTCCAAGGGGCGGCACCCCTGGCTAGGGTCGAATGGATGTGAAAACTGCTTTCTTGAATTGTGACTTGAATGAGGAGATTTATATGAAACAACTTACAGGTTTTGTCCTGTCCGGTATTAAAAACATGGTTTGTAAATTGATTAAATCTTTGTATGGTCTGAAGGAAGCACCAAAATAATGGCATAAAAATTTTGATGATGTTGTGTTGTCTAATGGTTTTGTATTGAACCAAGAAGACAAGTGTGTATACAACAAATTTGATGCTTCTAGTAAAGGAGTTATAATTTGCTTATATGTAGATGACATGTTGATCTTTGGTACTAACCAAGATCAAGTTGATAAGTTGATAAAACTAAGAAATTCTTGGCGTCTTGCTTCGATATGAAAGACATGGGGTGGCTGAAGTGATCCGTGGTATAAGGATTAAGCATGAGAACAATGGTATTTCAATTTCTCAATCTTAATATATTGAGAAGATTTTGAAGAAATTTAAGTTTCAAGATTATTCTCCTGTTAGTATTCCTATAGATCCTACTCTTAAGCTCTTACCTAATAAATGTGATGTAGTATGTCAACTTGAATACAAGAGCTATTGGATGTCTCATGTATGCTATGATAAATACTAGACCTTATATAGCGTATGTTGTTGGAAAGTTTAGTAGGTACACTAGTAATCCTAGTTCAAATCATTGGCAAGCTATAAACCGAGTATTTAAGTACTTGAAAGGAACCATGACTTACGGTTTGACTTATACTGGATTTTCTTTCTATTTTAGAACGTTATTCATATGCAAGTTGGATTACCAATATGAAAGATCATTCTACCACAAGTGGATGGACATTCCTACTTGGAGGATGTGCTATATCTTGGGCATCCAAGAAACATACTAACATTACTAGTTTAACAATGGAATATGAGTTTATAGCATTATCAGCAGTTGGTTAAGAAGTCGGATGGCTAAGTAACTTGATTTATGAACTTCTATTGTGACCTAAACCGATATCACATATATCTATCAGGTGTGATAGTGCTGCTACCTTAGCTAAAGTGTATAGTCAAGTGTATAATGGGAAGTCTAGACAATTAGGTGTTAGATATAGCATGATTCATGAACTCATCATGCATAGCGTGATATTAGTGGAGTTTGTGAGAACTCAGCATAATTTAGCCAATCATCTAACTAAAGGGTTAAGTAAAGATCTTGTGCACAAGATGACCGTCGGGATGGGATTGAAGTCCACCTAAAATTTCTCATGTTAAGATACTCAACTCCCATCTAAAATAATTTTAGGTGCTGAATTCAATGGGGAAAGCTTAACATCCAGAAGTTGGAACACATTAGTAACATTATCCCAAGGTATGTGTTCAGACCTGCAAGTTGAGGAGGCTGAAGTTTTACTTCTTAATAGTTCTTTTGAAATATTGTGTATGCAAGAGTAGAAGAGCTACCTATATGAGCATCAAGTTTAGCCGCTTCAAGAAGCTAAGACTTGGCTTTGATATGTTTATTGAAGGATAGGACACATGCAAGTAAAAATATTGTCAAGTAAGAACATATGAGTATGTAAGCTTTTGTGTATATTATCTTCATTTATTCAATCAATACGATATTTCATTTATGCATAAGTTTGTTATTTGTTTGTCAATTTGATTTAAGTTAATCAAAGATTACAATAAAATAGGGGAGGATTGTTGCCTATTTTAGTGTAATTGGATTGACTTGTTGACCAAGTGAATCATAATATGCATCAAACAAGTCAGAAGGTGCAAAGTGCACACTTGTTTGAGTTTATTATGATTTTAAGAACCTAATTGGCACTTAGGGTGAAGCCCCTAAGCAATGGGGGTTCTAAGGTGGCAACACCCCCTTGGCGGGGGTCCGGGGGCAGCACCCCTAGAAGCGGGATCCAAGGGGCGGCAGTCTCTGGTGGGGTCTAAGGGGCAGAGCCCTGTTTAACATCCCGAAAATAACGACGAAATGATAAACGAGTCTCAAAGGAAATAAATAAATAAAAAGGGGGTGGGCTCATTGGGCCGAGAGAGGGCCGAAAATAATGAGGAGGGGATGGGCTTAAATCCCTGGCCTTCCCTTCATTCCCCTCCGTCTTGCATTCAAACCAAACACTCCAAATTCTAGAGAGACCATAAAGATAGAAAGTCACGGTTTGAGCCAGAGATCGATCCCCTATCCTTCTCCACTGCTCGGGTGAAAGCTTGCTGAAAAAAAAGAGTCAATTTGAGGTAAGAAACTCTTCCTTTCCAGAGTTTTTCTTCAAAATGGGTTTTAAGGGTTTTTAAACATAAAGGTCGGGTTTTTATGGGTTAAACGAGAAAAGGATCATAGATCCGAGATCACGAGAGAAAACCCCACGTTTTAAACGTAAAAATGTAGAAACTTGAAAGTAGAAAGTTGAGCTGCCATCTCCATGCAGAAACCCTAGGTTTGTGCTGGAGAAGACAATCAGGCGAAACTAATCAGGTAAGCGAAGCTACCTGTGAGCGAAACTACCTAGTTTCGCGTGGATCAAAAGAAGAGAAATTAATCTAGTTTCACCTATTCAAAGGGAGCGAAACTGCCTAGTTTCGCTTAGAACTCAATAAGCGAAGGTGACCTAGTTTCTCTTGATAAACTAGAAAGTATAGAATTGATGTGTTATTCATTAATTCAGATTGAAGGTGACGCTTTCAGACCAAGTGGTAAGACGAATTGGATAGCATAACAGGTGAGTCAAGAATCTTTATTTACTTGTTTCTAGGGTGATATGTATACTCATGAAATGTTTATGAAATAATTGCTAAATGAAATGTTTATGAAATAGATATTTTACTAAAGGAACGATGTTGAAACAAGAAACGTTGTGAAATGAAAGGAATGTTTATGAAACGGAATGTGATTTTAGGTTCGGGTTAGGTTTCCTCAAATATGGTTCAGTTCGGATTGTGATTTCAACCAAAAAAAATACCAACCCGAATAACCCAAACCGAAAAACCCACAACCCGACCCACTTAACACCCCTACACCGACATATAAAAATGAAAGATATCACATACTCCTGACGATAGTATTGTTGTATTTTTGTCTTTTCACTCTCTTTTATTTTAGATTTAATTCACGAATGGTCGTATGATTTGCGGATATTACAAGTTTGATCCCTAAGTTTCAGAAATTACTAGTATTGTTCACAAGTTTGTCAAATCGTAAAGTGGGTGGTCCCTGGCTAGGATGGTCATTAAGTTTTTCTATTAAATAGATATAAAAAGACTAAAATACCCATTTATTTAAAAATAAAAAATACAAAATCTAAATAGTGGGCCCACTTTAAAGACCAATCACAAATCAACCCCACCCCAACCCTCCCCCATCAGAATTTTTTGTTGAAATGGGCTATGGTAGAAAGTGTAATCACTTTTAGGCTTTTCTCTCTTGGTTGATGCAAATGGGGTCCGAATGGAGACATATTCATACACACTCATCCCAATCATTGGGTTTTGCCGGACATGTCAGTTAACCAAAAATTGTCGCCCTTTGGAAGGGCGACAGCCTCCAGTCACACCTCCACCTCAGTCACTACCAGATCCTAGTCACTATCCGATCCTTGTCAAAGCTATCTCCATTTCGATAGGCGATAATTTTTTTTAGAATAGTAAAACCTGTCGCTATTAGGAAGGGCAGTAGCTTTTAGTGAGAAGTAGAGTGCATGCCTGACACAATACAAGCTGAACGGGAAGGGCGATAGCTTTGTACAAGCTGCATGCAATTGTACAACACTCAATAGTTTTGACTGACACTTGCTCACATTGAAACAATACTCAAAAGCTTTCGCCATTGGAAAAGGCGATAGCTTTTATCACTCAACCACCCCTCGTGCCACGTAGCTGAATACTGCCATTGTACAATCTGTCGCCAATTGGAATGGCGAGAGGTTAAGGTAGGGCTTTGCATGCTTGACATGAGTTTCAATTACACTTTTCAATTACACGTACAACTATTAGGTGGAAAAGCTTTCAATTACACGTACAAGTCTTAGGTGGAAATGGTTTGAATGAGCTTTGACAAGGATTGTAGAGATTGTTTTTAAATACCATCTTATATATTTCTTTCACCCATACTTTCGTGAAGTAATAAACCAAACCAAACCATACACTTCATCTTTGCATTGTAAAATCTATTATAGTAAAAAATAAGGCTGCTGGTATTACATCATATCCATTGATCGTTGACCTATTGTTTTTAAGTGGTGATCATAGGGCAGATCACTATTTTCAAGATACAACGAACGAGAACACCGTTTTAAGAATTAGACGCGGTGACGAGAAGTTCTGGAAACATATCCAATATAATCTCATTCCCGAGAATGTGATGAATTACATAAACGAGGCAGGTTTTGCGGGTGTAATACTTTGTGGTAGTCACCGACTTGACCGTCATCTGATTTCCTCACTTGTTGAAAGGTGGCGTCTTGAAACACACACTTTTCATTTCCCAATTGGAGAAGTCACGGTTACTCTACAAGACGTACAAGTTTTGTGGGGTTTACCAATTAATGATAATGTTGTTAGTGATGTAGATAAAAGTACACCACATGCAGAGGTCATAATAAAAATTCAGGATTTGATGGGTTTTACACCTAGAGATAGTTTTTTCGGATACCAAAAAATTAGTTTGCTGTGTCTTCTTCAGCAAATCAAAATTGACCTACCTTTCAACGCAACTGTTCTACAATGTCTGCAACGAGCAAGACTAATAATTTATTACTTGATCGGTGCAACGTTATTTCCTGATTCCGCTAGCAACTGGGTTAATATTTCTTATTTAAAGCACGTCAAAGACCTGACTGAATATGCCGGTTTTAGTTGGGGAAGTGTTGCATTGGCCTGTTTATATCGGCATTTATGGAGAGCCATCGACATTAATATTCAAGAGTTCACTGGTCCTTTATTTTTGTTGCAGTTATGGTGTTGGGAGAGACTGTCAGGATTCGCTCCACAAATTTACCATGATATTGATTATACCAAACCATATGGAGCTAGGTATGTGAAAAATGCTAGTTGAGGTTTTTTTAAATATAATTACTTTTTCATAAATTAGGTGTGTTGAACTGATTGAGTTATTTTTTTAAAGATGACGTCTGCCTTTAGATTTTAAAGACAATTCCAGCCATTATTTGGCCGCATATCGATCTATTTTACATTCTGTAACTGAGGACCAGGTAATTGAAATTATAAAAAGTACCTTTAACTAAATTACTTGCTTTAAGTAAATTAATTTTTTTAACTAAAATACCTTTTTTATTAGTTTATTTGGACGTCGTACGATTCCGTTCTTCATTTACTACCCCAAATGTGTAAAGACGGTGAAGACATTTGGAGGAGCGAGACATATCTCATATTTTGGGAAATTGTCGAACCCCGTTTACCAAGCAGGGTTAAGAGACAGTTAAGCATGTTTCAACCAATTCCCACAAATACACTTTTCTCTGTAGATGAGCACAAACACATCCATGAAACAAATCGTGGTAGTGGTCGCCGCGTAAACTGGGTAACCGAGCATCAAAAATACGTTAATTCATGGATGAATCGTCACGGCCTAATTGTGTTTGGAAATGTGTCTAGTTCATATATTGCATGTGAAGAGTACATGGCATGGTTTAGGTCTCGTACCCTTCTATACACAAATAATCCGACTCATCAGCAAGTGAACCAACATGGATTTCCAAATGATGGTGGGAGATTGCAAATGATGGTATTATTCCTTTGTTTTTTAATATCATATTTTGTTTCTGTTAAAAAAAATAAAATCCAACATACTATTACATATGTAGTATGACGGAATGAGCCAAATTATGCAGCAATCTGGTGAAGCTCAAATAAGGGGTATGGCTGACCAATTCATGAATTTTGCAAATGCACGACATCATATGAACTATCAGCCGACCTATGTGACACAGGGTGGTAACCCTACCAGGGGGACTTATCAAGTTCCTCGGACTTGTGAAGACAAAATAGAAGACAACGGTGACATGGTGGCAACACCAACATGGAGCATACTTCACCGGTGCAAAAAGAGCATTTTACACCAAATGCGTTTTCATAACAGTCGCCCAACCCAAGTTACCACCCTACCCAAAATTTGGTTGATGATATGTATTCCCCACATATCACTGAACCACCTTTTAGCCAAAATTATGAGCATGGCGGCGATTCATCATCATTTGGTCTATTTAATCAGGCACCCTACATTCCAAGTTATGCTGAGGAGTGTTCGTCTAATTATTACGAACAAAATGAAAATAATTTGGTGACTCCATAGTATCAGCTACCTGCTCTCGGTCAACATGACAATACCTCCCCGGTACTTGGTTTCGCTGTGTTTGCAAGTCCGAGAGCAATTAATTCACAACCGTTTACAGGGCTGGTTTCACCTGTTGACATAAACGTCCGACTAAACGAGGCGGGCGAGGCTGACGAGACGGACGAGGTACAATCCGACGGTGAAATGCATGAATACAATATCGCCACTGGAAGACCAAGACGTGAAAATATTCTCCCACCATTATGTGGTACAGGCGGAAGACACGGACCAAACGAAAGACATGGTGTAGGACGAGGCCGTCGACGACGAAATTGTTAATTTATGGCTACTTTAATATGTTTGGTTTTTTTTAATGTAATGTTTAATTTTAAAAACTGACATTTTATTGTTACGTTTGTTTGTTTTCTTTAATGTGTTATTTATCTTATTTGAAAAAGTGATTATTTCCTAATTTTGATGGCGATTAATATTATCAGATCACGTTTATGATAACTGTTTGTTTCTGATTTCGTGATCACTTACATGAGGGCTACGCAACGAAACAGACCGTGCCCGAAACAAAGGTCATACGAGAGAGAGATATAACTGTTGTAAGTCGGGGATTTGGACTTTTTTCCTGTGATAGAAAAAAAAGGCACAAAAGTGATTATTTCCTAATTTTGACGACGATTAATATTATCATATCACGTTTATGATAACTGTTTGTTTCTGATTTCGTGATCTCTTACATGAGGGCTACGCAACGAAACAAACCGTGTCAGAAAAAAAGGTCATACAAGAGAGATATAACTTTTGCTGTAAGTCGGGGATTTGGACTTTTTTAACCTGTGAAATAGAAAAAGACACAAAAGTGATTATTTCCTAATTTTGACGACGATTAATATTATCAAATTACGTTTCTGATTTCTTGATCTCTTAAAGTAATTGTAGTTTTATAAATATATAATTATCTTTTTTTAATATATGTTGTTTTAATTGGTTCATAATATTGCTTTATAAAAAAAATGACATCAATAGTAAAAAAAAGATGTATACCATGTAGATCAATAGTAAAAAAAGATGGCATCAATAGTAAAAAAAGATGTATACCCTTTAGATCAATAGTAAAAAAAGATGGCATCATGCAGCTTTATTATTTCTTTCATCATTCGTAACCCAAATATTTAATCAAAATATTTGATGAATATTATAACCAAAATATTTAATCAAAATATAATTAATATTATTAATATAAGCAAATCAAAATCTCTATAAATACCAAATCACTTCTACTCATATCCACACACTCATTTCTGTAGTTGAGGCACATACTAACTTCATGGCAAGCAGACCCGAAAACAACTTTTCAATTCCAACGTCTCCGCTTGTTGAAGCGGAAAATCCCACCCTGGTTGTCCAACCAGAAAACCCGATGACGGTCGTCCAACATGAAACCCCTCGGTTCTCCAACCTGAAAACCCACCCTGGGTTGTCAAACAGGAAATTCCTATTCATGTCCATTCAGAAAATGAAGATGATGATTCTGATCTCGAATGGTATTACAATAGAAGTTACAAGTATCCGCACCAAGAAAGCGAGTACGATTCAGAAGACTCGTTCTATTAGGTTTACCTACTAGTTGTCGTTTGAATTTATGTTTATCTTTCTATGTTTAAAAAATAAGCAGGTAATTTATGTTTATCTTTCTATGTTAATTTATGTTTACTTTATTTTTTGTTTATGTAAAACTTTTGTATTAAATTGTTCGGTAAGTTTGGATTGTTTCAGTATAAAATTATGTAACTATTTTATTATACCTTTAGGAGAATTAATTAAAGAAATAAGTTAACTAATTAAGGAATTAAAATACAACCAAAATAAAACAACAAAACACAAATTCTTGAAACAACAAAGAACGTTAGAACATCAACTAAACAAACAACAAAAGACGCTAATCTATATACTAATAAATAAAGGTTTAAGTTGGACACTTGTCACTTTCTCATGCCTTCTCACATTGGTTTTCCCGCCTCTCTCTCCTAATAAATGCACATGTATCTTATTAAATAATAATAATGATATTATAAATATATTATTAAAAAAATACTAATTATATTAAATAAGAATATATATATATATATATATATAACTAGGTTAGAAACCCGGTGTATTACACGGGTTAAATAAATGCAACGTTATATATATACTTAATAATAAAGATTTACATATTACATAGTTTTTTAATACAAATTCTATAAATGTTATATAGTTATTTTTTGAAAATGTTTTATAAAAAGAATGAAAGAAATGTCTAATTTATAAAATGTTTTATGAACAAACCTATTTTTTTAAATAAAAATGTTTTATAAAAAGAATTATATAAATCATTATTATTTAATAGGAGAGAGAGGTGGGAAACAAAAAATTATAAAAAAACAATTAAAGAAAATTCGTATAATTAATTGGAGAGAGGCGGGAAAAAAACGATGAGGATGCATAGGAGAGTGACAAATGTCCCAAAATATTATTGAGTATAGATATGAAATCAAAATATAACTAATTAAAGAAAAAAAATACTAATTTGTTATATACACACATTTCCACTTGATATATCTCGAGACGATCATAATAGTATGACAAGTTAGACGATCATAATAGTCTGACAAGTTATGACGTATTTACAAATTTATAAGTTATATCGTTTTCAATATACAACCCGTGTAATGCACGGGATTCTAACCTAGTAATATAACAGAACAAGCTAGTAATCAATCTTCGTACAATTATTCCTTCTATGACCTGATTGTTTACATATTCCACATCTACTTATACGAGGTTGGTCGGGATGATGAACATTCATCTCGTTGTATATTCTTCTGGCATGCCTTCTACCCCTTGAGGTGGTATTTTTTGGCGAATCTGTTTCAATCTTCCAACCCGGGTCCGTCCAATAGTTAATGTGAGATAGCGGGAAAAATTCACCATCGTATTGCGCTTTATACGCAGCTACTGTGCGTAATTTATTGATAATGTTGTTAGTTGAATCACCTCTTTGATGACAAACTGCAATAGCATGTGAGCAAGGAAATCTATCAATTTGCCACTTCCCGCAGGTGCATGTTCCTTTTAGGTACTCGACGGTATACTTGTTTCCACCGGTTTTGTTTGTTTGTAGTTTCGTCCGTACCCTGTACCTCCCACTTATATAACCGAACTCAGTTATGTCGTGTTCTTGTGAGCGGTTTTCATGGCTAAGAAGCCGTCGCCACATGCGAGGGGGCAATCGTGTATTGCAACCCCGTAAAATCTCATTATTTTTCCTAAAGTGCTCCACTGCTTTATTGAATGTACAATCAATAATGGCCTTAATAGGCATAAGCCTGATTCTCCGCAACGCATTGTTAAAACCCTCCAAGATATTTGTCGTTAGGTTTCCCCAACGACGATTGTTTTTATCATGGAGAAGAGTCCACTTACTCTCTTTTATTCCTTGCAAATATTCCCATGCCTTTGCATCAATGTTTGTTATTAAAATAACAGAGTGATCATACTTCCTTTGTTGTGTTGTGGAACCTGTAGCCCAACACGATTGCTTCAATCTAGATACCTTAAATTTCTGCATTAAGTTGCTTCTGACGTGTCTTAGACAAAATCGATGAAAACCATTAGCTTTCCATTCTGGAAGATTTTTCATCACATTAATAATCCCTTTGAGTCTATCGGAGATAACACACAACTTTTGACCCCGGTGCATGGCGATGTGGAACCAGAATTGTTGCAAAAACCAAGACCAGTTGTCCACCATCTCCTCATCCATGATCGCGTAAGATACCGGAAATTCGTAGTTGTTTGCATTTTTGGTAACTGCAACTAATAATTTCCCGCAATAGTATCCCCTCAAGTGGGTACCGTCAACATATATTACAAGCTGACAAAACTGAAATGCCTTTATTGCCGGACCAAATGCCCAAAACACATACTTAAAGGTATGACATTGGGAAGAATCGAAGGACTGTGTAACCATTCGACAACAGTAGTAGGGTTCTAGGCTTGTAATGCTGAAATGTAGTAACTCTTGAAAGTTACTCACCCAACTACCATAAATCCTCTCTATAGTAGCCGTAGCCGTTGTGCCTATCCACCCATTTAACAATTCTAAACATGTGGTCGTTGCTCTTTATGGACGCGTAGACAAACCATTTACATGGGGGGCCGTCTAGATGATTAGTTTTGCACTTAGGGCTTCTTGTGTAGCATTGTGCCCTCCATTTATTATCTTTGGATTCAGCAACATATAATTCACGATTACAATCTATATTCCACCACCTAACTACACCCATCAACTCATCTTTATCTCTGAAGTACATACCAAGACGAATTTGTCTAGACTGATCATTCCATATATCCATGTCGTCCTCGTCATCAAAATCCGCAGCTTCATACTCTCTTAATTCTTCAGGATCTTCAGAATAGTTGGCCACTGCATGTGAGGATTCATGGTTAGCAGTATAATTATACTGTTCAGGGATTTCAACTTGGACTGCATCATCATCAGAGGATTCTTCATTTGATGGAAGGCCCTCAGATTCTTCACTACTTGGTGGAAGGGTATCTGGCTTGGAGTCGTCATCAATATTGGTATTAGTAGATGGACCGGATTCAAATTGAAGTGAATTAAAATTCCTTGATTGAAATAATTTGTTTGTTGAGGAGCCTCATATACAGAAAAATCACGTAGAAGATCCATACAACTTGAATTTTTTATTGACGCTATTTGTTCAATACCAACATATACGTTAGGACGAAAACTTGGATCTGTTGTGGCTAAATAATACAACACGTCAAGGCTAGGATCATTGAAAATATCAGATGATTGGGAAACCCTTGAAAAGTATAATATAGTTTCATACTCAACGTATAAAACTCCTTTTCAATTTGAAGATGAAGATAAAGCATATCAACAAATTCTTGGTACGATATTTTCTGTTGAACAATAATCGTACAACTTTTAGTTGAACTATCACACGAAATAATCTCATTTTCATAAAAAACACTACCACCCCAATACAATTGAACGAAAATTGTAGCAAACATATTTGATCCAAATGAAATTATGTGCTACAATTATCTTGTTACAAGGTATATATATTGAACATTTATAAAGAATTTTAATAGCTATACCTATTGAATATTTTTATTTTATCTAGATGGCTAGATGGTACTCTTTGCACGAAAAAGAATGGTTTTACAAAACTAAAAAAAAGAAAATTTAAAAAAATATTTTTGACCTATAAATACTATACTTTACAGTCTTATTTTTACACAAAAATACAAACATATCTCCACAATCTTTCTTCTTCTCTCCAATCTAATTCGGATAAACGTAGCATTAACCTCAACGAGTCGGCGATGAGTTTTTTTTAAATATTTTTATGTTTTTATGGTGTTTTTTTTAATATTATGTTGTTTTTTTATAATTAAATGTTTTTAGTATTAATAAATTAAATTAATTAAATAAAAAATTATGTAATTATTATAAAACGGACCACTCTCTCCCCACCATTACGCACCTGGGTGTGGGTGTGGGTGAGGGTGAGGGTGAGGGTGAGGGAAGCCAGTGTCTACGTGTCACAGAAAATCTATCACTCTCACCCGGGTATTACGGATAGTCTAATGATATGTATATGTTCTAGACAAGAAACATTTATAGTAGTATTTCTGACCTTAAACTTTCATTTTAACGTGTATAATTAGATCATAACATATATCTATTACATTGAGAAAAAGAGAATTTAATTAAATTACCGCGAAGAGATCCGTGCCCTCCCCATACCCTGTGTAAATACGGAAGCTGAACGTTATTATCGTCAAGCACTGCGTACGTCCTTTTTTTTTCTCACATCTGACGATTAAATGAATTCTCCACTAACCCAATCGTACAGTGAGGCCCCTTAACTAATATAAGTCGGTTATTAGGACGGAACAGAACGTTATTACTCTTGATATAACTAAGTTTTTAAGGAGGAATTAGACACTGTTACTCTTTCTGCAACCTAGTTTGTAGCAAGGAACCGGGTTTTATTTGATAGTTTCTAATTATTTTAAAAGATTTTATTTTCTTAAATAACATGTTTCTATGTTAATTTGAAAAGATTTTGTTAGATATTTTAGTGTAGTTGGATCAACTTGTTTGACCAATATATATCATCATAAATATGAAATAAGTAAAGAGATGTGAAGTGCACACTTGTTTGAGTTTATTATGATATTAGGGGTGAAGCCCCTAATTAACGGGAGTCGGGGGGCAGCGCCCCCGGTAGCGGGGTCCAAGGGGCGGTAGTTTCTAGCCCTAATAACTGCAAGTACACTCCTGCGGATTTTGGTTTCACTTCTAGTTCGAATTCATCATAGAACATACCATACTTTGTTCTTCTAATATCTTAATTGTATCCGATCAATCATTTGGGTGAACCACCAATTAGATTTGATCTGAAAGTGTGATCATGCCTTTCAGAGTATCAAGCATTACGTTCGTTTCTGCAATTCCCTCTACAGATTTTTGTTATATTAAATAATGTTGGATATTTTAGTGTAATTGAATTAACTTGTATTGACCATATGTATCATCATAAATATCAAATAATTAAGGAGGTGTGGAGTGCACGCTTATTTGAGTT
The DNA here is from genome assembly GCA_023525975.1 of Smallanthus sonchifolius. Lineage (NCBI taxonomy): Eukaryota > Viridiplantae > Streptophyta > Magnoliopsida > Asterales > Asteraceae > Smallanthus > Smallanthus sonchifolius. The sequence continues at coordinate 3,419,286 of CM042022.1, forward strand.
TATTATGATATTAGGAGTGAAGCCCCTAATTAACGAGGGTCCGGGGTCAGCGCCCCCGGTAGCGGTGTTCAAGTTGCGACAGCCCCTGGCGGTGTCCAAGGGGCAGAGCCCCTGGCTGGGGTCGAGCTGCATTAAAAAAATATTTATTTCCACTAATATTGCTTCATTAAAAGTTCATTAGAAAATGAAATTTCGGAAATTCACATCAAAAATTCGGAGGGGGCAAAAGTGGCAAATTGGTAATTCGAGAACTGCCTACGCAGTTTTTAGACCTAAAAACCGTAAATACGCTCTTGCGATTGGTCTCAATGTTGGTTCAATTTCATCACACAGCAGATCATACCTGGTTCTTCTTAATCTCCGAATTATATCCGATCAATCATTTGGGTGAACCACCAAGTGTTAAACAATATATGGTTGCCGTGTTTCCACATTAAGCATCACTATAAACTTAAGTATTTTTGTTTTTCATAATAAATTAAGTGTAAATATATGATTATTATGTTACTTGAACTGTCATTGACAACAAAAGTAAAAGTTGAAATTATTATCAATCAAATTGTTAATTTGAATTACTATCAGTTAATAAACCATAATTTAGATTATTAAAAATCAATTTCCTTAAATTAGTTAATGGCGAAAGTATAATTTTCTAGTTTTGGTTGCATACATTTACTAGTTTTGGTCATTTTGGATATAATAAAGTAATTATTAATTTAAATTCACGGATTGAATGAAACCTCAACAAAGTATGTTCGGCTATTATTCTCGTGTAATCAATGTCATCATTTCGTATGAATGAGAATGTGAATAAAAGAAAAAGAGATCTATAAACTTCATCCATGTTATGACACCAACGTATAGGTCATATTTCACGAGATAGAATATCGAAACTTATAATAGAAAAAACCTTACCAAATCTTGGTTTACTAGAGCCCCCGGTTCAATTTCCTTCTTTTTTTTATGAATTTTCTATTTTTTGTTATATATAAATATGGAATCGGGGTTGAAACAAGAGATGGCAGTTGGCCTCGTGGTTCGCACGTTGCAAGCTCACCCCCTCCCCCCCTCTTGCATCTCCGGCTCTTAGCCTCTTTTTTAGGCTAAGGATGCACTCTACTAATTGCTTCCCTCCACTTTCTGTCACGTTAATGTCAAATCACTATCCATTCCTTTTCACCAAGGAAATACTTCATTTTATGCTTTTTTTTCCAAAATATCAAATAAACCTTCATAAAGTGGTATTGCCGGCTAGGGTATGAGCGTGGGATTCTCCACACAAATCACCTTTCTAGCGGCAAGAAGAAGGCGGGTGGTGTTCCCCGGCGGTCCCTCCCTCCATAGAAGCCACACCAAGGTGAAGTGGCTTCCACACAGGATAGTCTTATTTTTTTTTAAATATTTTAATCTTTATAATAAATTTTGGGCATATTTTCTTTTTCTCTTGTAATTTTTAAAATATGATGTTTTACAAAATCCAAATGTACCATTGCGACGTGCTTATTTTTTATTTACATTTCGAAATAAATTTGTTCAAAACCGAGTTTTCGTGATAATGTATACGTCATCGAATCACAAACGTAAAAGTCACTGAAGCTGCTTCAAGCTTTTGTTTTTTATAGCTTTTTTTTGTTTGCTTTTACAACCTTTAAAATATGATATTTTATAAAATTCCAGATTTTCCATTTCAACATGCTTATTTTTATCATTTTTTTACCAGCGTACATGTTGCAAATACGTATTTACGACCGATTTGCAACCGAAATGGTGGTCACAAATTTCTCCATGTGTAATGTTGTTTTGCGACCGGAATTACTTATAAGTAGCTAGCTATTTTATGATCTTTACTTTAGACCATGTGTAATGGTATGTGGCCTATGAGCTACATCAGTGGGCACGCCCACAAACACTGTGTCGCTTAGTTGTGAGTGGCATGATGGAGGGGCTCGTGAGGGTGGCAACGGGCGTTAGGGCGCTTTGGTTTCAAGGATGTAGACATTGAACGGCTATATTTAAAAAAAATAACTTGAAATTTTAATTTAATCCTATAAATACTACACAACTTATATTTCCTCTCACATTTTAACCCTAAACATCTTTTGAATTTATCATCATCGTCATCGTCATCGTCATATTCATCCAAGGGCGATGAGATTTTCATTGGTGCAGTCAAACAGCAGTACAATTTATAGTTCATCATGCCAAAAGTACACGTCCACTTACAAGACGAATTCGAATTATCCGGGACGGTGAGACTGTTAACGCCCATCTGCATGGATTATTTTATGACCCACCCATGTATGATGATAAAACATTTAGGCTTCGTTTTCACATGAGTCGAAAACTATTCGTACGAATAGTTGGCGATTTGGAGCGAGAGTTTGAGTATTTTCAACAAAGGTACGACACTAGAGGTAAACGAGGTTTCAACGCTTTACAAAAATGTACGTCCGTAATTCGTCAAATGGTGTACGGTACTACCGCTGACTCATGGGATGAATATTTGAAAATGTCGCAAAAAACCTCGAGAGATAGCTTTCACAATATTTGTGAAGGTATGATTAGTTATTATTTACATAATCTATTATTATTATTAATTATTTATTTATTTGTTGTTATTTATTATTGAACATGCATATCGAACGGGCCTTCGGCGAGAAAGGATATCGACCAGGCATTCGGCGTCTTAAAAGAGCGTTGACATATGGTGAGCAATCCGACACGTTTTTGGAAATAAAGAAAAATTCAGAACGCAATGTATGCTTTTGTGATTTTACATAAACCTTGAGGCTATCCTCAACTGAGAAACGCATAACAATCTTTGTGTGGATTTGGCTGAACATATTTGGAGGCATCGTTCACATGATACTTGGAAGTGTTGTTTTTTTCTTTGTAGTGTGTGAAAAAAAATTTATATTAGTATTTTATGTTAAATATCTAAAAAATATATGTATAAAAATAATTAATGAGGTGGACTAAAAACTAATTAATTAACTGTAAGTCCCCAAACCCGGGAGACCTCACTTTTTAGATTTACGTATCAACACATAGTGATCGCAATGACAAGGTCAATAAAAAACTATAATAAAAACTACTCCTTAGCTACCTTAGACTATAGACATGGAAGTAGGGTTGTCGAATCCACAGGGAATTAGTGGAAAGACTTAATTGCTTAGTTTAGTAAATTCTTTAATTAAAACGAAAGCAACTTCCTCTAAACTTCAAGTTCTAGGTTTTACATAAAACTCAGTTGTTCAATTAGACACCACATAGACATAGTATTGGAAAATCAGTTAATCACAGCAATTGAAGACAGATTCTTTGTCAGAAAACCTATACAACTAGTTTTGTCATCAACTAGTATAATTCAATCACCTAATTTACTAATACCAAGTTTACCCCCTTTAGTCACCCAACCCGGCTACTATGTTTTATCATCAACCGAACAAGATTGTAAAGTAGAAAACTCAAAGCACAAATATAAACTGTTTAAATCAACCAATACATCAATCTATCAAGTTATTGTCATAAACTAACAAGATCTAAAATCATAAACAACTGAATAAAACACAAAACCTATACGAACCATCTGCCCGGAGGAAGCCACACGCGGTTTAGCCGCGCATGTTTGTCAGACACACACATAGCTTCAATTGATAATCCAAACTGCATTCTCCTTCTCAAAATCGTCCCAACCTTCTCTGGAATTGGCTGAATGAATGTTATTTTCGAATTAGGGTTTGATTTGTTTAAATAATGAAAGTTGGGCTTTTTTCTAATCGGCCGGCCCTCGCGTGTCGCGAACATTGGTGGCTTGTCCTTCGCGTGGCAGTAAGGACAAAACAGTCGGGGGCCTGTTTTCCACTTTCTCGCTTATCGCGAAAGAACTCTTCCTCATCTTCGCTTACCGCGAAGATCCTAAAATCCAAGATTTTGACTTTTTGACATTTGACCCCCTGTACTTTCATGCCTTCTCGAATATATCTCGTTATCTACTCAATTATCACATTATATCTGTCACAGACATAACTACAAAGTACAACATAAAACCGACTCGAAATACAAAACAAACTACTAAAACTATATAAACTAGACTCTTAAACACGGGATATTTGACCCTACATCACATAGCTCATAAACATAAGACATTCAATAATTGCAGCGAAAACGATTAAAATTTTAACATAAACAGCGGAAGCATAACATGTCTAACATAACTTGTCTGGTACAAATTAAACTTGTCTAAAACAACATAAACATAAATGGGATGCCCGACTCTGATCTTCGGATAACTCTTCTCGCCAAGCCAAGCATCCTTATCTATCTATAGCCACCTACACTTAACTGATGTGCATACTAAAAATCAGCGACATTGAGTGAGTTCTAGCGTTTACTTTAATCAATCATACCAAAGATTTAATAACACATACATCTATTAAGACAAAACTATACAAACTTTACTTTTAAAAACAATTTAAAAGATACTATAGCCGTCAATTCCTTGTCACTACTGGTATTGTCCTCGTGATTAATACCGCTTAACCATCAATTCCTTTGTCATAAGTGGTATTGTCCTCGTGCTCAATACTGCTTAACATAGTATTATCCTCGTGATCAATACCGCTTAACAGGTATAGGGAGGTTGCGTAGACCCCCCGAGTAACAACTGTCACCCATCCCAGTTGTACAACCGTTAACGAACCACAAAGATTCTTACTAATGGGCATAGCCCATAACTGACATCTTGTATAAGTAACATCTGTCCCCGAAGGAACCTTAACAAACTGGTACACATTCCCGTAGGAAAGCTGTTCACTTTCTTTAACTTGTACAAACTTAGCATATAATATGCCTTAGTTTATGTATATAAAATATAATAAACGTTTTTCATAAAATATTTTTGCTCTACTAAAACATAACTTAACACATATATCATGCATTTGTTTATGTATATGAAAATATAATAAATGTTTGTCTTAAATATAACTATACTCTACGTAAATCGTACTTTGCCCCTTTTAAACATTTCTATAAAACATAACATTCGCTTTTGTTTATTAATTAAAATATGTAATAAACATTTTTCACTAATTATGCACACCACCCCTAAAGCGGGCAAAAAAGGGATTAGAACTCACTTGGTATCTTAGCTGGAATGTTCTACTTGAATCTCACACAATCTGGATAATCATAACAGTTCAAAGCATATCAGACTTACCCCGACACCGAACGGTTTCACAACTTCTGATCAGGCGAACTTAGGTTAAGTTCGCTTCTTATGGACTCAGCAAACTTACCAAAGGAATCAGATAGTTTCACTAAGTTATACCTAGCAAACATACCAAGCGAACTTGATAGTTTTGCTTAGTTATACCTAGCGAACTTACCAAGCGAACTTGATAGTTTCGCTAGACAAAGCGAACTTATCAAGCGAATCTGACATGTTCGCTAGTTCTTGCCCGGCGAACGAGTCAAGTTCGCCTGCGGGCTCATCTTCCCCACCCAAACCCTAAATCTACATGAATCATGGTGGCTAAGGTCTAACTCGTCAAGACTCGCACTTTTTACGTTCAAAACATTCGTTAGGTATCCTAGAGTGTAGATCTTCGTCTACGTGACAACACTTTATGTTCGGTAGAGCATAAAACACGTGAGACGAGTTACTTTAATTGCCAAAACTAAAACCCACCAAAACCGGGGTAAGAACGAGCGTTAGGACAAGAACCTTACCTCGTATGGGACCTTAGCTTGTTGGTGATGTACTCACCTTTCTCCCTTTTTAGTCTGAGCTAAATCCCGAGCTTGATCCTTGTCTTTCCCCACCACTCTCTAAAATCGCATGAAATGGCTGAATGAGGGGTTGTGCGTGGAAGGATGTAATTTTAAGGCCCAGCCTTCCCCTCTTATTCGGCCCATGCAGCGACCCGGACCAAGGCCCGATCCACCTCGCTCACTTTTCCTTGTTTTCATGTAAATCATGTGCCCGGTCTAACGCTTTCGAAATACGGGATGTTACATTAACTAGCTCACACTCACATAACCACTACACATATTTAATGAGTGTGAGGAGTGGAACCACTACTATCTACGTGACAGCACTTTATGTTTACACTCACATGACCATTACATATAACCTTAAAACAAGCTCTTAAAGATTTACTACTTCACCAAACATCTTGTTAATTTGTTTATGTGAACTTTGAACTCTACACACACTTAAGTCTCATTATAGAAAAACATAACCTTTTACCACATCATGTTATTATCATTTTGGCTTAATAACATCACGGCTTTCATACTAGTACAAATAGTATATATGATATGAATTAAGGAATATTAGACTAGTATGCATTTATGTATGGCCTAATATTTCATAATATGTTATACATAGTGGGGTGTTTTTTCAGGACCATCACCAGAACTATATGAACTATGTACTATTTATTATATAAATTGGTTAAAATGTATTCAGATTTCAATGTGATTAAGATTCATTTTTTTAAAAATATGGTACTAGTAGCATTTTATCTAAATATACATATGTATATACATTATGTGTGTGTATATATATATATATATATATATATATATATATATATATATATATGTGTGTGTAAATTTTTATACTTTAAAAAAAACCAGTGGAGAAGAATAAAATCAAAGGAGTGAAGGGGAAAAATAAACTATTTTTCTTTAGATTTATCATTTTCATGGAAACAGTAAGTAAACGGGCTTACGCAGTTCTCACGGTTATCAACATACTATTGATTTCTGAAGAAAAAAACACGCCCTTTATTTATTGTTAATACCTTTAGTTTTGCCTTAATGACATAATGTACCCTAAGATAATTATAGGAAATGTTTGATGGAAAAATTGCCAATCAAGTACCATATATATTGTGGTGTTGTCTATTTGTCGGGAGTTGTCATGAACGAGAAAACTCTCGAACTTATTTGACTAATGTGTGTATTCTATTATTTATTTAAATTATTTAATAAGTTGTGTAATATGTAACTATCATTTGTCAAGTTCAATGGTTGTAACATTTGAATTTATATTTGGTTATCAACAAATTAATCAATTATAACATCTTAATAATATTTTTGTCTTAATCTAGTAGATTTTAAGATTATTAAATATTATGTTTCTAAAATCTTTTGCATTGACGAATTAATGCCCAAGTTGAAGTCATTTCTAACACTACTAAAAAAATAAAAAATTTGCGACAGCAGTTTCGTGGGAAATTTGTCGGAATTGGTGTTAGCGACAAGTTTCCGACAAAAATGTTTGTTGGAAAAAACTCCGTAGGAAATGTATTTTCCGACAAACTTCCAACTAAATTTCCGACGAATTAGCGACAAAAGCTTTTCGTCGGTAATTTTTAACAATATTCCGACGATTATATTAAATAAATAAGTTAACTTACTTAATAAATTTGTCGGAAAATTGTAGGAAATCTTGTGGTTACTTTTTTGTTTTTGTTTTATCGGAAAGTTGTCGCAAACTTGTGGAAAATTTCTTTTGTTGGTAACTTGTCAGAAACTTTTATAAAAAACATACATGTTTTCTAGTAGTGTAAATATATATTCTTAATTATGCAACACTTCACCCGACAAGATCACAAGACTCACAAAAACATGTCCTATATTATTTCTTGTCGGAAAATTTTACAATTCGAATTCTCCTATCAGAAAAGTTGACTATTGCCATCAGGCTTCTGGCCGGTAGTCAGAGGGTCCTTCTGTAAAGGTCATGGGTTCGAATCCTGACTAGAGAAACTTTGTCAGTACCCTCTACAGGAGTAGGAGTTAGCCATTTAAAAAAAAGTCAACTATTGCCAAAGAGGTTGTGGTGTAGTGGTTGAGGTGAGGTCTGAAGTCCCAAGGGACCCGGGTTCAATCCCTGCCACCATCATTAATTTCTGAGGCATGCAAATGAGGTCTAGTTCTTAGGCCAGGGTTTTACCCACGCCGATCCAGGGTTCGAGCCCGGAAGGGGCCGTATTGGGTGGGATTTTTCCTTGGATGCTCTCCAACTCTGACGTCAAGTGGGCCCGGTTAAGACAACATATTGGCCGGAGTTGGACGAGGCTCTCCCATGTGACGGGGGTGCGACGTCACAATATTCAATGTTCGCCGTTAAATAAAAAACTATTGTTTTTAAAATATCTCAATTGATGACTAGGAATAGTAATGAGCGAGTTTTGAGAGAAGGGGCCCTTCATAACTTCTAATTTCTTTTTTTGGGTAGAGTAGCCTTTAATTATTTTCACATTTACATAAGTGCATATAATAAAGAAAATTTTGAATTAGTGGCTTGTTGGATTATGAAGTGGAGCACCTGTGAATATGTAAATTGTGATTCATTACGAAGACTTGATACAATGTTTATACTTTTTGACACACATTTTAGGAAGAGAAGTTGCTAGATCAATCTCTAGTATAAAAGTAGTGTTTTTAGACACAAATATTTTTAATGTAATTATAGATGGAGAGGAGAGACCTAAAGGCCCATAAAGAATAGCCCTTAGCTCAAATATGGGGGATCACTCCAAACTGTTAGAACCACGTAAAAGGCTCTAATCGAAAAGAAGTATGTCCACCAATAGAAAAGTGAAGGATTTATGTATAACCCTAGGGTGGACCCCACTATCCCAACAACCTTCAGGTGAGGTACCTTAAAATCCAATCAGTATATAAAGGCATATCAATGCACGTATAGGGACGCACAACAGAATTCCATACATCATCCCTATCTTTCTCCTTTCCCTGAATTGATACTATCTTCTTTTATTAGAGAGACTGATTCTCATGTCGGACGGTTGTTACATAGATTATCCCCTCCCTGTGACTTCTTAACGCGTTGTTTTATGTAGGAAAGAGTCTCAGGAGAGATAGAAGGCGGGATATAGGTTTGATTGAAGGAGCTCTTATTAACATGGAGACAGATTGAAGGATCTCTCACCGGAAACTGTGTCAACATTGGCGCCATTCGTGGGACTCGAACCCACGACCACGTGGTTAAAGGCCACACGAATATTTTTTTAATCTATAATAATACTATAGTAATAAAAAAAATTACGTCCTTAATTAAAAACTCGTGTGCTGTTTGAATAAAATATAATATAATTTGTTAACACACACACTCGTCAAAATATGCCTATAAAAAATATAATTTAATGTGACAGTTATAAGTTATGTTAAGTTAATATTTATAAAACTTTCTTTTAACTAGGTATTAATTTTTTTATGTAATTGATAAATGTTCATTCATATTAAATTCCTTTGGTTGATGATATATAATAACTATTCATAATTAAATAATAAGTATCCATAATTAGATTTATATTAAATATTTAAAAATATATTATTTTAATATCATTATTTAATTATAGAGAGACTGGAAAACCATGCTGAGTATGCACCAGAAAGTGACATGTAGAGGTGTTCATTATTCGAATCAGACTCGAAATTCGATTCAAACCGAATTCAAATAAGGATTTTGTATTCCAATCGATTTCGAACTTGTATCTTGAATTTGAATTCGATTCGAATAATTCGGATTAACAATATACATGTATATTTTTTATCATATGGGCTTCTAGTTTTTAACTTTCAAGCCTTTTAAGTATTGGACTACTTAATATTTATGGGCATTAAGTTAATTTATCAGTTCAAACTTAAAACGACATCGACTATTCACTCTTATTCTAACCACTTGACTACTATAGTAGTATGGCACCACACCCGACTTTAGTTTTTAGTTATCTTGTTAGTTGTTACACTCTTTATGTTCATTTTTTTTTGTATTTATGTATGAATTATATTTTTAAATTTTTAGAAATGTAGTTAAAAATCTAAATATTTTTAATTTTTTATTTTTATTTTTCTAATTCGGTTTATTCGAATTCAAATAAGAAGCTTATTCGAATTTGAATCCTGAATTCAAAATTCCAAATTTGAATAATTCGATTCAAATAAACCGATTCGATTGAACATCCCTAGTAACATGTATCCCCTAGGATTTTTAATTATTAGTATAAATATTTGTAAAAAAATTACATTTTTATTAGTATAAACTAGCGGTGTGAATTTCTGACATGATACGAAGTTAGCATGCGAACAAGTTGGGTTGTATGTTTTAGATTTTAGCTTTACTTCTCCTTAGTTTTTTTTCCAATAAAAAAAGAAATAGAAAGAATGAAAAAGCCCAACAAGAATAGTTAATTAAGGTTGTTGAAGAAGTAACTATATTTCTTATTTTCCAATACTTATATGCACTAGCATTCAGAAGACTTTTGAGGCTTTTTGACTTGATACAAAAATGTAATCATTTTCAGAAACTACCAAAGAGATGAAGATTAAAAAAAAACCATGAAACATTTAGAGTGAGGGGGTCCTGCCTTGAAGATACGGACATCCCTTGGATCCTAATTCTATAAAGATTTTAGTTGTCAACGCAAACAGTGAATTAGAGAAGTGGTATTTTCTTACTTTGTGTATGGTGGCATTTGATTAGTTCAGAATTGTGTAAACTCCATTAGGAGATATTGCTTGGTCCTAGAGTCTGATTATATAGTTAATCACTTTAGCCAATAATAATATAAAAGGAGTAAATAAAATATGAACATGCGATACACAAATTTAACCTGATGCAGAAAGTTCTTTGATAGAGCGTAAATCAATTTCAACATGTTTGGCTAGCTTGTTTGTGTTTTATCGAGTTAGAACATTACAGAATTTTGCTACGAAAAAATCGTTGTGACTTTGCTACAGATTCGGTACGGATTAGTTAAGGACATATTCTGATACAGTTTAGCTACGGATATTCGGTGGCCATACTAAGTTTCAACAATATAAGGTAAGACAACATGTTGAAGTATTAAGGAGAAAGAGATAAGAATGTCTCAAGGGTAAGCTCTATTTATAGATATAAATTAAAGACATCAGAATAACACCCTAAAACTTATAATTGTTTAATATTTTCTGAGAGATTTATAATCTACTTTGTACGTTAAAAACCCATTAATTTATGTGGAACAGATTCAGGATTTAGCGGACTCATACATCATGGAATAGAGGATTAACTGCAAATGAGGAGAAAAGAGATCAATTTAAAAAGATTATAACTTGAAAATGTGAGGTTAGGATACAACAAATATAAAGAAAAGCTCACGACAGGACGGACTGGAAAACTTTATAAAGTAGCTTTTGTTGATAATCAAGCAAAGAATTTGATGAACTTGCTTATTGATTTCTAGAGAATTTGTTAATACAGGCATACATACAATCGACCCTTTACATACGGTCTTGTGGTGGGTTCTTATAACCCTAGAACCGATACTTCTAAAAGCGATGCACCATTTACAATCCTAAGACCAATTATTGCCTTTCAAATATAACAATCCTAAGAAATCGAGTTCCTGTAACAGATTGATGTTCACTACCCAGTTTCAAGCACATTTGTGTTTTGAATCCAATTGCGTTCTCAGTTAGCCACAAAATTAAAACCTATTTCGTTCTGGAAGCCAATCATCACATAGGGTGTTTGGATTCCTGTTTCTCGGTTTCAATCACGTAGTAAAGGCGTCATTGGGGATATTTGAAATATAAAAGAAACAGAAACAAAACCATAGGGTTGTTGTTGTCTGTTCTTCACAAGAAATCAAAGCCATGAGAGGGGTGTTCGAGTTTCAGAATCAGTCGCATAATCAAGAGGGTTGTGGGGCTATTCCAGCTTTCGATTTAACATCAGCCACACAAAAGTGTGAGTTGTTGTTTTTTTATCGATCAGAAACAAAGACAAAGGTGTCTTATGTTGTTTGTTCACGAATTTCTATTTAGAAAATAAATCATTCAACTCAAATCAGTTTGAAGTTTGTTGGAGATTTGAAACTTGGTTACAATGAGAGTGATGGATGCAGAAGGCGCCATACTCAAAAGGTCGGGAATCATCGTTTGGTCTCACCCATTTGAAGTTGGTCAATAGTTTTCTCAAGTCAGATTCAAGTCTTGTTGTAAATCTCATTTAGAGGAATTGGCGAGGCAATGCAAGTCGGAATCAGAAGAAGAAACCAAATTTGCGTCAAAAGTGAGGGGGTTATTGTCGGCCTTAATTATTTGACCGGGTTTGAATATCAAAGTTTGGGTTATATTTGTAAATATTAGAAAGTCTAGTTTAGTGACAAGAATATATTTATTAATAGGTTATTGAGTCATTATGTAAAGTTTGTATTTTAGAAACTGAATATACGTAGACTTGTGTCGTTCCTAAACGACGCGTCACTTCATATGGTCTATACATATGTTTCGATCATTGTAAACGATCAGGTGTGGATGAACCCTAATTTGCAATTGAAAGATTCTTGTTGATTATCTTGTTCTTGATTTCTTGATGGTTGAAACATGATCCCTGGGCCAATAATCCTTTTGCATCCAACCTTTTTGATATTGATTTTAGGATAAAATCTTTTTAGGCCGATTTTCTAACCGAACTCGTTAACGGTAAGATATTTTGCGACGAAGTTTATGACCAAATGCTTTGAGACCGATTTTATGAACGAATATTATGTGGTAAGATATTTTGCAATGAAATAACGACGTATGTAAATCTGTTGCTAACATGATATGATTTAGTTAGGTTTTCAATTTAATTATCTTTACTGTACTCATATAAATACATAAGTCTTGGTTAGTTGTCATTATTTTATATGGTATCACAGTCTTAGATACTTGTCTTCTTCTTCTCTCACTCCCTCCCTCTCTCTCCCTCACGTTATGCTCCACGGACCCATTGTAAATACATATAGATTAGGTTTTATTTATTTTTCTTTTACTACAACCATAGTCCTGCTCCTGTCGCGGCAGTCCAGCTCATGTCACCACAGTTGTTGTGCCTCTTGCCACCGCCGCTATGACCTTAGATTCACCGTCGCAGTTTACTGCCATAGAGTTTTCTTACTGATGACGTTTTTATTGGTTATTTGCTTATTTTTTTATATATTGTATGTTTTCTTATTTTCGCTCCTCAGGGTCCGATTTCCTCCCGCTCCTACTGCAGGGAGTATACGAGAATATATTAGTTACGGTTTATTTTAGTAATATTTACCATAACTAGGATCTATGAATTGATTAGGTTTCAGTGTAATTTTCCTCATTGATAATAGTAAACAATATGTTACAGGGTTTTTATTATTCGGTCTATATTTCTGACATATGGTTACGTTAACACAAATGTGAATTTAACCTTCGATCAATCTTTTACAAATTGAAATCAACATGATAGGTTAAAATCAAACATAGTCCCGGTATCTTCTAACTAGATATTCAACATCATCTCTATCGCGGGCACCCAAGGGCGTCCAACGTGCAACGTGAAAGATGGGCGGATTTGCCTTGGAGGGTTACACCCATGAGAAAGGGCGGGCCAGGCCAGGAGAGAGAGAGGAGGGGAGAGAGGGCCATGAATCCGTCCACATCCATAGAAAATGGGGAGAAAGGGGTCAGGTAGGGCGGGCATATGTCACCGTGGAGGAGAGAGGGGGCGTCCGTGAGGCCATTAGGATCATAGATTTATAGAAAATGAAAACCATACCTTTTTGTATGGACCCTTTTGTCCCCCTACTTCCACATTTACTTTTTCATCCGAAACCCCTAAGTCATATAATAATCAAATTAATGGGACACAAAACTTGCAACCCATTAAAGAAATAGAATCAACAAAACAGCATAGATATACAATACCTGGTCAGCAACATGATCATGGGTCCCTTAGCTTGTCTCTATAAATAGTTGGGATGATGCCAATCTTACAAACCATCCGATCTAAGTTTATCTCCTTCATTGCTTCAAGTTTTTTAAGTTTTTAGAAAGAGAGAGACCTCACACAATATGAAGCTTTATGTGATGTTTATTGTGTTTCTTATATCAAGCTTGCAGAGTTATGAAGCCGAAGGTACGAGAATAATATTATTATTTACTTTTAAGTTTGTTTGCTAGTCATTATTCTATCTTTCTTTTCAATATTACGATAGTTATTGACTTTTAATCATTTTCGTTAGTTGGTAAGCTTTATCATTCTATATCTATACTATATAATAAATAAATATTTTTTCATGTCACGTGTCGCCTTCATATTCATTCTCATCATTTTTTTCCGGCTCTCTTTTATTAAATACACATCTATCTTTTAATAATAATATATTTTTAAGAAAATATTAATTTATACTAATAAAACACATTTATTTTAAATTATCTCTTATTATAAGAAACTTTGAAATCTAATTATGTAATTTTTATTTTCAATCAAATAGTAAATAAAAGTTAAATTACATTAAATAGTAATTAATGTATTTTCGAAACCCAATTATATATTAATTTTTACATATTTTGAATTTTTTTTTCTATTCTTAGTATATGTAATACATTTTAACACCTGTAAAATATATACATTAAAGATTTAAAATTTTTGTGTATTAATATTTTTCACCCCGTGTATATTACACGGGTTCTAAGCTAGTCTTTCTATATAAAGAGATCGATTTTGTTTCAGTTATTCAACACACAGAAAATATCATTCATCAACACTGTTTCGGTTATTCTTTTAACATTTGTAAAATGGATCAAATTAATCAAAAGATTAATCCTCATGAACATTTTTTTTGTCTAAATATGCCTTTGTGTTGATATTATGAAGGAATAAGGATGGGAAAAGTGCTCACTTTATCAGCAACCAGCAATCAAGAAATCATCAAAGTAAGTATCTTAATTAATCATGATTTTATGCAAAACATTTACATCTCTGTTATATGTGATTATAGCTCATGATCTTTTGCTCATTTGTTACAGATTTCATCAGTAAAAAGACGCGATCATGATCATGATCATGACTTGGTGGCAAAAACTGATGAACTTACATCAGGTACCGTATTACATTAAACAGATGATTATCTTCTAGACTAGTATATATCCAAGAACTATCATCATGGCCACTAGTTGCCAAAGATTCATGAAGACTACTGCGGTCCATAACATCCGTGTGTAATATGTCGTGAACACTTAGTGTGTAGTTGATCATCTTTCAAGAAAACATCAGTTACACTTACAACAATTGTATAAGTGTGATGTAACATCTCATGAACACTCAGGCATGTTAACATTTTCTAAAACATGTTTCGGTCTTCTACTATTTTGCATATCCTAACGCGTGCGAGCATGTCACACCGATGACATGATACAAATCTATACCTAATAAATAAGTAACCGGAAGTGTCACAATTCTATAAGCTCAAGATTCTTTTTGCCTCTTGTTTTTCTCGTATTATAAATACACTTTAATCGTAGATATAATTAGTAGCTATTTAAAGTCATTTCAATCAATCTTATCTCAAAATATCATTTCATAATTCCTAAATATTCATTACTAACCATTTAATATTTATTTTATTCAGCTGCTCGTGTAATACACGGGTTTCTAACCTAGTACTATATATAATAGATGAAACACAAACCCAATAGAACTCGCGCGGGCTCAATTTGATCATATCCATATGCCCAAGGAGTTTTCTTGTTAATCTTAGTTACATCAATGGCATAATTGTCTTTTAGTTACTTGTATCTCTCACAATGTTGTTTTATAATTTATTTACAGGAATAAACAGAAAACTTATGACAAAAACTACATCTTCCACCACTATTTCTAAGGTTGGTTCTTCATTTCAAAAATCAATTTATTTAGGAGCAAAAATGGTTTTAAAAGGTTTCTATGATTTCATGTACAGAATCACAAGAATGAAGAACACAGAAAGGACCCGATACCGAAAAATTTCCAACATGAAAAGGATGTTGCCAACGAGCCGAACCCGAACGACATAGATGTTGTCGATTATACTCCTGCAAGGAATAAGTCTCCGATACACAACTAAAAATTTAAACATATTTGAACAAAAAATTAAAATAGTTAAAAGGACATACTCATATATATGGTAAGAGAAATTAAAATTAAATGTTATGTAATATATAAAAATAGGAATCTTAAATCCCTTGGTGAGCTTTGTGGGCTTAATTTCATCATACTACATGTATAATATACGATCAATATGCAAGTTATCATACTACATGATGTATAATATATTTCAAGTTATTTTTCTATCGCTTTATTTTCTGTTGTATGCTGATGAGACTTTTCATTAAGTCACCTGTGTTGTCATGTCTTGTCCTGATATTACTTTTAGCCAAGCACGTTTAACTCTGAGTTCTTCCTCTCATTCACAGGAAATAGCTCAAAACGCATTAATGTTATTTGAGTTTAATCATTTCTTATGTATTCGGTATATCTTTTGTCTATTGTACAATAGGATTATTTGCCTAAACTAAAGTGTTAAAAACACCACCCCCAGTCGTCATCCTTGATGAGATTTGTCGCACCATCCTGAATGAGGCATGATCACCGAAAAAGAGTGCAAATCCGGTTAAACTTCATACAAGAAATCTGAGTTTTTATCGGAATCCATAAGATGTAGAGCGGAAGCAAAATAATAAAAAGATCATATTTCTCAACAGAGAAAAATGATATATTTCAGAATACTTGGACCATTAAATGAGGCTCCTATTTATAGAGAATTTCACATGTGGCAAGTATTGTTAAATCTTTAAATTTACAATTGAATCATAAATACTTAAATTGGGAACATAAATAAACGTATGAGTCAAGGCAATAAGTGATTTACGCGTTTTACACAAAAAAAGGATTGAAAAACGCTAAAATTGAAGAAAATAATTGACTGATCGACGAAATCAGAGCCTTTATTAATGAAATTCAGTCTGACAGCTGGCCAAACCGGTCATCTTCCTTGATGAGATTTTTCCACCACATGATTCGACTCGTCGAGATTTTTTTCTACCATGTTTTCTTTTGTCTAGCTAACCCACGTAAGAATCCACCAACTCTTGGATTGGATTAGCTCCTCATCACCATATCACCCTTTCACAAGTTTCTATTGCATTGAATTTTGGTGAGACGGTTCAATAGAACTATATTAAGACATGATCAAAGTTTTTGCATTCCTACAAGTTTTTTTTATTATTTATGGACCTCAATTTATTTATTCAATAACAAGTACAGTTATTCATTTCTTTAAAATGCTGATTACAAATATTATACTTTTCATTAAATTTCTTACTGATAATTGACCAATTAGTTTATAAATACACTTCAAACAATTGTCAATATTAAATGCTGGAATAGCTCATTTGGTTAGAGCGTGTGGCTGTTAACCACAAGGTCGGAAGTTCAATCCCTCCTCCTAGCGATTTACTTTTTTAAAATAACTTTTGATATTTAAAACTTACATGTATATAACTAACTAGTTTAGATCCCGTCTATACACAGGGCGTGAAAAATTAAAAAAATATTAATATATAAAATTTTTAAATATTTATGTATATATTTTACATGTGTAAAAATATGTTACATATACTAAGAATAGAAACAAACCTAAAATATGTAAAAATTAATATATAATTGGGTTTCAAAAATACGTTAATTATTATTTAATATAATTTGATTTTCATTTACTATTTGATTAAAATAAAAGTTACATAATTAAATTTTAAAATTTCTTATAATAAGGGATAATTTAAAATAAATGTGTTTTATTAGTATATTTAGTATTTTCTTTAAATATATATTATTATTAAAAGATAGAAGTGCATTAAATAAGAGAGAGAAGCGAAAAAAAAATGATAAGAATAAATATGGAGGCGACACGTAACATTAAAAATATTTATTTATTATATAGTATAGATCATGTTTAAACTTTAAAAAGGAACTAATTACACGGATGGTCCCTGTGGTTTGACCAAATTACGGTTTTCATCCCTAGGATTGAAAAATTGCGGATTTAGTCCAACATGGTTTGGTTTTGTTACACTGACGGTCCCTGGAATAGATGAAGGTTAATTTTTTTCAGTTAAGTTGATGTGAAAAGACTAAAATACCTCTTAATAAAAATAAATAAATAAAATAAAACATTAAAAAGGAAAAGAAATATTGAAATACTAGTGGGTCCCATCAAACACCCCCTACAGTCGACAATGGCATCTCCCTTCTCTTTCAGGTACTCCGACGGCCTAACAGTAGTCGGAATCTCCATCTGCATCGCCGTCGTCTGCAAAGCCATCTCATGGCTCCTGATCTACCGCACCACATCTTACAAATCTCTCAAATCCTCCATCGACAGGGCCTCCAAAAAGCTCGAAACCATGAAAACCGATTCAACCGTCACCGCCGCCCCCAAAAAGTCCAAAACCAAAAAAAGATTTAGGTATGGACCCGGGCGTGTTTCAGATCCTACTAATCATGAAAACCGATTCAACCCTCTGTTTCAGATCCTCTTCTTCGTTGCGTGTTTCAGATCCTACTAATCAGCGCGCAGAGACGACGAGGTAAGCACGTTTCCTTTTTCGAATTTAAATCACGAATTGCTCACGAAATCCATCAATTCGTACGAAGTCTGTTGAAATTTTGTATCATGGTAATCAAATTTAAATTTCACGAGAAATTGAGATGATCTGGTGTCGGTTCGATCGTTTCCTTCATATTAATCGAAATTGTAACGATTAATGGTGATTCCGACGAAAAATCGTGGTTTTGATTTATTTTTGTGCGGTGATTTGATGAATAGATAATACATTCCACGTATAGTAAGAGGCAAACATGTCGGATGCAAAAGCGAAAGGGAGAGAGAGAAAAAAATTAGAAGTTTCAGAGTATGATGCCTACTTTGAGTTGGTTCAAAGCAGGAAGAAATTGTCTCCTTCCTTGCAGGAGAAATTAACTGCTGCTTTTAGGGATGGACCCGGTTGGTTTCAGCAACAACGACTACCATTACTACCTTGTTTTTTCGGCAACTTCGCTTGAAATCATCGCAGAGAGAGAGGAGTAGAAGATTTAGGGATGGACCCGGGCGTTGTAGAGATGGTGATGGTGTCGGTGGAGGTGGGTGGCCGGAATTGTTTCCGGCGGTGATGGTAGACCGTCAATGATTTAGGTTGGGGAAGACAACGGGGTAGGGAGTGGGGGAGGGGTAGTTTAGTAATTGTGTTTAAAGATTTTAATTTTAAGGGTATTTTCGTCATTTTATAAAAAGTTAACAAAAAACTTAACCTCCGTCCAGTTCAGGGAGCGTCAACACAACAAAACCAAACTATGTTGGATTAAATCTGTAATTTTTTAAAATAACTTTTGATATTTTAAAACTTACATGTATATAACTAATCACGTTTAAACTTTAAAAAGTTTATAACTTTTACACAACTATTCTTTCATATGAATTACAAACTATTGAATAGATCTCTCGATCCCGATTCGATCTTGCACTTCTGATTTTATGATAACGAAAACCATCGAATGCTAAACCCGAGCTTTAAACTGGTCACTTTAACCCAAGAAGACGAGTTTTTAATAATTGGAAGTGATGGGATTTGGAGTGTATATTTATAATGATTCGCGAGTAGTAGACAGTATAAAGTGTATATCATAAACTGTATTTCTTTACATGATACATACATATATATATCATAAACTTGTACTCAATCCATAAACAAATCAAGTAACATTTATGGATCTATGCATAAAGAATAGACAAAAATAAAAACCACTCAATCTCTATATGATGTGTTTGAAAGTACTTGAGAAAAAGAACTAACACCTTAACAGCAGTTTCAGTTGCAGAATAACTGCTACGAAAACGGCTTCCAAAAACTGACATCAATGTGCGATTCCACTGAACCAAAGCCATTTTCCCTCGTTTACTTTCCCTTTAATTTCACTTCTAACGACTCGGACCAATAACAAACCAGCAACCGATAAAGATAATATAAGCATAAAGAACACACTATTCCATCCTCTCGTGGATATATATCCGGCTAAAAGTGGGCCCAGAGCAGCACCAACTGAACCAGTACCATCTATGATCGCACTCACTGTAGCTAAGGCTCGAGAATTGCCCTTAATTGAGCTTTGTGTACCAAGATCGGCTGCAACAGCCGTTGTAATAAGTGCGTATGGCCCGTTCACAAGTAACCCAGAAAGGAACATTAAAGAAATGTTGCTGGACATAGAAATGGTTCCATATAAACGGTAAAGAACAAGAACAGGAATTGATAGTGTCAAAAATATGATTGAAGTGACTGCACGAGCGTCAATTAGATCGGATATGTACCCAGCCAAAATCCCACCAACAACACCTCCAATATCAAATATTGTTGAAAGTATTCCGGCAGTTTTATGAGATAAATGCACTCCAGCCACAGCTTCATACACAAATGAAAATTTGATATGTAAGTGTATATTCATCTATTCATCCACACATATCCCTGGACACTTCTTAATATATATATTTATAAATCAAATTCTAGATATATGTATAGATATATCGCTAGAAACTTTCTAAATATCATATATATCAAAACCAAATTCTAATATCATATATATCCATCTTTAATAAGTAAAATATCACATATACCTATTTTAATATATTTTATTAAAAACAATTCAAAATATGACTATTTTACCCTTAATTTTCTCGAAACTTTAAACTTCATAATCATATTTACCCAATTTTAACTCAACTTTTACTTCTTTTTTTCATTTTTTATTGCAGAAATTTTCTGTGATTTCCAACAAATATTTACTGTGATTCCCAACAACATTTTACTGCAGTTTTCAGCAATTCTTACTGTGACTCTCAGCTGTTCTATGAGATAAATGAAAATTTGAGATGTAAGTGTATATTCGTCTATTTATCTTTATGTTGTCAAAAGTGCACTAGGCGCAGTCTCAGGCACTCAGTTGCATTTTCAGGCAAACTTCCGAACAGGTTCAGGCTAAATTCCGGCCAAAAATCGTCTAAACAGCCTACATTAGCCCTAAACAAGCCTAAAATCAACCTATCACAGCCTAAACAAGCCTAAAACATGTCTAAAACCCCCTAAAAATGGTATGGTATTTTTCTACTATGCGCCTCGCTTAAAAAATCCCTCACTTTTTAAGCAAGCGTGTTGCGCCAATGCTCCGGGCGAGACCTATTCGCCTTGACAACATAGTTTTTATCCACATATATGACAAATTTTTAGTTGCCCGTTTAGAGGGTTTTTTTATATTAACATAAGATGATTTCAAGAAATCTTAACAACATTTATGCCAAAACATGGTTGTATTTAAAGCATACCTGTGTGCCTTATGTAAAAGGGTAACCAATACAAGAAAGTGTAAGCAACGAGCTTCGAAAAGAACAGGCAAAACGCAAATGGAGCAACACCGGGCAACTTCCATGCTTCTAGAAACCCAATCGCGGTTACAGAAGACTGGGACACGCGCCCACTATCATCATCATCTTCAGATCCTACTTTCTGCAAGTCAACCAAAGCCGTCCCCTCGGTATCCATTCCCATTACAAATTCCTCTTCTTCTTCTCCAGGCAACTCAAGCCCAATAGTTTCGGGATTCACAACAAGAAACATGAATACAATGCACGACATAATTACAATAATAACCCCGGGCAACAAAAACGCCCAGCCCCAACCGAAACCTAACACAGATGATGCAACAATGGATCCAATTATGTTACCAACAGAAGTATGTGAATTCCACACACCCATGATCAGCCCTCTTTTGGATTTACCAAACCAATTCCCCATCACGGCCACCACACACGGCCACCCGATCGACTGAAACACACCACAACAAATCTGAACCGCAATGAAATAACTTAACAAATGCACATTAAACCAAAACCCTAATCCAAAAAGCACGGTGAAAACACCGCTCCCAATCATCCCAACTGTTAAGAAAACCCTAACATCAATCCGATCGCCTACGTGGCCGGAGAAGTACATACCGATAGCGTAAGCGGATAGGAAGGCGAGATCAAGCTCGCCGAGGCGCTGAGTGCCGCGGGCGGAGTTGAACGGCGGCCATCCGGATTGAGGTGAGGTAGGGTTAGGGTTTGTGTCAGGGTCGAGGATGGATTTGACGATGCTGGGGGGTTTCCGGGAGGCGTGGAAGGCGGCGTAGGCGAGGAATGTGATGAGGAGGGTGGAGATTTGGTGGAAAGTGACGGTGTTTTGTTGTGGATTGAGAGATGGGAAGAGGGAGAAGCCCGGTGGTGGATCTAGGGTTAGGGTTTTGGGATCTTTCATCAAATTGGTTACACGATTGGAAGCGTAAAGTTGCAGAGGAAATAATGAGATGGAAGAAGATGGTGGTTGGGGGTTAGATTTCAAGTTTCCGGTACAAAGAGAGGGAAAGGAAGAGTGTGATTCTGGATTTTGCAGGTTTCTTGTAATATAAGGTTTGACTTTTCTTTTTGACAAATTTTGACTTTGTTTCAATTACTTATAAAAATCACAAAATGTTTTAAGTCTAGAGTTTCACAAGTCTATTCCGGGTAATAAAGAGTAGGAAATTGATACAAGCTGTTATTTTCTTATCGCATGTATATTTGCTTGGCTGGCGAAGATGGGGAAGATCCCGACGGCCGCTGCGTTGAGTAAAAGGAATATTGATGTTTGGGATGTGTTATGCCCGTTGTGCGAGTTTGGAGAGGAATCGGCGGATCATCTCTTCACTTCGTGTAGTGTAGCCTCGGCTCTTTGGAGTCACGTTAGTTCTTGGTGCCGAGTCCAAAAAATTTTCGCTTTCTCGGTTAGAGATCTTTTGGAGCTTCAGCAATATGTTGGGTTGAAGGAGCCGGCTAAGGAAGTTTTTCATGGGATCATTATTATCTGTTGTTGGAACCTTTGGAGAGCTAGGAATGACTTAAAACAAGGCAGTTCGGGTGGTGGACATTATCAGTGAAGTGAAGTCTGTTGGTTCTTGTGGTTGAACAGTAGATTTAAGGTGAAGCCGATCTCGTGGGAAAATTGGTGTAAATTTGTAATTATGTAATTTTTTTGTTGTGTTTCTTGTGCGGCCCTGGTTTTGGGGTGCGTTTGTTTTTAATGAAGTTAGTCTTTCAAAAAAAAATATGGAAGGTAAGAAACAATAAAGTCTTTAATAATAAACTGGTGTCGATTACAAAAGATAATGGAGGAGATCATTAGATCAAGACCATGGCGTGTTTGTAGGTGAAAAACCGATCAATGTTTGCGTGTTTGTAGGTGAAAAACCGATCAATGTTTCATAATTATAAATTGGTATCTTTGGTGTAATTTTAATAGACATTATGGTATTAATTTGTTGTTTTTGGGTCTCTAGCTCCTTGTTAGAGCCTTTGTCTTAATAATATCTCTATGGTTTTTAAAAAAACTACAAACTTACAAAGGCGTCAAAACAAACCTTGTAACTTTTAATTTTGTATTATTTTCATCAAAATGGTTAAGATAATTGGAAGTTATTGTAATAATTTATTTAATAAGGAAACCTCTTAATCACACCGAAAGGGGAGAGTGAGATGTTGCATGCATGGTTAGTGGGTCGGGGGAGGGCGGATGGTCACAGCTGACAAAGGGTGTGGATAATGAGAGTAATAGACTATGGGTGATCATCATGTCAAGTTGATAGACAGGTTAAATTTTATAACAAGAACACTAGTATGTTAAAAACATTAACTATACATATAAAATTCTTGTAGCTCAATCATGACTCATTTAACTTGTTTAGTTAAACGAGCAAAACTGGTTGGCAAGTCAAAACAGGTTGGTGAGTTGTAAATATGATGTAATAAAGTGTAGGGAATATTCTGGACAATCTTTCTTAATCATGTAATTACTTTCAAATTGAAGTATTTTGATTTGTTATTCAAAATCTCAATCGAATAATTCAAAAAATAAAGAATGAGTATTTGTATTTTTGTTAATTGTTTAACCCCATAAAAGACCAAAACTACGTTATTATAAGCATCAAACCACCACAAAGTTTTCATGAAACGATGCAATGCTTCACGAATCAATACATCAGTAGGGCGGGCAAATCGGTTGGCACAAACCGACATGTCGGTTGATTTTGACGGGTAAATAAATCAGTCGTTTAAATGAATCATTCAGGTCGGCACCGTCAATCAACGGGACCCTCGCTCGGGGAACTGCCCCTTGACCCCCGCGGAATTCATATTAGTCTCGAATGAGTGTGCGCTCCACACCTTCTAACCCGTAATAACGCTTATTCAAGCTTATCTAGGTCTTAGTTACCTAAAACAAATTGATAACACTTAAATCAACAATATAAGGTTATAAACGAGTAAACGGATTATAAACGAGTAATAATAAAGTAGTAAACTAATTATAAAGGTAGAAGACATGAATTCTATATTTTTTTTAATTTGATATAAATTTTATCATAACACAAGATGTATCTAATGTAATATATATTTCGGTCTTAACATATATGTTTATTTATATTATTTTAAAATACAACTTCCATCGTAATAAACGTATCAATATATTTGAAGATAAAAAGAAAATTATTTGAACTCAATTTGAAATAAAATTTATATGTAATAAAAATTATATTAAAATATAGATAAAACTAAACTGAAAAAACTAACATGTTTAAAGCTATATTGAACTCACATATAGAACTATTTAATATATTAGATAAAAGATTAAAAATTAACATTTTTATGTTAATATATTATTTAAAAAAGTTGGATCGGATTTAACATCCAGATGACATAATAAATAATATAAAAATTAAAAATATGTATATACATACAAAATATAAAACATTTTTTGTTTTGATGTGAATTTACAGTTTTAATGTCATATGAAGGTTTAAATAAATAAAATATGTAACTTGAAATACTAAATTAATAAGAAAATGAGATTTTAAAGAAAAATAAATAAATAAAAAAATTGAAATCAGGTCCGATCCACGGTCCGGTAAACCGGTCCGACCAGTGACTGGCAGTTCAACTGAAAGCGGTTCAACTACACACAACTGAACTGGTTATGTACTCAGTTCTGGTCCGGTTATGAAAATACTGAAAATAACTTATAAAGTTTCTCCAATTTCATTACAGATACCAAAAGTCCAAAAACCAATGTTTTCAGAACCAGACCGGACAGCGAACCGGCCGCCTTAAAGATCCATCGGTCGAACCGGTTGGACCGGATTTAAGAACCGGATGACGTCATAAATAATATAAAAATTATATATTTATATATATATATATATACAAAATATAAAACATTTTTTGTTTTGATGTGAATTTACAATTATAATGTCATATGAAAGATTAAATAAACAAAATATGCAACTTGAAATACTATATTAACAAGAAAATGAGTATTTGAAGGAAAAAAATTTTAAAAAAAATTGAAATCCGGTCCGACTCCCGGTCCGGTTCACCGGTCCGACCGGTGACCGGCCGGCTCAAATAAAAGTGGTCCAACTACATACAACCGGACCGGTTATGTACCTGATTCTCGGTCCGGTTTTGAAAACACGGCCAAAAACTCAACTTTACAAGCAAAAAAAGAACTCAAAAATACAAGCCTCAATTCTTTTGATATTTAAGATATCAAAACTCAATTTCAACAAGAAGTGTGCTATAAGTCAGGGTGGGTCAGTAGGTTCATCACATAGACTGCAACCACTAGATCATCTGCTGGTGCAGATCAGCCTCCTGCTGGGCAAGCTCCACCACCATAGCCTCATCAAAGAACTTGTTGATGGTCGCATCCTCGCTCATTCCCTATCAAAAATACAACACAGTCCACCAAGAAAAGAAGCATGTTGATTGAACAAACCCCTTTTTTAAGAAATTAAAACACACCTCTTGCTAAAAAACATGATCAAATTCACAATGCATGAATGGGTCAGGAGAGATGAATCATGGGTCGACCCAAAACCCTTTTTGTCCAAAAAATTGAACTTTTATAAATAATTAGTATGTTACATATGATCACAAAAATTATATTATTTCAGTAGCCATCTAATTTTGTAAATAAAATGATTTTGGAGGCTTTATGAAACTTTCAACCCGTTTTACCTGTTGTCTTTTAAGCTTTATCTTTTTCGAGTTACACATTTGACCCATTAGTGATAAACATAACACATCGCCTCATTCATATGTAGATAGATTGGAACAAAAAAGTAAAGAGAATGTATACCTTCCTACGCCTTGTTTTCACCATAAATTCACGTGCAAGATACTGAATTGGCGCAGGCTCAAGTGGGCGTAATACAATGCTTTTGTCCAACGGATCACCAGGAACAATAGCCCAGTGATCAAAAGTCGAGAGAGCAAATGCCTGCCCCTGGGTATGATACCGTAAGTCCGTCTCAAAACCAAACGAATCAATTACAGTAGGAATGCCTGAAAATTCATTAAAAAGCCCAACAAACTACATTAGTAGGAATATAATAAGTCAAACTTGAAAATTGCCAATTTTGACCCAAACCCATTTTCCCAACTCCTAAAAGAAAGAGAATACTGACCTTGACTATATACGCAGGGGCTCCTGGTTGAGGAACATCAGCAGTTATATGCCCATGTCTTCGAGATAACACCGTGTATATAGCAGAAACACAATCTATAGGTGTTTGTATCTGAAATTTGAATATATTATTTGGTATTTCATGCAGAAAAAATATCAACAACAAATAACTTAATTAAGTTATGAAGAACCTGCAGTTCTATAATATTAGATATTAAACTAGTGTAATTAAGTTTAGGGGTTATTACCTCCACGTAATATACTGGCTCCATAAGGCGTGGTGTTGCCAAAAGAAAGGCTGAATAGGCCACGCGTGGAGCTGTCGGAATGATTTGACCGGTTCCACGATGTAACGACTCTGGTGCGATTTTTGCATCTACTATTTTGAACTTAACATTACGGATTGGCTCATCGCAAAGCGGACCCTCACGTGCACCCCACTGGAATCTGTTAAAAGCTTATATTAGTACCGATTCACATCAAATAAGGCTAATAATTCACCCATTCCAAAACTAGTGTCTGATTTCTTTCAATGTTTTCACATGCAGAAACTAATTGTCTTGTTACTATCATGCTACCAATCTACTACCCTTGTTGGCATCAAAACAAGATTCTCAGCATGGGGCAGCAACAAAATATGAAGCACATTTAGAACTCTAAGGGGGTGTTTGGACCTGTTATATCACTTCTATTATCTTGCTATTGCAACTTCAAGGTGCAATAATCGATTTCCATTTGGATAAAATGATTCTTATTATAATCATCTCATCATTTAGGGGTTAAATACTGAGATTCTTGGAACTTTATACAGAAAAATGTCTTAAATTTTTTATTAATGATCAACTTATCAAAACATATGATTATAGTTGATCAAAAAATACAAATTGTCAGAACTTACATATACATATTTCAACAATATATAACCATGTCCTTTTTGGCCATTCTATCTACCAATTACTTAAATGGTCAGAATTTGACAAATACTAAAGTCTAAAACATCTAATTATCTTGTTACATATATAGACGCTATATTCCGCAGCACGTTCTATTACAACTGATCATCTGATTCTTACTATTTAAATATTACATAATCAGTTTCAAAACGTGCATCCAAACACCCCTTAATTCGGTATGGAATGCTAACAGAGAAACGACTTACCCCTGAACAATTGAATCCTTCACAGAATTCAACAAGCTTTTATCGACTTCACTTGAGAGTGTGTCATCCAACAATATGTTAGGTCCCTGCAAGACAATTAGTAAACATAGTTCAGAGAAATAAATGAGAAATAAGGTGTGTAAAGAACTAATTAACACTTTTTTAAATTTTAAATAATGATACCTGCTTGTCTGGTCCAAATGCCCATATAGATCTTGCAGCAAGTAAGTCCCAGTCATATTTGGTTTGAAAAAAGTCACCTAACTTCTTCCTAGGCCAGTCCACACTTCCCACACCATTCTCGATATCTTCCACGAGTCCTCTCTCCAATGGTTCAGCAATCTAACCAATAAAAGAATATAAGATGTATACTCTATAAGACGAATATATGTGTGTGTGTGTGATATACAACATATCTATATATATAATTAGTTGTATCGCTAAAATACCATGGTAATTTTATTTTTCTTGTTGGGCGTTTCAGCAAAGCATTTCATCGATGAAGACTCTACCACCGTTTCACAGAATGATACAACTGGGTCAGCCACCTGTTTGATACAAAAAAAACATAAAAGATAAGCATGTCATTAGAAAATATGTATCAAAAAGAAAGTATAAAGTTAAGTATAACACATTTCACTAGAGGCAATCCCGACCCAGTTACTTACCAATAGGCCTATTTGTGTAATGTCTTATCTCTAAAGGGTTAAACAGGTAAAAAGAAATTACTCAAACAGATCAAACGTGTCAAGAGTAACTCAAAGTGTACTTTTTAACACATAAAATCTCATAAATGAATTTAAATAGAAATTCAGATGTATTATTGAATTAATATAAATATAATTTAGGTAATCGATCATATTTCACTCTAATATTTACTAAAGAATTTCTTGGACATTTTCAGATCCACCCGACCAGACCCAATCTGTTTCAAGTCGAAATAATCTTTTTTACCCAAACCCGTTTGACATGTTACGCAACCCGACCAACTGTTTTCCACCTTTACGTGTCATAATTGGAGAAGCGAAAAAAATTACAATACCTTGACTTCGACTTCTGAATAAAGTTCCCTGAGATCCTTCATTATAGAATCAAGATACAATTCTCCAGTACCTAAAATAGTATGCTCTCCAGATTCCTCAACTTTAGTAATAGCTAAAGGATAACTCTTGCTAATCTTCCTCAGACCCTCGACCATTTTCGGTAACTCACTTGGATTTAATGGTTCGGTTGCAGTTTTCACACTGGAAGAGTATTAAACTGAAGAGGCTGAATATGTAAACATCATCATTATAATCTGAGTAACAAAGTGTAGCAGTTTTCATAATCGAAGCATCAACACCTTCAATAAGAACCCCAAGAGCTAGGTGACGCCTTATTAATAGGTATCCTGTAACGAGCTTGATAAACCCATAGTTTTGTTACTTCTTTTACAGTCATGTCTTCTTCATCATCAGGTGAATAACCTTCACCAAGCACACGAACCGTCTGGCCAGTATGGATTTCACCGCTATAAACCCTTCCAAATGCATCAAAAACACTGCAATCTGGTTTGGGATACAGTTTGGTGATGTTGACAATAAGTGGCCCAGAGGGGTCACAATCTGACATGGCAGTGTAAATGCTTGAACCTTTAGGTCCTGTATAAATGTGGTCAATTTTTAAAGATGAAGCCTCTTTAGCAGACGGAATGTGGTGAACCAGCATGTCAGTAAACCCAGTGGCTGACCCAAAAACCGAGCTGCAAAACAATCCAAGCAAAGGTCTCACATTTAATTTGTAGGCGGCATTGCTTAAAGTCACACCAAGTTCCGCTAGTGTTGTCTCCACACTCTTTTTATGTTCTCCTATTACTTGGGAGTAAATCTTGTAAAGGGGTTCGAGGATGAACTGTACAAATGACCTTTCTGCCCCACTTGAGGGTTGTTTCTTTTTGAAAGTTCTAGTAGCAGGGTCATAATAGTAGTCTCCCCAAAGTCGAGAAGCAAACTTGTTGGCATCAAAAGGAATTCCATGAAGCTTAACATATAATTTGGCAAATGATTGCAGAGTGAAACACCATCCAGCACTGCCACTAGCAAAACATAGGTTTCCAGCAGCTGGATCAATAATTCGAATATTGCCAGCTGTTGAAGAGACTGCAGTGATGTGATTATTGATGACTTCGATTGTATGTCTCAGCTTATGATAGGCATCTTTTGGTGGTAGTTTAAGCTCAGTTATTAATCTGTCAACCTACAAATACGAAAAGTTACTGAAGTTCCAAGTACAATTATATTAGATACAAAAGGTCCCAACTTTTTTTAGTAGTACAAAGTAAAGGTGGGGGTGTTTGAAAGCGTATTTTACTAGTGATTATGTGATGTTGACTGATTAAAAACATATAATCAGTTGCAATTAAACAGAGGGTAGAAGATAGTATTTGGATGTGTTTCTACTGCTTAAAGTTGTAGTAATCAAATTATTAGATATTTGAGTGGTTACACATTTTGATTATTTAACAATTTTCAAATATAAAGTTAACAAAAAGAGAGATATTTTTGTATGGTGGCAACAAAAGTCTCAAATTAGGTTAAAATGGGTGAATATGTCATTTTAGTTTACACACAGACATCAGTTTTTTGCAACTTGTATGAAACTGATAATGAAGAATATGTTTATCCAGGCATAAAAAGTAAAAGCTAATGATTTCAAATTGAAATAATCAAATAATGAGTTCCAGAACATGAACGCAAATAAGAAGATTACCTTGTTTATTACAACTACTATAGGTAACCACTCTTGGATTGCATGCCGAATTGTTCTCTCTGTGTTTACCTGTTCATGAGTCAATGCCAAATAATATCTTTATAGAAGATCAATATAACTTAAAACATATGTCAATAGGAAAGAAATTCATATTTACAGATATACAAATTATATATGTTTATGCAAGATCAAATAAACATTGTAACACATAACTTACCATGACTCCATCAGCAGCATCTACAATCAACACTGCACCATCAGCAAGCCTGAGAGCAGCAGTCATTTCATCAGAAAAATTAACATGCCCTGGTGTATCCATGATATTACACATATAAGATTTCGAATTGATATCCTCAAGAACAAGTGACATAGGAACTGCTTTGATCGATATCCTTCTCTCCTGCTCATCTACCCTTGTATCAGTATATCTCATATGCTTCTCACTGTTCTGATCAAAAGTTGAAACATGGTGAGTTTGCTCAACCAACATATCCATGAAAACCGTCTTCCCATGCTGCAAGTGCCCAACCAACGGAACATTCCTAACCAAACTAGGGTTTGAAGAGAGTCCCAAAAGAAATTCAGCTGAAACATAAGTGGATGAATCTTTAACACCAACTTCAAATTTAATATCCCTGACCGGTTTAATTAGGTTTACAATTAAACCCGAACCCAGAAAACCCAAAACTTTCGGGACGGGTATGGGGTCGGGTAATCGGGTATGGGACCAAGTTTGGAATTACTTTTGAAATTTTTTGCTGGTATGGGATATGGTGATATACCCGTTTACCCGCCCCGATTACCCGATAACATATACCCATTTACCCGATTATAAAACAGACATGGTTTTCTTTCTTTTATTTATTGATTTTAAGTATATATACCGAATATATTTTAAATGTAAATTCCCAACATGATTTTATTTCTTTCTTTTTAATTTTAATTACAATTTTTATATATATCCGGTAGATATCCGACGGGTTTTGGGTCGAGTATACCCAACGAGTATTTTTAACAAAGTAACGGGTTTACCCGAAACCCATAGGCATACCAGATACCTAACGGGTAATTACCCGATAGAAACCCAACGGGTTTTGGGTTGGGTATGGGACAAGCCTTTATAAACGGGTATGGGGTTGGGATTACCTACCCCCGTCCCAAACCCGACTCATTGTCATCCCTAACTTTACACTTGTAGTATGAATAATATACGCTTTTAACTCATTATTGTTTTACTAATTTTATTTTCCTACAATAACCTTGCTAAACTCGACGACGCGTGTTCGAGTCTAAGGTGTGACAAACCTGGTTTTTTTGTTATTTTAATTTTACTTTTTTTTATATCCATTTGTAAAAAAATTTGTTTTATATTTCTATTTCATTTTTACTTTGTTACTAACTTTTTTAACGAATTTGTCGTTTCAATGTTAACCCATATTTGCGCCTCAATTTATCTATTTCCCGATCTCCAGAACCGAGTCGCGACAACTTCATACGTTTCTTTTATGTACCCAGTCACGTTAGTATCATCGACGCAACGCACGTACGACGTTCGCAAGCCCGCCGCATCGCGTGGGCTTAATTTTTAGTATATTACTTAAGAGCAAGTGCCGGTAGCAACGTTTCTTTTATGTATTTAACCACGTTTCTTTGTGTGCTTAGCCACGTTAATGTCACCGCCTCAACCGTTTAAGGTCCGCCTCCCGCCGCGGAGCGTGGGGCAAAATTTATTTAACCATGTTTTTTTTTGCTTAGCCACGTTAATGTCACCGTCTCATCCGTTTAAGGTCCGCCTCCCATCGAAGAGTGCGGGACAACATTTCTAGTTATTATTATTTTTAAAAACCGGGTTTGTGGATGGTTAAATCTATCCTTACTTTCTCACAGATTAAAATTATTAATAATATGCACTAGTTTTTTATTGTTAATTTTTTTAACGACGATTGTCATCTAAGATGTTTAACATGTCTCCTAGAGACATGTGGGCTCGTACTAAAATAGTTCAGGTTGAAGTAAGTTGTTTTAGAGACACACATATATTGAAATAGATTCACCGCTCATATTTATTTTTATAGCGGTTATTGGCTACATGTGTTGGAGGAAGGGGCAGTTGCGGAAAAGGCGAGTGTGGCAGCGGTGACAACTATGATGGTTGGAAGGAGGCAAGCAGCCACCGGTGATTCCACGTATGTCACCCACTATCGTCGGTGATTACAAATAAAAATACATCTTGTATCTGATATCATACCCGATTACTTATGACCCGTCGAATTCACAAGATTCTGTTGATTATTTTAGTCATCAGTTCATTTTATGTATTTAAAATTTCCTTCAGACCAAACGAAAATTCGAAGAAGCTTCATTACAGGTCATGAGATATGAAGTCCACACTCGTTCAATACCAATTCGATTTATGGTTTCGTCAAACAACGATGATAAAGGAGCAGCACCCCGCTATTATCAATCGACCGTTTTGAATGACTACCAAAATTACTCGTCAATATCAACCGACGCGTCGGTTTGCGCCAACTGATTGACCACGCAAACTAATGCAACGATTTACAAAGCATTATGTTGTTTCATCACAATGATGTATTGGTTTGCTACTTATAAAGACAGATTTTTGGTCTATTTTTGATGTTAGCAATTGACAGAAACACATTCACTCGTTTTCCATTTATGAATTATCCGATTAAGATTACGAATAACTCATCGAAATACTTCAATCTGAAAGTGTTTGCACAATTCATAAAGATTGTCCGGTAAAACTCCATACAGTGTCCTTATGTGTATTACAGATACCTGTTTATGAATTTATTCATACACATTTTTGGTCTATTACGTATACCATAAATCTATCTCAAACTCACCCTAGAAAGTAAATTGAAATATCAAATACTCAACTATAGTTATAACAATTTCATATTTTTAATAATTTCAAACTTCTAACAAATTTAAAATACCATTTATAATATATTCAAAATTATATAATATATTAATATATTATGTTTGAAAGTCGACAGAAGGGTATGTGATATGTTTCGGATAATCATACGTGTGTTTCCTAATACTATACCAATGCTAAACCTATAGGAAAAAAAAAGAATATTACTAATCTCATACAATAAATCAATTAGAACTAATAAACGCCTTTCAAAAAAAATTAGAACTAATAAACTTTTATCTTATCCAATTTTTATTTTTCTTGTTATAATCTTGATTATATTATTTACGCATCAAACATTTCTCGATGATGATTGTTTAGACTTTGCCAAAGAGGTTGTGGTGTAGTGGTTGAGGTGAGGCCTAAAGTCTCAAAGGACCTGAGTTCAATCCCTGTCACCACCATTAATTTCTGAGGCATGCAAATGAGTCCTGGTTCTTAGGCTGATGCACCAGGGTTTTACCCACGTCGATCCAGGGTTTGAACCTCGGCTCTCCCTCAAGCCCGGAAGGGGCCGTATTGGGTGGGATTTTTCCTTGGATGCTCTCCAACTCTGACGTCAAGTGGGCCAGGTTAAGACAACATATTGACCAGAGTTGGACAAGGCTCTCCCATGTGACGGGGATGCGACATCACACCATTCAATGTTCGTTGTTCGAAAAAAAAATTGTTTAGACTTTAGCCAGTTGACGTGTCTGTTCTTGGAACGCGAGATCCCTAACTTTGTCTACTTCCTCCGCGGCCCCATTCGGCAATTCCTATGCTTCTTATCCTCGCTCCATCAGGCTGATTGCAACCACACAGATCGATACAAAACTCCCTTCAGATTGTGGACTCTGATTAATTATTCTTCGGCATAATGGAATCAAAACAAAACTGGTTTCCATATAATCTTCACTTGAAGTTTGCTGTTCGTCGATGGGTATTTATTTCTGATCAGATTTGGGGATTTGTTCTCTGGGGCATTTCGTCGAATGGCTGGTAAGCTGCCTGGAGTTGAGTGTGCGAGGAGGAGGAGGTTCCCTGGGAGTACTGCATGCTCTGATTCTTCGTTTATTATCAATTCTGCTTTTGGGTCGACTAGGAGTTGGAGATTTTACGATACCCATTTCACATCCAATTCGTTCTCGGTAAAGATTGACAGAAACCGTGTTCAGTAACTATGAGTTTCTGAGCTAGAATTGCATCTGAATATCCATGTTAATATACACTGCTCTAATATCATGTAGTAATCTATCAATATATGTTGTGTTTGATCTGATTATTTGTTTGGAAACAGCAAAGAAGCATGGTAAACCAGTTAGACCAAGATGAAAAGCTTGGTGGTGTGGCTAGAAAAGCAAAGGAAAGACTGGATGGGAGGCTCAGAAGCCACTGGAAATCAGAAATCAATAGGTAGTATTAACAAGTAACAAATGACATCTGGTGCAATGGTAGCCCAAGACTTTCCATAGTGGAGTCCTGGCCATAACAAAAAAAGGGTCTTTGGCCAGGTCAGGGGTTTACCCGATTGGGGTTCCCCGGTGATGGGCTCCCGTTCAAAAAAAAGTAACAAATGACAAATCAAATGTAATCTTAGTGTCAATGCGCATGTTAGCACAAAAACACATCACTTGCTAGAATGCACATGTGACATCCAAAAAAAACTTGAAAGTTATAAAAGTTAAGACATCTTTGGTTACCATTTTCCATTTTCCATGACATGGGTTTTCTTCTTTGTTTCTGATTTTGAGCAAGAAACCGAAATAACGGACCCAAACTAATAACCGATGGTTTCGGTTATGTTTTTTTTGGAAACCAAAAATTACGGTTCAGTTTTGGTTTTACCTTGTTCTTAAACCGTCAAACCGAACGGAACCGAACCAAACCACACCGAACATAGGAATCGAAATGCACATAGCTTGTTTGTTATTGGATTTATGGCCCAAATTCATTATTAGTTTGGCCCAAAACATTTTAAGCCCAAAGGCAAAAACCGAAAACCGATCCATTACCGAAAGATAACCCATACGACCATAGCGAAAAGCCGGAAATTCGGTTTTGGGTTCGGTTTTACCCGAAACCCACCATGCACACCCTTGTCTGCTTGTCAACAGATACAAACTGATAACATGTAATCTCAATGGTCAAAGCACATGTTAGCACAAAAACGCATCACTTGCTAACATGCGCACGTGACATCCACAAAACTTAAAGTAATTAAAGTTGACATCTTTGGTTACCATTTTCCATTTTCTGATATGGGTTTCCATCTTTGTCACTTATTTTGATCCAAAATAGTCAAGAAAGATCTAGGGGTGCAAGTCTTGTAGATGAAACTAGGAGAAAACCGAGTACTACAATGGCGGTCGGAGATTTGCAACAGGAGGTTTTTGGTTTGAAAAAAAGTGGATCAAAGATGTTTAATTGGGGGAAAATAGGATTGAATCATAAATCATCGAATCAAGAAGAGTGTGTTGTTTGTTTGGAGAAGTTCAAAGCCGGCGAGAAGCTAGATCGTTTGCCTTGCGCGCATCGGTTCCATTCCATGTGTTTGTTACCCTGGTTAAAGGGCCATGCACACTGCCCTTGTTGTAGAATGAGTGTTTTAGGTTCGAATTGACTTGTTTGATTCAATCATGGAGGTTTTAGTTTAATCTAGCATTTAGTAATAATCTTGTAATGTTTGTGACATAATCTATTTCATGTTAATATTGACAAAAGAAGTATCTAATGGTATCATGATGAAAATATAGATAAAAAATAATCAGTAGTTTTTTCCCTAAGAACCAATAAACTTAAGAGTATCCATCGGTACCTTGATAACCGATATGACCAATTCTAAACATGATTGACGGTCATAGCCACGAGCTGTCATACTCTTTCACGAATAGTTGCAACGTTTCGTCATGTTAAGTTTCCCCTGTAAATAAGATGATCTTTGGTTTGACTTGGTTTAATATCTAACTTACATGCAAATTCTAGTAAGAGTTTCGTAACAGAATTTCATACTCGTTCTTGTCTCTTTTGTCTCATCTGATTAGAGATCTTCAAGTACCAACAATATTTCTTTAATCTAAAAGTGATTTCACATTATTCAAAAGACTATCCAGGAAACTCTAAACTTATAAAACCTATAGAAAATCAACATGTTAAAAAGTAAACTATTTAGTGTTGGGGTTTTGGTTGCGGAGTTGGAAGAGATGGCAAGTTGTCAAATTGATTAGGGAACGTAGGCATACCAACAAGTGGGGAGAAATAGGTAAGTGTATCATTATTAGACTTTAAAGTTGGGTGACCATTGACAACAACATTTTTGTCCATGGTCTAAGCACATTGATAGACTTCAACTTTTTAATAAGATTAATCAAATAATTTGAATATAATTGAAGAAAGTCACCTAGTTAAAATCATCTAAATCATCAACATCTCACCGTTTAAATAAAACTAGTAACTCAGGTCCAAGCTTAGTGTAATATCCGAGATATTCCGATCTATCCTTACCCTAACCCTGGTGCGCATTCGAATCCAAATCTTAAATCATAATCCTAACTAATAAATGTGGATTCATTTATTATATATATACATAATTATATGAGAATCAATTTTAAATATATATAGATTTATATATAAACTTATATCCTATAAAACTTAATTGGTTTGATAAAAACAAAAGAATATATATATATATATTTATCTTCACAGAGTCAAGGGACTATAACTGCCAAAGCCCGAAACTTACTTTAAACTCAAACCTATGTTTTAACATAAAATGAAAAATGCTTAGAACTTCAGGGACCATTTGTGCAACTTACTCAAACTCCCAACCCAGAAATCAGTCTCAGGTTCGACCCCCTCGCCACACCAGTTTCCTCCGCTTTTCTTGAAATCGCAATTTAGGCCAGATTCGACGAACCTCGAGACTCGCCTGAGGCGTGCGATCGAAACCCAAGAACCATCAATACTTGATCACGCCCCGAGACACGCATAAATTCGAAATTAAAATCGTTCGGCCGCCCGAAATCTTCCCACCTAATCACGCATTAGATGCTCAATTCGACTATAAATACATACGGTAATCACTTTAAAACTTCACACTCAAACCACCTAAACTCTTAATTCGATCGTTCATCACCTGTACTTGGTCGATTGAACCCGCGACAGCTGACGGCAGGACCCAGCTCGTTCTCCCTCATTTCTGCATCAATTCAGGTAATCTCAATGGCCAATCGACTCAAAATCTCTCTGTGATCGAAAGCCCCATGTTTTATTCGATTAACAGATGGCTAATCGATATGCATTTGATGGATTTGGGTTCTAGGGTTCATAAGGATTTGGGATTGATTTGAACTTGTGTATTTAAATTTTTTTCCTGTATAAACCACCAGCGAGGCCCGTAGCCGGGTGGTTAAGACAGTGTGTGTGATTGCGACCCGGTCCCAGACCCGAGTTCGAATCCGGGGAACCGGTTTTGCCCACTTTTAATTGTTTTAACCTCTTTAAAAACAGTTTTTAAACTTTTATATTTTTTATAAATTATGTTAAACTTTTACAAACTCAAGAATAATTTTTATTTACACTCTTGTATTCTGGAAATATTTTAATTAAATAAAACTTAGTTAAAACTTATTTAATCTTTGATAATGAATATTTAAAAAAATATAAAAAAAACAACCTTTAAATTTTATAAAAGTTATATTCTGAATAGGAAATATTTTATAGAATTTGAAAACTTGAACCTTCTATAAAATCAATTTTATAAAACATAAGACTTGTGCATTTATTCATTGTAAAATAAATATACTTTATTTACTTGTAAAATATTTGTAAACTTTATAAATCCTAAAAGAACCCTTATTACTTATAAACTTATAACTATATTTAAACTTAAGAAAACATTTTAAACATTATTTAACTATACATATTTCAATAAATACTTAATACTTAAATGCTTTAATAAATCGTAAGTGATTTATATTAACTCTTTCAATTAGATAAATAATTTTTAATTATCTATTCGTAATAATTATGCATCCTTGAAACGATTGTAATAAAACCTTAATTATTATTCAAAATAATTATTATTATTATACATTCTTTAAATAATTATTATGAATCCTTAATAATTATTTATTTCTTGAATAATTATTGTTAAACTTTAATAATTATTTGATCTTTCATTTAACAATTGCTTCAACTTCATTTACGAATGCTTAGAAAACTATTTGGATTACTATTATTACCTAACTAGAGTAGTTATAAAACTTCTAAATAATTATTTTAACTAATGATTATCCTAATGAAACTTGGATATTCAAAATCTTGTGGTATTCATTCAAAACCTTTATTATAAACTTGAGTTAAACTTGGTTTAAACTTCATAAACACAAATCATTTCCATCTCCCATTAGGACCCTAGTCAAATCCTGAAATCTTAGAATTTTTGTCCTAGACTCATAAGATCATACTTGAAACTTTAGACTTATATTCTTAGGCTTATTGTGAGGATATCCTCCCTCAAAGTCTTGCAAACTTACTCTTACCGGATACTCGTCATCAATCCAAATGAGTATACTTAGCCCCTTTTTCCTTTTATGCTTTTGGGGTGAAACATGTTCACAATTCTTAAACTTATACAATTCTTGTACAACTATGACTACGTGTTTATTCTTATGTTAAACTTGAGACTTGTATGCTTAGATTAAACTTAAAACTAGCACATTCATTAACTTTGATCAAGCCTATAGTAACAATGATAGATCTTTTGTATTTGACCAATCCACCTTGATTGATTGACCCCTTCGGGGGGGAGCCCTTGGTGATTGTTACTGAATTAAACTTTAAACTTGAGACTTATAAGGGTAACCTGCGGGTTATGCCTAAACTTGGTTGGAGGGTTGAAGTGCACAATGTTTAAGATACTTGTTTCTCATACTTACATTATAGAATGCATATATCATAGTGAATTGTAATTCTTTTCAAATACTTGTTAAACTGTGTCAAAACCTTTGTATCTCACCAACTATTTTGTAGTTGACAGATTCTTTCACATGTTTCAGGTTTTACACCATGAGACTTGTTTGTGATCACATAGGATGCTTTGGACCTAGACTACTTATCAATTAAACGTTGTATTCTTGTTATGTTTCCGTGTATTGAATCTTGAATCTATTATTAATGAAATATTGAAACTTTAATAGTCAACCTTGTGTAATTGAACAACCGCGTCCGCCTCGACGTATAATCCGCCGTCGATTGGGGTGTGACACTTAGCGACTTGTTGTATTTTGTGTTATGGTTAAAATTATAAAAATTGTTTAAGCAATGGTAGTAGTTGTACATTTGGAACTTAAAAAAATCATATTTTATAAGTTATAAAAGAAACACGATATATTTATAAAGATTAAAATAATTAAGAATTAAAAAAAATAATTAAGATTTTTTTTAAT
This sequence comes from Smallanthus sonchifolius, assembly GCA_023525975.1. NCBI lineage: Eukaryota > Viridiplantae > Streptophyta > Magnoliopsida > Asterales > Asteraceae > Smallanthus > Smallanthus sonchifolius. The sequence continues at coordinate 3,459,004 of CM042022.1, forward strand.
ATGTTGACTTCAGCAATGGGGACTACTGGCGTCATCAATCGTGGGAGGGCGGGATCGAACCACAGCTAAATAGCTTGGTCTCGAATTATTTAGTTGTCTGTTTCATGATGGGCATAACAACTAACAAGTAATTGCTTCACGGGAGGCTATAAAGGCAACATCTTCTTACTATTCAGACACCAGATACTATACGAGTCATATGAGTTATGATTTATTCTTATACACGCCGTATGATAGAAAGCTATACGGGTTGTATAGCTTTTTGACGGACAAAGAAGCAACTGATGGGACGTCGTACACCACTGACATACGCTATACAGGCCTTATAACCTTTTTCTCGCCATATGATGACGTTACATGGTGTTTTGATGACATCACCCGGTGTATTTATAATAGGACGTTAGGACCCATGCTTTTCCCATTTAAATCAAGTCAATTATGGGTTTTCTTATTAGTTTCTTTCAATATTTTGACAGAAATTGGCATAAACAAAATCAAATTGAAACTTCATTGATAAGAACTTTAGTTATTGATAAGACGGTACAACATAAAGTGAAAGTCCTCAACAAAGATTACTTCATTGATGTATATGATATGAAATCTTCATTACTTGATGCAAAACACTCACTCAAACCTCCTTGACTTGTGTCTCCTTAGCCACATCCACTTGTGCAACATCCTTCTTCACCTCCTCAACCACTTGACCATCCTTAGCCAAATCAACACTTCCAACATCTTTCTTAACATCCTTAGCCAAATCCACACCTCCAACATCTTTCTTGACATCCTCAATTCGAAAAGCCGACACCGGAAAGGTCCTGTAAAGGCCAGAAGTGGCCGTAAAAGTGATCTTTCCGGTGGGCGGATCATCAACACTGATCTCACTCAGTGTGATCCACATCAAAAGCTCCTTACTTTTAACACCCGTGAGTTTCTTGATCTTGAACTTCTCAATGACCGCGGTTACCTCAGTCGCGTATTGTACAAGCTTCCCAATCTTTTCAAACTTATGCACCTTTTGTTTCTTTTGTTTAAGCCACACAAAGCCGGTGTCTTTGACATACCCACATTCTATAATGTCCTCTAAAGGTAAAAGACCATTAGGTAGTCCCATTTCTGTTAGCAAAAACTTTGACTTTTCTTGACCGATTGCATCCCCATAGTAAACTTCTGATGCACTTGCTTTGATTTCTTCTGTCACTAAAGACATTTTGGTTTGGTTTGAATTGGGATTTTGAATTTATAGCTATTGGTTTGATCTTGTGATGGTATGATGGATGAGGGGTTATGTGTTATGCTGCTTATATAATTCATTAGATGCATAATTGGGCTAGATCCTTGTGGTAATTACCAAGATGCCATTTTCAAGTTTTTATATTATTTTATAAATTATAGTTGGTGCAACATGTATATCTGTTTTAGATTGTGATGGAATTGACTTCTCCAATGTCATCATAATTTTCAATATTTTGAAAACCGGACCGGCCGGTCGGACCGGGAACCGGGACCTCCACCGGTCCGGTTACATGCTCTGAGACTGTTTGCTGGTTGAACCGGGTAGTTTAATTTTTTTAAAAAATTTTTTTTTTTTTACTATTTTTTTATCTTTTTTATCCTATAGTCCTCCTACTTACTTCTATTTACAATTTTAACTCAATTTGGCTCTTTCCTTTTAACTTATACGCTGACACAGGTCCTCCAAAACCCTAATCAAAATTAAAATTGAAGATTCAAAAGAATTAAAATTCATACAGACCTACAACCCTCGTCCTTGACTCAAAATTGTTTAAATGGTTGTATATGTAGTATTTGGAATTTTTATATTTTTCTATATATTTTTATGAATATTTATATTATTTATTGCGTCATCCGGTTTTTGAATCCGGTCCGACCAGTGAACCTCTATCCGGTTCGTTGTCCGGTCCGGTTCTGAAAACATTGATAATTTGACATGTCCAAAAGAAACGCACCATATTAATATTCTTTTCTCATAATATTATTTTTTACTTCTAAATATCATCTAAACATTCGCTTACAATAATTTAAATTCATATAATATTTTATGATAACCAATCATCAATATCATTAAGTCACAACATCATAACCCACCAAATATTTAATGAAGTATTTTAATTTTTTGTTTAAACAGTTTTTAATAAAGCTATTTCTGAATAATAAATAAATAAAATGATTTTATAAAAATATCCTTTCATAATCGGGTTATTTCAAGACTAAACAAGTTTGATTTATATTCGAACCCTATTTAATAGGCATCTTATAATCGGGTTATTTCAAGACTAAACACGTTTACTCGTTAACCTGTTTAAAATTTAAAAATATACAATTTATTATTTAAACACACCGATATGTGAAATCTGATTACAACCTTATTATAACTTGTTTACAATCGTCAACTAGTATATGACCTGTTTAATTTGGTTATAACTTGATGACACGATTTTAAATGTATCAAGATTAGAGTTAATGTCTTTGATATAAATAAACATATGAGTCGTGTTCAACTTCATTTGTTTCAGACTGTCAACCCAACACGATTGTGACCCGTGTATATAACCACAACTTTTAATTTTATTAACTATTTAAAAAAGACAATATAATCATCGTGGGATAAAAATAGAGAATACTAGGATATTTAATCTCACGATAACTTTTTTAAACGACAAACATACACAGTCTCTCTTCTACACCTACTCTACTATTAAAATCACCAACATGCACTCCGTAGGATTTGAACTCACAACCATCACCTACTCTACTACTAAAATCACCAAACCTGTACTTCGCAGTATTTAAACCCACAACTATTTGATTAAGGAATAGACTACTTTACATCAGAAATTCCTCTTATGTTGCAAATAAGTGGTTCCTTCTTCTTTCAAGACAAATCCAATGATATTTTTTATGTTTGATTGTTTTAAAAAGCCAAACAATATCTTTATTTCAATATTCATTTCATTATTATTTATTTTCCCTTCATTAATCATCAGAAGATATTACAATACCGATCCTCGGATACAAAATAATTTTTATTTTATTTTATATATTTAACTAATATTCAAAGTTATATATTTATTTTATGATAAAAGTGTATAATTGTTTTCGATCTTTCTATTTCTTTGGTAATTTGTCATGCCATTTCGGCCTAATTTAGATTTAAATCCATATCCATAACAAACTTGCCTTGGTAAGACGGTGACACCTTCCTAACAAATTACTTAGTATTTTACCATACTAAAACCAATGATATGAGTTGGGTTACTTTTTTTTTATATTTTCATACTAATAATAATTAAAGAAAACTATAAATATATAGATTTTTTTGGTATATTAATATCATCAAATTCAACACACTTTTATTTCATGAAATGAGTGAGATCGGCTAACAAAAAAATCAAATCGAGTTGACCTTATACGAAGTTAAGCTTGAACTGGACCTGAACTGAAGGTCATTTAATATACGAGATCGATTTCAAGTGTCGTATATCAAGTTTTGTTAGGCTCACTAGTCTAAAAATATTACTATTATAAATATAATAATTTTATTTAATGTAATACATTATATAGTTATATACGTATACTAGAAATAACTAAATAATATACATTAACTTGTATACGTGTATACAAATTAAAATTATATAAAAGTAATTATATGTATACGTAAATAAAATAAATAATAAACGAGGTGAGTTTGAATTTATAAAATCAATCATGAGTTGAGTTTAACATTAGACTTGAAGCTTGAAACGGATCGAGATTAAATTCTCTCGAGTTAAACAAGCTGAAACGACTCACAATCGACTCAACTCATTACTCAAACTTTATATATTAATGCATGCACATTTTATGGCTTTACCCAACCCGATGTAGAGAGATCATGTGTATGAATTTGGGCCGTTTGTCAAAGAAAGGGTAGATGAGTAATAAATATATATGTGTGATACAGTTGGGACCATAAAGTCATAAATTTAAGAGTAAGGGCAAGTAGGTGTGAGAGGCAACTAATAACCGTCCTTATTATTCAATATGGTTGGGGAATTCAACAATTTAATGGTTATGTTTCAATATTATATTTAAACCTATCTTACTTAAGAGAATTAAAACAACCATTAGTATTGTACTTACAAGTTTTATTAAATTCAAATGTACACCCATGAGTGTGGGCACAAAAGGTGACTATGACGACATCTGCTTACGATTTTTCGATACCCTAAACGATAAACGTTGTTATGAGATATTTTGTCCGATCTAGTTACAACGATGTCAACAAGTTTGATATGCGATCATCAATCAACTTCTATTTCTGTCATGTAATCTATATTTGTATCTTGTTACTTAGTCATTTGTAGTTTTATGTATTTAGAGTTAGAAATTTTATTCAGAGGTTGGAGATGATTAAAAACGACTTAGATATATTCTTAAAACGGTGCTAATGTTATTTTGAGAGAATTGAGTTTGGGGAAAAGTCAGTGGTAGAGGAAAATACTCTAGGAACACTAAGGTTTGAAAAGTCAGTGCAGCCTCCCAACGAGGTATGTGTGGCTCGGTCATGAACTGGCTTAAAAATTATACTACAAAGGAAAGGTCTGGTCGGGTATGAGTGAGGTAATTAAGCTTACCTACCATCCTTATAAACTTCAAAGGATCATGATAAAGAGGACCAATGTCTCCATGTAATTGCAAATTGGCAGGAAGAGGACTAAGTCTTGGTGCTTGAGAAACAAACTCTTTGAATTCTTGTAACAAGTCCTTAGCTAATTTTCTTTGGCTCATAATAGTGCCATTAGCAACTTGTAAGACTTCAATTCCTAGAAAATAACTGTGAGACCCCAAATCATTGATTTTAAAGTAGCATCAAGGAAAGACATTAAGTCTGCCATTTCTTGTTCATTGTTGCCTACAAGCAAAATGTCATCTACATAGACTGCAATTTGAACTATGGACGATCCCATACTTTTGAGATCCAACATACCCTTTGGATTTCAAAGCATCAGAAAGCTTACCATACCATTGTCTTGACATCCTTTTGATTTTTGTAAAATAGGTTGCTATATTGCCACTACCTTGTGATAGTTTACACAGACTATTTTTAATTAATAATACTTTGCACCATTAGCCTGTTCATATCGATCATTCAACTCTTTCCAAAGTTGAGCAACATATAAAACACTTTCGTCAATGTCTCTTGACAAAGTATTGATGATCCACAAGATGACCATATCATTGCATCGATTCAAGAGATTAAGTTTTGTAGAATTCGTGATAGTTCCATCGACAAATCCGAATTTGTTCTTCGCAGAGTGAGCAATATACATCGCTCTCTTCCATGAGCCAAATCCGACTCCATCGAATTGTTTAGAGACTAAAATCATCCCAATATGATCATATGAATGAAGATATAAAGGATTTAATGTATCGATTGTTGTATTTGAAATCAGAAAAATGAAATGAATGAAGAACATCAGAAAAATGAAATGAACAAATTGATTATCAAATCAATCAAGAACAATCAGGAATGAGAACGAGATGATCGGTCGAGAACAGGATCACGAAATCCGCCCTGATACCATGTTATGTTAAAAGAATTGAATTTGGGGAAAAATATTTTTCTCGTTGAATACTCAACTATTTAACTAAATACAATCAACTGACAACTAACTATTCTAATCAAGAAACTAACAAACTTAACATCACACTAACTAAGTTACTTAAATTGTACAAGAAATAAAACTAGTTGTACAACTTAAATAAACCAACACCTAAACACTAAATAAAAGTAGAATTTTGACCCTATGATTAATTGGGTTTGCACAAAATTTACAATGGATAATCCATGAAGCACTGTAGTTTTAGGTGAAAATTCAAATGTAAAAAACACATGATTGAAAAGTTTTTTTTTGGATGAAGAACACATCAAAGATTCAAACATTAGTTTGGTGGTGTCATTTTAAGTTTTGTATTTTTATGCTCAAGCTCCTTGCTTGAGTTCTTTAATAATTTTAATAACATTTTCCCGTTCAAAAAAATTTATAAAACCCAAAATATATGTTCTCAATATGGTAGCTTTTTCATGACACATTTTCTTTTGGAGCGAAAAGTATGTAATTGACACTCCGCAAGGGGGCATAAGTGCATAACCCCTTAACCCATGTCACTAATATAATATTTCTTACTTCTTATGTGAATCTCAATTACATAACATAAAAACTAACATTAAATTTAGAGTTAATTATATAAATGATCCCTGTAGTTTGATCAAATTGTATAATTATCATATTTATGTGTCATCTTGTCCATGATCTAAGTTTATTTTATAGACTCTCAATTTCACTTTAAGTTATGAGTTAAAAAGGATAATCTATACTAAAGTATATTGGGTCGGTAAAAGGGTAATTTTATCCAATTTTAAGACACCATCTTAAATACCATTTGTTAAACACAATGTATAAGTACATCAAAGCCTAATCCTTTAAAGCTAAACAAAATATTTTTTTATTACTTTTTAGTTTGTCCCACATTGGTGGTTTACCCAACCTAATCATAAAGCAAACCACTATAAATAAAAAAGCCTTATTACTTGAGAAAATTGAACCATGTGTTGCATGCCCTTCATGCCCTTTTTAGCTAGATTGGGTAAACAAAAAGTATTTTTTTTAGTGCTAAAACTGGATATTTAACCGATGTTCGAATCTTGCTTGAAATCGTTCTGGTTGTAAACTTGCGGACTTGGATCGGCTTGGTTTGTAAACAAGCTGAGCCTGAGCTAGGCTTGGCTCGAATCGTGAGCTTGTGAACTAGGTTTGATTATAATAATAATAAGAAGAAGAAGAATACCCAAATATAATCAGCGTTTTAGGCAGGTTGGGTTAGATTACGCTCTTGAAAAGAGCCTTGGTGACACCCGCCGCTTTCCGCGAACCAACCCACTATTTATATATTAAACATATTGGAAGGACGGGATGGTAATTTACCCACATTTTAAGACACTTCTAAGACACTTAACAAAGTTAACGACTACTTAACGGAGTAAAATAAGGGTGTTTTGTCCCTCAACTCTCTAAGCTCCTTTTAAACTTTGGGTTTACTGTCATCCCACATCGAATGGGAGAAAGAAAAAAAAACAAATGTTGAGGCTTGATAAATAGAGGTTTTGTTTTTTATCTCCATCTCACATTGATGGCTAGAGAACTTCAGTGGGGAACCTCCTATAAAGAGGGAGTACCATTTGTTCTATCTAATATTGCTAAAAATCTATTTGCGTAAAATTTGCTTGCTGGCTAGACCGGTTCTTCCGGTTCTTAAACAAAAATTTTGGTATTGGTTATGGTTGTGGCTCAAAACCGAACCGTCCCGTCCACACCTTAAAATCACCAACTAAATATTTACATAGTTATAATAATAATAATAATAATAATACCCAAATATAATCAGTATTTACTATTTAAGACAGGTCGGGTTAGATTGCGCTCTTCTAAAGAGACTCGGTGACACCCGCCGCTTAGCGCGGGCCAACCCACTAGTATCATCAAATGTAGATCTTATAACGTCTTAAACAATATAAAAAATAGGTAATCACAAAAATAAATCCTTATTATAATAAATGAATTAACTATCTGTCACGTGTCGACTTCTAGTGAAATCTAGATTTTTGTTTTCCGCATCTTTCTTTTATTAAATAACTCTCTCTCCTATTAGATAATAATGATTTTAAATAATTAAATATCTAATCTTTATTCTAATATTTTATTAAAATTTACTAAATTATAAAAAAAGATTTCAATTATATCTTATCTTAAAATATAATTTTATAATTCTTAAATCTTCATTGTTTGTTATTTTTAACTCTTAAATCTTTATTATTTTTTATTTCACCAATAACTAATAACATTCAGCGTACAAATGTTCATAGAAACTGTTGGTTTATAATAAGTTAGATTTATTCAACCCTTATAATACATGAATTTCTAACATAGTGTTTAATAAATTGGAATTGAAATGGAGATCATAAAACAAGGTTTAAACTCGTTATTCCAGAAAGTTACAAAAATACAATGGAACCTTGAAATGGAAGACCAGTTCGTGTCATTGTAACAACTTTAGATGACATGACAGATATGTAACAATGCAATTTAATGCAAAGCCTATAACCACAAATTGGTTGGATTTTTTTTTATTTTATATCAAGTTTTAAGTTGGTTTGGTACCAAGTCATGTCATCATTTGTAATATTTATTTTTTATATTGTCAGATTATATATATTGGGTTTTGCCTAAAGTGTAGAAAGAATTGTATACTCTTTATTAAATAAAATTAATGATTAAAATCCAAGTGAAGTAAAAAAAGGCTGAAGGGAAAAAATGAGAAAAACCATTATTGTTGAATTTTATCAAGTTATCTTTCTTTTTTTTATAATATCAATAACTTTTTTTGTACAACTATTATTATTTAAAAAAAATTAGGTCATGAAATAGAGTATATATATATATATATATATATATATATATATATATATATTAAATGACACTTAAAAAATGCAAAAACTAGAGGAAGTTTCCACTACAAACTGGTTTTACCTAAAAATGATAGAAAGTAAAGAGGGTGTGCCACAGGTACAATACCGATTCAATGACCGAATGTATTTGGGTCATTTACATTTATATGAGCATAACATGTGCTGGTTTAACATATACAACTGTGTTATTATATCATATAACTGTACTAGTTAATAACCAGTATAGTTTATATGGTATATGTTATGCTGGTTTAACATTTATAATTGTATTGTTATATAATATAACTGTGCTAATAATGGTAACCAGCACTAGGGGTGTTCAATCGAATCAAATCGGTTTATTCGAATCAAATTATTCGAATTTGGAATTTTGAAATCTGGATTCTTATTCAATTCGAATTCGAATAAGAATTACTTAAATTGATTCGAATAAGCTTGAATTCTAATTCAATTCGAATTCGAATAAATTTGCTTAAATTGATTGGAATAAGCTTGAATTCGAATCCATTCGAATAAACCGAATTAGAAAAATAAAAATTATAAAATACAAATATTCAAATTTTTAATTACATTTCTAAAAATTTAACAATCTAATTCATACATAAATGCAAAAAATGAACATAAAGAATGTAACAAGTAACAAGAGAACTAAAAACAATGTCATTTTGAAGTTTAAGCTGATTAATTGACTTAAAGTCCATAAAAATTAAAAAAATGTAATAATTAAAAAGTTTGAAGGTTGAAAACATGAAGCCCATATGATCAAAAAAATCTATGTATATAGTTAATTCGAATCGAAATCGGGTTCAAGATATTAAAATCGAAATCGATTCGAATTCGAAATCCTTATTTGAATCGAATCCTTATTCGAATCAAATAAACAGATATTCGAATTTGAATTTTTTATTCGAATTCGGTTTGCATCGAATTTCAAATTATTCGAGTCCGGTTCGAATAATGAACACCCTAACCAACACAGATTTCGAGCATTATTATCTTTTTTTCTAAAATAAATCATTTTTTTATATAAAAAATATAACAATACTATATTCAAATTAAAGATAAAAAATGCTCGATTTTATGGTGTATTTTTTTTTCTTAAATAATACTATATAAAAAGGTTATTTTAGTTTAAAAATGATGGTGAGACTACTATTCAATGCAAAAAGGAAGTAAACAGATGAGCAAAATTTTTGTTTTACCCATCTAGCCATTAATTAACTTCTAAACCATTATTAGTCATTTGATTAGTTTGATCAAAGGCCTATATTACTTGCTACACTTTTTAGACAAAACACACTTTGTACTTAAACTTTCCTCGCAAAGACTATGTTGGTTTACTTAAGCAAAATATGTGTTATTTTAATTGTACCAAAAGTATGACGTTTTACTATACATTTATATTTGTGTTAGTTTTCCGGTTTATAACTATGTTGTTTTACCATTATGGTAAAAGTTATGTTGTATTTGGTAAAACAACACAATCATACCATATTAAACTTCACACCTTACAACAATAAAACTTAGATTTGGGTTGGAACCCTAACCTTAATCTCAAGAGCAATATTTAAAAATGAATATGCATAGATACAAATACTTGATGAAAGGATGATCTAAAACCTTCAAATACTTTAACTCATAATAAACTTTGCATTATTTCTCAAGATTTGTTGGCTCTCTTCCTCTTTCTCATTTGATACAGACACCACCACCCACACTTCTTTGTGTGTGCAATAAAATGTCGACTCATCTCAATTTTCCATAAATTAAACTTTACCCACATGTCTTATCTAGTCCTTCAAGTAATAAGATTTCTATTAAACACCGAACTTGATAATTCGACTTTTAAGTCAAAACTAGTATTTGTGCCCACATAATGCAGCAAAACTAGTATTTGTGCCCATGTGATGTGGCGCGATGACACTGATGTTGTTAAGTAAGTAAAGCATAGGGAAGCCTACAAAGTCGTTAAATTGTGAAAAAAACCAAGTCCAAACATTAACACAAACACGCACGTTGCGGGGTAAGTGGCATTCGAAACTTTATAAAAAAAAAAAGAAACCTTGACGTAAACCCAAGCGATGCGACCGAGACGTTGATATTGTTCGAAACTATATATAAAAAAATTCACCACGTCACAACGAAGAATTCGTTAAAAGAACGAAAAAAAACTCCCAAACAATAGAAAAAAGGCCTGTACATTCACGTTTCGATTACTTGTACATTATCATGACAACTCGGTTTTGAATAAAATTTACATTGAAACGTAGATAAAAATGAGCACGTTGCAACGGTACGTTCACAAATTTATAAAACATCAAATTTTAAAAGTTATAAAAGAAAAACAAAAGAAAATCATGTGGGTGTGACACATGTCATCTTCTGGTTCAGAATGAAACAAAAAAACATATGACAAACTATAGGGTTTAAGTGATATATGACTAGAGATAAGGTAGCCAAAGTGTAAATACAATTTAATTATAAAAAAAGTCACGTGATGATGGTGCTTAAACGCCTTGTACTCCATGCCCTCACCACTTGTTTAAAGTGAATACTCCTCACATCCAGCTTCATTAAATACGGAGTAAAGTGTCATTTTTATCCATTTGGTTTGATCATTTTAGTCACTTTCATTTAAAAGATTTTTTTTTAGCATTTCCGTCCCTGACTTTTTAAAATCTAGCCATTTTTATCCAACTGACTAACTCAGTTAAAATTTTAACATTAAATCAGGGACAATTTGGTCTTTTCAAATAAGGATCTTTTAAAAAGACCAAATTACCCCTGATTTAACGTTAAAATTTGAACTGAGTTAGTTAGTTGGATGAAAATGGCTAGATTTTAAAAGTCAGGAACGGAAAAGTTAAAAAAAAAACTTTTGGATGAAAGTGGCTAAAATGGCCAAATCATAGTGACGAAAATGACACTTTACTCCTAAATCTATACTATATAATAAATAAAGGTTTTCAATGCCACGTGTCACCTCCACATTCATTCTCATCATTTTTTTCCCGCCTCTCTCCCTTATTAAATACAATTCTATATTTTAATAATAATATATTTTTAAAGAAATACTAATCTATATATTATATTAACAAATAAATCTCCTAACAGATAAATCTCCTAACATATTATATTGTATTTCACGGGTTTGTTCAACATATAATATTATATTTATTCAACCCGTGTAATACACGAGATTTTAACCTAGTATGTTTATATATAATTTCACGATTATATATACATTTAATCCCAAGACCAAATTAAATGGGAATTTATCTTTTATTATAAGTTTTTACTAAAAATGACCAAATTAAATGGGAATTTATCTTTTATTATAATATAATAATAGTTTTTACTAGAAATTAAAAAGAAGTTTGGGGTGTTCATGAGTGGCCAAAAAATTAAAGAAACTACTTTAATCTATATTTTAACGTAAAAATATATGTGATAATTTATTAACTTTTATGCTTTTAGAGAGAAATGATAATTTATCAACTTTTGTGTTAACATTATATGTTTTCACGCTCCATAAACTTACATTTTAGTAATTTTTATATATTTATAAAACTTTCAAAAAAAGTCACAGTTTTGATGTTTGCTTTAGACCCCAAAATATGTTGAGCCGCCCCTGGGTGTTACATATTTTTCATTAATAAAAGGTATTTGTTATAATGGCTAAAAGTAATAAATGTGTTCACTATATATGCCAAGACCCAAGAGTAACCCCTGTCTACCTTACTTTGCCATATGGTGTGATGGGTTAGAGCATGACCCATTGAATAATATCATCCGATAATACCTTCTTTCCACACAAACACATTATCTATTAATGTTGTTTAAAGACATTCAATACTTGTGTTTTTGTTGTCTTGAGCTCCAAACTTTTTGGATCCTCATAGCTCTAGAGTATTGCCTATGGTTATTGATACATGGAGTTTCGCGTAAGGTGTATTTATAGTTCACTAACTTCGAATAACGATTATACCATCATGTTACAAGTGTTTCATCATTTGTAGATTCATTAGACCAACATGTCAAAGAGTTTAAGTGCATCGACTTGTTAAAGATTATACCATTTGTATTTTGTTCCTTTTCATATATCGATTCAAGTTCTGGTTTTCTAAATCCAACGTCTTCTCTCAGAGTCAATACTATGAAAATTATTTTACCCTGAGGCTAATATCAAAACTTGGTCTTTATATATCGAGCTTTGAAAATGGACTCTTCACTTTTTGAGTCATCCTTATTTTCACCGTCTACTTTCTTTTTTCTTCCATCTTGGAGCTGACTTTATGCGCTTTGTATTTCCGCCAATAAATTGGTAGTTACGATTCAAAAAATTACGAGTCTAGTTAGGAAAATGTGTATAAACTATAAATTGGTTTTCCGTTTATAAATAAAATATAAATGTGTGAAAAAAAAACAAAACAACAAAATTGTTGATTAGCATAACAATAATATGAATACAACAATCCATCTCATGAAGATACTATATGATAATTACAAACTACATCACATAACTCATTTGGTGCAATGGTAGCCCCAAGACATCCAATAGTGGAGGTCTTGGGTTCGAATCCTGGCAACAGTAAAAAAGAGGATATGTGGTCAGGTCAGGGGGTTTACCCAGTTGGGGGGTTCCTCCTGTGGTGGGCTGCCCTGGATGTTCTAGGTGTTGTCCCGGGGAAACCCATAATATCTAGGTGTTACCGTTCAATTTTTTTTTTTAAAAAGAACGCGAGTCCAAGTGTAGTTCTTGTACCGCCTAAAAATAATAATAATTATCATGTTTTGTAATAATTTAGACATTTATCACCACTAAAATCAACAAGCGATCTTTCATTTTTTTTCATGACACATTACTTTGGTTCTTATACCCGTTGTCATAGGCGAAAAATCACTTCTTGAAACCGTCGTAACTAGGGAGCCTTCACGTTTCATTGTGTCACAGTGAGATGTACAAGAACTACACTTGGACTTCATCTTATGAAGGGGACAGTTGCAGTTGCGATGGTAAGGTCTTCTCGATACTCCCATATCGTCAAAATTGATGCATTCTTCAAATACACCGCCTTGGAAAAACCTCTGGTCAGTTGCAACTCTAATGGCCATTTCTTGTCGATTTTGTATAAACTTTCGTTTTTAAGTTTTACTTGTTTTACGATGTCTATAGTTAAAAAAAAAGTAACTGGTTGTGCATCAAATGAATATGTGTGGTTCAAATGGTATGTAAGAGTTATGATCGTGATATATAAAGAAGAGGTGGACAATGGTGGTTGGTAGTTATTTGTTTTTATTTAATTTGGACCTAAAAACTAATTAATTTATTATTTAATAATACAAAATATGGAAGGTTAGTGGCCTACATGGTAGTTATTGTGTGTTAGGTTACGAATATTGGCATTTTAGGAGCCTTGTCATCATGGTTGGTACAAAACAAAATAAAAGAAAATTAGAAAAAAATTATTCCAATGATATAAACGATTTGTTCGCTCATAAGCGGTTGGGTTTGTCACGACATCGAAACGGTAACGTCGCTCGATATAGCGTACGACACAAAAAATACTCCCATTTTAATTTTTTTTACACCGAAACATGAACAAAAAAAAACCGCGCCTTCCAATATTTTTAAAAAGGTAACGAACGAAAGTTATAAAAAAAAAATAAATTATTATAAAATGAAAAGAGTTAAAAACGTATATTATATGTGCTGAAAACGAAAAAAAAATACTTATTGGCTGACATGTGGACTACTCATGTGAATTCACTATTCACATCTTCTTACAATATATATATATATATATAGGGGAGAGATCAAGAGAAAACCACAAAGTTAGGCAAAAACCGAGAAAACCGCATCAATTTAGGCAATTTTTTTATTTACGTATGCGTATCCAAAAGTAATTTTTTTGATTTACGTATACGTAACCGCAATTTTTTTGTTTTATGTTTACATATACGTAACACTATGAGTAAAAATGTTTTTGGTAAAAATGTTTAATATTAGATTGATACTCTTATAAATAAATAAAAATAAAATAAAATAAAAAATAAAAATTAGTATATGATTTGCTAAAATTGGTTTTTTAGTGATTTTCTCGGTTTTCGCCTAACTTGTGGTTTTCTCTAGAACCCTCCCCTATATATATATATATATAATTGTGCAATGGAGATGATAAATTCTATGGCGTATACCAAAGTTAAGCTAAGAAAATAAAAAAGAAAAGTTTGCCGTTGAATTTAAACTTTTTGTGGACATATTTACTCGAATTACCTTTGTGGTATGCTTATATTTTATTTTTGGTCCCTAACTTTAAGAAGTTACACGTTTAGACTAATAATTTGAACAAATGTAATAGGCTTAGCCCCTAAAATGGATAGACGTTAAACTTTGTTGTTTAATGGGAGTGAAATGATCAAAATATCATTTAATACATTAAACAAATAAAACCCTAGATATTCATGGTCCCACCTTTTTAATATATAAAATAATACTAAATGCACACATCTATATAATCTATACTATATAATAAATAAAGGTTTCTCATGCCACGTGTCGTTTTTATATTTATTCTTATCATTTTTTTCTCGTCTCTCTTTTATTAAATACACCTCTAATTTTTTTAGTAATAATATATTTTTAAAAAAATTATAAACTATATAGTAATAAAACACATGTATTTTAAATTATGTCTTACTATAAGATACTCTGAAATTTAATTACCTGGCTTATGTTTTTTCAATCAAATATTAAATAAAAGTTAAATTACATTGAATAGTAGTTAATATATTTTAGAAACCCAATTACATATTAATTTTTACATATTTATGGATTTTATTTTCTATTTTTAGTATATGTAATACATTTTTTCATCTAAAACACATATAAAATTTAATAATTTTATGTATTGATATTTTCTCAATCTGTGTAGTACACAGGTTTTAAGCCAGTAGAATAATAAAACATATGTGTCCCACCTATTCCCCATCGTCTTTCATTTAAAACACCCTACCATAACCACCCACCCCATTGCCGACAAGAGTCGTCTCCGGCCAGATTTTCTGGTCAACCCCCCCTCTATATATGTATGTATATGTGTTTGTCTCACCAAGGCCGGCCCTTAGGGAGGCGAGAAGGGCGACCGTCCAGGGCCCGGTCTCCTCAGGGGCCCGAAGTTTTATAATTTTTTTTGTATTTTATATATATATATATATATATATATATATATATATATATACTAGGTTAAAATCTCGTATATTTCACGGGTTCATAAAATGTAATATTATATACTTAGTAATAAAAAAATTGTATTTTAAAAAACCCGTGTGATAAAATATAATGTTATATACTTAGTAATAAAAAAGTTTATATCTTTATAAACCCGTATATTACACGGTTTGAATACATTAATTTCTATTTAATATAATTTGACTTACATCACTATTTAGTTAAAAACAAAGTTACATAATTAAATTTTAAAGTTTCTTAAAATAAGAGATAATTTAAAATAAATGTGTTTTATTGGTATAATTAATATTTTTCTTTAAATATAAATCATTATTAAAAAAAGAGATATGTATTTAATCAGAGAGAGATACGGGGAAAAAATGGTGATAAGAGATGTGTACGCGACACGTGGCATAAATGATTTTTATTTATTATATAGTATAGATATAGATAGATATATATATATATATACAAAATTCTATATATTTTTAGTTTTAAACCCAATCTCAGTAGTCCATTACTTACACATGTGGCCGAATTGTTTAAAAAAAAGCTCAAGTTGTAATTAAGTTCACATAAAAATTAAAAGACCCAAGAATATTTTTAAACTTAAGAAAAAATATGGATTATATTATGGTTTTTTATATAAGATTATTGAGTTTATATTATAGGGGTCTATTTTTTTTTACACGCCCCCGACCCAAAATATTTCAAGGATTCTCGGGACCGCCCATGTGTCTCACAGGATAACACTTGTTTGCCACCCTGGGAGAGGAGAACCTATCTCTTGATCTGCCTTAGAAACGATCCTTAAAAAAACGAGTTTTCTTACTAGATCTGTTGGAATCCGACTCAACCCAACTCCACTGCCACCACCATTTCTTCTTCAACCACCACCTCCGCCTCTTTCTTCTACTCCCATTTCGTAAGAACACGCGCTCATTTTTTTCATCACAATACCCAAACGAAACGGGCAGATTAAGAGAGCGAGAGGGAGGGGGTGACATACGGTTTTCTGGCTACACCACACCAAGTCGCCTGAAAAACAAGTTTAAGACCGACAATGAAGGTTTCACATATCATGTGAGGGGGTTGCATGTTTCCGACGGTGGTTGCAGGTTTTCGTTGTTATTTCCTTCGTTTTTCCGGCCAAATCTCGTTCCTGGTAAGCAACAGAGGATGGTTGGCGATAGTTATAGTGGTTGCGATGGGGAGTTAATTTTTCGAATGGGTTCAAATGAGTTTTGGCCAGCAATGAAGTGGTCGATGATATAGGGGAGGAAGTGGACATGTGAGGGAGTTGAAGTCATTTTTTTTATAACCCAAGGGGTATTCTAGTCATTTAAAAAAAATTAACAACCAAAGTTAATATCCATCCATTTTAGGGAACAAAGCTGTTACGTTTGTGCAAAGTATTAGTCTAAACATGTAATTTCTTTGAGAGTATCATCTCTATCATTTGGATGTTTGCCCTCATGTTATCTTTCTTAGGCTCTACTTTATGAATGAGATTAACTGGATTTGCTTATGTAATTTCTCAAAATTATGGATCAAAAATGAAATATAAGCATATCACAGGACCATCTGTGTAATTAAGTCATTTTTTTGTATACGGTTAAAGTATAGGTCATTATCTAGGGTTTGTAATAAGATTTGAGGCCAAAGATTGAAAATTGTTTTTTTTTTTCTAAATTGGTACAGTTTGCTCGTGTATCTTTTCAATGATTTGAAAGTCCTTACGAATCTAATTATATAACTATTACTTTTAATATCAAGTTTGTTATAATTATTAGCATAAAATTACAATTTATTTTATCAATACTTATTTATAGTTATTATTATTACTGTTTAGTTTTAAAACCATATTTATAATATATATTATTAGTATTATTATGAAATCCATTCTCATTTTAATTTCCATAAATTCAGATTTTATAGTTTGACATTAAATACTTTCAATTTTAATTCACTTGATCAATTTTAATTCTTGTGCAGACTAGAACTAAACAAGTCCCAAGTGTTGATAGGTACCTTCGTATAAATTATTCGAGAACACTTCTATTTTAACTACTAAAATGTAGGTTTTTTTCTTGATTTCATGTTTATGTTGGATATCCTTTTGAATCGTGTATAAGTCCATTCTCATATTAAAGTATTTTGAATCGGGTATAACGGTTGATAGTTATAACCGCTGAAGTTATACAACACTTCAGTAGAAAACACCATCGTTGTAACTTAGTTACTACTAATCATCAGTGGTAACATAGTTACTACCGATCATTAAACTATCAGTATCGAAGTAACAAGTTACAACTTACTACCGATGATTAGTTACTACCGAAGCTCAATTACTACTTATCATCATTTTACAAGCCATTTTCACTACAAAACCGAAGCAATTTCCAATTTATAACTAAACATGTAAAATAAAATTTTTCTACGTTGACCGGTCAACGTAACTCCCACTAGGGGCGTTGATGTCGTCCAGACGGTCTATTAAAAACTAACAAATAAAACCTATTCTAGACTTTCTAGCTTTAAATTTATAAAACCTAGACTGGACCTAATACTAGACCACACAACCGGCAAGTGTACCGATCAATGCAATATAGCCTAACGAAGTCCGGATATCGAACCCAAAAGACACTGAATAACTAAATTAGACTCTAACTAGGACTTAATATGATTAATTGATTGGGGGGTTTACTACACTAAAGATTAACTAAGAATGCAATAAACTAAGGACAATTCAAGCTATCAAGAGTAAACTAAAGATGAAATCAAGAATGGAGAAGTCACTACCTAGGTCGGAATCCTATGTGTAAAGCTCAACTTCTATCGGTTTTGGAACTAGGTTGGATCTGGGTTTCTAAAGATATAACACCTAAAAGATATCTAGTGGATTCCCGATCACTCTCGGTCTCGGGATGTGACCAGAAGACAACCTAAGGATATTAACTCACCAGATGATCGGATCACCTCTCGGGTATTTCCTACTATGACAAGTACCCTAATAAACGGATTACCTCTCAGTCTCACCGCTTACCATACACTCAAGGAATGCATGGGGTAGTTCTAGAATGGATACTATGATTCGGATAGCAACTATCACTAGACACCTAATACCAACTTCCTCTCAGACAGCTGACACTCGGATTCCTAATGACGAAGACTAAACGACTAATTCTCACCTCTCGGGTATTGAACTAGGACACACATTCACTTCTAAACAGTAATTAACTAGGTTTCCTATGGCTACTACGTCTAGACACCACTCTAACTCACAAACCCTAAAGTCTATGAACCAGAAACGAAGATCAAACTGGCAGACAACCACAATCAACGCAGAAAAGCATAATCAACCACATAATCAGAATTAAACATGCACTAACATCACACATAAACAAACTCAAACCTTTACTAAATCATAAATCCAACATTCAAATCCAAAAACCGAATAAAAATCGAAACTTTAACACATAATCATCATATTGACCTAGGTAGATCAAGGATCTAGCCTAGAATCATACTAAGAACATCTACACAGAAGCAAATAACAAGATCCATAGGTTCAAAACATAAAATCAAAGATAAAAATCAAGTCTTTAAAACCTAGAACGTATAACTACGAACCCGGAATCCAAAGCTTTAATCTTTAAGCTTCAATCTTCTTCCAAACTCCCAAAATCGCCTCTTTTCTTCCCTGGAACGGCTTAGAATCGAACTCCCTCATAATGGCCGTTTAAATCTTTTTAATTTAGAAAATTAGGGTTTTGCGGAAAACGGCCCTCTCGCGTACCGCGAGAGAATGTTGACTGGATCCTCGCGTACCGCGAGGACCAAAATAGTCGGGCGGATTCCTGGAGTTTCCCGCGTACCGCGAGAATTATTACACTCGTCTTTCGCGTACCGCGAGAGACCTAAATTTCAGAAAATTGTCTTTTGATCTTTGGACTTTTCCGGGCTTCGTTTCTTCGCTCGTTTTCTTCACGTATTCTTCATTAATATTCCCGAGCTCCTACAAATAAGACCAACGACGCAAATGTACATAAAATTGACTCAAAACTAATATAAAACTACTTAGAACACATTAAAACAAAGGAATAAAGACGTGTGCTTTCGCACCCTATCAAATATCCCCACACTTAACCTTTTTTCGTCCTCGAAAAATCTGCAAATGGAATCATAACTGGCATCTAACTCAACAAACATAAATTTCAATTTTCAAAACATACTCACGTGTTAAAAAGCAACAATTAGTATTTCTGTCCGATTAAACCCAAGCACTAACTTTCAAGCCCCCGTTACGTGTTCTAAATCCATTTTATACAACATATCAATCAATCTATGTGACTCACACTTAGAAGTTACAGCTCTACCTAATCCCGTCTCAAGGTCATGTTTAGGCACGGATTAAACCATATAGATTTACCCTACCACGTTAAACTACTATTTACAGGTTTTTAGAAATCAGATGAAATCATGAATGAATGGATGATAATGAGCATAATAAGCAAAAGAACTTTCGTCTAGAGGCGTTTCAACCAAGTCACTATCCCGGAGGGTAACACATAGACTACATTCTATCAATGAAGCACATAAATCTTACTTAGGGGTGTATCCTCCAAGTCACTATCCCAAAGGGTAACACATAAGCAAAACTCAGTATAGCTCATAAATTATGGAATAACATGGATTATGGAATGCGGGCGCCACCGAAACTCGGATTTATTCTCATAAAAAGAGAATGGTGTGCCATAAAAAATTTCAAAAACCTTTAAATTTTAACTTAATCGTGGTACCTATCACCCTATATTGACAGTTTCAGTATTACCATTACTCTAAGATGAATACCCACAAGATATCATGATTTTATTCCGTGATTAATCCTAAATAACACAAACAGGATATTTAAGCTCTACTAGTTAGCTGGGTCTACCAAAACATCACTAATTAGACACGTTTTCAATTATTTAATCTTTTAAACTCATAAATAGATCCAGTTCTACTATCATTTTCCAAATATATGCAATTATTTTCAAGAACATTTTTCAAATTTTTCAATTTTTTTTTGTATTTTTGAATTTTTAAAGACACAAACTAAACAAACTAGACACTCACATCCCCACACTTGAAAGACACATTGTCCTCAATGTGAAGCAAAACACAACTAAAAAAATGCAAAAATAAAAAAAAACAGAACAGGAAGCGACTTAGCTGGTAATGTAGATGCAATCTAGTATGCAGCTTCGTTCTTCCTTGTGTGCACCGTATAGCATTTCGGTCGCGGTTACACATCAGCTGTTGGGTTGCCTTTACAAGATAGTAATGGTAATCATCAAACCCGCCCGAATGGAGATTGAGTACGGACAGAATGATAAAACCTGCAAAATAAACCTCATACAAACCCACAGCATTAAACTGACTCAAATAAAATATAGAGACTAGACAGACTCAAGAAAACTAAAAGACTCAAGATAGATAGATGCAGAGAAAACATACTCGACATGTGGCAAACACAAAGACATGAATACCACAGCAAGTTCGAACATCGGTCATAAACGGTTTCTAGTTTCCCATGGTCACGGTGGTCGGATGGTGGTAGGTGGGTGAATTAATGTGATGGATGATGGTGGTTAAAGGTGATGCTTCATGGTAGTGGTGGTACGAAGGTAGGTGATGAATAGTGGTGGTGAGTGAAAACGGGGACAGAAACGGGTACGGGAAACCATGGGAAACAAAGGAAATAGGGTGACACCAGCAGTCCCTCGCGTACCGCGTAAGTCGAAGGGGATATTCTTCGCGTACCGCGAAGGCCAAAAAGTTAGGCCGGCCGAGACTTTTGTCTCTCGCGTACCGCGAGAGATCTTCCTCTCGTTCTTCGCGTACCGCGGGAGGGTGTCGTTAACAGAAAGTTTTTAAGTTTTTCCAATTTTTGTACTTAGAAAAATTTTTGCCATTTAAGAAAAAATTTTCACCCAACTTCCTTAAAACCTTGTCCCAAGCATAAAAACACATGTAACCATACCTGGGGCTTCATTCCCGACGATTTTCCTTACCGAATCAAGCATGGATTCCTGCAAAACTTGACACAACCAAAACACAAACCGAAAAACAAAGAAAAAGACACGGACTCAACCCAATGAAATCATACAAACTCTACATCCCGGGCACTTGCCCATGACTCAAGCAAGCCTATCAGGGGGCTTCTCCTTGATCCTAACCGGTACCCGCCTTCATCCTGCGCGGCCTCCGGGTCCTCCATACCTCTAGCAAACAACTACTACTCTCAAACATTAAACTCATATCACATGTAGCAATCCAGTCCTTCCACCACAACTTAAACCTACCCGGACCGAAGATAACATTGTTCAAATAACCGAGTGTACTGTCATCTTTACATATCCCCACACTTGGGGTTTGCTCCATCTTCAACTCTACCTCTCTCGACTCGCGGGTTCTCTTACGTGGTGGCCTAGATCTAGGGGGATTAGAATTTGGGGTCGGTTTTTCAATTCTCCCCTCAGCACAAACAAGGGTGAAGACATGTGAAGGTTCAGGAATAGATATTTTCAGCGGTATGACCTCTTCACTCTCACCAGGATCATCATAGGGATCCTCCACAATCTCTACTAGCTTCCCCACACTTGGGGTTTTGCCTATGACCTCTTCAAACTCTGCCATCATCTCCAGCAAATCATCAGGCACCTCATCTCCATAATCGTCTGGCTCATCTAGCAATCCTTCTAACTCCAACGCCCAATCATATGGTTCTTCTATATTCGGGGCGGGTTCACCTACTTCTATCACCGGATCGGGGTCCCAATGGTGGTCCATGAAAGAATCGAGCATGCACACGGAGTGGCTGTGCTCGCCAACATCCTTCCCGGACTCTACAGCATTGAATGTAAGGACCTCATCCCCCACACGAAGTGTGAGCTTCCCGTCAAAGACATCAATCATCGCCTTTGCGGTTCGTAGGAACGGGCGTCCTAAGATGAGTGGGACCTTGTCATCCACCTCCATATCTAGAATCACAAAATCCACGGGGAAAACAAAATTGCCCACTTTCACTAATAGATTTTCCACTATTCCCCGTGGATACTTGACTGAGCGGTCAGCCAAGGAAATGCTCATGCGCGTTGGTTGTGGTTCACCTAGGTCCAGCTGCTTGTACAATGAATAGGGCATCAAATTGATGCTAGCACCTAGGTCGGCCAACGCGTGGTGTAATGGTAGGTTGCCCAACAAGCACGGGATCGTGAAACGACCCGAATCAGGCAACTTCTCGGGTAAATGATTTTGCACTACCGCCGAGCACTGCTCACCAAGTGAGACTCCAGAGACCTCCTCAAGTTTTTTCTTGTTGGAAAGAAGGCCTTTTAAGAACTTAGCATATTTGGGCATATGCTGGAGGACCTCTACAAACGGGAGATTGACCTTGAGTTGTTTGAACATATCAAGGAAGTGACCGTATTCCTTAGCATGTTTATGTGGCAACACACGTGTGGGATAAGGAATACGGCTCAGGTCAATCTCGGGGGACTTCATCTCCACCCCCTTTTTCTTCTCCTCTACCCTCTTGGTAGGCATCTCAACTACTACTTCCTCCTCCACCGGCTCTTCTTCTTCTACTACCGGTGGGCTCTCATCCTCCTTCTCTATCTAGCTCCTCGTCGAAACAGCATTCGACTCGGTCTCTTTTAGCATCCTAGCATCGATCTCAGCAAATCGAGCTTCCCAGTCAATCTTATTCACCTCCTCCACTGAGGGAATATTATGCTCCTTAGAGTGGGGGTCAACCTCTTCAACCACTTTACTCTCCACACTCTCTATAGACACGGCCATCACTGAAGCGTTCGGGCCCATAGAAGGGCTTCCTTGTCTATCATGTATGCTCCTAGCAATGTCTCCTACCGTGCGTTGCAAATCCTGGAACGCCGATTGCTGATTCTTCATCAAAGTGTCATGGCTATCCAGTCTTAGCCGAGCATCCTTGTTATTCTGCACCAGCTGGGCAAGCAACTGTGTCTGAGTCTCCATCATCTCCTCAATCCTTCGTGACCCAACAGTGCTCCCAGAACTCGCTCCTTCTTCTGCTCCTCCATACTGTTGCTGACGACCAGTGAATCCAGATCTCCATCCCGAACCAAAAGTATTAGAATTGTTGTAATTTCGGTTCTGGTATTGGTTGCCAGCATAGCTCACATGCTCTTGATTATTTACCGGGCAATCTCGGGTGTCGTGTCCTCCCCTGCACACCTGACACCTCAAAGCACTGAGCTTGAGCTCCTTTATCTCATTCGCCATCGAGGCGAGGGCAGCAGCCACGCTAGTATCAGGAGTGACCTGATGCACACCTCTAGGAGAAGAGGCGTGTGACCTAGCAGTAGGGATGGAATCCCTAACAGAACGTGGGTGCTGCTGTTCGGCTTGAGCGAAGCTCTCGAACATATCCTCGCACTCCTCAGGCTCGAGTCTATCCATGATATGGCCTCCTGCAGCTGTGTTGAACATTTGCTGCGTCTCGAAGGTGAGGCCATTATAGAACTTCTCCACTAGTGCCCAGTCGGGGAGACCGTGCTGGGGACATCGGCTCAACAGCGCGTTGAACCGCTCCCAGGCCATGTGGTAAGGCTCGTCGGGATCCATCCGAAACGAATGGATCTGGTCCCGAAGGCGAGCGTCCCTGGAAGGTGGAAAGTATTTCTTGAAGAACTTGGCTTCGAGATCCTCCCATGTGGTGATAGAATTGTCGGGAAGAGTGTCGAGCCAAGTAGATGCACGCCCAGAAAGAGAGAATGGAAAGAGACGCAAGTAGATTGCGTCCTTAGATACACCCGTGATATTAAATGTATCACATATCCGCGCGAAGCGGGACAAATGTCCGGGTGCATCCTCATCCTCGAGGCCATGGAATTGAGTGGCATGAGTGATCGTACTCATGACATGTGATGGGATCTGCCAAGAATTGGTGTTCGGTATAGTGGGGCGTGTGATCGAAGATCTCGCGCCCGTGACCCCCTCACTGGCCCTCTGGTGTACTGTACGCCTCGCTGGAGGATCAGCGTCGCCCATAGTAGAAATTGGAACTGGGCTAGTAGAACGT
The DNA here is from genome assembly GCA_023525975.1 of Smallanthus sonchifolius. Taxonomy (NCBI): domain Eukaryota; kingdom Viridiplantae; phylum Streptophyta; class Magnoliopsida; order Asterales; family Asteraceae; genus Smallanthus; species Smallanthus sonchifolius. The sequence goes on from CM042022.1 coordinate 3,483,874, forward strand.
ACCTTAGATTTAACCAGCTCCTCTAAACGCTCCTGAAAGTCGCGGGTGCGCTCGTGAAGCTCTCGTTCGGGCTCTTGAAAAGTTGCAAAAGATGGTGATCCTTGCGAACGAGTATTGGGCATAAACAGAAAGACTCTAAGAAGGAAACAGAATAAAGACTCACAAGTAGCACAAAAGACTCAAATAAACCAAAAATCAAACAAAGAACTAGTCAAAGCTAATATTGCTATTGCCAAGTGTCCCCGGCAGCGGCGCCAAAAACTTGATGTCGTCCAGACGGTCTATTAAAAACTAACAAATAAAACCTATTCTAGACTTTCTAGCTTTAAATTTATAAAACCTAGACTCGACCTAATACTAGACCACACAACCGGCAAGTGTACCGATCAATGCAATATAGCCTAACGAAGTCCGGATATCGAACCCAAAAGACACTGAATAACTAAATTAGACTCTAACTAGGACTTAATATGATTAATTGATTGGGGGGTTTACTACACTAAAGATTAACTAAGAATGCAATAAACTAAGGACAATTCAAGCTATCAAGAGTAAACTAAAGATGAAATCAAGAATGGAGAAGTCACTACCTAGGTCGGAATCCTATGTGTAAAGCTCAACTTCTATCGGTTTTGGAACTAGGTTGGATCTGGGTTTCTAAAGATATAACACCTAAAAGATATCTAGTGGATTCCCGATCACTCTCGGTCTCGGGATGTGACCAGAAGACAACCTAAGGATATTAACTCACCAGATGATCGGATCACCTCTCGGGTATTTCCTACTATGACAAGTACCCTAATAAACGGATTACCTCTCAGTCTCACCGCTTACCATACACTCAAGGAATGCATGGGGTAGTTCTAGAATGGATACTATGATTCGGATAGCAACTATCACTAGACACCTAATACCAACTTCCTCTCAGACAGCTGACACTCGGATTCCTAATGACGAAGACTAAACGACTAATTCTCACCTCTCGGGTATTGAACTAGGACACACATTCACTTCTAAACAGTAATTAACTAGGTTTCCTATGGCTACTACGTCTAGACACCACTCTAACTCACAAACCCTAAAGTCTATGAACCAGAAACGAAGATCAAACTGGCAGACAACCACAATCAACGCAGAAAAGCATAATCAACCACATAATCAGAATTAAACATGCACTAACATCACACATAAACAAACTCAAACCTTTACTAAATCATAAATCCAACATTCAAATCCAAAAACCGAATAAAAATCGAAACTTTAACACATAATCATCATATTGACCTAGGTAGATCAAGGATCTAGCCTAGAATCATACTAAGAACATCTACACAGAAGCAAATAACAAGATCCATAGGTTCAAAACATAAAATCAAAGATAAAAATCAAGTCTTTAAAACCTAGAACGTATAACTACGAACCCGGAATCCAAAGCTTTAATCTTTAAGCTTCAATCTTCTTCCAAACTCCCAAAATCGCCTCTTTTCTTCCCTGGAACGGCTTAGAATCGAACTCCCTCATAATGGCCGTTTAAATCTTTTTAATTTAGAAAATTAGGGTTTTGCGGAAAACGGCCCTCTCGCGTACCGCGAGAGAATGTTGACTGGATCCTCGCGTACCGCGAGGACCAAAATAGTCGGGCGGATTCCTGGAGTTTCCCGCGTACCGCGAGAATTATTACACTCGTCTTTCGCGTACCGCGAGAGACCTAAATTTCAGAAAATTGTCTTTTGATCTTTGGACTTTTCCGGGCTTCGTTTCTTCGCTCGTTTTCTTCACGTATTCTTCATTAATATTCCCGAGCTCCTACAAATAAGACCAACGACGCAAATGTACATAAAATTGACTCAAAACTAATATAAAACTACTTAGAACACATTAAAACAAAGGAATAAAGACGTGTGCTTTCGCACCCTATCAGGCGTTGCTCTTCAACCCCATTGGGGGCTTGTCCCCCGACCTCTCGACAGGACGGTGAGGGGCTTCACCCCTAATAACCTTAGAGATTCTATGGTTTCAAAAATAGTATAGTCGATGAATGTGTCGTCCATACCTCCTAACTCAACCAATGCAAATTCTAATTTCTCATCTCATTTGGTCTGAATTAAATCCAATTAAGTAAAATGACGTTGATAACGTTAAAATCACCAACCTAAAATTGATCAATGTTGCTCTAATAAAGGTTAGACTTTTGTAAAATATTGAAAAAAATAAAATTCTAACAACTTGATTGCACAATCACTTCATATATTTTCATCCATACTTTCATCTCATATCTTGATAATCAAATTGATTTCATCTCTATCATTACAAAATTATTTATTTACCTGAGATCAAAAAATAAAATAAAATAATACAGTATAATTGATTTAAAGTAACCGTGTCATTAAATTCTTGGTTGAATATCTTTGTACTAATAAATAAAAGTCATAGGGGGATATGTCACATGTCACTTTATGATGGATCCTTAGCATGTCACTTTGGTTTGTATTTTTCCTAGAATGGGTGTTGAACAATTATTTCGAAACAAGGGATTCCGAAACAATGTACGTCTTGTTAATTCTAGTCTTAAATGATAAGGAAAGATACTTATGAGTCTATATAGGGAAGGAAAATAAGTGAAAATGAAAATGAAATGACTCTGTTATTTTAATTCCACATAATATGAAAAGTAGATGAACCACCATAGAGTTCAAAGAAAAGTGAAATTTATCTTCAAGTTAATTATTGTATATTTATTATTTTGTTATAATCGAATAGCAATGATAGGTTACAAGAACAAATTTTATGGGTTGTTTCTTTGTGTTTTAGAAGTTCTAGAGTATGTGATGCGAATGTATCACCATATGATTGACTTCGGGGAGTCTACCAAAAGAATGATTGGTGCAAATGTATATTCACTTCAAAGAAAATCAATTAATAATTATAAAGATAGTTTACTGATTGTCAATGAGCTATTCATGGACATAGCAACATTCACTATCGAATCTTTGTGAACAGTGAGCTGTCGAGGACAACTCATTCTTAGTCTGCTATACTAGTATAATAGACGAAGAAGTTGATAAGAATGTATGTATGTGAAGTAGACTTCATAGTTTTGTGTGTCAATCTCATACATGTATGAAGGATAGTAGACGTTTCACACTTAATTGATTGGAATTCGTTTGTACATAAGCATAGCTTATTGATCATCGAAGGAGTATTTAAAGTTAATGATTCACAAACCATCTGAGGCTATGTGTACAACTTCATTAATGAAAGCCAAATTTCGTACTTAACTCAAGTTAAGTTCTCTTAAATTCTCGTATTTGTTTTACGGAATAAAACCAGAATCCTTGTATAGTTTTGTAATAGAAAGTGCAAAGCACTTGCAAACAGTGTCTTGTGCGTCAATGGGATAATCGGATTGTTTTACCAAAACGATCGTAACCGTTTAAGTGTCAGAGAATGCAATCGTTCTCGTGAGTCAACGGAATGTGTTATCTAATGAATATTGCCATAGCGGGCATACGGTCACGATAGTAAAACAGATAGATTGAATTTATTGGCATTCACTTCCAAATGAAAGTGTTATTTAGGTATTCAACACTTAATGATTCTAAAAGTAGAAACTGAAGCATAAATATGTGCATCTAGCGTATTATGATAATGGATGTTATCAAGATGGAAAGTCATATGGTGATTTGAATCAAAAGGATCACAGAGATCATAGGAGGAAATCAACAAGACCGGAGGAAATTCAACAATTTGTTTTAGTTTAATCGAAAAGGATTCGTTAGTACTTTCAGCAGTTTGCGAGATGTTGTCCGAACTCTAGGTGACAGTCATGCTTACGAAAGGAATGTTGAATGTCACTGAAAGCTAATAGGAAAGCTTTTCCATCATATGTATTATCATGGAGTTTCGTGCAATAAACAAGTGTAGCGAAATAGATTGCTATTATTCTGGTTTAGTAGATGCACCTACTTAACCAATATATTGGCAGCTCCTTTCATAAGGTATAAGTACAATCTGCATTTTAATTGATCAGAAAATAGAGTCATAATATGATTTGTAATTGACAGCAAGTCAATACACATACATGCAGATATGGAAGACAAGAATGTGCATTTACAACACTATGTTTGTTGTAATGCTATAAGTTCTGAACTTGTATGAATACGAAATCAGAGGATTGAAAAGATCAATCGTGGAAAGTTTCAAGCAAAGTTGTTCTATTGCTGAATTGTAACACATGTATTGAGTTCAAAGAAATAAAATATGAAAGAAATGAAGAATACTGACATGTTACTACACACGTGCATTAATCGACACAAAGGATTTACTAGCATTCACATATACCTGTAAATTCACCATTACGTGGATCCTTGCGTAATCGTCAATTTACCTTACATAATCACTCTAATGTTTTCCCAACATGAGTCATAATGAAAATGCTCTTAATTGAACTAGTGTTCAACCAATTCTAGATAATCCTAAGGATTAGTCAATGTTCACAATTTGACCTATCGGGTCTGATATTTAGACAAGGACATTTGAGAGAGGATATTATTGAGATTTTCTCAAAGTTGGAATATACAAGGGAAGTCCAATTATGGAAATCAGAAGAGTAGTCCTGCACTTATCCTGAGTATATTATGTTCCTTGTCCTTTGGTTCCGTGTCAATTTAAATGTCCGTCTTTTCTAAGTTCAATTTAGCATATCACGAACAGAAGTGTACAATCAATCTACGATGTAAGCGATCGAAGAAAAATGTAGACGGAGTTATCGTTCCTGATTAATGAAGGAAACGATTACCAATTACTAGAGACACCATGTCAGAATATAAAATGCATATGCAATAAACAATGTCCATTAATGTTCTTGGTTCTCTAGTCTCAAATCATATGTCACTCAAAGATAAGGTCTTACGGCTATAGTCTAGCTGTCCCTACAGGAAACAAAATTCTTTATAACCAAAGACTCAGATAAACAACACATCTAGTTTCTATGTTCCAACTAGTATGAGCTTACGGCTATAGACTAGGTACATCTAAAGGAAAACCCAATTCTCTATAACCAATTGCTCTGATACCAACTTCTGTCACACCCCGCCAACGGCGGAAACGCAAAATGTAACAGATAAATCGGTTCACAACACATTGTTTATAAAGTTACTAAAGCATAACCTTCGATACCCAAAAGATAAGTTTTGATACATACTTATAAGTTTTGTTCACCTCAATATTTACATAAACCACTTAGATGTCTTCCAAAAGTTAACACTATAATAACCCTTGATGAACCAAAAGCCTAGCATCACATAACCATGCCTAAGCTTAGGGGTTTGAATTCGTACCTGAAAAACATGTTTAAAATAGATGGGTCAACTAAAAAGTTGAGTGAGTTCCACATGTTTTGATATAAGATATACACAAAAAGAACATGTTTTGTTATCTAGAGCAAGTTTTGTTTTAAGCACACGAATGATGTAATTATTTTAAGTCCACAAGTGAAACCTTGACAGATTTTGATAACCAACCAAACAAACCACAACAACAAACGCCCTAGTTTTGATTCTATGCCTAACACAACATAGTTTTGATGTATATATATGTATGGATATGTGCAATTGCATGCTTTGTGGCGCTACCATGTCAATTGGGCTAGTCAGACCAAATAGTACTATTCACAATATCCATCGGCCATTAGTTAATCAACTTGTGTGGGGGGACTTTGCGTGTTAGAGTTGACTTAGATAATTCACATCAAAGATCATTTTTCATGTCCGTGTGTATATAGAAACATGCTTTTCTCCCAAAACATTTAATAAAAGTTTAAAAAGAGGCGCCGTGAAAACTCACCTTGTTTAGTAACTCACCTTGTTTAGTAGGATCCTGATATACTAATAAAGGATGATTGGTCAATGTCCAATCCTAATTAGATCCTGATACCAGTAAACTTTGTTAATCGCGGGATTGAACCCTAGCTTTGTTTTATGTTTTTGTTTTAGTTTCATCTTAGATATCAACCTATCTTAGGTTCATTATTTCTCAAAGGTAGATTTTGTTTATAGATATTATTTCGAAACGTGTGTTGGTTAAATTTTATAGTATCAAAAAGGGTGTTAAAGTTGTTCGTTTATACGTTTAGGATGATAATTTGATCACACACTCTTTGGGTATTTGATTAGTTATAAAAAACGATAAGTTTTATAAAGAAAAATCGGGTGTTAAAACAGTTAAGTTTAGCTAATTGGCAGATTTAGTCCTTTTAGTTTTTAAAATAACAATTATAATAATATTTTGTTAATAAATTTAAAAGTTATATAAAAATAACTTGTATATCAGTTTTAAAGTATAGGAATTTAGTCATGCAGCCACATAATTTTATAAGTTCGAAACATAATTTTTATAATGTTTAAGTCGTTGGTTTTACCGAAAACGTCATTTTTAATACGTAACTATATAAAATTTAGAAATCATTTTTATAAAATTCCTAAAATTCCCAAATTCTCCAGATTTCTTAGTCTAGTGGTATGTGATCATCACCCAAATTTTGGTGAGGTTTGGATACCGACAACCAAGATTTTTGATTTCAAGTTCATAAAAAGTAAGTAAATGACTATTAACAAGTTGTACCTTGTGTTTTTGCGGAAAATAGATGCTTTCTTTTCAAGTTCTCCTTGTACTTTTGATGGGAGATTAACCTACAATCATTTTCAAGCATATACATGCCCATTATATCAAGTATCAAGCCCCAAATTGTTAAGTTTTTGGTTGGTTTTTCTCATGTGAAGTTGTGTGTAAACTTTGAGTTCTTGTATGATTTTTGCAAGAGTTTTGTTCTAAGCTTTTAGAGGTTATAAACACATATGAATGATGGTTTATAAAATGTTTTTGTGGTTCTTGAATCAAAATATTTGATTAAAAATAGAAGTGTTTTGTTTAAGGGTATAAAACTTGAGATTTTGATATTTTAAGGTTATAAAGCTTGGTTTAATTAGTAAGGCTTTGTATTATTACCTTTCATTCACTTGTAGGCTACTCCTAACTCTTAAAAAAATTCAGATTACAAGCCAAGTAGAAGTGTATTAAGTTCAAAAGGTGAAAATGAGTGTGTGGGTTTTGGTGTACGGCAATTTGAAAGGGAGGGGCTGCCATCTTCTTTGGGTTGGGTTAATTGAAGATAAGGATAATTTTGGTGATGGTTAGTGTAGTAGGAGGTGTCATGAAGTAGTTAAGTGTGGCATAAATGACTAGGTGTCATATACTAGTACTAAGTACCATTTAACTGTGATTAGTTCATTTCTAGATAGATTAGGACTTAAGTATAGGTTTAGGTATTTAAGTATTGACTAATGATAGTTTAGATGGTGAATTTAAATAATGGTGGGTATAAACGAGTATAAAACATGCTTAACGATTAACGAATGGTATAAAACCGATTTAAAACGAAATTGTTTTAATGTTTTAAAAATAAACGATCATGGTCTCGTATAAAAATGAATGTTTTTTTGTAGGTAGATTGGGCTCGATGCAAGATATAAATATATGCGTAAATAATAATCATAATGTTGAACGTACAAGGGTTTCGTTAAATAAATAATATAGATCATGCATAATTTTTATTTCATGCATTATTATAAAAAATTGTATTTTGCTCGTCTATGCATTTATATTTTCTAGCTCATGTCCTAATTATTGTCTAGAACACGTTAGTTTATGCAGTTCTATGAGTTAAAGCTTAAAAATATAAATGTTATATTTATTAATTACCTGAAATTTCGAGAATGTCACAAAGAGTAACTGACTCTAATTTCGGGGTTGTCACATATATACCCAGCTCAAAATTTTATTTATGTAAATCCCCTTCATAATTACAAAAATATCCAACTAGATGATGGAGTCGATCATAAGCAACGCTGGATGTTGGAATCGATCGGAAACGGGAATCAGGATGCTAGTGTTGGGATCAATGGAACAAAATAGTCATATTTCTTGTAAAGTTAAAAATCCAATTTTATGAAAGAGGGGGATATATGTAATTTAAGTTTTGGGTTGGGTATATATGTAATTAGAGTTGAAAATAGATATATGTAATTCTACCTAATTTTTTTTATTACTAAGTATATAACATTACATTTATTCAACCCGCATAATACACGAGATTCTAACCTAATATATATATATATATATATATATATATATATATATAGGGGACGGTTTCACTAAGAAGTGGTTTTTCGCTAAAAATCCTAAGAAGTGGGTCAAACGAACTCTGATTGAGCTCATTCCAGCGGCGTTGGAACCGTCTCATCGAACCCTAACCCGGACCCAAAAATCTAAACCCCCCTCCACCCGCACCCCCAAAAACCTAAACCCCCCTCCAACCCCACCCCGAAAAGCCTAAAATCCCCACCCCCACCCCCTAAAAACCTAAAATCCCCCCCACCCCACCGCCCCCAAAAACCTAACCCCCCCACCCCACTGCCTCCAAAAACCTAAAACCAACCCCCACCCACCCCCAAAAACCTAAACCCCCACCCACCCCCAAAAACCTAAACCCCCACCCTCTAAAAAACCTAAACCACAAAATCTATACCTTAAAAGCTAAACCCTAAGGCTAAACCATAAGGCTAAAACCCTAAAATTCAAACGTAAAATCTAAACCTTAAAAGCTAAACCCTAAAAGATAATATGGTAGAGTTCGACGATACGGTTCCAACGCCGCTGAAACGAGCTCAATTGGAGTTCGTTTGATATCGTTTTTTAAGGTTTTTGTCATTTCTTAGATTTATTAACGAAAAACTACTTTTCATTTGAATATCCCCTATATATATATGTGTGTGTGTGTGTATATATAGAGTGGCATTCTTTTAAAAACCATTATTATGGTGAGAACTGAGAACTGCATGAGAACTGCATCTTCTATCGTACACCAAGCATTATTAACTGTACATTAGTAAAAAAAACAAAGATAGGGGTATTATAGGTATTTTACCACTCGTTTTCTCTCTTCCGTAAATCCCTCAACCCACATCCTCCATCTCTCTTTCATCTCTAACCCTTCCGATACCACCTAGCAGTTCCTGCCCTTATCCCAAGTTATATCTTGCCTCCAAAAGAGATGGTTCCCTCACATGCACAAAACGCCATTTGTTGCTACCACTCACGCGGCGGCTACCACCGTTATTCAAGCCGGAAAACCTCCTTTTAGACCCTGATTGGAACTTGAAAGTCACCGATCGTGTGTGTCCATGTTCTATTCACAAGAATCGACAATACCGAACCAAAATCAGTTCTCCATTTCATTCACAAGAGAAGAAAGCGAACTACAAATCTTCATGTCACAACGGATTTTTGGCTAGGGTTTCAAAATCGCCGACGATTGAAGATATTAAGAACAGTTAAATAAATTTTTATGATTGGATGATCAATTGAATGATACAAATGCGGTTATAGAAAAGCTAGTGCTAGAGCCAATTTTGATTTTTGGGTTTCAAGAAGAGGAAACGCCACTTGTGCTTGACTAAAGGAAATTGGGTACCGCATGAGGTAATACATTCAAAAATGCATTCAATATCTACCCACATGAATGAATTTTGATTATCAATGGCAACTAAGATTAACAGGGCTGGAACATTTTATACAACCCGACCAGAGGGCTAAAAGCGAAGACTGATATCAACCAAACGCAGCGAAAATAAAAGTACATTACATAGCTGGACTAAACGTCCAACCTCGAAATACATGTCTTAAAAGTTAAATTAAAACAAAGTTACAACCAACAAAGAACTAATCTCTAAACAAATTTATTCTTCTAGCTTCGTCATGGTTGTACTTTTAAGTGTTGTGCCTAAGTCTCCCTCTCTTGGTTAGTACCTGAAATACATACTCAAAATATGTCCACAAAATGTTGGTGAATTCATGCGTTTTAGACAACAGACACAAATAAATAAGTTTGGTGCATAATAAATAAGTTCACAATCAACTCTGTGCCCATAACCCATGGACATCTAGAAATAATATTCCCCTAACCCATACCCCTTATTGTTATGGGTTTAATCACTCATGTCTGCCAACATAAGCTTAAAACTGTTAAACAAATATATGTCACAAGATATTTATCATCATTATATGATTATCATTCCATGGAAGGTTGTCCCGGTTACGTCAGGCCCATGGTGTGTGGGAGTTTCACTAGATAGTACTACCCATATATTCGTTGGCTCCAAATGAGTTAATGATTGTGTACAAAAGTTCAGGGATTCGTTATGACAGCTAAAATGGTCTTATTTAATTATCACACCAAGTATAAAATAGTTTAGGAGTATGTATCTCATGTCCCCAAAACGTGTATAGAAATAATTTGTAAAACGGGAATCACATGAACTCACTTTGTGGTAGCTTGAAAGATAGGTTTCCGGTCGGTACAAACTAGGGCCCCTATGTTTAGAACAATGTGTTACTAACAATTCAAATATCATAGACGAGTCTATACGTGTCGGTGTCCTAAGGTGATGTTGTACACTATGTCCAAAAGAACCCGTTGTTATTAGTTTGGTTAGTATATTATTTATTATCAAATAAGTTTAGGTTAATCGTACAATGTAATAAGGTAATAATATTTGTGTTATTATAGTTCTAAGTTATTATATAAGTTGTATATATTTCTATAAAGGAAGGTAAAGCAATAGTAATACCGTTTTATATTCTAACATGTTAGTTTTGCCAAAACTCACGTTTTTAAAGTGACTAACTAATATATAATTTAAGGTTATCTATAATATTCAATACAGTATTTATAAGTCCTAAAAATTATAAAACTCAGTTTTTGATCAGATTCAATATTTATTAAAATTTGGATTACTTACCGGTTTATTTTACGTACGTTGAACGCGTTTCATATAATTTTAAGACCTGCACCTAATTTAGTATTTTTCCTAGGTTCTGGATACTATTAAGAAGTTTCCTACAAATCTTTATAATTTACTGAGGTGTATAACTATTTTTTCTCGATTTATGGCTTTTAAACTCGTTTTAAATCGTGCGGTCGTTTAGAAAAACGTTTTTGAGCGATTCTTTTTGGAAAACTCTTTATTTGGAACTTATGTTCTCTGGAAAAATCTTAGTTTGAAAGTTAGTTGGTAAAAATGTTATTTTTTTGAATAAACAAGATTGTGAAATCCGTTTTCGACGGTTTCACAACGGTTTTTCGATGGTTTTTGATATCTTTTCAAGTTTAGAGCCATAAGTAGCTATGGGTCAGTTTTAAGAACTTACTAATCTGTAATCTTAGTATCTTTAAAGATTTGGACATATAGGGGGTCTTACGTGCCTACAAGTTGTAAAATAGTGAAAATAATGCTTATAAACGTAAGGTTTTCGGGTAGGCTTAGCGTACTTTTTTGAAGGGCTGATTATACGCACGAATAAGAGGCTCCAAATAGGTCTAATTGAGCTGTGAATTTCGTGGGTTTTGAAGGAAAAAGAGTTTATTAGAAAGCTTAAAGAAGCTATTGATTTACACATGAGAAAGCTTAAAGAAGCTATTGATTTACACATGAAATAATATAATACGGTACGGGTTTTCGGTTTACCTTTCGCGTGTTTCGTTCTTGACACTTGATGGAGCTGTAGTAGGGCGATATTAAGGCTGATTATTCTGTGTAAACAAGTTAGAGTAATTAGGACTTGATGAAACACACGTAGGACTTGATGAAACACACGTAGAGAATATATGAGAGTGTTCTTGAGGCTTAGAGAGAGTGAATGAATGTTGTAGAAGTGGTAGAAGGTGAAGACATGCAATGGCCTTGTTTATGGTGAACAACAGAAGATGTCGATTGGAAGGAGATTGTTGCATGGATTTTGCATGGGATCTCCTAGGGAACGCATATATCATTGATATGGTAGGGTTTGACTTGTTTGGGATAAGATCTAGTAGCATCTATAGTAGATATGCATGGGATATCTAGGAAATAGGAATATATTGTTTATATAGGAAATCTTATATAAACAAAATCATAAAAAAAAGTGGGGGATTAGATTTGGACGTCAATTGCAAGAAGAAGAAGGGTGGATGTGCTAGTTTTTAGGGGTTTAATAATTGTGAAGGTTTTACAAAAACTTATTTTTTTTATATAAAGTTTGGTTCAACTAAAAGGATTTAATTAAATAGGTAGTATAAGTAACTAATTTTCTCATGTAAATATATAATATAACTATACGTAGGGATATTTATATTTGTTAGCTAGATGGTAGATTTAAAAAAAACATTGGTTTTATACAAACACATGTAGCATTTATTTAAATTGTATCACTGGATATTATTTTTAGTACATATAAATGTGTAACGTTAATATTCTCTTTTATATAAGTATATACTTAGTCATTATTAATTATTGTTCTTATTTTTATAGAGTGTTCAGTGTTTGTAGATACGCGAGTGCGCGTAATAGGTATGTATATAAGTTCATAATTCATGTAGATGGTATTTATTCAGGTAACTCTTATTGTAATATATTGCTCATGGTATGACCCCGAGTTTCGTACTGGAATTAAGTCGGGTATGATTAGAATCTTAATTATTATGTATAACCGTTCGGGTTTTTGAAATGTGTGTAACATCCCGAAATTTACAATAAAGAATAAACGACGCTTATAGAATAACAAAATAAAGAAAGAATGAAAGAATAAGTGGGCTTGAGCGGACCGGGCCTTGGGCCGAGAGTAAGTGGCGCAAAGAAGGGGGGAGGGGTAAAACCCTAGCCACTCTCTCTTCTCCCCCACATTCATCATCTTCACCAACTGATCTAGAGAGAGAAAGTAGAGAGAGAAAGTTTCATAGCTCATCCGTTGATTTCCTTGTTTGAGCCCGAGATCGTTCCTACACGTTACAGAAGATCAAAGAAGAAGGAATCAATCCATAACAGGTAACAACTCGACCTTAGATCCTATTTCTGTATTGAAAATGAGTTTTAGGGTTTCAAGTGGGTTTTTATAAAAAAGTTGGGATTTTTACGATGGAATTGGACTAGAAAGCATGTATTTAGCTTCATGGAACCTAAACACAAGTTTTGGACGTAAAAAGATTGGAACTTGGATAAAAAACGAAGGATTTGATCAAGAACAGATGAATCGTCCGAAATCTCCATGAATGGTCCGAAATCACGGATACGTCCGAAAAGTATTTCGGAACACCATATATCTCGGACAGAACTTTTTGATCGAAAAGTATTTTGGACAGAAAGAGATTTCGGACAGATATTTTCGAACAAAACAGTTCTCGGACAAAAGTTTTCGAACGAAAAGCCATTAATAGAAAATAGTTCTAAACACCAAAGATTTTGGTCGAAATATATTTCGACCGAAAAAGATTTCGGACATAGGAGTTTTCGAATGAGATATGTAGGTTATAACATTGTTCCATTCGTGACACATGAAACAGATATAATAGCATCCCACCTAGCTTGAAGTTTCAGTGCTAAAAGAGATAGACACAGTAGAAGTCTGGTGAGTTCTTCTTGCCTTTTTTCCTGAACGGTTTTGGGCTGGCGTGCATACTGTTAAAGAGATAGTTTTGAAAGATAAAGTATATTTTTATAAGAATTATATGTTTTTATAAAAATAAAAGAGAAAGTGCTAAAGAGTAAAGAACTATCTTTAAACTTGTTTTAAAGAAAGTAAAGAGTTAAAGTAAAGAATAGTAAAGAAGCTGCACAAGTGAAAGATGTCATATTATATGTTTATGTGTTAATATGTGTTATAATTGTCACGTTGCAAAGTTTTAAAGTAAAGTTAAAGTGTTTTCAAAGAAAGTGAAAGTAAAGCTTATATTTTATGTTATAAAACTAAGCTACCAAAAAGAAAGTTTTATAGTTTAAAGTAAAGAAAGAACTCACCAGCGTTAGCTGACTTTTAGTATGCATGACAGATAGTAAAGGTAAAGCAAAAGTAAAGTAGAGAAGCCGTGGGGTTGGATAGCATGGACATCGGGTCGCTGCTCTGAAAACTGGCATTTCCTGTTCCGATAGTTTATGTTTTAGACAATGAATTACTTTATTGTTTGATAAATGTTTTAATTTAAAGACTTTCGCTGTAATAGATTCTAATTTATGGTTTGAGAACTATGTTTGTTATGTCTTGTGCCAACTATGAGACGTACCCGGTTTTGGGGCGTTTCAATGTGTGTATATTTAATGGGTTTTTGGACGATTGGGCCAAGCCCAATAACTCATGTATGGACTAAGCCTAATAACTCATAGATGAGCCAAGCCCATTGGGCCTTGTTTGTAACCACTTATTGTGTCATAAATTTCTATATCAGTACCCGTATATGTCAGTGTCACTTATATCTTCTAGAATAAAAAGAAAATATAGCCCTAAAATTGGGGTGGTTATACATTTCAAGCAGATATCAATTCTAAAGCTTAAAGAAAGGAGCATCAAGGATTCTGCAACAGGTAAAAATGCATTTGACTCTAATAATTTTTCATTGCTATATCTTGAATGTAGATTTTACCATTACAGTTTGCTGAAACAACAAACAAGGTTCCTATTTAGTCACCATATATCACATATTAACCTAAGAGAAATACGATTTTCATAAAGTCAAACGGTGTGCTAGCAAATGTAGACGCATCTCAATAGGAAAAGTTGTAAAAACAAAATTAAGTTACATTTAGGATTATAAAGTTGTAGTAAACTTCCCTATTCGCTACTTGCTGTTATACTGTAATTATCATATACTAACACTTTTAATGATATGCTAATATCGTGCAGGTGATCAATTGAAAATGAAAAAAAGAAGAGGGAAAATGTTAGAAAAAACATGAGCAAGAAAGGGATGCATATATATATGGGATGTATCGGTTGTAAACCCTGAGTTGTTGTGAAAACCCTTAAACTCATTATGGACCACACATTCAAAACTCTTTATTATAATGTGTGGCTATAATTGAATCTCACTTTTTTCTTATTTTAAACTAAAAAAACTTGTGGTCCATATTTATTACAGGGGTAGATAAGTAAATTTATATTATTTGATTTAATAAAAATCACTCTCTCTCTATCTTCTCTTTCTACCTATATATACAGATTAAATACAAGAACATGATTTTTTTAAAAACTCTGTATAAAATTAGATTACACATATACACAAATCTATTAATACTACAAAAGAACATGATTTTTTTTAAAACATACATTTAAAATTAAAATACACATGTCTATGAATCAAAAACCTTGTGAACATTTATTACACACTACATGATTTTAATTCTCTACAAGTCTGTGTACACTTGTGTAAGTTTATTTTATAGTTGTGTAAATTCAGTTTACGCTTGTTTAAATTCAGTTTACACTTGTGTAAATTTAGTTTACACCTATATAAATTCAGTTTACGTTTGTGTAAATTCAGCTTGCACATCTGTGATAACCCAGCACCAAATTCAAAGAATTAAAAAAAGTAATCACTAAATATTCAAACATACATATTTACCATGAATTGAAACAAATTTATCAAAAAATCCAGTTCTTGTTCGACATCACTAGATTAAAAAAGATCCCCTTTCTTTTTAACATGTACATAAATCAAAAAACAAATCTACATCGACACAACCAAATATCTTTACACTTTGATTAATACTCTCCTCATCAATCTCATTAGTAACACAAGATTGAAAAAAAAACCTAAATTCTAGATTAAAAAAAATAAACATTTCTGGATTACCTTCTTCTTCATCTAGGATACGACTTTTTTTTAGAAAAGACGAGAGACATATTTGGATCACCTTCTTCTTCACCTGGTATACGAAATGGAGCACCACAATTATCACCATCGTCCAATATGTTCTCGTTGAAATCACGTGAACATCTCTAACAACAAAAACCACGATTATCACCATCGTCCCATTTGTTCTTGTTGTCCATGATGACAACGAGGCAGCGACAGTGTCCGACAAAGCGGGTGGGAGATGAATTGGTGGTCCAGATCTGGGTGGGAGATGAATTGGCATTCCAAATCGGCTTTGGAGACCTTTGTCGACGGAGATAAGTGGACCCGGTGGTTCCGGCGGCGAGTGTGATGTGGGTGGGAGACGATCGGCTCTGGAGATCTTTTTTAGTGAGAGAAAGAGACGAGTTTTTTGTTTGAAAGGTAGAGAGAGACTAGGGTAAACAGAGAAGAAGATATATATATATATATATATAGGGTAAAAGTAAAATTACTAGAATGCCCTTTAAGATTAAAATAAACCAGGAATCAAAGAAAAATAATGTGTGGTCCAAAATTAGTTTAAGTGTTTTCACAACAACTCAGGGTTTACAAATGATACGTCCCCTATATATATATAGGGGAAGGTTCCACTAAGAAGTGAATTTTCGCTAAGAAACCTAAGAAACTGGGTCAAATGAACTCTGATTGAACTAATTCCAGCGGCATTGGAACCGACTCGTCGAAGTAAAGCCTAGAGCTAAACCCTTAAAGCTAAACCCTAAAAGCTAAACGTTAAAGCTAAACCTTAAAGCTAAACCCAAAAACCTAACTACCCCACCCCCCAAAAACCTAAATCCTCCAACCCCCACCCCCCAAAAACCAAAACCTACACACCACACCCTCCAAAAAACCTAAATCCCCCACCCCCACCCCCACCCCCACCCCCACCCCAAAAGAAACCTAAATCCCTCAACCCCCACCTCCAAAAACCTAAACCCCACCCCCCAAAAACATCGACAAGCCGGTTTCAACGCTACTGAAATGAGCTCAATCGGAGTTCGTTTGATCCGGTTTCGTTAAAAAAGAAACAATTTATTAGGTTTTTTTAGCGAAAATTCACTTCTTATTTGAACCACTCCTATATATATATATAATCATAATGTAATATTTGTGTTTACAAGATGTAAAACCGAATGATACTATTAATAAAAAAAACAGTGTCATTCGATGTGGGACATTGAACTACTCAGTGACGAAACCATAACTTTTTAGTCATAGGGTTATCATAATATTCTCTTATCTACCAACTACAACTAAGGTGTCCAACCCATTTTTTGCTTTTAAAAAACTCAACTTTTATATATAAAAAATGAACAAATTTCTTTGATCGCTCTTTTTTTTTTGAACGACAAATTTGGATCACTGACGGACCACTGGAGTATCATCGTGCCACCAGTGGTACCACCCGATTATATTCCAACACCAAGTCATCAATTCAGGAGGAAACCCAATTTTTCTGGGAAAACCCCCTTGTAAGATTCGAACCCAGGACCTTATGGTCACTGAGCCTTATACCACCACCAAGATGCCGCTGGGCTACTATGTCTTTGACGAAAGGAAAGTAAATGACTAAAATCAAAGTAAATTACATTTTGATTTGGTCGTGCATTGTTAAATGTGGATATTAGATTGGGACCATGTATGCTTTACTTGGTGAACACGTTGGCTTTGCTTGGGCACCAAGATTGACATCACTTATAAATTATAATAAATTACAAAGGAAAGAAATAAAGAAAGAAGATTCAAGGGTATGATAGATAGTAGCAACGAAGCCTAGTTTTCAAGCCAAGGTGAGTTTTACTATTTTTTCGTAGTAGGATTTATGGATGTGAGTTGATACTAATGAGTTTACATAAATGCTACGTGTATATAACTTTTTAAATTTTTTAGAACACGCATTTTAAAAACTCTTTGCATTTATAAAGTTTTAAAAGATGTCTAAATAAGTTGTAGAAAACATATTCAATAAAAGTACGTGAGTCATGTTCGAGTTCGTATGCCTGACATGATTCTTGTGTTCGTGTAAAATTTTAGAAATAAAATTGTTAATATTATGTATTAAAATTTGTTTTTAAAACAATAATGCATTTTTAAACACTTGCAAACACATTAACCAAATTTATTAGGTAAATTAGATTTTAAAAATCTAAAATCATATCCATACTAATAATTTGACTCATGTCACTCTTAAATTTCACCTTTTTTTTGTAAGAGCAATACCATTTACATGATCATCATAGATTTATACTTAATTTTTAGGCAAATTGGTTTTTAACAATCCAAACTATGACTCATTGGCTAAAAATAATCCAAACTAACAGTTTGGCTGGTGATAATCACAACTTTCACTTTGTTGTCAATGACAGTTCCAGTAGCAGAATCATCATATATTTACACTTGATTCTCACTCCATTTCGCTTGTACGTTTTCTCCATTTCATTTAAAATCACCCTTTTAAGCGAAAATAAGTGTAAATCTATGATAATTATGCTACTGGATCTGTCATTGACAACAAAGGTGAAAGTTGGGATTATCATCATCCAAACTGTTAGTTTGGATTATTTTTAGCCAATGAGTCATAGTTTGGATTATTAAAAACCAATTGCCTAGTTTTTGTTATAAGAAAAATACGTTTCCTCATTTCGTTCATAATCATCATTGTGAGTGAAATCGAGTGTAAATCTATGATGATTATGCTACTGAAACTGTCATTGAAAACAAAAATGAAATTTGAGATTATCACCATCCAAACTATTAGTTTGGATTATTTTGAGCCAATAAGTCATAGTTTGAATTATTGAAAACCAAATTGCCTAATTTTTATTATAAAGAAGATACGTTTCCTCATTTCCTTCATAATCATCCTTGTGGGCGAAATCGAGTCGAAATCTACTATGATCATAAAAGTGAAATTATCTTTGACAACGAAATATAAGTAGAAGCATAACTTGTCAAATTACCGGTATAAACTATCATCAAGATCTTAATTTATATTAGAGTAAATTACACAGATTGTCCTTTATTTATACTATAAATTACATTCTGTGTCCTTTGACTTCAATAAATACACCACAGGCCCTTTTCTTACATACTTTTATACATCCTATGTCCTTTACACTAACCCTCATCCATTTCCACCATTAAATCCCATCATGTGCCCCTCACATGATGGGTAAAATAGTTATTTCATCTTTTTTTCTCTCTCCACCTGCCATATAAGTGATTTATCTTCTTCATATGTCCGTCTCACCCCCTCAGGCACCATCAGAACAAAGCTCCAAACCAAAAGGGCATTTACTTCGGGCCTGTGATTTGGGCAAGATTCGCCTAAATCAGATCATCGTCTTCTTCATTGCGGCACCGGCGTCGGCATATCTATCTTCGCCAACAAGTTCCTCGGCGTCTACGCCGCCACCTGCTTCACTCCCTCCGGCGCCGTCAAAGCCAGATCTATCAGCAACTTCAACGTCATCGATAAATTGTTTCTCGATAAATCCATCTCAGAAATGTCCAAAATCGGAACAAACCCTAATCCTAACCTAACACGCCGATTTTCCGGTCGAAATCATGCCCGACGCATCTATGAAGATTGTTAGGGAATCGCCGACGTCAGCGGTGGTGAGATTCACGGCGGGGAGTATTGAACCGGCGCATCATCATACGCACGAGCATGATGTGGTGGTGATGAAAGGGAGGAAGATCGTCTGGAATGTGAGTAAGAATGAGAGATTTGAATTGAATGTTGGTGATTTCTTGTTTACCCCTGCCAGAGATGTTCATAGGGTTAAGTATCTGGAGGATACAGAGTTCTTCATTAGGTGGGATGGGGATTAGGACATCCAGTTAGATGAAGATCTTGCAACTGCTGCTGCTAATTTGGATAAAGAAGCATAGTTTCTTGTATGATAGTTTTGTGAACTTTATATGAATAATATTGTGGAAAAGATGATGTGTTGTAATTGGAATTTGTAATATTTCATATTTGATGGAATGTTTTGTGGAAGAGATGTGTTGTAATAATATTGTGGAAGAGATGGTGGTAGAGGTTAAGGTCAGGTGGGTGGGTCTTATGAAGAAGATGAAGTGAAAGATTTAAATAAATTACATAAATAGTCCTTTAGTGGGGAAAAAGTCCATTATACCCTCATGTGCAACGCACATGTCAAAACTTAACTGAAAAACTTAACACCAGTTAGTGTAAAGGACATAGAGTATATAAAAGTATGTAAGAAAAGGACTTGCCAAAACTTAACTGAAAAACTTAACACCAGTTAGTGTAAATGACATAGAGTATATAAAAGTATGTAAGAAAAGGACTTGCCAAAACTTAACACCCTCATTTGCAACGCACATGCCAAAACTTAACTGAAAAACTTAACACCAGTTAGTGTAAAGGACATAGAGTATATAAAAGTATGTAAGAAAAGGACTTGTGGTGTACTTATTGAAGTCAAATGACATATAGTTTAATTTATAGTATAAATAAAGGACAATCTGTGTTATTGAAGAATGAGTCAAAAGCACGGGAGGATCAGTCAAGTTTGAAGCAGTCTTTTATCCGTTGGTTTGTGTGAGTATTTTGCTTAGTTTTTTTTAATAAAGTTAAGGCTAGTTGTTTCAATTTGTCCGGGTCTGTAGGGTGTTAACGTTGCTTCTGTTTTTGTTCTTTTCCTATTTAAAGTCATGTACCTTTATCCTTTATGCAAGCAATTCTGATCAATTAAAACTCAAGTATATTAGGTTTCTCTTATCGAGAGTTAAGTTCAAAATACCAAACGTGTAATTTACTCTTTATATTATTAAAATCTAATTTTTCAGTTTATTATCTAACAATTAGTATAATAAATCGCTAGGTCAAATCGTGTGTGACACAACCAAAGATCCTCGCGTACAGCACGCATCAGAGCCACCGAAGGTACCACTTGTCTTACGACAAACACACGGACCACGATTACAGTTACACCGCGCTGCACACAATAACAACCTCCTCACCGCCTTCCTCCCGATTCCTGATCGCATTCTCAAATAACAACAAAAAGAATCCGTCACATTTTTCGTATCTGATATCGATATTCCGTCAACAATGGCCGGAGGCGGTAATAAGCAAAAACCTAGCAAATCGAAGACTCGGAAACCATCGAAACCTTCTCTATTTGTGGAAGGCGGTTTGTTATCCGATTGGTCTCCGATTGCCGATTCTCCTCCTTCCAAAGGTAAATTGATTCATCTCGTTGTTTACTGTATGAATTGTAATTTGATTGAATTTTTATAGGAAAAAGTAATAATTCGAGTGCTTCGAAGAATAAATCTGAAATGCGAGTTGCGATTGGAAGTGGTTCCGGTGGTAAATCAAAAGCTTCGGCTTCCAATTCGAGAGTCTTCGAACGTCAGAAGCCTAAAATGAATGCTGTTGGTTACAGCTATCCTCTAGTAACGGTTTATCTCTATCCTTGCGCTTCGAGATTGTCTCTATTTTCATATCGTTTTGCAATTGCTTGAAAAATTTAGGTCTTATTTCTATGATTCATACAAAATTTCATGCATGAAAAGCATACTTACATGAAATGAAGGATGAAGATGTATCAATGATAACAATTGTTGATTCGAGGTTGAAGGTTTGGAATTTGCAGAATAGTATTTTGACCTTCATTCTCACATTGCCTGAATGCCTGTGAATAGGAACCATATTGTGATGAAAATGTGATAATTTTCTTCAAGTTTATATGTTACTGTTGAAATTATAGCAAACAAAATTCATATCAAGCTTTAGTTGTTGAATGTAATAAACTAGTAAGTGTGCCCCACGCGTTGCAGCGGGAAACATGCATATTACAAAACAAAAGGGTTTATTTACAGCAGTTTTTGGTTTAGTTAATAAAAGGAGTCACTGTAACATTTCCAAAAAATATTGACTCGTGTTTTACATTGATGTTAACCATATTGGCTCCTGAAAGGTAATAGAGATTTTCGTTAACGGAAAAATAGTAATAATAATAATTAAGGATTTAATATTAATATTAGTAATAATATTGAAAACAAATTTTTTTTTAGGTTTTCTTCATAAAATTTATTATATATGAGAAATTTCAAAGATGTTATTATTTTACAGGTTGGGCCGTTGGGGTAATTAGACAAAGTCGGGGGTTGAAAATGAAAATTGGAGAGGATTGAGCAAAAATAAGAAAACAGGAAGAGGTGGGGTTCAAACCCACCACCTTACCTTACAATCTAAGCAACAAACTATTGGGGCATGGAAGCACTCTTGGTATATATTGTCCTCAAATTGATTTAAGTAAAGTGTAAAGTAATAAAAATTTAATAAATCTATTGTTCATAACGCGTTGCTTTTTGTATATATTTATAATTTGAGATGAGAAACAAAGTGTAGCTCTCTTTATAGAACAGCATGAGTAAGATTTTGTGAGATAAGAGATCATAAAATTAAGAGGTTGAATTGCTTTGTTTTCAATATAAGATTTGAATATACTGTTTGGAGTGAAAAACTCGGTTAGAGTAATTAAAAGCAGACCCCTTTTAATTATCTTGTTGTGTTCAACTGTCCATATTAGCTTGTTCTGAAATGAAAATATTAAGTTATTTTCGGGCCAGCTATGAAATTGATAGAAGAAAATGAAGTGTTGATTTGTACAATATTGTTGAAAGATTTTCATTTGTTAAGATTGCACAATCACATTTGTCGATCAGGGGCTTCTAGAAACTAAGTAACACTACTATTTTATCATTATCAATATCTAAAATTCGGTTCCTCTAAGAAATTCACATCCTATGTTAGTTTGTTTGACTCTTGTGATTCTTTGTTCAAGTGTGATATGACGATTTAGCTCTACCAAATAATTGACTGGTTTGACTAAATTGATGTTTTTCAGATAGATCCTCTTCCAGATAAAGGTGGCGATGAACATGAAAAGTTGGATGAATCAGACCCTATTGTTTTGGTTGGTACCAAGATTGTTGCTTACATTGACCAAACAGTTGTCGAAGAAGCTGAAACTGTCAAATACACCAACCTGTATGATGCAAGTTCAGAAGTAGATGATAGTTTTCATAGAGGATTAGGGTTTCATGATAAAGAAGAAGATCTGTCTGTTGATGAAAAAAAAGAAGGTTTCATTTCTGATTCATCATCTTCAGAGGAAATAGAAACTGATCCCTTATCTTCTCCAGAAAAAAATTCAGGATTTTTGTCAATTGGAGGCATGAAATTATACACCCATGATATATCTGATGTGGAAGATGACGAGGATAAAGAAAGCTCAGAGTCTTCAGAATCTGAAGATTCCTCTAACTCATCTGATAGTGACACTTCATCTGATGTAGATGATGAGATTGCTAAAGATTACATTGAAGGAATTGGTGGGAGTTATAAAGATTCAAATCTTGATGTTTCAGATGATGGTATTGATATTAATGATACTGTTATAAAGTTTGGAGGGATTGCACTTCAGGAGGCATCAAGGGAATATGGTATGAAGAAACCTCGGCCAAGAAAGAAAAGTCATAGTCAACCGAAATCTATCAAATTTGGAGCTGATATGG
This sequence comes from Smallanthus sonchifolius, assembly GCA_023525975.1. Classification (NCBI taxonomy): domain Eukaryota; kingdom Viridiplantae; phylum Streptophyta; class Magnoliopsida; order Asterales; family Asteraceae; genus Smallanthus; species Smallanthus sonchifolius. The sequence goes on from CM042022.1 coordinate 3,507,191, forward strand.
ATGATTGGTCTGCTATAGATGATCTTATGCTAGTAAAAGACCCTCGAATTGCTTATGCACAAAAGAAGAAGCGTGAAAAAAGTAACCATTCCAGGAGACTCCCAGGTAAAAACATTCATAGAATTATCTTGGGTTAACCAAAAAAAAACAGAATCAACTGTGGTCTAATTTTTATTTCAGGTAAATTTGTGATCTTCCACAGAAAAAAGCCTATATTTCAAGAATTATGATAGAAACTCTAAAATATAAAATAAATTTCTTGATTTGAGGTAAGCAGTACAGGCTATTAGGTCAAAAATGATTATGTGGCAGATGACATATCCGTAAGCTTGATCATGATAGAAACTCTAAAATATAAAATAAATTTTTTGATTTGAGGTAAGCAGTACAGGCTATTGGGTCAAAAATGATTATGTGGCAGATGACATATCCGTAAGCTTGATCATGTAGGCTTTCTTTTGATGACATGTTGCTGAGAAAACGGGTAATGTGTTGACAAGGTTGAAGATTATCTTAAATCGAAATTCTAGAAAGTTTGAAGTTTTTATGGGTTAAAACAAAGATCACAGAGTTCAGATCAACATTAGTTGCCTTTTTACACAGTCAACACAATTATTTTTTACATATTTTTGCTCTTCAGTGGTATCATCAACTCAAATTTTTGCGATAAATGAAAAGCAGCATAAGAACGCTATTCTTTTTTTTTGAACACCACCACCTAGATTTTCTAGGATAAATACACAATACCAACACCTTGCAGGATTTGAACCCCCAATCTTTTGGTTGTGGGGCACACCACTTAACCACCAAGATGTCCCCTTGAGGACAAGAACACTATTCTTTATGTCAAATCTTTTGGACCCACTATTTATTTTTTTTTATTTATTAACCTCTTCCCTCCTACTTCCAATTAGGCAAACTATTAAAGCTAACTTATGCAGTTGATGTATTGCAGAATGTTAATTAAGTACTTAACCAAACCCCGGTAATATAATTGCTTTCTTGAATTGTATTGCATATGCTCCTCAGTGTATCATTTCAGGTGAGAAGAAAAAACTACGTCAAGATAAAATTGCTTTGAAACGTAGGGAGCGAATGATACGTCGAGGCGTCGATCTTGAGCAAATAAATTCAGTAAGCACAAAATCGTTTTTTTTAAGAATGGTGATGTATATATACATAGTAAGCTTATTAAATTTCCAGACTTGTGAAAGTATATTTGACTCTTTAATGCAGAAATTGAAGCAGATGGTGCAGAATGAGGGTGATATTATGTCATTTCAACTTATGCACTCTCGGGATTGTTCACAGGTACAAAATTCAAACATCATGAATATTGTATCTTCTAGGGTCAAGTTTTTTTTTGTTATGGAATTGTGGCAACTGGATTGCATTAATTTAATTTCATTTTGAATTTCTGAGCCACTTCAGGTCCAAAGGTTGGCATCGATTTATCGTTTGAGAAGTTGCAGTCAAGGCTCAGGCAAAAGGAGGTAGTACATATTTCTTTGTTATCTAGAGGTGGCGAAGTGGGCAGGTCGGACAGGGTGTGTAAAAGGTCAAAATGGGTAATTTTTGGTATGGGTCAGGTTGACCCTGAAACACTTTTTGTTCAATACTTTCGAAAAAATGTTTATTAGTGTGTTAAATACAATTGCAAAAATAGTATAATTCCAATAATAATATATTTTTTTATAGAACGGTTTAGGTGTTTGTATGTATTCCTTTTCCCATTTATTTGAAACTTAACATCTCTTTTCCAATTTATTTGAAACTTAAAATCTACTTATGTCAGCCATCACTTGTAGAATCTAAGCCTAATCACTATCTTTCTTTAATGTCTTATAAATTTTCTATTTCTTTTTTTTTTTTTTTTTTTTTAATAAATACTTAATATAAAAATCAACAAGGCAAATTACATAAGGATAGCAGGTAGACGGGCAACAAACTGCGCCACCATCCCCTTCTGAATGGAAAACCCTAATCTACTAAAAACAAAGCCTCGCCCCTGAGGAGTCGTAAAGTTGCTGTGGACCACACGCTGAACAATTAAGATCTGTTCACTTAGATTTTCTTGTCTTCAGGTTTGTTACAGTGACACGAACAGATCACACCGGGATGCCATCATCCAATGACAGGATTCGCCTTGAGAAGGCGAGTAAAATTCAGTTTATTCGGTTATTTCACATTATTCATATTATGGATTGTATTCATATGATAAAATACAATAGTTAAGGAAATATATTTTTTATCTACAGCTTTTAGGAGATGTTGATCTTACGGTTAACAATACACCATCAGGCAAAATGGCTACACATAGTAGTAGTAGTAAAAAAGCTTCAAAAGGAACCACTGGTTTGAGCCCATTAGACTCTAGATTAACCAAAAGCAAAAGTGGTGGTGAGTCAAGCAGCAAGAAAAGACGAGAAAAAGACAAAACAGCCACTTATGCTACACAACCAGTTTCATTCATCTCGTGTGGCAACATGGAACCTGAACCAGAAGTGACCACTTTAGCCGTTGATGAATCAAAACCGAGAGACCAAACCGCTAGCTCATCGAGCTATGGCGCTTTCGAGATGCACACAACCGGCTTTGGTTCAAGAATGATGGCAAAAATGGGGTATGTAGACGGAAATGGACTGGGAAAGGACGGTACAGGAATAGCCGAGCCCATTGAAGTGATCCAACGGCCCAAATCACTCGGGTTAGGAGCAAAGGCTCCTGAAGACACAACCCCACCACAAAGGTTAACGGGTCGAGGTTCTAGGAGTAGTGAAAGCAGGGGTGGATCGGGAAGTGCACGTGCCGGGTCGTTTGAAAAGCATACGAAAGGGTTCGGGTAAAAAATGATGGCGAAAATGGGGTATGTTGAAGGGACGGGTCTCGGGAGAGACTCACAAGGTATTGTTGACCCTCTTGTGGCTACCAAGCTTCCTAAATCTAGAGGTTTGGGTGCAAATGGTTAGTTTTTATTGACCATGTAGTATATTTGCATCCGGATGATGCTAAACAAAGAACCAGCATCTTACATAAGACCGATGTGGTCTTAACTTAGGAGGTTTGTTTGATGAGACACTCGGTACCGTGAAGAAAGAGGATCGAATAAGCATGCATGATCTCGTAACTTATTGTTGTAGTATCAAACATATTGACTAATCATCGTATAAGATTTGACCTCTTTAGTTAAGAAACATGTGAATAAATTTCACGTTCGTTGGAAAATTTAGTGGAAAGTATGTTTTTTTACTGATTTGTAGTTTTGTGTTTCTTTTGAAGTGATCTTTGAAACGAGAGAAGATGTGTTTATAATTAAGTTGAAGGAAATGAAATATCGATGTTTAAAATAAAATTTGAAAAAGGTTTATTATTTAAATGAAAAATAAATTTCGGTTTTAATTGTAATAATTTTATGTTTCATCTATAGGAACACCACTGACATGTCATACGGGTCATATGATATGATGAAAATAGCCATACGGATCGTATAACCCTATACGGGCGGTGTGTGGTGCCGTCAAACTATACGACCCGTATAATATTTGTACAATGACATATAAGTAACCGACGTGAGCACTAACAACGTCATACGACCCATTATAACTATCTTCATCATGTCATACGTTGCGTATGACTATTTTTCATCGTAGCATACGAGCGTCGTGTTGCTCGTATGATGATGAGGCCCAAAATTATAATAATCGCATGTGTCTCGTTTGACCATCTACATTTGATTAATTGTTTTGTCCAATTTGTTTTCTCTATAATGTGGCGGCTTTTTTTTACTATTATTAAATTATATATTAAAACCCGTTGGTTACAATTTAAAACCCTTGAACTGTTTTCTCTTGTTTTGAGCTATAAACTGAACTTAATGGTTTATACTTTTTATAGATACAATCAGGCGATGGCTTGTATTATTTGTCTGCGTTAATACCTATAGAACAGTGTCACGTGGCAGTGACATTGTTCACTCGCAACGTGTTTTACTAAAGTATATAATTTTTTTATATAGCATACAACTAGATACAAGAAAAATAAATACAAGACACAAAAGACTTGCAATACAGTTAAGAAAGGAACACTCTCTAAACATCGTTTGTTTCAAGAAATCAAGAGATTGAGGTCATTTGATCGTTACCAACACCTCCTCTGCTTATTTCTTTCTTACGCAAATGATTGTACATAGAAAACCCGTGCTACCTGATGCTAGTATGTTCATCTACGACGTAGCAACTATTATTTTGGTTGCTTTACTATGGCCTATGGGAGACATACACATCGTCTTAACAGAGACATGAAATATGTTTTAAAGAAACAGTGTCAAACATGCAGGCTCAACTAAATCTAAAGCTTCTTTTGCTCGATTCTTACATCTACAATACCCACAGTGGATCTTACTACGTTATGTTATATTTATGTTACATGTATTATATATAATTTATTATAACCTATTTTGTACAACGATATAATATATTATATACATTTTGTTATGTTATGTTATATTTCTGTTTTATGTATTACATACAATTATTATATTTTGTATTAACGCCTTAACGGATTATATGTTTTTAGTATAGTATAAAAAAATTATTTATTTTATAAACAAAAATAAACGTATTTCTTGACAATGTCTACGTGCTATCATAAAAGTTTTAGCCTGAACCATTTTCTTAAAACAAAGTTAATAAATTAAATTAAAGTAGATTCATAGAGTGGACATGTGAAAAAAATGATTATTAAATAAGGGTGAATCTATTAAGACACGGAATATTGCTAATTGGACATGCCGCCGCCCTATACGCACTCGTATAGGCCAATACGAGGCGTATAGGGTTCAGTCTCTGCCAACAGAATGCCACGTCGCATTCCCGGTCTGGCGGCTGGGTCCAATACGGGCCGTATTGATCTATACGCAGCGTATGGGCCACGGGTTTTAATTTTGCTTCAAAAGTTGGCAGAAGTCGATTTAAAAACCTCTATACGTGGCGTATTGCCCTATACGCCACGTATAGGGTATTTTATTAATTTAAGTTTGTTGTTTTTTTTAATTTAATTTATATAACTTTGTTAATATAAGTTTGTTATATTTTTTAATTTAAATTATATAACTTTGTTAACATTTATTATATTTTTGCATTTATAATTTATCATTACAAACAAACAAAAAATTAAACATTACAACCAAAGAAATAAGTAAAAGACTATATACATTACATCATAAAATTAAATATATACATCAAAATGTTTTTACATACATAACCGAAGAAACAAACTAAATACAAATAAAAACAACTAAGCCTGACCCGCCCCGCCGTCATCCTGACCGGCCCCGCCGTCATCCTGAACGGGGTCGTCTGGATAATGACGTGGCAGTGGTAGTGGTGGTAGCTCGATGCCGGCGGCTCGTGATAGATCCACGAGGCTACCAACCGCCCACATCATAAGGTCCTCCATGCGGTCGCTCTGACGAGCCTGTCGCCGTGACTCGGCAACAAGTCGCCGTGAGTCGGCAGCAAGGGTCTCAAGCAATGCCTGGGTGGCCCTGTCCAGCCTAACAGACCGACGCGCGTGTCGGGGATGCTGTGGCGGATGGTCGTGGATGGGCTCCACGTGCGGCTGATGCGGCGCCGGCAACGGCACACCTAGTGGCGGGTCAGGCATCTGCGGGGCCCCCTGTCCAGGCATCGGCGGCAACGGCACCGGGACCCAAACCTGGTCCTGGACCCCTACAAACCGTAGGCCGAGCCCCGGGAAACGGTGCGTGATGCGCATGCCGCTAGCCGTGCGGCGGTCTAATCTGACAGGGGGAATGGGCGGTAACAACTCAGGCTCATGCGCATGCCATGGTGTAATACTACGCATGACCTGAGTGATAAAAGCGCCGCCATACAAAAGCCGCGCCTCTGCCGCATATAGGCAGACGCGAAATAACTAGCGAGGCATGTGGATAGGGCGCACCCCGTGCCTGTAAGCAGGCAGTAGAGAAAGAAGAGGTCTCTATCGGTGCACCACTCACGGCTTTTCTGACGCGGTGCGATCGACGTCGAGATAAGCCGGTGCAAATATCTATAGAGGGGGTCTCTAATCCCCGAAACCCTCGCCTTGGTACCTAACCAAGGGCTATCGGAAATCAAACCCCAAAAAACAAGGAGTACCTCCTTGTCCACCTCCGTCACCGCCGCGGTGTAAACCGACAAAATCGTCTCGGGCTCAAAGTACAAGCCCGTCGCGACGGCCCACTGACGGAGGGTCAGACGGTACTGGTGGCCAAAAATACGGAAGGAGACCTGATCCGGCTCCTCTGCCGGCGCCTCCTCGGGAACGGGCGCTAGCCCCTCCTCTGAGTAGATGAACGTCGAAAGAAACTCGACGACCACCTCTCGGTAGGTCTCGGTGAATGATAGATCAAAAAGCCGATCCCATGGCGTGTCCTCGCCTATGATGGCCCTGGCCCGCTCCGCCTCCTGGACCTCCTGGAGAAGCTCCCAGTCCACCGTCATCCCCGGCCCCAAACGCACCTCCCGTAGCTTTTGGCACCGGCCATACCACTCCGAGTCTGCCGAAAAATCCAAATAGGGGTAGTGCGCAAGATCCTGTAACTCGTCCATCTGAACATCGTCGTCGTGATCCGCCATATCTGAAAATAATAATATATTTAAAATAATAATAAATTGTTTATTTAATATAAATAAATGATTTAAAATAATAATAAATTGTTTTTATTATTTAAATAAATTATTTAAAATAATAAATAAATTGTTTATTTAATATAAATAAATGATTTAAAATAATTTTTTTAAAAACCTATACGCCACGTATAGCTTTATACGTGGCGTATAGGGTGTTACCGGGTAAGCAAGCCATACGCAGGCCAACCAAGCCATACGCAGGCCAGTTACCGGGCAAAACGAGCCATACGCGGCCAACCAAGCCATACGCAGGCCAGTTACCGGGTAACTTAAACCATACGCAGCGTATAGCCCCATACGTTGCGTATTGTTTCATCTTCTTCCTCTGATGAACTATACGCCACGTATAATTCTATACGCTGCGTATAGTTCATCGAATTCAACTTATAAATCTCTATTTCTACGCAATTTTAATGACTAATAATCAAAATTAAACCTATATTATATATCACGAGTCTAGAATACGTACCTTTACGAGTAAAAGAGGAAATTTTTGACCCGACAATCTCAATCTAGCGTCTCCTCGTATGTGTGTGTGTGTTAAAAATGGGGGGCGTTTGGTGCTGTACGCTGGCTCTTCTGAGTATACCGGTCGCTATACGCCATCGTATAGAACATTACTTCCTCGTTTGGCTGCATACAGTCGTTCGTAAAGCCGGTTGAAGTTGTACTGGTATACTTCTGGCGTAGGAGACTCACACAATACCGACCAAGAATACTTGAAATTTTCCCAATCTTCGTCTGTAAACGATGCCTTGCAATGTTTTGAGATATTCTCGTGTATGTGCCACCGGCATAGGTTCTTGGAACTTTCCGAGAATATTTTGTCACACGCGTTCATAAGAGCTTTGTCCCTGTCTGTTACTAGCACGCGCGGCTCCATACACTTTTGCAACATACCTTTGATTTGCAATAGCAACCAGACGAAGTTTTCCTCCCGTTCTTTAGATATAAATGCATGAGCGACGCAGAACGACTGGTGTGTGGAGGTCACACCGACCACTTGGACAAATGGAAGTCTATACATGTTTGTTTTGTACGTTGCGTCGATCATCAAAACATGCGGGAACGCACGCCACATCTCGTAGGATTTCGGATGAACAAAGAATATCTCCTCCACGACATTTGTGACGGGATCCTCCCGGGTATAGTAGACGTAATGTTTAGAAGAAAGCAGGTGCTCCAGAACCTGCATTGGAGTTTCACCGACTCTCGTTTCGTTTTTTATCTTTTGTATTGCATTATAAATGTCCTTTTTAATGCAACTACTATCGGGGTTTTGCTCCCTTATGGTTGCCAGAATGTTTCGTGGCATCATGTTTTGCGAATACAATTTCGCCACCAAAAGTTGTTCCGACTCAGACAGTCTCCTGGCAAACGAGTGCGCCTCAAGATGTTGACTAGGATCGTGGTTATGACTGTCATCCTTCACCGTTAATTTCCAATCACCAGTATTTACTTGGTACTCTCCTTCCAATTTAAAAGGACAACCTGTTTTCTTGCTAACGACACGTCGAACCGTGGAAGTAGATTTACGTTCGCCGTGACGGTCACACACAAGCCACACCTTGATAACCGGCTCCGACGGGTCGTCGCCTTTTCTCCTCGATCGTCGGGTGACAATGACGTAACCATTCTCACGTCCTCTGCGGACAGCCCAATCCACCAACTGATCACGAGTCTGAAAATTCTACAACAACGGTACGGTAAAAGTTAAGAAACAACAAACTAAATGTATGCATATATATAGGAATGTTATACCTGGTCAGTTTTATACGTCACGAAGCTGTCGGTTTGTTGTGTCGGGTAAGAGTCTTCACCGTACACGAAGTCGTCCGTGGGTTGTGTAAGGTAAGAGTGTTCACCGTATACGAACTCGGGATTGCTTAGTGGCTCGTTCAAATCGGGAAGCCTTACCCGTTGATTAGAATAAACGTCGGACGAGACCTCCTCCCGGTTCACATCTTGAAATCCAGAACTTTGCGGGTTGTTTTCCAGCGACTCGTTAGAATATACCTGAAAACCGTAGTTACCATCCCACCACCAAGACATTGCTATAACTTTTTGAAAACCGTAAATTGTTTGAAAATTTTTGAACGATACGTTCAAATGAGAATTGTGCATGGTAAAATACACAAAATTTGGCCCCTATACGCATCGTATAGCTCTATACGATGCGTATAGACTCCTGGTCAAACCGACAACATCGTATAGGTCAATACGGTGCGGTTTAGGGTACGAGGTGACTTCTGCAACTAGTCATCCATCACATCTCTATACGCCACGTATAGACCTATACGTGGCATATAGCGATGTGATGGATGACTAGTTGCAGAAGTCACCTCGTACCCTAAACCGCACCGTATTGACCTATACGATGCGTATAGGGGTTGGAATGTCTAGGAGTACGATGTTGTCGGGTTTGGGAAATTGTGAAGGCTATACGCATCGTATTGCCCTATACGATGCGTATAGAGCCCGGTCCAGATAGCAATTCCCGTGTCCCATTAGTAGTCCCCTTAAATAATTTACTTGTATAAATATAAAAAGGTAACGGAAAAAAGGGATCTATGTATATATTTAACTAATTAACATCAACCAAAATTTATTTTCGTGAATTAATATTTAGCCTGCCGCTCAATTGTCGGTGAACAACGTTGACGGCACGTTGTCACAATCACCTTTTCAAGATCCATAACATCAAGCAATTTAACTTTTAGTAATTTACTTATTCTTCTTATTAATAAACAAGTTGGTTGTAAAAATGCATTAAAAAGTTAATAAAGAAACATAACAAAAAGTTTTACGTGCATTTAAAACAATATCAATTTTAAGTAAGATACAATAAAATAAAAGAAATTACGGACACGATTAAATAACCGTCTTATATATCATAATTAAAATCAGTTTTGTAAAAATCGCTAGTCGGTCGGTGGGGTACCGACTAGGGATTATCGGATTGGAATTTTATATGTAATTTTTTCAACTTATTAATCGGATTGGATTAATAAGTATAAAATTTAAAATACTTCAAAGATTTTGACCAATTTTTGACCGATTTGACATTTAACCGATTAATGGTGCGATTAGGTGAAATCTTAACAGTGGGCCTCTGATTAGCGATTAATCGACGATTAATCACCAATTAATCCTGATTTTCACAACACTGACTAAATAATAAGAACAAATGGAGGTCCGACGAATTCTAATGGTCGGATAAAGATGGTGGTTTCGGTACTTGGGTCGACAGCCGGTGATTCTTGGAGGGTCTTGTTCATGAACAACGACCACCACTAACAACGAATTCTAATGGTCGGACAAAGATGGTGGTTTCCCGACCATCACTTCGTTTTCTTCATTGATCTTCATTAACTAGTTCTATTCTGAATTATGGTTTCAATTTCACAGTTGATTATTTGTTTGGGTTGAGGTAAGCCCGTCGATTTTATCCGTACCCGATTAACCCGACCCGACACCACCCGACACCACCCGAACCGATTAAACCCGTACCCGAATAACCCGTAACCGATTAAACCGATTGTTATTCGGGTCGGGTTTCGGTTAGACATCAAAAACCCGAATAACCCGAACCGATTAACCCGAATAAACTGAACATTTATAAACATGGTTTAAAAATTACAATCTTATTCCTATATAACTAAATTAATAGATCAATATTACGGAATTATTCTTATCTTTCTATTACAAAACATGTATAATATGATATCTAGTTTTGGTTGAGTTTGGAATGATGAAGAGCTTGGAAAGCTTTTGGCTGGTGTGACGATTGCTCATGGTGGTGTTCTTCCGAACATTAATCCAGTTCTTATGCCTAAGAAGTCCAATGCGACAAAGGAGCCTTCAAAATCTTCAAAGAAGGCAACGAAATCGCCAAAGAAAGCATAGTTATTTTTAAACCTTTTGTTTTGTATGTCACGTATAAATGAATTGGATATACGGTGTTTCTGTGCATGACATGAACCGATCTCAAAAGTAATAATGACCCTCCTCAACCAAGACTAGATATCATATGTGTTGATAAATTTAGTTAAACATAATTTGTGTGTCTAATAATAGATCAATAATTTTTATTTGCATAGGTTTGCATAATCTATTACTTCTTCATTAATTTATTTCTCAACATTTTTTATTTAGTATACATTTGATTGATTAATGCTAGACTAGGATGAAACACTTGTTATTTGAAGCTATAATCTCTTAGAAATATGCTAATTTTTGTTTAAAAAACGTGTTTATTTTATGCTTTTTAAACTTGATTTATTTATTTTGTTCAACATATGTGTCCCTACCCAAAACCCGACCCGATTAAACCGTAACCAATTAACCCGAAAACCGATTAAACCGATTGTTATTCGGGGTCGGGTTTCAGATAAATTTACACACATTAAAAAACCGATCTATCCGAAACCCGATTAAATAACCCGAACAACACCCCTAGGTTGAGGGAGTAGATCGATGGTGGTTAATAGATAATCAAAACCCAAACTTGATTTTTGGTTCTAGGGCCAATCAAAAGCCAAACTTGATTAAAGTTGTAAGTGATTTCTATGATGGGTTACTCTAAAATGGTGGTGTTCTTGCAGAGAGATATTAGGGTTTTATAAAGATGATGAAGGAGAAAATTACATAAATAGTCCTTTAATGGGTAAAAAGATTATTACACCCTCATGTGCAAAGCACATGTCAATATTTAACAGAAAAACTTAACATCAGTTAGTTTAAAGGCCATAAGTTGTGCAAAAGTATCTAAAAAAGAACTTGTGGTGTACTTATTGAAGTCAAAGGACATAGACTGTAATTTATAGTATAATTAAAGGACAATATGTGTAATTTACTCTAATTTTTTTGTATATAATAAGAGACATCAAATTGACTTTAGGATGAGCGGATTAGAAAAGATTTGCTAGATATGCATCTCTCTGAGGACATGGTCGAGGATAAGATTTTGTGGAGGCATAGGATCAAAATTAAGGACGTTTAGAAAGGGGACATAGATCTTTCTTAAGGTCATCTTAGGAGCTTAGTCCTAATTTGGGGTGGCATATGTTTCTTTTTTATACATCTGTATCTATGTGGTTACATGTACTATCTTTACTTTTTAATTACCCCTCCCTTTTCATCATATACTGTTATTAGTAGCCTACTAATATTGTATTATTAGATTATTTTGTTGTCTGTTGTTTAAATCCTATTTGTAGAAGTCTCTCGCTCTAACCTTCTTTGCTTGTCTTGATAGGTTTTTCTTTCAGCTGGGGGTCTCCATGGAAGCAACCTCTCTATCCGTTGGGATAGAGGTATGGTTTGTCTACATCCCATCCTCCCAGACCCTACCAATAGCTTTGGTTATCGGCGAGATTTGACTGTGTATGGTTATTGTTGTTGCATATAATATGAGGTATCAATATTTCACTTTGCAGACTTCGTTAATTCAACACTTATTAGGGTTTTAAAATTATATAAGCTTTAAAGTTACGGGCCAATTTTAACTTTTATCATGTGAGTGTGCAGTTATGCTTCAGACGCTTCGACATAGAATAGACCGACCCGGTTTTTCTAAATCGGTTTATTCAATATACCCGAATTCAGTTCAAATTCAGATTATTCGAATTCGATTCAATTTAACACTTCTAAATGCAAACTCAACTATTTTATATCATGGTATTAAGGTTTTTATAATCACATATTTATCAAAACACATAAATATTTAATAAAAATAAATTATTCATGATTTTAAACTTCCAAAGGGTTTTATAACGTGTTAAAAACTCAACATAGTACTTTTGCACGATTTAAGTGACCCTTTACCCAATATCTTCTCCAAGGTCACCGACGAAATTCAAGATCGACATTTCGTCGAACACCTTGCCTCCCATCACAAGCCGTCATCGCAGCAGAAAAGAGTTCCATAAATTTCATCATAAGGTCAGTTAAATCTCAATTAAACATGATGTTCTTTCAATTCCCCTTTAATTCTCTGTCAATGCATATTCAATTACCAGTTACAATGAAATTGATGACTTAATTTGATAATTCATACTGATTCTTGCATTCTGCGAATTGGGTATTTCAGATCTGACAAAAATGAATTTTTTTGAAAAAATCAAGATCTGGGGTTTGTTGATCTGCTTGATCTCTCAATTGGGTCATGGGTATTACCTGCCTGGTAGTTACCCCCACAAATATGTAGTAGGTGATCCATTGTCTGTGAAAGTCAACTCTTTGACTTCAATCGAAACCGAAATCCCTTACAGTTATTACAGTTTGCCCTTCTGTAAGCCCCAAGAAGGTGTTAAAGATAGTGCTGAGAATCTTGGTGAGCTTTTAATGGGTGATAGGATCGAAAATTCGCCTTATAAGTTTAAGATGCAGACGAATGAGACCGAAATCTTTCTTTGTCAAACTAAACCGTTGTCAACCGATGAATTTAAGCTGTTAACGAGTAGAATAGATGAAATGTATCAAGTCAATGTGATTCTTGATAATTTGCCCGCGATTAGGTATACAAAGAGGGATAATTTTTTGGTGAGGTGGACCGGGTATCCACTTGGGATCAAGGTTCAAGATACGTATTACGTGTTTAATCACTTGAAGTTCACGGTTCTTGTGCATAAGTATGAAGAAGCGAATGTGGTGAGTGTTATGGGGACCGGGGATGCAGCTGAAGTGATCCCTTCAATTGAGAAGCCGGGATCTGATATTCCCGGTTATATGGTTGTTGGATTTGAGGTTCAACCGTGTAGTTTTCAGCATAGTTTGGAGTCTTTAAAGGGTTTAAAGATGTACGGGAAATACCCGTCTAAAATTTCTTGTGAAACGAATACTGTGACAATGGGGATAAAAGAAAACGAGCCTGTGGCATTCACTTATGAAGTTGAATTCGTTGAAAGTGATATCAAATGGCCGTCAAGATGGGACGCGTATTTGAAAATGGATGGAGCGAAAGTACACTGGTTTTCGATCCTGAATTCGTTAATGGTGATCACTTTTTTGGCGGGAATCGTGTTGGTGATCTTCTTGAGAACGGTAAGGCGGGATTTGACGCATTATGAAGAGTTGGACAAAGAGGCCCAAGCCCAAATGAACGAAGAGTTATCGGGCTGGAAGCTAGTTGTGAGTGATGTGTTTCGTGTGCCTGATTATCCTGCTCTTTTATGTGTTATGGTTGGGGACGGGGTTCAGATTCTTGGAATGGCGGTTGTCACAATCATGTTTGCTGCACTCGGGTTTATGTCTCCTGCTTCCCGTGGGACCCTCCTCACGGGTATGTTGTTCTTTTACATGGTTCTTGGAATCTTGGCTGGTTATGTTGCCGTACGTATGTGGAGAACGATGTTTACTGGCGATCATAAGGGATGGGTGTCGGTTTGTTGGAAAGTTTCTTGCTTTTTCCCGGGTATCTCGTTCTTGATCCTTTTCGTGTTAAATTTCCTCCTGTGGGGGTCACATAGCACCGGCGCGATCCCGTTTTTGTTATTCGTTATCCTTATTTTACTATGGTTTTGCGTATCCGTGCCTTTAACGCTCGTGGGTGGTTATTTTGGAGCAAAGGCCCCACATATCGAGTACCCGGTTAGAACCAATCAAATCCCTCGTGAAATCCCGGCTCAAAAGTACCCATCTTGGTTACTGGTTCTGGGTGCGGGTACACTTCCATTCGGGACACTTTTTATCGAGCTTTTCTTCATAATGTCTAGCATATGGATGGGTCGGGTTTACTACGTTTTCGGGTTTTTATTCATTGTTTTGATCCTGTTGGTGGTAGTTTGTGCCGAGGTGTCATTGGTCTTGACCTACATGCATCTTTGTGTTGAGGATTACAAGTGGTGGTGGAAGTCGTTTTTTGCTTCGGGCTCGGTTGCATTATACATTTTCTTGTACTCGGTTAACTACCTCGTTTTTGACCTCAAGAGCTTAAGCGGGCCCGTTTCGGCTACACTTTACTTGGGCTACTCGTTGTTCATGGTTCTAGCCATTATGCTGGCAACTGGGACGGTCGGGTTCCTTTCGTCTTTCTGGTTCGTGCACTACTTGTTCTCTTCGGTGAAACTCGATTGAAGTTCGAAAGCGGTTTAGATGAATTGGGAGGGAAATGGGAATAAGTTTGTATGAGCTTTTATTCTTGTTTTTAGATATGGAATTTGTAATCTTGAATTTCTTGTTAGTTGATTGTATGAATTCTTGGGCAATTAAATTTGATATTTTTTTTAATGCACTTTGATTTTAGATGATATTGTTAATTGTTGATTTTTGTATTAAGTTTCTTTCAATTGATTTTACATAAGGATTAACGTTAGAATGACACTCAGAGTCAGATGACGATATTATAAGTCGGTTATTTTGTTTAGTTTGGTTTGTTGGGTTGGGTTCTTTTAAGTTGGGCACTTTGGTTGAAATCCCACTAGCCCAATGAAAGAAAGGAGGAAAAAGGAAACGGGGAGTTTTAGCCTTTTAGGAAAAAGTTAGGCACTTTGGTTGAAATTGCCAACCGGTTCGACCACTGGGTTTCCGGTCCGACCACCGGGTCGCTGCAGGACCGTTTCAACACACCTAACCGGACCGGCTAAGCCTCCGGTTTCCGATCCGGGTTTCAAAACACTGACAAGAACACTATTTTTAACGGATTTTATTTTTTACTTTTTGCATATTAACATTCTTAGATTACGGTTGTGCTAAATGTACCCCGCCTCTCATTACTACTGAATGTACCTCCTGTTCCCCTACTAAATCAGTCATAATATCTCTTTACTTTTAGTCATAAGCGGGTACGTTTAACCTCACCCTTTAATTATCTACACAAACAAACGCACCCGGTTAAATCTCACTCACAGTAGAAAACCCTTTAATTATCTATCAAAGCGCTAAAGTCATCGATCATGTCACCAACTTGGTTCAAAACTTCAAATACTGCTGGATGCAAGTTTTGGTGTGTTTATCATAGAAAATTTAGTAATTACTGTTAAAAAAATTTAATGAAGCTTTAAACACGTGATCCGTAATTATCTTTTCTATATCCTATTCCAGTATTATTTATATTTCATTATCTACTCTTTCTTAAAGCTGAAACACACACAAAAAACAAGCACATAAATATGAAGAAAACAACATAATGTAAATTAAAAAAAAATGCAATCAAACAACATAAAGGGCCATACGAGCACATGAATGTTGTTATCAGGGGTAGATAGATGCAGGAGAAAGATTCAGGGAAGAAAACATGATTTCCAATTATACCCCTCAGTGTAAAACAATTAATTAATTTCCACCGTTAAATTAAAATAGGTTAGTAGACTAACTCGTGAACTACTCGAGATCGACTCACTAAAAGGTTGAACTGAGTCGATGTTAAATGAGCTCGAGCTTGTATAAGAGCTCGTTTAATAAAAGAGCTCGTGCCCGAGTTTCAGATATACAACTTGACAAGGATCATGAGTCTGAAATACTCTATTATTTATATAACTTTATTTAATATATATTTATATATTATTATTAATATATTATAAAAACTAAATATATACATATTTATATAGGGGACGCTTATTGTACAAAGTGATTTTAGCGTACGAAGAGTACGAAGGCACCAGCATGCGATACGTGTTTAGTGGGCGAGGGGTAAATGCGTCCGCGTAATAATAACGCATCAACATTTGTATAATCACGTAATCACTCTCAGCACATCAAAACATTTGTATAATCACGTAATCACGCATGTTGTATAATAACACATTTTCATAAATTAATCACGTAATCACTCTCAGCACATCAACATTTCAAAAAAAAAGTTGATTTTAAAAAAAAAACGTATAACAAAAGTGTACTCAAATTAAAGAGAATAAAATGCTCGATTTTATGGTGTAATTTAAAAAAAAATAATGTCGTATAAAAAAATTATACGTGTTTTAAAAAAATGGGGAACTTGAAAAAAGTCAATAAATGTAGGCTATACCCATTTTACCATTTCAGACTTTTTTCACGCTTAAAAACAAGCTGACTAGGCACCCTTTTGATCTTAACCCTTGAATTCTAAGTTGAATGGTTTATAATCACTTCGTACGCTTCGCACCAAAAAAACTTTTTGTATTTTAAACTTTCTCTATTTATATATTATGTTTTATAGGGTTGAGTTCATGAGAAAGCTCATTTTCATGAGAAAACCAAAAAACTCTCCCTTAATTTTTTAACCTTAATAACTTTTTCATACCTTATTATTTAAAAAAAAAATTACACCAATAAATTAAATATTTTTTTATCTTTAATTTAAGTATAATATTGTTATATAAAAAAACAAAAAATTAACGTGTCAGACTTTTTTGATACTACATACAGGGGCGCAGCTTAGTGTAGGCCGGGGGGGCCCCGGCCCCTTCTGATTTTTCGCTCCGTAGTGTTAATTTATACGTATTCGGCCGAAAATTTTATAGGTATTAAGTTCCGGCCCCCTAATAGGAAAGAAAAATTATAGGATTCCGCTTCAGCCTCCCCGACGTTTTTCTTCAAGCTTCGCCACTGACTACATATATGTAGTATCATTATACTGCATGATGATACTACATATATGCAGTATGATGATACTGCATATATGCTGTATATGCAATATGATGATACTGCATATATGATATATGTAGTATATGTAGATGATCATACTACATATATGCAGTATTATCATACTACATATATGTAGTATCGAAAAACTTCGACACGTTAAAAAGTTTCTTTTTAATATAGCAATATTGTACTCAAATTAAAGATAAAAAATTGCTTGACTTTATCGTGTATTTTAATAAAAAAAATGGTAACGTATGAAAAAGTTGTTAAGGTTTTAAAATTAATGGGGAAATAGTTTTTTCATGAACAATAAGTTTTCTTATGATCATCTTCCATGTTTTATATAAGTATTATAAAATTAAATATAAATTTATAAAAATAAAATAATTAATAAATACTAAATAAGTCAAGCTTGAGTTTGAAAAATACTCACAGGCTGAGCTCAAGTTTTACAAACTAAGGTTTGAAGCTCGATTCGACCTAACTCATTAACACGCCTTAATTTCCTTATTTTTTTTCTTTGATTTTTTAATGAACCCCTATATATACATACATACAGACAATTTATTGCATAAATGTGTTTAAACAAACATAGGAGGGTATATTGCACCATTAAATATATGATTAAATATTCTTTTCCGTATTGATGACACAAAAGATATGATGATTGTGTGAAAGATATTTAAAACAAAACCATGGATGTTTTATATAACCACATAAGGTTAGAAATGAAAATTGCATGGACTTGAATACATGGTGTCAAAACCATAAATAGGTAAACACAATCTCCCTTTCTAACCACCTACATGTACGTTAGAATGTAACCTATGTATATTTTATACTAGTTTAGAACCCGTGTAATACACACAGGGTGAAAAATATTAATTTATAAAATTCTTAAATCTTTATTTATATATTTTATAAGAGTAAAAATGTATTACATATACTAAGGATAAAAAACAAAATTTAAAATATGTAAAAATTAATATATAATTGGGTTTCAAAAATAGGTTAATTACTATTTAATTAATTTGACTTTCATTCACTATTTGATTGGAAATAAAAGTTACATAATTAGATTTCAAAGTTTCTTATAATGAGGGATAATTTAAAATAAATGTGTTTTATTAGTATAATTAGTATTTTCTTTAAAAATATATTATCATTAAAAGATAGAGGTGTATTTAATAAGAGATAGAGGCCGGAAAGAAATAGTGAAAATGAATATGGAGACGACACGTGGTATTAAAAACCTTTATTTATTATATAGTATAGATTTTTTTTAACAGCAATTTGGATCACTGACGGGCCACTGGCCTACCCGATCATCTCCACCACCCTCAGGAGGAAACTCACAATAGGTGAGAAAACCCCTGACCCAACCTGGAACCCCTTTTTGTTACAAGTGAGACTTGAACCCAAGACCTCCCCATATATAGTATAGATATAGATGTTTTCTCAATTTTATATTTAAATGAAAATTTCATTAATTATATACTTAATTTTATTCTTATGATTATAGTTAACAATTATTGTCCATTTTTGTTTTGCATAATATTTTGATGAACATATGCGAGGAAAGTACATTGTCATGCCACTAAATATCAAAGGAATGTGTTTACGGGAAATCACACGTATGGGTGATGAGAAAAATCGAATAATCGAATCTTAATCAAAATGAGCGAACCAATCGAGAAACCGATGGTTTGATTATGACTTTTCTTATAACTGATTTTTATGATTCGACTATGGTTATATGTGTATAATTAACCGAGTCGAATAGATGTTACCACCAACCTTTATATATATATATATATATATATATATATATATATATATATTGGTGATGAGAAAAACCCGGTATTCTTAGAGTTTTTAATGTTTTTCACAACTTAGGTGGGTTTTCATCCTATATATTACCTATATATATAATATATTTTACTTTTTACAAATAAAATGTCATAATCGAAAAAGTTATATTATATATTTTTTTATAAATAACATATTGGTTGTTGCTTGTTCTCCTTTAGGCGAGTTTTCCGCGCGATGCGACGGGTAACACAGACACTGGTAATCACGGAACATGTTTTTTTTTAATTAGAAAAAACTATAGCAATACCATACTCAAATTAAAGAGAATAAAATGCTCATTTTTATGGTGTAATTTTTTAAAAAAATATTAACGTATGAAAAAGTTATGGTCGTTTAAAATCATGAGGGAAGAGGGTAGTTACTGTATGAATAACTTTTATTTTCAGTTTTTTTAAAGCATAAAGGATTGTATCTTATGCTTAAAAAAGTGTGTAAGTAAATTTATTAAAAATGTTAAAAGACATCTTTGCCCTACTCAAATGTATTATATATAGTATAGATAACTAAAAATCTGAAAAACTATAAAGTTAACTTTATATCAAATATTATAAATTATTAAAGAAAAACTAAATCATATTTTTTATTGAAAAAAAAAATTCAAAGGGTGAATACAGAACTCGAGATGTATGACCACGGTTATCACATACTTTTAAAAACAAAAAAAAAGTATGGTTTTATTTTTAAAAACTATTTCAGAAATTACAATAGTTTTAAAATAATAATCCAAATTCGACAATAATTTTTGTTGATGCAAATAAACGGTTTCTTTTCCATTCAAGATAAGTCCAGTGATTTCTATGTAAAAAATTATTTCAAATGTTTTTGTTCATAAACTGCCATTTTCGTCCTTGTGGTTTGGTCAAAATTGCCACTTTCATCCAATAGTTTGTTTTTTTGTATCTGGGTCCTCGTGGTTTTAAAATATTGCCATTTTCATCCTCGTGGTTTTAAAATATTGCCACTTTCATCCAGTCAGCTAACACCGTCCGTTTTTCTCAATTAAATGAGGGGTATTTCAGTCCTTTTACATATTTGTTTTATTTCTTCATCTTTTTTACTCTCACTTTTTAATCATAGAAACAAGCGACGGAGGTGTTCCAGTGGTGCTCGTCGGAAACTGGTCAGGAAAAGAGGAAGAAGGCCAGCAGGTGGATGATTAAATTAGAGGTTAAATTGGGGATGATTAAAAAGTGAGAGTAAAAAAGATGAAAAAATAAAACAAATAAGTAAAAGGACTGAAATACCCCTCATTTAACTGAGAAAAACGGACGGTGTTAGCTGACTGGATGAAAGTGGCAATATTTTAAAACCACGAGGATGAAAATGGCAAAATTTTAAAACCATGAGGACTCAGATACAAAAAAACAAACTATTGGATGAAAGTGGCAATTTTGACCAAACCACAGGGACGAAAATGACAGTTTACTCTATTATTTATTTACCTTTCAACTAAAGGGTCTTTGATTAAATGGTATGTTGAAGTGTAAAATGGTATTCCTCCTTTTGAGGTCGAGCTCGCAGTTGACAATGATGTACAATTAAGAGTAAATTAGATTGTCAATAAAAAAAATTATTTACCCTTCATCAATCATTATAAGACATTACAATACCAATCCTTGTTTATTAACCTTTTGTTTTTTGTTGTTTGTGTAAGATTATGAAAGACTAAATTGCATTCCATTTAATAGGTGATTACAATATACATAGATGGAAACTAGGCCGATGGGCTCAATACTAATAAACCCTAATAATACCCTAATGATGATATACGTTCAAATACTCCACCGCAGTCAGAGCGGTAGAAAATCGGACTATCAGACTGGAAAACAATAAAAAAACATAAAAAAAAACTAGCTTCGATCTCGACCCTTGACTTGTAGGTCCCAAAATCTGCCAAAAATCCACAATTTTCTTGATTTTGCCAAAAATAATAATAATATTAATCCATATTCTTCAATGTCAGTGATCCCGTAGTTCTGCAAGGGGCGAGACAGAGGACCGTATGATAACCGTGGTCACACTTTTAGAATTGTGACAAAGGTCGGTGACTGTGGTCAGGCGGCAGTCTTCGAAAGAGAGGTGAGATCCATAGATTGAAGAAAGAGATCCGATCAAACCGTGGTTTGATAGGCTGGGATCGGTGGCAGCGAACCATGGTCTAGCGAGAGGAGCCAATCAGAAAAGAAATGGATGGCAGTATAGAGATAGCAGGTAAGATGGGATACCTGATCTGGAATGAAAAAGGGAAACGAAACTTAAATACCTAATATAGCCGTACGGAAGCTAATCGAACAACGATTAAGAAGAAGACACTAAAGGAATCACACAAAATACTAGGAATGAATGATTACCAATGGTGTAGACTATAGATAAGACCAGAATCTTGAATCAAAACGAAACTTTATTAGAAACAGAATGGGTAATAGGAAAAGAAATCAAGAAACTAATGAAGCAGAAGGAAATGGATAGGACGGCGGCAGCAGCTACGACACGCCGCCCTGTCTAGGGATTGTATCAAGTGGCGACAACTAGGGTTTTCATGTATGTGTGTGGCGCGGTGGAGGTGGTAGAGAGCCTAGGGTGGCTTTGATACCATGTAAGATTATGAAAGACTGAATTGCATTCGAGACAAAAGATGATTACAATATATAGAGATGGAAACTGGGCCCGTGGGCTCAATACTAATAACACTAACAATACTCTAATGATGATATACGTTCCAATAGTTTGTATTTTAAAATTTATCTTAATAGATATTCAAATAAATCGTCACACATGTTCTTAGGGCTTTCAATCTTTACGAGCGACAAGCAGTGTATACAAAGGACAAAGAAGTAGTTAACACAAGTTGGTGACTCACACTTACTAGATATTCTTCATTTAAGACCAACAATTACGATCATCTATCTATATCAGGATGAACTTTTCAAGATTTATTGGGCATGTCAGTCACAACTATGTAGTCATTATAGACATTAGTGTAGCACATGTAGGCACGTTAATGAACCGAACGTTCAGTGAACCATTCGACGGGAAGTTCATTCATTTAATAAACGAACGAACATGAACACAATTTTTCGTTTATTTAAGTAAGCGAACGAAAATGAACACATGTTATGTTCGTTCATTTGCGTTCAACATTCCCTTATGTTCGTTCATTTATATTCACCTTTTACATTCGTTTAATTTTCATTCAAGTTTATTTATTACTAATATTAATTTAAAATCAATTTTATTTTCATATTTTAAAACTTTTTCATTAAATATCTTTGTTTACTTTTGAAATGTTGGATGTAATGATAGTATTTTAGACTTAAATGAATATTCATGTTTACTTTCTTTTTTTTTTTTTTTGTTTATGTTTGTTCATGTTCATGTTCATGAACTGTTCCTTTATAATATTAACAAATGAACATAACAAACATGAACATGCTCATTTTGTTAACGAACAAACACGAACACGAAAATCTGTTCGTTAATTATTCTTGTTCATTAGTTTGTTCGGTTAAAGTTAAACGCACGAACATGAACAAGCGTCGTTTGTGTTCGTTCGGTTTGTTTACATGCCTAAACGCATGTGCGGCCCATTCAAGATGGTACAAAAAAAGTAATGATAAATCAACATAAAATATAACTTAAATATTAGAAAAAGTAGAACAAATAAATAATAGAAAAACTTTGAAAAATAAATTATCAAATGAGACAAATAATAATATAAAAAGGGTTTATAAAAATATTGATGTTACATTTAGATAGAGTAATAAAGTTCAGTTATTAGTAATACAACCTTATTTTATGTAATCAACCGGCTTAGAGCATTCATAACATGTTCTCTGTTTTTATCTTCATCTCTATTATTTAGAGATTTTTTCTATTTTAAACCTTAATCAAGATCTTTATCTCCATCTTTATTTTTAAATTTTAGAGTTTAATAAATAGAGATTCTTTAAATATAGAGATACATTTTCATCAATCTTTATATTTTTGATAAGTGTCTAGGAAATAGAAAAAATAATAAAATAAGTGTTTGTAAGTGAGAAAGAGATAGATGTAGAAAATGAGATGTGAGAGGTTAAAATTTTTTTAAAAAAAATATGATATTTAGTTAAATTATATAGATAGAGATAAATATGAAATATAAAATTAACAATATAGAATTCAAGTTTATATTTCGAAAAAGGATCCTATCCCTTTGACTTATATCATCCATTCTTTCAAAAAAATTGGGTATTATTTATTTCATGAACATGTGAAATATGTTATACAATTCATTTTTTTTTTGAAGACTGAGGGGGTGTTTGGGATTACTTTTGGATCCTACTTATTAACTTCTCCAAGTAGTCAATAAGTTAAAAGTTTGTTTGGATAAGAGTGTAAAAGGTATTTTTTGTGAGAAGGAGAAGTTGTTTTGAAAAAGTAAGTAGGGACTTACTTTTCTAAAAAGTCAAAAGGAGATTTGATAAGTAATCCCAAACATGACCTGAATTTAGTAAGAAGGATATATTTGCATTTTTTATTATTGTGAATACAACCAACAATATGAATTGTTTATTTTAGTTTGTCCTATTAACATCAAGGTCATACTAATCCATCCATAATGTTTAATTGTTTATGCAAAATAAAAATATCATTATTTTCTTTGTTTTTGGTAGAGAAAACATTCTGTTTTAATGAGATTGAAAGGAATTAGTGACAATATTAAATTCTAGACCGTTTATTTAATGATACGTCAGAATACAATAATACATTAATACACTTCTACAGATTTACGCAATAAACAGGGTCGTCTTTGAGAGTATGCAGGGTAAGTGATCATACCGGGCCATGTTTTAAAGGGGGCCTGAATTTTTTTTCCCATTTAGGTATCATAGGTTGATTAAAATATATAAAAAAAATTAAATTTATTACTAATTGCATGTTCTAGAGTGGAAAAAAAAAACAATTTTGACAGACCTCCACTCAATCTCTTAGAAATTACAAGTACTCGCACATGACACCCGAAATTTCGGAGACGACTCTACCAATAAATAATTTGATAAAGAAATATTAGATTTTTTAGCGGCAAAGATCAGTGGGAGACTAGCGAAAATACAAAGAGAGTAGATTTTTTTTAACAACAAACACACGCATCCTTCTAAATTCTACTCCTGATTCATGTATTACTCACTTTGTAAGATTTAAACCTACATCATTTGGATCATTGGGTAAGAGAAGACTATAGATGTCACTACGCTAAGAAACCATAACACGACACAAAGAAAGATTAGATGAGGAATAAATAAAAATAATACAGTTGGGATAATTAATAAATTTAAGAGTTACGGCAAGTAGGTGTGAGAGGCAACCAATAACCGTTCTTATCCCAATTAATATAGTTGGGAAATTCAACAATTTAATGGACTTTTATGTTTCAAAGTTTTGACCTATATCAAGTTTGGTTGTTTGTTTGTTGTTTTTAACGGCGAACATTGAATGTTGTGACGTCGCACCCTTCATTACATGGAAGAGACTCGTCCAACTCTGGCCAATATGTTGTCTTAACCGGGTCCACTTAGCGTCAGAGTTGGAGAGCATCCAAGGAAAAATCCCAACCAATACGGCCCCTTCCGGGCTTGAGGGAGAGCCGAGACTCGAACCCTGGATCGACGTGGGTAAATAAACCGAATTACTAAATTGAACCTATAAATTTCGAACCGACCTAATTACTTGAATTCGAATTATATAGTTTTTATTTTTTATAAAAAAAATGCATATGGTAATTTATCATGAGAACGATTTTTGGTTTTTACATGAAACAATAAACATTGATTTTAACTATTTTGTTTGATCTAGTCACAAGGACATCAACAAGTCCGATATGAGATCATCAACAGATTTCGATCTATTTATGTCACATAATATATATTTGTATCTTACTATATATATCTTTGTTGTTTGCACTTTTCTTTATTTAGCGTTAGAGCTTTTAATAAGGGGTTGGAGATAATTAATTAACGACTTGAGTATATTGTTTTGATCATGTTAACATTGTTTGAAAGTAGTACTTCGGGCTTATTCTTGTGTGGGGTTAACATCCCAAAAATAAAACGACGGTTATAATAACGGAATAAACGAACGAGGCATGACGGGCCGGACCGGATGGGCTAGAAGGGGAGCCTCCCCTATAAATAGCCAAGGTCATCACCATTTCTCCCATTTGCAAGTTCTAGAGAGAGAAACCATAGAGAGAGAAAGTTGGCGGATCGACCCGAGATTTCAGCAAAGTGTTACTCCATAACTCGTGAGAAGAACCTCCAGATCAGAAGCTCGATTCAGGTAACGATCCGACCTAAATCTGAGTTTTAGTTTGTTTTTGGGTTTTTCGGGTTTTGGGTGAAAATGTAACATTTTAACGGATGAAACTGAAGGATAAACATAGATTTGAGTTCCTTAATGGAAAACGAACGTTTTGGATGCAAACAGGTTCGAGATCTTGACGAGATCAGACCTGAATGCGAAAGTTAGGGTTTTGCGAAGAAACATGTCGTGCGTACTTACCAAGTGCGCACGGAGCAGGTCCTGCGACTTATCAAGTACGCAGGAAGAGGGGTCTGCGTACTTGCTAAGTGCGCAGGCAGCAGGGTCTGCGCACTTGCTAAGTGCGCAGGCAGCAGGGTCTGCGCACTTGCTAAGTGCGCAGGCATCAGGCTGATTAGGTAAAGTCGGTATGTTTAGAAGGTTAAACCGTTAGAGTCGGGATTTGGTCTAATGTGTATTTAACTAATCAATTCAGATCGGAAGTGACGTAGTGGGACCTTTGTTTAGGGCAACCCAGATTAGCTTATCTGGTGAGTTCTAGAAGCCCTCTTTTAAATGTTTTATATAATGTTTTCGGGCTGGTGTGCATACATATGAAATGATGTTTTATGAAATGATATTTTATGAAACGGTTTATGGAAAGAAAGTTTTATGCATGGAATGTTTACAAACGAATGTTTAATAAGAAATGGTTTAAAGTAAAGGTAAAGGGTTTTGAAAACGAGTGAAAGGTTTTATGAAAAGGAAAGAAAAAGGGCAAAGGTTTTAAAGAAGTCATTACAAATCTAATCTGTCGAATGAATGGAATTGACGAATGAAGTCTGGGAATGAGATTCCCAGCCTTGTGGTAGATTATGGATAGCGAGCCATAGTTACCATAAGAACAACAGGGGCAGTGTCCTAGTTGTCTGCCAATGGTTTGATGTTGTACAACTGGTATGGAGTAACGACGGTTACTCAGGGGTTAGCGTGACCCTACGTAAGGTTAAATTATGATCCGACAGTGTTATGGCTGAGAGCCATAACCGTCGATGGAAGTTTTCGGTCTATGGCTGAGAGCCATAGCCTTCAATGGAGGTTGTCGGTCTATGGCTGAGAGCCATAGGGGGCAACCGAATGGGTATTGTCGGTCCTCGTGTAGTTAGCCTTGGGGGCAATACCAAAAAGGGAATTGACGGAATGTTGTGGCAATGACGGTGATACGTAACGGTTGTCCACGACATGCAGGGTTCCTTCGGGGACACAGAGACGCGTAAGGAAAGATACAGATTTTAGATAGTAATGTATGACTTAAATGAATGTTAAATGTTTTAAACAAATGATCCGTTCAATGTGTTTAAATGTTTGAAGGTTTATGAATGAAAGGCCCTGTTTTCTTATACGTGATGTTAAACCCTAATGAATGTTTTGAATGATGAACCATTTCTTAAATCAAATGAAAACTAGAACTCACCAGCGTAGCTGAATTTTTAGTGTGCACATTCAGGTTAAGGCAGGTTATGAGGATGGACGGTGATGCTTGGCTAGAGATGAAGAGTTACCCGACTGCTTTTGAAGACTGGCAATCCCGTTATGTTTTGTTTTAGTTTATTTTATTTTTTAAAGCAATGTTTACGCTTCCGCATGTATGAACAATGTAATAGTTATGATTTAATGAAGTATTGTCCGCTGCGTTATTTGATATTCATGTTTAAGAACTGTTTGTGAATGAGTAAATCCAACAAGTGAGGCCTCCCGGGTTTGGGGCCTTACAAGTTTGTATCAGAGCAATAGTTTGAGAGATTCGGAAACTCCCAGTGTCTGAACTTAAACTTTGAATGGGACTGAAAGCGGATGCCAGTACGGGTAACTCGAGCCACAGCATCAGGTATGAAGGTAGTATATATTTACGTATATAGTATGTCTTAGAAAGGGTTAGGTAAGGACTTGTGTTCTGATGGAATCACAAAGGTGGTCAAATAGAAATCGAAAGGTAGTGTAATGGTTAATTGCAGATGGCCAGTGTATATTAACATCTTATAGTGCTTATTGAATTTTTATTTGTAAACTAGCGTGATGACATTGGATTCCTTGCCTTATAGAACGAAATGGCAAGAAGAGGAAACGGAAGGCGTGGTGGCCGTACCGGTGGTCGTACCGGCGGTCGAAATGGTGGGCGTGGCAGGATCCCTGCGCGCCAAGAAAATAGTGAAGAAGGAAGTGTTCACACTGAACCGACGGTTAGTGTGCATGGAACTGAACAGACATTGGTTGAAGAACAACCTTTCACTTTTGAACCAGAAGTGAGAGCAGCTATAGCTCGAGAGTTCACATAATTGATGAAGACTTCTCTGCCAGGTCTGTTGGCAGATGCATTGAAGCAGGTTAATAGGGTGGGTGGATATAGTGCGGCAATAGGTGCCCAGAACAATGAGACCGACAACGCACCGCCGGCTCGTGGATGCGACTACAAGTCGTTTAAAGCATGTGACCCACCAGTCCTGACTGGAAAGAAAGACGCGGTAACTACGTTTGACTGGATAATCCGTATGGAGGCTTCCATCCGCCTCAACGAATGCCGGGCGGATCAAGTGGTGAAATTTGCTGCCAACTCCTTGAGAGAAGAAGCATCCCATTGGTGGGAATGTGTGCGTCAGGCAAAAAGGAGCGAGGTTGTGGATGCGATGATGTGGGCTGACTTGAAAACCTTGGTGATCAAGAATTTCTGCCCAAGGAACGAGATTGAGAAGGTAGAGAGAGAATTTCTGGGTTTGAAGGCCGGGAACATGACGCACCGGCAATACACAACCCGATTCAATGAACTGGCACGTCTGGTGCCACATCTTGTCACTACTGAAGAGAGAAAGATTGCCTGCTATATTCAAGGGCTGTCGGACCAGGTCCGCACCTATGTTAAGGCAAATGCCCCTACTACCTACGATTCGGCAGTAAAGCTAAGTGGCGTGGTATTTGACGATCTGGCACTGAATGTTGTTGCCGTTGAAGAGCAAAATAAAAGACCGAGCTTCTCAAACAAGCGATCTGGGGGAAAGATGTTTGGGACTCGTGATAAGAGGGCTCGGGTTGATGAGCCAACCGTTTGTAAGAAATGTGGAAAGGAGCACACAGGTGGATGTAAACTGGGATCTAACTTGTGTTTCAAATGTGGCAAGACCAGGCACTACGCCCGTGAGTGCACACAACACTACAAGTGCTATAACTGTGGGGATGTCGGCCATCTGAGTAGGGACTGCCCGAAGCCCAGGATGGGGGAAACTGGGAAGGGAAAGGGCCCGGAAAAGAAGGGAGAGGGATCTCGTGCGAAGACGCGAGCGTACGCACTGACGCAGGATCAGGCTAGGAAGGATCCCGATGTGGCGTCAGGTACGTTCATCCTTGACAACACTTTTGTTTCTGTGTTATTTGATTCGGGTGCCAGTAAGAGTTTTATATCTGCGACTTTCTGTAAACGAGTGAAATACACTGTCAGTAAGCTAGAAAGGGCCTTTAGCGTAGAAACCGCTGAGGGTAGGACTACGAGAGTGACCGATGTAGTTGACAACTCCACAATAAAAATAGAAGGACATAGGTTCCCTGTCAGATTGTTTATTATGGTCTTGGGTGGGTTCGATGTCGTGTTAGGTATGGATTGGCTAACTGCCAATGAAGCACAAATTATATGCAAACGAAAGATAATCCGACTCAAGGCTCCGGACGGTAGCAAAGTCGAGGTTCTTGGAGATCGTGACGCCCCGATGCCAAACGTCATCTCGATGATTAAGGCAGCAGATTACTTGAGGCGCGGATGCGAGGCTTATCTGGTGTATGTAATTGACGAGTGTAAGGAAGTGAAGGAGCTAAATGATGTACCCGTGGTACGCAAGTACCCGGAGGTGTTTCCAGAGGATTTGCCTGGGATACCACCCGACAGAGAGATTGAATTTCGAATCGACTTAGTACCAGATGCCCAGCCCGTGGCTAAGGCTCCATATCGACTAGCACCAGTGGAGATGAAAGAATTAATGGCACAACTAGACGAGTTACTTGAGAAAGGATTTATCCAACCGAGCATCTCGCCGTGGGGTGCTCCGGTGTTGTTTGTGAAGAAGAAAGACGGTTCGATGAGAATGTGTATTGATTATCGCGAGTTGAACAAACGTACGGTGAAGAACAAGTACCCTTTACCAAGGATCGACGACCTGTTCGATCAATTACAGGGCGCAAGTTGGTTCTCAAAAATCGACCTTCGATCCGGGTACCATCAGTTGAAGGTGAGGGAAGAAGACATACCGAAAACCGCATTTCGTACGTGTTATGGACATTTCGAGTTTCGTGTGATGTGTTTTGGATTGACAAACGCCCCCGCAGCATTCATGGATTTAATGAATAGGGTGTGTCGACCGATGCTGGACCGATCGGTAATCGTGTTCATCGATGATATCCTCATCTACTCCAAGAATGAGGGTGATCACGCGTGTCACTTGAAGGAAGTATTGAAAGCTCTGAAGAAGGAAAAGTTGTATGCTAAGTTCTCCAAATGCGCGTTCTGGCTTAGGAAAGTCCAATTCCTAGGTCACGTTATCAGCCCGAACGACATTATGGTTGACCCAGCGAAGATAATGACGGTAAGGGAATGGAATATTCCTAAGACGCCAACTGAAATCCGTAGTTTCTTGGGATTGGCAGGCTACTATCGGAGATTCATCCAGGATTTCTCGAAAATAGCTTCGTCGTTGACAAAGTTGACTCGGAAAGAGGTCAAGTATGAATGGGGTTCGACCCAAGATGAGGCGTTTAAGGAATTGAAGAAGAGGATAACCTAAGCTCCAGTCTTGGCCCTTCCCGAGGGCAATGAAGACTTAGTGGTATACTCTGACGCTTCGGGTCAGGGATTGGGATGCGTGCTGATGCAACGCGGAAGAGTGATCGCGTATGCGTCACGACAGTTGAAGATTCACGAAGCTAATTGTCACACCCCGCCAAGGCGGAAACGCGAGGCGCGACGTTTATGGTTTCCAAAGCATATGATTACCGCAAACACATACATGATAAATGGATAGATAAATAAGTTTAATGTTTTACATTACAAAAATGTAAAATGAGTTTACAAAACATTAAGATTTCACAAATATGACTCAATTCAATGAGTTATACAAGGGAAATCCTCCTTGAGTAGTATCCATCGTGCATGCATGTAATCTACATTGCTAACCTTGAAATCACGTTCAGTTACCTAAAAAACATACTTGAAAACGTCAACACGAGGTTGGTGAGTTCACAGGTTTAATCAAATAGTTCTTGGTAAAACTCAGTTGTTCATAAATCGTTTCAGTTGTATGTGATAAACAGAATAAGAATTGTTGACCCATTTGTAAACTAGCTAGGAATACAAATAATATGTTCCTACATGAGGCGTAACCAAACCATGACAATTGTACACGCCCCTAATTTCGTTATCCGGTTCTATGCGGCCATAAATCCTCCAGATTGTGGTTAGCGCGACTAACCATGACCGGGAGACGTCACTCTCCATAGTACTATTCATAGGACCCTAGGCTACAGTTAATGGTTACTACGTTGTTCCAGGGGACTTTTCCGGCCTCAAATTGTTGTTCTCATCTCATGTAAACATACAAGTCGTGTCTTATTCTCTTGTTATCCCATAAAATAATTGTAAGTATGTTTTTCTCCCAAATATTGAAAACAGTAAAAAGGGGCCGTGAAACTCACCTTGAGTTTGTGTTTGCTTGTAATGAATATTGTTCTAGTCAACCTTGACTAATTGTACCCTAATTACAAAAAGGGTAATTCTTGTTAAGACCAAACGTCTTAATTGTAAATTGTTCACCGACTTTGTAAATCTGATTGTTTTGTTTAAACATTTTCGTAGTTGTTCAACACTTGTTTTGTTATAAAATAGTTCCAAGTTACTGCCCAAATGGGACTGATGACCAGGTGTCGAAACTTCATAGTTTCGATTGAGTAAACTGGGTATCGAAACAACCTAGTTTCGATTGTGTAGTTGTTGTCGAAACTACCTAGTTTCGATTGAGTAAAAGGTATCGAAACTCCTAGTTTCGATTGACCAACAGGTATCGAAACTCCTAGTTTCGATTGACCAACAGGTATCGAAACTCCTAGTTTCGATTGACCAACAGGTATCGAAACTCCTAGTTTCGATTGACCAACAGGTATCGAAACTCCTAGTTTCGATTACTGGACTTCTGTTTGACAGAATCAGTCCTGCATATTTTGTTTTACAACTTGACATGGACACCCTTTACTTGTTATCTTACTTGCGTTCAAATATGTTGTAACTTTAGCTACGGTTTTAAAGAAAATAATATGAAAATGTCGAGTTTTTACCTTAAAACCGAGATGAAGATGATGAAATAAAACAGAGATGATCTCGACTCTTTTGCAGAAACACTTGAAATTCTTCTTAAAACATGGCTTCGGTTTGAAGAGAAATGGAGAATTTGCCGTATGAAAATGAGTGATAAAGTGAAAATTGTGAGAGTTTTTTATTGAAAAGAGTATGGTTTAATTTGAAAATATGTGAGATTGGGGGATGGTTTCCTCTGCCCTTCGGCCGAGAAGTCAAGGGGTAAGTGGGTTGGGTTTTGGGTTAAAATAATCAAGCAAATTGGATTTTTGGTATTAGTTTATTAACTAGAGTTTTAAAGGGGTAGTTTAATTCGGTTTATTTTCCCCACGGTATTATAGTTTTATTCTAAAAATAATTTATTGACCAACTTAAAATTTGTGTAATATATATACGCCTGGATATTTAATTTATCCACTATTGTTCGTCTTAGTCGGTTTGTACTGGTACTTGCACCGGAAATTCCTAGAATTACCCAAGTATGAATTGAGACCATGTACGATCTTTGTTAGACTCTAAAGTCCTTGTTTGTGAAATTAAATAAATCACAAAAACAATTAAAAATGTGAACTCGATTATGACTTGTACGGGTATTGACCTGAAATGTCGGGTTGTCACATTCTCCCCATGTTAACAGAATTTCGTCCCGAAATTCAATTTGTGTCATCTTGAACTGGTGTATCCTTAAACAAGGATGGGTGCTTTGTTTTCATTTGGTCCTCTCGTTCCCATGTATACTCAGGACCACGCTTTGAGTTCCAACGTACTTTAATCAGTTTGATTCGACTACGTCTCAGCCTTTGAACCTTCCAATCTGATATCTCAATTGGTCCCTCGATGAAATGAAGTTTATCATCAATGTGAATTTCATCAGGCGGTATGATCAAAGTCTCGTCTGATAGACACTTTTTGAGATTCGACACATGAAATGTATCGTGTACGTTGCTTAGTTCCTGTGGTAGCTTGAGTTTGTAGGCTACAGGGCCAACCCTAGCCAGTATTTCGAACGGTCCAACGTATCTAGGGTTGAGCTTACCACGGTTACCAAACCTTGCAACGCCTTTCCATGGTGAGACTTTTAACATTACTCGGTCACCAATTTGAAATTCTAATGGTTTTCGTCTGTTATCAGCATAGCACTTCTGTCTGTCTCGGGCAGCTTTCAGACGGTCCTTAATTTTGAAGATCTTATCAGTGGTTTCCTGGACAATCTCAGGGCCTGTCAAATGTTTTTCACCAACTTCCGCCCAACATAGCGGTGAGCGGCATTTACGACCGTATAAAGCCTCAAACGGAGCTGCTTTAATGCTTGTATGGTAGCTGTTATTGTAGGAAAACTCAGCTAATGGTAAATGAGTATCCCAATTTCCTCCGAAATCCATTACACATGCACGGAGCATATCTTCTAATGTTTGAATGGTCCTTTCGCTTTGACCATCTGTTTGTGGGTGATATGCTGTGCTCATGTCAAGACGTGTGCCCATGGCTTCTTGTAATGATTTCCAGATTCTAGACACGAATCTGCTATCTCTATCCGATATAATAGAAATTGGCACTCCATGCCTAGCCACAATTTCCTTGATATAAAGCTTTGCAAGTTTCTCGGTTTTATCCGTCTCTTTGATAGGTAGGAAATGAGCTGATTTTGTCAATCGATCGACAATTACCCATATGGTATCATAACCACTGGATGTCTTGGGTAATTTCGTGATAAAATCCATAGAAATTTGTTCCCATTTCCATTGGGGAATTTCAGGTTGTTGTAACAAACCAGACGGTTTCTGATGTTCGGCTTTTACTTTTGAACACGTTAAGCATTTACTGACGTATGTGGCAATATCTCCTTTCATATTGGGCCACCAATATAATTCTTTTAGATCCTTATACATTTTATCTGAACCTGGGTGAATGGAGTACCTAGACTTGTGGGCTTCGTCCATAACTAACTCCCGTAAGTTACCAAAACGTGTCACCCAAATTCTATTCATGAAGTATAAAGTGTCATCTGACTTTGGCTCCAATTGCTTTATCATTCCTCGTAAAGCTTCATTCTGAATGTTTTCTTCTTTGATTGCCTCATGTTGTGCCATCCGAATTTGAGTAGTAAGATTCGTATGAATTGTCAATCCTAAGGCACGAACACGAAGAGTTTTAACTCGTTCTTTGCGACTTAAAGCGTCCGCTACGACATTGGCTTTCCCGGGATGGTACTTGATATCACAATCATAATCGTTTAGTAGTTCTACCCAACGACATTGTCTCATGTTAAGTTCCTTTTGATCAAAGATATGTTGGAGACTCTTGTGATCAGTAAAGATAGTACATCTTGTACCGTAAAGGTAATGTCTCCAAATTTTGAGCGCAAACACAACTGCACCCAATTCCAAGTCGTGGGTCGTATAATTCTTTTCGTGCACTTTTAGTTGTCGTGAGGCATATGCGATGACTTTGTCTCTTTGCATTAACACACAACCAAGTCCTTGGTGTGATGCATCGCAGTATACGACAAAATTTTTGATTCCCTCCGGAAGGGATAGGATTGGTGCACTACACAGCTTCTGTTTCAGTAATTGGAAAGCTGACTCCTGCTTGTCACTCCAATCATACTTCTTTTCTTTCTGGGTTAATGTGGTTAAAGGCAAGGCTATTTTTGAAAAATTCTCGATGAATCGTCTGTAATAACCGGCCAAACCTAAAAATTGACGTACTTCTGTCGGAGTCTTTGGTGCTTCCCAGTTTTTGATCGCTTCAATTTTAGATGGATCAACGTGAATTCCTTCCTTGTTGATGACATGTCCAAGAAAATGTACTTCTCGGATCCAAAACTCACACGTAGAGAATTTAGCGTAAAGTTTCTCGTTTCTGAGTAGTTCTAAGATTAATTTAAGATGATGTTCATGATCCTCCTTGGTTCGTGAATATATTAATATGTCATCGATAAACACAATCACGAATTTATCCAAGTATGGTTTGCACACTCGGTTCATGAGATCCATGAAAACAGCTGGTGCGTTTGTCAAACCAAACGGCATAACTAGAAATTCGTAGTGGCCATAACGAGTCCTAAATGCTGTCTTTGGTACATCTTCTTCTTGGATTCTTAATTGATGATACCCTGAACGTAGATCAATTTTTGAATAGAAGCTAGAACCTTGTAGTTGATCGAACAAATCGTCTATTCGAGGAAGTGGGTATCGATTTTTGATTGTAAGCTTGTTCAATTCTCGGTAATCAATACACATCATAAAGGTTCCATCCTTTTTCTTTACAAATAGGACCGGAGCTCCCCAAGGTGAGAAACTCGGTCTTATGAAACCTTTATCAAGCAACTCTTGAAGTTGATTTGATAATTCCTGCATTTCAGAAGGTGCTAATCGATATGGTGATCGCGCAATTGGTGCGGATCCTGGTACCAAATCGATTCGGAATTCGACTTGCCTCGGTGGTGGTAGACCAGGTAAGTCTTCAGGAAAAACTTCGGGGTAATCCCTAACGATTGGAATATCTTCAAATCGACGTTCCTTGGGTTTCTTTTCGACGACGTGAGCCAGGAATACGCAATAGCCTTTACGTAAATACTTACGAGCTTTCATGCAGTTTATCATCCTTAACGTTACTCCACTCTTCTCACCTTGAATAGAAAGAACTTCTCCGTTTGAGAGTGGGATTTGGACAATCTTCTTAAAACAAATAATTTCGGCATGATTCTTTGACAACCAATCCATGCCAATAACAACGTCAAAGCTTCCTAAATCAACAGGTAACAGATCTATACTAAATGTGTGGTTTTTAAGACATAAGGTACAACCCTGAATGACTTCTCCGGTATTAATTAATTTTCCGTTCGCTAATTCAATTGTATACTTTTGTTCTAGTTTGTTGGGCTTAATACCGAGTAGGGACTTAAAGTCATTTGACACAAAACTCAAATCAGCACCCGTATCGAAAAGTATAGAGGCATAGTGATTATTTATCGGGAACGTACCAGTGACAATGTTTGGATCTTGTTGTGCGTCACCAGCCCCCATCACAAATGCTCTTCCACGGGCCTGATTGTCGTTTCGGTTCTTCAACTTTGGACAGTCTTTTCTGAAGTGCTTTGGATCTCCACACTCAAAGCATCCCTGATTCATCCTCCCTGTTCCTGGGTTGCCCTTTCCTGTTACTTGATTTGTCTTATTAGAGTTTGCATTGCTCCAACAGTTATGGGCTAGGTGCCCATACTTTTTACATTTTCCACATTGAATACACCTTCCACTGTGATGATATCCACACTTGTCACACCTTGGTAGTGCTCCAAGGTATCCATTTTGTTCCACAGTGTTGGCGACAAAGGCTTTCATAGTTTCAGGTCTCTTGTAACTTTGATTCCTGTTTTGATTACTTGGTTTTCCAAACCATTTCCTCTTTTCCCCCGACCTTCCTTCTTCGGTCTCCTTCTTCTCAAACAAACCATCACGTACAGCATTATCCCTCAGCTTGAAAGCTAGAGTTATGGCGCTCTTGGCATCCATAGGGTTCGATGAAGTCACCAGACTTCGGATTTGAGGTGCGAGACCTCACAAGTATCTTTCAACCTTCTTGTATTCTGGGGTTTACCATGTGTGGAACCAAGATTGCTAACTCATTGAATCGGTCAGTGTAGCCAGCAACATCATCTCTTGTCATTTGCAAATTCCACATTTCAGATTCGATCTTTTGTAACTCATTTCGAGGACAATATTCCTCGATCATCATGGCCTTCAGGTCTTCCCATGACAACTCATATGCTGTCTGCCTTCCCAAAGTCTTTATTTGTGAATTCCACCAGGTTAAAGCTTTATCAGTGAGTGAGCATGTAGAATACTTCTCCATGCAATCAGCGGTGCATTCACTGATATCAATCACTGATTCCATCTTCTCTATCCATCTCATTAATCCAACTGCACCCTCAGTGCCATTGAAGTTACGGGGTTTGCAAGATAGAAAGGCCTTGTAGGAGCACTTTCTATTTGGAGCATCTGTAGAATTACAAGTCATAACGTCAATAATTCGGATCATGACCATGTGTTACGGCTTATTTATTCTATTACCTCCGGAACCTCCGGAACCTCCAGCTGTACCGCTTCCTCCTGCACCGGTACCACTGCCGTTTCCTCCTCCACTATTTCAATTCGCCTCATACTGTTGCATGGCAGCAGCTACTCGCTGTGCTATAAGTTGTTCCACATTTGGAGAAATTGTCTCGTTGTTGTCTCCAGTAGTGTTACGGGGTGTGCTACGCTTTGGTGCCATGACGTTCTTTCTAACACATCAATTAAAAAGAAATAACATTATATGACAATAATGATAACACATGGCATAAGGATACGACAACATCAAAACATAAACCATTATATACATAGTTAAAACACATATAGTACATTGTTCCCAAAAGATAAGGATACAAAAGAGATGGGTTCTCATGACCTCATCAGTACTAAAGTTTTAAACTACATAATGTACTATGGGCACAACCCGCCCATAATAGGTTTAGAAGAAGAAGTGAGAGTACAATCCAATCATCATGGCAAGTCCTGCCATAACAAAGCTTGCTCTAGCCACAAATTCTGCAGCCAAAGTCCTTTCCTCCAGTGCTTCCACCATGTCTCGGACAGTGACAGTGAACTGCCAGTCCATGTCGGCTCTCAACTCCAGATAGTTAGTGACATCCTGTATGTCTCGGGTGCGGTCATCTAGAGTCTAAACTCGAGATCCGAGTCCTTGACGAAGTCGCGTGGCTGCATCCCCCTGTGCCCGGATGTCATCTAGAAGATCATCAAGACGCTCCTCATGCGTACGAACGCGTGCTACTAGTGTAGGCACTGTGAGCTCCATGACTTCCCCAGTGTGGGGTAGGGGTGTTGGAGAGTTGGAAGACTCTCCGAGCTCAAAGGTAGATGGGATGCTCTCCATCTCCCTCCATCGGGCCAGAGTACGTGGCATCCAACGGATAGTTCCCACAGTCGGGTGGTAGCAGGGTCTTTGCCTAGGTGGTTCTTCACCAGCCTCCAAGTCTTCTGGGTCACGGGCTGCTAGATTCCTTTTGTGTGGAAGTCGAAACTTCTTCTTAGCACTTTGCACCTTAACTGGTCCTCCGTTTTTCTTTCGGTAGACGATAGGTGGTTTTCCCAAGGAGACTTTAGGTGGTGTGGAGCTACGGGTTTGTACTCGATTTTTGGGATGTGAGGCGGAACGTTCCTCGTTTGATTCAGTGTCAGAGACGGGATCAGAATGTGAATGTGACGACATGCTTATGACTACAATACCCATATGACAAAATGACTGGTTATACAATGCTTATGCAATGAAAACGTTTTAGTGAGTCATTTAGATTATAGACTAGGTTCCAATTTAGATTTCTAGTTCACTATAATCAATGGCTCTGATACCAAGTTCTGTCACACCCCGCCAAGGCGGAAACGCGAGGCGCGACGTTTATGGTTTCCAAAGCATATGATTACCGCAAACACATACATGATAAATGGATACATAAATAAGTTTAATGTTTTACATTACAAAAATGTAAAATGAGTTTACAAAACATTAAGATTTCACAAATATGACTCAATTCAATGAGTTATACAAGGGAAATCCTCCTTGAGTAGTATCCATCGTGCATGCATGTAATCTACATTGCTAACCTTGAAATCACGTTCAGTTACCTGAAAAACATACTTGAAAACGTCAACACGAGGTTGGTGAGTTCACAGGTTTAATCAAATAGTTCTTGGTAAAACTCAGTTGTTCATAAATCGTTTCAGTTGTATGTGATAAACAGAATAAGAATTGTTGACCCATTTGTAAACTAGCTAGGAATACAAATAATATGTTCCTACATGAGGCGTAACCAAACCATGACAATTGTACACGCCCCTAATTTCGTTATCCGGTTCTATGCGGCCATAAATCCTCCAGATTGTGGTTAGCGCGACTAACCATGACCGGGAGACGTCACTCTCCATAGTACTATTCATAGGACCCTAGGCTACAGTTAATGGTTACTACGTTGTTCCAGGGGACTTTTCCGGCCTCAAATTGTTGTTCTCATCTCATGTAAACATACAAGTCGTGTCTTATTCTCCCATAAAATAATTGTAAG
Source organism: Smallanthus sonchifolius (assembly GCA_023525975.1). Lineage (NCBI taxonomy): Eukaryota > Viridiplantae > Streptophyta > Magnoliopsida > Asterales > Asteraceae > Smallanthus > Smallanthus sonchifolius. The sequence continues at coordinate 3,546,099 of CM042022.1, forward strand.
TATGTTTTTCCCCCAAATATTGAAAACAGTAAAAAGGGGCCGTGAAACTCACCTTGAGTTTGTGTTTGCTTGTAATGAATATTGTTCTAGTCAACCTTGACTAATTGTACCCTAATTACAAAAAGGGTAATTCTTGTTAAGACCAAACGTCTTAATTGTAAATTGTTCACCGACTTTGTAAATCTGATTGTTTTGTTTAAACATTTCCGTAGTTGTTCAACACTTGTTTTGTTATAAAATAGTTCCAAGTTACTGCCCAAATGGGACTGATGACCAGGTGTCGAAACTTCATAGTTTCGATTGAGTAAACTGGGTATCGAAACAACCTAGTTTCGATTGTGTAGTTGTTGTCGAAACTACCTAGTTTCGATTGAGTAAAAGGTATCGAAACTCCTAGTTTCGATTGACCAACAGGTATCGAAACTCCTAGTTTCGATTGACCAACAGGTATCGAAACTCCTAGTTTCGATTGACCAACAGGTATCGAAACTCCTAGTTTCGATTACTGGACTTCTGTTTGACAGAATCAGTCCTGCATATTTTGTTTTACAACTTGACATGGACACCCTTTACTTGTTATCTTACTTGCGTTCAAATATGTTGTAACTTTAGCTACGGTTTTAAAGAAAATAATATGAAAATGTCGAGTTTTTACCTTAAAACCGAGATGAAAATGATGAAATAAAACAGAGATGATCTCGACTCTTTTGCAGAAACACTTGAAATTCTTCTTAAAACACTGGATTGTCGTAGGATTTCGCCTTAAAACTTGGCTTCGGTTTGAAGAGAAATGGAGAATTTGCCGTATGAAAATGAGTGATAAAGTGAAAATTGTGAGAGTTTTTGATTGAAAAGAGTATGGTTTAATTTGAAAATATGTGAGATTGGGGGATGGTTTCCTCTGCCTTTAGGCCGAGAAGTCAAGGGGTAAGTGGGTTGGGGGTTTGGGTTAAAATAATCAAGCAAATTGGATTTTTGGTATTAGTTTATTAACTAGAGTTTTAAAGGGGTAGTTTAATTCGGTTTATTTTCCCCACGGTATTATAGTTTTATTCTAAAAATAATTTATTGACCAACTTAAAATTTGTGTAATATATATACGCCTGGATATTTAATTTATCCACTATTGTTCGTCTTAGTCGGTTTGTACTGGTACTTGCACCGAAAATTCCTAGAATTACCCAAGTATGAATTGAGACCATGTACGATCTTTGTTAGACTCTAAAGTCCTTGTTTGTGAAATTAAATAAATCACAAAAACAATTAAAGATGTGAACTCGATTATGACTTGTACGGGTATTGACCTGAAATGTCGGGTTGTCACACTAATTATCCAACCCACGATTTGGAACTTGCTGCTGTCGTATTCGCATTGAAAATCTGGAGGCACTACCTGTACGGAGTGAAGTTTACTATTTACTCCGAACACAAAAGTTTGAAATACTTCTTCGAACAAAAGGAACTTAATATGAGGCAGAGGCGATGGTTGGAACTGTTGAAAGACTATGACTGTGAAATAATATACCATCCTGGAAAAGCAAACGTGGTGGCTGACGCTCTAAGCCGAAAGGATGTGCCTGCTCCTATTAGAGTGAAAGCTTGCCAGTTAGTGGTAACATCAGATGTGATGAGAGAAATCAAAAAGGCTCAAGATGAGGCACTTAAAGAAGAAAACATAAAGAAGGAAAGGATGGTTGGCCAACAGGACAAGTTGGAATATAACACCCTTGGTGTTAGGACACGTTTTGGACGGGTATGGATACCTATGGGTGGCGAGCTTAGAACCAAAATCTTGGATGAGGCTCATAAGTCTCGGTACTCTATCCATCCTGGTACCAATAAAATGTACCAAGATCTAAGGAAGGAATACTGGTGGCCTGGAATGAAGCATGAAGTGACAAAGTATGTAAGCAAGTGCTTGACTTGCTCACAAGTAAAGGCCGAACACCAGAAACCGTATGGAAAGATTCAACCACTTGATATACCGGAATGGAAGTGGGAACACATTACCATGGACTTCATAACCAAGCTACCTCGCACAGCTAAAGGTCATGGCACCATTTGGGTAATTGTGGACCGTTTAACGAAGAGTGCTCATTTCCTACCTATTCGCGAGACGTTCTCGTCGGAAAGGTTAGCGGAAGTATTTATTAACGAAGTAGTAGCACGGCATGGGATGCCTTTGATAATCGTATCTGACCGGGACACACGATTCACATCGAGGTTCTGGAAAAGATTTCACGAGGTGATTGGCACGAGGCTTAATATCAGCACGGCATACCACCCGCAAACGGATGGTCAGTCCGAAAGGACCATTTAGACATTGGAGGATATGCTTCGTGCTTGTATTATCAACTTCGGTGGCAGTTGGGATAGCCATCTGCCGTTAGCCGAATTCTCCTACAACAATAGTTATCACACGACGATAGGCATGCCGCCTTACGAAATGTTGTATGGGAGAAGATGCAGGACCCCGGTTTGTTGGGGTGAGATTGGACAAAAGGAATTAGGGAGTCTGGAAGTAGTAAGGGAAACGTCAGAAAGGTTTGATCAAATCAAAGCACGAATGAAGGCCGCACAAGATCGTCAGAAATCCTACGTGGATAAACGACAAAGGCCTATCGAGTTTGATGTTGGGGACAGAGTAATGTTGAAAGTGTCACCCTGGAAAGGGATCATACGATTCAGGAAGAGAGGAAAGCTAAGTCCGAGGTTTGTCGGACCATTCAGGATAATGGCACGGGTTGGTGAAGTCGCTTATCGGTTAGAGTTGCCTGATGAGCTAAGTGGGATTCATCCTACCTTCCATATATCACACTTGCGAAAGTGTTTGGCGGATGAATCAGCTCACGTACCACTTACTGACATCGAGGTCGACAACAGCCTTAATTACATTGAAGAACCCGTGGCCATCATAGACAAGAAGGAGAAGCGTTTGCGTAATAAAGTTATTCCATTAGTTAAAGTCCAATGGAAGCATCGAAAGGGATCGGAAGCCACTTGGGAAACGGAGACGGAAATGAGGGAGTCGTACCCTCAATTATTTGGCTTATGATAGGTTTCGGGGACGAAACCTATTGTAAGGAGGGTAGACTTGTAACATCCCAAAAATAAAACGACAGTTATAATAACAGAATAAACGAACGAGGCATGACGGGCCGGGCCGGATGGGCTAGAAGGGGAGCCTCCCCTATAAATAACCAAGGTCATCACCATTTCTCTCATTTGCAAGTTCTAGAGAGAGAAACCATAGAGAGAGAAAGTTGGCGGATCGACCCGAGATTTCAGCAAAGTGTTACTCCATAACTCGTGAGAAGAACCTCCGGATCAGAAGCTCGATTCAGGTAACGATCCGACCTAAATCTGAGTTTTAGTTCGTTTTTGGGTTTTTTGGGTTTTGGGTGAAAATGTAACATTTTAACGGATGAAACTAAAGGATAAACATATATTTGAGTTCCTTAATGGAAAACAAACGTTTTGGATGCAAACAGGTTCGAGATCTTGACGAGATCAGACCTGAATGCGAAAGTTAGGGTTTTGCGAAGAAACAGGTCGTGCGCACTTACCAAGTGCGCACGGAGCAGGTCTTGCGTACTTATCAAGTACGCAGGAAGAGGGGTCTGCGTACTTGCTAAGTGCGCAGGCAGCACTTGCTAAGTGCGCAGGCATTAGGCTGATTAGGTAAAGTCGGTATGTTTAGAAGGTTAAACCGTTAGAGTCGGGATTTGGTCTGATGTGTATTTAACTAATCAATTCAGATCGGAAGTGACGTAGTGGGACCTTTGTTTAGGGCAACCCGGATTAGCTTATCTGGTGAGTTCTAGAAGCCCTCTTTTAAATGTTTTATATAATGTTTTCGGGCTGGTGTGCATATATATGAAATGATGTTTTATGAAATGATATTTTATGAAACGGTTTATGGAAAGAAAGTTTTATGCATGGAATGTTTACGAACGAATGTTTAATAAGAAATGGTTTAAAGTAAAGGTAAAGGGTTTTGAAAACGAGTGAAAGGTTTTACGAAAAGGAAAGAAAAAGGGCAAAGGTTTTAAAGAAGTCATTACAAATCTAATCTGTCGAATGAATGGAATTGACGAATGAAGTCTGGGAATGAGATTCCCAGCCTTGTGGTAGATTATGGACAGCGAGCCATAGTTATCATAAGAACAACAGGGGCAGTGTCTTAGTGGCCTGCCAATGGTTTGATGTTGTACAACTGGTATGGAGTAACGACGGTTACTCAGGGGTTAACGTGACCCTACGTAAGGTTAAATTATGATCCGACAGTGTTATGGCTGAGAGCCATAGCCGTCGATGGAAGTTGTCGGTCTATGGCTGAGAGCCATAGGGGGCAACCGAATGGGTATTGTCAGTCCTCGTGCAGTTAGCCTTGGGGGCAATACCAAAAAGGGAATTGATGGAATGTTGTGGCAATGACGGTGATACGTAACGGTTGTCCACGACATGCAGGGATCCTTCGGGGACACAGAGACGCGTAAGGAAAGATACAGATTTTAGATAGTAATGTATGACTTAAATGAATGTTAAATGTTTTAAACAAATGATCCGTTCAATGTGTTTAAATGTTTGAAGGTTTATGAATGAAAGGCCCTGTTTTCTTATACGTGATGTTAAACCCTAATGAATGTTTTGAATGATGAACCATTTCTTAAATCAAACGAAAACTAGAACTCACCAGCGTAGCTGACTTTTTAGTGTGCACATTCAGGTTAAGGCGGGTTATGAGGATGGACGGTGATGCTTGGCTAGAGATGAAGAGTTACCCGACTGCTTTTGAAGACTGGCAATCCCGTTATGTTTTGTTTTAGTTTATTTTATGTTTTAAAGCAATGTTTACGCTTCCGCATGTATGAACAATGTAATAGTTATGATTTAATGAAGTATTGTCCGCTGCGTTATTTGATATTCATGTTTAAGAACTGTTTGTGAATGAGTAAATCCAACAAGTGAGGCCTCCCGGGTTTGGGGCCTTACATTTCTGAATGTGATACATAAGACGATTAAGTAACTATCCCACTTTCTCTCTTGAAAATTGAAATAAGATGTACGGGATTTTCTATGATTCTCATTCAAATTGAAATAATGATACAAATTTGTTTATATATAAAATCAAGAAACAAAAACTAAGCTAACAAGAAACAGAAACTAAACTGAACGAAATTAAGTCAAAGATGCGTACGAAAGTAAGAACTCTCTTCTGAAACAAACTTTCGGATGATGATGAAGATTAACAACCCCCCCCCCCCCTGCTGCAAGTTGGAGGTGCATCCAACTCCAACTTGAGAAATCATCTGAAACATGATAAATATCAGAAACATGATGAAATGAATGCGTATCTTGATAACTTGAAACTCTCCAGATGAAATGAAGCATCTGGAATGTAACGTAATCTTGAACTTCTGGAGACTTGAACAGCTTAAATGTCCGGAGACATGAACAGAGGGTCCGAAAACATACTTTCGAAAATGCCATAACTTTTAGAGGAAAAGAACAGAAGCTGAAACTTGAAGTGTTAGGCAAAAAAGTAAGGTTTCACACGAAAGAGTAGGGTTGCGCACGAAATAGTGAAGTTTTGCATGAAACAAGTGAACGAAAGTAAGAACTTTCATGTAAACAGTTCCACGAAAGTGTGAAGTTTCGTGTGAACAGTAAGCGAAAGAGAAAACCTTCGCAGAAGGAAATCTTCAACAAAATGGTGGCAAGATCTTCAAACATTCAAAACGGAAATGAAGAACATATGCTGAAACGAAATGGCACAAACAAACTGATTGAATGAAACTGAATGAAATTTGATTCCAAACATAGAATCGAAGAAATTCTGAACAAAATGAAATAATGAAGAACCGAAACAACAGTGATTCGATTCTGAATGAAATCGATCGCGATCGATGAAATTGATTAAAATAAAATTCTTAACAAAATGAAATCGATCAAATTGAGATTGATGAAACTAACGTGAAATTCAATTCAAAGAATCGAATGAAAAATCAATCGCAATGAATGATTGAGAAAGAGATGAATTCAAATTGATAAAATTATTATAGATTGACGAATTAGTTGTATGATTTTGTTTATGCAATCAAGTGGAATGAAAATCAGAGTTGAAGATTGCAACGATGAAGATGAAGATTGAGCAGAAACCCGCTCTAACACCATGAAAAATGAGAGAGAATATTAGGATAATTTTCAGATTCTTATTAATAGCTTCAAATAATGATGCAAATATGTTTATATTCAAAATCAAGAAGGAGAAACCAAGCTAACAAGAAACAAAAACTAAACCAACGAAACTTTCGTGTGAAAGTCTAAAATGCGCACGAAAGTAAGAACTCTCGTCCGAAACATACTTTCGGATGATGATGAAGACTAACACTCCTACTATTTTGATTATCTTCTATGCATTATGTACAAGTGTATTATGCGATTATTGTAATTCTCAATATATTATTGGTTCTAAAATTAAAACATCCATACATACGCACACTATATATAAGTTTTAAGAATTTTATCTAATATTCTTTTGTTCTTGTGTAAATTGATCTCATGATTGATAACATTAGAATCATTAACATTTAACATTAACCATGATCATGCTTCATACATGTCTTGCCTATGATCCTAGTTTACTTACAAAATCTCATTTTCGTACTTAGCTAGTTATAAGTTAAAAAGCTAAAATCATCAAATGTTTACAACATATTAACAAGCTTAAATGAGATATGGTCCCATAGAAGGACAGGATGAGATGATACAAAAGCCTATCTAGCCACACATGCCAATGAGATGCATGCCATATGACATTTATAATTCATCACAAATTCTTTCTAGAGATTTAAAGCTTTTATAAAAGGGTTATTTTAAAAGTTACATTATTTTACATTTATGATCATTATGTCATAAAAATAACCATAAATTGTTTGCCATTGCACCATTAGTAGCGATGACAGAAAAGGTGATTGTGTGAAGATATTTGAAACAAACTATGATGCTTTTGATTATATAAGTATGACTCTATAAGGAAAGAATGAACATTGCATGGACTTGAATGTATGGTAACAAAACCTAAATATAAGAAAGTAAGAAACATCAAAACCCTGACGTCTATATGTATTTACAATTATATTAATAAACTAGTTTTAACCCCATGTGTTACACAGGTAAAACATTAATATTATAATGATAAATATTTTAACACCTCTTTTTATATAAATTTAATATTGTATTAGTAATTTTTTCATTTTATTAAATGTTAAGATCATATGGATTAGAGTAATCAAAACATCAAAAAAATACATGAAAATACATTTTATAAGTAATGTACTTTTTACAATACATTAAATTAAATGTCAAATGAAACCTTACAATGATGATTTATAAATTTGAAAATACATCATTGTAAGGCTCGGTTTTCATGACATGTACATTAGTATTTGCGACTAAAAAAATTTCACGTCGAAACGCTGATAAAACTAGTGTAATAGAAAAAAAGACGAATCCTCGAAGCGGGTTTAAAGGCTTCTATGTTTGTGCTTCGATAACTGTACATGATCACGCACAACTGGATTGTTGAAAAAATGTATATTAACACATAGATAAAAAAAATAAGAACGTTGAAGCGCTATATTCAGAATTTTATAGAATTTCATATTTTAAAATTTTACATAATTTAATATTTTAAAAGTTATAAGAGGAAAAAAACAAAACAATTGTGCATGTGTCACGTCTCGTAACTTGCTTGGTAAAAAAGAAATAGAAATAAATATCCAATGTGTAAATAATAAGTTTATTAAAGTTCAGAGGCTATAATATAATTTGTTTAAAAGAAAAAACCAAACTGAAGCAAGTCGACCGATTTGGGATCCAAAAGGTTTGATTTTCGCGGCTGACAATTTAAGGGTTCGCTTAAGTTTGAAAATTGGAACCGGCATGCTTGTAATTGAACCAGTGGTTTAAACTTTATTATACATACATTGTTCATACCATTAAATCCTCAAACCAGCCACTCAACTTGACAAGGTTGATTTATCATTACCCCGATTCGATCTAATTTTTTCCATTCAAAATCAGCATAACGGTACTACAACCATTCCTATATTTTTTTATTTTTTTTAACAATATTTTGACAAATATGAGAGATTACTTTAATTTGGTGTTGGGGACAATAATAAACAAAAAAAAGACACATCTTAGCATGCATTGTATCATGGTCAATATTAGGTTTGCACTAGATAAGCCAAACATAATGATTTATTTCTTTTTGTTTTTTTGTATTTATTGACATCATCAATTATAGGATATGATAAATCAGAAAACATTAGGATAGGTTGGTGTATATATAGGACACCATTCATGAATCAAACCGGCATCCCTAAATATAGAAAACCGATGGATTCACAAGGTCTCAAGAGTCTTAAACAAATCAAAACCACCACCAAAGATGGTTCAAGATTTAAGGAACAAGAACAACCTTTGAGTCCTATGGCTCGGTTGTTTCATGAACCTGGTTCCAATATTTATATCATAACCATGATGGGGTGCAAAACCAAGATCAATCCTGATGTTGTCAAACAAAATTTGGTTCATTCTCTACTCCGTCATCCTCGGTTCTCAAGCTTGCAGGTAAACAACTTTTGGTGTCGTGTTAACTACTATGAACCTGACATGTTTATTAAACGGGTTAGCATAAAGCAGTGAGCCCGTTTAGCCATAAGTTATGTTTATTTAGTGTCGTGTTCATGTCATGTAAGTAATTCACTACTTGCAAATCGGTGGATTTCCTACCAATGGTTCCGACAAAAAAATTGTTGAAAATTCTAACCCTTTTCCGACACAATTCCTAAAAAAACGACGGAATTCCAAACCAACAATAATAAATCCTCGGAAATTTCCGACAACGTTTCGACCCAAAATTATTAAATATGATTATTTTAAACTCAGGAGACCCTCCAAATATTCCGACAAATATCCTTATTTTATTAATATTATTATATTATTATTGATTTTGTTGGAAAAGTTTTTCAATTCCGACAAAATTATTTTCATCAGAAATTGGTAGGAAACAACCTTTTTTTCGACGAATTTCTCACCAACCAACCAAAATCATCATCACAAACATGTTAGTTTTCTAGTTTTTTTTAACGGAATTGAGATCATTGACGGGCCACTGACCCACCCGATCATCTCCATCTTCCTCAGGAAGAAACCCACCATAGGTGAGAAAACCTCCTGGCCCAATCTAGACCCATTTTTTTGTCACAAGTGGGACTTGAACCCAAGACCTCCCTATTTGAGTGAAGTCTTAGGTATACACCCTTGCCACTACGCTAAGATAGTGGTTGTGTTAGTTTTCTAGTAGGGATTGTTTCCATAATATTTTTAGTTCTTGTTTTCTAAACTCTTAGCATGCGAACCGATATTTCAGGTTACCGATAAAGAAACGGGAGACATCGTATGGGTTCCGACAAACGTGAACATCGACAACCATGTTATAGTCCAAGAATTAGAGCCAAACATCGAGTTTCCCGACAAGTTTGTGGAAGACTTTATGTCAAACCTCAGCAAATCTCCCATTGAGAACTCTAAACCTTTATGGGATCTCCACCTTCTTGACATCAAGACTAGTGACGCCGAAGGAACAGGAGTGTTTCGGTTCCATCATTCTTTAGGCGACGGTTTGTCTTTAATGACACTTTTTCTTGCTTGTACACGCCAATCGTCGGATATTGAGGCTTTGCCGACGCTTCCTATGAACAAAGAGACTGCTTACATCAAAGTTACTAGCTTTTGCTCGGTTCTAAAAGTGCTTTGGAACTCCATTGTTGCGGTGATGTTGTTTGTGTTCACTGTGTTGTTTCTTAAAGACGACGAAACACCATTGAAAGGGTCCGTAGGCGTCGAGAATAGACCTAGGCGCTTTGTTCGCAAGAGCGTCAACTTAGCCGACATTAAGGCGGTAAAAAATGCCATGAATGTGGTAAGTCAAGCTACTCGTTTATTATTTATTAATTATGTTACTTATATATTATAATTATTTTTATATACATTTATAAATATAATTTTTATATATAGTATAATATATATTATTTAATTATTTTTATCATAATTATATACAATAATATTATATAAAAATATTTTTAATATATCAAATTAAAGTTATAATGTTTAGGATTGATAAGATTCACGAGCCTAGTCAAGTTTGATATGTGAAACTCGGGTTCAAGCTCGTTTATTAAATGAGTCCTAAAATTTAAACTCGAGCTCGTTTAAGTTCGGTTCAATACGAGTTTTTAGCAAGACGATCTCGAATAGCTTACTAGCGCTCAGCTCGTTTAGATCCATGTATATCACGAAAAAAACGCCCACGAGATTAGGAATAGAATATACTGTAGCAATATGTATGAAAAGAAGGATTTAATTAACAACATAAATAACTTTTTGTAGTGGTCAACTAGATCATGTGTGAAACAACTTCATTGACAATATTTATGATGTTGCAGACGTTGAACGACGTCGTTCTTGGAGTCACTCAGGCAGGTTTATCACGCTACTTGAATCGTAGATACAGTGAGTTCACACTTTTCAATTATCTAGATTAACATTTAGAAGTGTCAATAATATTTAAAATATTCCTTTTTTTCCCTAACCAACTTAATGTTTATTGACTATTTGCGACGGATTAGTGACGTATTACCTGTTGCTAATAGCTTTTTGATAAAATATATTAGTTAAAGTTTATTATAATTATATTTTATTATAATTAGAAGATATCATTTAATTATGTTTTCTTTGAAATTATGCTTATTATGTTCCTATATATAGTCAAATAAGAAGCATAATATCTTAAGAGGTTTTCATTATTTTGTAATAAACATCGATATATTCTTTAATGGTGTATATAATAGTTACTATTCGAGTATGGTTTCAGGTGAAATCGGTGATTTCAAAAAGAAAGATGATGATGATACAAAGGATTTCATTCCCGAAAACATTCGACTTCGTGCTACGTTCTTTTTCAACCTAAGAGCAACCACCAGGATCGACGTGAGTTCATCTCCTTGAGAATAGTTTTTCTAGCGACGAATTTCCTGCCTCGTGTGTATAAACAATAAGACACGTTATTATAAAAACGACCATTTGTGACTGTCAAAACGGTCGTAACACAGTCGCAAATGCTTTTTTGTGACCGGTTTTAGTGATCACTTAAACCCCGGTGGCAAATGACTTTTTCAACCATTTTGTGATCGATTTACGACTGGATTTTCCGTCGCAAAATTGGCAACCGAATTGCGACCATATTTTTTTAATCTGACTGTTTTTCTATGTGCATCACTAGACTCTAGTTGACTCAATGAAAGCCAGAACTTTGGGTCAATGGGGCAACCAGATAGGTTACGTGCTTCTCCCGTTTGCAATTGGACTCAAAAGCAACCCGTTAGACTATGTGAAAGAAGCCAAGGCGGTCATCGATCAAAAGAAAGCCTCGTTGGAACCATTGTTCTCTTATTTCGTTGTTGAAATGGTCCTCAAATTGTTCGGGATTAAGGTACGTTGTTTAACTTGGTCCTCATGTTGTCAAAGAAAGAAAACATGTAATTTACTAATAGGGCGTCTTAGAGGAGTCTGCAGGGTGGGCGACCACATAGGGCTGTGTTCTAGAGGGCATCAATTTTTTTTTTCTTTTTTAGGTAATGTAGGTCGATTAACATAAATATAAAAAATTAAAATAAACTATTAATAAATTGACATAATAAATAGTACGTACTAATGAATTTTGTTTGTATATATAAGTTTTTTAAGGGGCACATTTTTATTTGTCGCATAGGGTCTCTGAAATCTACGGAGCGCTTGTTTACTAACTTCATATGGTAAATTTGGTGTTTGTGCAGGCTGTAGGGAAACTAAACCACAGGGTGTTCTTTAATACAACCTTGTGGTTCAGCAATGTGCCTGGTCCAAAACAAGAAGTCACATTTTATGGGCATGATGTCACTTATATCGCTCCTAGTTGCTATGGACAACCTAATGTAAGTATGATGAGTATTAGTGGCTGATTTTATGATCGACTAAAAGCGGTCGCAAAATTAGCGACCAATTTACGATGTTTTGACTATCGCTAATGGTCCATTTTGTAGTAGTGATACAATACATATATGTATCAAAGTAAAATAAGGTTTAATATCGCTACAATCTTTTATGTTGTGTAGGCATTGATGATCCACATCGTGAGCTATATCGATAAATTGACGTTTGTGATATCGGCAGACGAAGAAACCATACCCGACCCGCATAGGTTGTGTGACGATCTTGAGGAATCCCTTGACCTAATCAAGGCTTCTGCTTTAGCAAAAGGGAGTACCAAAAACAAGTAACAAAAGGAAAGAGAATATATGATGTTTTGATATTTTGTTTGTTAAATCAAAGTGATATAATTGTGGTTAGTAGGCCATCACATATTATATCAAAATGTGCTTTATTGTTGTATGGTATCGTTTTTCTAAATAATATATTTCTTTGTAAAAAAAGAGATGATATTGATATTGATACGAATTAATTTACGATTAAGCAAGTGTTTGTATTGAACAAGCAATAAATTTAATAACAAATTTAACAAGGGATGGAGGCTAAGCATAAATTGAAAAGGAAAAAAAATGATATTTAATTGTATTAATTAGATTGAAGAAAGTAAACTTACATGCTCAAAGAAATCAAACTAGCATTTGATGTAAAACTTATTATACGGATTAACAAATTATATCAAACACTACTAGAAAACTGGGCAATTGCGACGCCTTTTCGGTCGCAAATCAGTCGCAAATACCTGTTTGCCACCGATTTGCGACCGAAATGGTCGTCACATATACCTCCGTGTGTAATGCTCTGTTGCGACCAAAATTGCGACCAATTTTTGCGACTAGTTTGCGACCGACCTTTGTTGCGACTGATTTGCGACCACCCACGTTTGCGACCGGAGTGTTTAGCGACCGCGTTGCGACCGCATATTAGCGACTGGGTTGCGACCGTAAATTAGTGACCGTTTTGCGACCACTTTTATTTTTTCTACTTTTTTTTATTTAATATTCAATTTTCCAAATATTTATTTAAAATTCACTAAATTTTACAAACTCATAATTATCTAATTTATACAAAATTCGATAACCAACCAAATTTTTTTTATAAATTCATAAAATTGTACAATTCTCTACAAATATAATCCAATAAAATATACAAATTTTGGGAGGAAGTTTGTATCCTAGAGGCAAAAAAATCAGCATATCCAGCCAGCATAGCAAACCTTCAACCAAGTTCAAGTGCGCGTCTTACTTCATACCAGAGGAATTGTTCAACCGTAACACTGGCACCGTTCTTTAAAGCTAGACTAAGCTTCCTCAACTTAGCAGCATTTGCTAAAAACAAAAAAAACAGAATTGATTAACTTTAAACATAAAATAAAGATCAAACAAATTATCAAGTAGTTTCTTACACATATTTGTTTAGCTCACAAAAAGAAAAAAAGACTGAAATTATGGGAAAGATAACACATGAAACCGGAATTATGGATGGAGTTAAATGTTACCCATGTGAGGGGCATAGACAAGACAGAAATGCCCCTCATTTGAGGGGCACGTAGGTAACATTTAACCGGAATTATGGATGGAGTTAGGGGCAGTGAGCATTTTAGAGTAAAAATTGTAACCACAGGGAGCAAAATGACCATTTTCAAACTATTCGAGCAAAATGGTTAAAATGATCAAACCACAGAGAGCAAAAACAAAGTTTACTCAAATAACAATCAAGAAAACTATATTATTTATTACATGAACGGGTCAAAACTATGTATGAGAAAAACATAATAAATAACAATCAAGAAAACTATATTATTTATTACATGAATGGGTCAAAACTCAAATACTACTTCTAAAACTTACAGATTAATATTATTTATTACATTAACACATCAAAACACAAAACCCACCCAAATAGTTGTTATACAATCTTCATTCAGAGCAGGCAAACTTTTAATGACTTATAATGGTTACCATTAATCAACTAGCATCATAGTTTTGCATATAAATTAAGTATGCACATTAAGTATATGATGAAAATCACAACAAAGTACTTGCAGATTGAATTTCAAGATATTACCCCTTATAATCATCACCAGTTGATCCTCTTCCAATGCTTGCATGTTGGGTGTCAATTCACTGTTGCTTGAAATCTGTAAGGCTAAAATATGCATTACATGATGTATCTTGACTAGTTGACTGTAGTGTAGTAAAGTGAGGAACAAAAACAAGCATTTTTTTTTGTTCTACACCGGTGATACAAAACTTTGAAGAGTAAATAAAAAGGTTTTTTATATGGAAAATAGCAATAGATCCATGAAAACAATCATATAATCAGAAACAAATTACTTATAAGCTTTGTTTTAATTCACAATCAAAGTAGAACTGCAAATCTTTAAATTAGAAAACACAACTTAACATGTTCAACACAACTTCACCATTTGACCTTTGATCACGATAATTGAGCATAAAAAACCGTAATTCATCAATATTGGGCCTAATTGACCCTAAAGTATCATCATTATCCCTAATTAAACATCAATGATCCTATGCCTTGGTTACCAACACTTAATTTTTTTTTAAATTAAGTTCTTTTTCATTTTTTGCGACCGATTTATGACCGGGATTTTAAATTTAGTAGTGCTAATTTGTGTATATTTGTGTTGGTGTGTGAACCACTATATGATATTGAATCAACTAAATCAATTCTTAGTATTTGTTAATGGAGAGGATGAAAAGTTTTACAAATTTATAGCATTTAAATATGATCTAAAAGTCAAATTATTCATCAATGATCCTGATTAACCATGAATATCCCTAATTGAACAATAATGACCGTAATTGATAATTATTGACTCTAACTGACTTTAAACGAACTTAATTGACCAATAATTACTTTAATTGATATAACGACCCGAGAACAGACAACTTGTTTTAATAAAAGAAATATAAAGATCACGGACTAAACGTGTACAAGGAAGGAAGTAAAGTAAAGGGGGAGGGGGCCTTAACCTAGCCGCCACCCTCTCCCCTTCAATTTCCATCTTCTTCTTGCACCAAAATGTAGAGACAGAAAGTTTAAGGAAACTCTCCATATTGCTCAAGATCTACTCGAATATGTTTCTCCACTGTTAGAGATCAATAAAACACGAAGAAACGCCATCTTTGAGGTATGGATCGAACCTGAATCCTTGTTTTTCTGTTTGAAATGGGTTTTGGGGTAAAACTAGGGTTTTCATCTCAAAGATCAAGTGTCAATGTGCCAACATAGATGTTATATGCCTAAACCTGCTAAGTACAGAGACGAATAATAAAGTATGAAATGGCTAAATGTGTTTATATGCCTATATGAATGGTGATGTGTTCACCACCATTGACCATTATTTGACCTACATTTACCCTAAACCGACCATCAATGGTACTATTTCGCCTTTGGAACTGATGATGCAAATACTTTGCTACTGTTGTCAGGAACTTGTGGCATAAGCAAGTTACCACTAATGAAGATTTACCATTGTTCGGGTAAGCTAAAATGTTTAGTTACAACTACTCTCGTGTAACCGAGCGGTTCCCATCGATCGATTTGCCACTGATTTAACATTCATACATCACTCGAATCATAACCAACATATAAAAGAACATACCTCTTGTTGATTTGCTTTCTCAATCAAATGCTCAAATCTAAAGGTCTGTCAAACAATGGACGATTAAGGAGAGACTGTGTGATGGGAGATTGTGTTGTGGATAACGAAAGGTCGTCAGTGGTAATGGAGAACGTGGGTGGCCACTCACCGAGAAGGAAATTGACCCTAAATTGTCATCACCGGTTGTAATTAAACATCAATGACTATAGTCAAGCATCAACGACCATAATTCACCATCATTAATCCTAATTGACCATAAGTTTAGCGATGGCAAAATTTGCGAGTGAATTGCGACCGAAATGTAACGGTCGCAAAATTTGCGACTGAATTGCGACCGAAGTGTAGCGGTAGCAATTTTTGCGACGGAATTGCTACCGGAACCGAGCGGTCGCAAAATTTGCGACTGTTTTGCGACCGGAACTTGAGCGGTCACAAAATTTGCGACTGTTTTGCGACCGGAGCTTGTTTGCTCGCTAATTTTATAATTCGGCCACAAATCAGTCGCAAATTTTGCGAACGACAATTCGGTCGCATTTGCCCAGTTTTCTAGTAGTGAAAAGCATTTAAGTATCGGAAATAAATAGAGATTGTAAAAAGATTCCAACATAAGAGTAATCTTTTGATATGAATTGACTTATGATTATCAGTGATTATGGTGCAATGACCATTTGATGAATGAATTGTATCGACACTAGATTATCAATGATTATGGTGCAATGACCATTTGATGAATGAATTTGTGATACCCGACAATTTCAGGTTAATATCCGTACCCGACTGTTACTTGATTTCATATGATTACACGTGCATCATACTTAATTATAGAGTGATTAGGTACTTATTTCATATAGCAAGTCCATTCGTTTCATTTCAATATATGCAACGGTAATCGGGTGGATTACCGGGTCACACACGCGTCCAGTCACACGCACGTTGGTGAATTATGGAAATAATATTTAGGCATATATTTGGTGTGCAAAAATTATATGTAATACTGCGATTTAATATTTCATACTTATATTAATTTTTCCGGAATTTTTAGAGCAACTTTTATTTTAACGTTTTTTTTAAGTGGATACGCGATATGTGCCAACAACTCTAAATGGGTTTTAATAAAAATGATTGTATGATGCCTTGGGCCAAATAATTCAGGTATTACTTATTAAAAACTCATTATGAGCCCATTCTTTTACTAAAAGACCTTAAAAGATGCAAAAGTTCAAAGACACTTCACTTAAAACACCCTTAAACCTTTAATCCCTCATTTTACCCTAAACCATTTTGCAAAACCCTAGCCTCTCTCCCTCTATTTCGGCCGCCACCCCCTCCCATAGCCACCATCCATCCTAACTTTTTTCAAGCATTCTAAGTCTTTTTCAAGGTGTTTCAAGGTGATTCAAAGAGGATTCAAGCTTGTTCAAGATTACATCAACATCATATCTAAGTTTTGTAAGCATCTACACCATTTTTATTCATTATTTTCGACCATATGATGAAACCCATCTATCCAAACGATTTTCCATGTCACAAGTGTTTAAACCCATGTTTTTAACAAAAGTTTTCATAATAAAGAGTTGTTGACACATATTGGTACATTTGGTGCATAGAAATACTTGTTTGTTATGTATATTGCTCGTTTCTATATATAGAAACTTTGTTGGTTATGATTTTGTAGAAATGTGCATATGATATGTTTGAAAGTTTGAATGATACATGTATTGGTAGAATAAGTAGGAAGTATGATTTTTTTTGTTGAAATGTTTGATTTACACCATTTTAGGTCGTTTCTATAAATAGAAACTTTATTGTTTAGTATTTTGAGTTATGGAGTTATAATGGATAATAACATGCTATAATGGTTTTATAACATCTATTAACATGATATTTAAGGTTATTGGAAGTTACACATGTGTAGGAGGTCGTTTTACCACTTTCCTAAAAAGGAAACTTTATTGAAACATATTTTGTATTTGTATGTTATGAATGTCTATAATAGGTTAAATAGCATTGTTATCATATGTTTAAATGATTTGTGAAAGAATATGTGATTTAAAGTGTTGGTATGACCCGTTTTGGAAGACCTTACTAATAAAGGACACTTTGTGGGTTCGGAAATTTCACCTTTGCTTTAAATGGAATGTGATTGAGTAGAACTATGTTAGTAACATTGTACTAGGATAATTTCATGTATAGTTTGTCTATTTGAGCTATGATACATAAAGGGCATTAAAACCCTAATTTTTCCAAAAAGGGAAACTTTGATATGTTATGAACTAGTATACAAGATGTCATGTTATGTTACTTGATTCAAATGTATTGAAATGATATTACTAAAGGACTAGCACAATAGCATGAGTTATGTGGAATGTTTTGTTAGCATGTTATGGAATATGTTATAAGGATGTACAAATGCCATGTTACTTACTTAAATAATTATTTGAGACTATGTGTTACTACTTATGACATGAACATATGCAAACCATGTTACTTATTATATGTTACCTACTTATGCAATTACTTGAAGCATGTGTATTATGTCATAAGGTATTACTTGTGCGTTACATGTACGTGCCTTCACCATATGTCACCAACGGGTCGTCGTGTCACACTTGGTCAACCTTGGTCAATTTATTATTATAATCTGAAATGAAATATTGTCAATACTTTAACCAAAAAGTTAGGGTGTTAGCACTAGACCTAGGAATGCTTAGCACGAGAAAGTGAGCTTGAGGTCGATTCATAATCTCTAAAATTAAATATTAAAAAGTCAACTTCCACTGAATAAACACATCAAAATCGTCGAAACATTTATCAGATGGCGAAACCGTCGGCTTCATGGCTGCCATAAAAAACTAACACGTGTTAAATTTCGCCTGATTCGTCGAAAAATTCATTACATATTCTGGCGAATTCACCTAAACATTTATATATTCTAGTGATTCACCTAAACCTTTACAAATTCCGGCGATTCGCCCAGAAACTTTACATATTCCGGAGAATTCGCCTAAACCTTTACATATTCCGGCGAATTCGCCTAAACCTTAACACGTGTCAGTTTTTTATGGCAGCCATGAAGCCGACGATTTCACCACATCTAATAAATGTTTCGAAGATTTTGGTGTGTTTATTCGGCGGAAGTTGAGTTTTCAATGTTTTACTTTAGGGAAAAAGAAAAGTCAGATGTTTATTTTCAAAATTTTCCCTTTTTTTTCCTCTTTGGCTAGAGACTAAACCGTAATTTCCAGTAATAAGAGCATTCATTTCAGGTTCTGTATATGTTTGTGAGTGGGTTCTATATATTTTAGGGAGTGGTTTAAAGTAGTTGTGAGTGGATGAGAGAGAAAATGTTACTGTATATTTGTGAAAACACTGTTCACCTCTATTAATTTTTTAATATTTTTTTAAAGTGGCTGTGAGTGGAGGAGAGAGAAAAGGTAATGATAAATGTATAAAAAGTATTATTTAATTGAAAAGAAGAGAGAAAAATGTAGTGATTTTTAGTGTAATTATAGAGATGGGGATAGAGAAGCTACTGGAAATGCTCTAACGCTGTGTTCCCGAGTCTCATTTAAGGAGAGAAAAGAAGTGAAAAGAAAGGAAGGGAAAGGAAACCTTGTTCCAGAGTTTTTTTTAAAGGGGAAAAAGAAAGGAAATTAAAGGAAGTGTGTTCCAGAGTTTTTTTAAGAAAATAAATGAAGGAAAAACAAGGTTTATCTCTATCCTCCTAAATTGGAGAGATTTGGAGAGAATTCCAGCATAAGAGTGTGGAATTCCATATTAGAATTCCATATTTGTATTCTTATATATTTACTAGTAGGTTAAAATCTCGTGTATTACACGGGCTGAATAAATATAATATTATATATTAAGTAATAAAAATTTTATTTTTTTAAAACTCGTATTTTACACTGGTTGAATAAACCCGTGGAATACAATATAATATGTTAACACATACACACGTCAAAATATGTCAGGAGATTTATTAATATAAAGATTAATATTTTTTTAAATATATTATTATTAAAAAATAAAAGTGTATTTCATAAGAGAGAGATGCGAAAAAAAAATGATGAGATTGAATATGGAGACGACACGTGACATGAAAAACCTTTATTTATTATATAGTATAGATTCTAACTTTTATACCGTATGTTCTTGTGAAAGAGGAAAAATAAGACATACCGTAAAAGTTAGAGGGCTCTTTTGCAATTTTCTCAAACAATAATTCTAATGATCCAAACCCATCAGTCTGCCATTGCTCCTCCGTCAAAACCTCAAAACCCTAGATTGACAATATCCGGCGAAGCTCCATAACCGCCGGCATCAGATCCGTCAAAGTCAAAGGTATGCATCCTCTTTGATCACAGCTTCAAATTTCATTAGCTTTACTCAGTTCAACGATTACACTCGCATAGGTTTAATTCGTTCCATTTTCATGTTCATAGTGTGAATCAACACTCCGTCCGAAGAAAAATAGATTCGATTACGTTTTTATAGATCATATGTTCACTCCGATATGTCAAATCGATAAGGATTCATTGAAAATAATGTAGGTTTTGTTGAGATTGATTTGTATTTGGTTACATGGTTCATAATCTGGTTTCAGAAAGGGGGAAAAAGGTGAAATATGCCTCTCTATGATTGTATGCTGTTGCTGAAGCCTCATGTTAGAAAGGAATCACTTATCGAATTGGTTTCTCGTGTTGGGAAGCATGTATATCAAAGAAATGGTGCTTTAACTGATCTAAAATCGTATGGGACGGTTCAGTTGGGTTATGGAATTAAGAAGCTTGATGGCAGATACTATCAGGTAAATTGTTTACATTTTTTTTAATGATTATTGACATTATTTAAATGGTTTATCTGCTTATTGTTTTTTTTTTAAATGGTTTATCAGGTAAGTAGCTTATTTAAATGGTTTATCTGCTTATTGTTTTTTTTTTTTTTTTGAAAAAGTGGTTAATCACTTTTGGATGTTTAGATGAATAGGTCTTGGGTTCGAATCCTGGCCATAGCAAAAAAGTGGTCTGTGGCCAGGTCAAGGGGTTTACCCAGTTGGGGGTTCCTCATGTAGTGGGCTGCCCTGGATATTCTAGGTGTTGCCCCGGGGAAACCCAATTATCCTAGAATATCTAGGTGTTACCGTAAAAAAAAAAAGATGAAGAAAAGTGATTATGCTTATTTGCTTATTATGGAGCAAAATAAGTTGTTTTCAACAAGCAGATTGAGTTAGCTTATATCAAACTAACTACTCTTAATAGATTCAAAATTACAAGTTTACCCTTGGGGTGAACTAAGCCGGCGCTTAATTGTTTGAAACTTGTTCATGGTATAGGGTCAACTAATGCAAATGACAATGATGACCCCACCAAGCTTCAACAATGAGCTCCATTATTTAAACAAAGAAGACCGCCTCTTACGTTGGATATTGGTCAAACACCGAGACCTTAAATCTGGTGGGGAGTTGTTTAATGAAGATGATGATTTCAGCATGATTAGAAGCAGTATGTATGATGTTGATAGTGAAGAAGATGAAGATGATGATGAGGAAGAGGAAAAGTAAGTTGACCATTTTGCCCTTTTGAGTTTGGTTTAGAGAAATTTGGTGTATGTTGGATTGAATGATGATTGGTAATGTTTTTATTAGCTTGTTTAGTATGTTTGTGTTTTTCATACTTATGAGGCTATTCAAAATGGCAGAAATAAAACCATTTGTTGGAAGTCATGAGATATTAAAGAAGGGAAAACCATCTTTTAGGATTTTTCTTACTAGTGGCAAAATGGATGGGCCGGGTCGGGCTGTATAACATATCAAACAGGTTTGGGTCAATTTGGGTTGGTCAAAATGGGCATCCTAAAAGACAGGCCTAACGGGTTCGGGTTGGCTCAAAGCGGGTTTACCCAATATATTTGTTTTTGTGACGCCTAGTGGCTGCGGCGACACCGACACCGACTGCGAACCATAGTTGGTGTTGGTGTTGGTGCTGGCGGCTGTTGTCGGCGGTGACGGTAGGTGGTGGTAAAGGAAGTACTGTTTTAGCCACTTTAACCCATTCTTTTAACTATACTTCGTTTGTATGCTATGGATGTTTGATAGTGAGTTGACTGTTGACTCGTATCATACAAATGTTGCGTTGGATGTATGCAAAATGGAAGGTACATTTAGATATAGTGGCCAAATTATAAATAATTAAAGTTTAGTGTTGTGGCTTCATTTTAAAGAATAAAAGTCAAGGGATGTTTTAGCAAAAATCCAAATTTTATGTTAAGGAATCATTAATATATGATCTTGTAAAGTGATCACACACTATTTTCTAGCATGAAACTGACTTATTACAGTTTATCATAATAAAAATTTCGATTATTTATCTTATTTTTGATAAATATTAAAATAAAAAATTTTAATTATTGATGTATTAAAGAAATAATCTTGTTATTCACTCAAAGAGGTTACGGCAAAAGTTGTAAATGAGTTTAGCCGAGTTTTGCTAAACTTGGCCTTGCCCCATTTAATTTGAGAGAGCTCGAGTTTGACGGCTCGTTTTGAGTTTTATATTTAAAACCCGAGTTCGACTCATTAATAATTTATTAGCTTAAGTTCTATACTTCTACTTGTGAATAGTTTTACAAGTTCAAGTTTAACTCGTTTATTGATTTTTATGTAATCATTAAATTATGTATATATATGATTAAAAGTATAATCTTGTTTAGTCTTTGAGTCTAATCAAAACTTGATATATAAAGCCTAGGTTTGTTAATCATTCGTCAACTCTATGTAATCTAATATTTCTTTCACACATTAATTCTATTACAAGTTATCGAATCTATTCACTATTCACTATTTTTTATTTGTGATTTAGTGGTTAGGCCTTGAATCTAGAAAAAAATACAGAAATAGAATGAAGAATTAATTACACGGATGGTCCCTGTGGTTTGGCCAAATTATGGTTTTCGTCCCTAGAATTGAAAAGTTACGGATTTAGTCCAAGATAGTTTAATTCTGTTACACTGATGGTCCCTAAAGTAGATGGAGGTTAAGTTTTTCAGTTAAGTGGATCTGAAATGAAAAAAATACCCTTAAGTTAAAAATTATATTAAAAAACAAAATATAAATGTTGGGACCCACAACTAAAACTAATATTTATACTAAATGGGACCCACTTAATTTTAGAATAATATATTAAAAAACAAAATAAAAAAGAAATCACAAAATCCCCAAATCCCACGATCCTTCGTTTCCAAATCAGTGTGACGATGAGGAAAGGGCGATGGCGGCACTGAGAATTCTCTTGCCAAATTCGTTCGATCTCCGGCCAAAATCAGTGTTGCTTGGTCTTAATTTGAAACGAACCCGTCTCCGTCACCCCTTCTGTTCCACCGACGATCTGGTTTGGTGTGGCCACGGATCTGGATTGGGTCTTGAGATCGACTGAAACGTGACATGTACCTTCGCCATTGAACCCCTAAAGAAACTCGATGGAGGTAGATCTTGAGATCGACCACCATAACCTTCTCCTGACTACGTGAAGCGGACCTCTCACCGGAGTTGTGTGGCCTTGAACCACCGCACGTTCATAGCTTGAAGACGGCCACACAATTCATATTTCATAGCAACACAATTCATAGGCTCCAACGAGGCCATTAAATCCAAGTTCTAATTCTCAAAATCTGCAAAAAGGCAAACCCTCAGCCTGCAATTGTGTACTCGTCTTCAAGCTCTGTATACGGAGTCACCGGAGTTGATAATAACGAAAGGTGGAGACGAAGATGGAAGGTGGCGGCGACTGTTCACAGTGGTGTTGGGTGTGGCGGTGGTGTTCATGGGAGAGGGTGTGAGGGGTGGTTTTGAGAGGAAGATGAAGTGGTGGACCCACATGAATTTAATAATCATTGATTTATTTTAAAGTGGTGGGACCCACATAAACATAATTTAATATTTAATTGTTTCATTTAACCTTAAGGGTATTTTTGTTATTTTACGTCCACTTAACTGAAAAACTTAACCCCCATTCACTTCAGGTACCATCAGTGTAACAAAATTAAAGTATCTTGGACTAAATCCGTAATTTTTTAATCCTAGGGACGAAAACCGTAATTTGGTGAAACCATAGGGACCATCCGTGTAATTAATTCTACAATAAATAAACTTCATGAGCTCGTTTAAGTTTAATTCGATTTATTCTTTTAACAAGTCGATTTTAAGTAGTTTACGAAGAGGTTGTTTACATCCTTAATGAGCGAAGCCATCAAGGGTAAGATAACAATTTGTCCTGTGATAAATGCAAAATCTTTTTTCTGGGTATCCGAAATTAATTATGGCATTAGTAAAATCTTTATGAGAAGATTTTTCCGAAAGGCCAAATTTATAAAGGAACTTTATGAGAAAAGATAGTTATCATAAATATACAAGTTCATGGTATCTTAAATGCATCAATATCTATATATCTATATACTAACTAATAAATAAAGGTTTTTTCATGTCACGTGTCGCCTGCATATTTATTCTTATCATTTTTTTCCTGTCTCTCTCTTATTAAATATGTCTCTATCTTTTAATAATAATATATTTTAAAAAAATAGTAATTATACTAATCAAACACATTTATTTTAAATTATCCCTTATTATAAAATTTTGAAATCTTATTACGTAACTTTTATTTTCAATCAAATAGTAAATGAAAGTCAAATTACATTAAATAGTAATTAACGTATTTTCGAAACCCAATTATATATTAATTTTTACATATTTTGAATTTTGTTTTTTATCCTTAATATATGTAATACTCCTTTACACCTGTAAACTATATACATAAAGATTTAAGAATTTTATATATTGATATTATTCTCCTCGTGTGTGACGGGTTCTAATCTAGTTGCGGAATAAAAAGGCAATCCTATTGACTAAAGTTTACATTAATTACATTTGATATGCTAATATTAAATATTATAATTGCTTTAGTTTTATTGTTTACTTGCATTTTTTTCAAAAATAGTTTTTTACATTTGATAATATTCTTAAGAAAAAAAAACTAAAGAACGAGAATGGCACTAGCCTAGCATGTCCTCACGCCATGTCCCTACCCGCATCATGCGGGTTCGAATCCCAGCTCCCTCCCTCCTCTTTTCTGGTTCGTTGACATCAGCAGTGCTCTATGCTGATGTAATAATTAATTGTTTTTATTTTTAAATTAAAAAATAATTTTTTTACTTAATAATTTAAATCTTTAAAATTAGTTTTGGGCTATATCTTTTAAAATATTATGTTTATTTAAGTTCCAAAAGTACCGTTGCAGCGTTCTTATTTTTTATATACGTTGTTAAGAGTTGAGCCGTCGCTACACGCGCTCCGCCACATTGCACGGGTATGCTTACTAGTTATTATATGCTGCTAACAACACAAACAAAGGAATTGAATTTATATAAAATATTATATAGATAAAAACTTATATGTTAGATTCTTACGATGAACTTGTCATTGCTTCTCCTCTCCTATTGCCTCCATCCATGGTAACACATATTTATCCCTCTTTGACTAAAATTGAATAGCTATACATCAAGGAAGACTCAAAAACATGACTTGATGCTAAGGTTAACCGGGGTGGTCACCGCCATACCGCGGAGGGGCCTACGTGGCCAAAATTTCCGCCGGAGAATACCACCCCTTCTAGCGGCACCGATGAAATGTTTAAAAGCGATGGAGAATCCATGCTATCTTCGCCGCCTACTTCCTCAACTTTTTGAAGGTTTATTTGGTTTTTTTTTGTATAAAAGCAGGGAGTGGAGTATTTCCTTAATAAAATGGGGTAGAATGGAGAGTTATGACGCTGACGTGTCACAAAGTGGTGGGAAGCAAGGAGGGGTGCACACCCCATAACCTAAGTTCTTGTCATAGGATTCGATTTTTGATAGCGTTTCATATTTTAAAATTAAACAAACTAGTAAATCTAGCACCTATATATCTCTACACGTGTGTTTACATATATGATATAGTTTTGATTTGAAGTGGAAAGTAAAGGAAATATGTTTAACAATGAGAGGTTGGAGTAAATGGTTTCTTAAGGGTGCCTACCCCTTGTCTATAGATAAATAACAAAGGCCACAATCGGTGGTGAGCGATTACGAGGTGGTGTCAAGAATAACGTTTTAACCGGTGATGATGCATATGACTCGTAATAGTTTAACCATGAATTAAATAATAATAAAATATAAAAAAAAACACTATAAAACAATAAAAAGGTAAAATGTGATTCTACCTTCATGATTTAAATGAAACATTCAAAGTGTTACATACTTAAAAAGGTAGTTTATTTAATTTTAAACTCTAAAAACAAAAGTGTACATTTCATCAAACTAAAAGGACTATTTACGTAACTTAATGTACTATTTACAAATTCGAAGCTCTGACGATCAGATATGATGAAAACGACGACGGATCGGAAACCCAATTGCGGAAACCCGAAAAGGATCCGAGAACAATTGCCAGAGGGTATGTCAGTTTTCGTGTGTGTGTGTTTTTAATGCATTTTATACTTCTGATCAGTGCTAGTTTTCTTGTTAATTTTCACTTTAACAAGAATCAATTTTCTTGAAATTGGTTTTGTTGTTAATTTTCTACTTTTGATTTTGTTTAATTCTTATATTTGTTCATAAAGAGGCAATTAGGCAAGTTTGATGTGCAAGAAAAAAGGGTTTTGGCATTTTAGTTGTAATTCTTCATATTTAATGTTTAATTATTTTTTTAAGAGTGCTGTTAAAGGTACACCGGCTATACGACTCGTATAGCACCAATACCGGTCGTGGAGCCCAAAAGTCCGGCCGACAACGTCCAGACATATCACATCAAGCCACCAATATGACCTGTATTACGATATTGTGTCCGGTATTGTGTCCAAAATAGCCCAATATGGCACATATTGTGCCTCGTATACCCCTATACGGGTCGTACATGGGAGGATGCCTGATAACATGTTGAGGGTGTCTGTATGACCTACCCCTTTTTTTTTAAATATACAAACATGTATAGTTTTTCTTGTTATGTGTTCAAAGTTGATGATCATGGGATAATTTATGGAGTTATTTTTTCTGATTTTATATTTACATTTTAGAGGTCTTTTTGATATAATGTGACAAGAATTGTTGAGATTGTGATCATAGTTGTTCTTTCTTGCAGGTACCAAATTGAGTTATGTCAAAAGGCTTTAATGGAGAACATTATAGTGTATTTGGAGACAGGTTGTGGCAAAACACACATTGCTGTTTTGCTTATTTATGAGACGATACGCCGAATGAAGATGACCAAAAAGGATATATGTATTTTTCTTGCTCCAACGGTAGCTCTTGTTGAACAAGTAAGCCCTTTCGTTTTCTTTTCATTTTTAGTTTTTTTTTAATATTGCTTTTACTTGATAAAAGGGTTGTAGAATATAGTGTTTGGATGTGCTTATGCCTTATGTTGCTTGAAGTTGTAATGATCAAATATTTAGATGTAGCCTAGCGGTATCAAGGTGTGCAGTAAAAATGTTTCTTCCCAAGTGGTTAAGGGTTCTAGTCCCATGGTGAACATTGGTGTGGATTTAGGAGTAGGTTTAGAGGGTGTGTGAGTTAGCGGTTAAAAAAACATATTAAAATTGATTGTGACTATTCTTTCTCTGTTTTAACATACTTTATTTATGCAGCAAGGCAAGGTTATAAAAGATTCGATAGATGTAAAAGTTGGAGTGTATTGTGGTAGTTCAAATCATTTGAAGGGTCATCGTGATTGGGATAAGGAAATGGAGCAATTCGAGGTTTGTTACTTCATTACTATAAGTTTAATTGTCATTTTGTCCATTGAAACTTATGAAATTGCCATTTCATTGAAAATAATAACATTTCAAAGTTACAATGACCCATTGTAATCTTGATTCGGGCCCACAAGATTAGCTATTTTGTTATTACTGACGAATCTCTCTGTTATGTGCATTGTTCTGCAGGTCCTTGTGATGACCCCTCAAATTCTATTACATAATTTATCACATTGCTTCATCAGGATTCAGCATATCGCCCTTTTGATATTTGATGAGTGTCATTATGCACAAGTTGAAAGCAGTCATCCTTACGCTGAAATTATGAAGGTAGATTATTAACGCGGGTTGGGTAAATTGGTTGAAACAGGTGGCTTTGGTCAGGTGGACTCGCAGGTACTTTTTTGCAAATAAGTAATGTGCTAATTACGAATACAGAAACAATATTATTATAATAAAAATCTAAACTTTTAACCCATTTGATCTCCTCTTTTTTTGAGTTATTTTTTTTATTTGATCCCTTTGAGATAAAACACAACACAAATCAACACACTTATAAGTAAATGAGTCAAAATTGCCATATGTGATTATTAGTCTTTTCTAACATTTTTTCAAGCTTATGAGATATGATTGTTGACCAATAACACCTTTTTGCAATAATGTAGATATTTTACAAGCCAGATGTTGCTAAGCTCCCACGTATATTTGGCATGACTGCATCACCAATATTTGGAAAAGGTAGTGCGATCCCGCTTCCCTTATTTTCCTTTGATCAAGGGGTATATTACTATATTATACATTTGACCAATAGTCAAACACCTCATTTGACTTTTGCTTGTCATGCATTGTTTTAGGTGCTTCCATTGGTAGTATGCCAAGGTCTGTTGCCTATGCCATCACAAGATTCATAAATATAAAGTATTGAATGAATTAAATTGTGTTTTTTCTATATTTTTAACGATTGAATGATTTATAGGTTTATACTGTTGACTCAAGGGAAGAGCTAGATCAATTTGTATCATCCCCTAAAGTTAACTGTTACTATTATGGTACTGCCACAAACGATTCCCCTGACCCTCATGCTTGAAACAATAAAGGGCGAGGTAATTTATTATGTTGCCTTTTCTTGAGTAAATATTTTTTTTGATTATGGGATCGGTCCAGTACTAGTTACATTATTGAATATATTTAGTTTTGTGGAAATAGAGTATGCATACTTTAATCAAGAATATCGAGGATTTTTCTATGCTTAAAAACACCAAAAAGGCCCTCCAACGGCTTCATTGCAATTTAGAGTTTTGTCTCCAAAATCTTGGCCTATGGGGAGCATTACAAGTAAGTTTTCATAGCATTTATTTAGTGTTCTGAAATGAATCTTCCTATATATATATATATATAATATAGAGGTCGTTTATCGTACAAAGGTCCCTTAGCGTACGAAGCATACAAAGGATCTCCAACCGTTGATTTAATATGATCTAGGGTTTTATATCAGACGGTGGCATAAACGTAATTATCTAGAAAACAATAAACAATCGTCCGGGTTATTAAAGTCAATTTCTATCAACACGCGTCAAAACCAATCTCTGTAAAAAACGCACCTTCACCCTTATGTGATAAAAGTGTATAAATCAAACGCTAAAATCACATTCACCCTATTTAACATATCAAATTCAAGTATATAATCACGTTCACCCTTATTTGTACGATCACAGTTGTTGATTTGTATGAGGTTTATTACACATACGTAATAACTCAAGTCTGAGGCTTATTACGCATACGTAATAACACAAGTCTGATGTTTATTACACATACGCAATCATGCATGTTGATTTGTGTGAGGTTTATTACGCATACGTAATAACGCAATTTGTATGACGTTTATTACGCATACGCAATAACGCAAGTCTGAGGTTTATTAAGCATACGTAATCACGCGTGTTGATTTGTATGAGGTTTATTACGCATACGTAATAACGCAAGTCTGAGCTTTATTACGCATACGAAATCACGCATGTTGATTTGTATAAGGTTTATTATGCATACGTAATAATGCAAGTCTGAAATTTATTACGCATACGTAATAACTGGTAGAATGACAAAAATAACCCTCCCACAAAATATTAAAAAGAACACGCGGCGCGCTGTCATCCCTTCGTACGCTTCGTATGAAATAAGCTCTTTGTATTTCAAACTTATTCATAAAATATAAAATACTTTAGATTTTGTTGTGAATTTGTAATTTTAGTGACATAAAGAATTAAATAAAATATGTTACTTAAAATATTAAATTAATTAGAAAATAAGATTTTAAAAGGAAAAAATATAAAAAAAAAACTAAAAAGGAAATCCGGTCAGACCACCGGTCCGGTTCACGGTTCAAATAGGTACAACCAGACCACTTTTCACGGTCCGGTTTTATTCTGAAAACACTACATGTGACATACATAAAAGACCAAATTACAAATGACAACATAATATATGTGTAACTTATAGGACAAAGTACAAGGACCAATGCAGAATAAAAGTGAAACTATATGGCTATAACTTTATGATATCATCTCAATAAATGAAATATAAAAAATAAACATCACAATAAAATATACTAACTTTTGAGAGATCGAAAAATTGATTGTAGAGTTTAGACTAGTGCCGGCAAAAACAAGTCTAAACGTGTTAAACACGTCAGATATGATGCGACACGACACAATTAACACGAGTACTAAACACGAACACAATACAATTAACTAACCGTGTTACACGACACGACCTGTTTAACACGATTAATATCATCAATGACACGACACGACCTGACCCAACACGACATGACACGACCCGAAACATTTAATAGTGTTAACAAATAACAACATAAATATGTAAATGGTTAACTAATTGACTAAAAGAAGCTGCTAGGGTTTTAGTAATATAAATATGTATAATTTAAAAATAAAACAAAAATATAAATAGGTATAATCGTGTCTTAAACGTGTCGACATGTTTATTACAAGAAACTTGTTTGCTCAAACCCAAACCTGTTTAACTCTGTGTCATGTTAACAGGTCCATGCCAGAAATTATCAGCCCTACCGTAGACGTAGCTTCTATTCAGTCTCGGCGTTCGGGTTCGGGTCCATACAAGCAGATTGGGATCGGAAAATTGATTGTATTTGTCGCCGGGGTCTAACCTCAAGAGACGATGGCGGTAGTTCTGGAGAGGTTTTGCGAGTGAGATGCGAAGAGAGATGGAACATAGAATCTGATATCTGTTACCTGAAGAATAAACGTTCGCCGGCTTTAATGGTTACCGGTTATGACTCCTCCCCCGTTTAATTTCCGATCATATTAATTCCTGACGTTTTTCTTTTTTTTTTAATTCTCCAATTTATTAAACTTTGTATTGTTTTTAGTTTTATTTTAAACAAATTATGTTTTATATATTTAAATTTGACTTACTTTAAACTAATTAATTCTCATCGGACATAATTATTTTAAACAATAATTCTCATTGGATAGAATTATGGTAATTACACACTCAGGTCAGCTTGTCTTTTGAGTAGGGCCGTTACTATGATTTCAGATACTTGTGTAACTAAGAAAAATGGGCCCCTATGATTTTTAACGACATCACCTAGATATTCTATGATAATTGGGTTTCCCCGGGGCAACACCTAAAACATCCAGGGCAGCCCATCTCAGAAGGAACCCCCCAACTGGGTAAACCCCCTGACCTGGCCACAGACCCATTTTTTTTTGTGGCCCGGATTCGAATCCAAGACCTCCACTATGGGAACTCTTGGGGCTACCATTGCACCAAATGGCGAACGGTGTCGAAACATAGATAAAAGACAGTTAGATAACGGTACCGATGTTTTTTAATCGGTCTGGGTCTCAATCTTCACGGTTGTCAGTCGATATAACCCACAATACCTAAAAAATACTCTATTTTGAATACGACTCTGTTTTTAACAAAATTTACACTGGGACGTCAACCAAAAAAATAAACAAATAGACACGAAAGTTATTGAGAGGGTCAAAGTTAAACTTTACAAAGTGGAGGGGAAAACTCAAAACTTGAAAAACTTGAGAGGGTCAAAGTTAAACTTTACAAAGTGGAGGGGTAGGTTTTACCATTTGACCAAAGTTGAGGGGGGGAATTTGTCGACTTCTAATTGAGAGTAACCAGGAACTTTGCCTCACGCTCCGGGCGGGAATGGACCATAAATGTTTGAGACGGTGACATTAGTGTAGCTAAATACATAAAAAAAAACATGATTAAATAAATTTTGGGCATTAAAAAAAAGGCGCGAACAAAAAACAACAAAAACATACGTAAACAACATGCCTTTTTCTCCTCGAGCTTATTACAGCCAAAGATGTCTAGCCTCTTAGTTACTTCCTCATCGGTCAGCCCATCCCTCGTGGAATTTAAGATTGTGAAGACGTCTTGGGTAGGGATTTTCTCAAGATCGATTTGGTCATTTTTAATTTCGTATTATTTCTCTGAATGTTATAAATTTGATGTATTAAAAAAAACTCAAATCTAGTTTGTGTTCATCTACACTTTACACAAGAATCGGTTAGTAGGGGCACAACCCTAAGTACCCAAATGACTCCAACTAATGAGTAAATGCCACCTCATTCTTACCCAAATCAAACTCAAAGTACTCTAAGTGGTGGGGACACAACTCTAATTACCTAAGTCTTTTTTTACCCAAAGTACCTTAAATGGTGGAGGGACACAACCCTAATTACCCTAAGTTTTTTTTTTAAATCCAAATCCAACCCATCCAACGGCTATCTTTCCAAACATTCACTTTGCCGAGACGTGTACATATACCCGAGAAGACAAGCCGCCACGGGTACCCGCATGGATTGCGGCGGTGTACCCGTGGTACCCGACGGGGGTACCCGCATTACGCCCATAGCACCCTAAGAGTTGGTTTATTCATTGTGTTGATCCAGTAATGTGTTCCTATTGTATAGATACTTCCTGAGTTCCTGGTTTATTAAAAAACACTAACCACCTTAATTCCTTAAAGGTATCCCTCAAAAGCACGTGTAGATTAAGCTAGTGTGATGTATAAGGTGAATAGTTTGTTAATGTTTTTTGCTTTTTACTTGATTTTTGTAAAAACATTTTCCAAAATTTATAAAGTTTGCATGTAAAAAAAGAAAGATAACACTGGGTGCAAACAAATCCACTCCTCAACATTCAAATGGGGGTTTCTATTCACCATTAACAACTCTCTATTCCAAATCAAAGAAAGAGACACAGATAAATGAGACGTTTATAGTACTAATTAGTAGTATATAAGGGCTGACAAATTCTGATACGCACATGTTAACATGACACGACAAAATAAGGAATTAAACATGTTTAGGTTTGAGCTTAATATATTTCGTGTTATAAATAGATCAACATGTTTAAGACACGATTAAAATTGTGCCTAAATAAGTCCTAACCTCTTAAGCCTGTTTACACCCTATTATACCTTTTATATTTTTATTTTTATTTAAAATATATAATTTTTGATAGTTCTTGAAGAATATTATTGTCATCAAATGGAGTGCCCTTTATTAAAATATCAATACTTGCACAAATATGTTGTTAAATGACACATACAATCAAATGTTGGTCTGCTTTTAGATCCATATTGGTCAACCATAAACAGGCAGCTACAGAAGCAGCTATGACAGAAAAACTGGTTGGATTAAGGATGCTAAATAGTTTAGCATCACTTAAGGTACATGAAAACCATAATCTGATCAAGAAAATGTATCATCAAATTCACTGAAAACAACAGTTTTAGGCTAATCATAAAAACAAGAACAAAACATGACTCTTGATAGAATATTTAAAACTGCAAAAGCACCTCAGAATCCAAGCTTGGTTCTGCGCCAGTGCCTGCGCTTTGCATTGTACCTAAATAAAACAAATAAAACGTTAACCAAAAACGATAATCTCTCTTTAAAACAGAGATCAAGTAAAAATAATAATTTTGACCTAATTGTATTGTCGGTCCTCATGCGAATCCAGTGAGGAATGGGCCTGTTCTGCCTCATCTTCTTTGCGAGCTTCTTCTTGATCATGAAAGTCTTGTGGGACGGCTGTATTACAGTAAACACATAAGCAAAACATCATGATCCTTGTTCTTGAAATTTTAAATTCTAAGAAATTGAAAGAAAATAAAGTGAAAGCAAGAGGAAGAGGAGCAGGGGATGTTCTTGGCTTCGAAAGGAAAAGAAACCGAAACATGTAGTTTTAGAGTTCATAAACTAAGGGCTTTATGTTTCATTCGGTTTCCTTCACTTTCCCTTCAAAATAAAAACTGATTAGCAACTAGTAGTAAAGTTAAACAAAATAGTCCTACCTATGTCATCAAGGCGCATAAGCCTCATCTAGATGGAGGTGCACAAATTGTTTTTTTCAAACCAAACCGGTACGGTTTTAGTCAACATAAGTCAAAAATCGGTTTTGAAACCAGTTTCACCCAAACCGGTGTGGTTTCGGTTCTCGATTCGGTTAACAAACCGGTTTAAACTCCCAAACCAGTTTTTTTTGTGCACATCTACATACAGAGCCTAGGCGCAAGGCGCTTAAAAAGCAAGAGCCTTTCTAAGCAAGGCGCATGCCGCATAGTTTAAAAATACAATTTTAAGGGTTTAAGACATGTTTTAGGCTTGTTTAGATTGTTTTAGGTTGATTCCAAGAGTAAGCTGTTTAGACATGTTTAAATGATTTTTGGCCAGAATTTAGCCAACTCTGTCCTGAAAATGCGCCCGAGTGCATTACACAGCGCCTATCCAGGCAAGGCGCATAATCTGCAGCTGAGCAGCACTTCTGCAGCCTAGGGCTGCGCCTAGTGCACATTTGACAACATAGGTTCCTACTGCCATACTTTCAGAGATATCGCAGTGTCAAACTGAGTGATGATTACTTGATTAACCCTAATGCAATGCTAGGATCCTGATCTTTTGTTTACCATATAATAAAGTTCTGTTCAGAGAAAGATTGAACTAACTACATATCATGTTCCCAATAATCATGGCATCTATGAACTCTAAATTCAACTACCAGAATCAGAAACCATACTAACATCACAATCATGAATATTTCAGATCAAATCATCTCATTTCCTAGGTAATGACGCTGACTACAACAACTTCGTTGAATTACATGTAAAAATGAACATTCAACACTCAGATTAACAATACATTAAGCGACGAAACCCTAGACTACTCGAGAAATTATCGATTACGTTTATCGAATTAATCCAGGAAAATAAATCGATCTGCGATTTGTAAATTGTAGATGCGATGATTTATCTGGCTGTAAGCAGAAAAGATTACCATGGCTGTCGTCGGCGGGGAGCACGGAAGCGGCTTCTTCTTCTCCGGTGCGCTGGTATGGTAGGCGCTGTCACGGAGGTTTTATATAGCTAGGGTTTGACCGTGGGACTGTTGGTGGGCTACCATGAAGCCCAATTAGGGTT
This sequence comes from Smallanthus sonchifolius, assembly GCA_023525975.1. Taxonomy (NCBI): domain Eukaryota; kingdom Viridiplantae; phylum Streptophyta; class Magnoliopsida; order Asterales; family Asteraceae; genus Smallanthus; species Smallanthus sonchifolius. The sequence goes on from CM042022.1 coordinate 3,581,101, forward strand.
TCCTACAGGCCCAATTAGTCTTGTCCGTAAAAAGCTACATAAAACATATTGGTCAACGTTTATGACTCTTATTATACCACAAGTGTATTGTTAATCAACTCAAAATTAATTCCGTGCGGAGCGGCAGGTGCGAGCTTTGTTATAGTCGTTGCAGAGCTGACATTAACGTGACTAAGTACGTAAAATAAACGTATGAAACTGTCGCGACTCGGTTTTAGAGATCGAAAAATAGATAAATTACGACGCGAACAATAGCTAACATTGAAACGACAAATTCGTTAAAGAAGTTAGTAAAAGGTAAAAACAATATAGAAATATAAAAGGTAATTTTTACAAACGAATATAAAAAAAAGTAAAAGAAAAAAAAACGAAATTTGAGAGTAAACTCAAGAGTTTAAAAATTTGAGGGGTGGAGTTGAAAATTTTGTACAGCAGTAAACTTGAAACTTTAGAAACTTGAGGGATATATTTAAAAATTTAGAAAGTTTAGGGAACATGAATTAATCTATTTTCTATCTCATAGTTTGTCTGGAACATCGATTAGTGTTGCATATTGGTTCAACCAAGGTGCAATTAGATGAGTACAGGTCTGTGATCGACAAAATGAAAAGAAATTAGGGATGGGGAGGTGACGAAAGTGATGAAACACCATAAAAAGTGGCAGCGAGGAAAGAAAGTGTTTGTAATATGTGGCCAGCATTTCATTTGCCTTAGGTGCAATTTTATATGCGAGCGCATAGCATATTTATCAGAGGCGCAAGGCGCACTCAAGGCGCACAGACCTCGCCTGGGGCCTGTTAGAAATAATTGTTCAACCCAAGTTTGAATGCTAACGGGTCAAAGTGTAATTAGACTAAAGTTAAGGTTTAGAGTCATTTATGTAATTATGATAAGTTAGAGGGTCCTAATGTGTAGATTGTAACCCTAGAAACTGTTTGATGAAAAGTCACGATAGTTTAGTTTGTATATATAGATGCGATCAGTCATATTGCACACAACCCCAGAAATTATAATCAAAATCGTTTGTGTTATTACTTGTTCCTGTTGGTTCGATTATTGGTTTCTTTGATATGGATGTGTAAGGATGATTACGGTGGATTATAGGGGTTAGGCGCAAAAAAAGCGAGGGCCCGAGAAAAAAAAGCACACTTAAAAAAAATATTCAAAATATATTATGTATTGAAAAATATAAAATAAAGAAAAGCTATTATATAACATTTAATATTATCTAATTAGTACCAAAATGTTCAAAGTCATATACCAAAATGATCAAATACCTAGGAAACGAGCTTCAATCGGTATTGTGGAAGCTTTTATAAGTTCATCCATAACCTAGGAAATGATAATAAAGCATAAAAAAATTTAAAAACAAAAATAAAACGCCTAGGCGTGCGCCTCACGCGCTTTTGACAACTATTAGCCTTTCTCTCTCTCTCTCTCTCTCAACAGAACTAATGTTGTCGATGGCTTATTTGTCTTCTGCTCCACTTTTATCTGGTCTGTGATACACAACATTTGATGTTGGCGCACTTTCTTTCTTTCTTTCAATGCTAGACTGCTAGTATGAGGGGATTGTATGAAGATGCATAGTTCTAGTGTTCAACGTATTACACATTTATCTTGAGATTACGTAATACTGGTTAAGTTATTTGAGAACATTGTTAATCTTAATAACATAATACTATAACTTTTGCACACCGCCTACTAGTTCAATATATTCTTATTTTTGCTGTATTGTTATACAGCTCCGAAGAAAATTACAAAGGAAGTGGAACGAATAGATAGCTTCTTTGCATCTTATGCTAATACTTCAATAGACATGATCGAGTACGTATATATTTACTTCAATAGGTTTGTAAAATCAACCCGATCTTAACCCGAAAACCGATTCAAGACAAACCGGTTTAGTCCAAACCGGTTCCAACCCGTAACAACCCGCCGGTTTAAAACCGGTTTACACTTTTTGGGGACAAGACCGGTTCAGTTTAAACCGGTTCAACCGCTGATGAAAAAAGGAGCCGTTATTCAACGGCTATATGGCCGTTAGACATGAATTTGACCCTTTTTTTTTCCTTTTTTTCACCCTTAATTCACTATAAATAGGTGGGGGGTGTTTAGGTTTAATCTCACCTCTCTCTACACTCTCTAAACTCTAAAACCGCTCTTTAAACGCTCAAAAACGCTCTCTAAACTCGCTCAAAAAAAACATGGCAAGTAGTGTTGGTGCTTCCTCAAACGAAGTTACCATTGTGGAAATTCGACCAACAACGAGAAATCCGGCAATTTGTTGTAATTACGATCTATGTTTGTTGTCAACCGGGAAGGAACGTGCTTGGTGCAAGATGTGTGGTGCGCTTTTGGGCAAAGATTCAAACACTAGTTTGAAAACTCATATGAAAAAATCTTGCCCGACGTTGAAGAGAATTCCAAGTGAAGGTCAAGGCTCGATGACAAGCGAAGGAGGAATTTGGAACTTTGATCCAAATATAGTTCGAGATCGAATGGAGAAGTTAGTGACCCAAGAAGGTTTGCCGTTCAACCACTTTGATAATCCGCGCTTGACAATGATGATTCAAGACACACTCCAACCACGTTATCATCAAGTAAGTCGCGCCACCCTTCGACGAGATTGTATAAAAATGTGAAAAAAAGCAAAAAAAGAATTAATTTTGTGTTTTGAAAATTTGGAAACCGGTGTAAACTTAACCACCGATGTTTGGTCGGCTTCACATGGTATACCCGATTCGTACCTTTGCGTTACCGCGCATTGGGTTGATCCCAAAACGTGGCAAATGATGAAGCGTACAATCGCGTTTGACTTGTTTGAATATCCACACACCGGCGAAAATTGATTTTATATATTAGATGGTGTTATAACCGAATTTAAATTAAAAAATAAATTTTTTTCAATATCTTTTGATAACGCATCTAATAATACAAATGCAGTTCAAAAACTAAAAATGAAATATAAACCGATTTGCAACGGCGCTTTTTTTCATAGTCGATGTGTTGCACACATCATTAACTTGGCGGTGCAAGACGGGCTTGCAATTCAAAACGTTTTAACCTTAACAAATGCTTTTAGAGTAATGCTTAAAGACATTTTTAATAGCAAAAAAAGATACCATGATTATACTAGATTTTGTCGTGAAACGAATAATCTTTGCTTAGGTCCGAATTGGGACGTCGAGACAAGATGGAACTCGACTCATAAAATGTTTCAAAGTGCTTTACGACAAAGACAAACTTTAGAAATATTCCATAAAATGCTTTCCTCAAAACCTCGTCGTAGAATTCTAAAGTTTACGTCTACGCGTTGGGACATTTTAAAAGACGTAACCGAATTACTTGAAGTTTTCTAATCCGCCACCACTTTTTTATCCGGTGTTTATTATCCCACAAGTCCATTAACTCTTAAACAAATATTTTTAATGGCTAACAAGTTGCCGAATCTTGAAAATAAAAGCACTCTTTTTACAAAAATGATAAAACCGATGAAAGAAAAATTAGTAAAATATTTTAAAGAAATGTCTCTCATTATAACTTGTGCCGCCGCGTTAAATCCTACCATAAATGTTTTCGGGGTTGAAACTTTGATTGATAAAATTACTCACGCTTTGGATTTGGATTGTGTAGACTTCCATTTTGCACAAAACACAAAAGCATATTTTAACAAATGTTTACAAGATTTGTTTGATGTTTATTTATAAAAATATGGTACAACTCCGACTCCACATGATACAATGGGTGCTACATCATCAAGTGGTAGTTCGAGTGATGTAAACTTGAATTTATATAACGAAATGCTAAATGAATTTAGTAAACGGGCTCGAGGTAGCACCCGAGTAGCGAACTCGGAAGGTATATTGGCACGAACTTTTTATCGTTTTTGCATCGGTTTGAGCAGTTTGATATTTTGGTTTGGTGGAAAACAAACGAAGCTTCGTTTCCAATTCTTTCCTCCATGGCCCGTGATATACTAACCGTCCAAGCTTCCACGGTAGCTTCGGAATTTGCGTTTTCTTTTAGTGGCAAGGTGTTATCGATACGAAGGACTAGACTTACTTCCGTAGCGATGGAAATGTGCATTTTCTTGAAAGACCATTTGGATGCGATGGAAAGGATACAAGACTAAACTTCTCTCGAAGACGAAATTCAAGCCGAAAAAACCATACACAACAACGAGGTTGATCTTGAAATATCCGAACCAGTCACCGATGAAGAACTAGCCGAAAATACAAGGCTACGAAGCTCCGGTTCCGAAGATGACATACAAAAATAAACAATAAAAAGTCTAAAAAATAAAAATATATATTGTCACTTGTAATGTTTTCCAATTTTCTAATTTTATCTTGTAATGTTTTGTAATTTTTAAACTTTCCGAATATCAATAAACGTTGAACTTTATGTTTTATATTTGTTATATATTGATTTTTTTTAATTATATTGAATTTTATTGATTTTTTTGTGATTTTTAAATAAAAAACCGGTTTAAACCGGTTTAAGTGTCAAACCGGTCTTGAACCGACCCTAACCGGTTTAGGGGGTTTGGGTTTTCCTGCCTTGTAACCCGGTTTGAACCTACCCGGTTTTGAGGCAAACCGGTTTTGACCTTCCGTTGACCAAACCGGTCCGGTTCGGGTTGAACCGGTTTGGTTTGAAAAACCCGTTTTGCGCACCTCTAGCCGTGAGGGTGGAGTTGATTTGGACCGTTGGGAGAGCCGTTGGGAGCCAAAAAAAATAACCGTTGGACTATATAAAAAAATCCTATAAATACCAATCTTTTATACTAAATAAATACTCTCTCACTACTACTCTAATTCTCTACTACTATTTACAACAAAATGAGACACAATATTATTTCCTCCCATCATCGTCAAGTAATTCCAAATCTAGCGGGGTTCAATTTCTAACCCACGGTGTCGCCGCTGCTTCCGAAATTGAAGATACGACACATATAAAAAAAAGATATGTCCAACTTGAACGTGTAGAAGCTGATAAGGTTCTTATGAAAGATTATGTTGTCGATAATCCAAAATACGACGACGACAAATTTAGAACAAGAATTCGGATGTCGAATGGCTTATTTCTAAAAACTGTTGCAGAAATACGTGATAATTTTGAATGGTTTCAAGAAGGACTTGACACGAGGATGAAAAAAAGTTTCACGCCATTACAGAAATGCACATCAACGATTCGTCAACTGGTTTCCGGTAATGTTCCCAACATTTACGATGAATAGCCACGTCTGCATGGCCTCACGTGGATGCATATAATATTTTTCGCAATGCTATTGTTATTTTATATGGTGAGAATTTTTACGTCTACCCACTAGTCACGACATTGCTCTTTTGTACGATGCACATATGACATTCGAGGGATGCTTGGTAGCATCGACTGTATGCTTTGGATTTGGAGAAATTGTCCAACGCGTTTGCGAGACCAATATTACCGAGGTGATCACCAATACCCAACGGTCATGCTTGAAGCGGTGGCGTCACATGATTTATGGTTTTGACATGCGTACTTTGGGGTTGCCGGTTCGAACAACGACATCAATGTTCTCAATTAATCTCCACTGTTTACTAACAAGATGCATGGAACCGCTCCTATGTGTCCATTTCAGGTTAACGGTCGATAATACAATTGTGGTTATTACCTGGCCGATGTGATATACCCTTTTTAGTCAACTTTTGTGAAATCTTATTTTTATCCAACTGACACCAAAGAATTTTTTTTTAAAACGGTGTAAGAGTCGGCAAGAAAAGATGTTGAAAGGGCTTTTGGTGTTTTAAAAGCTAAATGAGTTATAATTCAACGACCGGCTCGGACGATGAAGCACGAGAAAAAACGAAATCAGATGTAAGCATGCCTTATGGGAAAAATACCAAAATGGACATTAGACGGCTAAAAAAAATACCAAAATGGACATTTAGCCGGAACTACGCCGGCTAAGCCTTTGGTTTTTGCCGGCTCAGCCGGCGCCTTTTTTACTTAGCCAGCTAAATGTCCATTTTTGTATTTTTCCCCATGCCTTATATTGCACAATATGCTTTTTAAAGATGACGGGAATGTCATATCACCGGTGTACATCTTCGATCCTCCGACCGATGCAGTAATTGACGATAATATAATTTCGGAGTTGCGGAATAAAAACACACATTTTAGACTTAAATTTGATATTATGGAACACGTTGCAGTAAACTTGGACATCCCGGTTTCAGACGACGAGTAGTTTAGTATTTTTAATTTTTTCTGTTATTTATGTACTTTTTAGTTAATGAAATTTATGTTTTTTTAATCTTTTTTATATTTTTAATGTTTATATCAATTTAAATATATAATTTAAATTTTATTTTAAAAAAATACTAGAGTAGTTTAGGGTTTCACCCCTTGTATTTAGGATATAAATGACGTAACATAACATGACATATTTTAATTGGTTAATCTTTAGACTAGTTTAGGTTAAGGGGTTCCACGCCTCCACCCTTCTTCAGAAAATGAACGCAATATTGTTTTATGTGTAAGTGTATAGGTTTCTAGGAATAGTTTAATGTCCTCGGCCGTTGGTTTTGAATATTTTGTCCCTATATTGTTTACATTTGGTGATATTTTCACCCAAAGAACATAATCGGCATCCAACATTTCGTATAAAGATTTGCTTTTTTTTTTCAAGAATTGATTCAATTTTCTTAACCTTTTTCATGAATGGTTATAATCAATACACATCCATACAATAGTAGATTTTAACTAGCGGGTAGTCGACTAATTACCAGCACTTCGCGTCGGGTTGATTTAAAAGAAAATCAAACAAAAAAATAGGTTGCGTATAAAAAAATTAGAATAAAAAAAGAAAGAAAATAAAAAAACAAATAGAAATTTGAAAAACCAATTAAAGAATTAAAGTAAAATCAAACTTAAGAAAAAAACTTAAAATAAAAAGAAGTTAAAGATTTACTGTTCACGGGTTTGCATATTTAACAGAACTAGGAATTACACAACCGCACGTTGCGACGACGGTACAATCTCGAGTATCAAAACACATATATAAAAACACGTTGCAGCGGTTGTCACTATGTCGGAAAATCCTAAAACGCGCCCTGTCGTAAAAGCGAGCGTTACTCCGCCGTAAAACCCGAAAACGTAACGTCAACTTTAGTAACCCGAACGCAGACGCAGATATAAAAACACGTCGCAACTATTGTCACTCAAACGTAAAACCCTAAAGCGTATCTCGTTGTAAAAGCGAACATCACTCCACCGTATTACCTGAAAACGTAACGTCAATAAACCCGAACGCAAATGCAGACACAACAATTAGAAATTTAAAGCCAAAATATTAAAAACTGAAAAAGAAAAAAAACTCACAAAAAACACTACAAGACAAAATAGACACTATTAACCTCATTTCTTTTAAATAATAGTATAATGTTACATACGAAAGAAAATAAAATAAAAACTTCTTGGAACCGGGCCCAGGGGTCTCAGCGGGAGCGACATCTCTATCGGTATATCTTTAAGAATAGATGAAATATTTACTCTCATCTTACCATCTTCGAACCCTACAAGTAACTCTGATAAGAGTGAGATTTTAATATATGTGTTTGTTTCTATAGTTCTTCCCATCTTTTCATTTTCTTATCCAACTAATTAAATTCATAAATTTTGTATAAATTGATTTTAACATCATATTTACGCAGGTTTGCTTTCATCCCGTTATCTTTGAACCCTACAAATAACTCTGATATGAGTAAGATTTTAATATATATGTTTATTTCTATACTTCTTCCCATCTTTTCATTTTCTTAGCCAACCAATTAAATTCACAAATTTTATATAAATTAATTTTAACATCATATTTATGTCGACAAATAATTTAAATAAATAAAATAACAAGACACACACATCATAGTATCATACTTTTTTTTTAACAGCAAATCTATTTACTTTTATTCTTAAATTATATCAAATAATTCACAAAATCCTAAAGTAAAAGTTGATATGATCGAAGAAATAAATAAATAAATAAAAATTCCTTACGCAAAGAACAAATTCGGCATCCAACATTTCGTTATAAAGATTTGTTTTTTTCAAAAAACTAATTCAATTTTTCCAAAGATTTCGAAACAAATAATCAAAACCCAGAAAGAAAAATCATATCTTTCATCACAATTTTAAGTTTATCAAGCAAATTAACAATCTTGATGAGGTGAGTTTTTGTTCTTCAATGGGAAATGTAACCTCAAACGTAGCTGCAAAGTTGGCATTTTTCCCACCCTACCCACCAACGTACGGTGTTTTCGAGGATGCCGATGATCCAACAAGGTTTGTTTTCACAGGAATCACAGCAGATAAAAACGTTGATGTTCTTTTGCTTGACACAAAGGGTGGGAACAAAGTGGTTGCTACCTTCTGGAAACACCCTTTGGGGAAGTTGACCGTTTTGTACTCCCATGGCAATGCTGTTGACTTGGGTCAAATGAAAGAACTGTTTAATGAGCTTAGAGATCAACTTAGAGTCAATATTATGAGGTAATTTTGAAACTTATATTTAGTAATTCAGTTTATGGTTATAAAAGATGTCATATGTGTGTTGTTTCTTTGTTTTGGGGATTATGATCAAATGGGTATTTCAAAATTGGGATTTTATTTAAGTTGGATAATGTTTGTTGTTACTTCTTGTGGTTTTGTTCTTGGAAATCTGTGCTTTATGGTTTTTGAAGTGTTGTAATATTGATTTTGGGTGTTTATATTTTAAAGGTTCCGGATTTTTAGGGCAGCATATAGATTTAGTAAAGTTAGGGATTTTTATGGGAGCGTATAGATTTAGTATTTGTTGGGACTTCGGGTTTTTTTTGCATGTAATTCGCTTAGGTTACATGAGTTGTAGATGTCGATGTTAGCTGCTCTTTAGGTTTGCCTTTGGTCTTAGGTGTGTCTTTAGTCTTAGGATTTTTTATGCCTTTCTGTTCTTTTATCTTCTGCTACAAATAACTTTTGTTATGATATCTGTTTTTTCCTTGTATGTTTCTGTATTTTCCTAAAAAAAAGAAGTTTTTTTTAGCCGGGGGGTCTCTATGGAACAACCTCTTTGTTCAATAGGTAGAGGTAAGGTTTACCTTCATCTCACCCTCCCCGGACCCTACTGTTGGAGTGAGATCTTTGTTGGGTTTGGATGTGCATTTTAAAGGATTTTCTAATGTTTGGGTAATTATTGCTACTTGTGATCTGAATGAACGAACAAATAAACAAACATATCAGAAGGCAAATGCAGAGTAAAAGTACCTTTATATTGTGATTCTATCTATTAATTCCTTAAATAATTCAAAATTGAAGATCATGTGAAGTGATTATTACTAGTCTCTTATACCACTTTTTATTTGAGCAGATTATATGATTTTGGTTATTCACATAATCACCTTCAAAACGCACATCCAAATAGCGCCTTAGTAGCATTAGTGATTGGATACATGGGTGTTTGCAATGTTTCCTTTACTTTGGATTTATAGCTAAACCTAGATGGCGAACCATCAGTGGCGGAACTTGAACAATTAATTTGTGGGGGGTGGGGGGGCGAAAATACTACACATAAAAAAACTAAATTTTTTAGAGGATTTGTGGAACATATTTGGGCTTTTGGTCTAGATTAGAAGGGACCCAAACACTATAACTAATATGAAATAAACCTAGTGTGCCGAAATCAATACTTCTGAGCAAAAAAGTGGGGGAAAAACCAATTTTTTTGTGGAACAGATTTGGGCTTTTGATCTGGATTAGGAGGAGCCCAAACAGTATAACTAATATGAAATCAACCTAGTGAGCCGAAATCAATACTTTTGAGCAAATAAATAGGGGGACCTGGCCCCCCTCTGGCCCCTATTAAGTTCCTCCCCTGCGAACCATAATATTAGGAGTGGTGCTGGCTAGTCGAAATTGCTGATTTAGGCAAGATTCCAGTTTGAATGACGGCAACTGGTTCATTTTGCAAATTCTATTCGATAATTAAATTTAATTTTTTAACTAGTTAAATTAAGCCACACTTAATAGGGTTCATGTTTTATATGTTTGATACCATATTTGAGTGGCAGTTTTACATCTTGAAACTTTGCAGTGTTTTATGCCAATTCATATGATTAAACATACGATCGCGGTTTGGACATTTGACTAATAGAGTAATAGTAGTCAACAATGTGTATCGGGTCGGGTCAAACATTACAAGTCTTGACGGATAGATGAAATGTTATATTTTCACTTAGGAATCTTTTCTTTTATGCACCCATATCCTTTTCATAATCTTCATTAACTTAATATACCAACCATTCTAAAAAAAAGTTAATTTGACTTTTTAGTTAGAACAAACTAGTGGTTAACTTTTATACCAACAAGTTCCTTATACAGTAAAAATTTCTGCAACTATGGTGAACTCCATAACAATGACTAAAACAATAGAACATGGTGCCAATTCTGTTACACAGTACGTAACATTTGGCCCTTTTAAAATAATATGTTTGACCCAAAAGGTCAAACTATATTTCTCTTCAAAAAATAACAATCTTTTTGCGTAATTATTCACACTTCATTTGCTTATATTACAGTTATGACTATTCAGGATATGGAGATTCCACTGGCAAGGTAAACCAAAATGCTATACTTTCTATTTTAAGATAAACTTTACTGAAGGGTATTTTAGATATTTGACCAATAGTCAAAAAATCCCACTAAAGATATTAACCTTGTGGTATGTTGTTTTCTTTGTGACTAGCCATCAGAAATTAACGCATACTATGACATCGAGGCCGTCTACGATTGTTTAAAGAACAATTATGGGATCAAGCAGGAAGACATGATCTTATATGGCCAATCTGTTGGCAGCGGGCCCACGTTACACTTGGCTTCTAGACTACAAAGATTAAGAGGTGTTGTTATACATAGTGGTATTCTTTCAGGAATACGGGTTCTCTATCCTGTCAAAAGGACATTCGGGTTTGACATTTTCAAGGTAATTTACAAGTTTGCCTTTCAACTATTTGTTCCTTGATTCACTCGACTTCGTTCTGTTCTTCTTACGTTTGTTTTTGGTACAGAATATTGACAAAATACAAAAAGTCAACTGTCCGGTTCTAGTTATGCATGTAAGTATCTTCACTTCTTTTACTTGACTACACAAGTTAGTGCCTTTATTTTATATCGTTGGCAGAAATTAGCAAACAAGACTCCGTGAAATTTGAGTTTGAATGTGATTTCATAAATGTGATTTCAAGTAAGCCTGCAAACTGCATTTGAGGGGGGGGTCAGCTAACGGGTCAAAACGGATTCTGACCAAAATGAGCTCGGTTCGAAATAGGTCATTTTAGAAAAGAAAAAAAAAGGTATCAAAATGGGTTCGCTAGCTATATCTGTTTTATTGCGACTGGTAGGACGATGGTGGTGGCTGCAGCAAAGTTTTAACATGCTTTTGTTGTTTGAAATTGTAATAATAAGATAATCATTTGTTTGAGCGTTTGGAAGATTTAGTTATTTAGGAAATCAATACATAAAATGACCAATAGTGGACACTGGAGTACAAGTCAAATTAGGTTAAAAGAAGGGGTAATATGGTAATTTTATTTACATTTCGTAGCTTGTATGGAACTGATTCTTGTTGCAGGTGGTATAAAACTGACTATTTGAAAAGGCAAATTCAAAATTAATTTATTCAAACGATAATAATCACATAATCAAACCTTCAAGGGGGTGGAGCAGTGGTAAACGCTCGAGTCCCTCCACCAGAGATCTCAGATTAAATCCAGCTTCCACCCCTTGATTTCTGTCTTTCACCCTTTGAATGCCACCTACTCAGGTCAAGCTACGCTTTACCCGACCTGGTGGTTAGTAAGGTATTGACATAAACAGTTTTGAAGCACAATCCAAACACCCCCTAGGATTCTAGTGCTATTGGGAAGTTGATTTAGATGAAGTTTTGCTTAGCTCATTGTTGATTTGTTTAAACCACAGGGTACAAATGATAATGTTGTTGATTTCTCACATGGGAAACAATTATATGAACTTGCAAAAGACAAATATGATCCACTGTGGGTCCAAGGTGGCAGTCATTCTAATCTTGAAAGTTTCCCAGAGTATATGCCACACTTAAGAAAGTTTATAAAAGCAATGGAGAAACTTCCCTCCAAGATGAACACGCAACAGCTTTCTACAGTCCCAATTATCTAAGAAGTCGAACCCAACGGGTGCTTGAGATTTGGAAGAAGGTGATCAAAATCTTGATGGCCCGAATCAAAACCATGGTTACAGATGAAGAAACCTTGGCAACCCGAGTTAGAATAATGGTTGTTTGATCTGTTTTTAGAACAACTTTGGTGTGTTTTCCTGTATTTGATCATGATTGTAATTAGAATGCTAATTAATTTGCCAGATGTTTAGAAATCTATGTTGTGATGTAAAATCAAGATTTGAAGCAAGGTTGGAAAATCTTGAATGGAATGATGAAATGGGTGTGATCTTTTTCTATTTTATTATATTTTGTTGAAAATGCTCAAAGCTTCATTTAAATAATACATATATATATGTAAATATTAAAGTATTTGTTATTTGTACTTGGGATAATAAAGTAACAGGCATCACACCTATTTAACACGTCCGGAAATTGAACAAAATCGTTAATACCTATTTATTGGCGGGGCAACTACTAAGTATGTAGCCATTGTTGGTTTATCCCCTTTGTTTTTATATACGAGCCTGGTAACTGTTTATTCCAACATTTGGTAGGTATTTTTTTTACAAAGTTAGTTTTGCTTTTAAACAGTTAAGGCAATTCTTATGCCTTTCATTTATCCGATTCGCTTCCGTTTGTTGGTTCTCCGCCTTCCATCAGAAGTTGCACATTTGGGTTAACGGGTCAGATTGCCTCTGTAGATGGGCGTTCACAGGTCAGGTTCTCGATGCATATGTTAGATAATATCTGAGCTTTTATGCTTGCTTTTATATATGCGTAGTGTATCGTTGCCGTTTTCTTTGATGGCAAATCATAAGAGAAGAATAGGAAGCTTGATGATGGTAGTTGTAACTGATGGTGATGTTTGCAATCGAGTCTAAAGGTGGCGGTTAAGGTTTGCAGGTATTGAAGGATATAGGGTTTGGTTTTCATTTTCACATTATCAAGTCAAGGTTTGATTTAATTAGTTAGTATTTCTTTTAGCTTTTATTTTTTATTAAAGTTGGTTTTAAAATTTAGCACTCATATATTTCACAAGGCTTGACGTGTGTGATATGTGTCCCTAGGTATGAACATATCTGGATAAATTTGATTTCAATCCATGGTCATTTATGTGCAATTTATCTTACTATAAGCCTATAACTTATAAAGTTCTTATTGGTATTTGTTTTAGAAGACTAATAATGAGTTTATTCCATAAAATAACAAATAAACCAATATCATGTGATCTCTTAAAAAATGAGAGTATAAGTCAAAAATAATCTATACTATATAATAAATAAAGGTTTTGATGGGGCACTTGTCACTCTATGATTTATCCTTAACTTTTTTTCCCGTCTCTCTCTCCTGTTAATTATACAAATTTATTTAATTATTTTTATAAATTTTTGTTTCCCTCTCTCTCCTATTAAATAATAATGATTTCTATAATTCTTTTTATAAAACGTTTTTCATAAATATGTACCATGTAAATCTTTATTACTATGTATATATAACATTGCATTTATTCAACCCGTGTAATACATCGGGTTTCTAAAGTTTAATATGAATTAACATTTATCAGTTACATAAAAAATACTCAGCTAAAAAAATGTTTTAAAAATTAACTTAACAGAATTTATAACTGTCACGTAATATTTTATTCAACTCGTGTAATACACGGGTTTTTAAAGACATAATTTTTTTTATTACTAAGGGTGGACGAAGTGGTGGTACGGGTTCCTCATGGGTAGCGCGGGTTCCACGGGCTACACCGCCGCAGGGGTAGCGGGCTTGGCGCGGGTTAAGGGGCACGGGTATGCCCTTCATACCCGTTTGAAAATTTGGAACGTTGGAGTGATGTAGCCGTTGAGGACCGTTGGGGGGGGGTTGGTATTTAAATAAAAAAAAAGTATTTTTTCACCTATAAATATACCTTTTTACGCAATTAGTTTTTTACACATTCTCTCACAAATAAATCTCAAAATGTTTAAGCGCGTTATTTATATCCCGGAGTCATCGAATAGTTCGTCGTCGTCCGACTCGAGTAGTATTGAGATTTTTTATTAATTGTAATTTTTTTATTATTTTTTTATTAATTGTATTTTAATTTTATGTTTATTTAATGAGATATGGTTTTTTATTTTTTATTTTAATGAAATATTGTTTTAATAAAACAAATTCAAGGGCTCATTGGTTCCACACCCTTCTCTTAGGGTTGGAGAGGGTTCAAAAAGGTAAAAATGACATGCTAAATTTTAATTGGGTAAAATGAGAGGTTTCCATGGGTTCCATGGATACCACTCTCTCCAGCCTAAATATATAACATTATATTTATTTAACCCGTGTAATACACGAGATTCTAACCTTGTTATAGAAAGATTCCCCTTGGCCATTGCCATGCATGACATGGATTTGTTCTTCCACTAGTGTGTCTTGAAATACTCACATTTTGTGGCCACCATCTGCCCACACATACTCATAAGCAATGTTTTGAAACCCGGATCGGACCGGCCGATCGGACCGGTCGGACCGGGAACCGGTGGTCTGACCGGTCCGGTTACATGTGTTGAACCGTTTCTGCAGCGAACCGGTGGTCGGACCGGTTGAACCGGCGGTCGGACCGGAAACCGGGTGGTCGGACCGGTTGAACCGCTTGACTATTTTTTTTTTTTTTAATCTTTTTTAAGTCTCTTGGCTTCGTATTTCGTAGGTAATTGTTAGTTTAAAATTATTGGAATTGACTTGTTGGTGGTTTTTGAAAGGATTAATGGCTATTTAGACTGATATATTTTTATAATATTTATGACGTCGTCCGGTTCTTAAATCCGGTCCGACCGGTCGGACCGGTCCGACCAGTGGACCGGTAAGGAGACCGGTTCGACGTCCGGTCCGGTTCTGAAAACATTGCTCATAAGTACACAATCATCCAAATCCCACAAACAATCAAACATGATTCTATTTCATCTTCATCCAACTTTGCATTCCATGAAGATAAAAGAAAAAGGGATTTGCTAGTGGGAAAAGTCCTTTCTACTATAAGGTTTACTAATGTAATCATTTGACCTCTTTTTAACTATTTATGGAAAACAAAAATGAATCTTAGATGTTTTCAAGATGAAAATACTAAAAAAAAAATTATAAGATATTTATGTGATTTTAACTGTTTATGTCTTTTACAACGTGACATGACATCCCATTAAAAAAAGTCTCATGAGTCATGGTTCCACCAATTTCTTATAGATCATCGAGTCAATTTAATTTTACTATCAGTTCTTGGGTTTTTTAGATCTGAAATAGTCTTTTTTTTTCACAAAGCATTTTATTTAAAAAGTAAAATATTAAAAAGTTTTTAAATATAAATATATTTATGATGAAGTAACAAGTAAAAAAGTATTGTGATTTTTGTTCTTTTTATTAAAAGGGCACATTTGAAATAAGTCAAAAAAATATTATGCATTTTTATTTGATAAAAAAAGGAGCACATTTGAGCATTAACATAAAATATTGGCATTTACCACATACTTTGAAATCTATTCACAAAACCTAACGTTATTTAACCTATTTATCATATCTAACTAACCTTTTATCTTAATAGCTTAAAGAAAACTAAAGGAAGAGTTGTGATTTCATATAAACCATATGTAATGGTTTGGATGCGTCATTACAATAGCACGGGTCATTTATGCGCTATACATGGACACATTAGACGCATCGTTGTATTGTTAGACGCATAGTTTTAACTACTTTATCTGTGATCGTGTAATTGGACAACTTAGACGTGCCGTTATAAAAAATATACTTAAATTTGAGATAATAAAATTCTTGATTTTATGGTATATTAAAAAAAATAATGAAGTATATAAAAGTTATTTGAGTTTAACAAATTGATTAAACTATATTTAAATAAAAAGTAAACGTCAAATTGATTTTTTGCCACTTTTAGCCATTTTCAAATTCCTATTTTCAAATTCCTATTATTTATAATTTTAAAATTGCATCAATCTTAACTTAACCATTAAATTAGTATGATTAATGGGCCAAAACACTTCTGACATTTTGTATAAAAAGTCACTTTGTATTTGATATGTATTATAAGGCCATTAAGAGTGGACAAAACGCACCAAATGTGCCATTGTTTTTTCGAAGATCGTTAAAGTGTAACTTAAGAAGTGAATCTAGTTCTCTTTTATGAAATGTAACACTTTCTTTCTTTTAATATTTTCCTTTAGTTTTGTTATATGTTATAATCTTTTTTTAGGTGTTACTCAATACATATCGGGTTCGCGGGTATACCTATTTATGATCTTATGTGGTTATAAATTACCTGATCGGATGCCCGATACCCGAAACTTGATCTTAAACTCACCTAAAAAGTAAAAACCGATTTAAAATATAAAATAATCAACCGCACTTCTCATATATATAACTGACATCTCTTGTAAAACTTGAAATACCAATAAATTTTTATTTCAAACATACATTATTGAAAATTATTTGAAATAATTTTATAAAAATATTAAGGGAATATTTTGTTCGGAAGGAGATCATTGCAGTCATATGGACATTTACAGGGCTCACAAGGACAACCTAACCCTATGTTTTATATAACATATATTTTATATAACACAGGTTATTAAACTTGTAAATATGTTTAGTTATGGTAGTCAAACTTATTAAAATGTTAAATAACTTGAACACTTATAGTTTTGATAAATTATATTTTTTTATCATTTATGTTTGTTTAAATTATGAAATAAGTTACTTAAAATTTTGACTTTAATTCATTATCATTTATTTCATAAAGTTTTTACGAATTTTGTCATTAGCAGATATTAAGTTTTTCAGTTAAGTTATCTAATGTACACTTCACATGGACGCACTTTACTATTTTAGTCTTTTTACTTATAAATGACAATTCTTATAATTTAAGTAGGTTTTATAATTTTAATAAATTATTTTGTATATCAACTCAATATCTCTCTTCTTTTAATCTCACAAGTCACTACAGCTCTCTCTCACAAGATAGATTTTCATAACTTTTTCACAACTTTGATAAAATAATTTATTAAAATTATAAAACCTAATAAAATTACAGAATTATGTTTTAAGGGTAAAAAAAGACTAAAATGCTCTCATATGAAGTGCACATGAGGTGACTTAACTGAAAAACTTAACTTTAGTTAGATTAAAAGACAAAAACGGAGAAACTTTTCAAATAAAGGACAATGAGTGAAAGTAAAAAATTTAAATGACTCATTCTATAATTTAGACAAACATAAAAGATAATAATTGTAATTTAGAGCATCCACATCATGATTGGTATATATACCATATCCTTAAATTATAAGGGAAAAAAATAAGATTTAAATTAAAAGGGTCTTACATCAGTTTCTTTAAATCTTATCTTTATCCTTAAAATTATAAGAAAATGAACACTAAAATCTTAAATATACCAATTCTTTAATCATTTCTTTAAAATTATAAGAGCATTCATATCAGCTCCTCCATCCTCATTCTACAATTTAACTAAAAATTATTATTTCTTAAATTTATATCTCACTTTACAAAAAACTTTCACATCAGACTCTTCATATTTATCCCTTATTTCAATTAAATAATACTTCTTTATTTATTTATTGTTATTATTTCTCTTTTTTTCACTCACACGCACTTACAAAAAATATAAAACAATGTATAGATGATGGAGATGGGGTGAATGATTATCCTCTAAATATAAAGAGTGGTTATAGTTTTCTTTAAAAATATAGAGGATGGAGATGGGGATGTGGAAGCTGATGTGAGCGTAAAATTACATAATTTTTCATGTTTCCTTTATAATTTAGAGATAAGGGTAGAGATGGGGGAGCTGATGTGGATGCTCTAAGAACATTCACATCAGTTTCTCCATCTTCATCTGTATAATTTAATTAAATATCATATTTTTTTACATTTATCTTTAAATTTTAACCTCTCACATCTCATTCTCTATCTCACTCACAAACACTTATTTTATTATTTTTTCTCTTTCTTACACACGTACAAAAAATATAGAGATTTATAAAATAGATCTCTATATTTAGAAAATCTCTATTACTAAACTATAAAATTTAAAGATTTAGATGAAGATAGAGATGCTGATGTGGGTTCAAAATAAAAGAAAACTCTAAAAAATAAAGATAGAGATGGATATAAAGATGCTGATGTGAGAGCATTCACAGCATGTTCTTTATATTTTTTGTGAGTGTGTTTTATAAATTTTATGGAATAGTTTAAAGTGGTTGTGAGTGGAGTAGAGAGAAAAGGTAATTTTTTTTTGTATATTTGTGAAAACACTGTTCATCTGTATAAATTTTTTAATATTTTTTTAAAGTGGTTGTGAGTAAAGAACAGAGAAAAGGTAGTGATAAAGGTATAAAAAGTATTATTTAATTGAAAATGAGAGAGAAAAGATAGGGATTTTTAGTGTGTGTAAATATAAGGATAATGATAAAGAAGCTGCTGGGAATGCTCTAAATGCTCTAAGGGTGAAGGGGCACAACCCTCACCGAAAATCTACCCTCACAAAACCAACCAATAAGGTTGTGTCACCTCACTTTTACTATCTTGCTACCCTAATACCCTAAAGTGAAGGGGGCACAACCCTAAAACCCTCATTTTATTTAAATTAATTCTTTTTTTAAGTACATTAAAAATAAAAAACAATAAATAATAATAATAATAATAATAACAATAAAAACAAATTCATTAATAAAAAAAGTACATTAAAAATAAAAAACACTAAATTTAAAAAGTACATAAAAATAAATCTACAAATCACAAGGCCACACGTATTGACTAGCTATTTCACGTTTTCGTTTTAGAACTATTTCCAACATCGGTCCGGTCACATGATTGTGAGCATCCGTAAACATCTTTAAATCACGGTCCATACGATCCTCCTGAATAGCCGCCTGTTGTTCTTCCATCATCACCCTAATATCTTGATATTTTGACTTTTTTTAATCCAATAATTCTTTCAAAATAACCTCCCGTGTAGACTCTCATTAATCCTTCATGGTTGTGTTTTGAGCAACCGCTTCGGCTATACTACCTTTGCTTGACGACTCGTCCGATTTCTTTGATTTTCGTCTTGGTCTTGTTGGAGTTGTGTCAAGCAGTAAAGTGTTCATCACTTGAGTAGTTGGCGGAATTCGAAAACTTTCGTTTATTTTCCGATTGACCGGAAAACTCCTCCCCCATCAACGACACTTGTTCCCATTTATCATGTTGGCGTACAAGCTCCCAACACTCAACGTGGGAAAAAGTTTTTTTGTGTTTAGTTTGAAAATCCTTCAACGCTTTCTTCATCACATCTAAGTCGGCGGATCCACTCGCACGTCCACGGCCCTATATGGTTATAATAAATATAAACTTAAAAAAATCAACTTATATAAACGTAAATAGTCAAAAGATAAATATACCGCTTGAATCCAACAACCGTTGAACCAACTCATTTGCGTATTTAAAGCCGTCCATTTTGAATTTAGTTGGTGAATAGTTCGGTTGCTTCCACCAACTTGTTGGTTGTAATGCTTAAGGATACGCTTCCAAAATCTGGTTCTCTTTTGTCGATTTCCGACTACCGGGTCTTCAAAAATATGAATCCAAGCCTTACACATAGCGAGATTTTGTTTATCGGTCCATTGTTGACGTGCCGCACGTGCGTGGAATTTTCCTTTATTTCCAGGTTCGTCATCTTCTTCACCAACCTCTACTTCTTCCGCGTCGTCATCTTCTTCTTCATCAACCTCTACTTCATCTTCGTCGTCATTAAAGATCGGGAGTGGTCGTTCTTTATCGTTACGGTTTGGGTTACGAAATGGTAGGTTTTGGTAGCGAGGTGCAAAAGACTCAAACGTAAGTTGATCTTATAATGGATAGGTGTATTGACCGGGTACAATTTGAGTAGGCATTACAGGCATTTGAGTGAAAATTTGAGCATACAGATAATATGGGTACGGTGCCGGTTGATGCAGATGGTGTGATGGTTTAGTAGGTTGTTGTGTTGAGGGACCATGTGAATTTGTATATAAATTACTGGTATGTAGCAAACATCTTTATAACATAGCAGTTATATTACAAGGAAACAAATATGTAGTACATGCTTAGGAAATAAAGTACATAACATAGACTATTTTTTTCCCCACTCAAAGGACCATGTGAGTGCTTTTCCTAAGAACGACTTACCCCTTTCTCTATCAGGCATACTTCTTAAAGATTGTAAGTGTTAATAGTGGCAATGTAATTTAACTGGTCTAGTCTAGGTCTGATCTTACTCTTATAAAGTTCTACTGGTTAAAGCTTAGGTATTCCTATAATACCTAATTCGCTAAAACCTTGGGCTCTGATATCAACTGTAACACCCCACCCGGAACCCGGGTGATTATGCACAATTGATATAATCTTAACAGCGGAAGGAAACTGAACTTTCATTAAAACTTATAATAGTCTGATTACATCGTATTATTTATTTACAAAACTATAACCACTAAGCTCTTCTTGGTCTTCTAGGCTCCACATTCCTTAAGTAGTTCTTATTATTGTCTTCACGGTTCACCTGTGACAAGTATACTCAAAAGTCTGAAAGTTGTTATTATTATACGTTGTATATAATGATTTTTTTTTATTTATAGAACTTAGTGTTAAATATTTTCATGCCTAAAAAGTCTGAAAGTTGTATTGAAAAATAAGTTCTAAAGTTTATTACATTTTAATTACAAAAAAAACTTTAAAACAGAAACCCTTAAAAATAGTGAAGTTTACCTTTTCTCACTTTTGCTACATTGAAATTTCTTTTTTTTTTTCACTTTTGCCACATTGAAATTTCTTACCTAAATTAAAATTACTTAACATTTTTATCCAAATGACACAATAAAAACTTTTATTTTTTAAGTTTTTAGTTTGAACTCCTCAAGTTTTAAAATTTCGAGTTTACCCCCTTTCATATATTTTGCGTTTGTTTGTTTTTTTTCCCTTACGTCCCAGAATAATATATTTTTTAAACAGATTCGTATTCAATATATTATATTTTTAGGTATCGTGGGTTAGATCGACTGACAGTGACGTGCTGGTACCATGAAGAATGAGACTGACACCGACTGAAAAACATCGGAATCGTTATCTAACTGTCTTTTATCTATGTTTTTATCTCCACAACCGACTTACTGTAACTTCATACAGTTCTTTTATGTATTTAACTATGATTCTTTTTGTGCTTAGCCACGTTAACGTCACTGTCGCAACTGTTTAAGGTCCGACTCCGCCTCGGAGCACATGTCAAAATTTATTTAACCACGTTTCTTTTTGTGCTTAGTCACGTTAATGTCACCGGCTCAACCGTTTAATATCCGCTTCCCGTCACAGAGCGCGGGCAAAATTTTAGTTACATTAAAAAGATAAGTTTTAAGACTAATTATTAAATTATTAATTTTACTTAGATATATAAAATAAGAAAAATGTCATAAACTATTGACAGATGTATATCTATCATGAGAAACAATCATTCAAAAGACATTAAAACATATTGTCCCCATATGTCATTTATAAATTATTTAATATGACATGATTAACATGTCACAATCTTATTAACATAAGCACAATTGTTTACTTGAAACATGTCATATTTTTGTAGGCCAAATGAAGGGTTAAAATTGTCTTTATAATTATTTCATTATTTGAAGCATCATAATTATTGTTAAAAAGTTAGAATTCCCTCGGTATCAACCGGTACATGTTAAGCAGTTTCAGACTCATCAGTCATCACGTGAAAGATAAATTAAATTTATTGAATGATCCGTTCAAATGATAGTCGTACTAAACTGATATAGTGACATTTACAAATATTTTTCAATAAACAAGAGCACTATTAAACAAAAAGAAATAATTAAATCTCTAATTAAGCATTATACCAATTAAGTAAGGGTACTATTAAGTATTAACGAAGACTTTAAATGGCTTTCCTTATTAACCTTAAAACGGAAATTTAATATCATTAACATTTTTAACTTATAGAAATCATTAATACAAGATTTTGTCCCTCCACTTAAAATTACGAAATCACCCTTAGAGCATTCACATCAGCTTATTTATCTTTATTTTTATAATTTAACTAAATATCATATTTTTTAAATTTATCTTTTAATTTTTTTTAACCTCCCACATCTCATTCTGTATCTCTATCTTCTTTATCTCACTCACAAACATTTATTATATATTTTTTTCCCTTTCTTAAACATTCATAAAAAATATAGAGTTTGATTAAAATGATTCTCTATATTTAGAGAGTATCTATATACTAAATTATAAAATTTAAAGATAAAGATGGAGATAGAGATCCTGATTTGGGTGTAAAATATAAAAAAACTTTAAATAATAGAGATATCTATCTATACTATATAATAAATAAAGGTTTTGTATGACACGTGTCGTCACCATATTCAATCTCATCATTATTTTTCCGCCCCTCTCTCTTATTAAATGAATCCACATCTTTTAATAAATTACTAATTATACTAATTAAACATATTTATTTTAAATTATCCCTTATTATAAAAAAAACTTTGAAATCCAATTATGTAATTTTTATTTTCAATAAAATAGTAAATGAAAGTTAAATTACATTAAATAATAATTAACGTATTTTCGAAACCCAATTATATATTATTTTTTTTATATTTTGAATTTTTTTTTATATCCTTAGTATATGTATAGTAATACATTTTTACACCTGTAAATACATAAATAAAAACTAAGAAATTTATATATTAATATTTTTTATCCGTGTGTATTACACGGGGTCTAAGCTAATGAATGAATATAAAGATATTGATCTGAATGCTATTAGCTCTTTTAATTTAAACAAAACCATTTCACCATAAAAGCTTGTTAAAATAACATGTTTATTACTGCTTCAGTTGCAAATGAGTGGGGTCCATTAGCATGAATCAAATCAAATGGACGGCTAGGGTTGCTTAATGATGGGTTCTTTATTTTTCTTGTTTTTTTTAATGAAAAATCTTATGGGTGTTCATCGGGTTAGCTTGCGGGTTTTTGGGTTATTCAGGTTGAATTTTTTTTTTGTTGAAACCATAATCCGGATCGAACCACATTTGAGGAAATTTAATCCGAACCTAAAACCACATTATAGTCGGTTTGGTTTTCAATTTGGACATAACAAACCGAATTAGCCAAAAAAATAATAATAATTTGGGTAGCCATAACTTATTCGGTTTAAACAAAACAACATTTTAGAAAAATGTAAACAAAAACATACCTTCATCAAATAATAATAATTTATAATCAATATATGGGTATTGGTTATTAATATAAATGAATTGGGTTAACTATAAGATATGGATTAAAATAGTGGTAAAATCAAATTCGGGTTTTTCGGTTCAAACCGAATTCAAAATCTTGAAACCTAAACCAAACCAAATATGTAATTTGGTTTGGTTTTAAACAGTTTCGGTTATAGGTTTAATTGGTTTGAAACCAAATACTGAGCACCCCTATAAAATCTACCCTACTTATACGCCTAAATTACTCAAAATAAAAAAAAAATCATAACTCAAAATATAAATAAAAAACTAAAAAACTGGTTCGGAGACCTTTTTCCCACGTCGTTCTCGTTAAAAAAATCGAAAAAATAGTGGGGTTAGCTTTTGGGTTTAGTTTAGCTTTTAAGTTAGGTTTTTGGAAGGGGTGGGGGTGGGTGGGGGGTTTAGGTCTTTGGGGGGGTGGGTTGGGGTTTAGGTTTTTGGGGTGTACTACACATATACAAGTACCTTTAATGATAAGTTTTTTAGTTTTCTTATGAAAATGAGTTTTCTCATTAACTTAACCTCTCTCTATATATATATATAATTTAGTTTTCGTCAAACGATTGGTAAAATAATTAGGTAAAAGAAATTTAAATTTAAATTCTTAAAAGCCAAACAAACAATATTTGGAAAATGAATTATCGAGAAATCTCATTTTCGTGATTTAAATTTTATGGAGAGTAGATAGGATATTAAAAAAGTTTTAAATTATTCTTGGTTAGCTTTAAAAACGGATAGTAAATAGAGAATTAAAAAGATTTAAATTATTTTTTGGTTATATTTAATCAAAACGATGTAGTTTTGATTGGTTTCGCATGTAAGTTGGATGCCTAACAGCAACATATTCACTTTCCCCTCTATAGGAAAAGTGAATATATATATATATATATATATATATATATATATATATATATATATATATATAGGGAATGTATCATTTAATAACTCCTAAATATTTTGAGAACTCGTCAAAAATTCAATCAAAACCATTTTTTTGTTTTACTATTTTTATTGTTAGAATACAACATAAAAAAATGAATTTATATATGTAAATTTACATATCTTCATATATTAAAAAAAATATACACTTGTGTAAGTTTACCACTTACACATGTGTAAGTGTTTATCATTAACATATGTATATAAATTTATATATATATATATATATATATATATATATATATATTTAGGGGAAGGACATAAGAAACTCATTGTTACTGAGAAAACAAAAAACTATTTATTAAAGGTAAAAAATAATAAAAAAAATCATAACTCAAAATATAAATAAAAAACTAAAAAAACTGGTTGTGATACCATGTTTCCCACGTTGTCCTCGTTAAAAAAAAAACTCAAAAAATAGCGGGGTTAGCTTTTGGGTTTAATTTAGCTTTTAAGTTAGGTTTTTGAAGGGGGATTTAATTTTTTTTTTTAGGGGGGGGGTGGGTAGGGGGTTTAGGTTTTTAGGGGTGGGTGGGATGGGGTTAGGTTTTTGGGTGAAGGTGGGGTGGGGGGTTAGGTTTTTATGGGTGAGTTAGATTTTTATGGTGTACTACACATATATAGTACCTTTAATAAAGAGTATTTTGGTTTTATCATGAAAATAAGTTTCTCATGAATTTAACCTTATATATTTATACATATATATCCCATTAATGACATAAAATATGAATTTATTTAAGGAAAAATTGATGTGACTCGTTTACAAGTCTTGTATGCACCAAACTATATAATTTCAACCAATATTTTAAATATTAGATTGGGTGTCGAATTGGACTAACTTTTGATGGTTCAACTAGTATAACACGTTGTTTTAATGTTTTTTTTTGTTATATTTCTATTTTATTTGTATCCTAGCATGTTATTTACATGATATTATATTATATAATATAGCTCTATAATTTAGATAAGACATAAAAAATAAAACAATATTTTCATGCTAAACCGACAAGTATCTCTTGAATTGGTTTTAAAAATCAAATAAATATTGTAATAATTTAAAAAAATATATATAAAAAGTATAAATAAATCTGAAAATAAAAATATTATTTAAGAGAGGTAGAAAAATATATATGACCTTAAATATCTCTAAACCATTGATAAAAGAAAAGAAAGGGCATATAATTGTTACTGGTTTTGCTAAGCAAAGGAAAATAAATCGTTTACTCCCTCGGTTGTTGCCTGTTGGTTGAAATCATTTGACTAGCCGGTCTGTGATGATCAGTTTCTTGTAACTATATAATGGAAAACAATAATCGAAAACATACCTGTTAAGTTCACCGATGATAGGGAAGACGTCATGATCTCTAATAATCTCTCTATTTATATGTACACCCAATGGGAAACCCATTAAGAGTAATTAGATCCATCAACTAATTACTAGCCATATCTTATTAAATAAATAAATAATTTTATTTGATAATTTAATAATTAGATAAATTATTATAAGAGCCACATATTAAATCGTGTCTTACATTCTCCCACTTGGCTGAGTAATCATTTATTATAAGCATTAGTAAGTCTGCAGAGATTTAATACTCATTTTAGTTTTAAACTGTAACTACAGCAGAGAAATATAGTAATTGAATCAGTATTCAACTCAACACCCCCATTAATCATACTATAGCCCAAATTTAAAACTTAAGTAAACTTTATGATCAAATTTATAAATAAGCCCTTTAACGATAATTTGTATAATCAGTGTCTATATATCTTTAGGCATGCATAACATATTTAGAAACAAACAAATTCAAATAACTGAGGAAATATCATTAATAAACTTAAGTAAGTACAATTATGCTACTAAATAAGGTTTTTAGAAAAGCCCATCTTCGAAACTTGTTCTTCGAAAACTTTAGGTGGGAGCCCTTTAGTCATCGAATCCGTAAGCATAACTTTAGTACTTATATACTCAATACAAAGGTTATTTTCCTTAACTCGCTCACGTACGAACAAGTACTTTGTATCAAGATATAATTCAGCTTCAGTCGAACTGTTACTGTTCGAGAAACTAACGGCAGCTGAGTTATCACAATAAAACTTCAATGGTCTAGAAATGGAATTAACTATTTTGAGTCAAGTGATCAGATTCTTTAGCAACATTCCATGACATGTCGCGTTATACACAGCTATGTATTCTGCCATCATAGTGGATGCTGTGGTCAACTATTGCTTATGACTCTTCCAAGAGATAGGTCCACCAACTAACATAAAGATATACCCCGAAGTGGATTTCTTGTCATCTTTGCACTTAGCAAAGTTAGAATCAGAATAACCGACCACTTCTAAATTATTTATATAAGTCAGTTTATAGTCTTTCGTCCCTTGTAGATATCGAAGTACTTTCTTAGCTGCTTTCCAGTGATCAAGGCCAGGATTAGTCTGATAACGGCCTAGCATTCCAGCAATATAAGCGATATCCAAATGAGTACAGACTTGTACATAAGACTCCCAACTACTGATGCATAAGGTATCATTTTCATTTGCTCCTTCTCAACCTCTATTTTCGGACATTGGAAAGAACCAAAAACATCTCCCTTAACTGCTGGAGCTACAGAATGAGAGCAGTGTTACATATTGTAACGTATGAGGACCCGTTCAATGTAGGCTTTCTGAGATAATCCCAAAATGCCCTTAGATCTATCTCGGTGTATTTCGATGCCTATAACATAAGAAGCCTCTCCGAGATCCTTCATGTCGAAGTTATGCGAGAGTAAACGCTTCGACTCATGCAACATGTCTAAACTATTACTTGTCAATAGAATGTTATCTACGTAAAGGACAAGTATAGTAAAGTTGCTCCCACCCATCTTGAGGTAGGTGCATTAATTCACTTGATTCTTAAGGAAACCTTGTTTCTTCATGACTTCATCAAACTTTAGGTACCATTGACGTGATGTCTGCTTCTACCCGTATATGGATTTCTTCAACTTACAGACTAGATGTTCTTGACCTTCAGGTGTAAAGCCTTCAGGCTGTTTCATGAACACGTCTTCATTCAAGTCGCTGTTGAGGAAAGCGGTTTTGACGTCCATCTTATGTAGCTCTAAGTCAAAGTGAGCTACTAGGGCCATCATGATCCTTAATGAATCCTTTCGAGAAACAGGAGAAAAGGTCTCTTGATAGTCGATTCCTTCTTTCTGAGTGAAACCCTTTGCAACCAATCTCGCTTTATAGCGTTCAATGTTTCCATTTGGATCTAGTTTAGTTTTGAAGACCCATTTACAACCTACGGGTTTAGCACCGTTGGGTAATTCAACTAAATCCCAAACATCATTTTTATTCATTGAGTCAAGCTCGTCAATCATAGCTTTGTTCCATTCAGAAGACTGGTCACTGCTAATGGCTTCATGATAAGAAGTAGGATCTGTAAACTTTTCGGCATCCATTTCAGCTTCAGTCAGGTAGGTAACAAAATTATCAAAGTTAGTAGGCTTTTTGGACCTAGACAACCTCCTGAGTTGATTATCGGGTTCGACATTGTCTTCATGTCGGTCGTTTGATGTGCCTTAATTCTCTGGTATAAAAGGAGTAGCATTAAGATCTGATTGAGGAGGGGGTGGTGCAGTGATGTGCGGTGCAGCGTCGTGTATAAGAGGAGTAATCAGAGGTAAAGTAAGCGATGAATCTCCCCCCCCCCGGCGTCTTGTACTTCTTCTAAATCTAGATAAGGATTTTCACTGCTCCCACTGACCTTAAGATCCTCAAGGAATTTGGCATGTTTGGTTTCTACAATACGAGTGGCGTGAGAAGGACAATAGAATATATAACCCTTTGAGTAATCGGGATAACCGATGAAGTAGCAAGTGACAGTTTTCATGTCAAGTTTCTTTAAGAAAGGATTATAGAGTTTAGCTTCGGCAAGACAGCCCCATACTTTCATATATCTAAGACTCGGTTTCCTTCCTGTCCAGGGTTCATAAGGAGTTTTAGGGACAGACTTTGAAGGAACTCTATTGAGTATATGAACAGCTGCTTTTAAGGCCTTGGTCCAGAGGAATGAGGGTAAAGCTGAGTTGGCTAACATACTGTTGATGTAGTGCAAAGCACACATCTTATTTCCTATTGTTTTCGTGTGTTTTAGTTAGTTTTACATTTGTTTTGAGTCGTTTTGGTTTTCATATTGAGTCTTTGTTATGTTTTCAGGAGCTCAAGTGGAATATGAAGTGAAATCATGAAAGAATCGAGCACGAGAACAAGTCCCAAGAAATAAAGTGAAAAATGTTGGAAATTCTTGTCTTTGCGGTACACAAGGGGATCAAGAACCGGGCCCGACTAGTTTGTCCCTCGCGGTACGCAAAGGATCGGATACCTTTTCTCGCGGTACGCGAGAAGCCTATTATTCCGCAAAAAGCCCTAATTCAACTTTATATCGAATTGTAATGCCATAATCAAGAGAGTTCGATCTTTTGTCCGTCATAGAGCATCTTTGGGGTAATTCTATGAGTTGGAGAAGGATCGGAAGCTAAAGTTTGGAGCTTTTGATCTTGGGTGTGTTAGTCTTAACGTATTCGGGTTTCGATTCTCATCTTTTAGTTCTTGATTGCTTGTTTGAAACCATGTTCAGAATCTTAATTTCTGTTTTGATGATTTTGGTTATGATTATTGGCTAAAACTTCAATACTATCTAGGTTAAGGATGAATGATTGTTAAAGTTTAGGTTTTTATCGGTTTTGGATTCATGTTTTGGATATGATGCTATTGCAACAGATCTGATTGTGATTGTTTGATGAATATGCATGCTTGATTTGTGTTTATTATTGATTAATCATTCTATACGCGTCCTTGTGAATGTCTTTCATTTATGGTTGGGTATTAGATCGCCTACTTCGTGTTTGTGATTTGTGTACGGTGTCCGTAGGAATATTGATTAATAATCTATTAAAGTTGAGCGTTCTTCTTATCTAAATACCCGAACAATGATAGGCAATCGGTTAATCTTCGGTGTTAGAATACTGAGTGAAATCTATATGAGAGGAAGTTTCTTTAGGAGTCTATTGTCGTTGTTGATTCGTGTCAAACAGGTTACCTTCAGATTACTCCTTGCATCTCTGATGTATTGAGACAGTAAGACCAAAAGGTGAATTGTCTATTGAGTTCTTTAGTATCGTTGAAGAGACCGAGAGGTGATCCGACTAACTGGTGAGTTTAGTATCCTTTAGGTTATCCTTCTTGTCACATCCTGAGAGTGATTGGGAATCCACTAAGTGATTTAGAGGTGTCATATTTTAGGATCCCAGTTCCAATACAGTTTCCATAGCCGATAGAATTCCAAAGCCCAGCAATCAGGATTCATGACCTAGGTGGTATTCTTCCCATTCCTGATATTCCCGTGTCCTTGTTTGATAGTTAGAGTTGATCTTTAGTATTCTACATTATTAGTTTAATCAGTAGTGTAGAAAACCCCCCAATCAATCATCTTTAGTACGAGTCAGCGTCTAGTTAGTTATAGTAGTGTCTCTAGGGTTCGATAATTCGGTTTACTATTAAGCTGTGTTACACTCGATAGGTTAATCCAGTTTAGAATCAGGTATATCTCCTCTGATGATCGGACTTATGGAGTTCTTCATTAGGATAAGAGCTATGCAGTTACATCTCGTCCATTTATCATGCTTTATAATGTCCTGAGGAGTGCTTTTGTCAGTAAGATCAGCATGTGCAGGCTTGTCAAGTGCGTGATCGAATTCCATCATGTCGAGAGACAACATCAGTGAATCTTTCCAAGAGGAAAAGTTCGCACCTCAAAGTTTTGATTCCTAAGTTAGGGGCTGCAGTGGATTTTATACGAGAAAATTAAGATACTAATTGCTAAAGAAGAACTTAGAGTGTCTATGTGGTAACTTAGACTAAGACAGACGGAAATAAGGACCATTATATTAATGAAGCTGTGATAAATGTCTATTATAATCACCAAAATAATAGATTATTTAGGTTCTACTTAAACAATGTAACACATCACATTTAGGCAGAAGTGAAACATTTATTTAGTATTAGGAACAATTTAATATTGAGTATATGCAGTAAGAATGTAACACATTACCTTTGGGCAGAAGTGAAACATTTGTTTAGTATGCACATAATTAGCTTCGCGAAAACCAAATGTGACACATCACCTTTGGGCAGAAGTAGAAACATTTAGTTATTAGGCGAAGTAGTGCTTAATTAGACTTAAATAACTACTTAATTTGGGATACATTCAATAATATCAGATAAATGCCTAGAATCGAAATCTTGAAACATGATTCTTAACAGATTTCAAAAAATTTAATAGATCTCGAATTTTATGAGATAAAAAACGTTATATATTAACAAAACAGAAAAATCGTGAACTTAAATGAAAACGATTTTCCATCAGGTTTTAGCAGAACTTTGTTCTCCGATTTTAATTTCAGTTTAGGAAAAGAAACAAGAACTGATTAATCAACATCTGCTCTGATACCACATGTTGTTCAGTTTCTTGTAAACAATAATCGAAAACATACTTGTTAAGTTCACCGATGATAGGGAAGACGTCATGATATCTGATCTGGATCGGGTTCCCGTTTAGGGTGTACGATTATGATGGCTTAGGTGAGTTCTTTGGAACTCACAGTTATGAGTTGAGAGAGAGGGACGATTATTGAGTGGTAATAGATTATCGATTTAATGATTTATATGATTAGTCTATTCCCTCTAATAATCTCTCTATTTATATGTACACATAAGGGGAAACCCATTAATGACCCATTAAGAGTAATTAGGCCCATCAACTAATTACTAGACATAGATTATTAAATAAATAAATAATTATATTTGATCATTTAATAATTAGATAAATGATTATAAGAGCCACATATTAAATCGTGTCTTACGGTCTGATCTGATTTAAAAAAAAAGATTGTCTCTAATTTTGCTAGATGTTAGTATTTTAGCTAACTTTATAATTGATGAGGTTGTTTAAAAGATTTGTATTTACAAGAAACCTTTAACACCCAAAGCTATCACACTTCCATATATATTCATGAGTGCTAAGATGAGAAGAAAGGAGTGTAGAAAGGCTCCATTATTGGTTTTATACTTTTATTTCTTAAAGGAAAACAAGAGATGGAATATACATACACAAGAGGTATATGTATATAATCGGTGCTACCTAAAAGAATTTTTTTTTAACAGCAAACACCCGGACACCCGAGATCACCCTGCAAACGGATCACGCTTCCGGTCAAAGAACAGAAGCATGGTGACCCGGCCGCACACCACGCATAAAGAAACCCACAACTGGAAAAACCCTCTGACTTAACCTGAAACATTTTGTCCTACGCGAGACTTTTTATTAAAAATGAACTTTTTATTTCTGAAAAAAAGGAAAAAATAGGAAAGCAAAAGACAAAACCATATATATAGTTATTTTTTTATTTTTTATTTAATAATTGTGTGTATTGTTGTGGGTTGAAAGCCATATTTCAATCTGTTTTGGCCAATTTTCCCATCATTGTCAATATGTATTAAGCTCTAGTCCAAGTCACCATCTTGTTTTCTCTCTCTTCAAGATCCTGTTTCTCTCTCTAATATCTTTGAAATCATTCTTTTTTCTTTCTGGGTTTGTTTTGTTCGTCAAGAAGGTGGTCAAACAAATGCAAAAAATCCAAGCTTTCTGAATCTTGTGCTAATTCTTGAATCTTTGTTTGATCTTTTTGATCATCTGTTTGTTGTTTCTTTATAATTGCTGATTTCAATCAAGAAACAAGATGACAGTTGAGGAATTTAGAGGGTCTGTTGGGGTTAGTAATGAAATTGACAGATTTCCCATTGGGATGAGAGTTCTTGCTGTTGATGATGATCCAACTTGTTTGAAGTTATTAGATTGCCTTTTAAGGAAATGCGAATATCAAGGTTAGTTTCTTTTATTCACTTCTAATTTCATGATCTAATTTGGGTTTTTTGTTCTTTAATATATGCCTGTTTTGTTGTTTGAATCAAGATTAGGGTTTTGATTTTAAAGATTATCTTTTTAATATGTTTGCAAACTGCATCAACAAGATTATGTTGAATTGAAACATACCTCTTAAAAAGTTTCAATTTTTGATCTTTTCATGACAAATTGATTTAGGATTGTGAATAAAAACATTAGGGTTGATTTTCAAAATCTTTGAACTGTTCTAGGGATTGATGTTAGATCATATTTGTGCTCATGACTCATAATTAATCATCTTTTTGCAGTCACAACTACAAATCAAGCAAGAACAGCATTGAAGATGTTAAGGGAAAACCTAAACCGGTTTGACCTTGTGATCAGTGATGTGCATATGCCAGACATGGATGGCTTCAAGCTTCTTGAACTTGTTGGTCTTGAAATGGACTTACCAGTTATTAGTAAGTGTTTGATACACTTTCTTTAATCAAGTAACTAAACTAATAATCTTGTGTGTTTAGCATCTTTTATTGAGTTCTGAAGTCAATAAGCTAAAATCGATGTGGGTTCCATTCGTCTTTTGAAAAAGTGTTGTTAGGATGTTAGTTGGTTTGACTCAAAGAAGTCATACCCAATCACAAAAATGGTATATGCGTGTGTTCGATGTTCACTATTAAGTTTTGAAGTGGGTGAGGCTATATAGACACCAGCCCCCTACGATTCAGACACCATATGCTATACGGTCTATATGAGTTGTGATTTTTTTCTTATACAAGTCATATGAGTTGTGTTTTTCTCTTATACGAGCCGTATGAGTTGTGTTTTTCTCTTATACGAGCCGTATGAGTCGTGTTTTTCTCTTGTACGGGCTGTATGATAAAAAGCCATACGGGCCATATAGCTTTTCTAACCGACATAAAAGCGACTGATGTGACGGCGTACACCACTGATAGATGCTATACAGGCCTTATAACCTTTTTTTGCCATCTATACAGCTTGCATGATGACATCACCCGGTGTATCCATAGTTAGGACCCTTTGAAGTCGATCAACTGATGTGGGTTCTGTAAGTTTTTGTCAAAGCTTCAAACTTTTAATTGGTCTGACCCAAAAAAAGTCAAATGGTAGCAAGAGGGAGTGTTCTTAAACTGTACCTAATGATTAAGTTCAAAGTTGATGTGGGGTCACTAGTTTTCTTGAAAAAATGAGTGTCAATGTTAGAATCTTGGTATATGTGTTTGTTTGGCATTCATTATTGAGTCTTAAAGTCATAGACTGAAGTGGGTTATGTAAGTTTTTGTCAAAGCTTTAAACTTTTAGTAGGTTTGACCCAAAGAAAGTCAAACTCAACGATATCTAATGTTTCTTGAAATTTTTACAGTGTTATCAGGGAACAGTGACCCGAAGCTTGTAATGAAGGGAATCACTCATGGTGCTTGTGATTACCTTGTGAAACCTGTTCGGCTTGAGGAATTACGCAACATATGGCAACATGTGATCAGGAGAAAAGTCGAGTCAAAATCTCAGTCAAAGTCAAACAATAACCAAGAAAAGCCGAATCATGAAGGTGGACAAGAAGCTGGTAGTGGAGATCCAAATGGCAAAGTTAATAGAAAAAGAAAAGATGAAGATGAAGATTTTGAAGATAATGGGAATGAAGATGATGATCCATCAACACAAAAGAAGCCGCGTGTTGTTTGGTCCATTGATCTTCATAGAAAATTTGTTGCTGCTGTTAATCAACTTGGGATTGAGAGTGAGTTGTTTAATCCTAGTGTTCATATATAAACTTGTTTTCTTGACATTTTTCATAATTGTGTTTGTATAATGCAGAGGCTGTTCCTAAAAGGATTCTTGATTTGATGAATGTTGAAGGTCTTACAAGGGAAAACGTTGCAAGCCATCTTCAGGTTCACTTACTTTTTACAAAAAAGCCATTTCTGATACAACATGAACCCAACATGAAAGTAAATAGGTTAGGGTGGGATCTAAATGGGTTTGGGTCATAAACGGGTCAGCCCACGTAACCTTTTTAATAAACGGGTCGTATTCATGTTGGCCTGTGGATGAATGGGTCGACCCGCCAACTTGTTAAAAGTTAGAATTAAAAAATATTATAAGTTATGATTTCAACCGTACAGCTGACGACCCGTTTACAACCCACTTAACACGCCAACCCATTTAGATAAGTGAATTACTTGGGTCGTGTCCAGGTTATACGGGTCGTGTTCGGGTTGGGTGATACCATCCCGCCAACCTATTTCAGCTTCACATAACCAGATTCTGGCAGTTGACAAACAATGTTTTTTTCATTTTCTTTTACAGAAATATCGACTATACTTGAAACGAATCAGTCAACAAGCAAACATGGTGGTTGCTTTTGGCGGTAGTAAAGACGTGTCTTCTTATATGAGAATGAATTCACTTGACGCGCTCGGAGATTTCCACTCATTATCCGGTTCAGGAAGACTGCCAAACGCTCAGTTATCATCCTATTCATCTTCTGGTATGCTTGGTAGACTCAATAGTGCAACCGGGATGACCCTGCACAGCCTCACGGCCCCAACCTTGATCCAACCGACCCACACCCAAAACCTGACTGGTTCAGTTAGCTCACTCAACAAGTTCCAACCGGTTGTATTACCAACACCACCAAATTACCAACCCACGAATCTTTTTCAGGGAATTCCAACTCAGTTTGACTTAGGTCAACTTCAACAGAATAATAAACCGAATACTCAACTCCCAGATTTCAATCCCGTTGATGAATCTCGATTCTTTAATGGTTCTAGCACCTTTCCAACATTAGGGAGTCAATCTTGTTTGAATCTTGTTTCAAGTAGTTCCACTTTTCTTGATATCCCACAGTCAATGGGTGAGAATTTCCATGACCAATTGCCACCTCATAGCAGCCTAAATTACGGACACGCTTCTAGTAATAACATGATTACTAACACAATGACCGGATTTGGTTCTGATATTACTAGCGCGCCCTCCTTACCTCTTGAAGGTCAAGGTCAAAGTCAAAGTCAAAGTCAAAGGCATGCACAGTATGGTAAACAAAGTTATGGTCAGTATTCAAGTAACACTTTTAGCACTTTAGCTGCTGCAGCATCACCGCCCAATGGTGGTGGTTTGGGTGGACCTGTGAGCCAATCGAATGACCAGATTTGTGGGGTCTACAATAAGTCAAATGGCAATGGTCCACTCCCTATGCAGATGAACAAACAGACCCATAAGTCAAATACTAAGCTGAAAATGGGATCTGGTGAAAACTACTTACCAAGTGGTTTTGTCGCAAACAGCTATGATTCCATGGATGATCTTATGAATGGCATGATGAAACGGGTATGATCTTTTATTTTATTTTATAAGAATTATTAGTTGATAGTGAAATTTCTGGTTAGAACATAAAATATATATTGATAGGTGTTCATAGCATTTGAGGGACTAAATTGATTGTTTGAATGTTTTGAGGGACTAAAGTGTATATGGGGGTATCTAAGCTATTCTTTTATATGAGTTACACCCTTTAACAACTACACCCTGTGATGTGAATATATATTTTTTTTGTTTGAAATATAATTTTGTTTTTACTTTGATAACTTTGAATGCTTATATAAATTTGAATACACTGTTGCAATGTGTTTATTTTTATCTACATTTTAGTATAAATTTTACAAAAACTGAGATAAAAATATTGAATACGGCTCAGTTTGTAACGGAATTGATATCGAAATGTGGATAAAAATAAGTACATCGTAACGAGGTATTTGAATGTATATAAAACATTACGTACTAAAAGTGATAAAAGAAAAAAAACAAACAAATTATATTTTAAATAAAAAATAGAAAAGAATTAAAATTAAAATAGTCAAATCATGCGTGTGAAAAGTAACTAAAAGGATGGAAATAGTAGGATCCTAGACCCAAATGCAACTTTTTAAAAATTTTAATTATTTTAGTTTGGTCCCTCAAAGATTCAAACCACCAAATTCGGTCCTTACAAGTTATCAAACTACAAAAAAGTTGGATATGGAACAAGATGACTGCTTAAATTCCTATGTTTTTAGGTGAAACTTACAGTTTTTCTTAATATTTAATTAGCATTTTACAAAAGGAAGAACTCCAATTTTTTTTTTCCAGGAGCAGGATCCAATGATCGCGATGGACGGAGAATTTGGATTTGAACCTTATTCTTTCGGGTCATGTATATGATGATGATAAAGTAATTAGCTCTTGAATCCTAGAGAACGATAAAACGAGGCTGCAATGACGAATAAGGTTTTATTAAATGAGAAATTTGTATAATATGTAATTTATTTTAGGGGACTTTTATATAAACTTGTAGCCAGGTTTTTTATTGTGGACTAGTACTATTTTTAGATTTTTTAAAATCTATTTTCTGGTTGTGTTTTTGCTTTTATGGTTTTGATGCAATGCAAAGAGGAAAAGGTGAATCTAGTGATCTTGTTGGTTGTTCTTGGTTAGGCCTTCTTTATTAGTGCTGAAGTAGTAGATCTAGAGATGATGTACAAGTTTGTATGCATTAGGTGCAAGTTATTATAGCATTTAGATTATCAATATGCTTCATGATTCCCTTGAAGCAGAGGGTGCCAAAACACGAATGGTCTCTATGTATGTTTTAGATTTTGTTATAATTAAAAAGAAAATACGAGTTTAGTCTTATTCTTTTACGATGTGTTCGTCCTATGTGAATGTAATGAATTTCAAGCCAATATAGATATAAAGTTAACTAGTTAAATTTGTAAAAAAAAAGTGATGTAAATTGGCATACATTATTTATAGTCTGGCCTAGTAACTTTAATTTCAAACATTAATGCTAAAATTGGTCTTAAACTTCTTAACTTCTACATATGTAGAATGGATTATTACACAACCCTCACTTAGCAAATAAAAACCTAACATCCTTGATAGACATGCATTCCTAGAATGCATAGATAGAGGTGCACAAAAGAACCGGAACCGATCCGATGGATTATCCGAAACCGGATCCGGCTAGAACCGGTTTTTTTAGAACCGGTCTGGATATTTTGAGAACCGCCGGTTCCGGGACCGGTTCTGGGTTTTTTGACGGACCGGATAAAAATCGGATATTTTGGAACCGGTTTTTTTCGGACATTTTGGAACCGGTTCCGAACCGGTTCTAGCCGTTGGGGTTAAAAAAAAAAAACGGCTATATAGCCGGTTTATGCCCGTTTTTTTTTTGTTTTTAAGGATTGAAATTTAGTATAAATAGGTATTGGGTGTATGGGTTAGTTCACCACAACATTCTAGCTCTCAAAACTCAAAAACGCTCTCAAAACGCTCACTTTAAGCAAAAAAAAAAAACGCTCTCATGGCTTCCGCAAGCACTCAAAATTCGGTTGGTGGTTCTACTAGCGATGTTACGGTTGTGTCAATACTTCCTTGCTCCCGAAACCAAGAAATATAGGCTTATTTCGTTGCAACGTATCTCAAGCGAAGAAGAATGAAAACCGATGTTACAAAGACTACGACGAAGAATATTGAAAACATAATAAATAATTAATGCTTTGTGATTCAATTATGTTTTTTGTATTTTTTTTGTACGAACTATTGTTAAATAACTTTAAAAAATCTACAAAATAAATAAAACATGTATTTTATAGTGTATCTTTGTTAATTTTTAAATTTTTTTTTTTTCCGGAACCGGTGGAACCGGTTTTTTTTATCCGGTCCGGTTCTAAATATCCGATCCGGTCCCAATAGGTTCCAAGTCTCCACACCCGGAACCGGATCCGATCCGGAACCGGTTCTAACGGATCCGGTTCTTGACCAACGTTGACGGAACCGGTCCGGATCCGAACCGGATCCGGTTCCGAAAAAAAACCGGTTTGTGCACCTGTATGCATAGATAGGAGATGCAACATTGATGTAAATTGGTTATAATCATCATTAAAACTGAGAACTATATGATTTTCATTTTTATTGAGGACTTTGTTTGTCACAAAGATGAATGGTATTTTGAGCATCACAAAATCTTTGAAAACTCACACCCATAACACCCCTAAAATCAAGATAATTGAATTTGGTACCACATAACAAGACAAGCCTGACAGCAA
The DNA here is from genome assembly GCA_023525975.1 of Smallanthus sonchifolius. Classification (NCBI taxonomy): domain Eukaryota; kingdom Viridiplantae; phylum Streptophyta; class Magnoliopsida; order Asterales; family Asteraceae; genus Smallanthus; species Smallanthus sonchifolius. Next base: position 3,619,642 of record CM042022.1, read on the forward strand.
CATAAGAATCATTCAGCTTTATATGATTACTCTTGAGGGTAAACTTGGCTCTCCTGCTAACAAAACCACTGTAAGTAGTTATATAAATTCACAAAGTACAACACCGATAACGATCAAGAAACCCAATTCAAGAAAGAATAATGAAAACAAAGCCGGAAAAAATGGTAAAAAAAATAGTAACAAAATCATTCGCCTTCCCAACCAAGTTGTCTAGCTCTTCTTTCCCATAATAAAGTCATATTTTTTTCTCGTCTTGTTAATGCTTCGGCTTGCTCTCGTGCTTGTTCACATGTTTCAGTCGCGGTATTGCATTTTTCAGCCTCTTTTTGGTATTGGGCTGCGACTCTTCTTGCTTCACCAAATGTGATGTTCATATGGCGCATGTGTTTTTCTCCAACTGTTTCTTGCAGCTTTAGTTCTTCTGACAGTAGATCTACAAACTGTTTTCCCATTTCTTCCTTCAGATCAGGATCATCTTTCCCACAATCTGGATTTTGGGTAACAAAATCATCATAGAGGTAAGTGAAAAAGGGTCTTTAGAACTTGAATTCCTAAATTTGAAGTAACTGTTCAAGTCTTGATGGGATATTTACAAGTTAGTATAACCAACTCTAGAGGTTTGTTCAACCTTTTACTAACTCTAGCTTTCTAACATAGATAGAACATACATATTATTTACAAAAATAACCAACTCCATATTCCTTGCGGGCGGAATGGATGAGCGAAAGGTGTCATGCCATGGAGTGGGTAATATCCCGAGTCTCATGTAAGACAACTAAATGCACCTCGAGGTGCTGCCGAGGAACTGAGGGACCTTCTCGAGCAATATTGTTACATAGATCTTCCACTAGCCCTCAAATTTTATAGAAATCCCAGATCAAATACAGTCTAATGAAGCAGGAAAATTACAATAATTACATCCAAATTGATAAATATTGCATTAAAAATTATAAAAAATAAAAAAGGGGTTTTATCCTAATTATATTATGAGCAACTACATAAATGATGAACTGGGTATTAATAACAAGATCAAGATTGGGGACTCCCTCCACGTCGGCAAAAATTTTCACGTCCCTCTCATCTTCCCTGTTTTGCCCTTCTCCCCGTGGTCTGCCTCACGCTCAAAACCGTCCATACGGCGAGGTGTTCACGCCCCAAAAGTGGCTGCCACGTTAGACCATACCATTACCTTTGATGCCCCATTACGGATGTACTTAACCAAACCATAACATTTTTTATGTTTTTCATTAACTAACTGTGACATTCCGAATTTTTATTCACGCATTTGTAACATATATCATGTAATCATTCTCAATTAAATGAAATGCAAGTGCTTTTAATTAATTTTGTACAAAATATATATTTATTTTATGGATTTAAAATAATTAAAATTTTATACGTTTTAAACTTATAAAAAAAAAATTATATATAAAAATTTAAAAGGTTCATATATAGATAAGGTAATCCATTCAAATAAAATCATTAACTTTTATAAAAATATTCATAATAATAATAATAATAATATATAAGTTTATAAAATATAATTGAAATTTAAAAAGAAATCTAATTAGTTATTTTTACAAAAATTGAGGGTCTGTTTTGAAAATAATTAAACTACAAGGTTTAAACCAGAAATCAGTTAAGGGACTAAATGTGTACAAATCAAACCACAAGGACTCATCCGAAATTATCTCAAGGACTATTTTAATACAAAAACAAACTTCAGGGACCATTCCTGCCAAAACCCTTTTCGCAAATCCGGTTATCCCCTACATTGTCCGGAGGTCCGAGATAGTTTCCGGCGAACACCCCGACAGGGCTGTTCCCTGCACCTCGACAGCCGCTACAGGCATCCCTGAACTCGTCTTCCCCATGCGAACAAAAGGCCCCGACCAATTGGTCTCCCCAACATACGAATCGCCTGATCTTGTTGGTGGCCGAGAACCCACACCTCGAATTCGAGCCCGACAGTCAACCTCCACGCGTATTTAATAGCTCGTTAGCTTCTTCTCGTCCAGACGAGTGTCGGGACTTGCCCAATTGCACGCTTTGTCATAAGAAACGAACTCGACTATAAATAGCCATAGTCGGACCTGCTCGAGCTCGCTACCCCTCTTCCACCCAATCTCACTCCAAATTGAAGGCACCATTTCAATCGTCATCCCTGTGTGAAGCTGTGACCAAGGTTGTAGAGGCTAATCCCATCCAGAAGCTCGATTCTCATTCTGGACATTCTCGGATTTGAGACTCTGCCGTCCAGCCCCTTTGCGACCACGTAAGAATCCTCAACTTCATTTCTTTACCTTCTGTTATCATAAGGCAAGCTGAACCAATCGAAGTCACGACTCCAAACCATCGATTACCCGACAAACTATTGTTCTGAAAAATTATTGTTTTATTTTCTAAAGTCTGGGCCATCGAAACTACTTAGTTTCGATTGAGTAAATGGTCAATCGAAACTAGTAGTTTCGATAGATGGTAGTTTCGACAGCCTGTGTATCACTTATAAATGATCAATCGAAACTAGTAGTTTCGATAGATGGTAGTTTCGACAGCCTGTGTATCACTTATAAATGATCAATCGAAACTAGTAGTTTCGATAGATGGTAGTTTTGACAGCCTGTGTATTACTTATAAATGATCAATCGAAACTAGTAGTTTCGATAGATAGTAGTTTCGACAATTCTGTGTATCACTTGTAAATGGTCAATTGAAACTGGTAGTTTCAATTGAACACAGTTTCGATACCTGTCACAACTATAAAACAGTTTCGATCAAATCAGTAATTTCAAGTAAATCTAGACCAACTTCTATGCAAATAACACTAAGAAATGTTATTATAAACCTATACACAATTAAATGCTAATACGCACATGTAAACATACAATAATACCCATTTATCTACATAGGGTTTCAACGTGCTTTGACTTCAACATCTTTATCACCTACACGCGTGGAAAAATACCCGCTTGCAAGGTGAGTTACATAGCCCCTATTTTACATTTTTACGCATTTTGGGGTGAAACATTATACATGCTACTCTCTTTGTTTATACGTGTTATACATGTGGACTATATGCTTATTATCTTGGGTGTACATACATTTAAACACAAGAAAACCAACAGTAATATTAATAGATCTATTGTGCCTGACCAGCCCACCCGGTTAGGGTGTTTATTACTGCATACTCGGATATAGCCGCGTGTTATATTCAAACATACCGGATATAGTGGGTAACTATATTCAAACATACCGGACTTAGCTGTTGTGCTATGTTCAAGCGCGTCAAACAAGGTTTGAATTGTGATTAGATAAATTATACACCATATATATACTATGCTTAACAAGATAAACAATGAGTTGCAAAACGTTTTTATCTACTACTTATCGGAACTACAAAAACCTATGTACTCACCAACTTTTTAGTTGACACTTGATTTAAATAATGTTTCAGGTTTGGATATGTGATTGCTTGCTGAAGATTTCTCCACTTAAGAACTATGGACCTAGTTAAATAAATCAATGTTTTGAACTAGACTAGGTTATTTGAAATGTATTGTATTTGGATCTTTGTTGTCTTTAAATTTAATTAATGAATCATGCAACTTTTTAGTTATCATGTGCTTTTGAACAATCATTCCATTGTCCGCCTCGATGATTCCGCCATCGGTTGGGGTGTGACACTAACATAAAAAGGTATGTTAAGTACTTAAAATAATCAATTTTAAACCTTTTATTAGAAAACTACTCAACTTCCTCGCGGTGACAGCTTCGAGAATTCATATTGAAGGGAAATATGGGTCGGGTAAAAAACAAATTATGTTAAAAAAAATAGGAAACTATTTAATATAAACCTTTTTCATATACCATAGGGGGAATTGGTTGCATTTCTAAGGTGATTTCTAAAGTCTTGACATTTAATATAAACCTTTTTCATATACCATAGGGGGAATTGGTTGCATTTCTAAGGTGATTTCTAAAGTCTTGGCTAATAGACTTAAAGTGGTCATGCCGGATATTGTCTCAATCTCATAGTCGGCCTATATTCAAGGGAGAAGTATTATGGATGGCCCACTCATCATGAATGAAATTATCTCATGGATCAAGAAATCCAAATCAAGTGCCTTACCTTTTAAAGTAGATTTCGAAAAGGCATTTGATTCCTTGGATTGAAACTTTCTCTACTCTGTCATGATTAATATGAACTTCCCGGTTACTTGGTGTGATTGGATTATGGAGACTCTTAAATCGGCTAGGACTTCGGTTTTAGTTAAAGGCTCTCCCAAGTCCCACGAAAGTATTTTCGATCAAAAGGGGAGTTTGACAAGGAGACCCCCTCTCCCCTTTTCTATTTATAATGGCAATGGAAGCTTTAGATGTTAACATGAAAAAAGCGGAGTCATTGGGGATTTTTCATGGGATTAAACTCCAAACTAACGACACATCTGTCTCCCACCTTTTTTACACGGATGATGCCTTATTCATTGGATATGGTCCGTCTTCCTCCTTAAATTTAACTCGTATTCTTAGATGCTTTCACTTAGCCTCGGGTCTGAAAGTTAAGTTTGATAAAAGTAAACTCTATGGGATTGGTATTGATTCACAATTAATAAACAACACGGTGTCGGGTATTCAATGCAAAACACATGATATCCCATTCACTTATTCGGGTTTGACTATTGGGGCTAACATGAATCATATTAGGCATTGGAAACTGGTGGTGGACTTATTTGAAAGTGTCTTGCTTTATGGAAAGCCAAATTGTTATCTTTGGGGGTCGTATTACCTTAATAAAGTCGATTTTGAATAGTTTACCGATCTACTTATTCTCTTTATACAAGGCTCATGTCCATGTCATTTCATCCTTGGATAGAATTAGAAGGAGGTTCTTATGATCTGGTTCGAACACTATTAAAAAATTGCATTGTGTATCTTGGAATAGAGTCATAGCTCCTAAAGACAAAGGCATATTAGGTCTTGGTTCTCTCATGGATATGAACTACTCTCTACTAGCTAGATGGTGGTGGAGAGCGTCGGTAGATAGATCCTCTCTATGGTTTGGAGTCATTTACTCGGTTCACTACAACCCTCGGCTTTTTCATACTATTCCTCTCCTGCCAAGTATCACTGGGACTTGGAAAAACATCATTTATGTTGATGGTGACCACACAAAAAAATCGATTCACTTAGATGGCTTAATCAAAGATTCGGTTGGTAATGGTACTACTCTTCGGTTAGAGTTAGATCGGTGACTTCATGATGGTCGATTATGCGACTTATTCCCCTCCCCCTTCCAGGTGGCAGTGCATAAAAGGGCCCTTATCGCGGATTGCATTTCGTACTCTGGCCCGATCCCTACTTGGGATTTATCCTGGAACACGTTTTTATAACCTAATAACTTCTATGCAAATTGGGTTGATTGTAAAGATCGGAGCAGCACCTTCTTTTGAACAGGACACATGGGGATGGAAACTGACTAATTGGGCTAAGTTCTTAACTAACTCATTGAGGCTAAAGTTGGGATCCTTTGATGGGCAAATACCTACTTACAAGTGGAACAATTGGGTCCAAATAAAAGTCAACTTCTTTGGATGGATGCTATCTTTGGATCGGTTATCCACATTAGACACTTTGGTACGAAAGGGAATTGTCCTTGCAAGTTAGAAGATTGCCCAATTTGTCATGTTAGTTTGGAGACGTTGGAACACTTGGCATTACATTGCGAATTGGCTAGAATCTTATGGAGTAGAGTTCAACAATGGTGCAAATTAGCTTCTATCCCCTCGAGCTCTTTGAGCGATCTTCTGAAGTACCCGTATGCAATTTCCTCAATAGAAAAGAAGATTAAACTTATACACAGTATTTTTTTATCACTCTTTGGTGTATTTGAAGGTCCTTGAATGAAAAAAGGTATTCCAAAGTAAGTCAATTTATGATCTCAAAGTATTCGAAGATGTCAAAGCATCATCTTTTATGTGGATAAAGAATAGGGCTGCGAACAATGATTTAGATTGAAAAAATTGGTGTAACTTTGATATCGTACTGTGTAATATGTGGTGACTTTGGGGTTTTCTGGGTTGTGTTAACTACTTGCTATTCGTATCCGTTTTTAATAAAATTAGTCGTTCAAAAAAATTGTTTTATTAATATAATCAACTTAAATCCATTACGTGTTGTTACTAATTACATGATTTAAAACATTCAATAAAAATTAATAAAGTCCAGTTAAATAAATCACAAATCAAACGAATTAATTTATTAAGTTTTAACTGTTTCAAATACAAAGTATCTACTATTATCAACAAAAATACTTTACAAATCGTGTCTTTTTTATAAAATCTGTTGTAACTTGACGTATTAGCGACAGCTGGAAATTAGCGACCGGAATGTTAAAAAGCGAAGGTCGGTAGCCATTGTTAGTTTCTTAAGGTTCCAAATTCGATCTCTAAACGCCATTTGATTGTTCATGAATCAAAAAGGTGAAAATCTTCTTCGATCGCAAGACGAATGCACTATACTTAATGAATATCATATCAACCATCGTTTATTTGACCTAGATTTCGTCAATTTCGTTCTGTTTCGCAATTGTCGTCGGAAACCTAACCCTAATTTATAATTTCTTACAATTCTGCAGAAATTGGATAGAAGAGGATGAAGATCACCGCGTTACTTGTCCTGAAATGCAACCCGATCCCCGACGGAGCGGATCCGGTGATTCTAGCGAACGCGACGGACGTCAGTCATTTCGGATATTTCCAGAGAGTCACCGTCCGTCAGTTCATCGTGTTCGTCGGTCGGACCGTCGCCAAACGAACGCCGCCTGATCAACGCCACACCGTCCAACACGAAGGTTTCGATCTCTGCCTTTTTCCGTCACCGGTGTTAGGGTTTCAGTTATAAATTTGAAAATTAGTTATGTAATTCAGTTATGTTAATCTAATTATGTAAAAGGCTAATTGCATATCTAATTTTGGTGGTAGAGTATAAGGTGCATTCCTATAACCGAAATGGTCTGTGTGTTGTGGGCTTCATGGATGATCATTATCCGGTTAGAAGTGCATTCTCTGTGCTGAACCAGGTGAGTTCATATATTCATATCATAACAGAACTTTGATAATGAATCAGTATTAGAGTCTGAAATTGATGTGTTGGTAAATGTTGATTAGGTAATAGATGAATATCAGAAGAAGCATGGTGATTCATGGAGGGGTGTACAAGCAGATAAAACTGATCAATGGCCTTATCTTAATGATGCTTTAACCAGGTTTCAGGTATTTTTTAACGATATCTAGTGCTATGTTGTCAAGGTGAGTAGGCCTCTCCCAGAGCCTAGGCGCAAGGCGCTTAAAAAGCGAGGCGCATAGTATAAAAATACCATTTTTAGGGGTTTTAGACTTGTTTTAGGCTTGTTTAGGCTGTTTTAGGGTGATTCCAGGCTTGTTTAGGGCTAGTGTAGGCTGTTTTAGGCGGTTTAGACCTGCTCACACGTTTTTTTTGGCCGGAATTTAACCTGAACTTGGCCTGAAAATGCGCCTGCGTGCCTGAGACTGCGCGCATATGCTGCGCTGTGCTTCTGCGTCTAGTGCGCTTTTGACAAGTGACAACATAGATATAGTGTTAATGTTCTAACTTGATGCAATTGCTTAAACGATCTTGATTCTTTTTTCAACTATTCAGGATCCTGCTCAGGCAGACAAGCTGTTGAAGATTCAGAGGGAATTGGATGAAACCAAGATTATCCTTGTACGCATCGATTCGTTTTTGTGTTTTTTGTATGTTCGTGTTATTTAATGTTATAAATGATGGCTAATTTTTGTTTACAGCATAAAACCATTGATAGCGTTCTTGAAAGAGGCGAAAAGTTGGACAGTTTAGTCGAGAAGAGTTCAGATCTCAGTGCAGCTTCACAGGTGCGTGATTTCCCATCAAATCACATATTATTTTGTCTTTATTTGATGTAGAAGCTTCTTTCTGTATGAAGTATTCCTTGCAATTATCTAGAGGTAGCAAAACGGGCTAATCGGGGAGGTTGGGAACGGTCGGGCTGACCGAAAACACACTTTGTTTAAAGTTTATTCTTTTCATAAACAGTTAAGTGTGTGAAATATGATGATCGGATTTTTATTATTCCGGTAATAATCTAATTTTTTCAATAAAATGATTTAGGGGTTTTTATGCACTTAAAGAACACATGGGGGGACTTCCGGCCTCTTTTCTTTTTAGCTAACCTATTTTTTTATTTTATCCGTTCGGCCCGTTACATATAATATACAACCTAAATCGACCCATTCATAAGGAAATGGATTGAAGTGACCACCTCTACAAGTATGTTATTGTATCATTGTTTGCTCTAGAAGCTTCTTTTCATATGAAGCTTTCTCTGCAAGTATGTGAAACACTTTGTGTCCTCAAAATCTAGTACTTTTATACATGATTAGTTTATTCTTTATATAAAATGATAGGTTTTATGCATTAAAAACACGGTTTGCCCAATTGGTTTTGGCTAATCTTTTTATTTGACCCGTCTGAACCTTTAAAGATAAAACATAACTTGAATTGACCCTATGTGCGGAAATGGGCTGAAATTGCTAACTGGTTACGGAAACTGGAGAAAATAACACAAATCTACTGGTTGGTTGTGGTTTGTGAAACAGATGTTCTACAAGCAGGCAAAAAAATCCAATCAATGTTGTACCATTTTGTGAACTGGGTATGAACTATGATTCTTCAAGACATCATCTTTTGTGAGGCAAATCTTTCTTGCTTTTCTTTTAATACAGACAACAAGGCGCTGATTCTCGTTTATCAAATTCAGATTCATTGTTATTTAGACAATTATGTTCTTGTAGATTTATCACACGCGATAAAAGAAGTAATCAAACATCCTGCCATAGTGTTAATACATTTCTTCAATGTTCAAGATATGTCATTCTGATGATGTCCTATGATAAATGGTTATATATCATGTTTATTAATAAATTTATTTTATATTCTATATATAAGGAGGGGTTTAATTCAGAACAAGAAAAAATCTGCAACAGCATTCAGCCAATCAGATTTTTTGTTTTTAATTTTATTATTAGGGTGTAGTAATAATTTGTATATCTAGAGTATTTGTTTTATTTTTAGTCATCCAGGGGAGTAAACAAGGGAAGGATCAATAGCTTATAGACAATGTGGCATTTTAGTAATAATATAGACTTTTAGGGATAATCTAATATGGACAAAAGTGTATGTTATTAAATGATAAAAGATGAGGTAAGTTTGATTCAAATATAAATGATAAAAGATTTTTAGGTAACTTGTCATATTAAAAAAATCTCTTCTAGTACTAATTGGACATACAAGAAGTGTGACATCATCTCTAAAACACTGGTTACTCATGTGATGCATTTGTACTTAGTGTTTTAAAAGTTGTATTCATTTTCGTATTGTTTAACCCTTTATGAAAAATTATGCCAAAAAGTATAATATTTTCAGTTTCCATATATTAAAAAATATGCAGTCTTTTTTAACCTTTTGTTATTTTAATTTCCTTTCACATAAATGAAATTAGTATTTTGTTTTGTCCTACAACCTTTATATTTTTTCAACATGAATTTTTATTAAAAAAATAATTGGTCATACACTTTAATCGTCTTTATTACTCGTCGCCATACCTTCCGCTGATTGTTCGACTAACGTCGTCATCTGTGATTGTCGGAATCGAGCACTCTAAAGAAGGGAACCGCTCTGATACCACTATTAAGGTAGGTAGGTAGGTAGGTAGGTAGGTAGATAGATAGAGAGAGGGAGGGAGGGTTCAGTTATTTCAATGTTACCGTTTACAGCTCGTTACAACCGGTTAAGTACTCTCACTAACAATCAAAACGTTAGTTGAAACTTATTTCACAATGTTACAACAATGGTCCCTCTATTATCATTATTGACAAAAGCAGACTAAAACACACTATTTCCTAACATATATGACCAGTATAAGCAACACACCATGCCTAAGCCTTGAAACAAATTGATAGTTGTCATAGTTTTCGTTATGAATAAGAGCTTTAAGCTTGTTTTCATTCTCAAAAAATGATAAATCACATCCATAGCTCGTTCTTCAACGAACGTTTTGGCAACCAGGAAGATTGCCCTAGCCATAAAATAGTCCATAATTGTCTCGTCAGTTCCTTTTTTTTATAATGATCATTCATTTGCTTAATTTCACGTCGTGGTTACAAGATTCTAGCTGGAATCTTGTAACCATGACAAAAAATTAAGCAAAGAAATGACCATTTAAAAAAGAAATTGATGAGACAATTATGGACTATTGTATGGCTAGGAATCTTCCCAGTTGCGAAAACGTTCACTGAAGAAGCGAGATGTGGATGTGATTTATCATTTCTTGAGAATGAAAACAAACTTAAAGCTCTTATTCATAACAAAAACTATGACGGAGCTATCAATTTACTTCAAGGCTTGGGTAGGGGTGTAAACGAGCCGAGCCGAGCCCGAGCTTGACACTACTCGAGCTCGGCTCGCTGAATTATCCTGAAGCTCGAGCTAGGCTTGGTTCGAGCCTATAAATTTTGGATTGAGCTCGGCTCATGAAATGAAAATAAAGCTTGAGATCGGCTCGATTAGGCTTGACTTTATTCAGGACGATTAAACAAACAAAAGCTTGGCTCGAGCTCTTTGCAAGAAGCCTTAAACGAGCCAAAGCTCGGCTCGAGCTCGATTTGGCTACACATTTTTTTGTCTTTGACAGAAATTACTTAAACTTTACGTGGATTGGAAATATTCTAAAAAAACACACATCCTTTGTTGATAGACAAATATTCCCGTCTTCTCAAATATCCAAACTGCAAAGTCAATACTTCAAAAAAGTTAACGAGCCTCTATACTATTAAACCCGAAACATCAAATTAGTAATTGTTAAACCACAACCTATATAAAATGGAACAAGTATATCGGCTAACAATTGTTAAACCACTTCCTCTTCCTTCCACACTATACTGCAAAGAGTTGTGCGTAGACTTAAGGCACAACCGTGCTAAATCATGAGGCACGATCGTGCCTCATCCGTTCAATTACCTAGTTATAACTATTAATCCTAAGTGTCGGTGATGTTTTGGGAAATGCAATATTCACCCCTCCACTATTTGAAATAGCATAACTCATACTAACTTTGTAAAATGTCACTTTGACACCCTTAAATTTAATAAAATTCAAAATATATAAAATACAAAAAGTTTAAATATATAAAAAAATCTTTAATGAACGAACATAAACGAGCGAACGTTGTAGTATATATAATAACATTCGTTCGTTAATTAATTTTTTTCTTGACGTTCCTATATAAATTTCGTTAAAAACGGAGTCGTATTAAATGTAGGGTATTTTTTAGGTGTCGCGAGTTATATCGACTGACGGTAACGTACTGGTACCGTGAAGAACGAAACCGACACCGACTGAAAAACACAGGTTCTGTTATATAACTGTTTTCTTTATCTATCTTTCGGTTTTCACAACCGATTCGTCGTAACTTTATATGTTTCTTCTATATACTTAACCACGTTTTTTTATGTTTAGCTACGTTAATGCCACGCCTCAGCCGTTTAAGATCCAACTCCACCACGTGACGCGGCCGCCTTCCGCCGCGGAGCGCGGGGCTCATTTCTAGTTTTAATTAATATGCGTACCTTAATTCACTTGTTTTTCCCACTAGGTAGTAAAATCTCACACGGTGCCTCCTCCTTCTACAAAACAAAATCAACAGTTTCAAATAATAAAATATCAAAGCATTTATCTGTTAAGGTTTTAAAATTACCTTGAACTAGTATAAGTCCCAACCATCTACCATGATATTTGCGGGGTGTCTCGGAGTCTAAGCTGGCATCGGCAGAGGTGCACAAAAAAACCGGTTTGGAAATCCAAACCGGTTCGGAACCGGAAACCGAACCGTCCACGAACCGGTTTTTTGTGAACCGGTTTCAAACCGGTAGGAACCGCCGGTTTAAAACCGGTTTGGATCATTTGCGTGAGGATCGGTTTAAAACCGGTTTTTTGTGAACCGGTTTGGTAAACCGGTTTGAACCGGTTTAACGTTAATTTTTTGAATCTAGCCGTTGGAAAACGGCTATATAGCCGTTAGAACCAATTTTTGACCGTTTTTTCACCCATTTTAACCCCCAAACACATTATAAATAGGTAGTGGGTGTTTTGGTTAAATCACACTTCTCAAACGCTCAAAAAACGCTCAAGAAACGCTCAAGAAACGCTCAAAAAACGGTCAAAAAACGCTCAAAAAACGTTATGGCAACTTCTTCAAGTTTTGGTGTTTCCTCTTCCGAAGTTAGCGTTGTGAGAATCATACCAACAACGAGGAACCCCACAATTTGGTCAAACTACGATCTATGTGAGACGTCTAACGAGTTGGAACGGGCTCGTTGCAAAAAATGTGGTGGGTTTTTTAAAAAGGATTCAAATTCTACTTTAAAAACTCATATGGAAAAATCTTGCCCGAGTTTGAAGAAAATTCCGGATGAGGGTCAAGCATCTATGACAAGCGAGGGTGGAATTTGGAACTTCGATCCAAATATTGTTCGAGATAGAATGGCGAAATTAGTTATTCAAAGAGGTTTGCCGTTCAACCACTTCGACAATCCGCTCACGACGAGGATGATTCAAGAAGCCCTTCAACCACGTTATCATCAAGTAAGTCGTAATACTCGTAGACGTGATTGTCTAAAAATGTGGAAAAAAGCAAAAAAAGAATTAATTTTAGGTTTTGAAAAATTGGAAACCGGTGTGAACTTAACCACCGACGTTTGGTCGGCTCCACATGGTATTCCCGACTCATATATTTGCGTTACCGCTCATTGGGTTGATCCCAATACGTGGCAAATGATGAAACGTACAATCGCGTTTGATATGTTTGAATATCCTCACACGGGTCAAAATTTATTTCACATTTTAGATGATGTGATAACCGATTTTAAATTACAAAATAAATTATTTTCAATATCTTTTGATAATGCCTCAAATAATACAAATGCGGTTCAAAAATTAATATTAAAATATAATCCGATTTGCAACGGCGCTTTTTTCCATAGTCGATGTATTGCACACATCATCAACTTAGCCGTGCAAGACGGGCTTGCGGTTGAACCCGTTATTGAATTAAGTAATGCATTTCGAGTCATGTTTAAAGACGTTTTTAGTAGTAGTAAAAAAAGATACCATGAATATATTAGATTATGTAACGATACGGGTTTGATTTGCTTAGGTCCCAATTGGGACCTCCCAACAAGATGGAATTCAACTTATAAAATGTTTCATAGTGCTATACGACAAAAAGATACTTTATCAATTTTTCATGATATGCTTTCCTCAAAACCGCGTCGTAAAATTCAAAGTTTTTCGTCTACGAGTTGGGACATTCTTGAAAATATAACCGAATTGCTCGAAGTTTTCAAAACCTCCACTACTTTTTTATCCGGGGTTTATTACCCCACAAGTCCCTTGGTTCTTAAACAAATATTTCTAATGTGTAACAAATTAGCCGAACTTGAAAATAAAAATACTTTTTTTACGAGAATGATAAAACCGATGAAAGAAAAATTTGTTAAATATTTTAAAGAAATGCCTCCGGTTATAACTTGTGCCGCCGCATTAAACCCTACAATTAATGTTTACGGTGTTGAAACCTTGATTGATAAAATAACTTACGATTTGGATTTGAATGCCGAAGATATTCATTTTTCAACCGTAACAAAAACTTATTTTAACAAATGTTTGCAAGATTTGTTTGATATTTATTTACATAAATATGGTACAACACAAATCCCACATGATACGATGGGCGCGGGCGCATCAAGTAGCAGCTCGAGGAATGTGAACTTAAATTTGTATAACGAAATGAGAAATGAATTTACTAAACGGGCTAGAGGGTCCATCCCGAGTAGCGAACTCGGAAGGTATACGGGAACAAACTTTTTATCATTTATGAGTCCGGATGTTTTTGAGGACTTTGATATTTTGGCTTGGTGGAAAGGAAACGAATCTACTTTTCCGGTCCTTTCCGCCATGGCCCGTGATTTACTAACCGTCCAAGCTTCCACGGTAGCTTCGGAATCCGTTTTTTCTCTTAGTGGCAGGGTTTTATCTATTCGAAGAACTAGATTCACTCCCGCGGCAATGGAAATGTGCATTTGCTTGAAAGACCATTTGGATGCGGTAGATAGGAGACAAGATAGGGCTTCGCTTGAAGACGAAATTGAAGTTGAAGAACTCATACACGAATCTGAGGTTAACCAAGGATTGGCGAGCCCACTTACAAATGAAGAACTCGCCGAAGATGATAGACTACGAGGATCCACTAGTAACTCCGAGAATGACGGCTAATATTAAACAAAAAAACTCCAAAAAATAAAAATATTTTTTTTTTCTCGTATTGTAATGTTTAATTTTGTAATGTTTTGTGATTTCCGAACCCCTTCAATATGAATAAGCGTTGAACTTTATGTTTTTATTTTTCTCGTATTGTAATTTTTGTAATTTTGTAATATTTTATAATTAAAAAAAAAAAAAAAAACCGGTTTAAACCGGTTTACCAACCCGAACCGGTCCAGAACCGAACTGAACCGGTTCAACAGGTTCGATGTTTTATACTTACAAAACCGGTTTAACCCGAACCGGTTTTGGTCAAAACCGGTTTACTGTTCGCGTTGACCAAACCGGTTCGGGCCGGTTCGAAACCGGTTCGGTTCAAAAACCGGCTTTTGTGCAACTCTATCGGCGGTCGCTTGGGGCCAATTTTCGTGTGGGGGGGGGAGCAAATTTAAAAAAAAAATTATGTGTATATATATAAATATTTTTTTTAAATTAGAACCAAAATAAATAGATGAAAACTTTGTTTTGTTTATTGTTTAACTTTGTTTTGTATTTTTTCGCTACAATAACGTTTTTTTGTTTATTGTTATTACAACTATCAAGGATCTTTGGAAAAAAATAATATTTAATGGACCATTTTTTAGTACTCGTCTGGGGCACCCGGAATCTCGAAGACGTCCCTGAGCATTTGTATTTGCTGTGCATATTAACATTTGTATTTCAAAAGCTTTGCCAAAGTTTTTGTCACAAACTCACAATGATATTAAGAACCATCAAAGGTAGAGCTAATAATTTTAAACCAGCTGGTAACTTTGTGTAACACCCCAAGGGCTGACGTGTCACACCATACGGTGATATAGAGACAATTAATGATTCATTAAGTAGTAATTATTCAAATTCAAACCAACCACACAAAGTCTTACAATAAAAGAAACCAAAATCTTATACGGAAATAAAAGTCTTTATTTCAATAGCATTTATTAACTCCTACTCTTCCTTAGTTCATTTTAGCCCTCATCACATGTTCCCTTGATTTTCCCGAATACCTGTTCAAAGATTTAAGAGAAAAACACAAAAGAAAACACGACTGAGCCAAAAGTTGCTCAGTAACGGAGAAATCAATAGCAATAACAACAAGAAGCAGTAATCATGTGGAAATACCCATATGAGCCAATAACAATAAACAATATGTACATAGGCCTGCAGACCTAATGGACCAATATGTGAGAGGAATGTGGGCACACACACCTAACAATCTCACCAATAACAATACATTCCTAGGATCGATCCATACGCCTCTAACCAATAAGTGTACTCACATCGCACACAAAAAAGACGTCGTGAACTAATCACACCGCCACGGATGGTGCACGCCCTTGGTGCCACAATGACGCCCTATGTTCCCATAGGAAGACGGAGGAAACGGGGCAAAAATGCAGGAGCCAGCGTAATCCTACGCCACCTGGCGTAATCCTACGCCACCCAGCGTAAGCTTACGCCGTCCAGCGTAGGCTTACGCCTAACCAATTCTTTCACAGCATGTTTCAGGGATGCGGCGTAAGCCTACGCCACCCCATCGTAAGCTTACGCCACTTACGTTATTTTGAAGCGGATTTTCGGGAAACTGCCGATTTTGAGTGTTTAACTATGGGTTTCTTCCCCAAATTCAAAATCATCTTTTGAACAACAGTTTTTGGCGATTTTTGGAGAGTTTTGGAGGCTAGAAACATATTATTGAAGATCGGTATCAAGAAATTGAAGAATCGAAGATGAATTCCACAACCATGAGCGGCTAATTCACCGGTAATCATTCCCGGGTGGATTGTTTGTAAGTTTTTAGGGTTTTTATGATATGCTAGCTTTGAGAAACAATTCTTGTAATCGTTTAGTTTGAAATACTTGAATCTTTGTGTTTAGTATGGTTATGAACTCACGTGAGTCGATAAATTCTTGTACCATTGACCCCGTTAGATGATAATTGCTATGAACTTCGATCTGTGTTGAATCTATTGATTAATCTAATTCTATATTGCATACATTTGTCTCGATTTTATTCGTGAATATTGTTTTACACTATTTTCCGATGATGTATGAATGTTGATGTTCTTGGTTAGATTTGGTTAATTTGATTTGGATAACCATTTGATTGTTTGAACTCATATGTTGGTGTGATAATCCCTAATTACTTGTGAACTTGAAACCCGGGTGTGATTCCTTTTTAATTATTGTTTACAACAGAAACCGTTTATTTGCTACTTGATTACTCGTGATCGTTTTGCTAGTTGATAATCATTGCTTGTTGGATTTGTTAATTTCACCTCAATCATTGCTTGTGTTTGGTCAGAAAGACCCATTGCAACTTCATAAATCACATTGTTAATTGAAGTTAAGCACCGACCACAAACTCTTCGTGGTTCGACACCCTTCTTACCCTAACTAGTTTAAGGTGATTAGGACACTCTAATTCTTTATCTTTGACCGGTCCCTTCGACACCGATCAAATTTTGGCGCCGTTGCCGGGGAGTGTGTGCGCTTGGTGTTTTATTTTAATTGACTCATGTGACTATTTGTTACTTGTTTTGTTTGGTTAATTCTTCTATTTTTGTGTTACGCGTGGTGTTTGTGTGTGTGTGCAGGTGACAGATTAGTGCATGCGTACCCGTTCATCCGGGAGGACTTCACCGCTTGTTTTTGAACTAGAAATTGAGAGGATAGCAAGGCAAAACCGAACCCAACAACAAAATTTACAACCCGTTTCATCGGAACCATCATCTATGGATGGTCGAAGCAGTCATTCTGGAACTAGCATAAGAAACCGTGGCCCAACTCCAAACAGAGGCCCTATCCCTAACCGCCCACCAACTCCACCTCACCGAACCCCAACCCCATCTATACCTATCAATAACAACCAACCCCGTGGGTCGGGTACAGTTCAACAAAATCGACCCGTTAACATCCGTACCAATCCCGTGTACCAAGGAAGAAGGGGACCACAACAAAATCAAACTCCTCCTGGAAACATATTTGGAACTCAACCAAGAAACGGCAATGAGAACGATGGTTGGGAGGATGACGATGGTGAATACTTTGGGTATGATGATAATGAAGATGTTGGGAACGGTGATAGGTTTGGAGATTACGAGTATGAAGATGGTGAGAGGAGCCAATTTGGAGAATATAACGAGGGGCAAGGCTTTGGAGAGGAAGAAGAGGTGAATTATGTTCACCAAAGGGCGAGACAACCAACGGGTCGAACGGGTAGACCTGAGAGATTTGGTTATCCTCCTAGATAAGAAGGGAGGAGAGTTAATGGGGGCTACAACAATGAAAACCGAAGACAACCGGTAGCCCCTATGGGTGGAGTTAATGGTCGCTTTCGACCGGCTATTTCGGAGAATGCTTCTCCAATTGTTCCACCAATTCCCGGAATGAGGCGATTCAAGTCAAGGCCAAATTATATCAACGTTCTCCCACATTTTCATGGCATGGTTACCGAAGAACCATACACCCATTTAGCCGAGTTTGCCGCCATCTGTAGCACAATTGGAGATGAGAACTTCGATCAAGGCGAGGTCAAACTTAGACTTTTTCAGTTTTCCCTCAAGGATCGAGCAAAGCAATGGTTCATCACATTGCCGGCTAATAGCATCCACACATGGGATGAAATGCAACAAGTCTTCTTGGATGAGTACTATTCGGTTGCGAAGACGGATGATTCCCGAATTGAGATTCGGACCTTTCAATAACAAACGGGTGAGCCTTTACATGAAGCCTTTACACGCTTCAAAGAGTTGTTGAGGAAATGTCCCCACCATCAAATCGAGTTGTGGGAACTAGTGAAGTGTTTTGTGGATGGTTTGACTCAAGAGGAGAGGAAGTACTTGAAGTCCACAAGTAATGGGACATTGTTGTCTAATCCCGAAGAAGATGATTGGGATTTCTTAGAAAGTATGAGCCAAAACTCTAAAGCCGAGGCATCGGCTAGTCGAAGAACTAAACACCCGATTTCTAAGTCCGTCCCGGATTATGAAACAAAAGAGAGGTTGGCATCTATGGAGAGAGAATTGGCATTGTTGAGGAAAGGCAAAAAGAAAGAAGTAGCTGGAGTAAAAGCTCGATTCGACGTTTGTGAAGATTGTGAAGATTTAGGCCACAAAACAATGGAGTGCCTATTTCAAGATGGGAGATAAGAAGAGGTAAATCAAGTGTATGGTGAGAGGAAGCAATATGACTTGAACTCGAACAACTATCATCCGGGATTGAGAAACCATCCTAACTTCAAGTATGGGAACGCGGCAAACCAAATGAACCCCAACTTTCAAGGTGTGAATCAAAACACCTCATCAACCTCATATCAACCGCGTCAACAAGGGAATTATAATTGGGGTGGTTATCAAAGGGGCTCTTATAACAATAACCGAAACACAAATTAACCCCCAAGGAATTACAATCAAGTTCATCAACAACAAAATGGGTCATCAGGGGGTGATGATGTTGTTAATTCAAAGTTGGATGCACTATTGGAAATGATGAAAGAATCAAATAATGAGAATGAAGTGAGAGACAAGTCTTTTGTGGCATTGGAAAGACAAGTGGGACAAATGGTCGAAGAAATATCTTTGCTAAAGCAAGGTGGGGGGGAAGCTACCGAGTAATACTACATTAAACCCGCAACATCAAGGGTCGAGTTCAACCAATGCAAATGTAAGTAAAATTATGGTTCTTCGTAATGGTAAGGTTATCGATAATAAAGTTGAGTCTCCACCACAATTGGTTGAAGGGGTGGTGGAGGATGTTATTGAGGGTGAGGAAAGTGAAGGTGAAGTGGAATTTGTTGATGATAAAAAACCAATTACTCAAAATCTTGAAAAAATTAAACCGGTTTTTAGAAATGAGTCACCTATTGCTAAAGGAAAGGATATAACGGGTGGTTTCGTCCCTTATCCAGAGGCATCAGTTGAACCATTTAAAGCAAAAATGGTAAATAAAAGAGGACCACAACAAGAAGAAATGTGGGAGATGTTCAGACAGGTCAAAATTAACATACCCCTTTTGGATGCCATTAAACAAATTCCAGCTTACGCAAAGTACTTGAAAGAATTGTGTACACAAAAGCGGAATCATAAATTCCCAAAGAAACTTGATGTAACCGCTAATGTGAATGCTATTCTATCGGGTGCTCTTCCACCTAAACTACAAGATCCGAGGGCGCCTATTATATCTATTCAAGTAGGTGATTTCAAAATAAAAAGGGCACTCCTAGATCTTGGAGTTAGTGTTAGTATTCTTCTGGGGAGCCTTTATGACCAATATGATTTTAGCCCTCTTAGGAGGGCCGACACTACCGTAGTTTTGGCCGACTTAACTCTTAAGCTCCCTCGAGGAATATTAACTGATGTTATTGTGAAGGTGGAAGATTTTTATTTCCCAGTGGACTTTATAGTGTTGGATTATGTCTCTTCCGATAGAACAAAACAACCTACGGTTATCCTTGGTCGGCCATTTCTGGCAACCGCAAATGCCCAAATCAATTGCCGAAGTGGAACGGTTGACATGACATTTGGGAACCGAAAGTTGAGATTAAATGTTTTTTCACATATATCTAACTCTCTGGTCAACGATGAATGCTTTATGGCGGACATTGTTGATGGGTACATTCCTCTTTGTGATGTTATTGTAAACGAGGATAGCACCACAGATACATGTTTTTCAAGTGACAAATTACAGGTTGAGACGAGCAAGGAACTCGAAGAAGAAGAAAAACGGCTTGAAGCAATGACAATTAAGGATGGGAGACCACCGTGGACTCACCAAGTGGAAAGCTTGCCGAAACACATTGACAAAAGGTTGAAGCCATCTTTGGAGAAACCCCCAAAGGTTGAGTTGAAGGAGCTACCAAAGAACCTCAAGTATGCTTTTGTAGGAGAAAACGACACCCTCCCGGTGATCATTGCATCAAATTTGACAAAGGAACAAGAGGAGGCTGTGATGAAGGTGTTAGCCACCCATAAGGCAGCAATTGGGTGGAGTATTGCAGATTTGAAGGGTATTAGTCCCTCGATTGTTATGCACAAGATTGTCACAGATCAAGTTATTACACCATCTCACGATGCACAAAGACGGTTAAATCCAAATATGCGGGAAGTTGTAAAGAAGGAAGTACTCAAGTGGTTGGACGCCGGCATCGTTTACCCAATTTCGGATAGTACATGGGTGAGTCCAACACAAACCGTGCCCAAAAAGGCGGGTATTCAAGTCGTCAAGAACGACTCAGGTGAGGAAGTAGCCACTCGGCCGGTAACCGGGTGGCGGATTTGTATTGATTACAGGAAATTAAATGCAGCTACTTCAAAAGATCATTTCCCATTACCGTTCATTGATCAAATTGTGGAAAAACTCGCAGGTCAGAAATATTACTGTTTTCTTGATGGTTATTCGGGTTACAACCAAATTGCTATACATCCCGGGGATCAACATAAGACAACATTTACTTGTCCATATGGTACTTTCGCATTTATGTGAATGCTGTTTGGACTATGTAATGCCCCCGCCACCTTCCAAAGGTGTATGATGAGTATCTTTTCAGATATGGTGGGCGAGTCTTTGGAGATTTTTATGGATGATTTTTCCATTTTTGGTACATCTTTTGATTTATGTTTGAACCAATTGGAAAAAGTTTTAAAAAGGTGTGTTGAAACAAATTTGGTTTTGAATTGGGAGAAGAGTCATTTTATGGTCCAAGAAGGGATAGTTTTGGGTCATGTGATTTCTAATCGTGGGATTGAGGTAGATCATGTGAAAGTTCAAGTTATATCTACTTTGCCTCATCCCACGAATGTTAAAGGCGTTACACCATTTTTGGGGCATGCGGGGTTTTATAGGTGATCGAGGGGTAAAAACCCGAGCGTTAAATGATACAAATATATGGGTTTTAATGTGTTTTGTGTGTTTATACCATTTGAATTGATTAACTACAAGAACTTGTGGTTTTGTAGGTAAATCACACAAACCGAAGGTGTTAAGGCAAGTAGGAACGCAGGTTACGGGAATCGGAACGAAGAAACGAAGAAGTGAAAAAGGGCTGGCAGTAACTTACGGCCAGGCCACAGTAACTTACGGTGGCCGTAAGTTACGGTGAATCGAGCGTAACTTACGGTGGACAGGGGAGAAAAATGGACCGTAAACCAGAACCTAAAGACCGTAAGCTAGAAATTAGTTAAGGCTCACCGTAACTTACGGTTACATCACCGTAACTTACGGCTCCTATGCCACAAAAGTCAATCTGCCGCCCATCAACTTGCTCCCACTTGATAAAAACATAATTTCATTTTCATTCATCATCATTGAGAACAGAGAACAGAAAAGGGAGCAACTCGTTTGAAGGAAGAAAGAAGAGAAGAAGAAATCTTCTTGGAGAAGATTGGGGCCATCGATCCATCAACCAAGAAGATGGAGGCCACGTTGGAAGAAATGAGAGGCTAAATCCTTGATGGTTCTCCTAGGTAATGGGTTTGTTAATCTTGCTTGTATTTCTTGATTTGTAACTGATTGTGGGATTAGATTGTAAACCATTTAAGTTTTATCTAAATCATTATGATGTGTTTGCTAGAAATCTGATTATGTTATGTGTTGTGATTAAACCTGTTAAGATTAATCCGTCATATATATGTTATTGGATTGTTTGTTGTGATAATCAAAACCTGTTAAGTTTTGTTTGCAACACTGGTTAGATTCATCATTTGCAAATCTCCATTTAAGAGATTCCCACTAAGTTATTATCTGAAATGCTTGTGATTGGCAAACCCGGATCCGAAAGAGAACCATTGCTTTCTTTAATATTTTACAAAATCCGATTTTTAAGTATTGTGACAATTTCTTATGCGCAACTCTGATAATAGATTAACGCTAGATCACGATTCCCTTGGATCGACCCCTTACTACCGCTGTCTACTTAAGAAGTGATTAAGGGTTTATAAATTACTTTTTGACCGAACCGACGACATTCGATCAATAGGAGGTTTATTAAGGGTTTTAGCTCAATCACGAAACCATTATGTAACTTACTTTTAAAAGATGCGCCGTTTGTTTTTGATGATGAATGTATTCATGCTTTTAACATTTTGAAACAAAATTGGTCACTTCCTTTTGAAATCATGTGTGATGCTAGTGACTATGCGGTTGGGGCCGTGTTGGGACAACGGGTTGAGAAGAAACCCGTTGCAATATATTATGCAAGTAAAACTCTTTCGGACGCTCAATTGAATTATACCACAACTGAAAAAGAATTACTCGCAGTAGTATATGCGTTAGACAAGTTTAGGTCCTATATATGGGGAAGCAAAATTATTATCTATTCTGATCACAGTGCTGTCAGATACCTCATAGAGAAAAAGGATGCTAAACCAAGACTAATAAGATGGATCTTGTTGTTGCAAGAATTTGATGTGGAGATCCGTGATAAAAAGGGGAGTGAGAATGTGGTAGACGACCACTTATCAAGGATCATGGTTGATGATGAAGAGTCAACGACAGTGATAAATGAATCATTCCCTGATGAGCGTATTATGTCTGTTTCATCTGTACCTTGGTTTGCTAATATTATAATTTTTTTGGCAACAGGTGCAATCCCGAGTCATTGGGTAAAGAAGAAGAAAACCCATTTTCTTTCCCAAGTAAAGCAATACATTTGGGAAGAACCGGATTTATTTAAAGTGGGAACGGATCAAATGATTAGACGATGTGTGCCAAATGAGGAAATTCCAAGTGTGCTAGCACATGTGCACTCTTATGCATGTGGAGGCCATTTCAGTGGCCAAAAGACAGCACACAAAATTCTTTCATGTGGTCTTTTCTGGCCAACTTTGTTTAAGGATGCGTTTGAGTTTGCAAAACATTGCATCAAATGTCAACAGTTAGGGAGCGTCTCTAAAAGAGACGAAATGCCCATGAAACCGATTCTCGTCCTTGACATCTTTGATGTTTGGGGAATTGATTTCATGGGACCCTTCCCAAACTCTTTTGGCAATTTGTATATCTTGGTGGCGGTCGACTATGTATCTAAATGGGTCGAGGCGATAGCCACTAAGACGAACGACCATACCGTTGTGTGTAACTTTGTCCAAACAAACATTTTCTCGAGATTTGATATTCCCCGTGTCATTATAAGTGATGGGGGATCTCATTTCAAAAACTTTAAATTTGGCAAATTACTAAAACGGTATGGCGTGGATCATAGAATAGCAACTCCCTACCACCCCCAAACGAGTGGACAAGTGGAAGTGTCTAATAGGCAAATAAAAGATATTTTACAAAAAACCGTCCGGGCGGACCGAAAGGATTGGTCAACCAAATTGACTGATGCTTTATGGGCTTACCGAACGGCTTATAAAACCCCTATTGGCACGACCCGTACCGGTTAGTTTATGGAAAAGATTGTCATTTACCGGTAGAGTTAGCTCACCGGGCGTTTTGGGCTATCAAAGAGGTTAATGTGGATTATGATGTTGCAGGAAAAGAAAGGAAGTTGAGTCTAAATGAATTGGAAGAATTGAGAAATGAGGCATATGATTGTGAATCCACTTACAAGGACAAGATGAAGGCGGTTCTTGATGCCAAGCTTCGGAAGAAGGAGTTTGAAGTGGGCCAAAGAGTCTGGCTTTATAACTCAAGGTTGAAGTTCTTTCGAGGGAAATTGAAAAGCAAGTGGACAGGACCATTTTTGATCACACGAGTTGGCAACTATGGAGACATAGAGATTGAAGATTTTGAGGATCACTTGAGGCAAGTTGTGAATGGTCACCAATTGAAGCCATATCTCAAACTCAACGAGATCAATGGGCCAACAAACCAAGTAGAAGCATTCTTATTGAGCTTGGTGACGAACGAGCATGAGTAACACCATGAAGAAGTGTCGGGCTGAGGAAAATAAACTTAGCGCCAACCGGGAGGCAACCCGACTTATGTGATGTTTTTAATTAAATTATGTTTTATTATTTTTCCTCTTTTAGCTAATTTTAGTTTAATTTTGTGCAATAATCAAAGTAAGGCGGAAAGTATGAGGTTACAGCGGATGTCGGTATTTCAGGGACGAAACACACTCAAGTGGGGAGCTGGAAAAAGGACCAAAAATAGGGCAGCGTAAGGCTACGCTGGTTCAGCGTAAGCCTACGCCGAAGAAGTTTTGCAAACAAAACCATCAGAGGTTCAGCGTAAGGCTACACTGGTTCAGCGTAAGCCTACGCCGAAGAAGTTTTGCAAACAGAACCATCAGAGGTTCAGCGTAAGGCTACGCTGGTTCAGCGTAAGCCTACGCCGAAGAAGTTTTGCAAACAGAACCATCAGAGGTTCAGCGTAAGGCTATGCCCCCTCAACGTAAGCTTACGCTGGAACGGGATTTTGCGTGAATAAATCGTCCGACAGCAGGTAAGTCCGAAAAAAAATTAAAAAATTAAAAAAAAAAAAAAAAATTTAACCCCTTTTCTCTCCCTTCTTTCTTCAATATCACCTACCTCCCATCTCTTCTCTTTCATCTTCTTCTCTAAAAACCCTCATTCATCTTCATCTTCTTCCTTCCTTAATCTACCATCTCTTCATAAAAATCAAAAATTGGTTGAAGATTTTTGCATAACTTTGCAAGAGGAGTAAACCCTACCAAGCGGAATTCAACGAATCAACCATATTCGAGAGACCCGAAATTTTAGGGTTTCGTAATTTTTGGGACTTTTGTGTGTAGTGGAAAGAATAATCGTCACTTTTTGAGATTTCATCATCTAAACCCAAAAGGTACGTTTGTATTACAATTCTTGGTTATTTGAAGGTATATTTTCGAATAAGAATTGATGTTTCATTGTAGTTGTGTTGTTGTGTACTTTGGGAAGGATGATTTAAGTTAGAATTCGTAGATTGAATGATGCCATTATTGAAGCATTGGAAATAATTGTGTTAGTGACTAATTGAATAGGACTTGATTAAGATTTTGGAAGAATTTTTGAAATTTTAAAACAACATGTAAACTTGTTTTGATGAAAATAGCAGAAATTTTGTTTTCACATGATAAAAGGTTAATATGGAGTGAATTCAATTAGCAATAGTAATGAAGAATTGTTACAAGTTCGATTCTTGGTGAATTATTTGATTTATGTGTGCTTGGTGAAATTGTAGGAACAATGGTCAGAACGAAAGAGTCTCACAAAGGTAAAGAAAAAGTGGGTGAGTCATCATCACGGAGTAGGTCAAAGAGGGCACGAAACACTGTTGTTCTGCACGAAAGAAGTGAGGAAGAGAGTGCCCATGAATCTGAAGAGGAACTTGGACCCACAATATGGAAGAAACCGGTGAGATTATCATCTTTCCCATATTCGCAGCAGAACTTATATATGGACAAGGTGAAAAACCTGGTCGGTGGATTTGAATCGTTATTCGCATGTGAAAAGCAGATCCATGAGCCGGATTTCGAGAGATATGGGGTTATTAACTGTTTTCGACGGCTTGGTTGGGAAGAGAGTCTTGCTTTCCATTATGATGGGATTGATGACGTGTATGGTGAAGCAATTCTAGAGTGGATGTCGACCCTTCAACGAATTGAAGGAAATAACCCGCCTCAAACGACAATTTTAAGAGGTACAGTGAATGGGAAACAAGCAGACCTGTCATTTCAAACTATTGACAAGATTGCCCACTTTGACTCTGGAGCAGAGAATAATGAACCTTATGAATACATATCTGATGATAAGTTGAAGGCTCACGTGATCCATGAAATAATTTGGGAAAACATGATAAGAAGCCTTTTTGTGGTGGAAGAAGGTTGTGATGTATTCCGGTTAGTATTGAGAAGAGATATGTTGAAGCCACTCCCCGAGTTGTTGTTGATATTTGTCACATTGAACGTGGTCCCGAGAACGGGGGATAAGACCAAGGTGCGTTTTTATGAAGTTATGATTCTACATGCACTATTGACGGGTTCCCCAATTATGTCATCTAAACATTTGATCATGTGGAATATTTGGGAGTCACGTGAAGAAAGAGAGAGGATGGTTATTCCTCATTGTCGGTTGTTATCAAAGTTCCTTAAATGGGCAAAGGTTTTGCCACGAAGACCGGCGGTGTTAAAAATCAAGAATAAACCTTATACCATAAGGTCTTTGCAACAAGGAAGTTGGAGATATGAGTTGACAACAAGAACTCATGTGTTGACTGATACCACCACCGCGAGGTTTTTGGAGGAATTGAGAAGTGATGTGTCGGAAGAGGAAGAAATGAATTTGGAAGATGAAGATATTGATCCCACAGGACCAAATATAGGGACAAGTGGTGCAGGTTATGGGTTCGAGCACGGATTTGGGTATGGTGCTGATTATAATCAACCCTTCACGGAAGTAATAGAGCAGGCTCGCCCGACAAGTTATCCTAATTGGGAGGAGGCCTCGCGTATAATGTTTGATAGGCAAACACAGAATCTGGAGGAAGATAGGAGATTTAGAATGGGAATGATGTGGTCCCAAGAGGAGGAAATAAACAGGAATTTTAGGCACAACGAAGAAGTGCGCCACTATAATGATTACCATCAGGGCGTACCATATTCTTCACATCCAGCACCTACTGATTGGGAGTCTTTGAATCCTTACGACATGGGTGATACATACCAGCGCTACCCACAGAGTCATCATTCTGAGTGGGTGGCACCGTACCCGACATCGGATGCAAGTGGGCAAGGCTCGAGTGGAGCTGCTCAAGGAGGTTTGAATAATATGAGAGATATGACTCGATCATTATATGAGTCAGTTTTTGGTCAACCGTTACAGCAGGAACCATATGATGCTAGGCCGGAAGCATATTGGCCTTACAAGCCAGGCAATGATGATGCCGATGATGATGAGAAGGAAGATGATGATGATGATGATGAGGAACATAACAGTCAGGACAGCTCTTCCTGATGTTGTTGAGTATGTCGAACAGGTCCACGTACTTTTACTTCTTTCTTGCAAAAATTTGAACTATTTTATTTAATTGTTTTGGTGTGTTTTAGGGTGTTTTGTTGTTTTGTTATGTTTTTTTTTTTTTTGTGAGAACTTGGGTTGTTGTTTATGGTTTGGGAATTTACTTCTTGAATTTTGGAGGTTGGGGGTTAGATCTGTTTGGCACCCACTAACCGCACTTTTATATTTCATAACTATTTACATTGGGACAATGTATGGTTCAAGTGTGGGGATGTGGAAAATCTTGGAAACCATACAAATTTTTTGATAATTGTTTTACAAAGTGTTTGGTAGAGGTCTTTGGTCATGGTTAATTCACTAAGTACTTGATTAAGTCTTTCCAACAAATGAAAAAAAAAATTGGAAATGTTGAATTCGGGAGTAACAAAATTGAAGGTGACGGTTTGCATGCACATGTCGGTAACCTATTTTCCACCGTTTTTGTGAGATTTTGAGCCAAATTGATATATATATTCTCTTATTTGAGTGGTTGGCCACTTTGTTTCACATTTTAGAACTTGCATAATGTTGATACATGTCGAGACATTGAACCAATTGATTGCACAAAAATGATAAAGGCATTAGGAGAAACCGTTTTTATTTTTATCCATTTTTATACCTTTACCCGTTAATATCCACTAGATGCTCATTCTGAGCCTACACCTTTTTCTTTTGACAAAACCCACAACATTAACCCATTCAACTTTTAGACTTTTCTTTTTAAACCCGTGAGTTGGAATTCAATTAACTTAGGTTGTTATAGTTGCGGTTGCAATTGAGATAAAAAAAATTGAATGAAAAAGAAATACAAAAATATTATTGGGTCAACATTTGCCCAAAGGTTTTGAGTATTAGTTTAAGCTACAATAAAAGATGTTATTGGCTTAGTTTAACTCAAGTTTCATTTGATTGTTTGAAGAAATAAGAACTTTAGTGTTGATGGGTCGTTTATACCCATCGTAGAGATTTGAAAGTTTTTAGATTGATTTGTAGTTTCATTAGTTGAATTCCACTCACCTTTAGCCACTTTAAAAAATCCTTATCCATACCCGTAACCCTAGCCTACATTACAACCCTTAAAAGACCTGTTGATTTGTGCTTTTTAGTTGTGTCAGTAGGTGGAGATGTGATCAATATGCAAGCCTATGATAATGTGGTTCATTGTTTGGTTTTGAGTGAATAATACTAGCACATCATCGCTAGTCCATATATGAAGCCGAATGGAATGATTGATTGTGAGGGGTATGTGCATGCAAAGCCATAACTGGATATGAGTTAAGCTCGTTCAAGTGTCTCCTTTTGTTTAAAAAGTCATCGATTGTTTGTTGGATTGTAGATCTATTGAGAGTATAATTCTTATGAATCTGGAATGACTTTATACCTTAACTTATGTTTAGTGAAAACAATTATTTGAGAATTTGTAATGTGAATTTAAAGCGAAAGACTTTGCTTGAGGGCAAGCAAAACTCAAGTGTGGGGATGTGATAAGTGACTAAAGTTTCATATATTAAAGGGTGCAATATACTATATTTATGTAAATTAATATGGGGAATACAAAGGTTTTGTGTAGCTATGCATTTGCAGGTGTTGGAAGCTTAATGAATGATTTTAGAAGATATTATGCGAGAGATGTAAGAGTTGGAAGGAAGACGGAGGAAACGGGGCAAAAATGCAGGAGCCAGCGTAAGCCTACGCCACCTGGCGTAATCCTTCGCCACCCAGCGTAAGCCTACGCCGTCCAGCGTAGGCTTACACCTAACCAATTCTTTCACAGCATGTTTCAGGGATGCGGCGTAAGCCTACGCCACCCCAGCGTAAGCTTACGCCAGTTACGTTATTTTGAAGCGGATTTTCGGGAAACTGCCGATTTTGAGTGTTTAACTATGGGTTTCTTCCCCAAATTCAAAATCATCTTTTGAACAATAGTTTTTGGCGATTTTTGGAGAGTTTTGGAGGCTAGAAATATATTATTGAAGATCGGTATCAAGAAATTGAAGAATCAAAGATGAATTCCACAACCATGAGCGGCTAATCCACCAGTAATCATTCCCGGGTGGATTGTTTGTAAGTTTTTAGGGTTTTTATCATATGTTAGTTTTGAGAAACAATTCTTGTAATCGTTTGGTTTGAAATACTTGAATCTTTGTGTTTAGTATGGTTATGAACTCACGGGAGTCGATAAATTCTTGCACCATTGACCCCGTTAGATGATAATTGCTATGAACTTCGATTTGTGTTGAATCTATTGATTAATCTAATTCTATATTGCATACATTTGTCTCGATTTTATTCGTGAATATTGTTTTACACTATTTGCCGATGATGTATGAATGTTGATGTTCTTGGTTAGATTTGGTTAATTTGATTTGGATAACCATTTGATTGTTTGAACTCATATGTTGGTGTGATAATCCCTAATTACTTGTGAACTTGAAACCCGGGTGTGATTCCTTTTTAATTATTGTTTACAACTTAAACCGTTTATTTGCTACTTGATTACTCGTGATCGTTTTGCTAGTTAATAATCATTGCTTGTTGGATTTGTTAATTTCACCTCAATCATTGCTTGTGTTTGGTCAGAAAGACCCATTGCAACTTCATAAATCACATTGTTAATTGAAGTTAAGCACCGACCACAAACTCTTCGTGGTTCGACACCCTTCTTACCCTAACTAGTTTAAGTTGATTAGGACACTCTAATTCTTTATCTTTGACCGGTCCCTTCGACAACGATCAGCGTCACGTAATCCTATAATAATATTTGTATTAGGCTGCGTAACGGTTTAAATATTATTGTTATGAATCATATTTTTTTTTTAAATTATAATGTTGCCAAGGCCAAAATAATGAAAACGATACTATTCAGTTGCAAAACATTATTTATCAATGGTAATAATATTACTTATAATTTAAAAATAATAATACTATAGTTTATTTAGAAAAAAATGATCTTTGTTAATTCATAAAATTTCAAGTGTGCATGGCTAAGTATGTGTGTTGAGGTGTATAAGGAGAAAGAACATAAAAGAAAAGAAAAAGGAATACAGGGAACATAAGCTTTTAACATGGTTTTCAAGTCACCATCTTCTCCAAATAAGACCTCAGATTCGAACAGCCCTTTCCCCAAAACGATTTCAAAACTTGAATGCAACAAGAAGGAACGATTAAACGAGGGAAGATCAATACCTGTTGTTTGCGATCCGGAACAGGTCAGGAAGAAGCCCGATTGCCGTCGATTGCGTGAGAACCCCTCTTTGGTCGATCGAAACAGGGAGGAAAAGAATAAGTTTTGTGATGTTTTTGAGGATGAATTCGAATACTAGGGGTTTGAGATGTATTATCATTAGTCAACGTTAAGCATGAATGGTCAGAACTTGTGTAGATCATTGGGCCAGGACTTGTGTCAATCTAGCTATCAAGGTCTGGTACCAAGTTACATTAATAATCGAAGAAGTGAAAGGAACACAAACCGAATCCATGGATTCACACGAGTTCCCCTACACCGAGAGATCAAAAACGACATTTCCAAGTTCATTCATAAAATAACAAGCTCAGCAAAACAAGCAGTGGATGAAAAACCTGTAAGTGTTATTACAATTGTCGATGATAACACCGCGCATCGATGCATCTAGGTTTAGATGAAATCAAAAGAGGCTATAAGCTTAATTCTGATACAACTGCTCATGATGGAGATGGAAGCTCACAACGAGATTCAAACGCCAGTGAAAATAAGAAACCAAAAGCAATTGTTAACAGCAATATTCAAGGAATCAACAACTCAATGATGTTCAATAGTTCTGTTACTGAAAGGAATCCAGGTGTTCATTTAGGTTTCTACCGTGATCTATCAAGCATTAACGATTCAATGATGAAGAATACTGATGTGTCATAAAACACATATGTTTAACATGAGTAGTTTATCACATTTGGAGTGATTTTTGTTGTGAATTCATTCGATTATGATGCTTATATTTATATATGTTGGATTCACAGGTATTTTGAGAGAAACGAAGAGTTCTGATGTTGGAACGAGCGAACGAGGAAAAACGAGAAAAGAGCAAAACTTTCTGTGACAATGATTCTTCGCGCCACGCGAAGATTATGGGGCCCTCCTTCGTGACACGCGAGAATACAGCTTCCAAGAAAAGATGCCCGACTAAATTGTCTTTGGCGGTACGCGAAGAATTGTCCATCTAAGCTTCGCGGTACGCGAAAAACGTCAGATAGGGAAAAAACCCTAATTCGATTATTTAAAGAATTTTTACCATTCCATTGAGAGAGTTCGATTGGAGGCAGCCTCTGGACAATAGGAGACAACAATGAGCAATAGGAATCAGTGTTTGGAGCTTCCTAGAAGCCTCGGAGTGAAGATTGAAGTTTGTTTTCGGTTCGGGAACATTCGGTTTGCGTATTTCTTTCGATTTCTAGAACTATTATTGATTATGTTTCTGTATGATTCATACTTTATGATGTTTTGGAGTTGTATGAGTAGCTAAATGATATGTCCTAAATTATACATGTTTTGCATGCATAATAATCCCCATATTATGGTACTAATTAATTAATAACCTTGCAATTGATACTTAAAACGTTAATATTTCACAAATGCAAGTTATTCGGTATACCAAAGATGAATAGAGCAAAAATCAGCTTAAAACATGAAGAAATCAAGTTTTTTGAAGACCAAACCCGAGCATTGAACCCCAAGAAGTCAAAATTGGTCAACAGGAGTCAAACCAGCAGCTAAAAGACAAAACTAGAGAGCATTAGGGCAATGCACGGCTGTGCATCCCATTGCACGGTCGTGCAATCCATATCTTGCTCTCCAATGGTCCAGTACACTGTCCCGTGTACCCTGTTTGATTCCCGAGGTGTTTGCACGACCGTGCAATCCAATGCACGGTCGTGCATTGCTCATTTTGAGGCCTATAAATAGATGACTTGAGTTCTTCATGAAGGACACCAATACACACCTTACAACAACCATCCAGACCTCATTTGAGAGCGTATTTCACAGTTAGAGTATAGAGTAGTGAGTGGAAGGGCTCTTCCTCCTTGTTCCGTAATAGGGGAGCCTACGAAACTCAACGTTATGCTAGTTAGTATGGCCATTCGTGGCTAAACTCTTTGAATTGCTAGGGTGAAGATGAAGTTTGGTGCATGTTAATGTTTAACGTATTAATTCAAGTGATGTGTTTATGTCTTTAAATATTCATCCTTAAAACCATCATTTTGGTGGGTTTTTATTTTTGTCTAAATCCGTCTTTATATTTGTGAGTGTTCTTGGTTTTAAAGTGTAAGATCGTAAAAGCTTTTTAATCAAACTTCTTTCGAAACTTGTACGTCTTTATACAAGCAGAGATTGATAAGCCAAGGTTTGGTCAACACTAGTAAGGTCGTACGTCTTTATACGAACTTATTATGCGACCAAGAATTGGTGAACTCATGTTGGGAACGGTATGTCTTTATACTTGGTCTCATTGTTACACCGCCTCTCGGTGAGCAAAATATAATCACCTATTTAACTCTAATATAAAGCATTTTACGTTCGATGTCTTAAACTAACCCGGAGATGACCATTCGATGGGTTGAGGGTAATTGTTGTCCTTAACGGGAGACGCTACTATTTGTTAAAGCTTTTAAATTTGCAAATCAAATATCGTGAGTACGAGGCTCTAGCGGTGACCCGGGTCACACATTTGTAGTAATCATATCACTGGATTAGTCAACTTAACATTATCACGTACCAAGCGGATTCGAAATCCAAAGCAATACTATTCGAAACCTTATCACTTCCGACATATTTACTTTCCTCTTATTTACTATTCTGTTTGTAACATTTTTATTACACACTTCACGCACATTTTTACTTTTCTGCTATTTATTTTACCGCCATTTACTTTTCTGCTCCACAAGCACACAAAACTCACTCACTAATTAAACCGGCTAAACGATAACAAAAGTTGAGTATTGGAATTCGACCGTGTCCGTTGGTTTGATACTTGGTCCTTACCTAAACTATATTACGCTGCGATAGGTACACTTGCCTATTGTGTGTGCTTTAAGTTTGAGTATTTATCATTTTATAAATTTAAAACCTGATCTCGTGAAACCATTTCTAAAACAAATATATGTATATTTGTATATTTATATAACTTAATCACTTACACATCACTAAACCTGTTAGCTACCTAGGTTTGATGATTGCTTTCGCGGTTTGAATGTTTTTCGGGTTTTAATTAAACGTATGACGAATGCTATTGTCAAGGTGATTATTTTACTGATTATGAATGTGTATGAATGCTGTGTTTTTGAATATCTTGCATGAGTTTATTCTGTCTGTCATCTTGTTTGTTTCCTTTGTGTGTTTCGAGTAGGGTTTCGAGTTTTGGGTCATTCACTTGTTGTTTTTGGTCTAAACGATTTGATCGGTCGTAGGAGCAGTTGTGTGGGTCTTTAAAAATCAGTGTTCTACCAACCTTGAGTCTGAGAGGAGATAGGTTGTTAGGTTGTCGGGTTGTCCTTTGGTTTTGATTGTTTGGGTAGCAGTTGCATGAGAGTGAACCGTCCAGGTTATCTTATCACTTGCAATTTCGTGTCATAGTCGGTATTTTAGTGCTTATTCCTTGCCCTTAGGTCTGTCTAGGATAGTCTCTGGGTATAGTAACGGTTGAGACTGAGAGATGAAGCTGTTTTCGAGTACTTGGTGTTCTAGGGACTGGTGAGTTTGAGAGGAGATCCATTGCCTTTCCGGTGAGTTTATTTTGACCTTCGGGATAGTTGGGTGTGTAGGTGAGTCTGAGAGGAGATCTTGCGTGTTTTAGTGATTCGTGAGTCGGTCTATCTTTAGAGTCGGTGTCGTACGGTTAGTTGATCCCGAAAGCATTTAAACTAGTTAGTAGAATTCTTACCTAGGTAGCTGCTTTCTATCCGATCTTATCTTTACATCCAGTCTCAGTGTTATTAGTTGTTTGCTAGAGTTCAGAGTCGTCTTGTGTTTTGTTCTTCGTAGTTTGAATCATTCATTTATATTTATAGGTTAGGACTCGATAGAGGTTTAGTATTGAGAGCCGCCATAGGTGTCCACGGATTGATATCCGGTCTTACCTACGCTTATTACATACCGACCGGTACACTTGTCGTTTGTGTGTTTTAGGATTGGCAATTCTTTTTTAAAACTATTGTGTGAATTGACTTAATTTTATATATATACTTTACACGCATTAAATACAGAGTCAATTAAGATGCAAAGGGCTGAGATTTGACATATAAATTTGTTAGGGAACGATGAAAATAAAAACTTACAGGTAGCGAAGGTTAGCGAATCGGCGAGGAGGAAGACCACTCGACGATGGATGATGATGGTGTTGAATTGATGGATGATGACGATGAATGGCGAGGAGGAAGACCACTCGACATTTAATAGTGAGGAGGGAGAGCGAATCGGCGAAGGCCAGAGAGTGAGGAGTAAGGACGAAGGGATCGAGGGAAATTAGGGCTGAATCAATCAGGGAGGGATTTAGCGAATGACTTCCGTTTCAAAAATCTTACATAAAAGGGTTAAAATTAAATAATATATAATATATTACATATAAAAATAAAAATAAAATCGTACTAGGCTCGATAAGGCTCGCGAGCCTAAACGATCTTAGAAGGCAAAGCTCGAGCTCAGACTCGATAATTAAACGAGCCATATTTTAGGCTCGGGCTCGTTCGAGCTTTTTACCAATCCGATCTCGAGTAGTTCTCGAGCCGGCTTGATTCGTTTACACCACTAAGCTTGGGCATGGTATGTTGCTTATAGTGGTCATATATGTTAGGAAATAATTTGTTTTAGTGCTTTTGTCAATAATGATAATAGAGGGACCATTGTTGTAACATTGACAAATAAGTTTCAACTAACGTTTTGATCATTAGTGGAGTACTTAACCGGTTGTATCGAATAAATCTGGACAAGAGCTTCTTCCGGAGGATGCCACCGAAAAAGAAATGAAGAAGACAACACCTTGTGTATAGAGAACTAATGTCTAAAACCGATTAACCAAAATAGATCTGTTCACAGTTTCATACAACCGAAATTTTTGGTTTCGATTCGGTTAGTATCCAAAACCGACCCATCCACAATCTTTATCAGACATTGTGAAGTTTTCTTCATACTCCTCACTCATAGTATATATAATTTAGAGGTGTGTTGGTGAATGGGGTATTCACCTATTTATACTCCTCACCCCTAGTATATATAATGTTCTTTGAGAGAATTCTACATTTTTAAAAACCTCTGTAGAAATATCCAGAGAGTTTAGTAACATTTCAAAATTTAAATTTAAAACAAATTAAGTGATTTCAAAATTTAAAATATATGTTGTTCGGATATGAATTAACACACACTCAACTTTTATTTACATTCTTATTGTTATGTGGTAAATATTTCATGTTTGTTAAGGTGTTTTTAATTTTCAATAACTTAATTTCATAGTTTATCACTTGTACTGTATGCTTAATATTTTGTACCGCACACTTTCTTGGCCGGTTTGATCGTTGGGACTCAAGCTTTCTTAGGGCTGGACTTCATACCATCAAGACTTATACTCGTGCTTTTTAAGCTTTGAATTTGTTGCTGAAGGAAAAATACTAGATACGGAACATACCCGGATTATGATGCGGAAACGATGTTTATTTCACTGGTTTGAAGATGATCACAATCTGGAAAATCTTTATAAATCTATAGTCTAAATCTCCTTATGTTTGCACTCAGAAAATCAACCCCTTTGAAACACCCTACTTTCTATTATTTTAAAATATCAGAGTTTACGCGAAATTTGGTCCCATTTTTTTTCTCAAAACCTTGTCACTGTAGTGACATAGGTGTATTTTATTATATAAAATATTGTTTTACAAACAATATTGCACTATACATGATCTAGGGATTTTTCATTCCGATAGGCCACGTCCTCATGAAGCTTAATTCCAAGTGTTTTTTTCCTGTAGTGTTTGGAAAATGTTTTTACATTAGCTTACGCTAAGTAAGTACACTGCTTTTCTTATTTTATTATCTATCCAAGGTCCTTCCGCCTCATAGGCTCGACACCTTAACTAGGCCCTTCCACCAATAGGCTTGGCACCTTTTACTTAGGCCCTTCCACCCTTAGGCTCGACACCTTTCCATTTCGAATCACAAGGTCCTTCCGTCTCGCAGACTCGGCACCTTTTTATTTTCATTCATAGGGTCCTTCTGTCCCATAGACTCGGCACCCTTTCTCATTAACCCCGTGGGTTTATTTATTTACAAGGCCCTTCCGCCCCATAGGCTTGGCACCTTGTTTCTCATTGGGACCTTGAGTATCATTACTCACAGTCTCCCAATTATCAAGCATTTATTCATGACATGCATGTTTACTTTATCACTTTTATTTTCAATCAAACAGTAAAATGAAAGTCAAATTACATTAAATAGTAATTAACATATTTTCGAAACCCAATTATATATTAATTTTTACATATTTTGAATTTTGTTTTATATCTTTATTATATGGAATACATTTTTACACCTGTAAAATATATACATAAAGATTTAAGAAATTTTATATATTGATATTTTTCACCCCGTGTGTAGTACACGTGTTCTAAGCTAGTTGTGTAATATGATACAACCATACATCACGTTTCTTTGCCTTTTTGGTGTCCAAGCTCATGCTGGTTTAGCTAATATATGCCACTTTTTTTAAACACACAAAATGCTCGTTCGATGTCTTTCATCGCTCCCTCTTGAGCTTTTGCAAATGTTATAC
The DNA here is from genome assembly GCA_023525975.1 of Smallanthus sonchifolius. Classification (NCBI taxonomy): domain Eukaryota; kingdom Viridiplantae; phylum Streptophyta; class Magnoliopsida; order Asterales; family Asteraceae; genus Smallanthus; species Smallanthus sonchifolius. The sequence continues at coordinate 3,656,777 of CM042022.1, forward strand.
GTTTTTCACCAATTGTAGCCGAAAATGATTTTACAAACACAATCCAGTCAAGGTAAATACCATCAACAAGATAATACCCGTATTTTTAGTTTACTCCTCCAACATCAAATGAAGAATCTGGTGCAACTCCGCTAATAACGTGGTTGAATAGCAATGATTGATCGAAAACGTTGATGTAAGAATTCAAACCCGCGAGACCAAAAAAACACATGCCATATCCATAGATCGTGTGAGACTACTGCTTCCAAAGCCACTATTGGATGAGGATGATCACCTCTCCATGCATTTGGGCAATAGAACCACTCCCGGTGCATACAATCTAAGCTACCAAGCATTCCCAGGAAACCATGTTTGATTCATGCGCCTCGTATAATTGTTAAATGTCATTCGAATTGGGTTTTCTTATATACCGTTTCCCATATAGCTTGATGATACATTTACAGAATTTGTACATGCTTTCTTGTGCGGTTCTCTCAGACATCCTTAAATATTCATCAAATGAGTCTGATGTGGTTACGTAGGCCATTTGACGAAGTGCAGGAGTGCACTTTTGGTAAGTAGTAAAACCCCGACGCCCTCTCGCATCCCGCCCTAATCTGAAAAATGGGTTATCGGCTGTCAAATCATTAGCTATTCGTATGAATAACTCCTTGCTCAATCGAAATCGTCTCTTATACGTTTTTTTCTTTATATACAGCACCATCGGCAAAGTAATCAACAACTAGGCGATCGTGTCCTCATTCACGATCTCTGTTCAAAGCAGCTCCTTTCGACATCGATGTTGAACTTTCGCCTTCTTCGGTTAGAATAGCGGATGCAGCGGACACGATCGTGTGTATAAAAATCGGCACTATTGGAATAGTTTCTTTATCGGATGAAAAATCCATCATCTTTGAAATTTGAATTTTTGGAGTGTGAAAGTTGTAGTTTTTGAAGTATAAGAAATGTAGGTGTGGGTATTTATGTGAAAATTAAATTAATTTTTTTAGTATAGTCATTGGTTAACGATAATATTTTTTTAGTTTCTTTTTAATTTCGGCGGTGGTTTTAGCGTGGAGAAACCCTCGCAATCAACCTTTCTAGTTGTGCCACTATAAAGGAAGGTGGTGTTCCCCGGCGGCCCCTCCTGCCATATCATCCACGACGCGATGTATCGGCGTGTACACCGGATAGTCTAAGAAAGGAATCCCGCAACCAAGAGGTTCTGAGTTCTAACATTATCCAGGGCAAATGAAAAAAAAAATGTTCCTTCAAAAAAGGAGGATATATATTTGATTAGAAAAGATATTTGGTTCGTTTTTGGTTATGCAGTTCTTCACCAAACCAATAGTCTCATCCTTGTTAATAAACTTCTGCCGTAGAAAAACCATTACTAACAGTTTGACTCACGTTTTAACCTAAAAACTATCAAAATAAGACCGTAAACATTCTAAAACCCACATGAAAAATGTGTGTACACTTAATATAATTAAATAAATAAACTTGTAAAAGGAGATCATTGTAATCAAAATTTTATAACCAACATAGCAGAATCATTCCCTTGGGTCCAAACCCACCACAAAAACTTTTATACTACTAACCAATAGAAACAAGTAATTTCAAGCTCATTAGTGATGTAATATAAACACTGTTAACCTTCATTACCTTCCTGTAACAAAATTATATATGCATTTTAGACCCATACATCCTTCACCTGCAACTAAATAATGTCCTAGAGTTCAACTATAACAATGTCACTTGATATAACATCTTCCATGCCAACTTTGGTCACTATTATCTTACATTTCCGCACCAAATATACAAACTTTTTTATAAAAACAAGTGAAAGAAGAAAAAAAAAAATGAAAGTGACTACATTGTTACAAATATCATTAACCATATCAAGCAAAGCCAGAAATTTGACTGTTTTCATGTATAATAACTTAGCCACTGGTCCAGCGCCGTTTCCGAGCAGGCCGCTCGGGTTTGACCTCTGACTCGGGTCGGGTTTCGGGCTGGGATGAAAGCAATGGTTCGTTTTCTATCTTTTTAATAGCCAAAGCTTCCTTCTCACTTGGCATAGGAAGTTTAAACCGCTCGCTTCGTTTCTTTAACTTCTCAACAGTGTCCAAATGTTTTTCTGGTTGTTTTGCATCCTCGTTTTTCTCTTCCACCAACGGTTTTGATTTCTCGAGATTTTCTTGAGGTTTAATGGATTCTTCTGGAGGCTCTGTAGATGGGCTGTTGTCTTTATGTTTTATATCGGGTTCTTTTTTATCAAGACTGAAATCCCTCTCTTTGTGGCTTGTCCATCTCTCCAGTTTTGAACGCCCTTTTTTAGATTCTTCTTGTTCATCCCCTGATGAAGCGGTTTCTTTTTCTTTGTGTTTTTTGGAAGATTTTCTGGTCACGGGGTTTTGATCACTGGCTCGTTGTTCGATGTTGCCTCTAGAGCTCGCCTAATAAACCAAAAGGCAAAAATAATAGCCAAGTGTAAAATAATATAAAGCTCATATAATATAACCACCATTTTATCTGTTCTGTCAGTTCCCATCGAGGGTAAATCTGTCCAGCGTTGTCGGTTTATGGGCAGAAAGCAAGGTTGATGGGAAAACGGGATGATTACAATATGAGACGCAATTTCTAAATAAATAAATGGAATAGCAGGGTTACCAGAAAAGCTTACTCATAATACTGGCACCAAACAAATATTCTTTTATGAAAAGATAATAGCATTCCAGACATATTAATAAGAGAAGATTATATAAAATTAGCATAATATATAACTCATAGAAAGAAGCATGGTATTAAACTTCAGAAAATGTCATAGGAAAGAAAAACCAACAATTTTGGTTTACCTTAATCTGATAAGTCACATTAACAACAATAATACCTGCTTAGGTACTAAACAGCGAAAGCGAATACTTTCCATGGCAAAAAGCAAATAAATTGATCTTCGGTAGATGATAGATAAAGATGTAGAATAAAATAACAAACAGCAGGATAGCACAAGATGCTTTATGTCAAAAAAAGATGAAAACAAATTTAAATGTGGATGCCTAAAACTCAAGTGTATATGTAAATTTGTCTATATTTTTGTAGAATAACATTATTTACATGATAAAAATAGGAAACTAGATGGCCTTAAAGTAAAGTAAGTTCATTGCTACAAAAGAGAGAAATCAAACTTAAGTGGTCTAGCTTAATCCTAATATTTAAACTAATACAAGCATAATTATAAATCACAGCAAATGTTTCTTATTTTATAATGAACATAACTACAAGTGTACTAATTGATGTCAATTTAAACCGACACCATCCTAACTCCCAAGTCTTCTCTTCGAGTGATTCAAAATAACTGAACCATGTTGAAAGCATGTAGCCAATTAATAATGTGTAAGTGATCATGAACAGATTAAACATTAATTAACCTTCATCTATCTTATATATCTCTTGCTCTACCTCCCATACAAATTGATCCTTTTCCTACTGTCCGAGACAACCAATTCATGGATAACATAATGTGATTTTATGTTTTCTAGAATAATAGCAAGGCTTTTTTTCTTTTTGAATATTAGGTTACGCTAATTTACGTACCCGCTCACTTTTCTGACTGCTATTATCTTCCCGATTCCTTCTAGAAGTAGACAATGAATTGTGAATAGCACCATCAGTTTCTTTACCCTTTTTTAGGGTTTCTTTATGCTTCTTATCCTGCACCCCATGCAGATCTTTAGTACTACCACTATATCCTCTTTCATGCCTCGGTGGTATTCTTTCTTCATTGATAATCTTATTTCCATGTACATATGCATCTTCCCGCCCTCGATGTCTGGAAACGGTTTCGTTTTCAAATTTTTCCCTTCTACTTACCTGTTCCCGACCCGTTTCTTTGAAAGAGTAATCTTTGTTTGAGCTTCTAGAATCTTCTTTCAATCTAGTATGGCCCGCCCAAGATTTGTCTTTTTCTCTTTCTTTCCACTCATCTCTTTCCCTTTGTCTTTCTACTTTCTCTCTTTGCAAATTATCGTCTCGTTCACGTTTGCGCTGACTGCTACTTTCTCTATGGGAATGCAATGATTCCTCTCGTTTACTCGGCATACCCTCGGGAAGGGTATGATGACGGGTTTGGGTTTTTAAACCATCATTCCTCTTTAAAACGGGAACCATATCTCTATCATGATCAACCTTCCAACCACCACCGTTCTCCAACAGTTTTCTTGATCGATGTTCGTTTTTATCACTTCTTTCGTTTTCTCTAGCCTTATGGCTTCTTTTCATCGTGTCTTCAAGCCATACCCCTTCGGATTTCTTCGACCTTTTTCTATCATAATTTTCAGACTTGGGGTGTGACCGATACCCTTGATTTGATTCCCACTTTCTATGGGAATACTGATCTTCCATACCCTTCATTCCTGTTTGGTGCCTTTCTCTCTCTTGTTTCGCATTACGATCCCTGGTTTCATTCATGGGCTTCAGGATGTTTACACTGTGAATTGAAGCCTCTTGGTCTTCACCTCTTTCAACAGAAGAATGTTCTGCTCGAGTGGTCAGTTTTTGTTTTTTCATTTTATGTTTTGATTTTTTGTCTTTAAAGATATTGTTGTCATTTGCATTTCCATCAGTAACTATGTCTTCTCTAACAGCATCGTTTTGGTCAAAACTTCGATTCTCGGCACTGCCAAGGGTCAAAGGAGATGAAGAATGACTCTGTTTGCGGTCAACACTTTCAGTTGACTCTTCATTCTGATTATCAATCAAACGGGGTGAACTGTTGGCTGATGTTCTCTTCATTGGCCTACAATAATACAACGAACAATTAAAAGGGCTTGTAAAGATCAAGTAGATGAAAATAATAGACGAGACAATGTTATCTAAATCATACCTCTCAATGTAATTGTGAGGAGAGTTATGCTTCTTGCTAGGGTAAAAGGTCTTGTTTCTAGAATCAATATTATCTTCAAATTCTGCTTCAGAAAAGTGTGGGGCTCTTCTTCCAGAAACTTCTCTGTTCCTGCCATTATTATAAGTTTGTGGTTTATCAAAACGATCACCTTCTGATGCAATATCATCTTCAATCTCAAGGCCTTCTTTTTTATTTTCTTTTGAGGGAACATCTTCATGATGCTCAGCAACATCATCTCCTTGAACAGATTCATAATCTGGAGATGGAGATCTCTGTAAGACAATCTGTTCGCTCAAAAAAGAAAACCATTAGCTATGTGATTTAGGCTAAATTAGAAGTGGGAAAATAAGCAGGTGGGTCAGATTCAAAATGGGTCAGGTTTGGGTTGAATTTTCCACTCACCTCAATAATAGCATCAGAATCACGAATTCGTGGTGGGCGTGTATCAATAGATGGAAGTCGTTCACCGAAACCAGTTTCCACCTGTATTGCTTTTCCAGTTGGCTGTATTTAAAAAAAAATTCAATTAGTCAACGTTTGTTACATCCTAGGGCCTCGTCCAATTATCAAATCCAAAAAATGTTAGTGAATACCAATTGCATTCGAGCACGTGCATATCCCTTTGCTAAGTCACTTTGCACATCAATTTTTCCAATGTTACGATTTTCGGATGAAATGTCATGACCGGCTGCTGCTGCTAGCTCTGGTGGGAGATCTGGATCATACTCCTAAGATACAATAAAATAAAATATTGTTTATGTATCATCAATATCATGAGTTATATACTACATGAGTACATGCCACATAAGCACCACATACATGTTCAGCCCTCCCACTTTCATAGACACGAATTTTGCTCTGCATTGTAGCCTCCAATCGGTGGTGTTCCTACACACAAAAGTATTTATACATATCCTTTTTTCACAAAAAATACAAGATGACGGGAATCTTTTGTAGCACTCACCAGCTGTTTGCAGTATTCCTTCCAGCTTTCTTCATTCATACCAAAATTGAAAAAATCTGACATGTCAATACCTTGGAGTCTCCATGGTTTTTCCTCAAAACCATCGATGTCCACTTCAAATATAGTCCTGAGGAGACAATCAGATGTCAGAACTCAGAACTCATTATGGAAGCACAAAAACAATTATATGACCCATATATACATTAATAAAATACACATTCGATCAATTAAACCCATTTGAAGGACAAACAGTACATAACCATACTTAGTAATTCCAAGAACAAAGCAAGAAGGTGCATATTTATGGGAAATTTCCCAAAAAAGAACGGAAGTCCTCTTTTGAGAAAGTTTCAAACCAAATTTACCTATTCGCTCGTTAACAATCATTAGAAGATAATAAATTTTCAAATCAAAAGGTAAAAAATACAACAGAGATGCCAGTTAACAAAGATTGGTGAATTTAAAGGCAAGTAAAAGAGATGTCAAGATCAATACATCAAGTCTTGAGGCTCTTTTAAACTACAAAAATGGCAAACAATAATAGATTGATCTTTAGGAATAGGAAAAAAAGCAGCAGAACTCTTCGTATATTGTTCATAGACCATATGGGCTTTAAACCAATCAAATATTTTAAACTACAACAACCCATGTTTTCTGCATAGCTCTCAAGAAAATATAACTACTTGACGTATATGCATTAGAATATTAAATCTTACTAGAGGTGGCCATTTTGACTTATTTACTTATTAACCGGTCAGTTAAAGTTATCTTTTATCTCTGATGTGCCAAACACCCAAACAGATACAAAAAAAATTAAAAGGTAGCTAAGAAAGAAATAAATCGAATGGATAGAACTGTTCGAAAGTTGGCAAAACTGTATTTGCAATGCATAAAACCTCCTAAATCATTTTATTCAAAAGTTACATTATTAATTAAATAATATTAGTAATGTAATAATATGATTCTTTTACTCAATACTCATACTTGACAAGCTAATTATTTACAATCTAGGTGGTCAAAGGCGCAAGGCGCAAAAAAGCGCACGCCCAAGAAAAGATAGATGCAATAATAAAAAATAAAAAATACATATAATTGGCATTAAAACCTAATAATATTATTCAAATATAATTAAACATACCTAATATAGTTAGCAATTAAAATCACCATATTAACATTAAAATTTTAAAAGTAATAATAATTCATACAAGTCCAATATAAATAAATGTATATATATATAGGGGGCGGTTCCACTAAGAAGTGGTTTTTCGCTAAGAAATACTAAGAAGTAGGTCAAACGAACTCCGATTGAGCTCATTCCAGCGGCGTTGGAACCGTCTCATCGAACCCTAACCCGGACCCAAAAACCTAAACCCCCCTCCACCCGCCCCCCCAAAAACCTAAACCCCCCCTCCAATCCTACCCCGAAAAGCCTAAAACCACCACCCCACCCCCCAAATACCTAAACCCCCCACCCCACCCCCCCCCCCCAAAAAAAACCTAAACCCCCCACCCCCACCCCAAAAAAAAACCTAAACCATAAAATCTAAACCCTAAAAGCTAAACCCTAAGGCTAAAACCCTAAAATTCAAACGTAAAATCTAAACCTTAAAAGCTAAACCCTAAAAGCTAATATGGTAGAGTTCGACGAGACGGTTCCAACGCCGCTAAAATTAGCTCAATCGGAGTTCGTTTGATATCATTCCTTAAGGTTTTTGTCATTTCTTACACACACATATAATTATATAAACTTAGACAAGTGTTTCTGGTCAACCCAACATGTACAAAAACTACTAGTTTTGACCCATTACCCAACCCGTCCGACCCACCAAAATTGCCAACTATAGATAATCAACAGCAATCGATAAAAGATGATAGCAGTATACAGTCCTTACTTATGCGAAGGAAGTGTGAAATCAAGTCCACTGCCAAATCCACGACCTGCTCCATTGTTTCCCCAACCCGGTTGAAAATTTTTTTGCATATTGGGAGGGACGTTTTTAATGCCAGCTGGACGCCATTCACCTCTACCTCGACCAGCAAATGGTAACAGACCTCCAGGTGGACGAACTTGACCCGGGGCTCCAACAATTGCTACAGGACCCGCTCCAGGCATAGGTGCAGCACCAGGTCTCACATACTACACATTTATTAAGAACAAAATTAAAATACATCAGGAGGTTAATACCTCAAAGTAGATAAGCATGCACCATATTAATAGTAGTTTGGTGGACAGTAAAAGATAAAACTTTATTAGAGTATTGTACCCAAACTCATATAGTATAAGGTGATTCCCATGAACATTATTCACCCTTCAAAATGCAATTGACAATGGGAACTAATAATTGATTTGACGCAAATACGCAATCACACAAATGGGGTGGGGGTGATAGAAAGATAATAAGAAGAAGAAGACAAAACCCTTTAATGGTTCTATCAAGAGTTACAAACCATACTGGATAAAAGAAGATTGTCTGGGTTGGTGGTGTAAGAAATTTATACTGCAACTCTTCAAAATATGGACTTAAATGTTAAAAGACATGTATTTGCAAAATTTGATGGCTTGTACTATGCCTTAGATCAATTAATATATGAACTGAACATGACGAAACAGTCTACGTGCATCTAAATGGTAAAGGTGACCTTATTACATAGTAATTTAAAATACGAGCCGAGTGTCTGTTGATGGAGATAGAACAATTGCATCAGATTCGTTAATTGTTACACAGAAAAAACATAGAAGGTAGTCGATGCACCATTCACAATACTGCATATTATTAGGGGAAGAATAGATTAGAATCCCAATATTTTCAATTGCATAAGAGTGTCATCATATAAGCTCGGCATCAAATTATATGCCAAATGGCATAATAAAATATTAAAATGCATGAAGAAAATTCATTTCAAGGAATAAAAATTTTCATTGATCATAAAAGCCAGTACAACAACATCACCACCTTTAGTGGTCGCCTTAATTTAATCCATTTAAAAGTAAGTACATTTATCATCTTTTCTAACTAAATACCAACCTATGGTACAACAATTTACATGTCAAGATCTTATCACTGACCTTGAACTGAGAATGAAACGGATGATACCCATGACCGCCGTACCCCATCTTCTGTGCAACCGCGGCTCCACCTTCAGCTTTTCCTGCATCACCGTCCAATAATTCGTTTCTTTCTCCACCTCCTTCACCAGCTTGACTAGCATCTTCGCCCCAATCTTGCAGTTCCTCCATTGGCTGAAGATGATGATTTGGATCAACACTACCCGTAACAATAACCAGATCGTCTCCGTCTTCATCGTCCTCTTCATTTAGACCTCCACCGCCGTCCATACCCATCATCCCCACTCCAGTGTTATCATTCAACACAATTTGCAAATCATCATCACTGTCACTATCATCCCAGTCATCACCACCTTCCGGTTCTCTGCCACCCCCTTCCAAAACCCTAGCTCCGGACGACGATAAACCCGGGATCAAAAACTCCTCCTCTCCGGCCTCTTCAATTCCAAAATTTTCCTCAATCGTCTCATCCTTAATCTGCGAAAATTCACCTTTATTAACATCCTCCGTAAAAGTTAGGTCTTCTTCAAAAACCCTACCTCCTGAATCCGTAGCAGTCACTGCAGCTCCATCTCTTTTATTCAAATTCTGATCAGGTTGATCGGATTTTAAATTGCTAGTACTCTTAGAACCGTAGAGAATCTCCTCATCGTCGCTTGGAATCCTGTCGTTGATATCGATCGAACGGCTAGGCGGATGCAGCGCTGATTGTAACGGCGGTTGAGGAGGTGCGGATGACGTCTGAAGAGGCTGGAGGACGTCGGTGTATAGATCTCCGAACTCGTCATCGTCTTCCATTAGATCCTGATAGGACTACCTCTAGGGTTTCAAGAAGATCGTTGAAGTTTGGGTGAAATTCTTTTACGAAATTAAATTGTGTTAATTCATCCTCATCCAGGTTAAAGGAATTGAATCATCACTGGTGCGATGGCTTTGTAGGCGGACGAGAGAAGATGCAGAGGATGGCCTTCGTGGTGGAGTTAGGGTTCAATCTTTTAGGGTTATTTCAAAACCATCATGTTAAGGTTTTATTTAACCTAAACAAAATTAGTTTAGACTATACCGTAAGCATGGGTTGGTTCGGTTTTGATTATGATTAAATTAAATCTTTAATCGATATTTTGGGTTTTATACTTCGATTATAAATGGTTTAATTGATTTGGTTATTATAAAAGATAGTTCGGTTAATTTAGTTAATCAAATGTAGTTACAAAAGATAGTTTGATTAACTCAATATATTTTAGACAAGTGGAGATTCAAGCTAATTTTAATTAATAAATTCAATAGTAAAGTCGTCATTCTTGTTTGTTAAAAATAACCATTTCAGTCCAATAGTTTGTATAGAACCCTCCCCTATATATTGACGCGTTCTTTTGAGAACCATCGTATGTTGAGAATTGAGAGAGACACATAAAACGTGTACATGTCACTTCAATGAAAAAATAAATTTGTAAAACAATGTTGTTGGGATGTGAGTACAAACAGATTACCGTTGGGAATAGCTAATGAAGATCTAAGTTGTGTTGTGGTTTCGTGTTAGAGTTTCAAAACTATTTTAAAACGTGCAGCGGAAAAACAATCAAGAACTTATCTAGGCCAAACCCTAGATCGTCCCACCAGAAGTTCAAATGCAAACCAAATATTCAATACACAACCATATGGGGTTTTAGGTAGGGGTGTTCAAAAAAATCCGAAACCGAATCCAAAAATTCGGATCTCCGAATTTTCAGATTCGGATATTAATATTGAAAAGTTTCGGATATTTCTGATATCCGAATCCGAAAGATTAAATTTAATTATTTTTTTATTATTTAATATATTTAAATATATATATAATCATTTGAGAAACCCTAATTGCAATTCATCCTCCTCTCCGCTACTCGACTACTCAACGTCTTTAAACCCAATTCCGATTGCCGCCTGCTCGACTACTCAGACAGCCTGCTCCGCTACTCGTCGTCCAGTGTAAGGCTGGAGTTAATTCGAGGAAGAGGGACAAGGAGACAAGAATAAACGAGATTTGAAACGAGAGTTTTCATCTTCGTTGTTATGTAGGACTGATCTTTTACTCACTGCGGAGAACTTAGGGTTACGTTCGTGTGTTTCTTCGTCACTGGATAGCGGGCATGGGAGGTTTGTGTTAATGTTATTTGAATGGAAGACCTTTAAATTTCTGTTCAATTTGCTTAATTTTGATTCTGATTGGTTTGTTTGTTTAATTCTGTTCAGTTTGTTTGTTTGTTTATTCTGTTCAATTTGCTTAGTTTTGCCACATGATATGAGTTGGGTGTGGAGCAAGCCACCAAGCCCAGGTTTATCATTTTGCTCTGTTTGTTACAATTTTGATGGTTTCAATTTTGCCGCCTTGAATGCTCCGTTTGTTACTGATCCTACAAAGAAATGAAGATTTGGTTATAGAATTCAGATATTCCGAAATTTCGGATACGGATTCGGATAGTAAAAACCACTATCCGGAATTTTCAGATATCCAAAATTCGGATATTCGACGAATATCCGATTTTGAAAACCCCTAGTTTTAGGGTTATACCTTTCGCTAGTCGAAGACGGCAACCAAAGTGTAACACCACGTGACAACAACCCGGTCGCTATATCCGGCTCCACGAACTAAACCTGTAACTCTAATCGACCCGTACGAACCCGGATCTCTATCCGTCTTGTCTCCGATGCTCCCGAACACCGAAACGAAAGCCTATTCGTTTATCACGATCACCCGGTGTCCCCGCCTACGAAACCAATGTTAATAACACTTAACGATACCGGTGGTACACGACACTCCTTAGTGGCTCACAGAGACAAACCAGAAAACGGTTTCCCGGTGGCCGCAAGAACGGCGCACGGCAAAGGACGACGGAATGCGACGGCAGCCCGGGCCGGAAACGACGGCAGTGGTCGATAGAAACGGCGCCGGCGCCAGCTGGTCTGCAAACGCCCTTGCGGCGGTGGACGGGTAAACGGGTATATGTTATCGGGTAATCGGGTCGAGTAGACGGGTGTATCACCATATCTCATACTCGTCCCATACCCGCAAAATTTTTTAAAAGTAATGTTATACCCAGACTCATAACCGATTACTCGGCCCCATACCCGAATATTTCAGGTTTTAGGTTGTTCCATCGAGTTTCTAGTTTCATTCTCAGCCCTACATGGCTTCACATGAGTGGTTGGGATTTACGGAAAGATCATTTATTTAAGTTTCCTTTAAATTAACGATTACATAAATTAAAAATCAATTGCTTTGCATATGGGTTAGATCTAGTTTAATCATATGATTTTATTCACGAGTAAACCTAAATAAAATAATTATTTTGGTTAAGGTTCGGTATAATATATGGTTAGCTTAGAGCATTTTTATCAGTTTATTTATCTTTATCTTTATAATTTAACTAAAAATCATCATTCCATAAAAAATTTGTTCATTTTTTAAAAACAACTCACATCTCATTCCTTATCCTTATAATTTTAAAGAAATTGTTAAGGAATTGATATATTTAAGATTTCAGTGTATATTTCCATATAATTTTAAGGATAAAGATAAGGTTTAAAGAATCTGATGTAATACTCTTTTAACTTAAATCTTATTTTTTTCCCCTTATAATTTAAGGATATGATATATATACCAATACTGATGTGGATGCTCTTAGGTTAGGAACTCCACCAATCGACTAAGATCCCTACATACATAATATCGATGCTTTATATAGAACTGGGATAGAATCTCGTGTATTACACAGGTTGAATAAATATAATATTATATACTTAGTAATAAAAAATTTATGTCTTTAAAACTCATGTATTACACGGGTTGAATAAAATATAATGTAATCTGTTAACACATATACTCGTCAAAGTATATCTTGAAAAGACGTGACAGTTTCAAATTCTGTTAAGTTAATTTTTAAAATATTTTTTTCAACTGGGTATTTTTTTTATGTAATTGATAAATGTTAATTCATATTAAATTCATATGCTTAATGATATAATTATCCATAATTAAATAATAAGTATCAATAATCAGATTTATATTAAATATTTAAAATATTTTTTTAATATAATTATTTAATAAGAGAGAGATGCGAGAAAATAATGTTGAAATGCATCAGAAAGTAACACATATCATCATAAGATTTTTATTTATTAGTATAAAGATTGATTATGAGATGCTACGATTATAGGAGGTCGGTAAAGTAAGAGGCTAAGTGGCTAATTGTTGATAGCGTAAATAGTGGACAAATTGTCGTTACGAAAAGAGTTTTAGGTGAGTTTTATGACTTTTGTCCTTTTTAATGTTTTGCGTTGAGATACGTGTCCTAATGTTTATTAAAACTTGTTTCGGATTTTATAAATATTTTTCTAAATGTTAATAAAGAATATTGAATATATAAATTTTAAAGGGCTTATTGAAAGCCATAAATATAACAGAGGTTACCAAAGTGCATAGTAAGACGTCATGTTTAGGTAAAATTCTTATCTATACTACTATATAAAGCATATTAAAAGGAAAACAATGTAATTTAACTTTAATTTTAAGACACTTCAGAACATATATACCACAATTGGTACAAGTGTTGATGCATCAACAACTAGCCATTTACAATTTTGTCCCTATTATTTACAAATCTATGCTCATCGCACATCGGATGAGAAAAGAAATATGGATGAAAAATGACTATAAAACGACTCTTTGGCTTTTCTAAAAAATTCATTCATTCCATTGTTTCTTTGTCCCATATCGATGAAGAAACAAAAGTGGAAGAACCACATGCTCTATAAGTGGAGGCCCTAACCAAAACAATAACTGAAATATTTGGTTATCTATCTTTAAAAACCGACTAGCTTCGGTTAGAAGCAGTTCAGTTATTCAGTTTTGAAACTTGGGTCAGCTCAGTTTTTTGTCAATAACTGAAAACTTAGGCAAAGAACGACTTAGGTTGGAGTTTTAAAATTTTATTTCAATTGGATTTAGTTAACAAGAACTCCAAAAAGTTGAATGCATTTTATCAAAATGTTCATTCTATAACATACTAATCCTTTGGTGTTTTGTTTATTTGCTAAATTTCAATTTGCTAAATTTTAAGACACTTAAGAACATCTATACTACATTTGGTACAAGTGTTGATGCATCAACAAATAGCCATTTACAATTTTGTCCCTATTTTAAACAAATCTATGCTCATCCCACATCGAATGAGAAAAGAAATATGGATGAAAGAAATAACTATAAAAGGACCCTTGGGCTTTTTCAAAGAATTCATCCATTCCATTGTTTCTTTGTCCCATATCAATGAAGAAACAAAAGTGGAGGGACCACACACTCTATAAATTGGAGGCCCTAACCAAAACAATAACTGAAATATTCGGTTATGTGTATTTTAAAAAAACCCAGCTTCGGTTAGAAGCAGTTCGGTTATTCAGTTTTGAAACTTGGGTCAGTTCAGTTTTTGGTCAATAACTGAAAACTTAAGCAAATAACGACTTAGGTTGGAGTTTTAAAATTTTATTTCAATTAGATTTAGTTAACAAAATCAACAGAAAGTTTAATCATTTTATCAAAACGCTCATTCTATAACATACTAATCCTTTGGTGTTTTGTTTATTTGCTAAAATTCAAGACACTGTTTATATTTTTATAACTAAATACTATTTTAATTAAGTATTCTCTTATCTAAATGCTTAACTATATAATTACTAAATATTTAAATAGTTATAATAATAATAATACCGAAATATAATTAGTGTTTAAGACAGTTCAGCTTAGATTACGATTTCCAAAAGAGCCTCAGTGATACCTGTCACACCCCGCCTCGGGCACCCCTTGAACGTGTGTGACCAACGATTGGTATCATCATTGAACTTTGATTTCAGAGTTTTTATAATTACAGCGGAAGTCTTTTTCAAAAGGATCGTTTCAACATTCTTTCAAGCTCAAAGGTTGTATTTGTAAATATCAAAACTTAGTTGGAAGACAAAAGTTTTATATTTACTTTATAAACATAAGGATTTAAATACCCTTTTCATTTTGATTACAAACACATAAGAATTATGAGATTGATAGTCGAAACTATTTGAAATATGATTATTGAATGGATAGTCTTCCGGGTTTTCAGAAACAGGTTCATATTGGTGGGATTCCTCAGATGGATCCTCTTCTGTTGAATTATTCTGCTAGATATAACTTGATTCGGCTTCATTATTTCCTTGCAGTTGTTGGTTATTTGTATTCCAGTTGCTGAAGTTAGAACCAACTTCCATCCATTGACTAGAAGAGTTATAAGATTGAGGATGGTATTCGGGAGAGTTGTTATTAGGGAAAATGGCAAATGGATCATCGTTATAATAGGGCGAAAAGATAGGGTTCATTCGAGATCCTAAAAGATGATACTCAGGTGATTCTTGTTTAATCGGACGATTGGGGTCATAATAAACAGGTACAGAATTATCTCCAGACATCTGCAATCTTAAAATATTAGTACTTATCTTATTTTTGGTCAAGACTTAGATACTAAAGTCAGTATCCTTATCTTAACTAAAGCTCTACAAGGATGGTTATCTTTCCAGAGTAGTACCTCCAACAGATATGTTCCCAGGTAAGAGCGACGGGTCTAGGAGAGATTATACACCGCTCTTTCCTTAGACAGAACACTTCCGTTTGTCAGATAACTACATACTAGTCAGAAGGTTACCTTGTTTTCTTATCTTAATTTTTAAGTAATAAATAAACTTATGGTTAAAGCCTAGATACCAGATCCAAATATCTAATTCGCTAAAACTTGTGGCTCTGATACCAACCCTGTCACACCCCGCCCCGGGCACCCCCTGGACGTGTGTGACCAACGATTGGTATCATCATTGAAATTTGATTTCAGGGTTTTTATAATTACAGCAGAAGTCTTTTTCAAAAGGATCATTTCAACATTCTTTCAACCTCAAGGGCTGTATTTGTAAATATCAAAACTTAGTTGGAAGACAAAAGTTTTATATTTACTTTATAAACATAGAGATTTAAATACCCTTTTCATTTTGATTACAAAACAACGTTTGAAATCAATACATTTATAGCCGCTGGAAATAAAACTATCCAGGGTTGATCAATCCCCTAGTTATATCCCCTTTTTTTTTCTTTAGGATTTTCTACACACGAGGCCTGAGAATCCAACGTGTAAGTCTATCCTTTCACAGATCAGAACTGATGTATGTCTCTCACATTCGGGTCAAATCTGATGTCTGCCCATACCCTTTTCTTATTTCAGTTTATTCTTTTCCTGAATACATTTTGAAAATAAAACGTCAGCGCGAACGCCGGTGAATACAATTATCTTGACATTTAAAATCATTTGGCACAAACAAGTATTAATTTCATAATCACAACTTTATGTTCAATCCACACATTCAGCAGGCCCGTCCTGTTCAATCGCACCACAATATACACTGCGTCATGTCTTATAACAGTGGACATGTTTGCCTCCAAAGTTGTTATAAGACAAGCATCAGCCGCAATCCGAGAATTTCACCCGAGACCCATGTATCCCTTGCAAGTTTTACGCATACCTATGGCCTGAATGCTTTGTTCGTAGAAAAACGTTGAGCATTATTTCCTTAACCTTTATTTGGCCATTTTCATAAAAAAATGTTTGACACAAGTTTTCAGAGAGATAAAGTATTCACCTTGATTTATAGGAATGAGCCTCTAAGTCGAAAGCTTATAGACTATCTTCTTAACTTGGTTACTCTAGCGTTTTAGCACCTCTACGAGCGTTTCTTGCTTAACCGGGTACTACGAAGAGCGGGAATCGAACCGGGATCGTCGGGAGTGAGCTAGATGGTCTCTAGAATAAGAGATGAAAGAGAGAGTTGATGTTGGTGTGAAGAATGGGAATGAACTCGACCATCTATTTATAGGGCAAGTTCTGAGACTGTGACGGACTGTTACGGTGGTGACGGTCCGTCACCAAACTAGGGTTCGCGAGTCATCAGACACGTGTTGCCCTCTGGTCAATTTGGGTTGTGACGGACCGTTATCAGGCGTGACGGTCCGTTACGGAGTGATACGTGGCGCACCAGGGTGAATCTGGGGCCGTGACGGACCGTTACCGGGCGTGACGGTCCGTTATAGGGTTTCCACGCGTCAGATTTTGAAGATGAGTCACTGGACACGTGGCAAGCTATCAGGGTTCGCGTGCCCAGCCCGTAACGGACCGTTACCGTCCGTGACGGTCCGTTACCGTTGAATTTTCATGATTTCTACATTTTTGAGCCTTGATTTATAGGTTATATACACTTATAGTCATTGTGGTTTGTACCTTTGCCAAATCTTGGACATTTTCGTGGCAGGTGTTACAATACCCGTCACTTTTCGCGGGCCAACCCACTAGTGTTTATGTAAAGTAAATGTAAAGTAAATGTTCATGTTAGGGCAAAGTAAGTCCCCACGCTTGGGCAAAGTAAGTCCCTATGCCATAATTGGTGGACCACGAAAAGTTATAAAGTTTATAATCTATATACTAAATAATAAATAAAGGTTTTTGTGGGACACTTGTTACTCTCTTATGCATCCTTAACCTTTTTTTCCCGCATCTCTTCTATTAATTATACAAATTTCTTTAATTGTTTTTATAATTTTTTGTTTCTCGCATATCTCTCATATTAAATAATAATTATTTCTACAATTCTTTTTATAATACGTTTTTTATTTCAAAAAAATAGGTTTGTTCGTAAAACTTTTTTATAAATTGAACATTTCTTTCATTCTTTTTATAAAACATTTTAAAAAAATAACTATATAACATTTCTAGAATTTGTATTAAAAAACTATGTAATATGTCGTAAATATATAATATGTAAATCTTTATTATTAAGTATATATAATATTGTATTTATTCAACCCGTGTAATACACGGGGTTTTAACCTAGTTGTTTAATATGATAATTACGTTTGTTACAAAAAATATAAAAAATGTAATGTTTTAAAAGAGAAATATTTTTAAATATTAAAATTGTAGACTTATCCACGTAAGTTAACCTGTTTTAGTATGTATTTCAGGAGATTATGTGACATTTAGTAGCAAAAGAAAGGAGAAAAAGTATTAGAGGTATCATCGGGTTATCATAGCAAATAAAGTTTTTGACATGGTTTATTAGCTAGTTTTGAAATATGATTTATTTTAGCAAAGATTCGGACGTGGTTTTAGTATTAAATTCTAAGACTTCTATTTAGACTTTCGTTGTGTTTAATGGAGGTTATGCTTTTAAGTATGAATTATGTAAATACAATAAAAGTCATGCACCAGAAAACTAGGGAGTGACAAGTTTGTATCATAATTATAGTTTAAGATAACTAGGTGTTAATAATTAGTTACCTAGACATAAACTAAGCTTCGGGGACCATTTAGGTCAAAGGAAAGTCAAATAGTCGGGTGCCAGATTTTGGATTATGATACGTTATGTACATTTTATTTTCTTATGTCCTATAAATATGTCAATTTGTGTGCGAGTGTCACAACAAGAATTTTAAACAGATTCAACGACATGTTGTCGTCGATATAGCCTTTCTCGACGACATGTCTTCGAGAATGCCTCGTCGGCAGAGCTCCGTCGAGACTGCTTGAAAAGTCGTCGAGAAAACGTCGTCGAGATAAATTACCCTTTTCTCGACGACATGTCGTCGATATTTCCCCGTCGGTAGTAACTTTTCACTTTAAAAAAAAAGATTAAATAAAAATTAAATAGGCAGTCTCGACGACATGTCGTCGAGATTGATCTATTTAAATTATATTTTATCTTTTTTTATAAAATCTGGAAATCTCAATCCCGACGACATGTCGTCGAGAATGGGTTATTTTTTTTAAAAAAACATTTTTTTGAATTTTAAAAATTTCCAGTAATTTAATACACAAAAATTTAGAACTTGTCAAACCTGTTACATATTAATACATTTCACACCAATATATTACATAAAACATCTAACAAAAGTATACAAATTGTATAAGTTATTACAAATCGTTCAAATAAAAGTTACAACCAAGTTTATTCATCTTCATTGTCGTCATTTTGGTTGCCGGATTGGTTGCGGTCCTGTTGCATCTGTTTCACGGTCTCATTCAGTTCACGAATTTGTTCTTTTAATTCGTTGAATTGAGACTCGGAGAGAGCCGAAACATTAGTGGGCATGTTTTTACATGTAGAAAAGAAATGGCAGGAAAATGAAGAGGTATCAGGATGCCGAAGCAACACTGTTTCCCAGCAACCTTCGGGAAGAGGCGATGTAGGAATATGTTTAACCGAGCAAGCGTTAAGAGAGGCGATTGCCCCTGAAGTTGCTAAGGTGGTACAAGTCGCAACATAAGAAAAAAAAAGTAATGAAGAGTAGAAGATCGTCAACGAAACCCTAACTTGATTCGTGGAGATTTTTCTTCAAGGACGAAGGCAAGTTGATGCAGGATTGCTATAAGGAGCGTAGGCTTGAAAACCGATAACAACCCGTTTTGCCCTTCATGCCGGTTGTACTCAATATGACATGTTGTGATAAAAGTTATTTCAGTTATGCCCATAAGGATTCATTGCTAATAATTCATTAGCCTAATATGATCCATACTATTATTTTAGAAGTCTTGATAAACCAAACCTTTAAGTATATGGATTAAAATAGGCAGATTTATTGAACTATTTAAATCATAGTATTTTAGTAATATAAATATTTTGTTAGTAATAACTTGTGTCATAGATAAAAGATTAACTATATGAAAAGAAAAGTTAAAAAGACTTGAAATTAATTCCATTAAATATTAATCTTAATTTTAACTATTATTTATTAGGATCTTGAAATTATGCTTTATTCATATTTATAAACTAGAAATTCTTTTTCGCGTGGTGCTATGGAATATGGATTACCAACAACCAGTTTACCTTTCTAAAAGTTAGTTACTGTCAAGTACCAAAAGTATCGTAAATAACGAGGATTATGCATGTAATTTCAAAAAGTTTGGGATCAAAACTACAATATAACTTTACCATATCACCATTCGTGTAATTAACTCTAAAATAAATAATGATTTTTATTACAAATTTGTGTAAATTCTCATTCTAGTTTTGGGACACCCATAAAAAAAAAGCACACACAGTGTAGTTTGTTTTCTCACAAATAATAATGTTTTTTTACAAATTACGTTAATTATTACTCACACTAATGTAATATCATATAAAATACTAATAGTATAAAAGTAATAATTGAAACTTTTAAACCCAGATTTTAATAATAATATATTACAAAAGATTCCTACAAATTTAGGTTAAAGGTTAATGGAAATAATAATAATAATAATAGAAAGAAAATTTTTATTACTTTTATAAAAATAAAAATTTTACTTAATTTTTATTACTTTTATAAAAATAAAAATTTTACTTAAAATGTTTTAGGTTGAGGAATTATTTTGAAAAATAAACTTTGAAGGGTACTACTGGAATATAATGTTCTAGAGGGACTACACTTGGATTAACAGAAAGATGAAGGGATGCTTATAAAAATAAATTGTAACAGAAAAGAAAAAAATCGTGTAAGGCGTTGCTAGAAACCAAGACCTCCCTTGTTGAGATATAGGCAACCAACTTTTATTATTCATACTAACTTAGACCCTGTGTAAAACATAGGGGGTGAAAAATATCAATACATAAATTCCTTAAATTTTATTTATATATTTTACAGGTGTAAAAATGTATTACTATACATAAAATAAGGATAGAAAACAAAATTCAAAATATGTAAAAAATAATATACAATTTGGTTTCGAAAATACGTCAATTACTATTTAATGTAATTTGATTAAAAATAAAAATTACATAATTAAGTTTCAAAGTTTTTATAATAAAGGATAATTTAGAATAAATGTGTTTTATTAGTATAATTAGTAATTTATTAAAAGATATGGGTGCATTTAATAAGAGAGAGAGGCGGAAAAAAAATGATAAGATTGAATATGGTGGCGACACGTGACATACAAAAACATTTATTTATTATATAGTATAGATACTTTTTTCATCTTTGGAATATGTAATTATGTATATGTATTATAATCATGAGTCATATTTATCATTTAAAAAAAATTAATATAAACTAATGATTTGAATTTTTTTTTTAAAAGCCAGTCCAAACTGCCAAAGCTGAGTATCGGGAAACCGTCAAACCGTTAAAACCGGCTGACCCCACTCAACCCAGCCGATGTCCAACCCAACCGGTGTTGATTTGTCATTCTTCGAAATCGTAGTTAGCGGTTCAGCTAATATTTTTGCTAAAACCGGTCAAACGGGACCAAAAACATCCTTAACTAGAATCACTTTAGATAGTTTAATTTTTGTTTGGGTATTTTATTGCAGCTAAACTATAAATATATAAATATTGATATAATTAGATAAGTTGGGGAGTGTCATTGACCTTTTAAGGGTATTGGGCGTAATCGCTTTCTTATAACTTAACCTAAAAGCGAATTTTAAAAAAATTATATTACGAGTTCATTAGCAAAAAGGATATTGATAAATTCATATTCTAGATCATCATGCATAAAATATAAAAATTGTACTATGATTTTAAGTATGTATTTGAAGGAACCGTTCGTATAAAATAATAAAAATAATTTTACTAATTCTAATTACAATACAGAAAGGAAATAAAGCAGTAAATCACAGGACATATTACAACTGAAATAAACGAAAAAAATACAAGAAATGGGTAGAAGCAGAGATTTGTGGCTGACGATTCGTATTCAATACGGGTCCCTTAAAACAAATTTCGAGTCTCCCTAGAGAACTTGTTTGTTTCTCAGGGTACAACAGCCAAAACATTATGTACTATTGGGGAGGACCTAGCACCCGAAAGAATACATTGAGAGTATAAGAGTAGGAAGAACATAAGCACTTGTTGTGTGTTGTTGGCAAACAAGTCTGTTGTTGGGATAGATCTCAACCAAGGAGCACATTGGTATTTATAGAGGAAACAAAGTCGAAACATTTAAAAAAGAATTAACACGAAAATAATTTGTATTAAACATCTTCAATGCATTTTATTCTGTTTTAATTCTCCAAATCGTAACTGACTTCTGTTTCAAAATTATGTGTAACAGTAGTTGTGGAACTGAACTTGTTACTCAGGAACAACAGGTCATGCTGACCAGATTTTCTCCTCCTGAGTAAGTTGGCTCTCCGGAGTAACCTGATCATGCTAACCAGATTTCTTCATCCGGAGTAGATTGGCTCTCCTGAGTAACTGGTCAAGCTAACCTGATTTCCTCCTCCGGAGTAGATTGGCTCTCCGGAGTAACCTGATCATGCTGACTAGATTTCTTCATCCGGAGTAGATTGGCTCTTCCGAGTAACCTGATCATGCTAACCTGATTTTCTTTTCTAGATTAGATTAAGCCATCTGACTTCGCACTAGCCTTCAAAAATACTAAAGCGGCTCGTGGCAACGCACACTCAAGTGCTAAGTGCGTCATCAAAACGTCATATTACGCACATGTCGTGCGCTCGTATGCGATTACCGATGCTTGCCTTAAAGGAAACAAATCCCTTAGGAGGCTCACACTAATATACCACTCCAAGATTGGTCCCCTCGCCTATGTGGGACAGGTTTTCACACTTTTTCTTTCAATTTTCGTAGTTTTACACAGACCTAAACACCCAACTTCGAGCATCGATATCTCATTTATCTTAGCTCCATTTTGAACGCGGCCTCACCTGTGTGGGATAAGTTTTCACATTTTTTCTTCCAATTTTCGTAGCTTTACACAACCTTAAACGCCCAATTTCGAGCATCGATGCCTCATTTATCTTAGCTTCATTTTAGATGCGGGTTTGTTCGTTACAAAGCCCTCACAACATATAACACAAATCCAGAAAGAAATAAGCAAAAAGATGTCGTTTGCATATATTTATTTCTGTCCAAAGCTGACAAAAAATCATTTTTTTAACTTAGTGAAAAACATATGTTTTCACCTAAAATTTTCCAACAGTAAAAGGGAATTGTGTTAAACTCTGAACTCACCAGCGTAAGCTGACTCGTTTTAACGTGTATTCTAACCAAACCAAACCAAACCAAACCAAACCAAACCAAACCAAACCAAACGTACCCAGTATAATCTCACACATAGCTAACGCTATTAGTAGGGTCTGGGGAGGGTGTGATGAGGGCAAACCTTACCCCTATCCCAAGGGATAGAGAGGCTGCTCCCGTTTAGACCCCCGGCTCCATGTGAAAGAAAAAGATAAAAATATAAATAAAATTAATGAGTAATAAAGTAAAATAAATCTAACAGTAATCTAACAATTAGCAGTGTATGACTAGAGTATATTAGTCACAAGAAACACAACACACCTACAAGAAACAAGACATACGCAAAATCTTTGCTAAACAACTCTACTCTCCCACACAACGGGTCACTCATCCTAAAACCCTAATACGACGTCTCCATGAAATCCTATCATTGATCATGTCCTCTGAGAGGTGTAAATCTAGCAAATCAAGCCTAATCCTCTCATCCCACGTTAATTTCGGTCTCCCCCTGCTCCTTTTCCCCTCTACAACGAGAGTTTCCACCGTTCTCACTGGATCTGTGCTATGTCTCCTCTTGACATGTCCAAACCATCTCAATCTTCCTTCTCTTATCTTATCTGAGATACATGTGACTCCCAATCTCTTCCGAACAACTTCATTTCTTATTCGGTCCTTTCTTGTGTGTCCACACATCCACCTCAACATCCTCATCTCAGCTACATCCATTTTTCGAGCTTGTGTCTTCTTGATGGCCCAACAATCGGTTCCATATAGCATCGCTGGGCGAACTGCTACCCTATAAAATTTACCCTTTAACCCTATTGGGAACCTCTTGTCGCACAAAACACCTGAGGCCGCTCTCCATTTACACCAACTAGCCTGCACCCGATGGACTACATCATTGTCGATGTCCCCGTTACTCTGGATGACAGATCCTAGATACTTGAACTTCAGTGTCTTAGGGACAACCCCACCTTCAATAGAAATCTGGGTCTCCTCGTCGACGTTTGCACCACTAAATTTGCAGTGAAGGTACTCGGTTTTAGATCAGCTTATCTTCAAACCTTTGTGCTCTAAGACTGTTCTCCATTCCTCTAGTCTGTTGTTCAATGTCTCTTTACTTTCTGCAATCAACACGATATCATCAGCAAAAAGCATGCACCATGGAATTGCATCTTGAATCGACTTTGACAACTCATCCAAAACTACTGCAAAGAGAAAGGGGCTTAGTACCGACCCCTGGTGAACTCCCACTTCCACCGGAAAAAAGTCTGTATCCCCCACGGGAGCTCGGACGCATGTCTTAGCCTCATGATACATATCCCTAATTGCCTCAATATATTTACTAGGGATCCCTCTTCCCTCCAGACTTTCCCAGATCAATCTTCTAGGCACACTATCGTACGCCTTTTCAAGATCGATGAACACCATATGTAAATCATGTTTCTTCTCTCTGTACTTTTCCATTAATCTTCTTAAAATGTGTATCGCCTCCGTAGTGGACCGGCCTGGCATGAACCCAAATTGGTTTGCTGTAACCTTGGTTTGTCGTCTAATCCTTGTATCTATAACTCTTTCCCATAATTTCATTGTATGACATAGGAGCTTAATCCCCCTGTAGTTAGCACAACATTGAGCATCTCCTTTGTTTTTATATAGGGGTACTAAGACACTACGCCTCCAATGATCTGGCATCTTCCCGGTTTTGAAGATATTGTTGAACAGTCTTGTCAACCACTGAACGCCTTCCTCTCCCATACACTTCCACGCTTCAATGTGTATGTTGTCTGGACCGACTGCCTTAGCTCTTCCCATCTTCTTAAGAGCACTCCTCACTTCTTCCTGTGTGATATTTCGACAATAACAATTATTTCGTTGACTGGATTGAGTAGTGGGATTCTCTGTTATGGCTAGACTTGGTCTACAACTGTTGAAAAGGGTGTAGAAATAGTTTTGCCATCTCAGCTTGATGTCTCGTCCCTTTACCAAAACTCTTCCATCATCTTCCTTGATAAACTTCACGACTCCAAGATCTTGTCTCCTACGCTCCCTATTTTTGGCAATCTTAAACATATGATGCTCCCCTTCCTTGGTGTCTAGTTTTCTATACATCGTTTCATAGGCAAAATTCTTTGCCTCACTCACTGCCTTTTTAGCTTCCCTCTTTGCCTGTCTATGGTTCTCTCGTAGTGCCATTATCTCCTCTCCATTACTGCACTGCAACATCTCTTTAAAGCGTTGTTGCTTGTCCTTTATCTTGCTCCGCACCTCCTCATTCCACCACCAAGACTCCTGATGTCCTCTTGTTGCTCCCAATGTGACTCCGAGGGTTTCCTTTGCTGCCTGCGTAACAGTGGTTGCCATAGCTACCCACATCTGGTTTGTGTCGCCATCCTTAGTATTTGTGTTCATCGCCATGACTTTATCTTTAAACAAATTGATGTTTTCGTCCTTTAAATTCCCCCATCTGATCCTTGGTTTATTTTTTTCTTCTTCTCTCTGCCACCCTTTTTCTCAAGGTAAAATCGGCCACCAACAGACGATGTTGGGTCACTACTGACTCTCCTGGAATTACCTTGCAATCCTTCCACCAATTGCGATCCCCTTGTCTCATCAGGAAATAGTCGATCTGCGTGTTGCGCCCCCCGCTACTAAAAGTAATCAAATGTGATTCCCTCTTTATAAAGAACGTGTTTATAATACCAAGATCATGCGCAAGCGCAAAGTCAAGAAGCTCCCTACCATTATCGTTTCTAACACCATAACCAAAACCTCCATGAACCATCGGAAAACCATCACTCTCCTTACCAACGTGACCATTAAAATCACCTCCTAAGCATATTTTCTCCTGTCTAGGTAATGACCTCATTACTCCGTCTAAACTACCCCAAAAATCCCTCCTTTCTTGGTCTCCTAGACCTACATGTGGTGCATAAGCGCTAACAATTGCCACAACTTCCTCACCAAGTACTACTCTCAACACCATGATCCTATCATTATATCTTTTCACTTCCACCACATTACCGTGCAGTTCTTTAGCAACTAGAAAACCCACCCCATTTTTTGTTCCATCGCAACCAGAATGCAACAGTTTGTAGCCATTACACTCACCCCCCCCCCCCTTGACCCTTCCACCTAGTCTCCTGAAGGCAAGCTACCTGAATCCTATGTTTTCTAAGCATGTCTACTAACTCTAACAACTTACTAGTTAGGCTTCCTACATTCCAAGATGCCAAACGTAACCTATACCCCTTAACGTGTATTCTAAGTAAAGGTTAATAATACTTTCATTAGACATCCGATGACTACTTAACAAGACTTGTATTTGACATGAAGATTCTTTATAGTATACTAGTGGGTAAGCCCGCGCTTCGCGGTTGTTGTGAAATCCGACCATGTTACTCTTGAGTTTATTAGTCAAATATTTACTTTAGACAGAAGATATTATTAGGAGCGTTTACATTTTTCCTTAAAGCTTAGAAAAGCCAATAATAAACCACTTAGACCCCATTTGCAGGTCACTAAGCGACACTTAGGCCCCATTTGAGATAATTAAATTTAGCATGAAATCAAATAAAGTTCTAAACATCAAATGATTGTTGTAATATCATAAATTTAAAAAATTGAGAATATCTTACAAACATTATTGAATACTGCATTTTTATTTCATCATGTTAGAGAACTATAAAACCTTTGAACCGGTATTCAACACATTATTGAATGCTGCATTTAGCATTACTTATTTCATCATGTTACCTTGACACCAATTTCAAAAGAGGGTGTTTTTAACATAGCTGACATGCTGAAGAAAGATTTGTATCTTTGTCTGTAATTTAATAGAATAAAACTAAGATTAAAGACTTAAAAAGTTTTATTTTCTTAAAATAAAAACCTTTAGTACACTTCTAACCTGAATGCAAAGACTTCCATGAATTCTGTATCAATCTGAGAGAATTTTGATTAAAAAAAACAGTTATTAGATAAAATCTTATTATAAAATATTTTAAATCACTTGATAAAAATGTGACGGTCCACATTCCACAATACATATATACTACAACCACTTCTTTCACTTCCCTTATGGCAACTACACTTGTATTTTCACCATGTATATATAAAATAAATAATGAAATGCAAGTAGTAGTGTTTAATGGGAAGAAACTGGAGCTGACCCGGCAAGTGATCATCGTCCAGACTGGAATGGGCCACATAGCAGTCCAACAACAGCCCTATTGGGCCTGTCACCTTATCAAAATTGAGCCACACATTACTCATCCAAATAGTACACATGGGCTAGCAAAACCATAAAACATTGGGCCTGAGCATGCAAGATTCACTCCAGTAATTACCAGCCGAGCCCACCTTCTCCAATAATCCCAGCCGAGAATATGTAACAGTCCGAGTTTTAGAGCGCGAAAGAATTTACGAGAATTAAAAACTTAAATAAGAAAAGAAGGGAAGCGGGCTTGGGCCGGGGTGTATGGGCCGAAAGGGGCAAGGGTCGGACCCTTATAAGCCTCAAAATCAGCCCAAAACCCTCACTCCCAACCTCATTCCCGGATTTCTAGAGAGAGAAAGTGAGAGAGAGTCTAGAGAGAGAAAGTTCCGGTTTTCGAATCTGAGCTCATGGGACCGTAGGCATACGTATCTGGAACGATTAGCTGTGAAGAAGAAGCGTTTACAGGTAACCGATTCTCCTAGATCTGAGTTTTTGTTCGTTTTTGGGTTTTTCGGGTTTTGGAAGAAAAGGTAACGTTTTTACGGATTAAACTGAAGGAAAAACATAGATTTAAGTTCCTTAATGAAAAGCAAACGTTTTGAATGTAAACAAGTTCGGGATCTTGACGTGATCAGACCCGGATGCGAAAGTTAGGGTTTTTGCGAGGAAGCAGTTCGTGCGTACTTATCAAGTACGCATGAAGCTGATACTGCGTACTTACAAAGTACGTAAGTACGCAAGAAGAGGACCCTGCGTACTTATCAAGTACGCAAGAAGCAAAGTCTGTGTATTTATCAAGTACGTATGAAATAAAGCCTGCGTACTTATCAAGTACGCAAGAAGCAAAGTCTGCGTACTTATCAAGTACGCAAGAACAAGGCTCTGCGCACTTGCCAAGTGCGCAAGCATCAGGTCTATGGGTATATATATATATAGCTGGATTAGTGAAGTCAGTATGTTCGCCTAGCCAGAAATAATGAAACCATTTAGCGTTGAGTTAAGTCTGATACGTGTCAATTGTTATGATTGATCAGATTGTGTGAGATCCAGTAGACCATTGCAGCTAAGATATCAGGTGAGTTCTAATCCCCTTTTTGCCTTCTTTAGGGGTGGTGTGCAGACTTAGTGTAAAGCGTTTATTATATTTTATATATTATAAACTGAAGGAAAAAGCTATGTTTTAGTGAAAAGTTTAAAAGAGGCAAAAGTACATTTTAGTAAAGTATGATTATATTATTGGCAAGCGTTTATTATATTTTTATATACATAAACAAAGGCATAATGTAAGTGCTAGTATGTTTTCAGTAAAGCAAGATATATTATTTGGCAAGCGTTTACTATATTTATTATACATAAACAAAGGCATAATATATGTGTTAGTATTTTCAAGTAAACAAGATATATTATTGGCAAGCGTTTACTATATTTTCATATACATAAACAAAGGCATAATACATGTTAAGTTATGAACAAGATTTACAGAAAGTTTTATGAATAGTAAAGTGAACAGTTTTCCTTCGGGAATATGTACCAGCTATAAAGGTCATTGAGACAGATGTTACTTGTACAAGATGTCAGATATGGGTTCTACCCATTAGTAATAATCTTTGGGTTCGCTAACGGTTGTACAACTGGAATGAGTGACGGCGGTTGCTCGGGAGGTCCACGCAACCTCCCCGTAGTGTTAAGCGGTATTGTCGGTTCATGATCGTTGATCATGGGGGCATTGACCAGGGTATTGTCGGTTCATGGTCGTTGATCATGGGGGCATTGACCAGGTACTCGTCGGTTCATGGTCGTTGACCATGGGGGCGGTACAGTAGTGACAAGGAATTGACAGATAAGCGGTATTGTCGGTTCATGGTCGTTGATCATGGGGGCATTGACCAGGTACTTGTCGGTTCATGGATGTAAGCCATGAGGGCAGTACAGTAAAGAGGAATTGACGGTTTATTATACGTTTTAAACTGTTTGAAAAGTAAAGTGTGTTAAGTTTAGCCTTATTGGCAGTATATATGTTTTAGTAAATCTTTTGTATAATTGATTTAAAGTAAGCGTTAGAACTCACTCAGCGTTGCTGATTTTTAGTATGCACATCAGTTAAGTGTAGGTGGCAGTAGATGGAAGTGGATGCTTGGCTTGGCGAGAAGAGTTACCCGAAGATCAGCATCTGGCATCTTGTTTATGTTTCTTTTGATTATGTTGATTAAGACAAGTTTCAGTTGTATTTGACAAGTTATGTTTAGATATGTTATGTTTCCGCTGCGTATGTTGAGATTTTAAATCGTTTCCGATGTGATAATGTATGTCTTATGTTTAAGTGCTATGTGTTGGTGAGTAAATCCAATAAGTGAGGCCTCCCGGGTTTGGGGCCTTACAGAATACCAGTCCACTTCCCAATCTGCAGCGGCTAACATAGAAAAACTACAACTTTGCTCATCTTAGGATGGAACAGTAGGGGCCTATCTCACGAACATGCCTCGTTATATGGTAAATGCATAACTTGTGTTTGTCTGATTGAAAGGTTCATATTATGAATCAAGAAAAAAGTAGGTTGCAATTTCGACTCGTTTGTAAGAGGCAGTTCAACCATTTTAGGGGCTCAAGGCGAAGTAGAAATCCGGGCCCTTTACCAATTTCATTGTTATAAGCTACATGTATTTAAAGTCAATTTTTGACGAATTTTCCTAATATGCTATGGAAATTCAGATTCACTTTGAATTTCAATTCCATTTAATCTCTATGGAAAATCATGATTAGGACCTAAGGGCGTTGATGTGTTACTTCAAAACTAAAAGTCATTTAAACTAAAGTCACAAAGAATAAATTACTAACCTTTCAACTTTGAATAATTGTGATAATCGTTATTATTGACCCATGGGAGTTGATCCAAAGGAAAAATTGTAGTCATAGTTGTAATCTTTAGGCAACAGATCTGCATTATGCAAAAACATTAGTCAGTTTAAAACCAGCTTACTTTATCATAAATTAGATCATTATTTCAATAATATACTTTTCATATGGAAAAAATAAACCAGGGACGACTCAACAAATTTGGGGTCCCAAAAGCGAAATAAAAATTCAGGGCCCTTTTCCTAATTTCATTTTTATAAAACATCATCATTTATTCGTGTTTAGGACCAGCCAAAGTTGTCAATAGCGAATAGCGGTAAATAGCGACAAGCCACCTATACGCTACGTAGCGAATAGCGGTAAATAGAGGGCGCTATTTCACGTTTAGCGATACACTAGTAGAAAGTTTTAAAAATATTTTATATTCAACTATTGTAGGATATATAGCAATTATAATCAATAATCATCTAAATCTTCATATATTAGGGTTATTAGCAACCCTATTTATATTAATCAAGTAAAAAACTGTTTAAAAACATAAAAAATAAAATAAAAAAGGGAATATTCGCTATTCAGTCGCTATTCACCATATAGCGACCATAGGCCGCTTCGCTACATAGCGCGCTATAGCGAGCGCTATAGTCGCTATTGATAACTGTGGGACCAGCAATAATAAAGTAAAAAGTTTATAGTTGACGAAGTTAAAAAAAAGTGTACGTTTTATATATTTCTTGCATTTGACTTGAATATGAATTTAAAGAATCACTCGCCAGAGATTTCACATGTTTGGGAATACATTAAAGAAAAACAAAACAAACCTATGGTGTAGCGAAGCATTTTCAAATGGGCACATGTTAACCTATAGTTAAAAAAAAGAAAATTATATAGCCCTTCCACATTTAAATAGCTCTTGTTATTCAAATAGATAACACATACGCATACGAAGAGGTGAAAATTGAAATTAAATGTCAACCTGACGTAGCAAAATGAAAAGTATATTCTTGGAATTTGATATTAGCAAAGTTGTATCAATACTTATTCGTTCGTTAATCAAAAGAGAGGGATTAAAGAACATTTATGCCAAAACAAACAAATCTACAAATAAACACATATATAAACAAACCTGCAGCAGACTGAAGTCGACCTGCACCAGAAAGAAATCGACGGATTCAGCTTATGCTTGGAGCAGAACGCAACACAGAAACTGTTATTTTCACCTGTCCGAACTCATGTGTTCTTCGCTATTGATTATAGTTGGGTTTAAGAACTTGTCCTTTCTTCCCCATTTTTCTCTTCCACTTCAATTGCAAATAAAAAATATTGATCTTTCTTCATCTGCAAATCGAAATTAATGCTAACTTTAAAAAAGTTGGGGGGGCCCTTATGAGGCCCCAGTAGCAACCTATATTTTTATATTATGGAGCCGACCCTACGTTCCACTGTTCTAGTTCTTTGTTTAGTTCAGCATAAACCTGAGAAAGATTAACAAATAAACAATTAGATTCAAATATGATTAAATAAATTATAACACATGTTTGTCCCGTTAGAAATCAAGCAAGACCGATCAAAAACTTAGCATATTAGTGGAAATCACACAGTTTTGAGGTGATACATAATGGTTCTGAATATACCTTATCTAACTTTCCATGTGAAGAATATATTGGAGAAAATGAATCCAAATTCTCTTAATATCCTCAAGATGATGATTAGATCGCTGTTGTTGACGGTAGCCATGTTATTGAAACCGGTACATTTCTCATCAGGAACAACATGTGTCCTGAAATTGAATTCAATTAACATAAAGAGTTACTCTTTGCGATTATTTAAAGAAATAACCATATAAACATTACTCATCCATGAAATCAAAAGAGCTTTTGAACTCATCTAGAAGACTGAGCAGTTCAAAGTCTGCAAAAGCAAATCTACCTTTGTAAGCTATGTTGTGGATACAGAAGGCAACCTGCATTAAATCCGTATATTATATCTTTGTAAGTTTGTATTATGACATGACGAATAAGATCAAATTTGGTCAAAGGTTCTTACTTTAGCACTCATATACAATCATCTTGTTTGATACATGCTTTTCAAGTAGCACGGAAGGACGGTACGCCAATCATTAGCAATGAAGACAACAACCAAAAACTCCATTATTTTATATCGTTTGCAAAACTAAAAGCATACAGAGAAGATGGATCATATTCAAACCGTATGGCCCTGAGAAATATTCACTACTATTCAGGTTCAACACCCTCGGGGCTTCCAAAGCTGCCTGGCATAATAAGCTGAATATGATCTGATTATCTTGGTAGTCTGTTCCAGCAACTGGCCCATAAATCCTTGAAGCAGTCTTCCCCCAAACCTAAAAATACACAAAATTCATCAAAATCCCTCCGATTTAAGTGCGAGTGAATGCAAATATAATGTAAAAAAGTCAAAAACCACAGCAGTACCTTCTCAAGAAACATCGGGTGATCGATAAACACCCGGTCAACACCTCTCTTAAAGCAATGGAACTGCTTGCGATAACAAAATGCAAGTAAAAATGCGATAACCTTAGCTTAATTGGCCTCATGTTATATTACATATTGAAGAAAATAATCAGACCTGTTGCAGATAATGATCTTGTTAACATCATAATCTTCATCCCATCTACATATTGCACATCGTTCGGTTGTCCACTTTGCATAAACAGGTTCATATTTCTCTACAGTTTTCAAAAAATTGATATCATTAAAGAATACAAAATCATGATCCATAAAGTATAGCAATAAAGAATATGAATACCTTGAAGAAATAAAAACAGCTGGTGTTCATCTAACTGAGTCAGAGCAGCCTTAACATAATTAATGTTATAAGTAAAACCATTTATATTAGAAGGCTAGTTCTAAATGTGATATTATGAAATAAAGAAACACATTCAAGAGTATAAAAATGTTTAGAAGTGCAAAATAGTGAAAATACACACTCAAGAACACATTACACATACCCTAGAAGGCCTAATTCTGCAAAACCAGAAATCAACAATATGTTATAATTTACCAAATACTTTATTGTGCAGATACAAAAGTCAAAAACAAGTGAAAATTAAGAAATTAACGCTGCAAAAAAGCAAATTAATACCTGAGAAGAATGAAATTTTATAGAGTTCAAACTACAAACCAATGTTGTTACCTGATGATGAACGTCAAACACTAACCGCCGGAAAGTCATTGATTAAACCACAAGGCACTAAAACGTACCTTCGTCTTCCATCTCCATCTGTGAGCGAGGCCGAAACCCTAATCGCCCTGGCCAAGTTGCTAAGATTGGAGGGTTTGGGAACGTAAGGGCGGATTAAATTGTATAACGGCAACACCATTGAATTACATTCAAGCGCCATTCAATGAACAGATTGAGGATGGGCAGGAGGGTGCTCGTGAATCGCTAGAGGGTGAGTACGTACACGATACGAACTAGATAAGACACTCACACGGAATATGTATACACGATAACTTAATAGTACTTTTTCTCAAACACGAACACGAATCTGTTTATACATGCTTAACACGATAAGACCTGTTTAGAAACACATATTTAAAAACTTGTTTAGTGAAACAAGTCTTAACAGGTACTAACATGTATTTTATTAGGTACTAACAGGTACTTAACAAGTATTTTACTAGGTATAATATCATATTTTAATATTTTTTATTTAAAAAAATCTTAACAAGTACTAATAGGTACTCAACAGGTATTTTACCTGTTTTGACACGAAAATTAACAGGTAGATTCGTGTCTACCTGTTTAGGACACGAAACACGATAATACCATACACGATACCTGTTAAGATCGTGTAGGTTCGTGTCATGTATTCGTATATGTGTCTAAAATTGTCAGCCCTAAGGGTGAGGAAGCATGTTGATGATGGGTTGGGTTAAATGAAAAGGTGGGCTTTTAATGTTAAATGAATAGCTGGTATTTTAACTCTATGGATTAAACGGTGATTATTGGCCTTTAATGGTAGAGAATGGGTTAGAAAGTAATTAAACATATTTCTTGCATTGATAATATGTACACTATGCAAAGAATATTGTTTTAGGTGTCTTAATTTTTTAAATAAATTATAACATAATCCTTCAAATACGTATTATATAATAGTATAGTTGCAGTTAAGTTTAAAATACTTCCGGTTATCATGGATTCCCTATGTTAATTATAAACATCCATATATACGTAAATCCAATTGTTCGTCTTGCTCCGGTACCCATTTCATTTCACTTAAAGTTGTCTAAAGTCTAAAACAAATTTCCAAACACACAAGAAGGTTGTGTTACATATGTTTTTTAAATGAAACTAAGCAAATACAGTCTTCCTCGAATTATACAAAGCCCGTGGTGACAGCACACGGATTTCCTCAATTCGTTGTCTTTTTCACAAAACTCGACCATCCAAATCCAAAGCTCAACCACCAATCCCATGTCGACAACATTATAATCTTGTTGCCGCTGTTTAATTTGATGAATTAACAAGACCAATTTATATAAAAGATTATTCAAGAGTCGAGACCCACACATGGTACTGTTTAGTTAGCGCTGTCTCTCTCTCCTTCAGTCACACCCCACCACATGTATGATGAAATGCTTGTATGAGACTTTTATGATATAACTAGTGATTATATTGGTGTTGGGTTCATCTTTATCTTCAAGAACAACCTCAAATCATGACATATTTGTTCTGGGATATTTTTCTTTATAAAAGTCAACTCAAAGGGTATCTTTTTCTTTTCATTTTGTGTGTTTCTTTGAGATAAAAATGGGATTTTTTTTTTCATTTTTATGGTTTCAGATCTGGGTTTGTTTTAACTTTTAAGTTTTAATAATCTTGTTTTTTTCATCACAGGATGTGGAGGTTATGGAAGAAAAAGAAAGCTGACAGAAGAGAGTGAGCATATGCAACCAATTGTATAGATTTTATGCATTTGTTGGAGTTATGCGTGTGCTCACTTCTCTTGCTGTCAGCTCCTATGGATGGACCTGTTACAGTAACGTAAAGAAAGATTTATTTGTTTGTATTTTACTATTTTATGTGTTTTTATAATCATATCTTTGTGTGTTATTGGACAAGGGAGAATTGAAAGCTTGCAGAAAAAGAAGTGACACCTGGACATCTACCTATACTACACCACCATCACTGTACCACTTGAAAAGGCTGCAAGTTGTGATGAACTATTGACACATCTTCCCATTTGTTTTCTTTTTTGAAATCAGGAATTTTGACCCTTTAATTTTCTTGAGGTTAAAGTGTAACAAACTAACAATGGTAACTTGATCAGGTTCCAAATGAAGAAGATGATCTTGGGTACTTCAGGTATTGAATATTTATATGCATTTTATGTACCTTGGTGTTAATTTTGTACTATTAATCATGATTGATTTATTATTTAATGTGCTTTCCCCTCTTTTTAATATTATAATATTCAACTTTGGAGTCTGAGATCATGTACTTCTTCTTGATGAAGAACAAGAAGAGGGTTTTTGTTTTCTTGAAATCATTGACAAGGTACTTAACTATCTTTCACTATTGTTGTTTTCTTAAACTGCAAATTCAACCGTTTCTTTATCTTTCTTCTAAAGGTTTTTCTCCCAAATCTGATTTATTCCACCCCCTTCTTCTAATACCATGATTTCTTACTGATTTAAAAACTAAAATCAAGCTGGGTGTGGTTGATTTTTGGTTTCCAGGAAGAGAAGGCAAGAAAAGATTATGGTTTTCTTTAAAGAGATGATCTAATTTAAGCATGGTATGCATCACAACTAGGGTTTCTTTTTATAAGTTAGCAACTCATTAATTTGTAGATCAAACTAAAATGGGCTTTAAAAAAAAACTTTTTTTCCTCCCTTTTTCTTCTGATTTTTAGGTTTGGAAACAACAGGAACGCCCAAAGATGCATGCGACCAAATCTTGGAAAGTCTTTGGCTTTCTATATTAGAAGAGAATTTTTCAGGCAGGTTAGTATATATGGATTACCTAAATTAGTTTATTTGGGTTCAACTTGATATCTTATATGTTTATTTTCATAGAGCAATTTAGGGTTTGAGCATACATCCTAATTCTTCCTAGGAATATTGCTTCTGGAGAGATCTTAGGGATGTATTAGTGGTTAACTCTTTATATAATACTAGATTAGAATCTCGTGTATTACACGGGTTAAATAAAGATAATGTTATATACTTACTAATAAAAAATTTATGTCTTTAAAAACCCGTGTATTACAGGGTTGAATAAAATATAATGTAATTTGTTAACACATACACTCGTCAAAATGAAACAATGTGAATATGTAAATATATGATTAAAAGTTTTTTATTTGGATCCTATCTAGCTATAAAATTGTTTTCAGTTTGTAGAATTCATACAAATATGATTGAACAATTTAATTGATGATAAACACAATTTATATATTAAAAAACCTATAGATAAAAATCAAAACAAATAATTAATTTAGTTGCCTAAAATAGTGGAGTTGATTATTAATTGGAGAGATGCGAAAAATAAAAATGAGGAGGCCTAGAAATGTGACAAGTGTCCTCATAATTTACTTGTTTATTAGATACTAGCTTAGACCCCGTGTAATACACACGGGTGGAAAATATCAATACATAAATTTCTTAAATTTTATTTATTTATTTTACAGATGTAAAGA
Organism: Smallanthus sonchifolius; assembly: GCA_023525975.1. Classification (NCBI taxonomy): domain Eukaryota; kingdom Viridiplantae; phylum Streptophyta; class Magnoliopsida; order Asterales; family Asteraceae; genus Smallanthus; species Smallanthus sonchifolius. The sequence goes on from CM042022.1 coordinate 3,693,503, forward strand.
TGTATTACTGTATACTAATGATATAAAACAAAATTCAAAATATGTAAAAAATAATATATAATTGGGTTTCGGAAATACGTCAATTACTATTTAATATAATTTGACTTTCATTTAATATTTGATTGAAAATAAAAATTATATAATTAGATTTCAAAGTTTTTTTTATAATAAATGATAATTTAAAATAAATGTGTTTTATTAATATAATTCGTAATTTATTAAAAGATATGGGTGCATTTAATAAGAGAGAGACAGGAAAAAGATGATGAGATTGAATATGGTGGCGACACGTGGCAAACAAAAACCTTTATTTATTATATAGTATAGATTAAAAGATGGAAATGTATTTAATAGGAGAGAGAGGCGGGGAAAAAACGATGAGAGTGAATATGGAGGTGACATGTGACATGAAAAACCTTTATTTATTAGATAGTATAGACTAGGTTAAAATCCCGTGTATTACACGGGTTAAATAAATAAAATGTTATATATTTAGTAATAAAAATTTTATATTTTTAAAAACTCGTGTAATACACGGGTTGAATAAATCAGTATATTACATCGGTTGAATAAAATATAATGTAATTTGTTAACAAACACACTCGTCAAAATATGTTTTAAAAAAATGTAATTTGTCGTGACAGTTATAAGGTCTGTTAAGTTAGTTTTTAAAATATTTTTTTCAACTGAGTATTAAAATTTTAATTTAATTGATAAATGTTAGTTCATATTAAATTCATTTGATTGATGATATAATAACTATTTATAATTAAATAATAAATATTCGTAATTAGATTTATTAATATAAAGATTATTATTTAATACGAGAGAGAAATAGAAAATTTAATATTTAACAGGAGAGAGAGACGGGAAAATAAAGGTGAGAAGTAACTAGAGAGTGACACGTGTCCCCAATGGTTTTCCTTTATTATATAGTATAGAGTATAGATTATAGATTATAGATTATAGATTATAGATATAGATTATAGATTGTGTGATGATGGTATTTAGTTGGTAATTTTTTTTATATTGCTAGGCTTTTAGTGTATAATATAGATTATTCATTCCATGTTTTTGGTCAATAATTTTATGTTATTATTTCTATAATCCGGGCCTTTAGTCTAATATACCATTTAATGGAACCGTTTTAGAATTTCATCATCGAATATATTGCCATTGAAGATCATTTATTTGTTTCTCTAGTTATCTTGTTGTTTGTTGTAATCTAATTTGGTATAATTATATTTTTGATAAATAGTTTGTCTATATTGCATGCTGTCATTGACTCAGTACATGATCTTTCTAGAACCTCCCCATAGTTATTAGCCTCTTTGGAAAAAAAACTATTTTTCTTTAAGATGGTTTTGACATGATGATTTCATTGTGTTTATCTCTGAGTAAATTCACTAACCTGATGCAGCAATCTCACCAAAAATCTAGTAAGTTTTCACAGCAGATTTGGAATCTGTTGATAATGGACAATATATGAGACATTTTTATTCTAGGAGTCATGGTTTGTGGTTTCTGAAAAACCATTATGGAAATGTTCTCAAGGGTTTTGATTTTAAATTTAGCCAATCAACTAGTCTTCTACTAAGTAACACTTAATTAATCTGTTAAGCTGGTATTAAGTGGATCATAAGCAGATTCATTAAGCCGTGGCCTGTATTGTATACAATGCAATTGATACAAATATAGGTGTTGTTCATCATAAGTTGTAACTAATAACGTGTCATGACTTAGTGCCTAGCTTCACCAATGTTCTTGACCCAAATCTTCAAAAATAAAAAATAAAAAAAATATATATTCCGACGACAATAGTAAAAATCAAATATAAATTAAATTGGTACGAATAACTAACCCATCTAAAAATTTTCCAATTTTTTCACAACCGGAAGAACTTGAAGTAAACAAAAGTATCTTCATCCTCGTGTGCAATGTGAGGCCTTGCAAGCATAGTTAAACCACCAGCCTGTTAACAATCTATATTATACTCTTGTATTAGTGTTAATTGTGAAAACTTTACTGTTAAAGATACCAATCCTTTGAATTTGGATTCAATTTTTTTTCCCTATGTGTGGTATGTCACAAATTATAAAGTTTGAGCCACTCAAAAGCCTAATAAAACTAGAATTGTTTCTTTGTAAGATGGTTTTGACACGATGATTTTATGCAAGAAATTAGTATCTAATTAGGTGTATTAGTCTTGAATGGAAATACTAAGAGCACGGGTGAGTGTGTGTCTGTGTATTTTAATAGAATATTTCCTAATAATATAAGTTGGAGTAATGGTGTTAAATTTGCGATATTAAGAGCCGGAGGGAGATTTACATGAAAGGAAATGGCTATCCTAGGTTTACCACTTATCGTGAAATGTTCCTTAATTAAGAATATATATTGGAATTAAGTATAATATTTTCCATTCCAAGAAAAATAGTAGAAAACTTAAGTTTGATTTTGAGGTCAAACTAACTAACTTTAGTCTTCTCTCTAGGTGTATTTCAGCTCGTGATTCAGGTCATAGAACTTGTATTGGATATATTCATTAGCTTTGTGAAAATTAATTATGTTATGTGTATTTATTAATTTTTGCATGATATCTTTTACACATGTTAGTTACTGAGCAGATTATGAGGGATTTGATAGATATCGAGTGTGTGGAGGCTTCAAAGGAGCCGGCCTTAGCCCCCATGCTCACGGGTTCTATTGTGTAGGCCCATATGGGCTTAACTTGGTGATTAAACTATTAACCATAGATTAGTCTTTATAAATAGACAACTATGTACTTGTAATTTCTTGAGCACCTGAATAATATAAACTCTAGTTGCAACCCGTGGACGTAGGTCACACTGACCGAACCACGTTAAATCTCTCGTGTTTTTTTATTTTTCATTTATTGCTTTCTCGTTTGTGTGTGTGCTTGATCCTGACGATAGACTTACACATCTCTGAGGACATGATTAGTGCTAGGAGTTCTTGGAGACGCCAGATAAAGGTTAAGGATTTTTAGGGGGCGTATAGATCTGGATTACACCTCATTTAGGTGTCCGTTAGTCGTAGGTGTAGGGTGAGATACTTAGTCTTAGGTCTGTTTTTAGGCTTATATGTGCATTTAGTTCTTAGGTGTGTCTTTAGTCATAGGCGTGGCTTTAGTCATAGGTGTATTTTTAGTCTAAGATGCTTTGGAATTAAGGATTTTTACCATTCAGTTCTTTTATCATCAATTACTAATAAACTCTATATGTTTTCTGTATTCTATGTTTTTTAATAAAAAGGAGGTTTTTCCAAGTCGATGGTCTCTCTGGGAGCAACCTCTTTATCCGTTGCGATAGAGGTAAGGTTTGCCCTCATCTCACCCTCCCCGGACCCTACTTTTGAGTGGGACTTGCTGGGTATGTTTGTTTGTTTAGTTATTGTGCTCTATGTCGAGAGCCTGTTGAAGATAAGTGAGCTTTCTTCTTAACTTTCAGCTAGTATCATTGACGCTTATTTTCACTTTGAACTTACATCTTCTTTAATAAAAAGCATTATATGCACACATAGGTAAAATGATCTAGACAATGTACCCTTATAGTGTTCATAGTTTTCCTTTACTATATTTACTACCCTTTAAATTAAAAAAAATAAGCATGTGGTTTTCATATATAAGGATCTTAACTTGATCCAGAGGCATATTATTTGAAATTTGCTGGTGGTAGATGTTGGGCGCCAATGTTGTGGGGGCTTGGCCAAGGGAGGGCAGCCAGCCCTAGCCTTGGTTCAACCCACTTTATTATTGGCAGACTAAAACTAACAGTTGTTTAATTTTCAGCCGGCACTAAATAAATCTGGTAACCCTAGAATTAGTCTTTAAATACAGAATATTGTACTTGTAATTCCTTGAGCACCTGAATAATAATATATCGCTAGGTCACACCGATTGAACCACGTAAATTCTTGTGTTTCGCTTACTTTACGTTTTCTTTTCTGATTGTGTGTGAGTGAGATAGTTTGTGTGTATTCTGATCAGTTCCAGACCTAACAGTAGAAGTATATTTAGTAATCTTGGTATTAGGTTTTGGTGCCAGACATAAATGTTGATGTAAAATCCCAAGAAAATTTACCAGTTCTCTTGAAGTCCTTTTACATTACTTTTATCAAAGTGTTTTCTATAATTGGGGACTTTGCTAAAAGCCTTATTTGTTTCATAGAATATTTTTTAATGGGTCTTTCAGATATTGTGAATTGTTTGCTTTATCTTTTTTGGCTGAAATTACCTACCACACATTTATCAATTTGAACAATTGTTGCAGGCATATTAGTAGCTTTTGTTGAAAAGATAGTTGCAAAATATATACACTCATTGATGCAAAACATGTTTTCAATATGTACCTCTAGTTAGATGCCGTTATTCATGCTTCAAAATTTAGTGTTATGATGCTTCGTCTGTATAAGTTGAAGTAAATCCACCTAGCCCGTTATTTCATTCCTCGTATAGGTGTTATTTGATGTTATGAGGATTCGGATACGTGTTAGTTAAAGCAGTTAAATCAGTTGGTTAGCTTAACCAACAGAATTTTGAATAAATCCGTTAGTGAGTCAAATGAGTAGTGCGTATGTGTACTTGAATTGATTGTGGAATACTAAACACCTTCTCCAATTATGTTCTTTTCTCAAATTCTCTTAATTGCACAATTAGCTTACAAAATCTCAGGATCTGTCCTCCATTTCATAGTTCTTCAAATTGTAATTTGGCCACTGAACTTCAATCCCAAACACTCAAACTCCAGATCTGCATCAAAGAGGCTAAAACCATTAATATAGTCCGTTTTGTTTTATCTCAGTTTATGTGGAGAGAAGCCCTAATTCTATTCACATGGCATGAATATACCATTTAGTGTCAATAGTGTGGATGCTTAATTATGAATCCCATCCTACATAAATTCCTAATCAGCAAGGATATGTGTGCTTGGATACTTATATGATGTATCATGTGGATAGGACTGGATACTATGATTCATAAATTCTTGAAATTTGATGATAGGACTAGAAATATGTGAAGAACTAAAGTTACAGTTGGAAGTTATTCATAAGTCATAACCCACTATAAAAGCTTTTAGTGGTATTGAAATTTAAACTCTAGATAAGACGTTTATTTGTCACGCAAACACTTAATTAACACAAGTTATTTTCCGAGTACACTTTTACAGAATGAGTTTGAGTTCAAATGTCACCATCATTAATTACCATGGACACAAGGGAGTCATCCTTCAACAAAACAAGAATATTAAGGGGCCGACTTCGAACTTTCAAGTCAGAGAAGGAGGCCGGAATGGCATATGATTCCCCTGCCCTTAAAACTCCAGAATGGGAATGGGAGTTGACCATGTGGACAACCTAACCACCCATGAGTTATCCTTCCAGATGTGGTTCACCAAAGAAGCCATCTTAATTAAACATGATCAGAGGCGGTTCTTACCCTTCAAAACTTACAAATGACATAATCGTTCAAGATGAAAAAAAAAACGAACAAGACTTGCAACCGCCACATTCTTTGCACACCTGAGGAGGGCGTGATCCCAAACAAAGCTGCGAGGATCAAAACAGGTAAATTTGTCGTGTTTAACGTTTCAAGACACATCAATGAGGCATGGAAATTCATGACTGTTATTGGAAAAGTAGCCAAAGTTTCGCTTTCACTCAGGGATTGTATTGATTTGTGTGTGCACACAATCTACACCCACGAAACACGCCCACTTTCTTGCTGTGCAAGCAACCAGACGAAGATAAAAAGTTTAAAAACTTTCTGCGTTTATTTATCTTATCGTAATTTTATTGTTTCAACTGTTGATCGATGGTTATTTTTTCCTACTTTCTATGTTCTTTCCCGAGATCAAGAGACATAGGTTCAATCTTTCAGTGAATATTATGTTGTTTTCTGACGCAGGTCTATGTTCTTCCGTTTAACACGCAATTTCAAATAACCAGCAGGTTCAAGTATGAGAAACCCTATGTTGGTCCAGTTCCCCAATCAACTCACCCGTCCGGTTTGGTTTTTAAAACATTTAGTGGTCATGTTGTCATCGTCTCTTGATTGTACATGCCATTAAATGAAGAAAGCAAGACGAGTTGAAAGAAAATATCGTCGCCATCTTCGTATTGTACATGCCATGAAAATCACTATTTAAATTCATGATTAAGGAGCTAAGGCTTATGAACAAACATAAGCATTAACTATATATAACCAACATAGATGCATTAATAATTTCAAGTGCAATATATGAAGGATATATGTCAAAACAAATTCAAAGAACAAAAGTATTTTTTTTTAATTTTTTTTTTCATTTTTAATATTTGTTTCAAATATAAAATACTATATTCTATGTAAAAATCACGTTAAATCACTGGATTTGTATCTATGCATTATAATAATGATCTTAATCTTAACCATTCAATTATCTTTTAGTTATTTAATTTTGATACATTAGCACTAAAAAACGAAAACGATAACCTAAATAAATTTAAATATTAGAATTAATTAAACAGATGGTCCCTGTGGTTTGGTCAAATTACGGTTTTCGTCCCTAGGATTCAAAAATTACGATTTGGTCCCCACTGTTTGCCAACTTGTTGCACTCATGGTCCCTGACGTGGATGGAGGTTAAATATTTCTGTTAAGTGGGTGTAAAAAGACGAAAATACCCTTAACAATTACAGGGGCCATTTGTGTATTTACTTAAACTATATATCCTCTTCTAAAACCTTAGACACCCCCCACAATCACCCCACCATCACCACCATGGCTGCCACCACCGTGGCCGCCGTCTTAGCCGGAGATGGAGGTTTAGCCGGAGACTCGGTATCACAAACTCACCCCACCGCCATCTTAGCCGGAGATGGTTCTTCTTCTTCAAAAGGCCGCCGCCCCCTCCCTTTCGATCTGATGGAGGTCTACCACATATCTAGCGATCTGATTGGGGGAAAAAAACCACTGATTTGGATCAATTAGATGGCGCTCTTGATCTAGACACAAAATCGACAGGGTTTCCGGCGTCCCTCCCTTTCGTCGGCAGCGGCATTCGAGTGGAGACAAGAGAGGGCGGCAAAGGCGTTCCGGTGGTGAGGGCCACAAATCCGGGACGTGGATATCCGGAACGGACACATCGCAAATCGGGCGACAATGGTGATTTCACGACAGAAACAGAGGCGAACGAGGTGTTATGGTGCTCGCGATTCCGGCGAAGGCCAAAACTTCAGTGTAACATTAAAGGTGTGTAGATCGGAACGAGAATGGCACGTAAACAAGAGAGGAACTCACATGGAACCTCCTTGCCTTGCCGGAAAACACCGCATCCATTATCTGTATCCCGTCGCGCCGTCTGCAGTCCCCTCCTCCGCCCCGTTGAAGTAACGAGTTTTTAGGGTTTGGAAATTGGGGGTTTTGAAGGAGATAGGGATGGTGCAGGTGGTGGCCGAAGATGAAGGCGGCGGTGCAGGTGGTGGCTGAAGGTGAAGGGGCGGTGCAGGTGTTGGCCGATGATGGGTTTGGGTGGGGAGGAAGGGTTTTAGAAGAGGAAATATAGTTTAAGTAAATACACAAATGGCTCCTGTAATTGTTAAGGGTATTTTCGTCTTTTTACACCCACTTAACAGAAATATTTAACCTCCATCCATGTCAGGGACCATGAGTGCAACAAGTTGACAAACAGTGGGGACCAAATCGTAATTTTTGAATCCTAGGGACGAAAACCGTAATTTGACCAAACCACATGGACCATCCGTGTAATTAATTCTAAATATTATAAATAATAAATAAACTACATACCACATTACCACCTAAAGGCTAAAAGACAAAACCATGATCGTTTTTTTGGCTATCTTTGCAAATAAAGCTAGGGGCAATGTGTCTATTGGCGATCTTCGAAGGGCACAGGATAAGACAAAAGCTTCATAAATAAATAAATAATAAAATAATATCTAGTTTATCATGTTTATGATTTCATTGCCTCGTCAAAACTTATAAAATACTTGATATTGAAGTGTTACTAAAATTACATTTGATAACAAAAAAATGTCCCTTTTTTTAACGCTACACGTCTTTAAATCAACTCTTAAATTTTATGTCTGTTATACCACTAGAACCCTCACTCGACACTCATTTAAGATGAAACATATTACTTTATATTTTAATACCGCTAAACTATAAATCTATGTTATAATAATCTAAACGTTACATTTCATGTGTGAATATATAAAAACTTAAAAATACATGTTTCTATAAGTTTTAGACGTAAAACACTATGATTCAAATGAAACGATACCTGATTACACCTAATTTGTTTGAAAGATGAACTATTGTATGGTATGTCGTGTTAAGACATGCTATAATTAGAGGATTTGATTCATATCAGACACTTGTTTAATTAAACGTATAGCTTACTAAAATCTAACACGCAGTCGCACGGTTATAGAAGTAGACATGATTTATCATAGTAAGATGTATCTTAATACAATGAACCATTTTTAAATTTTTTATTAATAATTAATTATGTTGATTCAAATGCCTGAACACTCAGGATCAACTTGACAAATAATCACCCTTCAGCCTGAAGAAGAGAAGCTTGATGATCTGATCCCACACCACTCAAGAGAAAACTCACGATTATAAAAACCCTCTAACTCATCCTGAAATATTTGATTTCAAGCGACACTATCATGAAACTACCATAATAGTTTAGTAATAAGTGAAGACACAAAAGGTATGATTCACTCCCACAATAATTTCATGATCCAATATAATAATATGGAAACCACGAACAAAATACCAACCAATAACCGAAATTAATTAATTCACAAACAAGATCAAACCGGGGTGGATTGATCATTGATCACCGGACGACGTCCACACGACGTCTTTGAGTGCCGGTCGGAGCTGCTTGCTGCAGAACTGGTTGTACTCCAGGGTGTCACCGCTTGATTTTTTCACCTCCACCACCAACAACGACGGCGCAACCGCCCTGATTTCCGCCAATATTCCTAATTTCCCTTTCCTTCCAATTTCACGTCCCTGTAGCCTCAAACTGCTCTCATCTCCGCTCTTTATCACGTCAAACTTCATTACCTCCGCCACCGCTTCAAGCTTCGCCACCACCGTCTCCGCCGGCTTCGTCGTTGCGAATCGGATCTCTTGTTTCTCCTCTCGTTTCTTCTCCTCGAACAACGGCGACAGATCGAAACCTTCCGATAACGAAATTATGTGAAACGCATTCAACGTCTCGCTTTCCTTATTTCAGATTTACGACGTCTTCATCTAGAAACCTAGGGTTTTTTGGCGACTGTTTTTTAAACCAGGACGATTCTATGATTTTAGTTATTGTTAACCGACAATCCGGATTTGGATCGAGTAATTTCGTAATTAGCCGGCGTGCATCCGACGAGAACCACGGCGGACACCTGAAATCACCTCGGTAAATCTTGCGGTACATTGCTACGACGTTTTCATCCTGGAACGGTAAGAATCCGGCGAGAAGGACGTAGAGGATGACTCCACATGACCAGATATCAGCTTTAGCACCGTCGTATCCTTTTTTTCCGATGACTTCCGGTGCGACGTAAGCCGGAGTTCCACACGTTGTGTGTAACAGTCCGTCCTGCCGGAGATGATCGGAAAAAGCAGTGAGACCGAAATCAGTCACCTTCAAGTTCCCGTCCTCGTCTAACAGAAGATTCTCCGGCTTCAGATCCCGGTGGTAAAAGCCTCGGCTGTGACAAAAATCGACGGCGGAAATTAGCTGCTGGAAGTAACTCCGAGCAACGTCCTCCCGAAGCCTCCCTTTCTCGATCTTAGAAAACAATTCGCCGCCTCTAACGAGCTCCATGGCGAAATAAACCCTAGATTTACTAGCCATGACCTCATGAAGCTCGACGATGTTTGGATGGCGTACCAGCTTCATCACGGAAATCTCTCGCTTAAGCTGCTCCATCATGCCGGCCTTAATCACCTTCTCCTTCGCCACCACCTTCATCGCCACGTTCCTGCCGGTATACAGGTTCCGAGCCTGATACACTTTCGCAAACGTTCCATGCCCTAATTGCCGTCCTAGCACGTACTTCCCGTGCAATACGCCATTGCTTCCGTCCTCGGCCACCGCCATCAGTACTGTAAATTACTTCTGCAGATTAGAAATCAGTAACTACCAAAAGCAAATCTGAAACAGAGCCGATAGTTCACCCGTCTTCAACGTGTTTGCGGTGGCAATTTCTGCCGGCGATTTTTTTAGCCCGCCCGCCGTTAGATAACCGCAAATCTCCTCTCATCTCTCTGCATTCCCAACCGGAATCAATCGCTCAATAATATTTGTTTATTTTGGGGGGTTTTAGAGTTTTATATGTAAATTGCCGGGGGAATTCAGTAGCCTGGATTATTTTGGAAACGACGTTAGGATATATAGGCGGTTTTTGTAGAGGTGAAGTATGCTTTCATCCGTTGGATCTTGGGGATGTGGATCCAACGGTTGAGTATGTACATGTTTTAATGATGACTGACGCAACAAAAACAAAAATTGCTGCATTATTTTCGTTTTCAATTCAAACTTTTTGTATAATACATAAAAGTTAAAACATAATATCTGCTAATTTATTTAATCCTTTAAATATTAATTTAGGGAAGGGATATAGAGAAAACCATAAAAATAGCTAAAAACCAGTATAAACCAATCAGAAATTTTAGATTTTAATTATAATCTATACATACTAATAAATAAAGGTTATAGGATGCCACTTGTCATTCTCATATTCATCTTTAACATTTTTTTTTTCGCCTCTTTCTCCTATTTAATGATACAAGTTTCCATAAAAAAAATTATAATTTTTGTTTGTTGTCTATCTCTCCTATTAAATAATAATGATTTTTATAACTATTTTTAAAAAATATTTTTTTAATTTAAAAAATAGCTTTGTTCATAAACATTTTTATAATTTGAACATCTCTTTCATTTTTTTTATAAAACATTTTAAAAAATTACTATATAACGTTTCTAAAATTTGTATTAAAAATTTATGTAATATGTAATATTAGATCTTTATTACTAAATATATATAACACTGCATTTCAATTTGTATACAGGGTTTCTAACCTATATTATAATAAATGAATAACTATATTTGCTACGTGTCGACTTATGATGAAATTTAGATTTTTGTTTTTCGTCTTTCTCCTATTAAATAATGATGATGTTAAATAATTAAATATTTAACATATATTCTAATATTTTATTAAAAAATACTAAATCATAAGAAAATTTCAATTATTTCTTATTTCACAGATAACTAATAGTATTAAACATACAAATATTTATAGAAAATATTATTTTATAATAAGTTGTATTTATTCAACCCATATAAAACATGAGTTTTAATCTAATTTCTTTATATTAATATTGATTTGATAATAATATTTTTCAAATCATTCCCTATACTTTTCCTACATTTAAGAATTCTCTATTTTTTCAAATCAATTCTCAAATGTATTCCATTCCATCAATGACATTCAAACAAGCAAGCAACCACGTTTAATCCAAACCTCTCATCTATTCACCAATCGTCAATTGCTTAATGAACTCATCAAAAAATTCGATCAGAGCAAAGAACTCATCAAAAAAGTAACCAGATCAAGAAAAAAGAACATGCGTGTGAGGTTGATTCGAAGAAACTTGTGGTACCTTCTGCTTCTGTTTCTTCCATGGTGTATTTCTCTGTTTTACCTAATTTTCAAGTGATCGATTATTAAATTCTATTCCTTCAAAAATTTAAAAATAAAAACGATCGATTTTGGTTAAAATATTGCAGATGCTTAAAATTAAAGTACAAATTTTATGTAGACATCAGATATGTGTCCTTCCACGTTTTTTTTTCTTTAATTTTCTGTAAGTTCTCTTTTCTTGAACTACCTTTAGTTTTTCAGCCACCCTTTTCTTTATACTTGAGACTCTGATTGTGAACCACAAATTCTACATAGGGCTGGGGGGTTCACCGGAACCCCCTGAGTTTTGAAATTGTAGTAGAAAGCTATATAGAAAAACTGGGGTGAACCCCTTAAAAAAATATAGGGTGAACCACTTAAAAAAGTCGAGATGAGAAGAGTGAAGCTGAATGACCGGAATTTTTTGAGTCAACGGCAGCATCGGCAACAATAGCGGCGGCTGCAGCGACTTTGCAATGATGGTTAAAGAAGAAGATACGGAAGGAATGAAGATGGAATGAAGAGATAACCTAATATTATTAAAATGTGGTCTAGGCTTTTAAAGTCAAGTAACAGCCCAATAACTTATTCTGAAAACTTTCCTATGTAAAATGTGATCTGGGCTTTTAGTGGTTCTCATAGAAAGTAAATAATTAATTTGTCACCAATGCACAATAACAAATAAAAATCATTAAACTTCAACAAGTAGTTTTACCTTTTCTAATTAGCTTATTTAACTTAGGGGGTGTTTGGGATTACTTTTCAAAACAACTTATTGACTTATCACCTTTTGAAATAAGGTAATAAGTTATAAGTTTGTTTGGACAATTCAAAATAAGATGAAAAATGTGAGATGAAGAAGTTAAAATCCAAAAGTAAGAAATTCTTACTTTTGGAAATGACTTTTGGAAAAGTCAAAAGTAGTTTCAAAAAGTAATCCCAAACACCCCCTTAATATAAAAGACTAGCAGCTGGTTTTGAAAAAGGTTATGGTTTTGTGAAACTAGGATTACAAACAAGTAGATTGTCCATTGTTTGGTTACATGGAAAATTAGTTCTTTTAACAGCTGGTTTTTTATTATTGTATCGTATTTTTATTATGTGATAAACCTTACCCGACCCGAACAATCGAACCGAACCGAAATTTTTTATGGCTGACCCTATGAAAATGGAGCATCTAAAAAGAGTGAACCCCCTGGAAAAATTTCCTAGATCCACCACTGACCACAATAATACAACAAACACATATTATATATCACATGATAATAAAAAAAGACGAAAAAAATTATCATCTTCATCTTTTTTTTTCAATAACCACATCTTTCAAACTCCCATGTTTTCCTTTAGACGTTGTCACTTTCATCCATATAAATAATTAATAGGAAAGGTAGGCATGGGGAAGGAAGATTTCAAAGAAGGTAGGCACGGTGAAGTGAACTTGAATTCCTACACTGCTTTCAAAGGAAGTAGGCACGGGGAAGGCAGATTTCAATTCTGCTCCACAAGAGTTCGTAAGAGATACGTATACGTAACTTTTTTAAGCTACGTATACGTAACTCGTTTGAGCTACGTATACGTAACTGGTTTCTTCCCATTTTTTAATGTTGTGTTGACCCATATGTAAATATCTGAACCTGAGTTTTTTTTCTCTAGGCTACGTATATGTAACTCGCTTACTTTTTCCCCAGTTTATTATTTATGTTGACACACGTTTACATATATGTAAACATATGTGTGTAAATGTTTACATATACATAAACATATATGTAATTATTGAAAAAATGAAGAAGAAAAAAATGCAATCGTTCAACTATTATTTAATAATTTGTGTAAATCTTGAGTTTTGATTTTGAATGAAAATGATATTCGATGGATTACGGAGAGAGAAAGAGATTTAAGGGATTTCGATTGTTTTCAAAATATAAAAATTAATTTACCCAATATACCCCTATAGCATTTAATTATATTCACTATCTAGTAGATATTTACAAATTTGCCACTGATTAATCTCATCCATTGATTAATTTCCATCAATGGTTTAAAGTTGGTTTTCTTGGTTTTCGCCTAACTCTTAGTTTTCTCTGGAACCCTCCCCTATTAATGTATGCAAAATTTTTTTTGCATTGAACATCTATCATTATAGCTACGTATTTATTTATATTTAAATATAGAGTAAAGTGTCATTTTCGTTCATGTAGTTTGTATATTTTAGTTATTTTTGTCAAAAAACTTTTTTTTAGCTTCGTCTCTTACTTTTCAAAATCTAGCCATTTACATATAACTGACAAATGGGTTGTTTGATAGCCTCTTAATGATTCCATTAAGAGTCTACATCTGAATCGGTTAGAGATAGAAGATGTTTGTTTCAGATTTTGTCAGTCTCTTAATGGTTCAGCTCAAAAACAATGTTGAATCATTAAGAGCTCTTAATGGTTCCACTCTTAATGAACCAAGCAGCCCGTAACTACATCTACATTTTAATGTTAAATCAGGGGAAATTAGGTCTTTTTAACTGCCTTCTACTCTCTATGGCATTCAAGAAGGATTTTTGAAAAGACCGAATTGCCCCTGACTTAACGTTTAAATGTAGACGGAATTAGTTATCACACCCCAACCGACGACGGAAACGTCAGGGCAGGACATGTAGAATGTTCATAAGCTCATGGTTTACTAATAGTTGTAATAGTTTCACAATCAATTTCATTTCATAGCTCAAATAAACAATTACAACATTTACAAGAGTCATAAATACATGTATATGTTTATTAAGTTTAAAACTAGGTGCTCAATCCTAAGTGAAGCAACTTGAATCTTAACTCAAACATCTGTACATGAAACATGATAAAATGAGAGGGTCAACTATAAATAGTTTGTGAGCTTACATAGGTTTTGACACCACAAGTAAAGTTCAAATGTTTTGTGTACAATTCATATGATACATGGTTTATAAAGCATTTATGGAGAATCTAAGTTAAGCAAGTTGCACAAATGTAACCTTGTAACTGAAGGGCATAACAACACATGTTATCCTGATGTAAATGTAGGGCATAACAACACATGGTATCCTGATGTAAATGTAGGGCATAACAACACATGTTATCCTGATGTAAATGTAAAGCATAACAACACATGTTATCCTGATGTAATGTGTTAATGATTACACGAGTATGTCATGTATATGTAGCCTTAACAGTTAGCATTAAAGCACAAAGCACAAATAAACACATATGATCATATTATAGAATCGTACGTATGTAAGTGTAAATAGTGTGTTATTGAGTAATCATGTTTCACCCTAAAAATATACAAAAGAAAAAGGGGCTATTTAAACTCACATGTATCAATGGTGTAGATAGCACGAGAAATAGGTAGCAAAAGTGATTCTTGCAAATCACCAAATTAACCTAGAGTGAAATGTATGAACTTGAATCAAAACATACACAAGGTCTGAAGTAATGTCTAGGGTTCAACGGGTCTTGATGTGTGTGGATTTGTATAAAAGAAATAAAAGGGGGTTTGTGTTATTTCATGTGAAGTATGTATATATGTTGGTGTTTGTATTTGAATAAAAGTTTAGTATAGAAATGTAAATTCAAGGTATATATATGAATTAAACAAAATATTAATGGACTTAGGGTTTAGGCTTGAAAGTCTAAATAGAAGAACTTAAGGCTTGTTACCTCTAAGTCATCTGTTATCCAGGTCTCCTAAGGCTCGTTACCTCTAGGTGGACCAAACATATGTCTCCTAAGGCTCGTTACCTCTAGGTAGACAGAAGATAACTTAGGCACTATTTCCCCGCAAGGAATAGTACCCTCCATCAGGATCCCGGTAATCCCATGGGTGACCGTTGTCACCCCATCGTCAACTAGTTGTACAACCGTTAGCTAGGTGAGGCCAATACATACATACATACCTTAGCTCACGTAGGAACTCGTGGCAGATTCGTTCATTCGTGACTTTCATAAAACCTTTACCTCATTTTAGTTAAAGCATTCGTACGTTTTATTAAACAAAACATCATCTCTTTCGTAAACCTTTCGTAAACATCATTTAGCAAAACATTTCATAAACATCATCTCGTAAACATCATTTCGTAAACATCATATCGTAAACATCGTTTCGTAAACATCATTTCATAAACCTCATTTTAAAAACATCATTCCGTATGTATGCACACCAACCCAAAAACATTTAATTAAAACATTTAAAGAAGGGCTTCTACAGCTCACCTGATAAGCTAGTCTCGGTTGTCCTAAACAGAGGCCCAACAACGTCACGTACGGTCTGGATTGAGTAGTTAAATACACATCAGACCTAATCCCGACTCTAACGGTTTAACCATTCTGAATTAGGCAAACATACTGACTTTACTAACCAGCCTGATGCTTGCGCACTTAGCAAGTGTGCAAGGCCTTGTTCTTGCGTACTTAATAAGTGCGCAGACTTTGCTTCATGCGTACTTGATAAGTACGCAGGCTTTGCTTTATGCGTACTTGATAAGTATGCAGAACCTTCTTCTTACGTACTTGATAAGTACGCAGGACCTTCTTCTTGCAAAAACCCTAACTTTTTGAATGCAGATCTGATCACGTCAAGATCCTGACTTTTTGTTCAAAACGTTCATTTTTTCCTTCTAGATGCTAGATCTATGCTCATTTTCAAGTTTTATGCGTAAAAACGTTACCTTTTCATCCAAACCCCGAAAAACCCTAAAACGAACAAAAACTCAGATATAGACCAGATCGTTACCTGTATCGATCTTCTGATTTGGAGGTTCTTCTCACGAGCTATGGAGCAACACTTTGCTGGAATCTCGGGCCGATCCGTCTACTTTCTCTCTCTTCGGTTTCTCTCTCTAGAACTTGTAAAATGAGAGAAGAGAGGTGTGCTAGGGTATTTATAGGGAGAGACTACCCTTGAGCCCATACGCTCGCAAGCCCATAGCCGGCCCATTCCACGCTCGTTTATTCCGTTCGTCTCGCGTTAAACCCGTTTTCATTTATTGTCGTTTATTATTTTCGGGATGTTACAAGCCCATAGCCGGCCCATTCCACCCTCATTTCCGTCTCCGTTTCCCAAGTAGATTCCGATCCATTTCGGTGCTTCCATTGGACTTTAACCAATTGAATAATCTTATTACGCAAACGCTTCTCCTTTCTATCTAAGATGGCCACAGGTTCTTCGATGTAGTTAAGGATGTTGTCGACCTTGATGTCAGTAAGTGGTACGTGAGCCGATTCATCCGCCAAACACTTTCGCAAGTGTGATACATGGAAGGTAGAATGAATCCCACTTAACTCATCAGGCAACTCTAACCGATAAGCGACTTCACCAACCCGTGCTATTATCCTGAATGGTCCGACAAACCTCGGACTTAACTTTCCTCTCTTTCTGAATCGTATGATTCCCTTCCAGTGTGACACTTTCAACATTACTCTGTCCCCAACAACAAACTCAATAGGCCTTCGTCGTTTATCCGCATAGGATTTCTGACGATCTTGTGATGCCTTCATTCGTGCTTTGATTTGATCAAACCTTTCTGACGTTTCTCTTACGACTTCAAGACTTCCTAATTCCTTCTGTCCAATCTCACCCCAACAAACCGGGGTCCTGCATCTTCTCCCATACAACATTTCGTAAGGAGGCATGCCTATTGTCATGTGATGACTATTGTTGTAGGAGAATTCGGCCAACAGCAGATGACTGTCCCAACTGCCGCCAAAATGGATAATACAAGCACGAATCATATCCTCCAATGTCTGAATGGTCCTTTCGGACTGACCATCCGTTTGTGGGTGGTATGCCGTGCTAACATTGAGTCTCGTGCCCATAGCCTCGTGAAATCTTTTCCAGAACCTTGATGTGAATCGTGTGTCCCAGTCATATACGATCGTCAAAGGCATCCCATGCCGTGCTACTACTTCGTTAATAAATAATTCCGCTAACCTTTCCGACGAGAACGTCTCGCGAATAGGTAGGAAATGAGCACTCTTCGTTAAACGGTCCACAATTACCCAAATGGTGTCATGACCTTTAGTTGTGCGAGGTAGCTTGGTTATGAAGTCCATGGTAATGTGTTCCCACTTCCATTCCGGTATATCAAGAGGTTGAATCTTTCCATAAGGTTTCTGGTGTTCAGTCTTTACTTGCGAGCAAGTCAAGCACTTGCTTACGTACTTTGTCACTTCGTGTTTCATTCCAGGCCACCAGTATTCCTTCCTCAGATCTTGGTACATTTTGTTGGTACCGGGATGGATAGAGTAACGAGACTTATGAGCCTCATCCAAGATTTTGGTCCTAAGCTCGCCACCCATAGGTATCCATACTCGCCCAAAACGTGTCCTAACACCAAGGGTGTTATATTCTAACGTGTCATGTTGGCCGACCATTCTATCATTCTTTATGTTTTCTTCCTTAAGTGCTTCATCTTGAGCTCTTTCAATTTATCTCATCACATCTGATGTTACCACCAACTGGCAAGCTTTCACTCTAATAGGAGCAGGCACATCCTTTCGGCTTAGAGCGTCAGCCACCACGTTTGCCTTTCCAGGATGGTATATGATTTCACAGTCATAGTCTTTCAATAGTTCCAACCATCGTCTCTGCCTCATATTAAGTTCCCTTTTGTTCGAAGAAGTACTTCAAACTCTTGTGGTCGGAGTAAATAGTAAACTTCACCCCGTAAAGGTAGTGCCTCTCGATTTTCGATGCGAATACGACAGCAGAAAGCTCCAAATCGTGAGTCGGATAATTGGCTTCGTGAATCTTCAACTGCCGTGACGCATACGCGATCACTCTCCCGCGTTGCATCAATACGCATCCCAATCCCTGACCTGAAGCGTCAGAGTATACCACTAAGTCTTCATTGCCCTCGGGAAGGGCCAAGACTGGAGCTTTGGTTAACTTCTCCTTCAATTCCTTAAACGCCTCGTCCTGGGTCGAACCCCATTCATACTTTACCTCCTTTCGAGTCAACTTTGTCAACGGCGAAGCTATTTTCGAAAAATCCTGGATGAATCTCCGATAGTAGCCTGCCAATCCCAAGAAACTGCGGATTTCAGTTGGCGTCTTAGGAATATTCCATTCCCTTAAAGTCATTATCTTTGCTCGGTCAACCATAATGCCATTCGGGTTGATGACGTGACCTAGGAATTGGACTTCCCTAAGCCAGAATGCGCATTTGGAGAACTTAGCATACAACTTTTCCTTATTCAGAGCTTCCAATACCTCCTTCAATTGACATGCGTGATCACCCTCATTCTTGGAGTAGATGAGGATATCATCGATGAACACGATTACTGATTGATCCAGCATTGGTCGACAAACTCTATCCATCAAATCCATGAACGCTGCGGGGGCGTTCGTAAATCCGAAAGACATTACGCGGAACTCGAAATGTCCATAACGCGTGCGAAATGCAGTTTTCGGTATGTCTTCTTCCCTCACCTTCAACTGATGGTACCTGGATCGAAGGTCGATTTTTTAGAACCAACTTGCGCCTTGCATTTGATCGAACAGGTCGTCGATCCTTGGTAAAGGGTACTTGTTCTTCACCGTACGTTTGTTCAACTCGCAATAATCAATACACATTCTCATCGAACCATCTTTCTTCTTCACAAACAACACCGGAGCACCCCACGGCGAGATGCTAGGTTGGATAAATCCTTTCTCAAGTAACTCGTCTAGTTGTGCCATTAGCTCTTTCATCTCCACTGGTGCTAGTCGATATGGAGCCTTAGCCACGGGCTGGGCATCTGGTACTAAGTCAATTCGGAACTCAATTTCTCTGTCGGGTGGTATCCCAGGCAAGTCCTCTGGAAACACCTCCGGGTACTCGCGTACCACGGGCACATCGTCTAGTTCCTTCACTTCCTTACACTTGTCAATCACGTACACCAGATAAGCCTCGCATCCGTGCCTCAGGTAATCTGATGCCTTGATCATTGAGATGACGTTAGGCATCAGGGTGTCACGATCTCCAAAAACCTCAACTTCGCTACCATCCGGAGCCTTGAGTCGGATTATTTTTCGTTTGCATATAATTTGCGCTTCATTGGCAGTTAGCCAATCCATACCTAACATGACATCGAACCCACCCAAAACCATAAAAAACAACCTGACGGGGAATCTATGGCCTTCTATTTTTATCGTGGAATTGTCAACTACATCTGTCACCCTCGCAGTTCTACCCTCAGCGGTTTCTACGCTAAAGGCCATTTCTAGCTTACTCACAGTGTACTTTACTCTTTTACAAAAAGTCGCAGATATAAAACTCTTACTGGCACCCGAATCAAATAACACCGATACAAAAGTGTTGTCAAGGATAAACGTACCCGATGCCACGTCGGGGTCCACCCTGGCATGTTCCTGCGTCAGCGCATAGGCTCGAGTCTTCGGTCGGGGCCTGTCTTCTTTCTTTTCGGGGCCTCTCCCTTTTCCCGCTTCACCCATTATTGGTTTGGTGCATTACCAGCTCATGTGGCCGCTTTCACCATAATTATAACATTTAATGCCTTGCATGCATTCACGGGAGTAGTGCCCAGTCTTGCCACATATGTAGCACAGATTTGTCCCTAGCCGACATTCACCCGCATGTCTTACCCCACATTTTCCACAGACTGCCGTCTCGCCTACCCTGGCCTGTTTGTCCCGAGCCCCAAACAACTTCCCAGCCGATCGCTTAGCGGGGAAACTCAGCTTCTTCTTAGGCTATTCAATGGCAACGACATTCAGCGCCAGATCATCAAATACCACGCCGCTCAGTTCTACTACCGAATCATAGGTAGTAGGGGCATTTGCCTTAACATAGGTGCGGACCTGGTCCGGCAGCCCTTGAATGTAGCAGGCAATCTTTCTTTCCTCAGTCGTGACAAGATGTGGCACCAGACGTGCCAACTCATTGAATCGGGTTGTATACTGCCGGTGCGTCATGCTCCCGGCCTTCAAACCAGAAATTCCCTCTCTACCTTCTCAATCTCGTTCCTTGGACAGAAGTTCTTGATAACCAAAGTTTTCAAATAAGTCCACATCATCGCATCCATAGCCTCGTCCCCCTTGGCTTGACGTACACCTTCCCACCAATGGGATGTTTCCTCTCTCAAGGAGTTAGCAGCAAATTTCACAACTTGATTCACTCGACACTCGCTTAGACGAATGGCAGCTTCCATACGGATTACCCAATCAAAAGTAGCCACCGCGTCCTTCTTCCCAGTCAGGACCGGCGGGTCACATGCCTTAAAGGACTTATAGTCGCAACCACGGTTAAGCGGTGCGTTGATTGCCTCAGTGTTCGGGGTACCAACCGCCGTGTTAGACTCACCCGTCTCATTAGCCTTCTTTAACGCTTCTGCCAACAGTCCTAGCAAGGAAACCTTCATCAACTCAGTGAACTCGCGTGCCAGAGCCGCTCTCACTTCCGGTTCAAAAGTGAATTGTTGTTCTTCGACATGAGTCGGCTCAGTCCCGTGTATACTAACTTCTGGCTCAGTGTGAACACTTCCTTCTTCACTGTACTCTTGGCGTGCAGGGGTCCTGCCGCGCCCACCGTTACGACCACTGGTACGACCGCCGTTACGGCCCCCACCACGCCTTCCGCTATTTCGTCCTGCCATTTCATTCTATAAGACAAGGAATCTAATGTCATCACGCTAGTTAACAAATAGAATTCAACAAGCACCGTAAGATGTTAATATACACTGGCCATCTGCAATTAACCATTACACTACCTTTCGATTTCTATTTGACCACCTTTGTGATTCCATCAGAACACAAGTCCTTACCAAACCCTTTCTACGGAATACTATATATGTAAACATATACTACCTTCATACCTGATGCTGTGGCTCGAGTTACCCGTATTGGCATCCGCTTTCGGTCCCATTCACAGTTTAAGTTCAAACACTAGGAGTATCCGAATCTCTCAAACTATTGCTCTGGTACCAAGTTGTAAGACCTCAAACATGGGAGGCCTCACTTGTTGGATTTACTCATTCACAAACAGTTCTTAGACTTGAATATCAAAATAACGCAGCGGAAAATTTCATTAAAACATAATCGTGTCATTGTTCAACATGCGGAAGCGTAACATAGTCTAATACATAAACATAACATAAGCTAATCATAACGGGATATCAGTCTTCATATCATCCAGGTAACTCATCAAGCCGCCCAGCATCACCGTCCATCATCATAACCTACCTTAACCTGAATGTGCATACTAAAAAGTCAGCTACGCTGGTGAGTTCTAGCTTTACATAAAACCTTAACATAAACATTTTGCCAAAAACATAACATACATTTGTTTAACAAAAGCGTACGTAAAACATACAATAACTTAACATCATCAAAACATCGTAACATAGCATCATAACATAAGTCAACATGAATCGAATCTGCGCCTTCTCGTAACCGTCAATTCCATACATCGCATACCAGCGGATGAACTTAAGGCTCGTTACCTCTAAGTCATCTATCATCCAGGTCTCCTAAGGCTCGTTACCTCTAGGTGGACCAAACATATGTCTCCTAAGGCTCGTTACCTCTAGGTAGACAGAAGATAACTTAGGCACTATTTCCCCGCAAGGAATAGTACCCTCCATCGGGATCCCGGTAATCCCATGGGTGACCGTCGTCACCCCATCATCAACCAGTTGTACAACCGATAGCCAACCCCAAAGGCCCCTCGTAGGGGTGAGGCCAATACATACATACATACATACATACCTTAGCTCACGTAGGAACTCGTGGCAGATTCGTTCATTCGTGACTTTCATAAAACCTTTACCTCATTTTAGTTAAAGCATTCGTACGTTTTATTAAACAAAACATCATCTCTTTCGTAAACCTTTCGTAAACATCATTTAGCAAAACATTTCATAAACATCATCTCGTAAACATCATTTCGTAAACATCATATCGTAAACATCGTTTCGTAAACATCATTTCATAAACCTCATTTTAAAAACATCATTCCGTATGTATGCACACCAACCCAAAAACATTTAATTAAAACATTTAAAGAAGGGCTTCTACAGCTCACCTGATAAGCTAGTCTCGGTTGTCCTAAACAGAGGCCCAACAACGTCACGTACGGTCTGGATTGAGTAGTTAAATACACATCAGACCTAATCCCGACTCTAACGGTTTAACCATTCTGAATTAGGCAAACATACTGACTTTACTAACCAGCCTGATGCTTGCGCACTTAGCAAGTGTGCAAGGCCTTGTTCTTGCGTACTTAATAAGTGCGCAGACTTTGCTTCATGCGTACTTGATAAGTACGCAGGCTTTGCTTTATGCGTACTTGATAAGTATGCAGAACCTTCGTCTTGCGTACTTGATAAGTACGCAGGACCTTTTTCTTGCAAAACCCTAACTTTATGAACGCAGATCTGATCACGTCAAGATCCCGACTTTTTGTTCAAAACGTTCATTTTTTCCTTCTAGATGCTAGATCTATGCTCATTTTCAAGTTTTATGCATAAAAACGTTACCTTTTCATTCAAAACCGAAAAACCCCAAAACGAACAAAAACTCAGATCTAGAATAGATCATTACCTATATCGAGCTTCTGATTCGGAGGTTCTTCTCACGAGCTATGGAGCAATACTTTGCTGGAATCTCGTGCCGATCCGTCTACTTTATCTCTCTTCGGTATCTCTCTCTAGAACTTGTAAAATGAGAGAAGAGAGAAGGGCTAGGGTATTTATAGGGAGAGACTACCCTTGAGCCCATACGCTCGTAAGCCCATAGCCGGCCCATTCCACGCTCGTTTATTCCGTTCGTCTCACGTTAAACCCGTTTCCATTTATTGTCGTTTATTATTTTCGGGATGTTACACAAACATGGTGTAAATATATATATTAGTGCATATATAAGAATTTATACTAAATAGAATTTTAAACCCTAAATAGGTTATTAATGTAAAAGAACATTGTTTTAGATAAATAAATTCATTTTATCTATTTAAAACGATGTGTCCCAAAATATGAAGATGTAAATATATATTTAGAGAGGTTTTATTTGTTTTAAATAGGGTTTTAAACCCTAATATATGTAATTTAATAGAAAAAAATGATTTATAATGTTTGTTTTATGAAACTCTTTTACAAAAATAGTAATGGGTTTAATAAAAATCCTAACACGCTTAATCGAATAGGTGTTTTTAATGCATTGTTTAATAATTTAATTTGAGAACAAAATTTAAATGGTTTTTATATAAGAAAATAATGAGATTTAACAATTTTAATTTGAAATATAGTTATTTTATATTAGGAATATGTTATTTATTGCACGAATCTAATTCAAATGGTATTGGGTTTATAAAATAACTTTTGTAAAATGGATTGGTGTTAAAAATCGATTTAAAAAAATAAAGCAGTCCACCCAGCTCGATCCCGGGTGGCTGCTGTGGGAAACCAACACATCAACCACTGGACCAAGAGGCTAAACCCTGTTATTGAATCGTTTTGAAAAGCATTTAACATGTATTTAAAAGGGAGTCGGGTTCAGGGTAGGTTCATGCGCAAAAATAAGGACCTTGAACGTGGGTTGTGGGTTTCGAACTCACACCATCTAGTCCAGCAGTGCAGTCGCTTAACCGGCTGGGCTAGATGGTTTCGCTGGTCATAATATGAAACCTACAAATACATATAGGTTAACAGAATTGAATCAAAACCCAAATCAATTACGCAAGAACATGTCAAGAACCCTAATCGCGATTTGTGTTGATACCCTCTGTCATATGAAATTGATAGAGGGCTTTTGTTTGCCAAGTAAAAACGAAGCTAACGACATAAGGCTTACCTGTTTTGATTGGGTAACGAGTGTGGACGGCTGGCAAGTCAGACACGGTATCCTTGATGCTTGATCGGGGCCCAGAGGTGATAAGCAGACCGATAGAGAGCTCAGAGAGTTTGCAATCAGTTATGCGAAGGTGTGTGGGTGCTTTAATTCGTTCAATGTTACCTTAATTACATGATCCAATTATAATTTGAAGGCGCCAGTTGTCGGGTTGAAATACGCGTCAATTCATTTGAAGGATGATGGATTGAGTCATGATATAGGACTGAATACCCGCGAGATTGACTAGGGCATGATTTGCGGGCTCAAACGCGTCAAAATTTCATGCTTGGAGACCGATTTGGAAATGGTTTGACTCTGAAAAGTCAATTGTGTTCAAGTTTGAATTTGACCACGAATTGGATCGAATTGGGATGTTAATATGGTCTGGTTATGGGTGATGATCGATTACTCGTACATGGAAAGTCCACAACAACCGGGTTGATTTATTTTCAGGTGCTGTATTGTATGAATTTGGACAGGTTTGACTTTAAAAGTCAAACAAGGTCAACAATTGGGTGAATGGTTCAAATTCGAATGTGGAGGGTCCAAGATGAAAGTTTGATTGTGAAAAAGGATCCAAAAGGGTTCAAAACAAAAGTTTAATTTGTAGATAATTGTATATAAAATTATGTTTATAAAGTTCATAAAATCTTAAATACTATTTGTTTTATTTTGATTACTTTATAAAATGTTCTATTTTTCTGAAATTATAAATTGTAATAATGACTTATTAAATAAGATAAAATATACCTATTTATATTTATATTTGTAAATAAATATGTGTATATATTTAAGAGATGTAAAAGCATGGTTTAAAAACTCATATGTTCACAAATGTTTGCTTATATATATATATATATATATATATTAAATATATATACATGTGTTGTATATAATAAGGAAATAATATGTAAGTGAAAATTTTGTATGTTAAAACAATAATTTCTGTAACATATTAAGTTTAAATAAGTATGAGATTTCAAGTGTTTATGAAATGCAATGACTAACGAAAATTTATGGTTTAAAAATTATGAATGTTACATTAGTCATGTGGAAGAAAATGACTAGATTTTGAAAAGACAAGGACGAAAAGACTAAAAAAAGTTTTTGGATGAAAGTGGCTAAAATAGCCAAAACACAGGGACGAAAATGACACTTTACTCTTAAATGTAACTTAGAAATCATACTTTTAACTTGATTTTTACATAAAAAGCTTAAATCTATACTACCTAATAAATAAAAATCTTAAATAACACGTGGCATAATTATAGGTCATCTAAAATTTTATTTTTCCGACTCTATCTCCTATTAAATATATATGATATTAAAAAAATATATTTTTAGATATTTAATATAAATTTGATTATGGATACTTATTATTTAGTTATGGATAGTTATTGTATTATTAATCAAATAAGTTTATTATAAAATTAAGGATTATTGGATTTTAATAATCACATATTTTATGAATTGGCCAATAATAATCCCAACTGATAATATTCTTACCACTAGTCCCTACTTTCAAACTATTTTCTTACATTGGACCCTCGTTAAAAAAACTTAACACCGTTAGATTTTATATGACGTGGACGTCTGTAAATCGCCAGAAAGTCGAGCCAAGCCGGAACCCTAGCCACCGCCTTCGCCGGAGGGGTGGTCTGCAAACACTAGTCTGTCACCGTCTTCACCGTTAAACACCACCGTTGTCTTTGTTTGGACTTGCCGGAAAAACGAGACCCGTTGAACACCACCAGAGCCAATGTGAAAACCCACAACGAGACCACTGCTAGCTTGGTTCGACTTTCCGGCGATTTGCAGATGTCCATGTCATATAAAATCTAACGACGTTAAGTTTTTTTAACGGGGGGTTCAATGCAAGAAAATAGTTTGAAAGTAGGGACTGGTTGTAAGAATTTTCTCAGTTACGATTATTATTGTCCAATTGGTAAAATGTGTGATTATTAAAATCCAATTTCCTTAAAATTAAATATGGATAATTATAATTTCTGATTTTCCATATCAATTTAAAATTATATTTGTTAAAATATTAAAAAAAGAAGAATAATGATAAATAGTTGTTTTTTATAAGTGATTTATAAAACTTTTAAAGAATTTAATATGGTTGGATGGTTTGAATGGTAAAAATACAATATGTCATATAATAAAAAAAGGTGGTGTTAAAAAATCAAAGTTTTATTTCTTATTTTTTATATGTATTTATAATTGTAATTTAAGTTAACTTATATGTGCTAAAAATATATTTAAAGAACTAAGTACACTTTAACCGAATTAACATTTATGAATTAGATAAAAGAATTAATACATAGTTGAAAAAAAATGTTTTAAAAATTAACTTAACAGAATTTATAACTATCATGTAAAGTTCATTTTTAAAGACATATCTTGACGATTGTATGTGTTAATAGATTACATTATATTTTATTCAACCCGTGTAATACACATATTTATTCAACTAGTACAATATACGTGTTTTTTTAAGTTTTTTACTACTAAGTATATAACATTAAATCTATTCAACCCCCGTGTAATACACGAGATTCTAACCTAGTTTATATATATATATATATATATATAGGGGACGGTTCCACTAAAAAGTGGTTTTTCGCTAAAAAATCTTAAGAAGTGGGTCAAACGAACTCCGATTGAGCTCATTCCAGCGGCATTGGAACCGTCTCATCGAACCCTAATCCGGACCCAAAAACCTCCCTCCATCCGCACCCCCAAAAACCTAAACCTCCCCACCAACCCTACCCCGAAAATCCTAAAACCACCACCCTCACCCCCCAAAAACCTAACCCCCCCCCCCCCCAAAAAAAAAAAACCTAAACCCACCCCTAAAAACCTAAACCCCCACCCCAAAAAAAACCTAAACCATAAAATCTAAACTCTAAAAGCTAAACCCTAAGGCTAAAACCCTAAAATTCAAACGTAAAATCTAAACTTTAAAAGCTAAACCCTAAAATCTAAGATGGTAGAGTTCGACGAGACGGTTCCAACGCCGCTGAAATTAGCTCAATCGGGGTTCGTTTGATATCGTTTCTTAAGGTTTTTGTCATTTCTTAGATTTTTAGCGAGAAACTAATTCTTATTTGATACTCCCCCATATATATATATATATATATATATATAAGAGGTTCAAATAAGAAGTGCAATTTGGCTAATAAGCCTAAGAAGCAATCTCATCCATTTAATTGGATGATCAATGGTAGAGATTTAAGTGTAGGAAAAATAAGGGGTGAAAGAGTATTTAAGTAATAGCCACTTTTGTTGACTTTTTTCAACTTCTCCCACTTTTTTTAAACGTTCATAACTTTTTCATAGGACATTATTTTTTTTTAAATTACACCATAAAATCGACCGTTTTTTATCTTTAATTTGAGTATAGTATTGCTATATTTTTTTGTAAAAACAAAATCGACACTTAATTAAATTGTGCTACTTTACGTAAATGTGTTGGTTTATGGTAAAACAGCACAATTTAGCACATTAAAAATTTGCTGGTTTCTGGTAAAACAGCACAATTTACGTAAATGTGCTGGTTTATTTAATTTGTGCTACTTTTAGTCAATTATTATGTGACTAATTTGCTAGCATTCTTTAAAAATAAAATTTTAAAGCATCCATACACCAACAAAACGGTTCAGTGGCAGGCAATAAAAAACTTATGCATCAAAATGTGGTTTTGTGCTGGTTTGTTTTGTGTTGGTTTGATATACTAGTTTTGTTGTGCTGGTTTTGTTTGTATTTGGTTAGCTAAGAAGAGCAATTT
The DNA here is from genome assembly GCA_023525975.1 of Smallanthus sonchifolius. Taxonomy (NCBI): domain Eukaryota; kingdom Viridiplantae; phylum Streptophyta; class Magnoliopsida; order Asterales; family Asteraceae; genus Smallanthus; species Smallanthus sonchifolius. The sequence continues at coordinate 3,721,858 of CM042022.1, forward strand.
ACACAATTAACCGTGTTGTTTTGGTGTTGTTTTATAGTAAAACAACACAATTAATTGTTATGTCTGGTGTTGTTTTATGATAAAGCAGCACAGTTAATTGTGTTGTTTTACAATGCATCACGATTAATTGTACTGTTTTACTATAAACCAGCACATTTACGTAAACTAGCACAATTTCATTAAGTGACGATTTTGTTTTTACAAAAAAATATAGCAATACTATACTCGAATTAAAGGTAAAAAAACGCTCGATTTTATGGTGTAATTTAAAAAAAAATAAGATCGTATGAAAAAGTTATGTACGTTTAAAAAAAGTGGGGGTGTTTGAAAAAAGTCAACAATTGTGGGTTTTCCAAGAATGTCCTTCCATCATTTATTTTTTCAATACTTAAATCTCTACCTTTGATCATCCAATTGAATTGATGAGATTGTTTTTTAGGCTTCTTAGCCAAATTGCACTTCTTAGGAGAACCATCCCCTATATATATATATAGACGGTTCCACTAAAAAGTGGTTTTTCGCTAAGAAAATACTAAGAAGTGGGTCAAACGAACTCCGATTGAGCTCATTCCAGCGGCGTTGGAACCATCTCATCGAACTCTAACCCGGACCCAAAAACCTAAACCCCCATCCACCCGCACCCCCAAAAACCTAAATCCCCCCTCCAACCCTACCCCGAAAAGCCTAAAACCACCACTCCCACCCCCTAAAAACCTAAACTTCCTACCCCACCCCCCAAAAACCTAAACCCCCACCTCCACCCAAAAAAAAAAACCTAAACCATAAAATCTAATTCCTAAAAGCTAAACCCTAAGGCTAAAACCATAAAATTCAAACGTAAAATCTAAATCTTAAAAGCACATTTTGAATTTTCAGCCTTCTTTTCCTTTTTCTTTTCATATTCCTTTTCAGCCTTCTTTTCCTTTATCTTTTCAGATTCCTTTTCAGCCTTATTTTCCTTTATCTTTTCAGCCTTCTTTTCCTTTAAAGAAGATTTCTTTTCCTTTTCAACCTTAAAAACCGATCCTAATTCTCTTGCACACACTACCCTTAACCTTGCCTTATCATCCTTTACTATTTTTAAATTTCTCCTTGTTTCAACAGTATGTGTTCTTAAAAATTTCTTTGCCTCTTCTTTATTTGCAAACATTTGCCCTAAAAAAACTATTATTATCACCATGAGCCCTTGTAAGGTACTTTAACCTTCTTTTCCTTATGCTCCCAATATTTTCATCCTGCTTACCCCTACTATCAAATTATCATTGTCTAAGGCATTTTCAACATCCATTCCATCAACCTCGGGATGAACATCAACACCATGATCTACATTTAACTTGTAATCTCTCATATCGACTTCAATATCATCTATTTCATTGTCCTCATCTTCAAGGTAATCACTGTCATCATCCTCACTGTCTTCATCCTCACTGTCTTCAGTCACATGTACATTTGTGTCTCCATGTTCCAAATACATATCAAATATCCTATTACCCCTAGATACATATGATGTAAGTTTCTGTTGTGTAAATTTCAAAACACCTGAAGCATTACCCAAAGTATGTATGTCGGAATCTAAATCACCTTCAGGTTCTATAAAATGGTAATAAGTAGGCAATCCAACTGCATAACCTAACTCTTTCGACACTAATTCCAACTCATGCATTTAAAACCTTTTAATATAAAAAAAATCAACAAAAGTCAACTCACCATTCTCATACCTACGGCCTGGAAAATTAGTGAAATAACCCCATGATGCAAATTGATAGTGAAAAGGGTGGGATACACACCTGCATTTTCAAAATCAAAACAATGAGATTCAAAAACTATTGAATGAGCATAGCGATTTTGGGGAAAACGATTAGAATGTTACCGTAGATTTCATTGATATCATGCAAATTGATAGTGAAAATATAAACCTAAAGGACGTTTAGTGTAATTCTGTCTAAAGTAAATTCTTACAAACGAATAAAGAAAACAAATTTGAGGGATAAATTTGAGAGTTTAGAAATTTAAGGGATAGAGTTTAGAAATATTTTAAGGGGTAAACTTAAAACTTTAGAAACTTGAAGGGTGTATTAGAAAAATCATACTTTTAACTTGATTTTTATGTAAAAAGTTTAAATTTATATCTTTACAAAAACCAAGTCAAAACGGGTCGAAAGCGGTATGAATGTATTTGAATGCATACAATCTCCTAATCGCTTTATTTAAACATTTGAATTGTTAACGTTTCACCACTTGTAATATATGAGTTTAAAGCTAGTAAAGATAATAAACTACCCGTTTGGCCCCGTTACATTACTCTTAACATCTACAAATTGTTTTCATATAGCAATCACCAAGGGTAAAACATAGCCCTAATATTGTAACCTTGGCCTAACAACTCGTCTCGAAGAAGTCACCAACGTCGATGGTGCAGGGGCGGCTCAAAGGGGGGGTGGGGAGGGCGACCGTCCCGGGCCCGGTCTCATCAGGAGCCCGAAGTTTTTAAATTTTTTTATATATTTTCTATATATTTAAAGTTTTAAACCCAATCTCATTAACATTAGTTCATTACTTATAAAAGGCCCAACTTGTCGTATTAAGGTTTTTTTTATATACGATTATTGAGTTTATATTATAGGGCCCTCTTTTTTTTACATGTCCCGGGCCCAAAACGTTTTGAAGATTCTCGGGACCGGCCCTGCGATGGTGTTAGATGTCATCAACTCGTTATAGAAGCTTAGGTTAGGGAGTCGTTAACCCTTGAGTTCGCTAGGGAATGAGATTGTGCTTGCCTCAAAAAACCAGTCAAATAGTTTAGTTTAAATTATAATATTTTTGAATAATAATCATCAATAATGTTACAATGAATTACAAATTTTATTCACTATGTTTTGGTAAAAATCAAAGATTTAATTCCTAAATTTCATTTACAACGTTAACAGCTTGTGTTTTAAGAATTTGTGGTAGATTTTTTTAATTTATCAAAAAAAAAAATTTAACAAAATACTCTTATCTTTTATCACCATGATTTTTCTTATAAATTTTAATTTTTTTAAAATCAAATTCATATAATTTATAAATAATATGAGCAGACATTCTTTTTTTATTTTCAAATTAAAAATAACAATTATTGTATATATATATTTCATCATAATCTTTGATGGGTCCAAATATAATTATAGAAGAACTTGAATTATGCATCAAATGACACATGTTACATTAGGAACATACATTATATTCTTTTTCTATTAGGGTAGGTTTGTTGTTTAAACTTGGAAAAAAAAATAATTGTTTAAAGTCCGGAAATGGGATCTAACTAATTTTTTTTTTTACTTTGGTTAGAAATTTGGAGTTCTATACTTGGGTTTATATTAACACAAGCTAAGGTGTAACATGATTTTACTTTGTTAGAGTATTTAGTGGTGTAAATCATGTTGGGTCGGCAAATTGACTGGTTTCAGGTTGATCGGTTGAATTGTTCAACCCGAACATGACCTATATGTTTATTTATGTCAAAAAGATTAATCCTAATCGTACACAGTAAATTTGTGTAATCCGAACACGACTCTTTAAACCATTTATCTAAAAGAATAAAACATGTTGGCGTTGTAAACGGGTTGACGAGCTATAAATAGGTTGTAATCAAGTCATAAACGTGTTAAACGCGTTGTAATAAATGGGTTGACCAATTGACCTGCTTAATTAAAAAGGTTAAACGCACTAACCCGAATACAACCCGTTTAACTAAACAGGTTAAACATGTTAATCCGTCACGACCTGTTTATTAAACAAGTTAAATATAAGAACCTAAATCCTAAGTGTTAGGAATTTTCACCTATTAACTCCTCATAAATATTGATTTTAATTTTTAAATTTCGATATCGACTTTTATGAATTTCAAAACTACAAATTATTAAATTTCATTTATAAAAGTATTTGGTAATTTTCATTGTATTCAATAAATAATAAAATTAATTTCTTAAATGTATAAAAAAATTTAACATGGTCTCATACAAAAGGAATATTTCCATTAAAATAAACAAGATATTTTTAACATGTTTGACACCATTCATGCAACAACTATAATATACTATGTATTAAAAATGTATTAAAATAAAATTGATTGCATTTTAGTTGGTCCACACTCGAATATTTTTAATTTAAATTTAACTAATATATTTGTTTTTATAAGAAACTATCATAACCAACGGTTAAGAAATTAACTATTGCATGATAAAATATTCCCATGCATGCCACTTGCTTATTTTAAATGCCACGTTGGCACGTACATGAAACTCTTAGGTAATGCCCTGGCCCGACTCAACACCATGTGTTTTTGTTTAGTGAGAGTGTTATTAATTATAGTAGCTTAGACCCCGTGTTTACACACAGAGTGAAAAATATTAATACATAAAAGTCTTAAATCTTTATGTATATATTTTACATATGTAAAAATGTATTACATATGCTAAGGATACAAAAAAAATTCAAAATATGTAAAAATTAATATATAATTAGGTTTCGAAAACACGTTAATTACTATTTAATTTGATTTTTATTTACTATTTGATTGAAAATAAAAGTTATATAATTAGATTTCAAAGTTTCTTATAATAAGGGATAATTTAAAATAAATGTGTTTTATTAGTATAATTAGTCTTTTCTTTAAAAATATATTATTATTAAAAGATAGATGTGTAATTAATAAGAGAGAGATGTGGGAAAAAAATTATGAGAATAAATATGGAGGCGACACGTGACATGAAAAAACCTTTATTTATTATATAGTATAGATATAGATATGTTAAACAATATTGAACAATACCATTAAAGATACATAATATTATGATAAATTTAAAATACATCTCAAATACATGTAAAAGACTTCGATCAATGTGTTTAACAAAATCTTTATATGAAAAACCGAATGAATAAAATACGTTAGAGGCCTCATGTTTAACACGGTTCATTAAAACAACTTTCGCTCTCGTAAAATTGTTCCATGGTAGAAGAGTCGGAACAATTGTTGTAACCGAGATGGACTCACAAGTCCGAAATAAACATCAAATTTTCGTGAATTTTTTTTTTTCTAAATGAGTGTTGTGCAAAAACTTATTTACTAAAATGGTGTTGTTGAAAAAATATTTACTAAAATAGTGTTTTTAAACAACTTGATTCTCTCACTCCTGTTCTTATTGGATAAAACCTAATTCATTAATGGCTAAATAAAAAAGATGAAGTACTAATTATTATTAGGCATATATAAGTTTTTTTTTTCCTAAAAGTAAACGTAAAAAACGTTTTTTTAGCAAAAAAAATCAATTAATTTAGGAACTGTTCGTTTCTTTAATTATTTTTCTTACAAATATTATTTTTGATAAATGTTTTAAGAAATGATTATTTAAAAACCTTTTTAATCTATTTCTGTTTGTTTTTTACATTCTTTTTAAAATAGTTTATATGTGTGTGCAGTTAAGAAAAAAAAAAGATACCATAAAATAAAAATGAAATAATAATAATACATTCTTTCTACAGCATATCTAATTTTAATAGATAAATATCATATTCAGGATAAGCATCCTTATGTTATATAATGTATTGAATTTCTGTTTTAGAAAACATTTCAGAACTCCCAATAAAAGAGATTTTTTTTTTAACCAAAAGAGAACAAATATCTATTTAACTAAATTAAGCTTTTCAAAATTCACTCCAGGTGTTCTGTAGGAAACAACAAGCATATTTGTTTTATTTCATGTTTAGTTACTGTTTTCAATTGCAAAATACATCTAAACATAACCATATTTGCAGGTACTGCCTCAATACAACCATAAAGGATGACACCACAACAGCAACTGCAGTTTTCTTCGATGATGCAATGAACGACATACTAAACATCAGCTGCCATGACATGGTCATAGCACATGGAAATAGAGATCCAAAAACACTCCCACCTGAGGTTCAAAACATCAAAGGACGTCAAAAGTTACTACACGTTACTCTGAAAAAAAGACACCTCAACCAGCACTCCCTCCAACAACACCAGCCACAAAGAGGATCATGCAACTGTCACCAGGTATGACCTTTAATCTTTTTAGTTTTCAGCCCTGAGAATTTAGGTTACCATACATTTAATCTGATGATCAGGTTCTTTTCCCTTTATTCCTTTTTATTTTATATTTTTATTACTTTATTATTATTAGACTTATTTATTTATTATTCTTTTTAAATCTTCATGGTCTAATTGTGCCATATGCTATCTCAATTGTACATTTGTACTCCAGTTATAATTTTATAAAACATAATTACCTCTCTGATATATTTTATACTTTTTTTGTTATCTTTATTGTTTTTATAACTTTATTATCGTTTTTATTTTATTGTATCCAACATATATGGGCACACACATAGAAACAGTTTTACGTATTAAACGGGAATATTTTGGGGTTGGTGGCCCAGTAGTAGAGGTAAAACCTCTTGGAACATCAAGGTTTGATCATAGGTTTGAAACCGAGAATATAAAAAACCAAGAAGATAAAATCCGATAACCGAAATCATTAATCGAGAAGATGGAAACCAATAATCAAAAACGGAAATCAAGAAGAAGAAAAGCATTGGCGAAACCTAGATGTTCATCACGGTTGTTGACGAGCATCATGGAGACGATAACCATTGACGAGCAAAAACGTGTCATAGAACGCAATATATTACAAACCTAGAATTTAGAAATAGAAGAATATGTAAATGGAAATGAAGACGATTGAACAAAAACGGTTGCTGGGAAAATGTCCGTTCATACATAGAAGTCATATTTTTCCAATCCAAACCCATAAATCATTACTTTGAAAATGGTTAATGTGAAAATGATGTTCATACCCCGAAAAAGTTTTAGATTGTAGGTGATGAACACGAACAAGTTTTAAATTGCTTGTGAAGTTTTCCGCTAACACTCTTTTGGGAATTTCGTATCTCTACTATCCCTATAAATGAATCAACAAGTTTACTTTATAGCTATCATAGGAAACCGTTTAACGGTTTTAATTGCAATTAATGACTTTTAATATGTAATTAATACACTTAATAATAGTTAAAGAAAGTGATATAACATGGCCAAGTTCCGAAAAATTGGTATGCACAAGTTCGAAATCGTTAGGTTATTCGAATCAATATTTGCATCCTCGTACGCGTGCATAGGAGTTGGAGTAAAACACAATTAAAAAAGTTTATCAAGTATGTTAACTCTTACTTATAAGTCACTCCATGTTGTGTTCACTCACCTATATGAGACAAGTTATACTCGTTTCTTTTGTTTAAGTTTCATATCAAAGTCACTACTTTAAGCATCAATATCTCATTTAATGATGGGTCCAAAAAAATTTGTTATGGGGTAAAATATAGGTTGGTGTAACATCCCGAATCCGAAATAATTTAAAAATATATTTTTTTAAAATATATTTTTTTTAAAATATCTGGTATTAAGGTGAAATTATTTGTGGCGGAGATAGTATTAAATAAATACTATAAAATAGCAATTATAAAGATTTAAAGGTGTTGGAGAAATGAATTTGATAAATAAATTATCAAAGTATTAACCTAACTTTAAAAATAAAATGTTATGAAACTTGAAAGTTAGGGGACTGAATTGTAATGGGTGAAATACATTAACTCTTACTTAAAATTGTAAGTTTGTAAATTGGAGGGGCTAAACCTGATTAAAAAAAAAGTTGTGGTAATAAGGAGGAAGATTGCAAAACTAAAAAGGGGGAGATAAATAAAATAAAAAAAGTGACAAAAATCGTGAAAAAGAGGGGGGGGGGGGGGGCGACGCCCTGGTCTGTTTAGTCGATGGAAACAAGCGGAAGGAAGAGGAGATCGATTTTAACTCCGGTTAGTCTAACGCTGTGTTCCTGAGTTTACTAAAAAGGGAAAAGAAAAGAAAGAATTCCTTTCCTTTTCTTTCTCCTCTTTTCCTTTCTCTCCAAATCTCTCCAAATTAGAAGGATTGAAATAAGTCTTATTTTCTTTTCTTTTCCCTTCATTTTCTTCCTTAAAAAAAACTCTGAAACACTTTTCTTTTTTTTCCTTTCTTTTCCCCCTTAAAAAAAACTCTAGAACAAAGGTTTACTTTCTATTTCTTTCTTTTCCCTCCTTAAATGAGATTCGGAAACACAGCGTAAAGGACAAAATTTGAAAGAAATTTTGAAAAATTGAACGACTGACATAACTGTTTGTTTTAAAGGTCACGTTTCGTAATTTTAAAAATTGAAAAACGACACAAATTGTAATTTAGTCTATTTAGAAAATAAATTAGTGACGGTAATTTAAAGGGAATCCAACGAGAGACCCAGAATTCTATCCATAGGCGAAGAGGGTTTACGTGCAGTCACATAAAACCCCACTGAATCGGCATCTTATGGTTGTCTTTTGAGCGCCACACTCTCGTTTATCATCAGAGGGGTTTTCTGAGTTCGCTCAAATTTCTGCTTCCAATGGCTTGCACACTCGGAGATTCTGGTTTTCTTTTGAAGGTAATATCAGTTATCTCGATCTCTGTGGTTCAATTAAGACATAGTTTAACATTCGTGTGTTAATTTTGATTTAGGGTAACCTGCACAAACCAATTAACGGCCATAGATTCGTGTCATCGTTTCCAACTGGTAGGAATCCTTTCTCTCAGAAATGCAAAGTTTTTTATGTGTTTAGTTTGGAGGCCTGCGGTTTCAATGTTTTAATGCACATTAACTGTTTGTAAAAAGAACATTTCAAAATTTGTTCATAACAACTGGTAATTATGCTCAATGTCAAGCATTTACAGATAGTGGCGACCCAATATTTTTATTAGGACAGCTTAATCGGTACACCAGCACTAATTCGGGCCGTAGGAGGTGTGTTTTTCACTCATAGGGGCCTAATTACCTTTTTCGCCTACAATACGACCCATATTGATGTCTCGACGTGTCTAATGTGACATGTCTGGAACACTGTCGGCTTGACTAAGCATGACACGGCCCGTTTGATGCGACAGGCACAACGGTGTCTAATTCGGGGTGGTGTGCAAATAAATAAAACTAACTTTTATAGATTTTTAAAATAATTTCATTTAGACCTTTAAGAGGAGTCTAATATTGAATATGACAATTAGATTTCTTGTGCTTAAATTACAAATTTGTTATTAGTAAATTAATTAATTAATCCATTCTTAATTATCAAGTAAAAATGAAATTTAAATTACATAAATGCAAAAGTAAAATAAGCTACACCATTAACTAAAACTAAAATATACAACATAAGTTAAAAGAAAGTATTTAGTTATGATTATTTGTTTTTATAAATATATCGATTTAATTGAAACAAGTTAATGTAACTATAAAAAGATTTAGTGTAAAAAAATTTGGTGCATACGTTGGAGATGAATTTTTTTTGTTGCAAGCATATTCCAAGACTATAATGGTGCTACTTCTTAGCGCATACATTGGAGATGCACACGTAGAGTGCTACCAAGAAGTGTGATATTATGATCTTTCTTAGGCACACATGCTTCTTGTATTATAAATTTATATAGCATTTAATTTTGTAATTTTTACTTGATACATTTTGATTTCTTCAAAATGACACAATGATTTTGCTTTATATCACTAAAATTTTCAACTGTTTTGTAACACTTTTTTCTAATGGATACATGACGTCTTATGGTACTTACTTGCTTACACAGGCACATCATATTTGAAGTGGGAAGTTCTTCGTCAATGTAAAGCCAAACACCAAAGATATGTAATCCCCTTGAGAAGGGGTAAAACTGTAAAATCAGTGGCAAGTCCTGTTACAGCGCCATTTCTAGTAGACGATGCACAACAGAGAAAAGAATTATGTGAAAGTTACGGCTTTAGGCAAATTGGAGAACCACTCCCGGATGATATAACATTAAAGAACGTTATTGATACTCTTCCCAAAACGGTACTACACTTGTGCTTATTATCCTTTTTCCACGCCTCATAGTTGAATACTTGATTTTTGGAATGGGTCGATTCGGGTTATGTTTTATCTCTAACAGGTCAATCAGCCTCGTACCAATTTTGTCTGTTTTGATCCGTTACCCAACCTGCCCATTTTGCTTACTCTAGTCACGAGTATTTTAATGACATGTGTGCTTTGACACAATGTATTGAGCGTTGCAGTGTGCATGGTTTTCGTGTTTGACCATATCCCCAAGTTATTGACTACCAAATCTCAAATTATAAAATTAGAAACTGGGTAAAGATAATCTGTATTATTTTTGCATTACAAACCAGGGGATAATCTCAGTATTTATAAAATTAGTTCTGACTTAATATGAGGGTTCTAAGAAAAAGTAATGGAAGATAAGAATATAAAAAAATTAATATTATTATTTTAATCATTTGAAGTACGAATTATGGGATAATCTCATTATTTATAGTAAAATTTAAGTATGAATAAGCACATTCAAATATTTGAAGTTTTGACGTTGCATAGTATTATCTTTGCATTAGACAAACCAGGTGCTTGAGGCATTAGTTGTCATGGTTCTAACTTCTAATCTTTTAATATTTCGAAGGTGTTTGAGATTGATGACGGTAAAGCATGGAAATCGGTTTTAATATCTGCAACATCATATGCATTGGGGCTTTTCATGATCTCCAAATCTCCTTGGTACCTTCTTCCATTGGCTTGGGCATGGACAGGAACTGCAGTTACAGGGGTAAACAGTACTTTATGTTCTTTTCATTTTATTTTATCCTTCAACTAATCTAAAATAATTTTTTGTCATTTTGTTCCCTCAAAAGTTCTTTGTAATAGGTCATGATTGTGCACACAAATCTTTCTCAAAGAACAAACTGTTGGAAGATATTGTTGGAACTTTGGCCTTCCGCCATTGATATACCCCTATGAACTGTGGCGTTTCAAACATGACCGTCATCATGCAAAAACAAACATGTATGTATAATGTTATTATCGTTTTTTTGTTTTTATTGTGTTAGTTGACTTTTTGGTATGCTGCAAATTTCATGTGTAAAAAATGTAAATAGTGGACACACACACATATACTAGAGATGTAGTAGGTTCTATTTCTGTCAGTAACATACTAACATGTCTAAACTTATTGATTATTTTCTGAATAAATCTTTTTTTATATACTTCAAATCTACAACTTACCAAGCTTAACTGTCCTACAATTTTTGAAACTTTAGGTTGAATGAAGATACAGCTTGGCACCCTGTTATGAAAACACATTTTGAGGAGTCCCCAATTTTTTTATATACTTCAAATCTACAACTTACCAAGGTTAACATACTAACATGTCTATATCACACTGGTAATTTTCTATTTATATATGATTTTTTCTGATAATTTGGATAAAACACTTTTGCATGTTACACATGCACAATTGTTATCCGTGATTAAAGTAATCCACCTTTTGTTCATCCCCATTTCAAGAGGTGGCAATATCGACCCATTTACTTATGAGTGGGTCGATTTGGGTTGTGTTTATATCAAATGGGTCAAACAAAAAAAAAATAGCTAAACAATGGAATGGGTCAAGGAGGCCTAATGGATAGGAAGTCGCCCAAACTCAATTTTTAATGCATATAACCTTCAAAGTCATATTATTCATAGATTTAAAGTTTATTATTGTAATAAAATTGTTTTAATAACCATTATTAACACATTCTTTATTAATAAAAACGAACAAGTCAAACCATTTCAACTGTACGTAAAACCCATTTCAACCAAACCTTTTTTTGACCCGTTACCAAATCCACCCATCTTGCCACCTCTACCCATTTCATATCAATGTATCTTGATTCATTCATGTAGTAGTAAATCATTGTCTTTTCAGGTTAATCTGGCATTTTGATTTAAATAAATTCAGACCAAGCGAAATTGGAAGAGTAAAAATCAGCCTCGCTTGGGTTTTTGAATTCATGGCAACTGGATGGCCATTAATTATTTACAAGACAGGGATAGTTGGATGGATAAAATTATGGTTAATGCCATGGTTGGGCTATCATTTTTGGGTATATACTACTTTCTCAAGAACCCATAGTTTGCAAATTGTAGCTTTATATTTTTAGATATAATATGTTTATGTTCTTAAGAAAATATGCCAACCAGGTCTTTGTTTTTTCATTTTAGCAAATTAAACTAAGGAAACTAATATGTTTTATTTACAGATGAGCACTTTCACAATGGTTCACCACACTGCACCTCACATACCTTTCAAATCTTCAGAGGAATGGAATGCGGCTCAGGCCCAACTTAATGGGACCGTGCACTGTGATTATCCTAAATGGTATCTTCCCATGTACTCGATATTTCCTAGGGGTGGCTTTGGTAATGTGGGTAACTTTTTGTACCAGATAAAATGGGTCGGGTCTGGACTACAAACAATTATTTTTTATTTCTTTAAATTTATAAATAGCCATAAAGATTGTTATAAAACTATATTATTACAATGATAATCTGAATTTTATTTTTTCAATTAAGCAATTTAGAAGGTTTTGCTACTCAATACATTTTGGATGACTTTCAACTTGTTTGAGCTCGACCCATTTGAACCATTTCCTTTCTACTTAAATCCCAATTGACCCATTTGTAGGTCAACTTGAGAATTGGTGCATCAAGAAAGGCTTCTAAGCCTCTGAATTTTTCATTTTTAAATTTGGGACAATATATGTCAAATTGGCTGATGGCTTATTCAACATTTGACTTTTGTGTAATTAACATGTTAAATTGTTGTAGACATTATTGAAGTTAAGCTAAAACTTATGGTTTGTATGATACAGGATAGAGATACTTTGTCATGATATCAATGTTCATATCCCCCACCATGTTTCCTCAAGGATTCCAAGCTACAATCTGCGGGATGCGCATAAATCTCTTCAAGAGAATTGGGGAAAGGTAAGATTTTTGGCCCTTTATGTCAATATATTTAATTATTTATACATTAGATGTGGCAATTTTGACCCATTTGACTTATGAACTGGTCATGTTTTACCTCAAAAAATAGGTAAAATGTGTAAAATTAAGTTTAGTTAAAAGGGAACTTGTCAAACGAGTTGAAAGTCACCCACACTATTGCATACAATTTCATAAATTGTTTTATTGGTTATTATTGTGATAATATTTTTATTATTATCATAATTAATGCATTCTTATATATTTTTTTTAAACACAAAGAAACACCCCCCCTAGCGATGAAAACAAAAATCACTTGAATTCAACTTTTATGTAATTATGTGCCAAGGGAGTGTTCAGGTAAGCTTGTTTTTAGAGCTAACGAGCTTATCAAAACACGATAAGCTCTTCGACTCAAATGTGTTTGCGTAAGCTTATCGCAAAAGGCATATGAACATTTTTAGAGAGAGATAAGTTGATAAGCCCAAGCCCTTTTCTTTGGGCTTATCAATAATGCCATAAGCTTAAGCTGATAAGGTAACACAAACACGCCATTAATATATTCCTAGTTAACTAACATCATTTTTGTTCATTTGAATTGTGATACAGTATTTAAACGAGGCATCATGGAATTGGCGTTTAATGAAGACGATTTTAACAATATGCCATTTGTACAACGAGGAACGAAATTACATCTCGTTTGAAGAGGTTGCTCCCGAGATATCCCAGCCGATCACATTCCTTAAACGGGTAATGCCCAATTATGCCTAGGATGATCACACCTTTGTTTCCTATTTTTATTTAATTTATTTGTCATCAATTATATATTTATCTCATTATATACAAGACAAGTTTGAGTAGCTTGCTATAACCGCACGTCTTATTTTTTAACGCAACTTTGAGTAGCTTGCTATACCCGCATGTCACGTCACACCCTGCTCGGGTCGAGCTAAATTGATACAACTGCTCGGGTCGAGTTAAATTGATACAAATATTATGTAGCGGAATAACACCTGGATTAAAATCACAATCGTTATATGTATAGATTTGATCTGTGTGTTCAAAAACAAAACGACGTCAACTTATGTTGATGAGTTTATAAACAGACGTAGTTCAAAACATATTAAACACTATCTTAAATAATATATCAAAGTTGATAACTAGTATAGTACTATACAAATTCCAATCTTAAGTCCAACAAGAGCAAAAGAGAACCCATAGCACATCACAAACCACAAGGGCAAAATTTAACCCAAAGTACATCACAAAGCATGAACTCATATGTACGTGTACTTTTCAATTGGAATTGCTAAATCAAACAACTTTTATCTATCAATTCAAGATATCATCATGTTTCAAACCATTACCGTTCAAATACATGCTTCGCGTTTTAAAATTGTTTAGAGGAACTTACCTTGAATGAACATTTACTATCACAACCATTTTGCCGTATCAACCTTGGTGTACAAGTGAACCTATGATAAGCAAGCTATCACAATTAGACTATAATCTAGAGTTTCAACTGGTTTATCAGTGAGTTAAACTTAACCTACTGACCTAAACCAAAACTTAATCATTTTTAGTCCAAAACTTATTGTTTTAACATTCTGTCATCAACCTGCCATGACAGTGTCTACCTTGTTCATGGCACTAGTCAACTATGTTCTCGGTAACTAAGACAAATCACAAAACCAGAGGCACGCACAGGCGTGCGCTCATGAGGCACGGTCGTGCCCATAGACGAAGAGGTTCAGGTTTTCTAATAATTTGACATGCGACTTGCATTAAGCGACCTTTACCAAAACAGAACTTACAACTTCAGCTCTCACCGTTATTAACTAGTTTTGAAGTCTCAAAAACACTTGGATCATTTGCATGTAACTAATTCTTTGGTTATAGCCACTATTCTTACAAACACCCTCAATTTTAACAACTTAAATCCATTTAGATTTAGATTTGACTTAAGTTATGGGTTAAGGGTGCTTACCCACTGGATTGTGATCAAATAATAAGGAATATAACAACTCTCAAGCTTCAATTTCTAGACAAAACACCTATCAAAACTATAGCTCCATAATAACACCATAAACTCGTGAAAATCATAGAGTTTTAGGGCTATGGATTCTCACCATGGAAATTAACCATGATCTACAAATGATAAATGCTTTGTTAGGCTCCTGGAGTGATCACAACACCAAAAGCTTTACAAAATCTCTACATGAAAGTGTAGAGAGAGTTTACATGTGACCGACAAAGAGGTCCAACAAGGTTAAAACACTTTAAAATACGCGACACTCTGTTCTGGACAGACACGAAGCACGCCCGTGTGTGATTCATGCACGGTCATGCAGACTAATTTTGCTTGACAACAGATATAGGTACCGACTACGATCTCGGACACAATGACCGGCGCGGTCTTGCTTGACCGTGGCATGGTTGTGCCAGAAGTTAGGGTGTCACAAGTAAAAAGATTGTAAAACTTGTTAGATGAAACTAATTTTAGTTAAAGCTATAAGTTAGGGTTGACATGTAACTACCAATTATATAAAAGCGTGACAACATAGTCGTATTTATAGAAAAAAAATGACGTAACATAACACACATAAATACTTATTAGATATTAAATATGTAATTACTTATTTAATTTTGTTCTTAAAAGCTATTAATTTATTTTTAAAGATTATACATGGCAATCTCAACCAAAAGTTACCGATACATGTTGGCTCGGGTAGTTTTATAAAGTTTCTGGATTACTTTGGGATTTTTCCAGTTTTAAAATGTGTTATAATTAATAAAATATTCTTCTCATCTTTTAGGTGAAATAGAACGTGGGTAGAGATTTTATCAAGATAGGTAGTTGTTTTTCATTCAAATAATGTCATGAATGATGCAATTGATGACTTAACTACAATCAACAACAAACACATACCAACCATTGCCGCTAAAACCACCGCCTCCCTGTCACCCTGTTATCACTATTTTCTGATCACCTCCCTGTCACCCTGTTATCACTATTTTCTGCGACGTCACAATTACATACAAACCAAGAAATTCAAACAAAACAACAAATAGAATACACAATAAAAATGAACCAAAACATTATACTACCTCAGTTACAAGTTTGTCACCGACAAATTCTACCCTCCAATTTTGCTTAAATGGCAAGAATAACTTTATTTTATAAAGTTTAACTTCGACTCCCTCAAGTTTTTCAAATTTTGACTATACCCTCTTAGTATATATAATTTGATTTTTTCTCAATAAGGTTCACATTTGTTTTTTGTTTTTTTTACGTCCCGCTTTAAATTTTGTTAAAAACGGAGATTCAAAATAGCTTTTTTTGGTATCGTGAGTTATATCGACTGACAACCGTGAATAATGAGACCGAGACCGATACCCACTGAAAAACATCGATAACGTCATCTAACTGTCTTTTATCTATGTTTCCACCTCCACAACCGAGTCGTCGTTATCTCATACGTTTCTTTTTGTGCTTAGCCACGTTAATGTGACCACCTCAACCGTTTAAAGTCCGTCCCCCATAGCGGAGCACGGAGCAAAATTTATTTAACCACGTTTTTTTGTGCTTAGCCACGTTAATGTCACCACCTTAACCGTTTAAGGTTCGGTTACCGCCGCGGAGCGCAGGGTACAATTTCTAGTTTAATTTTAATCAGAATCTAAATCAACACCTATGACAAGAATACTTAAAAACAATTGAAATTTATTAACTTTAATATTATTTTACTTCCCCTACAGGTTTATCTAATATAAACAAGAGAAAAGAACATCTATAACTTGTTAATATCTTTTAGTTTTAAAAATACAAATAATAAACCAACTATTTTAATAATAAATGATAAGTTATAAAACTAAATTATACTATATAACAAAAAGCCAACTTTTGTGAATGTAACGAACAGAGCCTCGATGACCAATCAGGGATTGCCACATGGCAGGTCCTAGTCGGTTCTTTCTTAAATATTAACATTTTTTTTACTATATATTTATTTGGAACAACTTTAGGAACTAGGATGGGCGCTAGTCTCATGGCTGCGCTCCAAACGAGTTCGAATCTCAGCCCCACCGCCCGTTTTCGGTTCGCTAATAAAAATATTTTATTAGGTTTTTCTTCATCTAACATTATTTTTAGCGTTGTGTCCGTGTTTCCGTTAAAGAAGGGTGTAAGCCACTGGTTTAAATCAAAGGTTCATATTTACCTATCAAACCCTTGAAAGCGTGTGAAGACCCCCACATGTGTAGGCTAACATACACGGCAAGAAGTAGGGTTTAATACTCTGTTCCGCTTCACCGTTCTTCCTCTTTCTCCCACACCACAATATCTCCTGCTCCAATTCCGTCAATCCCAAATTAATCTCTCGATTTATGCATCGACAGTGCCAGACATCTCCATCGGTTCAATCACACTTTTGAATTGATTTAAACAATCAATCATGGCCGAACCTTTGAGCTTGATTGATAACAGTATCATCGTCACTCAAAAACCTACCGGTCATGAAACCCTAGGTGATGAATCGACGGAATCGTTAGCTCCGGCGGATAAATCTCCGTTTAGAAGGATTGAGTTTCACCTAGCAAGGAAGCCGTTCACTGGATTTACTAACGGTGGCGGCGATGGGAGTTTCCGGCTCGAAACACTCAATCCTGCCGCGAAGAGCTCCAAACTAACGAATGCTAATCAGCAAAGCGTCGGGTTGGAAGCTTCCGGGGGTAAGAAAAGAGATGCATCGGAGATGGAAAACGATCTGGATCCGGAACACCGTTTTGGGATTACTTTCAGGAGAATTGTAAGTTTCTTCACTTCCTATTATTATTATTATTATTATTTGATTTAATTGTTTATTGTTCATAAATAAATATAGCAGGATTGTTATTAAACATTTAAATGTTATTCAAGCTAGTGATATTTTTTGGTAAAACCTAGGTTCCATTAGTCTACAACGCTCTGCACCTTTACTGTCGTAAAAGGACTTGAAACATTCAATGAAGACAAATAAAATGCACAAAATGTATGTGTAAACTGTAACGATGAGAAGCCGGAGATATGCAATTTTATCTTATTGTTTGGAATTAAGAAATGCTACATTTTTATGGGCAATCTGAAAGAAAAGTTTTGCAATTTTCATGGGACATAAAGTGTGTGATTTTACTTTGGTATGGTTTCCAAGTTACCAAGTTTGAACTTTTAGTTGATATCTTAAATTGCTATTTCTAGGAGTACCAAAGTTTAGGCATTTATGGGCTATAAACTAATATTGTGATTGTGGATTTATTTTTTGGGTATTTGTATAATGCAGCCATGATATGGTAGGGTGATTTGCTTGTATTTTATCAATAACGGGTAGTTAAATAGAAAAACAAATTCATAGTGGAAACTATTTGTATGGTTTCAGAGCCACCTAAAGTTTATTCATTGCGTACTACTACTATCTCATAAATCATGTAATTTAAAAGACTAGATTACTATTATAAAAGTCTGGTCTTTGTAATCATCTAACTAATAATTTATAAGATATGGACAACAGAGTGTTAAAGAGTGTTGAGTGTTGACAGCTCATAGGTCACAGGTGAACCTAAGCTGGCCATGCTTCTGTGTTTATTTATAAAAGTTATAAATAACTATTTTATTTGGTAAAGTTTATAAAGAATTACACATTTCGACCTGAAGGAAATTCTGGCCCATTACTCGACCCACTGCCCTGTTCTTTTGCCATCTCTAGCATGGGATCTTGATTCTTGTGTACTGTCTATATGCTTTTGGTCAAACTTGTTATTCATAATCAGGTTTATTGTTCATTCTATTTGTAGTAGTATTTTTATTTGCTTTTTTTTAGAGTTGGTAAAGTGATTGCTGTTGCATATACTTTTATTTACACAGCTCAAACTTCATTGTTTTTTTTCCCAAAAAATTTAATACGGTGTTTTCTGTTGTCTAGGTGATGATGTTCTGTATTACTAATTTCATTTCTTGGTTTTACTGAGCATCTGAGATGTGGTTTCTGTCATTGGTTTTGCATTGAAATTTGCGTTAGGCTTTTCAATACTTATCTGTCATGTCCCTATGTTGTCAAAAGCGCACTAGGCGCGCGCCTAGGCGCAAATGCGCCTCGCCTGAATAGGCGCACTCTCAGGCACTCAGGCGCATTTTCGGGCCAATTTTCGGCCAAGTTCACGCTAAATCCTGGCCAAAAATCATCTGAACAGGTCTAAACAGCCTACACTAGCCCTAAACAAGCATGGAATTAACCTAAAATAGCCTAAACAAGCCTAAAACATGTCTAAAACCCCTAAAAATGATATTTTTTATACCATGTGGCTCGCTTTTTAAGCGTCTTGTGCCTAGGTTCCGGGCGAGGCCTATGCACCTTCAGTGCACCTATGCGTCTTGACAACACTCATGTTTACTTCATACCATGTTTATTTTCATTTGGCAACTAGATAGTTTCTGTGTTTTTTCATTTTTGTTTTGATCTTTATGGATTTTATTAGATTCTATTTTGTTTGATCTTTAATCTTATTGCTTCGTTGTTAATTTTTGCTTTCTTGAAATGATTATTTATTAAATTTTGTTCGGTTGTTTTATCGTTTTTTCTTTATCCTGTTCAGCTTTTACATATTTGTGTCTTGTTTCCAAGTGGATATATGTTTTGTTTTTCTGTTAAATAATTTAACTTAAATTGTTGACCACTTTTTCCTTGTCTTTGTGAGTTGGTCACCACATTAAACAAGGATTACTTGATCTCTATTTAATGACCTTTGAAAATTAATCTTCGAAAATTGATCTTCATCGTATGAAACTGGACTGTACTTGAACCGTATCGTAATCGGAAATTTGAGAGTGATTACCCAAAACAGACCTTATAGTTCCGGTTGTGAGCTGGTTCAGTCCCAACCTGTACTGTGAATCGGACTGAACTTTGGGCTTGTGATTAAAACCTAGATCACCAAAACGGTTGTTTAATTGAGTATACTGAGTTACCGATTCACTTTTCATAAAATAGGTTCCTGTAATCCCGTCTAACATTCCATTGTTAGTTATGCAAGTCTGCATTGACTTATTTCCCAGTTTACATATGACCATTTTGTATATTCCGATCGACCTAAATTGTTAGAAAAAATGTTTCATTTAAAAGTTCACATGTTTTTTTGATGCGACAATCTAAAGGGTGCTGGTTTGGAGAATCTTGGGAATACTTGCTTTCTTAACTCAGTTCTACAATGTTTAACATATACCGAGCCTTTAGCTGCATATCTACAGAGTGGAAAGCATCAAGTTACTTGTAAGTATTTGACTTATGTTTAAGGTCAATAACTAAACACTTACAAGTATTTGACTTATATTGGCCTACATTACTTTATGAAGGTCGGAAATCGGGATTTTGTGCTTTATGTGCTATTCAGAAACATGTCAGCCGTGCACTACAGTTATCAGGGAGATCATTGGCACCTAAGGATCTTGTTTCAAATTTGCGCTGTATCCTACAATAAATTTATGTTTATCACTTTCTTGATTAAGTTAAAGGTTTCATTTTTTTTAATTTTAGAAATCTGATAATATTTTCTTTTATTTTAACTTTAAGCTCATTGCATTTTTCAGATTTTTGAATATTCTTTACCACATAATTAGGTATATCTAGGACTTTTAGGAATTCAAGACAGGAGGATGCACATGAATACATGGTAAATTTATTGGAATCAATGCACAAATGTTGCTTACCTAAAGGAGTGCCTAGTGAATCACAAAGTGCCTATGATAGAAGTTTGGTTCACAAGATATTTGGTGGTCGTCTTCGAAGTCAGGTAATTAGCCCTTGTAGAAGTGCCAAAATGGATGGGTCGGGTAACAAGTCAAAACAGGTTTGAGTCAAAATGGGTTATTTTTTGCTCGGGTTGGAGCTGGTTATTTTTGTATTGGTCGAAACTCGAAACAGGTTTGTTTGATTTGAAACAGTTTTTCTCTAAATATTACTTTTTTTCTGAAATAATTAGTATCACTGTTTATCACAAAACTTATCATTTAAATAATATTCTAATTCCTTTTGAATAACAAGTTTTAGATGGTTTTATGCATTAGAAATACGTTTTGGTGACTTTTGGTCTGTTTTTTTTTTGTTTTACTTCTGACCTGTTGGTGACAAAACATAAATGTGCCAAGTTTGCCACCTTTAAAAATAATCGTTTTTTTTTCAATATGGAATTAGGATGGTTTATTCAGGGTAGAGTCTTCGTTTTTCTGTTCTTAAATTATTGAAAACTCAAGAATTTGCTCATGTTTGAATAAACTGTCGGTTTTCCAGGTGAAATGCTTGCAATGTAACTATTGTTCCAACAAGTTTGACCCGTTCTTGGATTTAAGTCTTGAAATCTTGAGAGCTGATACTTTATGTAAGGCATTTGCAAATTTTACTGCCAAAGAACAGTTAGATAATGGGGCTAAGCAATATCAGTGCCAGCAGTGCAAGCAAAAGGTCAAAGCCCTCAAACAGCTTACAATTCATAAGCCCCCAAAGGTTCTAACCGTCCACCTGAAACGTTTTGGGTCCCACATGTCAGGCCAAAAGATAGACAAGAAAATCCAATTCGGTCCTACTTTGGACTTGAGACCATTTGTG
Organism: Smallanthus sonchifolius; assembly: GCA_023525975.1. NCBI lineage: Eukaryota > Viridiplantae > Streptophyta > Magnoliopsida > Asterales > Asteraceae > Smallanthus > Smallanthus sonchifolius. The sequence continues at coordinate 3,743,388 of CM042022.1, forward strand.
ACCGGTCCATATGTAAGTTTAATTTTTTCATCACTGCATGAAATATTTGTAGTATGAGAAAGAATTAGCGTGTCAAATAATTGGTGTTTAATATGATTAGAAACACCATATTATTGCAATGAATCAATGATAGTCTGTAAATTTTCAAATAATGTTTGACCCATTAGGAATAGAACATAACCAAAGTTGAACTATTCGTAAGTAAATGGGTCAAAATTGCCACATCTATTATATAACTTCTCACACATTTTATTGTATTTTTATTAAATTTTGTTTACAAAACAATGCAGGATGGGGATTTGAAGTACACACTTTATGGTGTTTTGGTTCATGCTGGTTGGAGTACACATTCTGGTCATTATTACTGCTTTGTTCGGACGTCTAGTGGCATGTGGTACTCACTTGATGACAATCGGGTAGGATGCTGCTTTGGCTTACTAAATACAAAAAAAGGATAAAGTTCTCATTTCATTTCGTCATTTCTCTTTACATTTATATTTGAGCAGGTCTTTCAAGTGAGTGAAAAGAAGGTTTTTGAGCAGAAAGCCTACATGTTATTTTATTTTAAAGATAGAAAGAATTTTCCAATGAAAAAGACTACATACGTCCATCAAAAAGAGAAGATTGTACTGAACGGTACACCCAATGGGCCTGGTGCACCAAAAGAGGCCCAAATGAATACAAGCCTAAGTAATGGGGCATTAAATTGCCAAAAATCATCGAAAATGACTACAGATGTTCATCAAAAAGAGAAGATTGTGATGAATGGTACACCCAATGGGCCAGGTGCACTAAGAGAAGTCCAAATGAAAACAGGTCTGAGTGATGGATCTTTAAATGCCAGAATGTTTTTGGCTGCTGTTGGTACTGAGAGAAATGGGTTCGGCCCGGTTTCACCAAAAAAGACCCAAACAAACTCTAATTTAAATAATAGTTCATCAAACGGTGTAAAGTCTTCAACTATTGTTGGAACCATGAGAAATGGGTTCAGTAGTGATGCCGCAGAAGTGACTCAAATGAAAGAAGTTTTGGTTCCAAAAAGTATCTCAGAGCCCAGTAAAACAGAGGACCATACGATGGTAAAATTTCTCATAGAAATGGGCAAAATAATAATTTTGTACGGGTTTAGGTTGAGTTGTTTTGAAACCACTTTTCGTCAAGCATGATTACAAAAACTATGGTATTTCATTAGTGATTTTGTTTTTTTATTAGAACTATTTAGTTGGTCTTATGCATTAAAAATTCGATTCCGGTGACTTTTGACTGATTTGACCCGTTTGATTCATTGAATCCATTTCCCTTATTGGCTAATCATTTCTTTACTAATATGATCATTAGAGATGAGACATAACCTGGTTGGACCAATTCATTAGTAAACCTGTTGAAATTGTCACCTCCAACTTTCAAATTTATGCTTATTTCACTATTATTTGGAGAATTTTCAGGAAATTCGTGAGGGTGGGTCATCTGGTGGCAACCTTGGTGGTGATGGTCATGTTGAGAAAGCTCTTGGCGGGAAAACCAACATAACGGAGCTGTCAGATTTACCAAAAGTAGAAAGTTCTATGGAGAAGAAACAGTTTGGTGGGAAAATCCATACTATGGAGCTGTCAGATGTACCAAAAATGGAAGGTTCTATGGTGGCCAAAGCTCTTGGCGAGAAAACCCATGTAAAGGAGTCATCAGATTTGCCAAAAATGGAGAAGGCTATTGGTGGGAAAGCCCATAAAAAAGTAAAATACCATTTGAAGTGCAAGATAGTAAGCATGAAATTCAGCTCAAATGTTCTTATGGGGACATCATTACTAAACCAGAGAAAGAAAAAGAAACATAAGCGAAACAAACGGGTCAAGAATCTTGGTCAAGAGAATTTGGTCAACGAAGGCCCGTCTACATCGGTCAAAATTGAACCACAGAAAACGGTCAAACCTCCGGTTGAATATGGACTTAAAGAGAGAGTTGATAAAGATGGTGCTGTACTTGCAACAAGTGATTTTAATGGTGACTCGACAGTAATTCAATCTAACCCTAAAGAATCAAATCATTTGGAAAATCGTTCTAGATCTTCGTCACAAAAAGATTTGGTTCATATGCTTACCGTAGGCATGGATGACAGAACCGGTGAGTAAAATTACTTCCTTGCCCTTTACTCTGGTTTTAAACTTATAATCTGGTATATTTGACCCGCGTGTGTTTTTGATTTCAGTTCCTCGGTGGGACGAAGACGAGTCAGCACCATCTCAGACTTTTAAAGGAAAAACACGCGATCTCACTATTGGTTATATTGGAGATGAATGGTGAGCCATATATCAACCATTTTCTTTAATTTTTCTTCAGAAACCTTTATAAATTATACATAATCTTTATTCTTTAATGTTCTTGAATTTATAATTCAACAGGGATGAAGACTATGACAGAGGAAAGAGGAAGAAGGTAAGGATCTCAAAAACTGAATTCGACGGAAAGAACCCGTTTCAAGATATCGCAAACGAGAGGTTAAAATCGCATATGGGAAAACAAGATCAATCAAAAAGACCACCTATGATCAAGAAAAAGATTAACAAGCCTTACAGGATATGATGCTGAAATTGAGCCAAGATTTTTGTTCTGAGAATCAAGAATGAGATTGAAAATGCTGGACATATTTCCCAGGTATTTTCATAGAAATTCTTCTCCGATTTGTAGATTTTGCCTGAGTTCCTGAGGTGTGGGAGTACTTTTTTGTTTTCATGTCTGAAATTAAGGTTTTATTTTATAGGTGTTCTTGATTATGTAAGTGGTTAAGAATTGTATGATTTTGTAATACCTCTAATTTTTAAATATTTTCTGAGACATCTAATTTTAAGAACGATAAACTAGCAGCCAAATTGATTTATTTATAAGTAAATTTATTTATGCACGATTATTATTAAAAATATGCAAATTGGATTTTAATAATCCAAACTATGACCTTTTGACCGATAACATACAATTTGACCGGTCATAGTCCTAACTTTCACTTTCGTTTTCAGGGCAATCCTAGTTGCAAAACCATCATAGATTTACACTTGATTTTGCTGACAATGATGATTATGAATGAAATAAAGACGTGTATATGCAAAATCAAATGTAAATCTATGATGATTATGCTATTATGATTGTTCTTGACAACGAAAGTGAGTTATTACCGTCACTGGTCGAATTACGAGTATGGATTGTTTTCGGGCATCAGCCAATGAGTCAGTTTGAAACTTTGGATTATTAAAATCTAATTTGCCTTAAAAATAATAAACTATTTAACAGGCGCAAGAAGGAAATTCTAAATTAGAATATTATGCTTTATTTATTTTTTCCTTTAGAGAAGCAACATGTATTTAGGTGATGCAACACAATTATTAACAACACTACACTGTCCATGATAGCTTTCTTCATTAACAAGCTAGCTTCCATAAGTGTTCATGAAATTATCATCACTTATACTACTTTCCATATGAAATTATCATTTAAAGTTGGTTGACATTTGATCTTTTTTATATATATAGGGACATGTTTAATTTTTTTTTTGAACGGCAACACCTAGATATTCTAGGATAATTGGGTTTTCTCGGGGCAACACCTAGAACATCCAGGGCAGTCCATCACAGGAGGAACCCCCCAACTGTGTAACCCCCTGACCTGACCACATACCCTTTTTTTGTTGTTGCCAGGATTCGAACCCAAGACCTCCACTATGGGAAGTCTTGGGGCTACCATTGCACCAAATGGCCAACGGTATTAAGAATCAAAATTTTGATGAGAACCAAAAGAACCATGTATCTATATACATATTTAAGGATGTATGTATACATTTGTGTATGAATACATGGTTTTTTTGTTTTTTTTTTCAAAATTATAGTTTTTAATTGAACAGCTGCCTATATATGTGTATATATATATATTCTGATTTTTTTATAATTTTCCTTTGAGTATAATAATTGGCCTGTTTTTTAATTTCTTTTTGATCATGAAAGTACATGATATTTTTCTAAAGATAATTATGACAAATCATAAATAAAATTGTTTATTGATTTTTTTGTAATGATCTTGTTTTTTTTTTCGAAAAGCATATTAGGGTTGTAGAAATAAATAGATTTTGAGATTTTTTAAAATAACAATAACAAGTGCTTAAAGAATTAGAACACCTAATATTTTAACCCATTTATGACACTGATGACATATATTACTTTTCATGTTAAATGTGCTATAGGTTGACACATGTTTATGACTTGTTAATCTTTTTTTTAAAATTTTTTTTTACACGTGTTTAGTGAATCATATCGATAATCATGCCATTGGGCCGCTTACGGTGTCAGGTAATTAGCTTATTACACAAGTCGTACGACAGGTGCAGGTTCAATAGTCATGTTAAACACCTCGTATGGTTTAATAATTTATAAATTATTGAGATAAAAACTGGATGGAAGATTCCAAGCAATAAAACGCTCAAACAGGGCGCACCGCTTTTCGTACGTGAGACGCAAGGTGTTTATGATTTTTTTTTTATATCTCTTAGGTTTGAGTAAACTGCGGTTTTCGTCCCTGGGGTTTGATGGTTTTAGCAGGTTCAGTACACCACTAACACTCTGAGTCCCTGAAGTTACATTTCTTAACACTTTTAGTCCAATTTCGTTAAATTCGTTAAGTTTTTCAGTTAAATCATGTTAAATGACCAAAATACCCTCTTCATCATCACTCCACCACCACTACCAGCCGCCACCCGCCACCGGCCGACCACCACCTGCCACCACCCCCACCCACCTGCCGCCCTCTCTCCCCGCAGCCCCTCTCCGGCAGCCGACCACCACGTGGCGCCTTTCCCGTTTTTCCGGTGATACCTCCATTTCCGGAGAATAATGCAGGGAATAATACATGTAAGATTAACAAAGAAGATTCTACCGTTCCTAGTGTTACAGTCTCGTCGGAGGATTCGACGAATACGGGAACATCGATAGCAGGTTTTGGATGGTTCCCTCCTGAGCACCTTTCAACGATTTTGAAAGCTAAACAGATGGAGATTGGAGCGAGTTCAAAAACTGCACCGGGTTTTATCGAAAACAACTCCGTCGGAAAACCGGGGTGGGTCTGCCAGATTTTCGAGTTCTACCGGAAAATCTGGGTCTAACTCCTCCGGATCACAGGATATGATCCGGTCAGAGGTTTGGTTTGGGTCCGCATAGCCACGGAGGTTCAATGGGGTCGGGGTCGATGGGAAAATCGGGTATTACTCCTCCGATGACGCCACTATTCTCTCCTTCGTTTAAGGCCATGATTCTTGGTCTCAACTCTCCGGCGGCTGGGATTTGGGTTCGCAAAGATTGGAGGAATATAGTCTCAAAACGGGAAAGGCGGCGGAAGTTGCAGGTCACCGGAAAAACGGAAAAGGCGGCAGGTGGTGGTTGGCTGCCAGTAGAGAGGGCGTCAGGTGGGTGGGGGTGGTGGCAGGTGGGGATGGTGGCAGGTGGTGGTTGGCCGGCGGTGGTGGTGGAGTGGGGATGAAGAGGGTATTTTGGTCATTTAACTGAAAAACTTAACGAAGTTAACGAAATTGGACTAAAAGCGTTAAGAATTGTAACTTCAGGGACTCAGAGTGTTAGGGGTGTACTGAACCTGTTAAAACCATCAAACCTCAGGCACGAAAACTACAGTTTACTCTTTAGGTTTTTATCATCTCTTACCCAAAATTTAGTTATACACAAAAATCAAACGTACACAATAAAATCCCACACAGTAGGGTCTGAGAAGGGGTGAGATATGGGCAAACTCTATCCCAAGTGATAAAAGAGCCTGCTCCCAAAGACCCCAGCTCAAAAAGACCTCCTACGTGAAAAAGAAAATTTAAAGGTAAAAACACGCATCGTAACAGAATTTATTAGTAGCAAAAGATAAAACAACAAAAGGGCATAAAGAACCCTATAACTAAAGCATCTAAAACTAAAGACACACCTAATACTATAGGCAAACATAAGACTAAAGGCACAACTAACACTAAAGGCACAACTAACACTCGAGGCACACCTAAGACTAAAGGCAAACCTAGAAAGCAGCTAACACCCCCGGCTATGACTAAAGGCAGCCTAAGCTAAGTACATGTAAAAAAAATATTAAGTCCTAGCTGGAGCTAAAGGTCCTAGCTAAATACTAAAACTACACGTGTCATAGAAATCTCTAACCCTTACCCGTCTTCTCTAAGAACCCTATCACTGATCATGTTCTCGGAGAGGTGCAAGTCTAGTAAATCCTTCATAATCTGTTCATCTCATGTCAGTTTTGGTCTCCCTCTGCTCCTTTTCCCTTCCATTGTGAGGGTTTCCACTCTCCACACATGTATCGTCATCTGTCTGCTCCTCACATGCCCAAACCATCTTAATCTCCTATCCATTATCTTCTCTGAAATACGTGCTACTCCTAATCTATCCCTAAAAAACTTCATTCATAACCCGGTTCAACCTTGTCTACCCGCACATCCATCTCAACATCCTCATCTGTTTCTACTGATTTGATTTGGGTTTTTGCAACTTCAGATTTGTTTATACTTATTTATTAAAATTTCATAATCAATAAGTCCTTAAGATTTGTTCTATTACAAAAGATTAAACAATGGTGGTTTACGAGGCTCATCGAGATTTAATTAAATCACATGAGGATATGTTTTTCTACTGTTTTGATTTCAGCGTTTTGATTTTGATTTAGGTTTTTCGTTGTCGATTAAATCTGAACCATGAAATAGAGTTTTCACACAGATTTGAAAAACCCGTATTTGAATTTACACACGTATAAACTGAATTTACACATATTTAAAGAGTTTTTATTCATGTGTTTGTGTCGATATCCATCTCAACATCCTCATCTGTGCTATCTCAAACTTTAACTCTCGCGTCTTCTTAATTGGCTAACAATTGGTTCCAAATAACATCGCCTGTTGAACTGTAACCATGTAGAATTTTCATTTCAATCTCTCTGGGAATCTCTTGTTACACAAAACGCTTGTGGCTGCTCTACACTTGCGCCAACCTGCCTGAACGCGGTGAGCTACATCGCAGTCAATGTCCCCGTCACTTGGGACGAACGATCCTAAATACTTAAACTTGGTTGTTTGTGGTACAACTTGGTCTACAATAGTCATCTGCATGTCCTGCTCGGTGTTGGCCTCACTAAAGTTACAGTGTAGGTACTCGATTTTTTACCGACTAATGTGTAATCCTTTGCTGTCTAATGCAGCTCGCCACTCCTCCAATCTCTTATCCAGAACCTGCTTACGTTCCGCTACCAACACAATATCATTTGCGAAGAGCATGGACCAAGGGATGGCCTCCTTGATCGACTTCGACAACTCATCCAGTACTATTGCAAAAAGGAACGGACTCAACGCAGATCCTTGGTGTAGTCCCACCTCAACAAAGAAAAGGCTTGTATCCCCATTAGCGCATGAACGCTTGTCTTAGCACTAACATACATGTCCCTAATTAACTCGATATACTTCCAAGGGATCCCTCTACTCTCGGGACTATCCCAAATCACACGTCGTGGTACCATGTCGTAAGCCTTTTCGAGGTCGATGAAAACCATATGCAAGTCTCACTTCCTGTCTCTAAATTTTTCCATCATCCTCCGCATAATGTGTATCGCCTCCGTAGTTGACGGACCCGGCATAAAACCAAATTGGTTCACCGTAACCTGAGTTTCTTTTCTAATTCTTGCCTCGATCACTCTTTCCCAAAATTTAGTTATAAATACGCCTTATATGATTTACTATATAAACTACCTATATGTACAACATAAAAAGCCTGTTATACAATGTCATGATTCACAAAAACTCTCATTGTACAAGAGGCGTACGCCTCTCCTAATCTTCCCGGAGAAGTTAAAACAAAAGTTCGTTTTTGGCGCGGTTTTCCTGTTACTTGTTATGTCCTTAGCGGAAACATGTAACATTTTACTTGTTTTCATGATTATGTTAGAAATAGACAAACCCAAAAAGAAAATATTGTGTTGATTTGTACATGTAAGTTTCCAACAAGATTCATAAGAACTTGGAATATTAAGGGTATGGTTTGACCCAAAAGGGCCAAATCCACATATGGAGAAACAAAGATTTTGGACTTTAGAGGTTCAAACTAGGGGCGTTTATGTTTTGTTTCAACTGAGTTTGACACAAATTTTGGACGGGACCGCTAATTACGGTTTTAGGAAATGACAAGCCAAATTGTCAGGTTGGGTGGTACGGTCTGAGCATCCGGTTTAACGGTTTGAATCAACTTCTTGTTTTATGTCTTTCCAAAACTTTTAAAATGATAAAAAATGATTCATAATTAAAATAAATATAAGTAACTTCATATTCTAAAAAATAAAAATATTTATAAAAATAACAAAGGTTAAAATGGTCGATTTCAAGTTCCAAACCGACCCAAACCGTTTGGATCTCAAACCAGTCGACTTGCTTCAATTTGGATGGTTGGGTCAGTTAAACAATTGACAGCCCTCGATCAAATGACCCCTACATAACATGACCAATTAACAAGAGGATCATCCATGAGCTCTTGACCATACTAAAATTAAGATTATGAAACCTCAGCTAAAACATGAACATCCTGCAATAGTCTTGAAATAACTATTTGATTATTAATATTAATCCGAATTGCAAAAGTTCACATTTTTCTCAATTGAGAGATGATCACAACAGAGTTCAATTTTCTTTCTAGACATTTTTATTCATTCATTTCAATCTCCCTTCCCTTGTACGGATAACCTGTAGCTGCCACGTGTGCACGACAATAGGATAATGTTTTAAGATGCTGAGTTGGACACAACCCATTCCACCAAAGTGGGAATAGCAAATCCAGTTGCAGCCTTTTTCTTGTCATTCCAAACCGGCCCAGCCATGTCGATATGCAGCCATTGTACTTTCTCATCAACAAACTGCAAGCAATATGCAGAATCATCATTTTTGAACAATAGTCAATATCTAAAATGACTAAAATACCCTTACGATAATTACAAAACAAAACAAGGGAGCGGAATTAGTATAATCAGAGTTCTTAGTGATGATGATCATGATGGGTAAAAACGTAAATTTCACAAGATATACCACAAGGGAGATGGTTGCCATCTCAGTATAGGTAAAATGCCTAGAATGCAGTTAACCAAGATGATAAAAACACTAAACAGATCAATACAATGATAAAAATGAAATCTTTGCATAGGAATTTCAAATGGAAATAGTTGTAACTTCACTGTTGGTCAAATGTCTAAAATACCCTTGTGAAATAACAAAACAAGACTTGCAATTTTTTTACAAATATCATTATTAATCAAATGCATAATATTTACACTTTATAGATGACCATAGTGGGTAAAAAATGTAATTTTAGCTTAAAAGGTTTAAACTTTCATGGAACATCTCAAAATTGGGAATTTTACTACAAACTTATAAAGTATAAGTCTAATGCCATAAAAACATGGGAATCTTCAACACCATAAAAACATGTAGTTAAATCTGTTATGATGATCACAATGGGCTAAAATGTAATTTCAGCTTAACAAGTTGGAACTTTCATTGGAATCAAGTGGAACCAAACACCTATAATCAATTATTTGTGTTTATAACAATAAGCAAATAAGTAGCTTAAAATGTTCCGTTTTAACAGGACATACGGAAATGCAATTATGAGATTTTCATGAGACAACAGAGTAACCAACATACCTGCTTCAAGAAAAGAGCTGCTGTAATAGAACCACCCTGACGACCGCCAGTATTGACCATATCCGCCACCCCAGATTTCATAGAATCCCAATAACTTTCTTCCATTGGCAACCTCCAAAGTTTTTCTCCAGCAACTTCCGCAGCGGCAACCACCTCCTTAGACAACTCATCACTGGGTGTGAAGATGCCTGTTTTAATTTTTGACCAAAACATTTATAAACACTAAAAAAATACCTTTTACAAAAAGACGTGAAATAGTGGAATACAAACAAGAAATGTACTCTGAGAAATGACATATCCATCCTCCTAATATTACAATATACAAATGTATCAAATCCACATATTTTGGGTTATGTTGCTTTGAGATCGGTCTAAAATCTTGAATAAAATGAGTTTTGATTCCCTTTTCAAATTTCAAACCTTGAATGCAGTGTGCACAAACACTATTTTTTTCAAATTGCATAAATTGTGGAATGAATTCATTTGTACTAGTGGTGAATGAGGTGAATAAAGTGGAAAATGTTCCGTCTGTTTGCTACCTAAGAAGATCAAAATCAAGAATAGCTAATGCGGTATTGGAGCAAACTTTTTTCGGTCAAAATAGTTGAGTAAAAATGCAACAAGTTCATATCTTGTATATTCAGCCCCATATACCTGCAATTGAGGGCCCAAGAGCAACTACACAAGCTCCAGTCAAAGTTGCCAAGTCTACTATCTGCAAAAAATATCAAATTTGGAATAAGACCATATCTTTAACACGACATAATAAAGACATTAGATGTGAAAAAAATAATTGGACCTAAAATAGGAAACAGCTAAAAAGATGTTGAACAACAAAAATTACCTTGTCTACACCTTGATTACAGGCATACACCAAAGCATCAGCAAGTGTAAGTCTGCCTTCAGCATCAGTGTTGTTAACCTAAAATATAGAAATCAATAATCAAATTATTCAGGTTCCCCGTGTGAAAGATTTAATCAAGTTCTCCAATTATATAAACGAGATGGACAATTTCAACTCCATCATTTTCGTCACAAGTAAATGGATGTACTAAAAAAATACCTGCAAATAAACTCCTTATTTCATTTTGTTAAATTGAACAATTTTAAGGAACTTAAAAAATAGCAAGAGATATACCTCAATTGTCTTTCCGTTTGAGGCTGTTAAAATGTCACCGGGCCTCATACCGGTCCCACTTATCATATTCTCGCAAGCTGCCACAATAAAATGAACCTGTGATGGCAAATTCATAACCCAAGTCAATTTAAAGGTGGCAAATTCAACCCATTCATTAACTAATGGGTTGATTTGGTTATGTTTAATCACTAACAGGTCAAACAGGTTAAAGTCACAAGATTAGCCAAAAAGGAATCTGGGCAAAAAAGGTTGAACAAGTATTGCCCAAAGTGTACTTTTCAATGCATGCAACTTCTAATTCGTATTATCAAAATATAATAATATTATCGAAATAATATGTCTTTGATAATCAGAATTATCAGACTAATTACTTATAAATAAAGTTAAACATATATAGACAAAAGTGTTTCAGGTCAATTCAACACGTTAACTAACCTACCTGACTCCCTAGAGCTTATATATTGAGAGTTAAAACTTGAAAGTAGAACCAAGTGACCAATTATCAATTAAAGAGTATTAAAACCAACATACTTTGAATTTTTGAGTGAACAAACATAATTTAAGTTGGAGGCAAGCTATTTCACCTCTACTCCAGGAGGTTTAATTTGACCTAGGGCTTTTGCAGCACCTAACACAGCTGCTGAACCACCCATGTCAAACTTCATCAGCTCTATAGAACAACCAGGGCCTGTCTTAATGTTGTAGCCACCACTGCAAAACAAGGGATGCAAGTGACATAACTTAAAATAGAGAAAAAAAAAGAGTTTGCGATTTCAACCCATTTACTAATAAATGGTTCGAAGGTTCATTTTTTTTATCTCTTAACGAGTAAAAGATGTGATATAAAAACGTTAGCTAGAAAGGAAATAGGTCAAAGTATTTTTAAATTTTAATGCCAAACCTCCTGAATTTGTTTGTTAAATAAAAAGATTTATCTTTTAAATAATATACTATTCGTATTCATATTTGACACACCAACTGTTTATAGCAAAAAATATAGAAAAAAGGGTTTCAGGTCAATCCAGCTTGGCCCGTACCAATAATTATCATTTCCACCACCATTTGGTCACCTCTAATATATAGAAAGAAAATACCCTTGCTAATTCATGATATTAATAAAATATGGCATTTATACAAAAAGAAATAAGATTATTACCTGTCAAAAGTCAACCCCTTTCCCACTAAAGCCAGCTTGGTTTTAACAGACCCACTTGGAGGTTTATAACATAAATGTATAAATTTAGGAGGATTTGTAGAAGCAGCAGCAACGCCAAGATAAGAACCCATTTTCAATTCTTTGCATTGTTCTGTATCCAAAATCTTTGCTGTAAAAACGTCACTATATGTAGCAGCAATCTTTTGAGCCTCTTCTGCTAGTACCCCTGAGGGCATAAATGTAAAAACACAAATAGTACAAACAGAGTAAGCACAGATTAGTGAAATTAAAAGAATAAAAAAAAGATACATGAGATGAAATGTTGACTAACCAGGAGTGAGCACATTAGCAGGTGCATTTACAAGCTCTTTGCCCAAAATTACACCTGAACAAATGTCTTCTGTGTACTTAAGTTTCTTTTCTAGCTCAGGTCCACCTCCAAGACCAAAAAAGTCAACAGACTTGAGACATAGCTTCTTAGACTCGGATTTGAATCTGTTATCTTCATAAGTACCCAACAATGTTCCTATACCATAATCCAAAGAAAAATAGTGAAACATTCACATTAAGAAATTATTACTTATTACAATTTACAATCCTTAATTCTAGAACATTAATAACAGAGGTGGCGATTTTGACCATACCTAAAAATCCACAGATTTCGGTTATATTATATCTTCAATGGAATGGATGGTCGGGCAAAGGGTCAAAAACAGGTTACAGTTAGACTGTGCGTAGTGGTGGTGTGAGAGGGGGGGGCGTGGTGCCACCTCACCCATCACGGGCGTGAAACACCGCGCGGGCCCGGGTGAGTGGGGGCGTGAGGGTGGAGATGTGAGGGTGTTCACGGGGGTGAGAGGAGTGTTAAGCCTAATTCTTTTTTTTGTTGACTGCTTTATTAAATAATCCAACAAAAAACAATATGAATGATTTTTTTTTGTTTAAAGCCTAATTCTGTCAAAATAAACAAATAATATTATTAGAATTATAATAAAAAAAGGAATGCGTTTAAACGTTTTTTTTTTAATTTTTATCGAAAGTTTTTTTTTCATGAAACATCTTTTTTAATAAATTAAAATGTTTGATTATTTTATAGAAATGTTTTTGAATACATATTTTTTTAACTACGTTTCAATATTTATAATTGAGTCGCCGCAACTTTATACGCTTCTCATTACAAATCATTATTTTTTAATATAAATAATATATACAAATTAAATTAAATTAAAAAAACAATAATTATGTAATTATTACAAAACTGGTCACCCTCACCCCACCACTACACACCTGGGTGAAGGTGAGGGTGAGGGTGAGGGTGAGGGTGAGGGTGAGGGAAGCCAGTGTCTACGTGGCGCCTACGTGACACAGGGTGTGCTCTCACCTTCACCCTACCACTTCACATAGTCTTATTGATTGTAACTTTAGTAAGCCAGGGTCAACCCCTAAATATTTTTATTCTGTGTTATAATCTGATAATAATTGTTGAGATAAATATGACTAGAAAACAATATTATTCCAATAGTAATTTAACCGATTGACGGATGACTTTCAACCCATATGATCCATTTTTAGTAGCTCTTCTAGTTTAACCCATTTGATTTTATAATAGATAACAGGTAAATTTAAAAAAAAAGTAGCTAAAACAAAAAACATGTTTTTTTTTAGAAAGGCAAATTTCTTTTAATCCTGTCACTAGTGGGACTTGAACCCGTGACCTCCAAAACAAAAAACATGTTGAACAGGTGAAAAGTTGCACAAAAAAATGCTTAAATCCTCCTAATATATTAAAAAACTAGACATCATTTTTAGCTTTTGTCATCACATGACAACAAAACATTTTATATAAAATAAAAAAGAAAAAAAGAAGTTGCCGTTTTGACACCTCTAACGAATAAAGACACAAAAACTTACCTTTTGCTATTGCTGAAGCAGTGGCTAGCTTTGATTCAGGAGTTAAGCCTTCTGAAGAAGCAAGTGTGATGGCAGCATTTTTTGCTTGTGAAGCCTTGGCAGCAGATGCAACAGACTCACCAAGAGCACGATAACCAGAAGTATACGGGCCTGTGGGACCCTTTCCAAGCCCAATCAAGCTGATCCGTTTAGGCCCAACACCTGCAACTCTAATAACAGTCGACTGTCCAGCCTTTCCCGTGAAATCTTCCTCACTAGATACTTCAGACAATAATCCACCCAATTTAGAATCAAGTTTTTCCAAAATCGGGTTTTGGAATTTTGAGTTTTTATCTTTTGTCATGTCTTTCTCGGTGACACCCACTGCAAGTATATCTCCCTTCCATTCTACCAAATTGGTTTCTTTAGCAGCAAAAGATATCTTTCATATTTCAAAATAAGAAAAAAGATTTAGGTTTTCATAAACAACCCACAAATACATTTCATTAAGATGGCATCACAGAAATTACATCCAGAGTAATCAAAGACTTCATCATTGATTAACCAATTAAAACCAAGGAACCTAATGGTAGAAACAACAATAAAATCCAGAACTTTAGATGCAAATATGATAAAAATCCACCTTCCAAGTTCCAATATTACCTTAGATCTAGCAGTACTTATTCTGAAATGTTGTGTACTGCTTTTACTAATTGAGCTGTAAATGTGAGGTTAATGTTTATGAAAAAGGTAAAATTTTGTGTTAAACTACATATACCACAAAATAAATCAGGTAATAATTAGGACTAAGAAGCCTCACTGTGTCAAATAAGCAATTAGATATACAAATGACACTATTCTTGGACTCAAAACATGAGTCATAAAAAAAGTTTCTATATTCTCAACATATTAAAAGTGCATGTACCACAAAATTTTCATGGTTTAACATACAATAGGCTTCAAAACAACAACTCAATCGGAAAAAGAAAACAATTGGTCAACAATGATTTAAGTACCAACTACCAAGAACCAAGCACATGTTTTTAGGCACCAAAAGAAGCCATAGTTCACTAGTTTTTTTTTTTGAACGGCGTGGGCTCAACTGGCACGTCCCACCAGGGGAGGCTCGTACATCAGTCTACCCAAACAACCCCCAAGGAATTCGAAATCTGCAAAGGGTGTTCCTAGTTTTTATGAAGTGCACCTTACAAGATTCGAACCCATGACCTCCACAGAGGGGAAACCCTTTGGGAAAACCCCCTGACCACCAAGGCAGAACCTTGATTCCATAGTTCACTAGTTTGTCTTTTTAACTTCAAAATTGGCAAAGGAGCTACTTTATCATGGTTATACAAACTGATAAATATAAACAAACAAACGTAACCAGTATAATCCTACTCATAACAGAGCTATTGGTAGGGTTTCGAAGGGTATGATGAAGGCAAGCTGCTCGCTAAGACCCCCGGCTCCAAAAAAAACCTCTTTTTTTTCTTTTACAGGATAGTATAGTATTATAGTAAAGCAATCCAAATAACATAAACTTTCCTGCCAAAATGAACGGATTTAAAGAGAAAGTAATCCAATACAAATATAAGGTTTTGCCTTTTACCGATTTTACCCTTACATAACATAAAATCTTTAATTTCTTTTTCTTTCCTACGAACTATGAACACGAAATTACATTATATCGTCCCTTTCTTTTCTCTCCTCAATTTCACCTCCCTTCTTTTTTTCGTTTATTAAACTCGGGAACACCGAGTAAGTAATTAGTCAAAAAGATCAATTAAGATTACAAAATTAACACATAATATTAATACAGAACAATCAAATGATTTCACAGCTAGGTTAAAGTGTACGACAAGAAATTAAACGATCACACAAACCTAACAGAACCCAATTGACATGAATCAAGAAAAAGAACAAAATTAGGGCAAAAAAGACCTTGGGATGATCGATTTGGGCAGGATGAGTGAGGCCGAGAGTGGCCTTAGCAACAACATGAGCCATATGTCTGTTTCTTGGAGAAGAAGACAATGAAGGGTTTTTGAGTGAAATTGAAGTAATACCCAGATGGGATATGGATCTAATGTTGGTGAAAAATGAAGAAGATGAAGATGGGGTTGAAGCAAGAAGAGTGAGCACTCTAATGGCTGCTGTTGCCATTTGTGATGGAGTATATATAGGGAAGGAGTTGGGGATGAGACTGAAAATAGAGAGGCGTGGGGATGGAATGGAGGGGTTGTTTTGACATTTGCTTTTCTTTGAGTTTTTTAATTTTATATATAAAAAAGAAACAAATTGCATAAAAAATGAGCTATTTTTTATTAATCTTTGGATAATTTAGTTTTTATGAAAATTTTGAATTTTATGCAACCAATAAGAATAAATTGATGAAAAGTTGATTAAAATTTAAGATTTTTTTTTTTTGATTTCTATACTATGTGAGCTTTTTGAAGTTGGGGGTCTTGCTGAAAGCAGTCTCCCTATCTTTTGAGATAGTGGAAAGGTTTGTCTTTATCTCACTTTTCTTAAACCCTACAAATATCTCTGTTATGAGTGAGATTTTACCAGGTATGTTTGTTTGATTAAAAAATTGATAAAGGGAGTAAAAATGCTATTAACAATAACTAGTGTATCCAGGTGTGTTGCATGACGTCCCATTTTCAAGAGGTTGTAGGTTCTAGTCTCGTCGTAGACAAATGGTGTAAATTAGATGTAGATTTAGACTGGGTTAGAGTTTGTCATTCAAAAAAATAATAATAACTAGTGTAAATTAAAAAAATAAGAGGTATGTTATTGTATAGCTTAAAAGAATATTAATAAAAATATATTTTTTAAATTTCACCAAAAGTCGACACGTGATGAATAAAGTTATTCATTTATTATAATAAAAATTCGTAATAATTTTTTATATTTAAGAAGAAAATGCTATTTCTTTTGATAATTAATGTACTTTCAAATAATTAACGTAATTATTATTTAAATATAAATAGTGGACGATATAATTGCTTTGAAATAAAAGGTGGGACTAGGGACGTAGGATATACCTTACGTTGTCGCAAAATAATTTGAAAAATAATTAAAATGAATTTAAGACTACTTTATTGGTAAGATATTGTCTTGTAGCCAATGCTGACTTGCCAATTTTAATATATTATTCTAAATCTTTAAACTTAAAATAAAAATAAATATATTTAATTGATGGATAAGTGGACATTAATTATTTTATGGCAATAAAGCATAATAAAAATTAAATAGAAGAATTAAAAAAGAAAAAAGGAACACAAAAATAAATAAAATAACTACACCCAGATGCATGCACCAAGTCATTTCCAACCATCACCACCGCCACCATCATCCATGGTCACATGGCAAGATGATGTTTGTGGCAACGGTTTAGGGAGGTGAAACATGGAGGCAACATTAGGCTCACAGTAGGGGTAAAAACGAGTCGAGTCACTCTTAAACTATATGTTATCGATTTGTTAAAAGCTTGAACCAAATCAAGTTTAAACAAGCTCGAGTACGAACCTAATTATCACTTCATTAATCAATCGATCTTCATCGAAAGAGTATATAAGCCTCGTGAAACAGAAGCACGCGTAGAAACCAATCGTGCCAGTGAGCACGAAGAAAGCATATGATGCAATCAACATATACCCGATGTACAAAATACCTGAAACCGGCTTCGTGATGTTAAGCTTTGTGAAGAAATAGAAACCCGTGTATAGAAACATGTATAAAGCCGATGAACCCGAGGTTACGTTGGTGATTTTAGTGTCATCCAAACCATTTTAGTTTAGTTGGATTTACTTAAAGACCAAATGAGAAGTTAGAATATACATTGATACGAGTTAAGAGGTGTGGAGTGCACACTCAATCAAGACTATGCTAACTTCGGTACTTAGGAACTTCTAAGGTTGTTAGGGGTGAAGCCGCTACACCGTGGGGTGTTCCAAGGTGGAACCGCCCCCTTGGCGGGTCCAGGGTAGCGCCTTGACGGGGTCGGGGGCTGGCCCCAGATAGGGTCCAAGGGGCAACGCCCCGGTCAGCTTGGAAAAAAAAATCAATTTTGGCTAATTGTTGCTTCATTGAAAATGCATTAGAGCTACATGAATAATGGAAAAGTTGTTGAATTTGATGATTGAAAATACTGATACATCAATAGCAACTTTGTGCTTTGGTAGCAAACTTGTATATTGGTAGCAAATAAAGCAACGGTAGTAACTTACTACTGGGAATCGGTAGTAACTTACTACTGTGGATCGGTAGTAACTTACTACGGTAGTAATTTACTACTATGGATCAGTAGTAACTAAGTATGTCAGTTAGAAGCAACTTTGCCTTAGTAGAAACTACGGGTCGGTGGTTACTATTGATAATCTAATGATTAGTAGTAACACTACTAATGGTCGGTAGTAACTAAGTTACTACTGATTGGTACTTTCTACTGATAAGGTTACGAGTAGTTACAAAAGTCAAATGTCACCCCCCCTTTTCATGAAACGTTACGACAATTCATGGTGTATAAAGGAATCATCTGGTCTGGTTACAATTTCACAACAGAAATTCATACTCGTTCTTGACAAATTTCTCTGTCTTATCCGATTGATAATTTCTTGAGTACCAGTGAAATACTTTCATTCTGATAGTGTCACACGATTCAAAGGAGATCCAAGTTATCATGAATTCAAACCTACAGGTTAAATATGATCTCCACCACCAAAGATAGTCCTCACTGCACAGCTGGAAATATCACAACAGGAGTGTGATTTCGATACATGCACAGTTAAGATCACAAACATAATAAAAAGTAAGACTAAGATGTATAATTGGTGTAACCAGATCGACGTTAATATGAAGGAAAACTCGATAAAGACTGCACCGAATGGAGGCATTCCACCGATCAGAACAGAGAAAGCCAAATTGCAAGTCACAAAGAGTTCAATTTTCTTTCAAGACATGTTTTATTCACACACATTTCAATCCCCCTTCTCTTGTACGGATAACCTGTAGCTGCCACGTGTGCACGACAATATGATAATGTTTCATTAAAGGTTTTAAGATGCTGAGTTGGACACAACCCATTCCACCAAAGTGGGAATAGCAAATCCAGTTGCAGCCTTTTTCTTGTCATTCCAAACGGACCCAGCCATGTCGACATGCAGCCATTGTACTTTCTCGTCAACAAACTGCAAAATGTAAAGAAACATCGTTTTTTTATCAATAGTCAAATATCTAAAATGACTAAAATACCCTTACGGTAAGTACAAAACAAAACAAGGGAGCTTCAT
The DNA here is from genome assembly GCA_023525975.1 of Smallanthus sonchifolius. Taxonomy (NCBI): domain Eukaryota; kingdom Viridiplantae; phylum Streptophyta; class Magnoliopsida; order Asterales; family Asteraceae; genus Smallanthus; species Smallanthus sonchifolius. Next base: position 3,762,584 of record CM042022.1, read on the forward strand.
TAGTATAATCAGACATGATGGGTAAAACTATAAATTTCACAAGATATACCATGAACATAAAACATATGAAAATAGTCGTAACTTCACTGTTAGTCAAATGTCTAAACCACCCTTATGAAGTAACAAAACAAGAGAATCTTGGGGACTCAATTTTTACAAATATCATTATTAATCAATTATATAATAATACACTTTGGTTATGATTTTATAGAAGAACCTAATGTAATTTTAGAACCTTCAAGGGGATGAACATCGGTAAGCACCTAAGTCTCTCTAGCAAAGGCCTCAGGTTCGAATCTGGCTTACCTTCAATAGTTACCAAATAAAGGAATCTAACATATAATCAAACTCTTTTATCAAAATGTACAAATAGGTAATTTTAGCTTCAAAATTTGCATAGATTAATAAAACATCCTATAATAGGAAAAAAAAAACATTTTTATAGGTATGGAGTATTAGTCAAATGTCCTACAAAGCATGGGAATCTTCAAGACTATGATCAATATAGTCAAATCTTTCATGATGATCACAATGGGCTAAATGTAATTTCCTGTTAACAAGTAGCTACTTTCATTGGAATCAAGTGGAACTAAGCATATATAATCAATTAATTTGAAAATAGAAATTAATCCAATTTTCATGAGATTGACAGAGTAAACAAAATACCTGCTGCAAGAAAAGAGCTGCAGTAATAGAACCACCATGACGACCACCAGTGTTGACCATATCCGCCACCCCAGATTTCATAGAATCCCAATAACTTTCCTCCATTGGCAACCTCCAGAATTTTTCTTCGGCAATTTCCGCTGCAGCAACCACCTCTTTAGACAATTCATCACTGGGTGTGAAGATGCCTGTTTTAATTTTTGATCAAAATACTAATAAACGTTAAAAAAAAATACCTTTTTACAAAAAAAAAAAAATGAAAAATAGTGGAATACAAACAAGAAATGTACTTTGAGAAATGACATATCAACTCTCCTAATATTACAAATGTATCAAATTCACATGTTTTTGGGTTATGTTGCCACCTAAGAACATCAAAAGCAAGAATACCTAAAGCAGTATTGCAGTAAAGTTTCTTTTACAAAGTACATATCTATAAAATAAAATGTGGTAAATTTTACAAATTTTTGAAGGTAAACAACATTGTTCATGTTCATTTCTATAAAATGTGGTAATATATTTATAATATTATTTAATTTTACAAAATAATTTTGAGTAAAATATCACAAGTTCATAATATGCAGCCCCATATACCTGCAATTGAGGGTCCAAGAGCAACTATACAAGCTCCAGTCAAAGTTGCCAAGTCAACTATCTGCAAAAAGCATCAAATTTGAAATAAAGACCAAATCTTTAACACAAGATAAAAAAGAAGTTAGATGTAAAAAAAGTAATAGGACCCGAAATAGGAAACAGCTAAAAAACGTTGGTGAACAACAAAAAATTACCTTGTCTACATCTTGATTACAGGCATACACCAAAGCATCAGCAAGTGTAAGTCTGCCTTCAGCATCTGTGTTATTAACCTAAAATATAGAAATCAATAATTAATTTATTCAGGTTTCCCATGTGAAAGATTTAATCAAATTCTTCAATTATATAAACAAGATGGATGTTTTCAACTGCATCATTTTTGTCACAAGGGCTTGTAAATACAGTCCTTGTTATTTTATTTTGTTAATATTTGATCAAAATTAATTAACTTATAAACTGGAAAGAGATATACCTCAATTGTCTTTCCGTTTGAGGCCGTTAAAATGTCACCGGGCCTCATACCGGTCCCACTTATCATATTCTCACAAGCTGCCACAATGAAATGAATCTGTGATGGCAAATTCATAACCTAAGTCAATTTAAAGGTTGAAATTATGAATGGGTCGGTTCTGATTATGTTTAATTGCTAACGGGTCAAACAGGTAAAAGTCATAAGATTAGCCAAAGAAGAACGGGGTAAAAGGGTTGAACGAGTCGAAGGTTGCCCAAAGTGTTTATTTAATGCATACAACTACCTAACTCGTATTATCAAAATATAAGATTATTAGTGAAATAATATATTTTATTAACAATCACGCTAATTACTTATAAGTAAAGTTGATAAATTTTGGAAAAAAAAATGTTTCAGGTCAACCCAACCCATTCATCTCACATATTGGTGTTAAGACTTAAAAGTAGAATCAAGTGACCAATTATGAATTAAAGAGCATTAAAACTAACAAACTTTGAACTTGTGAATGGAAAAATATAATTTGAGTTGGAAGCATATTATTTCACCTCTACTCCAGGCGGTTTAATTTGACCTAGTGCTTTCGCAGCACCCAACACCGCTGCTGAACCACCCATGTCAAATTTCATCAGCTCCATAGAGCCAGGGCCTGTCTTAATGTTGTAGCCACCACTGTATACAAATGAGATTCAAGTTGCATGATTTACAAAGGAGAAAAATAATATGATATTTCTAATCATATTTGACACACTAATTGCTTATAGAAAAAACATGGAAAAAAGGGTTTCGGGTCGATCCAACCTGACCCGTACCAAAAATTACCCCTTTCCACTAGACCCGTTACCCAACCCGTCCAAACCGCCCATTTGGCACCTCTATTCCTCTAATATCACGAAAGAAAATACTTTATTCTAACAGATGATAGTAATGAAATATGACGTTTATACAAAAGAAATAAGATTATTACCTGTCAAAAGTCAACCCCTTTCCGACTAAAGCCAACTTGGTTTTAATAGACCCATTTGGAGGTTTATAACATATATGTATAAATTTAGGAGGATTTGTAGAAGCAGCAGCAACACCAAGATAAGAACCCATTTTCAATTCTTTGCATTGTTCTGCATCTAAAATCTTGGCTGTAAAAACGTCACTATATGTAGCAGCAATCTTTTCAGCCTCTTCTGCTTGTACCCCTACGAGCATAAATGTAAAAACATAAAGGTCATGTTTCCCATCTGTTGCACTAAAGTCACTTAAAGTTTTTTTTATTTTTTTATTTTATTTATCTCTCTAAATTCACTAAACTTTCATTAGGTGTTCCAATCTTGTGAAATTTTTTTTATAAATATATATATATTAAATTAAGTTATCTAAATGAAACATATATGAGTCTTAATTACTATTGAGTGATTATTTTTCCAATTACAAGAATAAAAAGGAGTGAGATGAATGTAAACTAACCAGGAGTGAGCACATTAGCAGGTGCATTTACAAGCTCTTTTTAAAGTAAGTTTGGCACAGATCCTTTGGTTACAAGAAAAGTAATTGACTCAAACTCTTGTATATTATTGAATAAATTAAAATAGCTTACAATGATCCCTTTATATAAGCCTAAAATCCTACCCCAATACAAATCCTTATTTGAATCAAACTAGAGGAAAAACTAACTCAAAATACCCCTAGACTTTGTAAGTTGGTCCTTTTTACCCGAACTTACATTACATGATTAGACTAACAATCACCCCCCTAATCTTGTAATACCAACGAGTCCTTTCATCTTGATGAACTTTAACTTTGGCAATGCCTTGGTGAGAATGCCGGCCCTTCGACGATCCCCACTCACATGCTCCACTTTAATCTCTTCCCGTTCGATGCATTCTCTTATGAAATGATACCGCCTATGAATATGTTTGCTTCTCCCGTGGAAGACTGGGTTCTTCATTAAGGCAATAGCGGATGTGTTATCAACATAGAGTGTTATTGTTCTTTCTTTTTCTCCCGTTAACTCCGATAGTAACCCCCTTAACCACACGGCTTGGCATGCGGCTGAATTTGCCGCCATAAATTCAGCTTCACATGAAGAGAGAGCAACAGTACTTTGTTTTTGTGAGCACCAAGTGATCGGTGCATCATCATAGTAAAACACCGTTCCAGTTGTACTTCTACCATCATCAAGATCAACCGAATGACCACTATCGCTAAACCCATATAGAAGGTTTCCTCCTCCTCTTGGATACATTATTCCCAGATCAAGGCTTCCCTTTAAGTACCTTAATATATACTTAACCGCTTCTGCATGAGTCTTAGTTGGATCTTGCATGAACCGGCTTACGTATCCCACGGAGTAGCTAAGATCCGGACGTGTGTGAGTTAGATACCGTAAGCACCCAACTAATTTTCTGTACTCGGTTGAATTTGTTTCTGGTCCATCGTCCTTCTTCGACAACTTTAGCCCGGGATCCATGGGAAATTGAGTAGGATAGCAGTCCCATAAACCGGACTGTTTTAGCACCTTTTTGGCATACCCGGTTTGCTTAATTGAGATTCCTTTATTGCTTTGAGTGACTTCCATGCCCAAATAAAAGTGTAGCAAACCAAGATCAGTCATCTCGAATTGGGTCTCCATTTGGCTCTTAAACTCGCAAATATCTTGGACACTCGATCCGGAAACTATTAAGTCATCAACATATGTTCCAACAAGTAATAAATGTTGATTTGTGACCCTTTTATAAACAGCTTGTTCCTGTTTACACCTTGTGAACCCAATTTTCTTTAAAGCCGAATCAAGTTTTATATTCCACGCTCTCGGTGCCTGGCGTAGACCATATAGAGCTTTCGAGAGTTTATACACCTTCTGTTCTTGACCTTTCTTCTCATAACCCTCCGGTTGAGACACATAAACGTCCTCCTTCAGCTCACCATGTAAGAAAGTGGACTTAACATCCAAATGGTGAACTTCCCAACCCCGGTTAGATGCTAAAGCATGTATAAGTCTTATGGTCTCGATTCGTGCTACTGGTGCAAACACCTCTTCGAAGTCGATTCCAAATCGTTGAACGTATCCTTTTGCTACGAGTCTTGCCTTATACTTTGATATCTCTCCCTTTGCATCTCTTTTCACCTTAAATACCCACTTTAACCCGATGGGTTTTGACTGAAGGGGAGGGTGGACTAATTTCCATGTATTATTCCTTTCTATTGAGGCTATTTCACTATCCATAGCTTTCTTCCACTGTGTTTCCCTTACTGCATCTTGAAATCTGAGTGGTTCATCATCTATAGACATCATAAGCTGTAACTCTTCTTCATTCAGCTGGTGTGTGAAGTTTGGGACGTTCTCTACTTCAAATCTTGAAACCGAGTCGGAAGCATAGAGGTTCGGGTGGAACGACGAGGCTGATTTGCCTCTTCCTCGTCTCCTGTTGCTGAATTTGAAGTTGTTGAACCTGCATCAGGTCCGGTTGAATCTGACCCAAGTGTATCACTTGACTCAGCTTCAGATTGTCCAGCGGTGCTTTGCTCATCGGATGTAAACATGTCTGACCCGTTGTCATGTGATAGAGCTACTTCTGTTTCAATAGAGAATTCCGACCAGCTTATGTCACTAGTGTCCATACTAGATAAGTATGGGTTCCAATCATAGCCTCTTGATTCATCAAACTTAACGTCTCGTGATACATGAACCCGTCCTTTTTCCGGATCAAACATGCGATACGCCTTGGTTCCGGGTTGAGTTCCCAGAAGTACCATTAATGAACATCGATCATCTAGCTTTTTCTGTCCGGTTGTTAAGGTTTTTACGTACCCTAAGCACCCGAACACTCTTATGTGTGCGAGATTAGGAGGTCTCTTCCTTAGCTTCTCGTACGGAGTCAAATTTTCATTTGCCTTTGTCGGAGATCGGTTTAATAAGTATACCGAGTGATGTACCGCCTCACCCCAGAAGTTTTGAGGTAAGTTCATGGCTTTTTGAATGCTTCTTGTTGTGCCTAGTATCGTTCGGTTCCTTCGTTCCACTATCGCGTTCTGTCGTGGAGTGTAGGGAGCGGTAAGTTGACGGTTTATTCCCTTTTCTTTGCAAAAATCTCCCAACACGTTTGATACAAACTCACCACCATTGTCCATCCTTAGGCTCTTGACTTTCTTCCCGACTTCATTCTCAATCCTTTTGATGAAATCGATGAGGAGACCCGGAACTTGGTCCTTTGTTTTGTGCAGGTGTACCCACATGAAACAGGTATAGTCATCAACAATTAGAAGTATATATTGATTCCCGGCACTTGTCTTTGGTGAGATAGCTCCACATACATCGGCATAGAGTAACTCTAATGGTTCTTTGGCTCGGTATTGTGAGTCCTTTTGGAATGTTGTTCTTGACTGCTTCCCATACATGCACGAATCACAGACTCGGTCGGGGTGTTTAATTTTTGGTAACCCCACCGAAACCTTGGATAGGTTTTTAAGAGCCTCAAAATTTAGATGCCCTAACCGGGCATGCCACTTCCATGCTTCATCTTGAAGATTAGCTTGTAGACACACTGGAGAAGCAACTTGAACATTAATTTTTATAAACCCGATTAGATGAGCGAGGTACCTTCATGAGCAAGGTTTCGTCCGGTTCAAACACCCATAGAATTCCGTGTTCTATGGTGATCTTGTATCCTGCCTCGTCCATTTGCCCAAGACTTATGATGTTGGTTTTAAGTGATGGAATGAAGTACACATCATCAAAGGCTCTTTGCTCTCCCTTCTTTCCTTCCAAGACAATTTTACCACGCCCCTTTATTTCAACACAAGATCCGTCACCGAATCTTACCTTCCCTGTTATCTGCTTGTCTAGCTTGGAAAACCATGCTATGTTCCCGGACATGTGGTTGCTTGCCCCGTTGTCGAGGAACCACGTGTTGTCTTCACAGGACTGGATTCATGAACCCTTGGATCAACCCGTTCTTCGTTTAAAAACACCATGCCTTTATTGTCTTCAACGTGGGTTTGCATGTATAAGACTGGTCCCTTCCCAGAGCCATTCAACAGTCCGTCGGTTTGAGAGAGGTTTGCTTCCTCTTTCTTACGAGTGGGGCAATCCGATGCAAAGTTTCCCATGTCGTCACATTTGAAACACTTTATTTTTTATCGGTCCCTCATGTCTCAGTCTTTTTCTTTACCTCTCTCTACCCCTTTTTCTTTACCTCGTCCACGTCCTCGATGACTAGAATTGGTTGTTCCTTTTCCCCGACTATAACCCTTGTGACTTTTTCGTTTAGCCTCCCATTCTTCATAGGTGAACATGAGTTGTTCACCTTTGATCGGTTGTTTGTCTTCTTGATTCACACGCTCCTCGTATGCTATAAGTCGACCCACAACATCATCGAAAGCTACTGTTTTGAGATCCACAAGTTGCTCGATTGACGCAACCATGTGAATAAAACGTTTAGGTAGACCATGCAGGAACTTTTTCACTAATGTTTTTACTTCGATGACTGTTCCAAGGGCTGCAGATTTGGACGCAATCCCTGCTATCTTTCCAGCGAAGTCAGCGACTGTACCAGTTTCCTTCATCTTCAAACCTTCAAGTTCCGCCATTAGGGTTTGAAGTCTAGCCTCGATTACACGTTCTACCACCTGATTACGTGATTGTATTGTAGCCCACATCTCTTTTGCTGTGGTACAGTTTCCGACTTGTAGTACCTGTTCTTCGGGCAAGGCTTGGAATATCAGTGCAATTGCTATATGATTTTTGGTCTCGTCAATAGTTGTTCCTGGACTGATTACATCCCAGACTTTGTGGACGTTAAGGATGGCCTTCATCTTCATCGACCAAACTGCGTAGTTTGTATCAGTAAGCATTGGGCAGGGGAGATTCGGTACATGGTCCTTTGTGACAACCACTCTATTGGCAGCTTCACCCATGTTTCTCTGGCTGTAGGTAAGCAGCGTGCGTGGTGGTGTACTTGCCTGATCTTCGGGATCAATCTTGTCTTCGTCAGACTGATCAAGATCGACCTCTTCGGGGGTGTCGTTTCCTTACTTCAGCCGCTTGAGATCTTCTTGCAGGTAGTAACCCGTCGCACAGGCGATATCGGAAGTTCCGATTGTTGATCGCTTGGCCGGACTTCGCCTTCTTCCTTGATCGAGCCAACCTAGGGCTCTGATACCACTTAAAGTAAGTTTGGCACAGATCCTTTGGTTACAAGAAAAATAATTGACTTAAACTATTGTATATTATTGAATGAATTAAAATAGCTTACAATGATCCCTTTATATAAGTCTAAAATCCTACCTCAATACAAATCCTTATTTGAATCAAACTAGAGGAAAAACTAACTCAAAATACCCTTAGACTTTGTAAGTTGGTCTTTTTTACCCGAACTTACATTACATGATTAGACTAACACTTTTGCCAAAATTACACCCGAGCAAACGTCTTCTGTGTACTTGAGTTTCTTTTCTAGCTCGGGTCCACCTCCAAGACCAAAAAAGTCAACAGACTTGAGAGATGGCTTCTTAGACTCAGATTTGAATCTGTTATCTTCATAAGTACCCAACAATGTGCCTATGTCATAAGTCAAAGAAAAAGAGCCAACAATTCAACATTAACAAAGTTCTTAGTACAATTTATAATCCCTAATTCTAGAACACTAATAACAGAGGTGGAGATTTTGACCGTATTTGGTTATATTTTATCTTCAACGAAATGGGCAGGTTGGGTAACGGGTCAAAACAGGTTTGGGTTATTGATGGGTATTTTAGTATGCCCGGGCCAACCCCTAAATACTTTGTTATTCTTTATAATTAATGAGATAAAGATGATTAGAGAACTATAATTTTACAATAATAGTTTAACCGTTTTCCAACCCATTTGTGAAACACACCACTTTTAAAAACAAAGCTTTAACGCGCGGAAGTCTAAATCCCAGAAATTTTTTTTTTTTTTTTTTTTCTTTACCTCTCGCGTCCCGCGAGAAACATAGACCACACCCGTCGCGGCCCGCGAGGAGGCCTTTTTCACAGAAAGTTTCCAGCTTTTTCTGCAGTTCATACTTAGCCATTTTTTTTTCATTTTGCTTAACATCAAAACTTTACCAACCCTTAGATTTTTGACCAAAAACATCATGGCAACATATGATTACATCAAAACATAACTTTTGTGCCAAATTACACCACTTTACAAGGATTTTACAAAAATCCTCAAAATACCAAAAATGCATACGAGAACCCTCCAAGCTTGGACGTTGACCTTGACCTATTTCGGAGCTTTCCCTGCATAACCACATAAACTTATAACCGTTAGTAATGAGATAAACACAATCAACAAGTATTTACAACTTGTTTTCACACCTTTCACCCATTTGACCCGTTAACCCCCATTTGGCCAATTAAGGATTTCATACACTTGTATATCACCTACAAGTTACTTTCATCATTTCATTATCACTTTTCCATTTCCATTATGGCACGTAGGCCATAACTTCATATCCCAAAGGATACGAGATCATAACTCCATAACTAATCTATCCATTATGGTACTTAGACCATAACTCCATATCCATTCTATCCATTATGGTACTTAGACCATAACTCCATATCCATTCTATCCATTATGGTACTTAGACCATAACTCCATATCCATTCTATCCATTATGGTTCATAGACCATAACTACATATCAACATATCTATTATAGTATAAATACTATAACTACATTCCTTCAATTATGCATACAATTTCATGCTCATTCATACCATATAACAAATTGTGCAACTTTACACATTATACATACAACCTTGCATAAAACTCATTTATCCCCGTTTCATTTATGATCAACACATAATCCATTTCCATTATAGCTTAACACTATAACTACATTCATTCATTGTACATACTAAATCATTCACAATTTATCATATCACAAGTATGTTCACAATCACATAACACATAATTCACAAAATTCACCATTTATCATCAATACTAAGTAAGTGCATAGGCACTTACCTTTCGGGTTAGAAGATCCCGCACCGCTCTCAAGCTTTGCAATTTGATTACCTAAACACATTCGCCTAGTTTAGTAATCTATCATATACCAAAATTTCATTATAATTGAGTTCACAACTCAATTTCTCAATTCCAACCCAAATTGACCCGTTTGGGTTATCCTCATAACCAAACACCCTCTTTCACCACAAACTCACCTACTTGAGTTTCATTAACTTAATCTTAACACTAATTCTTCTTTCAAAAATTATTATTAAGTTAATTTGGTGTTTGTTCTAGTGTCTAACATCTTAAAAACACTTAATCTTCATTAATTCACCATTCTAACATTATGACTCAAACACCCCCAATTTTCACCATATGAACCCTAACTTCTCATAATCAAAATCAAAGGGTTCTAGGATGTTAATCATCATTCTTTAACTTTAGTTTAGCTAGATTATCAATAATCTAACACTAATTCATCACATGCATACACGATTTTCGGATTTCTTCAAAACCCACCAAATATCACATTCAAAGTGAAATCAAAGGAAAGAAATCACTTACTTGATGTTAGGAGAGTGATGTGCAAGCCAAAACCCCCACAAATCAAGCTCTAAATGCACGATTTGAGCTTCAATTGAGATTTCTCCTTTTTCTTCTCTTGAACATAAACGACCTCAACAACACAAATGAGGTTTATTTTGACTTTTGCTAGTCAATACGGCAGATTTTGCCATTTACACATTTGGCCCCTTAACTTCCATTTCACTCATTTCATTCTATAGTTAGTTAAAACTAACATAACTTCATTATTAACTTGAAACCTACTTATTTCAACTTATTTCATAAATATTATTTTCACCATAATATTTATTAAAATGCTTTATTTACCTGAAAACGAAACCCGGATTTTGGTTCGTTACAATTTGATCCATTTTTAGTAACTCATTTAGTTTTAACTCATTCCACTTGTTTGAGATCAAACAAAACCCAAGTTGACCCATTCATAGATAAAATGGGTTGAAACTCCCGGCTCTAGTCGAACAGGTAAATTTAAAAAAAAAGTAGCTAAAAAAAACATGTTAAACAGGTCAAAGTCACCAAATTTTTATTTAAATGCTTAAACCCTTTTAAATCCCTACAGTCAAAAAGTTAGACAATCAAACTAGTAGTATAGCTTTTGTAATCACATGACAACAAAACATCTTAAATAAAATTAAAAAAAAAATGAAAAAAAAAAATCTTACCTTTTGCTATTGCTGAAGCAGCGGCTAGCTTTGATTCAGGAGTTAAGCCTTCTGAAGAAGCCAGTGTGACGGCAACATTGTTCGCTTGTGAAGCCTTTGCAGCTGATGCAACAGACTCACCAAAAACACGATAATCAGAAGCCGACAACGGGCCTGTGGGACCCTTTCCAAGCCCAATCAAGCTGACCCGTTTGGGCCCAATCAAGCTGACCCGTTTGGGCTCAAGTTTTTTCCAAAATTGGGTCTTGGAATTTTGAGTTTTTGTCTTTTATCATGTCTTTCTCTGTGACACCCACTGCAAGTATATCTCCTTTCCATTCTACCAATTCAGTTTCTTTAGCAGCAAAAGATATCTTTCATATTTCAAAAGAAGAAAAAAAGATTTAAGTTTTTATAAACAATCCACAAACACATTTCATTAAGATGACAGTCACATAAATTACATCCTGAGTAATCAAAGACTTTTTCATTGATTAACCAGTTAAAACTAGGGGTGATTATCGGGCTTTAACCGGACCAACCCGGACCGGACCGGGACCGTTAACAGGGTAAATTGGGGACCGAGGACTGGACCAATTGTTAACGGGCTGGTCCGGGCTTTAACGGGCCGGTCTTCGGGCTTTAGTATTCAAGCCCGTTTAATTTAGTCTACAATCAATCCTTCAAAACATAATACATAAATTAATATTTAGTCTACAATCAATCCTTCAAAACATAATGCAAAAATCATTATATGTAGTCTTTAATCTTCGTAAGAGATATATGCAATTGATCTGGGTTGCTAATTATGAGTAGTAAATATCAAAAGTGATAGATAAGGTCGTAGAGTATTGAAAAAGCTTTTGCAAGCAACTACAAATATTCATAATCAAAAGTATGAGGGTGCAAATTGTAATTTGAAATTGTTAATTCAGTTATAGTTCTCATAAGCAATAAATAAAAAGTATAAAGAAACATTTGTGTTTATATAACAAAATTGAGTAAAATTAAAAAAAAAACTACATTTATGAAAAAATTGTTTTCGTGTTAAAATAAGAAGAAAACTTGAAAACGATTATTGTTTAAACTGAAAAAAAAAAGATATATAACTATAGTTAATATTTTCACAAGCGTTAAATGTTCTAATCATAATAATATAAAGGAAATTTTTAAATATGGTTTATGTAAAACATAAATTAAGGGTTAGGCTTTTTATGAAATTACTAATTGTTCTATACATACGGGCTTTTTTGAAAGCATGTGGGCTTAGACCGGACCAAGACCGTAACCGTTAAGCCATGAAAGATAGGACCGATTACAGGCATCATGGGCCGGGGCCGGGTTTAATGGGCCGGTCCTTCGGGCTTTCATGGGCCAACCCGTTTAATGCACACCCCTAATTAAAACCATGCAACCTAATGGTAGTAACTACAATCACATCTAGAACTTTAGAAAATCAAACCCGTTTTGAATTCGGAAAGTACTAGGTTGAAACTTTAAAATCAAAAGCGGACTTTGTTTCGAACATAGGCGTATGATTCATAGTAGTCAAAGGCACACACGACGCTCCCTTAGGCAGCACCACGCACAGGCGCATATTCTGCAAAAAACCGGTCTGGATGATCTAAACATGTAAAAATGGTCTGCAACCAGCTTAAAACATATCTAAACCCTTAAAAGTTGTCTATTTACACTGTGTGCGTCTTGCTTAAAAAAGCTCTCGCTTTTTAAGTCTCTTGCGCCTAGGCGACAGGCTCACCTTTTTTGCTCCTTGAGCCTTTGACCACCATAATACAAATATAGCTTCGTTTACTTCTAGCAAATTAGACAAAAACCAACTTTTTTTGAACAACAATTCCTAGATTTTATAGGATAAATACACACAACCTGCATGCTGCAGGATTGAACTCCCAACTAAGATTACAAAACTAACACTGACTACGGAAATATCAAATGATAAAACTAACAGAACCCAATTGATATGAATTACGAAAAAACGATCAAAATTAGGACAAAAAGGACCTTGGGGTGATCAATTTGAGCAGGATGAGTGAGGCCAAGAGTGGCCTTAACAACAATATGATCCATACGTTGTTTCTTGGAGAACAAAACAATGAGGAGTTTGTGCTTGAAATTGAAGTAATAGCCGGACTCAGCTAAAGTTGGTGAAAATGGAGAAAGATGAAGACGAAGTTTGTTGCATGTTCATTGATTTATTCGCAACAATTTGTCATATTTAAGAAAAAAATTTGATTTTTTTAATAATTATTGTACATTTCTTTAAATAATTAACGTATTTTAAAAATATATATAGATAACACTGTAGCAATTGAAAATGAATTACAATGAATTTGAGAATATTTTATTTCTAGGTTATTGTCTTGTAGCCAATGCTGACTTGTCGATTTTAATATATTATTCCAAATTCATAATTAAAACTACCATTATTATGTATAATTATCATAATATATAAATCATACAAAAATAATTATGTGGATATAAATAAAATAATTAATAAATAGCTAAGCGAAACGAGCTATTAAATATATAGCTTGAAACGAGCATAGTTCAACAACTCTAGGGTTAAACAAGTCCAGCTCGAGTTTAATCGGACTCGGTCTCGACTCTTTCAAGATAAACAAACATGCCCAACAAAGACAATTAACTTGAAACACAAAACTAGAAAATCCTGTAATATCAAAACAAACATTAACAACAAAGAAAGACACCCTGTGAGAATCGATCTACATACAAATTATGCAGGAACAATAAAAAAATTTCATCAAAACAAAATCCAATTCTGGAAACAATTTGTATAACTAAACATCAATAACATACCCTATAAAACATCGAAAAGTTTCAATCGATCTTCACCGAAGAGTAAATAAGCCTCGTGAACCAGAAGCACGCGTAGAATCCAATCGTGCCCGTTAGCACAAAGAAAGCATATGATGCAATCAACATATAGCCGAAGTACAAAATACCTGAAACCGGTTTCGTGATGTTAAGCTTCGTGAAGAAATAGAAAACCGTGTATAGAAACAGGTATAAAGCCGAGGAACCCGAGGTTAGATATGATCTCCACCACCAAAGATAGTCCTCACTGCACAGCTGGAAGTAGCATAACACGATTGTGATTTCCGCGCATGTCACAATTAAGATCACGAATACGATAAAAAGGAAACCGAAGATGTAGTAGAATTGTTGTAACCAGATCGATGTTAATATGAAGAAAAGCTCGATAAAGACTGCACCGAATGGAAGTATTCCACCAATAAAAATAGAGAAAGCCGAGCTCATGTACCAAGGTTGTTCGGGTATCTGTCTTGGGATCTTATTGGTTTTCACCGGGTCTTCGATTGCAGGTTTTTTGAACCCGATATAACTTCCCACGAAAACGAGTGGGACTGAAATCCCGAACCATAAGAACACTAAAGCAAACATGGTACCAAACGGGACCGCTCCGGATGATTTCTCGCCCCAGATTAAGGCATTGAGTACAAAGAAAATGGCAAATGCAATTCCCGGGAACATGAAAGCGGTTTTGAGAGTGATTGATTTCCATTCGGTTCCTTTGAATGTTTTATAAAGACGAGCCGATGCATACCCGCCAAAGATACCCATGAGAACCCAGAGTAGAAGTAGGGCTGTCATGAGCCCGCCCCGGTTAGATGGGGAGAGAAACCCGAGTACAGCAAAAATCATGGCGATTAATATCATACCAAAGAATTGAACACCGGTCCCAACATAAACACAGAGTAAATCTGAGTTAACTGGAGGGCGGAAAACGTCCCCGTGAACAAGTTTCCAGCCCGTTTCTTCTTGAGCCTCTTCTTGGGTTTCTAATTGGTTGTATTTGGAGATGTCACGGTAAAGTGTTCTTAACATGATCATAGCCACCATACCGGACAAGAAAAGAACAATCATAAGTGAGTTGACAATTGAAAACCAGTGAACTTGATCATCTGCCATTAGAAGATAAGTGTCCCATCTGGAGGCCCATTTAATATCACTCTCCTGCAGATAAAAAAATGTACAGTATTTATGGGAATTATAAATGGTAAGACTTTTTGCTCATATTTTTTAGTTTTCATAAATAAAACAATGATTATGATTACTAGAACAAAACTGTTACAATAGTAATCCAAAACTTTGAACAAATGGATGACTATTAACCCATTTGACGCGTTCCCCTTTTAGCTAATTTTTTTTGTTTGACTAATTTTGACCCATTCTTAAGTAAAGGGGTCAAAATGGCAAGTTGGTAACTTCTAATTAATATAAGACTCACCTGGAAATCAACATCATAAGTGAAGATAATTTCCTTCTTATTTTCAACTTCTTGTGGTGGATCAGAGCTTGTGACCATCCGTTTTGCATGAGCATCACAAGTCGTTAGGCGGGTCTTATCAATCCAATCACCATCATATTGATGCTTGACACTGTATCCAACCAAATTTACATTTTTCATGAGCAGTTAGTGAGTCAAATATAATTACAAAATTAAATTATTTTTTAATGAAAAACTTTAAAAAAATGGTTAGGAGTTTATATGCATTACCTGAAGGCATTAACTTCAAATCCTACGATTCTTGCAGAGTCTGTTTGACTGTCCTTGTGATACTTGACTGTGAATGTCAAATGATTGTTGATAAAATACTTTTCTTCCTTTGTCTGCAGATATTCACGAGTTAAAAAAACACAAACAAAAATGAATCAACGTTAAATCTGCTTACTGAGAGCTGTTTTGTTGCTTACTCCTGCATATTGTACTTTGCGCCCAACAAAATATCCATGCTGATATATAATGGGTGAATCCTTTTCCAACCTTGACATGGGAACAACCAAAGGTAGATTGTCCAATATCCTGTTGATAAAACCTTGGAAAATTAATAAAATAAAGAACAAGCAGTATCAAACTCTGGGGTGTTTGGGCTGCAATTTGAAACTGATTATGTGGTGCTAAATGGTTATGAATAGTTAATAATAAGTTATTATAAAACGTGATAAACGGAATAGTGTTTTGATGTGTAGTCTTTAAGCTGTTATATCAAATAACCGTGGTCAAATTCTGATTATATAAGAAACTAATATATAATATCTATAAAATTAAATTCCTGGTGTGAAGTGTCTTACATGTTAACTCTATACTCATCATCTATCTTCTCCTTAAATTCTTTGGCTGTTTTCTCATCCAATACCAAGCGACATACAACATTGCACATCTGTGGCACTAACATTTGAAACTGCAATACAATTTTCATTAGAAGATAGTAGAACATAGCATGAAACATAACTGACATAAAAGCTTTATTAATTTACCTCATAGGGAGAATTTTCTATACGGTCACCACGAAGAACTTCACCAAGATTTTCAGCACTGTCAACTATTTTATTTGGGCGACAATAAGGGATGGAGTAGTAAGAATATGGGAGCTGAGTTTTTGTAGAAGCCAATTTGTTCACTTTTACCCTCAGAGTATCTCCCTACAGCATAAAGAAGAAATATTTAAACACTTTACAACAAGGTTCACATCTGCAGAAGCTTAAAAGTTAAAACATCAGTTATCAACCGTCATATACAGCAAAACGTACAAGAAAAATGACACATAATCCCCTAGTGACATGAATTTTTTTATTGACATTTGACTATGATTTATAGCCCATTTTACCATTATAAAAGTTACACTATAGTGGCTGAAGTTTATTGTCACACGTGTACAGTCATTCGTTATTCAGTAAATATGTGTTAATTTGATAACAAAGACCATCATACACGAATGTTGGGAGAAAAAAGGACACACATTCCCCTAGTGACATGCAAACATTGTTTCCCCAATGGCTACGATTTAGAGTCCATTTTACAGTTATAAAAGTTACAGTATAGTCATAGTGCCTGAATTTATTATGTCACTTGTATAGTCAGTTCACTATTCAATAATAATGTATTAATTTGAGAAAACCATCATATTTGAGATGTTGGATTTATCAACTCCAAGTATACATAACTTGTTGGAATTAAAGAAAATGTAAACATTTTATATAAACCAGATTAAAGCTCACATATTGAGTTTGGAATTTGCAACCAGTTTGTTCTCTGCTCAATTTTGAATTTCTTTTCTTTTGCTTAAAGAGAGATTATATACAAGAAGGTCCATCTTGACTTTATGTTATTTTATAATAACAGTAACAAAAGTTGTGTGCGTGTACATGAATACATACACGCGCATATACAAATCGAGTCTTTGTGTTTAAAGTATCTTACAAGATTGACAGTTTTTCAGCAAAAAGACAACAAGGGCTTGAAATCTTGAATGGGAAAAGACCTACTCCTAAAGCATTATTATCAGTTTGCACAGTCCTAAAGCTAATAAGCGCAACCGTTAGTTTTTTTCTTTCTTTTCAAATTAGATCGTTTTCGTGGACATGAACTAGTTCCCTCGGGGATCTCTACTCATCATAACATACATAATCAGTAGTTAAATTATCAGCAAGTACTATAAACACTAAAACACCAAAGATCTAGTGGAAGGACACGACAGTTATGGTGTTCAGGCAATAACTAGAAGCTGAGATTTCAATAGTTTCCGATTTGATCCAAAGCCACAAGCTATGAAGCTAATGCATATAACATCAATTCTACCAATGGATCTTCATGAAGAACACATCCACACATCAGATTTTCTCACATTTACATTCAAATCAGACAAAACAACACACAACAGAAACGACCTATTGAAATCATAATCCATAACCTGCAAAATCATCAAATACTGAAACAACACAATCACATTCAGATGGAACAGTGTCTCACCTTGAAGAAATCCTGAGGAGCGACGCCAGGGAGGTAGAAGGAGTGTCCATGGACGGATAGAAGAAGAAGAACACAGATCCCTAATTGAAAACCTAGGTGGAATCGATTAGCCATGTCACGTAAGGGAGAAATGAAAGACTTGAGATCTGGTATTCAGATCTGTATTTGAATCTCCCAAATTCTGTTCTAAGACTCTGTATTTACAATGTGTGTTGTGAGTTTGGTTTTAATGGCAAAAACCTGCACCTAATTGGGGGTCAAGAAGATGAGTGGAGATGATGAAACTCTCAGCCGTTTGATCATTTTTCCATTAAAACAGATATCATCGACGGTTTAAGTTCTTAGTTTCTAACGTCCATCCTAAGAGCATGTGATATACCCGTGTAATTATCGTGTGATGTGATAATAAAGTTCACGCCTCCTATCTTTATTATCACACCACCCATCACTAGGCAAGAGTTATATCCGTGTGATTGTGGTGGTGTGATAATTAAATGTTATTTTTTTTAATTTTAATTAAATAAAATAAAACATAATATTTAATAAAAAAACATTACTAAAAAAAATACATAACCAAAAATCTACGGAATACCATGACGTTCTTTGATCTCTTTTTGTTTTTTTTTCAATCAAAAAACGTTGCGCGGTGAAGAGTGAATCAAGATCCATGCCAAGAATTTCTATCTCTTGTTTTGTTCGTTTCCAATCCATCCTCTCGTCTTGGGCATTGTTAAATCTTGTCATTTGTTTGACCATTCTCTCGCCGATTTCATCGTGACTTGCAACCGAACCCGAGCCTGTTGCTTGGGCTTTTGCTTCCCTATCGGACGGGGTATTTCTTCCACGTCTTCCTGTGCATCTATGTTGAGATCGTAGATAGATCTGTCATTGGAAGCGCCCGGACTAGCGTCGATGTCGGTTGATGTTCTTTTTTTGGACGAGTCGGTTCGGGTGGGGGCAACGTATAGTGTTTGCCACTTAGGCGATTTCCTACAAATCTCCCAATAATCAATTGGTGTATAGCCACCAACGTCGTCTTGAAACTGGAGCGTTGCTCTCCCCAAAATATCGGCATCGCTCTCACCGCTTTTTCGGTCCCGCAAACATTCTTGGTAGATCATGTGGAACTTTACGACCTTCCCATTTATATGGGTCCATTTTGAACTCAATTGGTCTAAAGTTCGGTAACCGGGCAGGTACGCTAATGAAAGATTCAAAATTTTCACTAACGCGAGTCCATAACGTCTTTTTGTTTTGGGCGTTGCCTTCAAAAAAAGATAATTAAAATTAATAAACAAAAAAAAAATATAAACACAAAAAAATATAATTAAATCTTTTTTACCGATTACTGGATCCTCCGAGACATCTATAAACGTCTTAACCAAGTGTAGTGGTTCGTCTTTGCCCCACTTTTTTTTGTATTTGGTCGGCTTGAAATCTCTTGCGACACCTTCTTTTTTCCTTTTTTTTTGTGAGACATTTTGAGTCTCGGCCACGGTTTCTTGTGGCATTTCTTGAGTTTCGGGTACAAAATCAAGTGGTGTACCCGGTTGAGACATTGTGGATTGGTAGTTAAACATTTGAAAATTCGGGTTTGGTTGAAAGTTTGGGTTGGGTTGGAAGTTCGAGTTCGGTTGAAAGTTCGAGTTTGGTTGAAAGTTAGGGTTGGGTTGAAAGTTTGTGTCACACCCCAACCGACGGCGGATTATACGTCGGGGCGGACGCGGTTGTTCAATAGCACAAGGTTGACTATTAAAGTTTCAATATTTCATTAATAATAGATTCAAAGGTTCAATACAAGGAAATAACAAGTATACAACATTTATTTAATAAGTAGTCTAGGTCCAAAGCGTCCTATGTGATCACAAATAAGCCTCATGATGTAGAACCTGAAACATGTGAAAGAATCTGTCAACTACAAAATAGTTGGTGAGATACAAAGGTTTTGACACAGTTTAACAAGTATTTGGAAAGAATTACAATTCACTATGATATATGCATTCTATAATGTAAGTATGAGAAAACAAGTATCTTAAACATTGTGCACATTCAATCCTCAACCAAGTTTAGGCATAACCCGCAGGTTACCCTTATAAGTCTCAAGTCTCAAAGTTTTGGTTTAGTAACAAACACCAAGGGCTCCCCCCGAAGGGTCAATCAATCAAGGTGGATTGGTCAAATGCAATAGATCTATCATTGTTACTATAGGCTTGATCAAAGTTAATGAAAGTGCTAGTTTTAAGTTTAATCTAAGCATACAAGTCTCAAGTTTAACATAAGAATAAACACGTAGTCATAGTTGTACAAGAATTGTATAAGTTTGAGAAGTTTGAACATGTTTCACCCCAAAAGTATAGAAAGGAAAAAGGGGCTAAGTATACTCACTTGGATGATGAATAGTATCCGACACGGATAAGTATTTGCAAGCTTTGGAGGGAGAGTATCCTCACGAAGCCTAAGAATATAAGTCTAAAGTTTCAAATAAAAAGTCTAAGACAAAGGATCTAAGATTTCGAGATTCGACTAGGGTTCCAAGTGGGAGACGGGCATGATTGTGATTTGTAAAGTTTAAACAAAAGTTTCAAATGAAGGTTTTTGAATGGATGTCACAAGACTCGAATATCGAAGTTTAATAGGATCTATAGATTAGAATAATTATTAATTAAAATAATTATTTATAAGTTTAATTATTAATCACACAAAATAGGTAATAATAATTCAAAGTAATTTCCTAAGTATCTTATAAATAGAGTTGTAAGGATATTTAGGAAAAATAGATAATGATTAAGGATTAACAACAATTATTTAAAATAAATAATTATTAAGAATAAATAATAATTTATTTAAGAATAAATAATTACTAAGGACAAATAATTATTCCAAAGGATAAATTATTCAAGATTTGAAGTATTAGGTGTTTATCTTACAACATAATTTGATATTTCAAAATGTTTAAAATGTGGTTATAAGTTTAAATAATAATAGCATTCATAAGCTTATAAAATGTTAAATAGAATTTCTTATAAAGCTAATATTTTTAATATTAAAGCTTCTATTTAAGTTTTATAAAATTTATAAATTTGGAAAAATATTTGTTTTTCCATGAATACAAGTTTTCAATAAAACATGGGTCTTATAAGATGCACGAGTGTAAGTTTCATAACTTTTATAAAGGTCGTACAAGTTTTAAGTTTATTAAAGTTTATAATTATATTTAAAAAGAGTTTATTTACTAGAACTTTAGATAGTAAATTGAGTTTCTGTTTTTATAAAATTGTATAAATTTTATAAAGTTTAAAAGTATCTTTTATAGTTTTTTTTTTGTGTGTTTAAAACCAAAATTAAAGATTTAATTAATTATAGGTTTTACTAAGTTTTATTTAACTAAAGTGTTCCTGAATGTAAAAGTGTAATTAAAATTCACAACTAAGTTTATAAAGATTCAACAGATTTTATAAAAATAATTGGAAGTTTTTTTTTTAAAACTGAATAAAAGCATAAAAAAAATGAAAACAAAACTGGGGTTGTGCCCGGGTCGCCAAACACACACACGTCTAACCACCCCGCCTACGGGTCTCGGTGGTAACATATCTGAACAAGAAAAGTGTTAAACAGAAAATCAAATCATTCCCCCTTTTTCCTTATGAACCCTAGAACAAGAATCCATAAGTGCGACCCGATTAACCTTCCGTTCATGCAAATTGACAGAGGATTATTGATAATCGGATGAAAACGAATAAAATGGCCATTTGAATTACCTGAATTGATATCGAAAAGAGTGAGAACGAGCTTTGGTGGCTCGTCGGCTGTCGCGGCTTCAAATTCGGCAATGCAGGTGAGGAACGATCAAATTGAGAGTTTAGGTGGTTTGAGTGTGAAGATGTTGAGCTATGGCAACGGGTATTTATACCCAATTTCCGTCTTAATTGCTTGAATTAGGTGGGACGGTTTCGGTTGGGTTCGAACGGCTCAACATTAAATTTATGCGTGTCTCGGGCCGGCCAAGCATTGAAGGTTCTTGGGTTTCGATCGCACGCCTCAGGCGAGTCTCGAGGTTCGTCGAATGTAGACGGATTTGCGATTTCAGATGAAAAGGCTGAAGAACCGGGTGATGCGGGACTCGAACCCATGATCAGATTTTGAATTCTGGAAGTTTGGGCTTGTGGCAGAACAGGCCCCTGCAGTTTCAAGTTTTATCCTTTTATGTTTAAAAGTTAAGTTTTTTGTTTAAAACAAGTTTCTGGATTGACAGTTTCGGTCCCTCGACCAAATCCGTTTTATTATATAAAAATAAACAGGTTTTATAAGTTTGTTTTTCCATGATTTTATAAATCCTATAAACGATTTATAAGGTTTATTTATAAGTTTAAGAAAATAAGTTTATATTATTTATATAATTATAAACTTATAAAAGTTTCATCATATATATATATATATATACATAGATATATTTATATATATATATATACATATATATATTTCAAGTACTAATTGTAGTAATTAAATTAATATTTATGGTTTAAAGGAAATTGTTTTAACACGAAATTGAGTTTTTTTATTTAGTAACACGAGCAAAAGATAGGTCGGAAAATACTGGATATTACAGTTTGGATTGGTGGAAAGTTTTGTTTCATTTGGTTGGCCATGAACGCGTTATCACGAGCTGCGTATTAAGCCCAAAAGTGTGGGTTCGGATCGTTATTCATTTTTTGTTATGGGTAGAAGAGTAGAAGATTAAGTGGGTAGAAGAGTAAAAGATTAGAAAATGAGTTTGATTATTATGGAGTAAAATTGGTTATTTATAGTGAGTAAAAATAAATATTATTATTTATTTAAAATTTATTATTTTCCAATGGTACATTTTATTACCGTTGAACGGTAAAATGAACCAAATTCATTTGGTTTCTCGCGTGAAAAAAATCACGGCCTCAAACCACGCCATGATAAAAATGTCGAGGGGGCGGTGTGGGTTTTTGATCACGCCGTGAAAGGCTAGTCCACCTAGGATCACGCCGTGTCATTGTGTGGTATACCGGATGACCTAAGTAATATTACAAAGTGATAAATGATCATCTATGATTACTTAACAAAAAAAAATCATAAAATAATAATCAAGTTTTAATAAAGAGTCATTCCTCATAGTCAAACCTAATCCGTGTCCTATTGCACCATACGACCCGTATTTCCCATAGTCAAACGACAAGAATTGTCACACCTGACATCAGTCATTCATGTCCACAATAGGGTTCTAAAAAAACAATACAACCTATTGTTATACGGGTTGTATGGTGCAATACGATCTGTTTGACATTGTAACATACGGGTCATATTGTACCATACGACCCGTATTGTTGTTGATTAATTGATGGATTTTTTTCATTTTGAATTATTTGAAGCCACGAACCAAAAAATTCAAAATAATGAGCTACCAATTTATTTTGAACCGACAAGAGATGGCTCTGCTGAGATTCATTCGAGATCTTTCATTGTGTTTTCTGTTTGTTGCTTGTTTACATATCTGCCTTTTCTAATATCAGGAATAACTAAGATTAAAATCACAGTTGTACTTTATGCAGATTATTTCACTTGTAAATGTTTCACCATACGTCAAAATTCCTACTACTAATTCTCCGTTTATGTTAAAATCCTTACTACTTTCACTTGTAATTTATTCTTCATGCTTCTGTTATAATATTACAAACAAACAAATTAAAGAGCATGACTATTATACCTTCGTAGCTTTTCTATCATGTGAGAAGCTTGTGTGTCCTATTGTTATCTTGCAGGCATGTCTGTTGTTGAAGTGCTTGTGAAGGTCTACTAACGCTTTTGTCTTGATTATGAAATTGTAAAAAAAAATGGAAGCTTGGAGGTTTTCTTGCACCTCATTATCTATTACAAACTTCCTTCAACCGTTACCAAAACCCCCTCTGATGCCCTCGTCTCGGTAGTTGACCAAACATCACATATCTCTTTCTCTACCTAATTATAAACTGAAACCTTTAGTGGTTTTGAATCAAGTTTCATGGGTCCAAGCCTTTAGCGGTTTTGCATCAATTATTGCCTTCATCTTCGATTCAAGCTTCCCGTATCCACTATTGTTTTTCACATTACCGCATATGCTCGTAAGGGGTCACAAACAAACCCCAAAATCTTCTATTCTTTGAGCTTCGTCAATGGCGAAGAACAACATTAAACCAATTATACATACCTAAAACTCATGTTTTTCACGGGTTTAATAAAGTACAAGAGGTGTTTATTTATTTGTATTCCCTACTAATTTATTCATTTATGTTAAAATCCCCTGCTAAGGTAGAGAAGGTGAAGGCTTGGACCCATGAAGCTTGAATCAAAACCACGCAGAAGGTCGGTAAAGGTAGAGAAGGTGAAACCATAAGAGGTATGTGATGTTTGAATTCCAACTTTATAGTGACTCTCTAAGAATTCTTTCATTTTCATTCTCAACTTTACAGTGACTCTCATCTTTTGGTGACAGTTGAAGGAAGTTTGTGATAGATAATGGAGTGCAAGAGTTTGACTTTAATATGTTCACACGTCAAGGAAACATGATGTTTGACTTTTTGGTGTTCGACCAATCTACATGTGAAAGACAATATCCAAATTTATTTGACGATGTAGAAGAACCTCACACAGAATCCCTACTAATTTCTTCGTTTACGTAAGCATTGTTTGAATGCCGGATACACATTTGTTAAAGGAAAACATTGGTTTTATAATTATAAACAGTTGCAAATATTTTAACATCGAATTAGTTGACCAAAGTACATTGGTTTCATAATTACAAACAGTTGCAAAATGTCACGTGAAAGATTCACTATTGTTAAAGCTGAGAAAATAAGTGAATTCCAATTTTACAGTGACAATAAAACTGAAACGAGGGCATCATTTTTTGATCTCACTAAAGGATTGGACCCATGAAGCTTGAATCAAAACCATTAAAGGCTTGGACGCATAAAGCTTGAATCAAAACCGCTAAAGGCTTGGACCCATGAAGCTTGACTGTTTGGTGTTAGACCAATCTACATGTGAAAGACAATATCCAATTTATTTGACGATGTAGAAGAACCTCTCATGGAATCTGATACACTTCACACACATACACTTTATCACCTTTACCCCTGAACCTCAATCAGACTATTGTACCATACTACTAGTAACAAAGTATGATTTGACTGTTTTGAAGGCATACGGGTCATATGATACAATACGACCCGTATGCGACACAATGATGGCGTGTGCATATAACAGGTGGGGGTGTGTGTATAACAAAAGTTTTTTTTAATGATAAAAATCACTCAAATATTCCATTATTATAAAACTTTTTTATAAACATTAACTTTTAAATTAAACGAATCATACGTGAGCTTTTGTTACAATTTAATTCTTATTTTTTAAGATAATTTAAATGCAATAATTATGAAACTTGGTTATAATTTAGTAAGCTTTTTTTCTTCACAATTACCTTATATTTATCAAAATTGAAACATTATTAAAACTTGAGTGATTTTTGTTTTAAACTAAAATGTGAGTGACTTTAATAAAACACTACAGAAACTTGGTTGTTATTAGGTGAAATAAACCCTTTATTACTTCTTGTGTTATGATATAAGAGTTTGGAGTTTAAAGAGATCGAGAAAAGTATAACGATTATACTCCATAAGGATGATCAGGATTAAGAAGACGATGACCACATGGACGATCGTAATACGGTAATTAGGGTTAATACGGTTTAAGGGGATGGGGGAATAATCAAGGGTTTAAAATATTAATAAAATATAGAAATATATAAAAAAACCTAAATACCCCCCCATTTAACGTTAAAATGTGGATTGAGTTAACTGACTGGATAAAAATGACAAGTTTTGTAAACCACGAGGATACACAGGAGAAAAATAAACTTTTTGGATGAAACTGACAAAAGTGACGAAAATCGAAGTTTACTCTTTATATTTAATTAAATTTGAAGTGTTTTTAATGAAAATAGCAGTTTACTCATTTTTGGCCAAAAATGGTTGAGCCTCCGAAGCACTTTGATTAATCTGAGTTAAAATCTTGAATCAATCTGGACTTAAATTTACTGACATTTTTAATTTCATTAAAGTACACCACCAGTAATGCTGTATTTACCATCACTAGTTACGGCAATAAATTAACGACCCTTTTCATTCACATGTGAACAAGCATCAACATGCATATGAAAAAAACTAATCAGCATCAGCAGTAAAATCAGGCTCCGGTGGTTTTGGTAAATTCACCAATTCTCTATCAGTCTTCAAATTCCGGTTCCGGTGAACCCCACGAAGAGCATTGGCGGCGAATTTCGACACCAAGAAGGTAGTACCAAGGCTGCGAGAACCTCCATCACCGCCAGCCAGTTCCATCATTTCTTCCTCCTTATGCCGCTGCTCGAGAATTTTCCTCTTGCAATGTCTCCGCCAAGCTGCCTGAATGAAGCAGGCGCCCCAAGTCCGCCACTGCTGTGAGTAAAATCTGAAGGTATGTTGCACCTGTCTGCTGTGCAGCCGCCTGAACTGGCCGGCAACAAACTTCAATTCGTCTGCGGCTAATGCAAACGCCTCCACCTCTCTTAGAGCTTTTACAGTTCTGGTAGATGACGGGAGACTAGAACCGGATTTAGGATCAAGAGCCCATGTTAGAAGCTCTTCTCCGCAGAAATCGCCCTCTTTCAGCAGACTCCGGTTGAAAAAACCGGTTCTGCCACCGTCGGTGGTTACACTCTCGAGACGGCCACGGATTATGAATAGCATTTCATCAACGGGATCTCCTTCACGAACGATATACGAATGATCGGTGTATAAACACGGTTTCAATCGCTCACAAATGGCATCCAGCAATCTCTCATCCATGTTCTCAAACAGAGGAACCTACAAAAGAAGAAATCATTGTTATTCACTAGATGTGGGGGTTCGTGTTCGCGGGTTGGCGGGTCCTACCCGACATGAACCCGAACACGACACGGACCTAAAAATCGTGTCAAACATATGTACCTGAACACAACATGAATATTCGCGAGTTGATACGAACACGGCCATTTAACCTGAATTTTTTTTTATATTTTTTAATTTTTTGCGTAATATTAATATTTTAAAATTACAATTTCACAACCAAAAATGAAAATGTATATAAACAATTATATATCAATTATAGAATCTTATGTCAATTTATGTTTGAACTTTTATATTTTGAGATAAAATACTCAACAATTTAAATTTTTACATAAAACCCAATTTTTTAAAAAATTAAAAAATAAATGGTTAAACGGGTCAACCCGCGAACACGCCGGGTTGACACGAACAAAACCCGTTTGGCTAAACGTGTTCGCGGGTTCCATCCGAAACTAACCAAAACCTGTTTATAGTAAACCCAAACCCGCGAATTTCGTGTCGTGTCAGAAATTCACACCCAAACCAGATGATCGATCTCATATTGCAAGAATAGATAGTTTGAATTACCCGTTTGACCAAAGAGAGACAAAGATGACGTTTTATGTCCCTTCTAAGATCTTTGGGTAAACTTTGAACCAAATTCTCTTCATCTACTCCACGGGTTTCTAACCACCTGTACTGTTCATACCGTTTGACACGCTCACGAAGATCCTGTGGAAGTAACCGGTGGTGCATCCACTGCTCTGAGTCGCGCCTCTTGACTCTCATTTCTTCAAGCCGGATTGTAAGAGATTGCAGGTATGCCTGTTGCGGTGTTGCACCATTAAACAAACAAACAGAACATTAAACATCAACCCGAATGTTTACACTTGGTGTGATTATAATATTCTTGAATAATAACCAGCGTATACAACGTTACATACCTGCATGTTACCGATCAACAGAGCGAAGAGAATAAGCCCTGATATTGCGAGTGTTATGGAAAATAAAGATTCTCCAGGATAAGTGCTGGTTTGAAGCCCCTGCCCAAGTGTGCTGTCACAAAAATAACAAATGTATTATTAATATATAGAAAGTTTTCCTGTTAATGTAACAACAGTTTGAATCATTTATTCTCTTTTTATAAGAGCTAAATCCCTTTATTAGCATGAACTTGTACATATTTGAATTTGTTAATTTTTTCTCTTATTGATAACTGTAAGAACCCGTCAGTGCAAAACTGACGGGCCCCACCAATACCTGCTAAGCCATGGGACCAGATAAAACACATTTACCTTCAAGGGGTTAGGCAGAAACATACAGGCGTTTACAACTGCGCCACCCCTTGAATGGTCTTGTTTACTTTGTGGGGTGCTTATTTTATGGTTAAATCTTGTTATTTTTAGTCTAAAATAAAAAAAAATTATATCAGTGATGAAGAAATCAATTTACCTCAAATTCTGCAGGCCCCACCACAGGCAGTAACAGTACTTTAATACAAACTTTTTTGATGAAACAATGCCAGATGACAAGGCCTGCTCGAAAATCCCAAAATCAAATGGTGGATTGTCAGCACCCGCGGTGCAATATTTGGTTAAAACCGAGCTACTAATATTGCTCCAGCTATCATAACCTGCCATGTGGTGATTTCCGCAATACAAGAAACCTGTATCGTGACCGCTTTTTTCACAAGCTATTTGCCAACATGTATCGTTACGCTCCACAGATAATAAATACCAAAACGCCCCGACTATCTGCAAAGAAATGGAGATTTATTGTTTAGGTGTTGAAGGCTAAAATCTGATTCAGTCATTCATACAATTCACTCATATTGTTTTAGGGGTTTGTGTGTGTAAGGATGTGGTTGTGCTATTTAACCAATAAATTTGAAGTTGGCAGTTTTGAAGCGTTTACTTATTAATGGGTCGATTCAGATTTTTTCTCCGACGGGTAACATAAAGAAATAGTTATTGTAAGCTGAGGGATTTAATCATGAAAAAATAAAGTCCAGGACTTATATGTGAATTCAACAGAAGTCCATAGGGTTTTTTTAAACATTTTAAAATAAAACGATTTTATAATCATATTTTGACACATTTCTAAACAAATTCAAGTTTTGGGACAAACAGTGTTTCGGGTCAACCCAACCCCACCCTTTCCTTTTTGAACCATTCTTCCCCCCCCCCCCCCCGCGGGACCCATTTTGCCACCTCTACATAAATTTAACATTATCAATGTAACAGAAACATTAATAACCAGCTAAAAACAGTAGATTACATGACTGGCAAGCATGTAGAGCAACAAATAATAAGCAGCACCAGCCCACGCGGTTTCAGCAATAACGCCAGCAGTCCTTTTCAATTCTGAAGTCAAAGGCATGATTCTTGCAAATCTTGGAATGTATTGAAGTAACACCACAAAAAATAATGCTTGTTTTGTAGACGATACATCTGAACCTCTAGACCTATGCAGAAATCTCCAGATAACAATCTGCATGATTATAAGATGATGTAAAACTAGATGATGTTTGCCACGTGGAAATTTCCACCCATTTACATGCCACTTCGTTGATTCGAGTTATGTTGAACTCTAACGGATCCAAAGGTTAGAATCAAACAATTTAGATTAAAAGGAAACAGGTCAAACGGGTTGGAAGTCACACAAGGTGTGTTTTCAATGCAAAAAATCTCCTAAATCAATTAAAAAAACTAGACTGTTAAATGAAATAATATTTTGGTAATCATATTTGACACCGTAAACAATCATCCAATGTGTACTTTAATTAATAAAACCTCTAAAATTATTTTATCATCAGATAATTAACTATTATTGGAATCTTATAATCTTTGTAACAATGCTTGATGTACTTATTATTTATCAAAAAGTTAAATTTTAACACAAAAAGTGTTTTTGGTAAATCTGACCCAACCCGCTTCACCTATAAATAAATCATTTTTAATGACATTATTCATCGTATATAGTTTTTGTAATCATATCTAGACATGCTAATTATTTATGAAAAAATATTTACAACAAAAAGTGTTTCGGGTCAATCCGATCTCTACCAACAATCACCTGTTTTGAGTTTTGACCCATTACCTAAGCCACCCGACCACCCATACCTCCAAGTTCAAAAGTAAATCTAAGTTAACAATTCTTTATGTAAATAAGTTATCTAAACACTAACCTGTGGCAGGGGGAGGACCGAAAGGAAATCAATGATAAAATACCACCTCAAATATCTTTTAGCAATCTGTGCAGGATTTATCACAAGTTCACCCCGTCCAAAAACACGAGATGATGGTGCAATATATGCAGTTCTGAATTGAAGAGCCATGTGAATAAGATAAAATGAATCCACAACGGTCCTCAAAGTTGTAGCTATAATGGCTAACTTTCGGTCTATACCAAGGCAAGTATTAGATTGATCAACAACTGGAAGATAAAAGAAAAGCGGGTCCACTGATACAGCAAGAATACATGAAACAACAAAGAATTTATTCCATGTGAGAAGGAATTTATCTTGTGGGTCAAATATTTTTTTCTCTGATACTTTAAGATCTTCAGCAAAAACAGCAAAAGACGCTCCAAATCCAAGTTTTCTCCCAATTGACTTAAGTCCTTCTGATCCTTTTTTAATTCCTTTTTTGAAAGATTTAGAGGCGATTGCAGGTGGATGAATTAGTGCCTCGAATCCATGTTTGTTTATAGCTACTGAGGAACTGGGAGATGATGATCTAGAATCTAAATCATCCAACCTGTGTAAATGAAAAATGAAGATAGAAATTGTATGATTAAAGTTAATTTAGAACTTCATTCTTGGCATATTCAAATAATAAATGAACCTAGAGAATCCATACATATGTAATAGCCAATCAGCATTTTAGAGAACTAGATAAAAATGCAATCTTGACACATAAATCCAACTAGATAAAGGTGAAATCTTGACACATAGATCCACGGGTGAGGGTTCTTTACAGAACCATAAAATACTGTGAGAACTAGCGATAACCAATCAAAATCATTCAATTACTATTAGCAATTAAATGAAAAGGGTATAATTGTAAAATATTAAATGATTTATGTCTCTAATTAATTAATTTCTCCACTTTCTCTCCTCTCTCTTCCACGTAAGACGCTTCGTACACATATCTAGATCAGAGAATTATAGTGAATTTACACATGCGTAGATGCTTATAACATATGAATACTCATAACTTCACGAAAATATGCATATATCAATTCATGAATATTCACATAACAATGATGCATTTTACTAGTCATGTTAGAATCTTATATAAATACACAAATAAATGAATGATATTGATTGATTCTCACAGTCCTAAGGGGATGCATGAGAAAAAAGTTACCTCATAAATTGGGCCTTTGATCCACATTTCAACATTTTGCCCAGTCTTCACACATGAATCCAACTATAAATCAACAAAAAAGATGAGGTTAAGGAACTAGATTAAAGAAACGCCCAATTAACCAATAAAATGCCCCTAACTTCCCTTTTTTTTTTCAAATGCAATGCTTACATGAAAAAAATATCACAAACTGATCAACTGCATCACTTTCATTCAGTTTTAATGAAACATTATCGAGAATTTATGATGTTTAATTCTATTAAAATTACACCAAACTGATCACTGATATCACTTTGAGAGAGAATTAATAAATCTGGTATAAAAGCCACTTTAATTCTATTAGAATCATCGATTTTGGCCGGATGCATGTTCACAAAAAACCGAAATTAACCATCACAAAAGTAAAACCTAAAAACTAAAAACAAATCGAAGATTATCAGAATCAAATCCATTAAGATCCATTACGCGACATTAATTAGAAACATGAGTTGAAATCGCACTTACAGTTGAAACTAAACCACCGCCATGATCGGAGGAGTTAGAATCGGAGACGATTTAGAGATGTCAAAGAAAGGGGGCGAGAGAGAGAAATCAGGGACGCGAAGGTATTTCCAATTTAGGGAAGTTCGATGTGAAATTGTGACTCGAATCGACGCTCAGATTTAATTCCTCTGTTTAACGTTGCATTTTTTAAACCGTTGCATACGTCACTACCCGCCTATTGAATATTTTAATCCAACTTTCTAGATTTATCTATAAAAATTTTGAACCTTTTTATCAAATTAAAACTTAAAATTTTTTATGCCTTTTTAATTTATTATTATTTTTTATCGATTTCATGACTTTGGTGGTTTAGGTGGTGATTGTGCTCATAAAACCGGATCGGATATCGAACCGGTCGTCTTCTCGGTTTATTGTTTGGACCTGTCGGACCGGATTTAAGAACCAAACAGATATTATAAAAAATATATGTATGTATTTTAAATTTAAAACAATTTAGTTATACACATTGGAAGCTTTTATAGTTTAAATAGAAAAAGTGTATAAAGTAATTAAGTAAGTTACTGGGAGGCTGAAGACGACATCTCCTTGATTTAAGGAGGTTTTTGATGAAACATGGATTTAACAGGCTGTAATTGTCATACGCATCTTTTTCAATTTACACCCCCCTCTCTCTCTCTCTACCAAAAATCTATTAATCTCTTGTCTTCTTCGCTACAAAAAAAAAGATGAAAACGCTTCGATCTCTTCATCTTTCATTTTCAATTTAAGGCTTATCTCTCCGTTGTGTTTTCATTGGATTTTGTCTTCTTCGTTACGTTTTCATCAGATTTCATCTTCTGTGCAACAGTCTCATTACAAAACTGAAGGAAAACTCAAAAAAGAGATCTCCGGTCAGGCGGTTCAGCCTTGACCGACTGTTATTTTAGATACCATTCAATAGTGATCAATCGGACCGCCGACGGTAACAGTTTGGTTTTCAAAATGTTGATAATAAGCTAGGGAAAAGATGAATAGACTTAGAGGATTCCCCATTGTTAAAAAGGGATATTAATCTGGTTTCAATTTAATATTTCAAGTTGTATTCATGGTTTAATTAGTTTTTTCTTTAAGTGTTTGTTCTCAGCAACTGGGCTCGTGGTATGGGCTGAAGATAGAAGGTTGGGCTTAAAGTGAAGCTGGCTTGATGGGCTGTGGAAAGTTGCTAGGGTTCTTATATATAGCTGTGCATCTGTTTAGCCGAAAAAGATATACACAATATTTCTTTCTGTCGTTTCGTTTTCTTCTCCAGTTAGTCGATATCGTTGGTTTAGGGTTTCCTGTGATTCATCTTATTGTTGAATCGGTTATACCTGTTAGATCGTAACGAGTTGTATTTCAGATCATTGTATTGATGATCTGAGTTGTATCTGGGATATATTTGAAGATATCATTTGTCTAATTTGACATGGTATCAGAGCCAGGTTCTGAATATCTGATCTTCGACATCTAATTCCGCTGCTAGGGTTTCTTTCAAATCTAGAGCATCAAGGGGTTGGTTATAGATCTGACGCTCGGAAGGAACTATAGATCTGTTTGGTGTTTGTTCGGATCTTGAAGGTCTTCTCGATCGGTTCTGCATTTTTTTCAAGATCTATAACCCTAAGTGAAGGTTGTAGGTCTTGGTACCTGGCTGGAGAACCCTAACTTGGGCACATCTGGGTGAGATTGTTCCTTTTATCCTCTTACATTTCTGTTGTCACTTATCTCTATTTCGAATTAGGAAGCGACATTCTCTGATTTGTGTTGAACTCTTTATTTGTGCATCACGTGTGTGCAAATTAGATATTGTGTGAAATTTGCATTCACCTCTTGGATGGTCCTTGATCTACCAACTCGATTGGTGTGAAACCCTGGGATTATCCTTGGTGGGTTGTATGTGCGTGTGCTTGATTGATTGACATTCTTATTTGTGTTTGACTTCTGAGTATTTGTGCAATGACTGATGGTACTATAGTAGAGACTCTTATTAGTAGAATAGATGCTAGTGATCCCCTTTATCTTCATGCAAGTGATTCAAGCAATCTAACTATTGCCAATATGAAATTAAAAGGGACCGAAAACTATACCATTTGGTCAAATGCTATGAATCTTGCACTTCAGGTTAAAAATAAAATGGGATTCATAGATGGTTCTTGTATTAGATCGGATGATAATGATGTACTTGCTAGGCAATGGGACAGATGCAATTCAATTGTTCTTACTTGGATTTTGAATTCTGTAAGTGAGGAACTCTACTTAGGACATGTTTATTCTAAACTTGTCTCTGATGTGTGGGAAGAATTAAAAGAAACATATGATAAAGTGGATGGGTCTATTGTTTTTGATATGTATCAGAAAATTAACTCTTTTACCCAAAATGGTCTACCTGTGTCTGAATATTATCACAAATTAAATATCATGTGGAAACAATTAGATCAAATACTGCAGTTGCCTACTTGTGTTTGTAATGCATCAAAACAATTTAATGATTTCAACCACTTAATAAAATTGATGCAGTTTTTGATGGGTCTGGATAGTGTGTATCAATCTGTTAGGACAAATTTACTAATTAGAAATGAGCTTCCCACAGTAAAAGAAGCTTTTTCAATTGTCTCTAGGGAAGAGTCACATAGAAACTCTCACAACAGTGTCCAAAGGGGACAATTCCAACCAGTGGGATTTGTATATAAAACTAATCAGATGTTTGATAAAGGGAAAAATGTTAGAACCCCAAATCAGAACTTAAAATGTACACATTGTAATAAGATAGGCCACACTGTTGAAAAATGCTTTGAGATCATTGGATATCCTCCATGGATGAAACCTAGGAATGGTCAGGGTAAAAAGATAGCTAACAGTAACAGTTCTGTTTCTGATATTTCTAATGCTTCTACTTCTGGTTCTGGTAGCACCCTTACTCCTGATCAAGTTGCAAAACTTCTAAGCTTATTAAATGAAAAATCTAGTGATGGTCCTCAAAGTTGTAAAGCAGCAGGTAACCCTGTTGATCCTTTTTGTTCTATGAGTTTTGGAAAAAAGGTTTTTGGGTTTTCTAATATGGTTGGTACTATAAAAAGGATGGGTTGGGTAGTTGACTCAGGGGCTAATCAGCATATGGTCATGGATGATAAGGACATAACTGAGAAAATTGATGTATCTGAATATAACATAAAGGTTAAACATCCCAATGGCACAAGTGCCGCTGTAACTAAAATTGGCAATATCAAACTAAGTGACAAGGTCACCTTATCTGATGTCTTTGTGGTCCCTGACTACAACGTTAACCTAATGTCCGTTTATAAACTTGCTAAAGATAGTAAACTGACCGTGTCCTTTAATGAAACCAACTGTTTTATTCAGGATTCTCACACCAAGAATATCCTGGTGACTGGTAGTCAACTAGATGGTCTCTATTTTTGTGGTGAGCCTGCTGTTACTAATTGTGTGTGCTACAATAGTGTTGACCTGGTCAACTTATGGCATTCTAGACTTGGCCATCCATCTGAAAATGTGTTTAAAGTATTAAAGGATGATTTAAAATTGAAAATGAGTAGTATTTCCTTCCCATGTGAAGTTTGTCAAATGGCTAAACAACATAGGGAACCTTTTCCTTTGAGTGATCACAAATCTAAACAACTAGGTGAACTCATTCATTTAGATGTTTGGGGTCCGTATAGAGTACAAAGTAGGGAAGGGTCTAGGTTCTTTCTTACTATTGTTGATGACTACTCAAGAGCTGTGTGGGTGTATTTAATGAGGCATAAAGATGAAGTGTTTCAAAATATTCAAGGATTTTCTAACTTGATTAAAAATCAATTTGATAAAAATGTGAAAACATTTAGGAGTGATAATGGATCTGAGTTTGTAAATAAGCAAATGAATGAGTTTTGTATCACTAAAGGAATTAATCATCAAACATCTTGTGCCTACACTCCACAACAGAATGTGATTGTAGAAAGGAAACATAGACATTTGTTGAATGTTGCAAGATCCTTGTTGTTTCAAGGAGGTCTTCCTGTTGTATTTTGGTCTGAATGTGTTCTAACTGCTACATACTTGATTAACAGGACTCCATCTTCTGTTCTAAATGGTAGGTCTCCTTATGAGCTTGTGTATGGTTTTAAACCCTCTCTCAATCACCTTCGAATGTTTGGATCTTTATGTTTTAGTACTGTTTTAAACAGCACAAATAAGTTTGACAGTAATGCAGAAAAATGTGTTTTTATTGGCTACTCAAATCAAAAAAAGGGTTATAAGCTATATAGCTTAGACAAAAAATATGTTGTTTTCTCTCGAGATGTTAAATTTTTTGAAAATGTTTTTCCTTTTAAAGAAAACAAAAATTTACTAGAAAATGAAAATCTGGCTGATAAAACCATTACTGGTTTAAATTTCTTTGATTTTTATGAATGTACAAAAACCAAACTAAAGGAAGGTGGTGTTGTTCCCAATGATGAGGAGAGGGTTACAGTTGAAACTGACCAGACAGAACATCGGTTTCAGCAGCCAGAGAATGAGTCGAGTTCAGAGTTGAGTATGACTGGTGCTCAACAAATGAACAACTCTGACCCTGGCGGGGCTGAAGGTGTTTCTAGTAGTCTGAATGACAATAACTCTCCTGAGGGACATTTTTTACAAGAAAATAACTCAACAGTTCCTAGGAGATCTACCAGAAATGTTACTTATGGGTTAGAAAAGGTTATAAACTACTCAAATTTGTCTGTTGAAAATGTTTGTTTTGTGACTATGCTAAACAAAAGTAGCGAACCAAAAAATTATCATGTGGCAATAAATGACCTGAACTGGGTAAATGCCATGAATGATGAGCTAGAAGCGTTACATAGAAATGACACATGGGAATTAGTTGACTTACCACCTGGTAGGAAAGCCATTGGGTGTAAATGGATATATAAGATTAAATATAAAGCATCCGGTGAAATTGAAAGATTTAAAGCTAGGTTGGTTGCTAAAGGGTATAGTCAACGCGAAGGTGTTGATTTTGATGAAACATTTTCACCTGTTGTAAAAAAGGTTATTGTTAGATGTGTGCTGTCATTAGCTGTGCAAAATAATTGGCCTTTGTTCCAACTTGATATAAATAATGCGTTTCTGTATGGAAATTTAAATGAAGAAGTATATATGTTGTTACCTGAAGGATATGAATCTAGGCATGATTCTCGTGTTTGTTTGTTAAAAAAATCTTTGTATGGTCTTAAACAGGCTCCTCGAATGTGGAATGAGAAGCTTGTAAGTATATTGACTGAATTAGGATTTGTTCAGAGTAAATGTGATTACTCTTTGTTTGTCAAGTCAAGTAGTTCTATGTTTACTGTTTTACTTGTTTATGTAGATGACATTGTTATTACTGGAAATTGTTCTAAGGAGATCTTAAAAGTGAAAGATTCTCTTAAAAATAAGTTTCTTATAAAAGACTTAGGTGAACTTAAGTATTTTCTAGGCATTGAAGTTGTCAAGTCTAAAAGAGGTATATGTTTATCTCAAAGAAAGTACTGTTTGGACCTTTTGGCTGAATATGGCATGCTTGGATGCAAACCGGTCAATAGTCCTATTGAGTTAAATTATGTTTTAAACTCTATATGTGAAACAGACAATGTTACTTTGACTAATACAACTGGTTACCAGAAATTAATCGGTAAGTTGATTTATCTGTCACATACTCGACCTGATATCTCATACTCTGTTCATTATTTGAGTCAGTTTATGCATAAACCTATTAGTGGTCACTTGAAAATTGCTATGAGGCTGCTCAGATATTTGAAAAAGTCTCATGGGAAAGGTATTATGTTCAGTAAAGGCTTAACTTTTGAGTTAAAAGCGTATGCTGACTCAGATTGGGGTAAATGTCTAAATTCTAGAAAGTCAGTCACTGGGTTTTGTGTATTTCTTGGTAACAATTTAGTCTCATGGAAAAGTAAAAAAACAGTCTACTGTATCTCGATCTACTGCAGAAGCAGAGTATAGAGCTATGTGTACTGCAACGTGTGAGCTGTTGTGGTTAATAAATATTTTACATGAGCTAGCTGTTGAAATTCAGTTACCTCTTCCTTTGTTTTGTGACAATACTGCTGCAGTTTCTATTGCAACTAATCCGGTCTTCCATGACCGCACCAAACATTTTGAAATTGATTTGTTTTTCTTAAGAGAAAAGATTTCTAAAGGTTGTATCCAAACGGTAGGAGTAAAAACTGATAATCAGGTTGCAGATATTTTTACAAAAGGGTTGCTTATTAACCAACATGAGAGACTGTGTACTCAGTTGAATATGTTTGATGAGTTTGGATATTAAATTGAGAGGGGGTGTTAAAAAGGGATATTAATCTGGTTTCAATTTAATATTTCAAGTTGTATTCATGGTTTAATTAGTTTTTTCTTTAAGTGTTTGTTCTCAGCAACTGGGCTCGTGGTATGGGCTGGAGATAGAAGGTTGGGCTTAAAGTGAAGCTGGCTTGATGGGATGTGGAAAGTTGCTAGGGTTCTTATATATAGCTGTGCATCTGTTTAGCCGAAAAAGATATACACAATATTTCTTTCTGTCGTTTCGTTTTCTTCTCCAGTTAGTCGATATCGTTGGTTTAGGGTTTCCTGTGATTCATCTTATTGTTGAATCGGTTATACCTGTTAGATCGTAACGAGTTGTATTTCAGATCATTGTATTGATGATCTGAGTTGTATCTGGGATATATTTGAAGATATCATTTGTATAATTTGACATGGTATCAGAGACAGGTTCTGAATATCTGATCTTCGACATCTAATTCCGCTGCTAGGGTTTCTTTCAAATCTAGAGCATCAAGGGGTTGGTTATAGATCTGACGCTCGGAAGGAACTATAGATCTGTCTGGTGTTTGTTCGGATCTTGAAGGTCTTCTCGATCGGTTCTGCATTTTTTTCAAGATCTATAACCCTAAGTGAAGGTTGTAGGTCTTGGTACCTGGCTGGAGAACCCTAAGAAAAAAATATAATAAAACAAAATAGTTATCGGTTGAGATTATAAAAGGAAGAAAAAGAAAGAAATAATAAAAAAAGAATATACAGATAGCGATGGATAATGGGTTGTGGAAGACTTTTAAAAGATGATAGATAAATTTTGGGAATCATAATTTAGTTAAATTATAGGATGAGGTTAGGGAACTTATAGTGAAGTTTACTCTAAAAAAACTAAAAGTTAAATTGTGAGAATTTAGTTAAAAACGTATTTTATTATAGTTATTAATATTATTATTGGTTTTTTCGGAAATGCGTCGCAATTTGCTAGATATTTGCGACAAAGGCTAGGGTTTTCATTTTCATCAATATTTTGTCGCAAATGTGTTGTAATTTGCGACAGAAATTTTGCGTCGCAAATAATTCGTGGCAAAGTCGTTTTTTTCTAGCAGTGAGATAAAATTTAAAAGCTAAATTATATGAATGAGAATAAACATGCCACTTTAAAACTATATATCGCGGTTAATTTCCCCTAAAACAAACTACTTTTTCTAACTTTTTTTTAGAGAAAAGTATTTAATCACACAATTATTTATAGATTAAAATATGGTACTTAACATCACTAAGTAAGAAGCATGATAAAAAAACACTTGTATAAAAAAAATAATTTGTATGTAAAAAGAAAATTAGTTTATATATAGATATTTATAGCTAAAACAATATAATTTTAATAAAAGTTACCCAAAGTTCACTACAAGGAAATGACCCTGTGCCGACGTCGCCTATACCGACGACACTTGTCGTCGGCATAGGTCACCGTATACCGACGACAGGTAAAAACCAAAATTTTGAATGGGACACCCTATAGGGTTGAGGTAGATTGGAGTGAAAGCTGGCGCCCAATGAATTTTTGGGGAAAACCTATAGCGACGACATGTCGTCGCTATAGGTTAATTTTGATTTTTTTTTATTTAATCAATTTCCGCCGGTTAATTTTTTTTTAAATTAAAAAAAATTCTGGAAAACCCTATGGCGACGACATGTCGTCAGGATAGGATTTTTACCTTTATTGACTGGTCAACATCATACGAACATTACGATCTTTAGATTCATTATATTTGGATGCCAAATCTTTTACATTTTGTTGCTTTTAAATTGATCCGTCCTAACCCGAACCAAAATGGCCATTTTCAAATTGACCAATTATGACCCGTACCCATTCTATTAAAATTTATTATAAATCAATTTTAGAAGAAAAAAATATAATAAAACAAAATAGTTATCGGTTGAGATTATAAAAGAAAAAAAAGAAAGAAATAATAAAAAAAGAATATACAGATAGCGATGGATAATGGGTTGTGGAAGACTTTTAAAAGATGATAGATAATTTTGGGAATGATAATTTAGTTAAATTATAGGATGAGGTTAGGGAACTTATAGTGAAGTTTACTCTAAAAAAACTAAAAGTTAAATTGTGAGAATTTAGTTGAAACCGTATTTTATTATAGTTATTAAGATTATTATTGGTTTTTTCGAAAATACGTCGCAATTTGCTACATATTTGCGACAAAGGCTAGGGTTTTCATTTTCATCAATATTTTGTCGCAAATGTGTCGTAATTTGCGACAGAAATTTTGCGTCGCAAATAATTCGTGGCAAACTCGTTTTTTTTTCTAGCAGTGAGATAAAATTTAAAAGTTAAATTATATGGATAAGAATAAAGATACCACTTTAAAACTATATATCGCGGTTAATTTCCCCTAAAACAAACTACTTTTTCTAACTTTTTTTAGAGAAAAGTATTTAATCACACAATTATTTATACATGATAAAAAAACACTTGTATAAAAAAATTAATTTGTATGTAAAAAGAAAATTAGTTTATATATAGATATTTATAAAACAATATAATTTTAATAAAAGTTACCCAAAAGTGTTTTTAGGATTTTCAAATCTAAACTTTGGTGTTTAAAAGTATCATATTCACTATCACCATTTATAAAAAGAGAAAACTTCACAAAATAGTAACCAAGTTTTTCAAGTGTTTCATTTAAGTCACTCAAAGTTTTTTTGTCCCTCTAAAATCACTCAACTTTCATTAAGTGTTCCAATCATATGTAATATTTTTATAAATGTTTAAATTTTTTAAAATTGAATAAGGCAAATGAAATATATATGAATATTATTTACCAATAAGTGAAATTTTTATTACAATTAACTTAAAATATGAGGTAATAGTGAAGAAAAAAAATTCACAAAATATTAAACAAGTTTCAAAATTGTTATATTTAAGTCGAATTGAAAAAAAAATAATTGCTAAATAGTAAATAAGATTCATATATGTTTCATTTATCTCATTCAATTTTAAAAAATTTAAACATTTATAAAAATATTACATAGGATTTGAACACTTACTGAAAGTTGAGTGACTTTAGAGAGACAAAAAAACTTTAAGTGACTAATATGGAACACTTGAGAAACTTGGTTACTATTCTGTAAAGTTATCCCAAAAAAAATAACAATAAATATATATACTTACAACAATAATGGTAAATGTAACAATAAAATAACACATCTAACATGTATTTAAAAACATGTATTTAAAAGTAATTGTTAAATTAGCACAAAAGTTACATGTTATGTATGGTAGTTTATTAAACAAAAAACATGATGCTGATCATAATCTGAACAGTAACCAAAAAACTAGATATAGAATCCAAAAAGCAATAACTTACATGTTATGTATGGTAGTTTATTAAACAAAAAACATGATGCTGATCATAATCTGAACAGTAACCAAAAAACTAGATATAGAATCCAAAAAGCAATAACCTATTTTCTTATTTTAGTAACATTTGCCTTGAATTTCCAACAACATATGATATATATCTTAACACATTAAATTATATTTCAACTATTTGCTCTATCAATCTATCGCAATTTGAATTGTATAGATTTTTGTAAACATATTTAAAATTTAAATAAGATCGTTTTCAAGAAATATAAACTGCGATAATATTCAGATTCATAATAAGAAAATAATAGTAACAAGATTAAAAAACTCCCAAAAAGTCTATAAGAAATTACCTTCATATCTAGAAATTAAATTAAACATACTTCATAAAAAACAATAAAATAAAAACCTTAAATATTCTCCTTAAACCATAGCAACTCCAACCAAGGTAGCCACAACAAAGGTGGACACATCAATGATCCTGAGATTTGATCCAACAGAAGTACTGGATTCTGGAGATTCCGCCGGAGATAATACCGGTGGAGGCACGGTGGCCGGAGAACCTTTAGGTGCTAGAGCCGGTGGCGGCGAGCTATGTTTGTGAGACAAAACCTTAACCTCAAGCTTCTCACCCTTCTCACAATGTCCATCAGCACCACTAATGAAAAAGAACGATCCCGATTCGTTGATCTCGAACACGGTGTTACCGTCATGGTACTCCTTGATCGGCTTCATTTTGTTACATTTTTTGTAGTCTCCTTCCTCCACTCGTAACACTGAATCCATCTTCGAATCATATTTAAACACTGAGAAACATAACCAACAAAATCTCATCAATAAATATTTATAAAAAACATAAAAAACAAACAGTAATCGACATTTACCAAGCGAATCGCCAATCTTAAACCGTTCTTTTTCAGCCCATGAGTTTAGCCTGTTAGCAGATTCTGAAATACGCCATGAGTTCTCTTTTCCACCAACTACAAACTCTGCTGCTTCATACGCTTTAAAGTTCAGTGAAAACAAAACCGAAACCGTTATGAAACACCATAAAGAAAACTTTATCGAACCCATTTGCCAAAACAACAATTAAAGATCGAAAACACTTTGATGGAAAGAAATATTTCTGAAATCAAGAGAATTTTTAATGAAGAATTGTAGGGTTTTGCATGGGGTATCCCCTATTTATAGATGTTAGGTTAGGAGCTAGGTCTGGGGAAGTCCCGAAGCTGTCAATGGTTGCCACGTCGGAGTCGTGGGCTGATGGGGTGGGGTAGCCGTTTGAAATTTGATGATATTTCGTACTTTGATAACTAAATATAATAATCTAATTCAAAATTTTAAGCCGTTTCATTTTGAAGTATTTATCTTAAATAATATTAAAAAAAATTAAATAAATGGTGTAAATTTGGTCAGTTCAAAAATAAATTGATGGAATTTAATACATTAAAAATGTTTGACTTTTTAATTTAGTTTGGGAAAATGAGTTTTTATTTTGTGTTTATTGGAATTATGTTTGATCGTTAATTAAATTCAAGATTTTTATTTGTCAATTAAATATATAATATTTTAACTGCTATGTAACATTTTTTTTTAAATTTAAAGTAGTTAACTAAATTAAATAAATTTAAAGGATATCAATCAAGATTTGAATTTAAATTCATATCACCCCATTTTTAACTAAGTTGACGTTTCGAGTTAAACAAATTAACGAGTTGAGTTTTTTTTTTAAAATTATATATGAGTAATTAATTATTATATCTTCTTAATTATTTATATTTTTATTTATTTGAGTTTTTCTTAAAAAGTTAAATTAGTGATAGTATAAAATCAACATAACATATATTTTTTCTTTAAATGACAAACTTTTAACTTTTACAGAAAACAGTCATTTTGATTTTTTTTAATAACAAATTAAAATTTTATTGAGTAAGTTGGTCATCAACCAGAAATAACCACAGAACAATTTTTTTAAATAAATCTAATGTAGTTTTTATATTATTATAACTAGGTAAGAATCCCGTGTATTACACGGGTTGAATAAATGTAATGTTATATACTTAGTATTAAAAAAATTATTTTCTTTAAAACCCGTGTATTACATGAGTTGAATAAAATATAACGTAATATGTTGACACATATACTCGTCAAAATATGTCTTAAAAATATATATATTTTGACGTGACGGTTATAAATTCTGTTAAGTTAATTTTTAAAACATTTTTTTTAACTGGTATTAAATTTTTTTATATATAATTGATAAATGTTAATTTATATTAAATTTATTTGGCTAATGATATAACAAGTATCTATAATTAAATAATAAGTATCTATAATTAGATTCATATTAATATTAAAAA
Source organism: Smallanthus sonchifolius (assembly GCA_023525975.1). NCBI lineage: Eukaryota > Viridiplantae > Streptophyta > Magnoliopsida > Asterales > Asteraceae > Smallanthus > Smallanthus sonchifolius. The sequence continues at coordinate 3,806,166 of CM042022.1, forward strand.
TATATATTCTTTTAATATAACTATTTAATAAGAGAGAGAGACGAGGAAAAATATACTAAGGATGCATCAGAAGGTGACATGTGTCCCACCAAAACTTTTATTTATTAGTATAGATTATAAATCAGCAGATTTTATATACAAGCATCAACAAGCTTAGTTAGTTATGAAGTATGAACCCACTATATAAGCTTAGTTGGTACCGTTGGCCATTTGGTGCAATGGTAGCCCCAAGACTTCCCATAGTGGAGGTCTTGGGTTCGAATCCTGACCACAGCAAAAAAAGGGTCTGTGGCTAGGTCAGAGGGTTTATATAGTTGGGGAGTTCCTCCTGGGGTGGGCTGCCCTGAATATTCTAGGTGTTGCCCTGATAAAACCCAATTATCCTAAAATATCTAGGTTTTGGTGTTAAAAAAAACCCTTAGTTAGTTATGAAGTATGAACCCACTATATAAGTTTTCTGGGTCCGAGCAGTGTATAAATCCCATTATATTGGCACTAGCACAACTAATCTGTTCTGTTGACCTAAATGGGCTATTCATGGATTGTAGCAATGGGCCTTGTAGACCATCTTTTCCTCCAAACCAACCCACAAAATGAGGAATGTTAAAAAAAAAAACAATTATATTGTTAGTTTGTGACTAGTCTAGCTTGTGTTATACATTTATAGTCATGTGAAAAAAAAAATCACATTTATAAACATGAGATATTTGACTTTAGTCACAAAAAATGCATGGCATACGCGATTTCACTTTCTCGTATCGCTTTGCTTGTGTGCTATAATTTCTCTATGCTAAAATGCACGCTAATAAGGAACCTGATTCATTAGAAAAAGTTATCGTGTTTTTAGAAGTCGGTTTGATTGGACCACCGTGAGAGCGAGCCACTCGATGAACTTAAGTATGAGACGATTTGACGTAGCGAACTAAGATTGTTAGGTTTCAACCTTTTTTAATAACTATACACAAGTATTAGGTGATATATGTTTTGGAAATCTTCAAATATAGGAACCTATTTCTAATATTTAAATTTGGAAAGCATTTTCTCTGAAATTTTAAAAGCATTAGTGGGATTTCTTTTTATAAAATTATTGACTTGAAGAAGAGTTGAAGTTGGTAAATGTCATAGTTACATAAAGTATATTTAGGTTGATCTCCGATTCACATTTCTTTCTGATTTCTAATTAACTACTTCTTTTTTATAATGTGAGTAGTGTTCTATGGTTAAAAAGTTGTTGGAAGAAGAAAGTTTCAAACAAGTTAAAATTCATCTTATTAATATAATAGAAAACGCCTTTTAAATTATTCTAATTCAAAGATTTAGATTATTATAATAATATCATTGTTATAATAATAATAATAATTAAGATATTATCAATTATGTACTTTATATTTAGTTGATCTCCAATCCGTCAACTTGCTTAATATACAAACATGTGAAATTAATAGCAAACTTCACTTGCTAGTACAATTATTAAATATGTAGAGATTTTTTATTTATACGGATGCTATGTAGATTATGTTGATGACTTGGAACTTGAAATGTGTTCATAAAATTTTAGCTGGTTTATCAGGTGAAGTAATTTCTTTTATAATGTTTTGAGCACGTATATTTTAAACAAGATTATGAATTTTAATATATATCAAAACCAGATTTATTTTTTCTTTTAAAAAGATATATTGATTTTTTTAGTATTAATCCGCCATAATATTAATTTTTTTAATATTAAATGCTTGTTTTGAAATAGGATACAAGGCATCGGGAAAACAAATAAGAGTGAGGACTGACTACTGACTACTGAGGTTGATAGGACGTGGTGTCCAACATATACTCAGATATCCTAAATACATTAACTTTAAGTGTTTGTAAAGGTTATGATCCTTTCAAAACAATGGTTAAGATATACAAACATTAAATTTGTGCAAATGTATACCGGTTAATATAATAAGATTCTTTGATCTCAACATAATGGGTGATGCAAATCCAATTTACTTGAGACTCTTGGTCTCAATTACATTCATAACTTCTCCCTATTAGTGGTATTCAATGATACCAAATTATGAGGTTTTTATCACCATCACAATGATACAATACATATCATATATGCAAATGCAACTTCTTGCACAATTAGTTGTTAACAACATATTGGCATTTTTAACACAACTCCATATATGATATTCTTTTGACCATATTATAGTGATATTCTTTGATACCAGATAGGAGGTTTTAACCACCATAACACAACACAATAAGTATCACTAAAGAATTTCTAAGTATCCTTTAAATACAAACAATCAATAACATATTAACTTTAACAAAATGGTATGAACTCATCTCGATTAGTATAAGTTTTCAACTTCTTGATCCGTGTTCACTCCTTATTGATTTCATAAATTCGAATTAATCATTAGTGTGCATCTTGTGCGTAATTGGATATTTACTAATCATTTGGTTAATTTCATCACTTTAACCATCTAAACATATAATTATGTTTTTAAGTGCTAGGATTTATTTTATCCCAGTTACAAGCTTATTAAAGAATATTGACCCCTTTGTCCTTACATTGACCTGTTTAAAATCAAAACTTGCATAATTCATTTATATCAGTTGTAACACCAGGTTTTAGGGTTGTTATTTTTAATTAATTTAATTAATTGTGAGGTGTGTTTCACATGTGATAAATGTGAAAATGTGTTAAGTGTGTGTCGTATGTATGTGTATATATACGAAGTGTGTGCACGAATTATATATATATATATATATATATATATATTATAAATGTGAGGTGTGATTAGTTACTTTTAATAAATAATTAATGTGGTATTATGTGGATAATACCAAGTGTGAGATAGAGATAGATTCAAATTTGAATTTTGAATGGTTTGACCAGCACTCCAACAAACTTCCTTATCTCCTCTTCTATTCCCATTATCATTGATTATTCACAGCCTCTCCCCTTATTTGTGTTGTCGGTTTTTGTAGAGAGAGCCAAGAGGAGAGTGAGGCCGAGAGAGAGACCGGAGGAGAGAGAGGCGGTGATCGGGTGATGATTAGCGGCTAGCAGTGGTGCAAAAAGGTTAGGACGATCGGTGGTGAGGTTCACGATGGTCCAAGGTGTGTGTGGCGGTTGTGGTGGCTATCATCGACATAACAAAGCGGTTCACAGTGGTCCAAGGTGTGTGTGGCGGATATGGTGGCTGTCATCGAAAGAAGAAGGCGGTTCACGATGCTGGTGTCCATCAGGTAGAGAGAGAAAGAGCCGTGAAGGTGAGTGTGTGCATGTTTGTGAGATCAAAGCGGACCAACAACTGGTGGTGGTGTTCTAGTGGTGGTTCAAGGCTATTCGTGGTGGTGGATGGAAACAAGCTGGTGGTGGATGGCAACAAGCTGGTGGTGGTCTCGGGTCTAAGTTGCGAAGATAGAGAGAGAGACCCGATAGTGTTGTGTGTGTTTGCACGCATGACCAGGGGACAAGCAAGCCACGAAGGCTAGTGGTTTGTGGTGGTTAAGTGAGGCTGTCTAGTGGTGGCCAAGTGTTGGTGCACGTCGGCGTGAGGCGGGGGTGCTAGTGAGTTGTGTATGTGTGCAACCTAGTGAGAGAAAAGGTGGTGGGTGAAGCCGGTTAGTGTTTATCGTGCGGTCTAAGGGCAATGGAAGACGGTGAAAGCTACCAAAGTAGTGGTGGTTCATGGTCAACAACTGAAGGGGTAAGGTTGTGGCCGGCGACAGTTATTCAGTTTTAGGGTTTTTAATCCTAAACGAGTGTGTGGAAAGCGAGCTAAGTGTGTAAAAACTTGATATGTGTTCTATATGCCATATTTCAGTGTGTTTAATGTCTCATGTTATTTCACGTACTGTGTGTGAAACGGTTTTAACGGTTAAAGTGTGTGTTAAACTATTTTAATCAGTAAAGTGTTTGGTGTGGGAATTCAGGGCTGAATTCAATTGTGGGCGTGGTTAGGGTTTAATGTGGTTAATTAACCTCGATATGTAAGTTAAAGTTGACTGGTATGTGTGATTATGTGGTGGTTTAGTTAAGTGGACTGTGTGAGTTATTGTGTGTGATATTGCAACCTAATCAGTGTGTGGTTAAGGGTGTGGGGTTTGGTTACTAACATGTAACCAATGTGAGATTGTTAAGTGAGTTAAAGCATGATAATTAATCTAGTGAGCGATGATTAATATATGCATGTCAGTTTGTGTGAACAGTATGTGTTCAGTGAGTTGTGTGAGTTAAAGGATCGGAATGACTTAAGTAGCGTTGACATTGTAAATGAGGTGTGTGAATAGAGTTATGTAATTGACTTTACACGAATCTGTTTTATGTAAAGAAGTTTATATAATGAAGTCTGCACAACGAGCTTATATAACCATAACTATACAAGTTAGTTGCCATATGTGTGTGAGTGAATGTTGAGGTAGGGTTTGGGATGTGGCAAGTGTGGGAAAAATGTTGACATGTGAGGTGTGTGAAGTCCACGACAGTGGCAAACTAAAGTGTGAAGTCCACGACGATGACATAAGCAATGTGAGTCTCACGTTGATAGAAAGTGTGAGAGCACAACTATATCCATTACCTATGTGTAGCTGACATCAATGAGGTGTGAGTAAACTAAAATGTATGAGTTAATGAAATGTGAGTACATTAATTGAGATTAATGAATAGTGTGATGTAAGTAAACTAAGTGTGGTATGTACAATGGATTGGATTATCTTAATGGTGATCATTTAATAAAAGTTTTTTTTGTGGAAAGTATTAAATGATGTTTTGATAATTAAAGAAAGTGTGTTTTGAAAGTTATAGTCTCACCAGCGTAAGCTGACCCGTTTTAGTACGTGTTTCGGGGTTAGTTAAGGTTGGTTGTGGCATGGCATCTCCGGGCAAATCTGACAAGTACAGTTAACATCCTATAGTGAGTTGAAAGGGGTTAAAAATGATGGGGTTTTAAACTATAAATGTAAGTTTTGTAAAGTCTTTAACAATGTGTTGTGAGTAAATCCAACAAAAATCGTGTGCCCGTATTGTGGGTGTGACAACTTCCAGTTACATTTGAAACACTTGGAACACATTAAGACAGGTCCACGTGATCTTAAAACTAGCTTTAGGGCATTTTACATGTCAATTCTCCGTTCCGTTTAATCATTTGGGACAAAAATGACGTTAACCTATATTTTTTTTTCTCATGATTTTGACCATGTATTCATAATTGTTGAATTCCAACTAAAAAAATAAAATAAAATTTTAACCATAACTAGTGAGGGTCACCCGCACTCTGTCACAGGAAAAACGTATATTACAAAAAAAAAATTATTTACAAAAGAATTAATTTATTTACACATAAGACGGTCTCGTATAACAAAAAGGTAAAATCATGACCTACCCAAATTTAACATTTCAAAATCTAGTTTGTAAAATATTGTAATTAATCAAAATATTAAATGAATAAAAAATTATTCACTTAAATAAAAATATAAATAAATCAAAAATCTTTTACCTAAATTATAAAAGAATTAAAATAAAAACTTCTGCCACAGAGAAAGCGTGCATTACAAAAAAAAAATTTATTTACACAAGTGTATATTACAAAATAAAAAGTTTATTAAAAAAAAATTAAGTTTAATTACACATAAAGTGGTCTTGTATAACAAAAAGATAAAACCGTGAACTACTCAAATTTAATATTTCAAAATCTAGTTTGTAAAATATTGTAATTAATTAAAATATTTATTGAATCGAAAATTTATTTAGCTAAGTTGTAAAAGAATTAAAATATAAATAATTGCCCAAAGTTTTTTTTTAATTGAGACATTAAAATACAAAACTTTGCATTATAAAAAAGTTATAAATAAAACAAGAAATCAAAAAAATAAGAAAAAAAACCCCACGTAATTGAAGGGAATAAAAAATATGTGTGTAAATTAATTAGTTAATTCGAAGTCAAACCAAAGAAGGTAGGTAATATGTGTGTAAATTAATTAGTTAATACCATTGGGGTTGGTGGCCCAACGGCAGAGGCAAGCCTTTAGGAACATCTAAGGTTTAAGAGTCACGGGTTCAAGTAGGGGTGTGCATAGGTCGGTTTTGACCCTTAACCGTAACCATAACCGAATACGTCGGTTAATGAATTTTGAAAACCAATCGGTTTCGGTTAATCGGTTATTAACACCGGTTATGGTTCGGTTAACCAAAATTGAACCTGGTTAATAACTTTAAATTTCAGCTTGACTAAAATAAATTAAACTTTTATTTTGTAGCTTAACTCAAAAATTTTAACCAACAAATACTTGTGACACCAAGCAAGTGGCATAATTGCATAATGTGTTATTTTGTTTTCGAAGGAGGCCTTGCCTTTTTAGAGAGTGTTTTCTCACTCAAGTTTTGTTTCGCAGTCGATGTGGAATAGCCTAATATCAAAAAATTGGATTCAGTTTTTCATACTACGTACATATTGCAGCATTTCAGTTTCTCATTGTCCAAAATTTCAAATTTAAAAAAATAATAATTTAGAAGACTCAGATAATTATATAAAGATATATATTTCTTTCTTTCTGTAACAAATTTAAAAATTCATTCATAAATGCAAACATTTTCTATGGTTAATTGTTCGGTTCAATTAATTCGGTTAGTTGCTCACCCCTAGGTTCAAGTCCTACTAGTGACAACATTAAAAAGAAATTTGTCGTTCAAAAAAAAAATTAGTTAATTCGAAGTCAAACCAAAGAAGGTTGGTAGGTTTGAATCAAATGAATACATACAAAGACTAGCTCTGACACTATGGAGACAGGATCGAACCTGTACCAATCCAATTATATGGGGGAAACTCAAACCGTTTGAGCCACACTTTAAGTTGATAAATATTACGCATGTTAAATTATTTAAGCAGGAAAAAAAAGACTAAAATATATTAAAACAAAACTAATGTTATATCCTTTTGTTTTTAATATATAGAGCCGGTCTTGAGAATTCTTAAAACATTTTGGATCCGGGACATGTAAAAAAAAAAGCAGGTCCTATAATATAAAGTCAATAATCATATATAAAAAAATCTTAATACGACAATAACAGTTATAACAATAATTACTAAAACAAAAGTAGTGTACCAAAATCATACATTCCAATCACTTATACAATTACAAATTTACAATCATACCTCGATCGCATAGTAGATTCCTGATTGGCTAATCGTCTCTGCCTCCCTGAGTCCCTGGCTTCCTGCTCGATTAGTCACTGCAACCTGTGCGGCTGTGCCTCTCAGCCTCTGTCGTTGTTAGCCTGCCTTGCGAGTTGCGCACCACCCTTTCTTCTTTCTACGGTTCTGTGCAGAGCCCCTGCGTTCTGGCGTTTTTAATTCCACGTTCAGCCGTTATGCGCTTCTTAGTTTATGACTTCAGACTTCCCTTCCTAGTTCAAAGGCCCCAGCTCACTAACTATATCTTATTTTGTAATTTTTTATTAAGTTTATTTTTCTAAGTGGGTTAATGGGATACTACAATTTGGGCCTTTTATAAGTAATGACTAATATTAATGAAATTGAGTTTAAAACTTTAAATACATAGAACTATATATATATAATATTTTTTTTTAAACTACGGGCCCCTAAGGAGACCGGGCCCGGGACGGTCGCCCTCCCCGCCCCCCAGGGCCGCCCCTGTTAATATATGTATATATATATATATATATAATAGTTTGTGATAAATTCCTTTTTTTAACTGTGTGATTTTAATGTCATATAACTATTTTATATAACTGAGTTTACTTAAAGACCAAATGAGAAGTTATAATGAAACAACAAACAAGCTGGTAAGTGTAGAGTACACACTTGTTTGATGATTTTAAATACACCTTGTTGTATCAAGGGGGCGAAGCCCATTGAACGATGGGGGCCTAGGGGCAGCGCTCCTAGTTAGCAAGGTCTTAGGGGTGGCAGCCCCTAGTGGGGTACAAGGGGTAACACCCCTAGCTGGGGTTAGGGCTGTCAATTTCTAACACAGACCTATTAACACGACACAGAGTTAAACCGGTATGGGTTTGAGCTTAACAGGTTTCATGTCTTAAACAGGTCGACACGTTTAAGACATGATTAAAATCGTATCTTAACATGTCACAACCTGTTTAAACACGATAACAAACCTATTTAAAACTTTCAATATTTTAAAAAGTATAAATATTTACTTATTTACTTTAAGGTTTTAAAAAATAAACCCTAGAAAGCCATCGACCAGTTTCCCGCCTCACACTCCCTCGTTCGGTCATTCCCTCAACTGAACTCAAATCTACATCCCTCTGATCTGTGTATTGATCTGCTATTCCTACTATATGTGTAACCGTCTTCATCCTCCATATCCGTACAACACAACAAACACAATGGTTGTCAAGCTCGTAATAAACAACCATCTATGCACTCTAACTGCCTCTCCTTCGTCCTTTTGGTCCGCCCTCTCCACCCACCGGTAACTTCAGATCCGATCATCCTCCTTTGATTTGATTACAAATATTTCATCGTCTCCCGTTCCTCTCGATCTAATCACAGTAATTTGTGTTTTGATTTTTTTGTGCCCTAATGATCTAAATTGATTCACGTTTTCCTAGTTTTATCCAGATCATAGTTATGTACATGGTATTTGCTGTGTTCACAACTCTAATTCAGGTATTTTGTTAACAAACAAGGTTCAACTTCTAAATAGGTTTCTAAATAGGTCGTATCGTGTAACCTGTTTCTAAGCAGGTTCGTGTTCATGACTGGAAAAAATGACATGATTAGTTATCGTGTCGTGCAGTTCAGGTAATCGTGTCGTGTCTAATTTGTTATGCCAGTGCAAGCTGGGGTTAAGCTGGAA